>OY986986.1:15057369-16351323 GCA_963920545.1 Lepidium didymum | reverse complement strand
CAGATTTTCCGTGCTCATATGTGGCAGAAGATTCATGAGAGTGTTGTTATGGATCTTTGCCAGGTATTGGACGAACAGTTGGATGTTTTAGAAATACAAACTGTGCAGAAGGAGACAATTCATCCAAGGAAGAGTTATAAGATGAACAGTTCTTGTGCTGATATTCTTCTATTTGCTGAACATAAATGGCCAATGTCTAAGCCTAGCCTGATTGCTGAGTCAAAGGATATATTTGATCAGAAAGCTAGTAACAAGTATTGGATAGATGTGCAACTTCGATGGGGAGATTATGACTCACACGATATTGAGCGTTATACTAGAGCCAAATCCATGGACTATACAACTGACAACATGTCTATCTATCCATCTCCAACATGGGTCATTATTGGGATTGATCTGGCATATAACCTGCATTCTGCATTTGGTAATTGGTTCCCTGGTTCAAAACCTCTTCTTGCTCAAGCAATGAACAAGATCATGAAGGCGAATCCGGCTCTATCTGTGTTGAGAGAGAGGATAAAGAAGGGCTTGCAGTTATACTCATCTGAACCTACAGAGCCATACTTGTCATCTCAAAACTATGGTGAAATCTTTAGCAATCAGATAATATGGTTTGTTGACGATACCAATGTCTATCGTGTCACGATTCACAAGACATTTGAAGGAAATTTAACAACAAAGCCAATTAGTGGTGCGGTTTTCATTTTCAATCCAAGAACTGGGTAGCTATTCCTGAAGGTTATTCATACAAGTGTTTGGGCTGGTCAGAAACGTTTAGGCCAGTTAGCTAAATGGAAAGCTGCTGAAGAAGTTGCTGCACTTGTGCAGTCTATACCAGGTGAAGAACAGCCAAAACAAGTTATTGTCACTCGGAAAGGAATGTTAGACCCTCTTGGAACTCACTTTCTGGATTTCCCCAACACTGTTGTAAAGGGAAGTGAGCTGCAGTTTCCTTTCCAGGCTTGCTTAAAGATAGAGAAATTTGGTGACCTGATTTTGAAGGCTACAGAACCACAGATGGTTTTGTTTAACATCTATGATGATTGGATGAAGAGTATTTCTTCGTATACTGCTTTTAACAGACTTATCTTGATCCTTCGTGCGCTTCACGTGAATAATGAGAAGGCTAAGATGTTGTTGAAGCCTGACAAGTCTGTTGTCACTGAGCCACATCAGATCTGGCCCTCTCTCACTGATGATCAATGGATGAAGGTGGAGGTAGCACTCAGCGATCTTATTCTTTCGGACTACGCAAAGAAGAACAATGTCAAAACCTCAGCTTTGACACAGTCAGAGATCAGAGATATTATTCTTGGAGCTGAGATTACTCCACCTTCTCAACAGAGGCAACAGATAGCTGAGATTGAAAAACAGGCAAAGCAAGCAAGCCAGCTTACTGCAGTCACTACAAGAACTACAAATGTTCATGGTAATGAGCTCATTGTCACCACCATTAGCCCATCTGCATTCACTTCAAAAACAGATTGGCGTGTACATGCAATATCAGCTACTAACCTTCACCTCAGAGTCAATCACATTTATGTGAACTCAAATGACATAAAGGAAACTGGATACACTTACATAATGCCAAAGAACACCTTGAAGAAGTTCATATGCATTGCAGATCTTCGTACTCAAATTGCTGGATATTTGTATGGTATTAGTCCTCCAGATAATCCCCAAGTGAAGGAAATCCGTTGTGTTGTGATGGTTCCACAATGTGGAACTCATCAGGAAGTTCACTTGCCATTGTCTCTTCGTGAGCATCAGGGATAGTTACACACACAGCCAAACGAGCTTCCTCAACTGTCACCACAAGATATTACCTCTCATTCTCGTATTCTGGAGAACAATAAGCAGTGGGATGGAGAAAAATGTATCATCCTGACATGTAGTTTCACTCCTGGCTCATGTTCTTTGATGTCATATAACTTGACTCAAACCGGATATGAATGGGGACGGCTTAACAAGGAAACAGGAAGCAATCCTCATGGTTACCTTTCCACACATTATGAAAAGGTTCAGACGTTGTTGAGTGACCGGTTCCTTGGGTTTTACATGGTTCCTGAAAATGGATCATGGAACTACAACTTCATGGGAGTGAAGCACAATGTTAGCATGAAATTCAGTGTCAAACTGGGATCCCCAAAGGAGTACTATCACGAAGAGCATCGACCCACTCATTTCTTGGAGTTCAGCAACATGGAAGAGGATAACATTGCAGAGGGAGATCGTGAAGACACCTTTGCTTGACATTATATCACTTTTCTTAACATGCGTTGTTTTTTTAGCAGTGGAGACTTGTGAAATATAGTACGCAAATCAGGAACAGGGTTTTGTTGTTTTATGCGTTTCTGAGATAAGATAGTTACTAATGTTTTGCCTTCAGAGTCAAAATTATGAATGTGTTTCATGGGCACATCTAGGGATGTTAAAATGGGTTTAAGCCCAATGGGTACCCGAAACCCATAAATTATTACAGGCTTAAAAACCCGTTTAGGTATAAAAATTTAACTATATTTGAAATGGGCGGATACCCAAACCCAATAAATTTTATTCGGGTTTTACCCATTGGGTAATGGATACCCATTGGACTTAAAACAAAATTAATATCTCACACATCTCTTTTTTTTTAAATTAAGATTATTGCTGTAAAATTTGGAAGAAACCTTTAATTCCTTTCAACCAGGTTTTGCATTATAGTGTACAAATTGATAAACAACCATTTTTTTGTCGAAACAAATTGAGAACGTTGTCTTCACCAGCTCCATTGTCTTCTTCCTCTCTCGTCGTGGTGTTTATTTTTTCCGTCCGTCGTTGCGTTCTCATCGTTGCTTTGTAAGATTCTGATTTGGGTTCAGTTAGGTTTTAGTTTAGTCTTATGCTTTTAATTAAGTTCCGATTTGGGTTAACTTAATGATTTTCCAATGAAAGTCATGAAATTGATATTGGTAATGAGTGTATTAAACAAAATTTTGCTTAAATGTGGTTTGAATTTGTTGTTGTGACCAAACAAATGACAACTGTTGCTTAAACAACTAACGTTATGTTGTTAGAAGAATAGATGTCATCGTTGGTCATATATTTTCTTGTGGTTGGTCAGATTCCAGTTGCACAATATGTATTGTAATGTTCTTATCGCTACAAATGTAATTTCTATATCTCTAAAGATGCAGAGGAGACTTGAGCTGAGTGTGAGCGTGAGACTTGAGCGTTGGAGGTAAATGGAAGAAAAGAATGTAGAGATTCATTATTATGAGCGTTGGCATTATGTGAAAATTCCAAATTATTATTTTCATTTGGATTCTTTTGTATTGTTTATTGGTTTTTGTAGATGGATTCACAGTCTTTGGAAACAATGGCAGCTCTAAATGCTGAGAATGATTATACCACAATGAATGAGGAGGCTGAAACTCAAGAAGCAACGCAAAGTGCAATTCAGTCTACTCAAGCAACTAATAAACGCAAAAGGTCTAGTGTTTGGAAAGAATTTGTACCAGTTGGAGTAGAATCAGATGGTAAACAAAGAGGTCGTTGCATTCATTGTAATAAGAAGTTAATCACGGAATCAAACCATGGAACATCAGCTTTAAAGCGCCATTTAGATTGTTGTCCAAAGAGAGTTCCACAACCAAGAGAAGAGAGAAAATATGATCATAAAGTCGATCGACAAATGGTTAGTGAAATCATTATTTACCATGATTTGCCTTTTAGATATGTGGAGTATGAAAAGGTTAGAGCTAGAGATAGGTATTTGAATCCTATTTGCGAGCCTATATGTAGACAGACAGCTGGAAATGATGTTTTTAGGAGGTATGAGGTAGAAAAAGAAAAGTTGAAAAAAGTGTTTGCAGATTTCAAAGGTCGAGTTTGTTTTACGGCTGATTTATGGACAGCTCGTAGCACCATGACTGGGTATATTTGCTTGACTGCTCATTATATAGATGCTACTTGGACCTTAAATAACAAGATTATTGCATTCATTGATATGAAACCTCCACATACCGGTGAAGAATTAGCTAAAATGATTATGGGTTGCTTGAAAGAATGGGGTTTAGAGAAGAAGGTGTTTTCTATGACATTGGATAATGCTACTAGTAACGATAGTATGCAAAGAATTCTTAAGAATCGTCTCCAGATGATTAGTGGTGGTGGATTATTTTCTGATGGGAAATTCTTTCATGTTAGATGTTGTGCACATATATTGAATCTGATAGTTAAGGAAGGATTGTCACTAGCTACTAATCTTTTAGAAAATATCAGAAATAGTGTTAAATTTGTCAAAGCATCAGATTCCAGAAAAGACGCATTTGCAGTTTGTGCTGAAAGTGTAGGGATTAGGAGTGGAGCTGGATTGTCATTAGATGTTCCTACCCGATGGAACTCCACTTATGATATGCTTGCTAGAGCATTGAAGTTTCGTAAGGCATTTGTCAGCTTGAAAGAATATGATAGAAATTATAAGTCGTTGCCTTCACAAGATGAGTGGGATCTTGGTGAGAAAATTTGTGATCTATTGAAGCCTTTTAGTGTGATCACTACATATTTTTCTGGGGTCAAATATCCTACAGCCAACGTGTATTTTCTACAAGTGTGGAAAATTGAGTGTTTGTTGATAAAATATGCTGATTGTGGTGATAGTAGAGTGGAATTTATGGCTAAGGGTATGCAGTCCAAGTTTGCTAAATATTGGGATGAGTATAGTATCATTTTAGCTATGGGAGCCGTTTTGGATCCGAGGTTAAAGCTTCAAATCCTCAAATCTGCTTATGACAAGGTGGATCCGAGTACTTCAGAGGAAAAAATTACTATTGTTAAGCAAAACTTGAAGGATCTTTATAAAGAATATCACACCAAGACTCAAGTTTCTTCCACTTTCACCACAACCCCAACCCCAACTCCTGATGGACTTCTTACTGAGTCACCATTAGAAGATGATCCTAATTTTGTAAGTGTCTTTTCTCATTCTCACATTATCATTTACTTTATAGAATTTATCACATGTAGTATGTTTCTATGATACATGAACTCTTTGAACTTGAGAGAAGCATCATTTCTGACTCAGATAATACCAAATCTAATATAGACATGTATTTGGATGAACCAAGATTAGATTTGAGGTCTTTTACAGATATGGATGTCTTGACTTATTGGAAAAACAACTGTGATTTGACTTCTCTAGCTTGTGATATTCTCAGTATTCCAATCACCACAGATGCATCAGAATCCGCTTTTAGCATAGGAGGTCGAGTGTTGAATTCTTACAGGAATCGTATCCTTCCAAGAAATGTTCAAGCTTTGCTATGTACAAGAAATTGGTTACGTGGTTTTTCCGAGATTAGAGGCAAAAAATCAATTTTAGATTTTGGAATTTATTCATTTAAATTGATGAATTCATTTATATTTTGAAATTTTAGGTGATATAGAAGATGATTTTGATGACGAAATTGAAGACATTACATCCATGACAAGCAGCTCAAGAATATGAGATCTAAATAATATTTTTGTTTCATTTTATTGTTGTACTTGTGTTTTTTATGAAACTATTATATCTAAAAGATTTTGGATGATTTAGGTAATGATTTAAGTAATGATTTCCACTTACTTTATGTAATAATTAGAAATTAAGAGTTGTTAGAAAATTATAAAATTAAATGGGACCAAATCGTTAGTCAGACTAAAGCAAACTAGGCGGTTTAGCTGGAAATTAGGCGGTTTAGTTTTTGTTAAATTTTAATTTTTAAAAAAATTCATAACTACTTAAAAAGGTTTTTTTGGTTATCTTTATACTATATATAATTAATTAATTATATATAAAATATTATTTATTTTAAAACTGTTTAAAATGCCAAAATCGTTATGAAAAGTCAACTGATTTAAGCTCTGATTTTCATGGAAGAATTTTAGAGCATGGATAATTTTGTCAAACTATAGATTTATTACAAAATTTAAATATTAAATATATATTTTTTAAAGAAATTATTGAAAATTACAAACAAATCTAAAAATAAAACAAAAATAAATGGGTACCCATATAAAGCCCAAAATTTTCTGGGTTTTATTTGGGTAGTCTTAATAAGACTTGAGTATTAATGGGTTTTTCTGTTTTGGGTTTTTTTTGGGTAGATTTATTTCGGGTTTGGGCTCGGATCGGATTTTTTTACCCATAATAACATCCCTAGGCACATCTGATGTAATCATTCATATTTTTGTATTGGTAAATTTTGATTATATAGACATAAAGTTCTATTAAACTACAAAATATTTTGACTTGTATTTGTAAAAAGTAAAACTACAAGAATAGAGAAAGAGCTAGAGACATAAACAACTCCAAGAATTGTAGTTTCTTCATTTTTTCCAGACACGAACTGTACCATCAACTGAAGAAGTCAACATACAGTCCTCATTTGGATGGTAACTCACACTTGTCACCTGGCCAAATCAAAATCAAACAATCCAAGAAATCTCAAAACCAGTTCTAGTCTGAAATGTTTTAGACTAAGGTTAAGAATAAGAGGAATGAATCTTTACCACTAAAACATGAGCTCGAAATTTTGATATCACTTTTGCATCTACCAAATCCCATAAGAAAACTAATCCATCTTCTGATCCTCCAATCACATGCTCATCCGAATTGGAGAGGCAACAATCGGTTTTAAATGACTGTTCCACACAAAAATAAAAGAAAACCAGTCAATAATGTTATAATTAAGAATTGATTAAGCAGCAATGGATTATGGTTAGTGACTGACCTTAGAAACATGACCTTTATAGACTTGAAGTAGCTCTCCTGTGGTTCTGCAGTATTCAAATATTCACAAGCATTAGACAAACTGCACGAGAACTGAATAAGGTTATTGTTTTTTTTCCTTACATAAAAGTCTAGTTTGATTTACCGATCTAGTAGACGCAGTGTAGAATCCAAGCAACCAGCTAAAACGCAGTTTCCATCATTTGATAAAGATATACAATTTACCGGTTGGCCTAAATTATCTGACATCTCCCTATTTCCAATTAAAGACCGAAGTTCTCAATCAATTATTTATTAAGTATTAGAAGAAAGAAACAATATCGAATTTTTACTTTCTTGTAATGAGCTTTTACATACCTACCAATACGCATGTCAAACGTGCGAACTGTTCCATCAACACTACCACCAATAATCTCAGTCTTTGTTAAAACAACAGACATGACTGTATCCAAAAATGTATCAATTATCTGAGAAGAAAAAAATATCAATACAGAAAGGCCAGTTAGATTTAATTCTAAAGTATTCCCAGGATTTGAAACCGCAAAACAATAAAGGAGTAATGACCTGAACTGGCTCAACACTGTGAGATCTGCAGTCCCATACACGCAGCGAACGATCGAAACCAGCTGATACAACTACAGATGATGAATCATTGAACTTTACTGCATTGACCTGATAAAATAATTTTTTTCATTAAATAAGAAGAAATGAATATTATACATATGCAAACTAAACCCTGAGCGTTACGAATTTTTAGTCTTTGGGACAATTACTTCTCCATCATGACCACGGAATTTACGGATTACCCTTCCGGTTGCAACATCCCAGTAATAAACTTGCCGATCACCACCACATGAACAAAACTTAGCATTGTCTCTGTCGATAAAAATCATTGAAACATAAAAAACAAACACACAGCCTTCACTTTGCTTGACAGTAATGAAACACAGACTCCTAAACATCTTGTGTCTAATATGATCAGTTCTAACTGCAAGCACCAAAAGACTCCACTTTCAACTATACAAGCAACAAAAATCATTAGAACACAAATAAACAAACACTATTCATCATATTAGCTTCCACCACTGAAAACTTCAATCTACTTAACCTTAGTGAAACAAAAACTCATAAAGGTCTTTGATTTCGTGACTTATTTATCAGCTTAAGCTGCAAACAACCAAGAATAGAAGCGTAATGATTTTCAATAATTTGGTTATAATGAACAAAACTGATCCAACACAACCAGTTCTAAGAGTTTGATGTTAACAAGTAATCGCAAAACACACACACACACAGAGTGAATTTTAGCTGCAAACAACAACGCAGAATCCAACGAATTAGAACAATAATAGCTTAAACTAGACAAATTTGAATAAAATAACAAAAAAATTGAAAAATTGGGATATGAAAAAGAGCTAATTTCATACGAAGTAACATGAACGTCACGGACTTCACGGCCATGGGATTTGTAGGTCTTGATTAAGATTCCACGATGCGGATTCCAGAGACGAATGGTACGATCTTTACCGCAGGTAAGAGCATAGTTTCCATCACCATTAAACCTCGCCGCTAAAACCGCCCCTTCATGCCCTTTAAGCACGTGTGCCTCTTTCGTCGGCAGCTCTGCCGTCGCACTCATCTATGATTTTCGCCTGAAACTCAACTGACGTTAGCCATAAAATGGGCTTATACTAAAATAAGACTTAATAATACTTAATTGGGCTTTTCATTTAATGGGTTTCATAAAGCCCAATATAGCTAGCCCATTAATACGTCAAGAACTTCCGAGTCTTTGCAGCTTCACTAGTTGGGATAATTGAAATGTAACTGATGTTCATAAAGACAATGATTAATGGCTTTGTAATAGAGGGTAATTGATTTAACCACGATCACTTAAACTTAAATAAACTTTTAATCTCCCGTAATTGCATTATATATTCGTTATCTCTTCTTAATCCCAACACACAATCATAGAGCAATGGCCACTAAACCAACTTCAAAGCCATTTTTGTTCACATTTCTAACGCTTTCATATTTCATGTTTACATTCGTTGAAGCAAGAAATCTCCCTATCATGTCGACGGTGACTACTGATAATTCCGGTGCCGGAAACTTAATGGACTGTTGGAATGCAGCGTTGGAGCTTAAATCATGCACAGACGAGATCGTTAAGTTCTTCCTTACCCGTACCGGTACAACAGAACCGGTGGTTGCTTATCGTGGAATTGACAAAGATTGTTGTGAAGCAATTGTGTTGATTGAGAAAAATTGTTGGTCTGTTATGTTTACTTCTTTAGGTCTTACGACTATGGAAGGAAATAATCTGAGGGAGTATTGTGATATTCAGGCGGAGAAATCGGAGTTATCTCCGTCTCCGGCGCCGGAAACTTTGGCTTTGTCTCCGGTTTAAGTTATTTTAATTTAATAAAAATTGCTCTTTTGGCTCATTTCAACCGGTTTTATAGAACCAATCACCAGACCGAAATTCCACCAAATAATCATCTAAACCGGAAACTTGAGCCTTCAGTTAGTTTGTTTCCCGGGTTATATTAAACTATATCTTCAATCTTGAATCTTAGACTCACTTGATGGTTTCTTCCTCAAACTTGTCAACATTCCTTCAACAAGCTTATCATCACCAAGGGTTTTTGCAGGCTTCTTCTGTTTCTTATTAAAGGCCCCTAGAATTCGAATCAACTGGCTCGTTGTCTCGTTCTGCTTCTTCTTTTCGTTGCTGCTGCTCTGTTTCAAACAAGCTTCTTCATTTGTGTCTGAGTTAAAATTCTCATCCTCTAAATTCTTCTGCTTCTTATCAAAGTCCCCTAAAATTTGAGGCAACTCGCTCTTTGTCTCATTACCTTTCTGCTTCTTCTTTTTGTTGCCGCAGCTCTGTTTCAAACAAGCTTCTTCATTTGTGTCTGACTCAAAATTCTCTTCCTCTAAATTCTTCTTCTGCTTCTTATCAATGTCCCCTAAACTTTGAAGCAACTCGCTCTTTGTACTATCTTTGTGCTTCTTCCTTTTGTCGTCGCTGCACTGTTTCAAACAAGCTTCTTCAATTATGTCAGAGTCAAAATTCCCTTCCTCTAAATTCTTCTTCTGCTTCTTATCAAAGTCCCCTAAAATTTGAGGCAACTCGCTCTTTGTCTCATTATCTTTCTGCTTCTTCCTCTCGTAGTCGCTGCACTGTTTCAAACAAGCATCTTCATTTGTGACTGAGTCAGATGATTCATACTGGTGAATTTTTCCTGAAACTGGACCAAGTTCTTCAAATGATGAGTCAGATTCATGCATTGAGGAAGGAACAATGTGTCCTGATTCAATCTTTACTTCAGGCATCGTTTGTATAAAAGACTGCAGTTTTGAATAACCGAGATTATATAAATCTAAAGGGTACCCGATTCTTTCCCTAAAGTCTTTCCTGAAGTTTCCCATGTTATAACCTCCAGGGTTTTCCTCTGTTATCTTCTTTATCAGTCTATGACAGTCCGCAATTACCTCGCTCCTTGATCTTTCTATAGGTTTTTGGCTCAGAGCAATGTTCTTGGACTTGTACTCACCACTTGCTTCATCACTCTGCGATTTCACCGTGTTCACAAGTACCGATTTCAGTTCAACCGAAGAGCGAGGATTGGTAAGATCAAAGCTTTTCTCAGTGAACTGAGTCACACTTAAAGGAAGAGCATCACAATAACTCTCTTTGGTCCATTTCTTCTCTGATATTACGAGAGATAATAAAGCAAGCATTTTGGATAACACGAGCGGTTTTAGAGATGAAAGTCCTTCGTCCTTAAGATTCTTAGCCATCGCTTCTCTGAACACATAAGTAGCTTACCATTAATTGAATATTATATACTCTAGCTAATGCAGAAACATTGGTTAGGGAAAGAGAAGAGTAAGAACCTTGATCTTGAGTAAGAAACAACAAAACCTCTTGGAGAATTATTGAAAGATTTGAGATCTTTCCAAGAAAAATCTTTTGGAAATTCGTCAACTAGTGGAGGTCCAGTTGCTCTTGCATTGCTAAGCTTTGTATTTCTTCCCCAAGAAAATTCGTATCTCTTCAGAAGTCTTAAAAGCCCTGGACTCTTAGATTTCTCATTGCCTACTTCACTGTTTGCTTGGACTTCCATAGCAGATTCATTAGAGGTGCAAGATGCAATTCGAGATTCCAAGTCCTTATCAGGTGAACCAAACCATTTTCTAGTTAGCTTCTTAAAAAATCCGTCGTTTACCTTGGAAGACGAAACACCATTCCCAACAACTAAAGCTCGCTGATTCTCTTTCACAGATTCGTCGTTTGACTTGACATCCATTTGATTAATTAGTAGAACAGACTTTTGAGATCTCACTTGTGGATGAGATTCCACTTTGACATCGTCATCATTCATCTTATGACGAATACTTTCCACACTAACAACTTTGGGATTCTCGCTACTTCGTTTCAGAAATGGGGCTTCGTTATCCATTCCCTGAGTAACAGCATGAATCAAAAACACACCATCTCCGACTGGAACAACCTGTAAGATCTTCGGCATAGATAACAGAAAACTCGAAAAATTCTTATGTCCGTAAAAGTGTCTATCTAACCATACATTTCTCTTGCTCAGCTGGACACGGAGTTCTGTAATGGGTACTCCCTTAGGATAACACCTCAATATCAAACTAATCTGCTTAACAACTTCCTTTGAATCTGCGGTTTTCATACTGGTACAAGACTGTTGTTTGATGGTGGCATATGGATTAAGAAGAGGAGTTGTATAATGACCATACCAAGAATTATAAGGACCATCTGGTGGATGATTAAAGTGTTTACCTGTGAAAATTTTCCCTCTAACTAAAGCTTCCCAATCCCACATAATCGTAGCTGCACTGCACAATACACTAGGCGTAGCTTCTTCTTTGCCCGCAAGCAAAATGTTGTAATTGTTCATTCTCAATCTGTGTAACATGCTCGCGAAATCTCTATCACTAGAGATTAGGAATAGATGAGCAGGAGGTGGATTCTGTGAAACCCAATACATTAGATCTGTTATCAAAGATCTATCCGTACTGTTCTTCCCACCTGTGAAATCGAACACATTAGTTGACCAAAAGGAAGCTTTTTTCGGAGTTATTGTAAAGAAATGAAACATAAAAAGTTGACCTTGAGGAACATGAGTGAGATTGATTCCGGTTTCGAAGAGAGCTTCTTGGTTTGTTCGTGAGAGCTGGACTAAGTCTCCGAAAGCAGTAATGGAGATGGGTCCTTTAATTCCGTTGATTCTAATGGCCGATGTAATGGTTTGAACCAATTTGAAAACATTCGCACCCGCCGGTAAATGACAGTTCTCGAAATCCCACCACACCGAAACTCTAATACTCCTTGAATCCTCCTCATTATGAATACGCCTCGAAGTAAACTGATTACAGCTAGAGCTCGAAGACGAGTAACTCGATACGAGAACGGAGATAGCTCGACGCGGCGGAGACAGCTTAATAACGGAGATCGACGAAGAGAAGGCAAGGCGTAGTAATAGGGAGTTGGAAGATCCGAACTGCATAATTCAGTTCAGGAAATGAGTAGAAGATTCGAAGGAGTGGTTTCATGGGATCATGTGTGACTGTAATGGCGGAAATGAGTTCACTGAGGGTTTTACCGGTTTTAGAAGGTTGGAGAAGAAGAACAAAGAACGCATAATTCAAACGTGCTCACGTGCATATCACGTGATTCATAACTTAATATAAGCCTCTAAGAATAAGGCCCATAACACCGAACAAACAAGTTTTTCCTCAGGCCCATTAATCTCCAACTTAAGCCCAACTAGAAAGCTGTTTTCCGAATGGTCAGTCTTTTAGATTTTCCATCATTCTTACTACTTATGTACAGTCTGTTACGACCGCTTCCATGATCTAGAAAAACACTGTTGGATATCGTCCACAACAGAGCTTCTATCTCAGAACAAAGAGAAGACAAACTTCGATAGATCCATCGTTCTCTCATACTAACGTTACCTACACCAATCTATAAAGCAATACTAACCTAAACCTGAAAAGTATTCGAAATTTTTCTATGATCCATCTACGAAACATCTGAATCATGTGAAGGTCAGATATACCACTAAAATTCTAAAGACCACCTCTTTCTCAGAGTTTGCGGTTGTTTAAAGTTAGATGCAACGTTTTAAATTTATTTGCTGAAGTAAAATTTGGTTTCTCAAGTAACGATAACGATAGCTATTTGTCTTGACCAAACCATGATTTGTTTTGCTTTTTCTTCTTTCATCGTCTTTTTTAGGTTCACTTTAAATTTTGAGAAAGAAAAAGATCAGAGTTGCGTATATTCCTTGAACTCATCCTTCTCAGAATTGCCATGTTTATTTAACTTTAGTATTAATCTAACTAAAAGAAAATAATTAGGGATAAGATTGGGAAGTGGGGAACAATGGCAAACCTAAGAGGTTGCACCAAAGGAGATACATATATTTATGTATCGAAAAGTGATTTTAGCCTAAAGAAAACATGTAATATGTATCATTTAAATGAAAGTCTATTTATAAAGAATTATATGCCATACACATGTATATATATTAACAATTTGATCGACAATTTTTTTTGTCAACAATTAGATCGAAAAAGCTTATTTTATAATCAATTTTCTCCAGACTTCTAGCAATATCATGTGAGACAAACATAACTTCTTAGAATCAAATTCGGTAAAAAATGCAGCAGAGATAACACTCAACAACTTGACCAAAGAAATTTTTCCGGTTACACAACTTTTTAAAAAACTTTAAAAAGCTACACTTAACTATTTGCTCAAAGAATTGTAATATTAGTGAATTCATTTCCATGGACACTCCAAGGAAACGTCCATACTTGCGATGTTTCATTTCATGGATTAATCTAGTATTAATTAATGATGAGACTTTTGTCATAAAGATATATATACATCAGCCAATCATTATTGATTACATTCAACAAATATATATAGTAATATACGCTAAATAAACAAAGATATTCCTTTATAAAAGAAGGAAAAGGATACAAAGATAATCCATACATCCAAAAATATAACAAAATAAAGATGTTGCAGGTTTTTAATGTTGGCTTTATAACGACCCAAAACACATGATACATTAGACATGAGGTCAATAAAATGTTAGTTCTTTCTTTATTTAAACCAAATGTGAATTTTATTTTGTGAAACCCTTCTTTTCATTGATAAATGGAGAAAAATATAGCAACCACAAAATAATAATTAAAAATCTAAAAAGTATCGAACAAGAATATTTACTCTGGCCAAGAAGCATGTGACCCAGTTGGTTTATCCCTGATCTAGCTAGACACCAGGTGAGAAGTTCGAATCTCATAAACTCTAGTTTGAACATTTAGACTATGGATCATACTTTGTTGATCCAAATCTAACGAGTAAAGTTGACAAAAAAAAAATCTACTCTATTAATTCAACGAACGAGAAATCAGATTAATAAATAGATTTTTCTACTTCACAAAATATTTTAACTACGAAAAAAAATTGACTAGTCTCCTAGATTGATCATGACTTCATAACTATTTGTCGCAAATGCCACCTTTTTTATCTCCAAAAAGATAATAGATTATACATGACATTTCCTATTATATACAACTTCGAATTCTATCAACTGTCTTTTTTTTCTTATTTATTAAAAGAGCAACTGTGAATATTTTATAAATAATAAGAGAAAAGGACAATTGATAGAAGCTAAATATTTATAAATTTACTAGTCAATAATAAAATAAAATAATTTAAATTAGCTTTTTGCATGGCAAAGTCGTGATTACGTGGACGTACGCATTTGTAATATCACAATCTGCTTTTGGCTTCTATCCATTTTAACCACATGCTTTATGGCCTATGGGTCACCAAACACTTCAATCTCATTGGTTCCTTTATTTTATTTTTTTGACTTTTTTACATTTAAAAAAAATTAATTCTTTCTTGTTTTCATATATTAATATTTCAGGTTTCTTTTATATTTTATCAGATATCTATATGAAGGGTTAATTCAAATATTTTTTTATTGCATGACTTAGTCTACAAAACCAAATATTCATTAGGTGTACACTATTCACGAAGCATCTTAAAAGTTCAATCAAATGCATGAATTATATAGTTAACCAATCAAAATCATGTATCAGTTTAGAGACTTTTTTTGACAAATCAAATTATGAACGTTACAAATTACAATACGTTCACGGGATTTCATGAACCGTCCACGAAAAAACCGTACACGCTAATATATTTTTCGGACCGAGAGTCACACATGTCTTAGTCTCAGAGTTGTGAGTTTGAAAAAGAAATTTTTTAATAAGTTTATAATTATTCATGTTTACTATAGGTTTGCTAAAACTATTACTGTATTCGATTCTGTAAATTTAATTTCTATTACAGAAACTATGAAATACCTAGTAACAATTATATTATAACTCTAATGATTTGGGGTTTTTCTATCCGACTAATCCCGGTTTCACTAGTTCAATCTCGTTTTTATTAGTCCGTAAGAACTGCTAAACATGTAAATCATTAGACCTGTAAATCATTAGACCTAAACTTAATGTTTACTTAGCGAGAAAGGGGTAATTAAAGTTTATTAGTATTTTTTTTGTCAATATTGGATCGACAAGACCCGATCCATAGTGTAAAGCATACCCCCAATAATTCTTTTTTTAAACTCTATAATGCAGCGGGTAGGCATCGAACCATGGTGCCAAGTCATTAGCTGGATCATCCTAACCACCAGATTGAGAGCAACTCGGCAGTTTATTAGAATTTTAAATTCGGAATCTGTAAATTAAAACCTCTACAAATTTATGTATTGAGATTATATGGTCTTAATACCATTAAAATACCATTGTTTGGTTAATTTATGTTAAATTATTCTACGTTTCCGCATCACTAATTAATACCAATTAAATTATTGGTTTCAATTGATTAGTGGGAAAAGGACAGTTTTAACTTCAAACTATATCTACCACAAACGAATTTAGTTACCAACTAAATGTAACTAGAAGTGTGACACTTTAGAAATGTCGGTTCCCATCTTGCTTAGCATTTAGTGGACCAGCTTGTTTGTTTCTGCTTTAAGCTCGTCCTTGTTTTAAGCCAGAAGTGTGACCAATTTGAAGACAAGAGACTTTCGATTACTTCTCAATTATGTGTTTCTGCTTTAAGCTTGTCCTTGTGTTTAAGCCTCTTATTGTGTGTAATTTTGGATCTCCTCTCTTCAACAACTTCATTAGACTGCATTAATTAGTAAATCCAACAGAACTAGCAACATCACCTTTCAATCAGCACAAGTTTGAACTCTATTAAAGTCAATATTTTTCATTAGTTAATAAGTTTGAAGGCGGAGAAGCATCTAGAAAAAACTAATCTCGAGCAAGACTTTTATCATGACGGATTAGAGAATTAGCTCTGAAATTTAAAAGGTGGGGAATTAGATTAACCGAAAACACTAGAAAAAAAACTCCTAAATCTTTTAAAATCTTCCAAATAAGACGAGAACGCTGGCCAATTTTCATGGTATATCACAATCTTTATCACTTTCGTGCTATATGTTACAAATTCTACATCTAAAAGATGATACTTACATACACATAATCGCTCAAAGTAATGCTTCAATACTTTTTTATACCCCTTAATATTTTTATACTTCAAGATTTCATTTTCATCATTATATTAATCAATAATTATTTTTTCATCTATATTATAATATTTAATTTCTTAGAATATATGATTCTTCGAGTATATGATTCTTCCAATATATGATTCATAGTGTACTATTTAACCTATAAAAATCACCAAACACGGTAAAGTAGATCTAGTGACGAAGTGGTGAATATAATTGGTCAGAACGAAAAAAATAATAATTTTGTTGGGATAGTGAAATTGTGAAAGGTAGTTTCGTTTTTCTTCCTCCACTCTAAGTAACGTACTGTTCTTATATAAATAGCCACTTAAGTTTCTCATTCTAACTCAAAACAAAAACATTAAATCATCATCAAAAAACCACAAAACAGTGACCCATATTTATACACATCTCTAAAGCATTCAAAAACATCATCAAATCAATGGATATGGAGTCAAAGAAACCATATTTGATGGTGACAATAATACAAATCATATATACAATCATGTTCTTGATCTCCAAAGCTGTCTTCAATGGTGGAATGAATATTTATGTCTTCGTTTTTTATCGTCAAGCTTTTGCTACCATCTTTTTGGCTCCTCTTGCTTTCTTCTTCGAACGGTAAATATCTACAAAAAATCATATGAATCCATTTCCGTCTAGAAATCGACAGGTTTCAGACGGAAATTTTCTGTATAGACATATAGATGTTTGTATATATACATATATATTACAAAATTTGTTGACATTTATATAGGTGTTAATTTGTAATATTTTTTTTATAGGAAAAGTGCTCCACCTCTTTCGTTTGTGACCTTCATCAAGATCTTCGTGCTCTCTTTATTTGGGTATGGCTTTAATTAGCAAGTACATTTTAATTCATTTGCTATGGAAATTTTTGTCTGTGTTTATATGTTACAGTGATTTATTTCTATTTAAAGTAAAATCTCAAGAAATAAAATTTTCTGTTTTTTCATCAAGCATAAGTTTACATTATGAATATATAAAAAGCAAAAAGTATTATATACGACTTCTGTTCTGCTTCATTTTAAATAAGGGGTTTTAATGAGAAAATTTGTTTTATTACTACTTCTGTTTACAATTTTCTTCTTATGTTTATATATTTCTAAGCAAAATTAAATTTATTTCCTTTTCTGTGCTATTAATATTCTGCAAATAATTTAATTGATAAATTTGTGTACTTTTTAAATTTGCGTATTTTTTAGTAAAAAATCTTATATTTTGAAACATAAGTATTTATCAATAGAATGTAATTGGATTGTATTTAAACTTTTAAAGTTGAAGTAATTATCTTGTCAATACTGTTAGAAAATTGTAGAAACAAATATAACTTTTTTTTTGTCTTTGTGCGTTTTGCTTTTATACAATATTGAATTTATATGTTAAAACTTTTATCTATATTGTGATTTTTCAGTGTAACATTGAGCTTGGAAATAAATGGTATCGCATTATCATACACATCGGCGACTTTAGCCGCCGCTACAACAGCTTCACTTCCGACCATCACATTCTTCTTGGCTCTCATTTTTGGGTATATATTAATCATAAGCAATTTAATTAAGTGTTTAATTACTCTTAATTAATTTCTAAAATTTATACGTACATTGTGTATTGAATTATAGAATGGAGACGCTTAAGGTTAAGACCATACAAGGAACTGCAAAGCTTGTGGGAATAACAGTATGCATGGGAGGAGTTATTGTCTTAGCTCTTTACAATGGTCCACTAATGAAATTACCTTTATGCCTCTTTCACGGCCAAGAACAGCCTCATCGGAATGATTCCGGCCACGGTGGTTCGACCTCGTGGCTTAAAGGATGTGTCCTCATGATCACCTCAAACATCTTATGGGGTCTCTGGCTTGTTTTACAGGTAATCTAATCATTGGTGCATTCAATATCACATTGAAGTGTTTTCAAGTCTCAATCATATTTTGTATGGACCTAAGTTTGAAACCTATAACTACAATTTTTATTGTGCACGTGTCGAAGATAATTCAATTGTGTGATGTCACATGCTTTTGAGATTATAGTCTGAATATTCTCTGAATTGAATAGATTCTTAGAATATGAACTTCCAACTCAAAAATGGTTGAAAATGAGTGGAGAGACTTTTATCTCTTATATGGTAGAGTAGATCTCTATTTATTTCTCGATATGAGATATTCTATACAAGTCTCCTCAAAATGTAAGTAGATGTTAATTCAAACTCACAATCGCAGAGATACCATAATTATTCTTTTAGCAAATTTTAGGTATATCGCAACTCTTTTAATAGCATATGTTGGGTTCATCTGACTCTAATATCATGTTAAATTATGAGTTTCCAATTCAAAAATGAATTGACATTTTTACATTTATTTCATATGTATAAACAGGGTCGTGTGTTAAAGAACTACCCTTCAAAGCTATACTTCACAACTCTTCATTGTCTATTGAGTTCGATTCAATCCTTCATCATCGCAATTGCTTTAGAAAGAGATATTTCAGCATGGAAGCTTGGTTGGAACCTAAGACTTCTTGCAGTCATTTACTGCGTAAGTAATTTTAACAAAACTTAATCCATAAATTCAAACAAAAATTTATTCTACAGCTGTTATGATATATATTCTATAATGTCAAAAAATGATATTATATTAATGATATAAACGTGACATATCTATATAAATGCAGGGATTTGTTGTAACAGGAGTAGCATATTATTTACAATCATGGGTAATAGAAAAGAGAGGACCTGTCTTCTTATCAATGTTCACTCCTTTGTCTCTTCTCTTCACTCTCCTCTCTTCAGCAATTCTCTTATGCGAGATCATTAGTCTTGGAAGGTTCTAAGAAACAAATCTTCTTCTCTAATAGTTCCAATTTTTCTTATCTATTCAATAAACTAACTCAAATATATGTTGATTTTTGTAGTATTGTAGGTGGATTATTGTTGATAATAGGACTCTACTGTGTGTTGTGGGGAAAAAGCAGAGAGCAGAGAAACAATCAAAATGATAAGATTGATCCACAGAAGGAAAACGACATCGTTTGTAATGAAGTAAAAGTTGTTGTTAGTTGAAAGAATGTGATAAGTTTTGTCTTATTTATGCACTAAGCTTTTTATAATATATGTGATAATGTGACTAATCATCCACATAATAGAGTCTAGAATACTTATGATTTCTCTTGAGAAATCTTTACTTTACTTTTTTTCGTCACTCTAGTTTTTAACTACTTGTTATTTTGTACTATACCTTAACTTAGAGAATTATATAGTGGTTTCCAACTTTTCATTTTATGTTCCTAAGCAAATAAATAAAGCTATAATATGTAAAATCATTATATTGGTTTTCAAATATATATTTTTTTTCAAGTGGTTAAATATTTATCTTCTTTATTGAACTGTAGAATAAAAATTTTGGGTTTGAATTATAGATGTGTTTTGTTTAATTGGCCAAACATCATAAAAAAAAAATTTGGCAATTAGATCGAAAAATCCGATCCATAGCTCAAACTCATTGCTAAAATCTTTATTTTTTTTAATTTTCACATGCAGTGAGGTAGAGTCGAACTCTTGATATTTGAACCATTAGTTGGACATGTAACCACAAGATTGAGAAGAGTTAAACATTATAGAATTAAATTACTAATAAAATTTCACCAAATTTTTGTATCTTTCAAAAAATTGATATTTTAGATCATTTAGCAAAATGTACAACACTACAACGTAATGACATGCAAATAGACTACTAATCCCCATAATTAAAAATAAAAATAAATAATAAGAGATATTAAACACAAATTGAAATTACATAAAAGAATGCTAAATAGTTTTTGTTGTTGTTTAATTTATTAAACATGATTACATGACATTCTAGCTACTCTTGAATTGGTAATTTTATCAGTTGTTTTCTCTTGTAGTAACTCATTTGGTTCCTAAATCAGACAATGTATCTTTATCTTGCTTCTCCGAAGATCTATCTTTTTCTTCTTCCACTGATTTAGGCAACAATATTTCTTTGTCTTGTTCAGATTTTTCAATCTTCTCTTTAGCATCCACAAACTCTGCGGGAGCCTCTATGTCTTCCGCAATCTTAGCTTTTAATGATTCTTCATCAGTCTTAACCTTTGATTCATCTGTAACCTTATCGTTCAATGTTTCAGAAGTCTTGGCTTCAAAAACTTTTGGAACTTGAATCTCTAAATCCTCTGTAGATTCAACTTCTGAAACTTTTAGAAGATCTGCTTCAGCTACTTTAACTTCTTCAGTCTTAACTTCTGTAATATTCTTATCCTCCAAGACTTCAGGAACATCTGATTCTTTTGTAAACTTAATTCCAGACAACTGATCAGTGTTCTTATCCTCCAAGACTTGAGAAACATCAGACTCTTTTGCAAACTTAGTTTCAGACGACAATTCAAGAGCAGAAACCTTAGAAGAAACTTCTTGAGTATTCTTATCTTCCAAAAGTTGAGGAACATCATACTCTTTTCCAACCTTCATTTCAGACAATCCAGGAGCAGAAACCTTAGAAGAAACTTCAATATTCTTATCCTCCAAAAGTTGAGGAACATCATACTCTTTTCCGACTTTTATTTCAGATACTTCAGGAGCAGAAACTTTAGATTTATCCTCCAAGACTTGAGGAATATCAAACTCTTTTGTGACCTTCATTTCAGACAACTCAGAAGCAGAAACCTTAGAAGAATCTTCTTGAATATTCTTATCCTCCAAAAGTTGAGGAACATCATACTCTTTTGTGACCTTCATTTCAGACACTTCAGAAGGAGAAACCTTAGAAACTTCTGAAATATTCTTATCCTCCATAGCTTGAGGAACATCAGTCTCTTTTGTGACCTTAATATCAGACAATTCAGGAGCAGAAACATCAGAAACACCTGGAAGTTTCGACTCTTCTGCAACTTTAGATGTTTTCTTAGTTTCTGATTCCTCTGGGAACTTAACTTCCCAATTATCTGAAAAATTAACTTCCTTCTTTTCAGCTTCATTAGCTTTAGGAGTCTCAGGAGTCTTAACTTCAGAATCCTTTGGAATTTTGACTTCAAGGTCATTTCGAGTTTCAACGTCAAAAGTTTCTTCTGGAGCTTTTGTATTAGTAGGTGTTAGATCAGAATTATCAAGCTTTGAAACTGACAAAGAACTAGTTTTGTTATTGGTCTCTGGTTTTGTTGGAGAAAGATCAAGGACTTCTTTTACCGCTACTGGCTTGTCCTGTTAAGAGAATCATCCACAAATCAATACTATGAAGACCGAAAAAACCAGAAATTCGTAATAAACCGGTCCAATTTTGAAATGCCGGTACATAAATTATTGTTCATTAGGATTTTTTTGTCTAACACTGGGCATAATTTATCGGCCCAATAGCTAAGTTTCTAACAATAGGATTTGATCATAGATGTGTAAGTGCGTCTGTCATTAATAGACTTACCACCTGCCACTAAACTAAAGTTCACATGCATTGTCTATTAGGTTCCACAAATTTTTTTACTAAGCCCTAACATATGTGGCAAATACAATTTCTGAAACTAAACTCGGAGTAAAAAGACACTAAATATATATTTAACTATTTGACCAAATCTACTACATCCACAAATGTAAAAATATCTGGCTTAACTATTCATTTTTTATTTTTTTTAAAAACTTTTTTAAAGGTCCTTTAACTTAGAAAGCAAGAAAATATTTTTTCACTATTACTTCTTTGTCTTTTTTTAATTTTTTCTTAATTAAAAACACTGTCTGGCTCCTCACTTGCCGGCCATAATATTAACAACTTAAAATAAATTAATACTTTACCAATAAAAAAACAAATGGAATATATAAGTTTTGTTTTTGTTTTTTTGGTCTGAATAAGTTTTGTTTTAAAACTATCATTTGCAAATTAAATACTCCCTCCATCTAGTTATAGTTGATGTTTTTAAAAAAGATTGTTTCATTTTACTTAATATTTTAAGATTTTTATGCAATATTTATTGTACTTTTAGTGTTTTTGATTATTTAAATTCTACAGATTGGTTTGTGATAATTGGTTAGATTATTTTGGAATTTGTGATAAAATATATTTTATTTAAAAAAATTAAAATATTTAATGATTTCTTAATATGTGCAGAAAATCTAAAACATCAAGAAAACCGGAAGTACATTTTACTGACAAAAGTTATAAACAATATTGACAACCAATAATAATCTATGAATAATGAATAATTCATTTTCATGAACGAAATAAAAAAAAATATTAATAAATAAAATTACCTCATGAAACAAGTGACTAAGAGATCTCTTTTCCTTATGTTCATCAACAGCATCATCTTCAATCAAAATATCTTTTCCTTTCTCACTCCGTTTTGCAGCAACCGCTGCTTCCTCCGCCGTGTTAAGAGCAATGTTCTCATTCTTCTCAGCCGGAGCCGCCGTCTCTCGCTCCACCGGAATCAGATCCTCGTCTGAATCTTTGAGAACCTTTGGCTTGATTGCACAATTTCCCATCTCTCGTAAATTAAGACAGATAATGAGAAGAATATTTTTTTTTTCTTAGTTTGGTTTTTATGTTCTGAGATTAGAGCGAGAGAGAGAAATGGTGAGGGATGGTCAAAGAAGAGTTTATGTCCTACAAATTCTCTGCGGCCATTAGAGACAATGATTTTATTATATTATTATGAGGTTTTGTGGTTAACCTAAATTTACATTTTATTTTAAAAATGTACGTAAATTTGATTTGTTTTTAGTAATAAAATTATAAATATAAAGGGTCTAGTCACACAAAACATAGTAATCGAATCTTTATTTTTGTCTAATTGTTTTTATGTTTTACTCTACATGTTCTTTTTCTAGTGAATTACTTTTTCTATTTGTTTTATCAAATAATAAAATCAACAAAACCTCGTCAATAATCTAAATATTATTACAATTAATTTGATTGAATTTAGATCGATACCAGTATAATTTATAACCTAAGTTTTCTAACTAAAAGTGTGTGAGATTAAATTCACCACATGATGTCTAGCTAAATAAAGGAAAAACCAGTTGAACCACCTATTTTTCGGTAATGTTAAATTTTGTTTATTTTCACAAAAATTAAAACTTAGCACTTATGATAATTCTTAAATAAAAAGAAAAACAGTTTTTTCGAAGAAAAACACTTTCCCCGTAATACCAAGCCATTGCATCAAATCATATATTTGTGCTAGCTGCAAAGATTCTATTTTTTTGTCACACTTGTCGGAATAGTTAGAAAAATCTAAAGTGTTAAAATTTACATTTCGTGAAAATAAATTAAACTTAACACCTCTAACGAACCAAAAAGGATAGGATATTAAATTCGGTTAATTTTCACAAAAATTAAAATTTAATACTTATAAACAAAAAACCAAAAACAGAAAGAATTTTTTTTAAGATTTGAAAAACTAAAAAATTTATATCAACAAAATTTTGTTACATCAAAACAGTTTACTTAAAATACATTTTATTAAGTAATTTTGTCATTTTGATTTGGAAAAATCTAAAATGAAAGAGGCAAAAACACATATAAGATTCAGAAAATTTCTGCAAAAATTAATAACATTAATGAAAGGATTTAAAAAATCAGTTTCATAGAGGATAAAAAGAAACGAAGCAACAAAAAAAAAGTTTTATTGGCAAAGAAAATTTATAAAAGTATTTAAAAACTAAATATACATTTATTTGTAATATTATAAAAATTAAATACGGTTTCAAAGTGTAATAAGAATAGAGAAAGCATTAACCTCATGGTCTTCTGAAGATTTTGAAGAAAAAAAAAGAAGAACCGGTTTGATATCTGAGATTGTGTGAACCAAGACAAAATTACCACTCTTTTTAGTTTTTACACCTGTAAACCGGGAAATTCACCCATTAAGATCAGCCCGTTTAAACCAAACCGGAAACATACATTATGAAGAGAAATTGGACTAAATCTGTTGTTTGTCTCCATCATCACTCTTCAAGGTTTCAACTTTTAACAATCGAAAAAAACAAACTTATATTCACCTGACAAAAGCTATTATAACTCTTATGAGAATTCAGAAAGAAACAAAAAAATTTGATTTTTTAATGAAATTTTCAAACTTTAATGGTGATGATGCAGAGCCAATATCTTATCACAATTTCGATCTGCAAACACGAAACAAATCGTTTTTACCGGGTCCAGTTGTATCGATAACAATCAGAAACCGTAATATAATCCACAGTTTTCAACCCTAAATTGAATGAATCAACGATCTTATGTTCATACCTTTGGTTGTTTCTTTGGCTTTATGAACCGCATACTTCTCTGAATCTTCTGTTGTTTGGTTTTGCAGACCACCGGTGATGTTTACTGTCGCAGTTGTCTTTGATTGTCAGAGATTTGAGAGCCATTACTTCATCGACCTTTGGAGCTTATGAGTATGTAAACAAGCGAAAGAAGAAGAGAAAAACAGAGTAATTAGAAAAGTAATGATGCAGAGAAATTAAAATAGACAATTTGAGGATCAATCTATATATAACCTTTTAAGTCGGTTGATTAACAACGGCTATCAAAATCTTTCGTAAATTTGAAAAACAAAACAACTGAAACATTTATGACAAGTTTAAAGTGGAGCTTTAAAGGTTTATTCTTTATTGTGTTACTCAAATTTTAAGTCTTGATTAACGGCTACGTAGATTGAACCACAAAAAGCTTCTTTGGGGCTTTCTGTTTTGGGTTTGTGATGTGTTTATGGATATAGTATCGAACATCAGAAAGTTAAAGAAGAGAATATATTCGGGTCGGGCCCCAGATTCATTGGGTTCACTCATTTAGAATCACTAAGAACACACAAGGACTCACACAAAGCTATTGCACAAAAGTTAAGCAGAGAGAGATGGGTGTAACAAAGGAGCAAGTTGAAGCTTCATTGACTTCAAAACTCAATCTTGTTCATCTGGTAAGTCAAATTGATCCTTTCCTGCAAGATTTTCCTTTTATGGGTACTGATTCTTTCAAGTAAGAAGAAGTTTTGAGCTGTGATTGATCACACTTACACATGCTTCGTCTGTTCTTCCCTTATGTTAGAGGAAGATGGAGTTAAAGTTTTGGTTCATACTCTCTTAGCTCTAAGATTCGTAATCCTTTTGTTGCAAGATTGGATCATATACTCAGTTATGTGGTTTGTGTGGATTGAAGCAACAGTTTTACTCTGTGGTCTTTCTCTGTATACATAACTGACTTTGTTTAGTTTTATATGTAAAACCAGGAAGTCATTGACACATCTGGAGGGTAAAGTTTATGATCACTAAATCATCAACTTTTATTCATTCAATAATTTGAATTTGAACATCTCATCTCCAATTCACAATCTTGATCTTTACTCTTTCTTCCAGCTGTGGTGCAAGTTTCGCAGTTGAGATTGTCTCAGAACAGTTTGAAGGAAGAGATTGCTCGAGAGGCACCGCATTGTGAACGCGGCTCTCGAAGAAGAGATGAAAGAAATCCATGCTCTCTCTACAAAGAAGAGATAAAAGAAATCCACCTGCAAGAAACACTATTCTTATAAAGAACAAAAGCAAAGATCTTTATGTTTCTATCTTCACCCTCTTCTTGGACTTTTCCGATCGTTCTGAAGAGCCTGAAACCATACTTGTCGAGCTCCGGTGTTTACTTGAGGAGGACTCTGAATGTTTCTTCCTTTTTGATGACTTTGGAGTCTCCGTGAAGCCAGAGAACACACTCTTCGGTCTGCTGCTGCGTGTGGAGGCTGAATGGAGAACCGATTGTCTACTTTTATGCCGGCTACTTAGGGCAGATTTAGAGTATTTCCCAGAGGAATCCGTAACTGCTCCTACAAGCTTCTGTGATCGAGGCTTCATTGTCTCAAGCAGCTCTTTCGGTTCCGGGTGACGAACTAATGAGACTCGCCGAGAAATCGTCCCAACTACCAGAAATCACACAACATACTAAGAATCATTGAAGAGCGGAGAGTGCTGTGTAAACTCAACTATAGAACTAGACAAAATACAATATCAATATGAATGAGGTTACTTCTGAAACGGTGAATAAATACCAATTTCTGATTCTTCTCCAGAAGGTATAATTACAGTTGCATAAACATCTTGAGAAGCAAAGCTAACGAGGTCAAACTCTTTACCTATCAAATCCAGAGGAAACAAAGGAAATGAGCAAACTTTGAAAATTGAACCGAAAATATTTGAATATAAAAGAAGACAAACCAGACTGAACAAAAATCATAAACTTACCAGATGAATCCTCAAATCCTCCCAATACACCATCTTTGTCTAGCTTAACCTGGAGACTACTTCCATTAATTTCCGGACACTGATAAAAGCACATCTTTTTAGTTGCAAAACATTACAAACCAGAATCAAATTGCTTTACGTAAACTTAGTAACTATCTTTCAATCAAATTTATGTTTAGCTCCAAAAAAAACATACTTGGCTTATAGGCCATTGGATCATCCAAAACTCCTTCGAACCCGTCATATCAGAGTCAAGAAGCGGCTCTAAGGTATTGACAGCGAAATCATCGCCAGGTTTTTTATTTAATTCCATCTCTTCTCAAATCAGCTTCTCACAATTTCACAAAACCTGCAAAATCGAAAAAAAAGAAGAAGAAGCTTTTGAACAAAAGAGAGCTCAATCCTATCAAAATCGCAATTACAAACTCTTCGAAAGATCGAGAGACACAAAAAGTAGTAAGTAAAACAAGAAATTTAAGGCAAAATTCAAATCGAGGAAGCGACTGAGGAAGATGGGTTGCTTCGTCGGCGGCAAAAAAGGAAGAGAATAGTTACCGGCGAAAATTGAGGCGACGATGACCTAAAACCCTTCCCGAGTTATATAATTTATACGTTGGTATTTAGATCTGTTTTTACTTAACTAAACCGGAAAATTTGGTTCTTACACTAAACCGGACAATTTAATCGACTATTTGGGCTGAGAAGACTGGGCCATATATAGGCCTTTTAAGTGATCCAGGACTGAAGAAGAAGCAATAGTGACTGTATTCTTTTTGTAAGAAATGATCCAGAAGCTCTCTGACTCAACTGAATCTCATAAACCCTAAATCCCCAAAATGGAATAATCGGATTTGAGAAGAAGATCTCAATACTGAAAATCTGCGTAATCCCGAAACGAAGCAATGATAAGAAGAAGAATATCTTCGATTATATCAACATCACTCATCAATTCTTCGATTAAGAATACTGCCCAGCCCAGATTCACCATCTCTTCTCCACTTCTTCAATGCCGTCGTTCTCCGATCTTTGCTCAAATTCCTAGCTTGACGACCAGAGTTTCGTCGTTTCATGGAATTAGAGCTTACAGTTTATTGTGCTTGAACGATCTGAGAGACAATGTGCCGAGAAAACTCAAAACGAGGAAAGGAAGAGGTATTGGGTCTGGTAAAGGTAAAACTGCTGGAAGAGGTCACAAGGGGCAAAAAGCGAGAGGAACAATGAAGTTTGGTTTCGAAGGTGGGCAGACTCCGTTACGACGCCGTTTACCTAAACGTGGCTTCAAAAACAAATTTAAGCTCCACTTTCAGGTATAGAACTCGTGCCTTTCAGTTATGGGATTTATTTCTGAGGTTAAATTTCTGATTTTGTAGCTTCCAGTGATTTTAAACGTCTTATATCTGTAATTGTTTCATTAGATTAGGTCAAATATGAGCATCTAAAGTAGATGGGTAACTCGTTTTCTTCTTTCGAAACGCCATTAATGTGTGTTTTAGCTGGTTGTGGTTGATATCATGTCTATGAATTTCGATTTTGACACTCGATTGATGCAGCACCTAATGTTGTAAATGATTGGCTGATGCAGCCGGTTGGTCTAGGGAAGATCGCTAAACTCATAAACGCTGGGAAGATAGATTCTCACGAATTGATCACTATGAAAACGCTCAAGGTTCGGTCTCATATTCCTCACTCTTTGATTCACGGGTTTAAATTGAGTTGACATGTGTCTGCTTCTTTCTAAACCATAAACGCCAATCTGCAGGATGTGGGAGCCATAGGAAAGCAAATAGAAGACGGAGTAAGACTAATGGGTCGTGGTGCTGATGAAATCAAATGGCCACTTCATTTCGAGGTTAGCCATTTGCATTATGAACTTTGGCTTTGTATTCTTATATCCCTTCCCAGTAGTACCAAGCCATTGCCATGTTTATGATAGGTTTCACGAGTGACTGTTAGGGCCAAAGAGGTGGTGGAAGCAACAGGAGGATCAGTGAGAAGAGTGTATTACAACAAATTGGGCTTAAGGGCATTGCTAAAACCAGAATGGTTTGAGAAGAAAGGAAGGTTATTGCCAAAAGCAGCAAGACCGCCTCCTAAACAACAAGATAAGGTCGATAGCATTGGACGTCTTCCCGCACCGAAAAAACCAATTCCCTTTTTTGCAGCTGAAGAGACCAAAGTTGAGTCTCCACTCGAAACATGATTTTTGGTTGGCTTTTAATGTTTAATTCTTCTGTTTACGTTGTGTTGTTTCCTAGTCAATGTTTTAACTAGAAAATTGAGAATATCGGAAAATTTTCTTTGACAAATAAGGTATTTCGCGTTAAAAGTTTCCTGTATTTGGTTACGACATGTTTTTAAGCATTTTCAGACTTTTAATATGGGATTATCACACAAAATTTTTAGCTAAATATTGTGAGGTAAATTGTAACCCGATTACGTGGCATGCCTTTGTTAGAACACGAGGAGTCGAGGACTATACTGCGAAGTTTATGATGAGTTATGTGTTATATACTAGTAGTAAATTTTGCATTTTTGTACAAATAGGAAAAATTTGCAAATATTGAAAGTTTTAGAGCTATTTTGCAATTTTAATGAACGTGCAGACGTTTTGGTAAAAATAGTAACAGTGTTTAGTAATTGGATACCGCCGTACGTAAATTTACCTAATTTATAGAAAAGGGGCTTCAGTTGCCAGAATTTAAACGACCGAGCGTGATAAAAGAAGCAGAATAAGAAGACTATGGTTTTGGAGATTTCACTATTTCAGAACTCATTACTCTTAACAAACATGTAATGATCATGACTGTACTAGTTATAGCGTTGATTAATTCAAATATTAACTATAATAAAAACAGTTTTTTTTTTGTTAATTTCATTATACTACTAAATAACTAAATAGTTCGAAAGTACAATATCCAGGATAAATTTGTTTACTTAAATATCATACAATTTTTTTTGAAAAAAATAAGGTCTTGTTATTGTTCTATTATCATACCTTTTTCCAATCTACATGTATTTATTGGCAAATGACCTTTAGTCTAGTGGCAAACGAGAAGTCCATTTAAAATATACACATTTGCACAATCAGGGATTGAGTCTTATTGTCTATATTATGTAGGAACTTGGCTAATGGGCTGGTCAGCTATGATCCAGTATTGACAAAAAAAAATGTATATGTACTTATTGATGATCATCTCTCCAGCATAAATGTCAGGTTTTAATTCAAAGTAGTAAATTAAATGGCAATAGAGTTAGATGCAATTTTGGTCCATCATATTGACAAATCACAATAGACATTTCAAAGACATTATTGGTTATAATTAAATCCAATAATAAGATCCCAAGAAAAAGTCGATTAATTACACCATATAAATCAAACCTCTTTGAATTTTATAGATTTGACTTATTCTTTTACACACATAATTAGTCCTTGTCTAAATTCAAAGTCAATTTCGAACTAATTCCAAACTTTTGATTTTTAATTTTTTTTTGGTCTTCTATAAACTTTTCATTCTTTAGTTATTATTAGGGGTTTTATAAAATTTATACACTTTGTCTAAAAACTGTTAAAAAAACACTTTCAAAATGTGTTACATATTTAGACATTATTTAGTATTTTAACTTGATTTAATCACACTTTATACCAAAAGTTATAGTCCAATTTCAATAATTTACTAAACCAAGTGAAATGATAATCATATTGATTAATTTAATTTTCAAATTATTTTTTGTAATTTATTTATTTATTTTAAAATGCCTATTTAGTTATTGAAAGTGCTATTTTCTAAGTTTTTTTTTAAAATTAAAGTTTCTTAGTAATTGATTTTTTTATCACTTGAGTTGATTGTAATATCAAGAATTCACGAGTATGTCGTGAAGATGATCGGTTCTTACACTTTGATACGTGCAATATTACAAATTAGACAGATCCAAGAAACAAAAAATACAACTTCCAATTACAAAATTCATAATAAGTTATACATGTTTTGTCTTGTCAACATAAATCAAACAAAAAAGAACCATCATTTTCTTGGCATCGTAAAAAAAAAAGACATCTACACCAGCTTGAAATTCAGAAGCATGGTATAAACTAAAACCAAAAACAGAAACATAAAACTTTAGAAAAAAAATAAAGCTATGAACCTTTATGGCTTGTTTTCATGGAGAAGAAGATCTTCGCCAACTAAGTAAACCAATATCATTATGTTTTCTAGAAGGACCAGAAGCTTGAACAGGGAAGTGACGTGGTAAGAACCCTAAGAACTGTTTAGATGAAGATGAAACAACTTCATTGTCTTTCTTCTGATGTGGTTTTGAGTTAAACACATTTGTTCTTGCTCCATTACAGAACCCTAGAAGTAGAAGAACCAGAATCATGTTTCTTGTGAAGAAGAAGATGAATTTAGACGACATTGTTGAAGAAAAACTTCTTGTGCAAAAAGGGTTTTAAGTTAATTTTGAGGATTTTGTTTGTTGGTGATGGAGAAAAGTAGATTGTTGAATGAATTTGTTGACAGCAAGAAATATGGGCAAATGAAGAGAGAGTGAGAAAATCTGACTTGTGTTTTTGTGGTTATTAATTACTTTATTTTTATGATAATTTTTCTATTTATTTTTAATAAAGTTGAGAAAAAAAGAAAAGAAAAATCACGAACTGTGCAAGTAGTTGTAGACTTGTTGACAACTGGTTTTGGTCTACACGCCTAAGATTTGTTCGTAGCTAGATTTTTTATAGACCATAATTGTTGACAAAAAATCTTTTAGGTTTTAAATGAAAATTATTTTGGACCCAAAAAAATATGAATATTATTTTGTTGCAGTGAGAGACATCTATAGTTCTTGAATTATTAAAGTTTTTTTATTGCCGGAACAGTTCTTAAATTTTAGAACTAAACTAAAATTTTGTTTATTTGAAGGAGATTGGAAAGTTTTTAATGAATGATGAGAAAGTAGAAACTTTTTGTATCCTCCATACTCGTCTTTTACTTTTATGCTAAAGTTATTTAAATAATAAAAACATTACATTCAAGAATATCTCATTTCTCATATCATTTTTAGCAAAGTTAGACTTATTAGTTGCGTAATCTAATAGGAAAAAATCAAAATGATCAAACAAAATGAAAATATAATCGACAAAAATTCAAGTGTTTGAAAGGTTAGAAAACTAAATTGTGTACGAAGTTTCAAGACATCTAACTAACAAGACAAGTGTTTTGTCGATTTAATTACTTGTAGAAAAAAAATGTTAACAGTACTTTAGTTTTTCCATTATATTCATCAAAAAAACACTAACCATAGCTTAGCCTTAAGACCATGTAATAAACAAATGGAATCAAGAAAAGACGATAATTATTTTTTATCTTTTAACACAATTATAATTATTTATTTATAAACAAATTTTCTAATGGAATGGTGAAAAGACGTTTGTACGGATCAATAATGTTGTTTTTTCCTTTGGATAAATAGTTTGCATATGAAATATTCTCTTTTGCTATGCCTTTTGAATTTTTATTAGTAATATCCAAAAAAAACTACAATAGTGTTTTAGGGAGCTATCCTAACTCTTATTTTCCAGGATTAACTAAAACTAGTAATTTCAACATTTTGTTAAATGGGCATTGGTTCAAAAAAAAAAGAAGTTAAATGGGCATTTAGAAATCAAATATTTTCAGTAAATTTTGATTTTAAAATGTGATTTTTTCACATACTTTCAGCTAGATTAATTTATTCCTACAAGTACCTTGGTTATAACCTATTATATTCAATGAATAAGAAAGAACGAAGAGAATAGAAAAAGAGAAAATAATAATATAAAGTGATATGGTAATGTAATGCCTTCTATGTGTTATGTGAAGACTCAAACTTTTTATATCATTCAAATTTTAATTTTTTTTGAATAATTTTTTTTTGGTTAGGAAAGTGTATAATAGGGCCCAATCTATACAGAGTGGCCGATTGTAATTATGTCACAACATTGCAACTATTCAACCTTTTACATCTTCCTCAATCCAAGCTGCTTGAATTGTATAAATATTACTATATTTTGCATAGACAGACATATCATACAGTGCATATATCAATCACACTTCTTGCCATCCATTTCGATTTCTTTTATTTTTTTAGGCCTATTTTTCTTTTCTTTTTGCCATATAGTTAGTGTTCTTCATACAATGGAGCATTAGCCCAACAACTTTTGTTTGTTAATCCAGAAATCTCCCCAACATAAATTTTTCAAATCTCAAACTCTAGGAGACATCCATAATTCGTTCTTTGTTGACCATCAACATTTTTGTTCAACTTCGTCACTTACAGAAGATTATAAAAATTAATTCTTATCAGTTCAGAATTTTAATTCTTTATTTGTGAAGTACACCAATTTGTTATAAAAGAAATTTCATATACTTTGACCGTGTTTGCTACGTGGTGACATAATTCCAAGTTTTAGAATACTAATTGTCGATTTTTGTCCTTTTTATTTCCATCAAAATTAATCCTTTTGGTTTACAACATTAATTTTTCAAATTAAAACATAGAAATTTTATTTTATTTTAGTTTTGTATTCCGAATATATTTCTGTTATTTGTCGGCTCCTGTAATCCACATTGGTTTACTATTCTGGAAAATTAAATAAACAAATTGAAATGAGTAATTAAGGAGTAAAAATGATTATATTGTCTTCCCAGTCGTATATGAGAAGGATCATAAAAGAACAAATTGTAAACAAAAAAAGAAGAGAGTCGGAGTAATGTCAGTAAGAACAGTTGAAATAAAAAAGTTGGTGTAAGTGTCATACCTTTCTTTACTATTTTAATCAATGAATACTTCTTCTTTAGCTACACCTATTATAATTCTACCAATTGTACTTCTCTATTATTCTATTTTTATCACAAAAAGTAAATTTATTTGAGAGCAACACGAAACTCACTGACAATACTATAGCTAATCCCTAGATTGGTTGTACAGGTTTCTATTCAAGTATAGTCATGGACCATTGATTATTATTGTTTCGTTTCATTTACATATCTAATATACATCCTACTGTTGCTAATTTGGTTGTGAATATGAATGTATTAAAACGCAACTAGACGCATCCACAACGTTTTTTTTATGAATCCAAACGTGATAATATTTTTTTTTTTTCAACATTACTCATTCGGTTTGAATTAACGAGATCTGATTCATAGTCTAAATGCTCCAACTGAAGCTAGTGGGATTCGAATTCCTCATCTGATGTCTAGCTAGATTATGGGCAAACCAACTGAGCCACATAGAATACATACTAAAATTTTAAATAAAATAGTGTGTGGTCGATATTTTTTATCGGTAAAACTATGTTGTTGAAAATCTATAAGAAATTCTCGACGGTTCAATGTCGAGATCTAATTGCTTACTTGTAATAGATTCTCGATGAGATTCGCCTTCATTATAGCTAACCGCAATTTTTTTTAACATATATTAAATTTCTCTTCAGACTTGTGTAATAACTAATAATCTTGTCGAAAATTGGAAGATTTATGAAAATTTTAAAGGATGGTTATGAAAATGTTAACTAAAGAATTTACAATATTGAATAAAAAAATAAAAATAAAAATAAGGGATGTCTGTGTTTAGATCATATGCATTCCTTATGAAAAACTTAACACTTGACAGTTTTGAATAAATATGTGTTATATAATTAAGACATATACTTGTGACAAAAATTCAACATTGCGTACTTGAAATACGCGTATATTGTACGGAACGGTCGGAGTAAAGATGGTTCGAGGCATGACTTATAAGTCGAGTCACGAGTCACGGTCATAACTCATGAATCGTGAGTCATGAGTCATTAATATTCATCGAGAGTGACCGATCTAGCTTTCACATGATTATATCATCTTTGAGGCTGGCATATAAAAAGCTTTATCCATAATTCCAATTAAATTTGAACAAAAAAACTTGTAATTTTCAACATTTGATATATTCAGAATTTAATCTAATCTACCATAGAATGGCCAATATAGTTTAAAATTGGGTCATACTTAAGGTTATGACCACACCACATGTCAATAAGTTTTCATCTAGAAAATAATTGGCAATAAATTGATCACCTCTTAATTTTGTAAATATAATTTTAAATACAGTTTTCTTGTCAAGTTCAACTATATATCTAACTAATATAAAATCCAGTATCACTGAGATGGAATAGTGTTTACTTAACATGAATCATAAGCTAAATTTTTAATACTACGAATAATAAAATTTACGTTATGATTAAATGATATGAGAATTATATAAAGAGAGAAACAAACAAATAAACTCTTAAATTTTACGTATTTCTTTAGATGAGAGAAAAATGTTGGTCTTACTCACCATCTTTAAAATCTTTACGTAATATATGATTATTTCTACTTCTGTCAACTGTAAAAAAAATATAAATCATGATTCATAATACAATTTTGATTTTGGAGCGAAACACTGATAAACTTCATCTTATACCTCTAGATACAATTTAATAGAATTAATTTCATGTACAGATTGTTTGCTAGATTAATTGAGATAGGAATCTATTTTCAGATTGAGTGAGCGAACAAGTTCGTTAGACTTTTTGATTATCCGATGAACTAATGCTACACTTTTTTCATAAATAACATATATTTTTTCAACCATTTAATTTCAATTAATTTTAGGTGCATTTACATCATTTTATATGTCCATACATGAACATTTAATAACTTCATCGGTAAGAAAAAAAGGAATTACATAAAGTATGAGAAATGGGTAAAATTTGCCATATTTGTGTCGGAGACATTACAGTTTATTTCGTAGAAACAATAAATACGTTAGGTTGAAATAACTTGGTTTGACTTTGACCAACACAGTGATCGACACACGTGTTCTGATTCGCGACTTTTCGGTCATCTCTCAAACTCAAGACGTCAAATCTAACTCTCGTCAAGGACCACAAGCCAAGTTAGACGTCATGTTTGTGTTATCATTAAACTAAAAACGCCACGAATTTTCTCTCCCGCTTATATGAGTAATCATGTATGAATTTTTTTAGAATTTGTGTTATATATTTAATGTTATTGATTAACTGTTGACAAAATATAATATAATTTTCAAAATTTTAATAATTTTTATGAATTACCTAATTTTTTAAAAAGTTTAATAGTAATATTTTTCAACTTATAGTTCATGCATAGTCGATTTCATCTTATTATATGTGAATATAAAATTTTTAGAATAAGTTAAATTTTAGATTATAGATCGATTCTAGTGGATTGAGTTAGACAAAAAAAAGATAACATGGATGAAGGAATTCTGGTGATAAAATCGGTAAATGTAAACATTAAATGAATTATCCCTCATACTACTGAATTACCTTGACTCATTTGTTACTATAGACATGTGGAACTCGTAGATATTAGATTATCAGAAACATATAGATATTTGGATGAAATAAACAAATCAAATGGGCCTTAAATGACTGAATTTTAGGGTAAGAAGCCCATATGAAATATCTACTCCTTACCAAGGCCCATCTAAACAGCATGCAAGCCTCATGCCACAGATTCATTTTGTTTAGCCTCGTTATCTTTTTATTGGCCCATGTAGTTTCCAACCTGTTTATAGGCCTGAGTATTATTCACTAATGTATATTTCCATATTATTTTATCTCCTTTGTCAAGACTTTGGAGCTCTACAATTAGCTTACGGTGTAATGTTCTATCTTTATGTATTGATAATCTTTTTTAGCAAGAATTTTGTTTTTTCTTTTAAACTTTAAATTCATTAAGAATAAAAAATCTCTAAAATTATACAAAACATGAACCACCAGGTAATCCTCTAACAAAACAAACGAGAGAATCACTAATGTAATTCAGTAATCTAGGTAACCTTCTAACAGAAAATTTGTTCTTTTTGGGCTAATGTAACACTTTGAAGCATCTTAATATATTATCAGTTTGCCAAAAAAATTATATTCAAAAGAAATAGATGAGAATATATAATTGGTGGTCGAATTATTTTCAGTCTGGTGATCAAGATGATTCAGTTAAAGAGTTAAAGACACAGACACTAGAGTTTGATATATTTTCACTACAATAATAGATTAAAAAAAAAATTAAGAGTGAATTTTAGAATATATATATTGAACTATTATCGAAGTAATTGTTGAGAAATAAAAAGAATATATAATTGGTGAGAGGGTAATTAAATAGTTAGAAATTAAATTTCTTTAGTCTAATAGAACACTCATGGTTCCTTTATTGGTGTTTGACGTTCATGAAAACAAACATAAAACTTAGACGTGCGGGACTTGAGTGGATGATTCAATCACAACACGTAGCCTCTCACGTGCAAGCAATTAGTTTTATCAAACAGATTTATATATTAATCAAAAGGTTCAAAAATCAAAGATTTTGTTTAAGGATAATTAAGATTACCCGTAAAATTCTAAACAATATTATGTAGAAATATGTGATTTTTTGAAGTCGATTTCTGGTGAAAAATAAAACATATATAAACCTAAATATTTGATAAAAACATTTCCGCAGAAAATCAATGTTTGTAAACACAATATGGCGATGAATATTCCATATTGTAGGTTAGATTATTAGTTTCATAATTCAAAATACAAACAAAATTATTAAGACAGAAAAAAAAACTTTTAATTTATGATAACTTGTCTAAATATGTTTTTTTATATAAATTTTTGAGCAACTTGTCTAGCTTGCAAATGGAAAACCTCAAAAATCATAATAGTAAATCACTGTTCAATGCAAGCAGTTCAACTTTGACTTTAACTCTGACTTTAGTTCGAAGTATTTGCGTGAAACACGAGTTCGGTTTAGGACTTCCCATACACAATTAGTTTGCGTCTGTAATTTAAATAAATACCATTTGACAATTAAAAAATATAAAAATAAATAGAAAGGATTCTGACTAAAGGAAGCTGAAATTGTATTCTTTTATTGGAAAAAAAATCAATTTATTTTTATTCTTTTAATTATATTCTTTGATCAAACTATATTCCTTTTTTTTTTAACCTAAATAATATTAGCAAAAAGTTTACGACATTAAATCATTTACTGACTTTTTAATACAACGGATGAAATCATAAGCCTTATAATTTAATGATTTTACGATTACATGAAATAAAATAAAACAAAAAAGAGAATTTAACCTAACATAGTCCTCTTGATATGGTTGAAAGGCCGGTCACTCTTCTTGTTGCATTATGTTCACCACATCTGCACAGTTTATCGCAAACTCCACTTCTAATATATAAAGAGATAAAAAAGACTCCATAACCCATAGAAAAGCTTATACCTCGGAGTGTAGATTAGAGAGGCTTCTCCTCACTCCATAAGCTCCACGACATTCTCCTCAACGGAGTCTGTGACGTATATCTAGTATAGGCCCGAATAAAAATCTGAACTCTTCCAAGATCCATCAACGTAATATTTGTATAATGTGAAGTTCTAGTCAACTGAAAAATGGATACAGCCAAAGAGATTGCTTCAAAGTCGGTGTCGGTGGAGCAAGTTGTTGTAAGATGGTGGGATCTCTCTTAGCTTGTGTCTATTCTGATATGTCTTTTTGTGCTTGCAAAATAATATTTTTTGGATTTTTATTAGTGTTTGAAAAACAATTATTATTTCTCGCCTCCAAATATGTCATATTAATCATAAGAAAATCTTAACATCTATCTTGTATAAGATTCACCAAAAAAATAATCTAGATTATACCAAATAGATTGGCTAGGAAAAATATCAACAACCGAAGATATACAAAATAGGATCCAAGTTTGTACTACCTGTGGACATTCGAATAAAATTATATTCTTCTTTTTTTGATTAATTCATGGTTCAAAATGTAATTTTTTTTGTAAAGTTAAGTTACTAACATTTCAACGAACAAAATAAATTCAAGATTATTCCATTAGTTCACGAACGAATTATAAAACTATAAAATAAGTAAAAAAAACGTATAATTACGTTTTTTTTACATTGGATCACAACTGACCGATTCATTAGCCAAATTTTTACATAGTGTAGACAATAGAAATTGGTCATTGAAGACTATACTTGTTATTAAAATAAGACAATATAACTCTCTAATTAATTTAAACATCGAATTTTCTAAAATTTCAGCAGGTTTTGATATTAGAAAATTACATAATCTTATTTAGAATGTCAAAATATTATATTATAGATTGAATTTTATATGGATAAAAAAAAATTAGAATATGACTATGATAATTTAACTCAAAAAGGTAAATTAAAGGAAGGTTATAAACTGAAAAAGGGTGAGATTGTAATGAACAGAAGTAGACAAGACTCAAATAAGAATCAAAGGTAAAGCTTGATAAATAATGTCAATGTCATGTACTGCTAGTTACAGACATAAAACAAACTGAAGTGGAGGAGAAAGAGAAGATGCAATCTATAGCCATTAGAATCTGTCCGGTCAATTGAATAAAATTTTGTTCATTTATTCTTCTTTTTTATTCTTTTATGTCATATCTTTTCCATTTTCTATTACAAATTGCAAAAAGTGGACGAAAAATGGAAGAAAATAAAAAATGGGGAGATATTGTACAGATACTAAAATACAGGGGTCGAAAAACATAATTTTGACAAATCTCAAATGTACAATTTCAACCCCCCAATTCGGTGCGGTCTTGAGAAGGTGGAAGATGGGGCCCACTTTTCTCCTATATATCTGCATCCACTTTCCGTAAATCCTCGCCGTTAAATTCCAACACGTTAGATTTTATAAATCCAGATTTAACTCACTGAAAACCTCTAGTTTAGCGCGCCGAAAGATTTCTTTGACCAACGACCAAAAGTGAATAAACCCATTTTTTAAAATATTTTTATTAAAACCAAGATCTTCCTAATTTATATATCAATTGTATTTCAATGAAAAATATACACGTGAAAACTTTTGACTAATAGTTTGTTTTTTTTTATAAACTATAATAGTTTAGGTTTCAGAAGTTCCATACCAAACTGAATTTTCTATGACGACCAAAAAAGAACCAAAAAAACTGAACTTTCTCCTAAATTGAATGAATAAAATCGACAGAAAATAATTTAAGTATGACTTTATAAATAATTTTTTTTTTAAATTAGGTGGAGTAGTTATATATTTATATATATATATATATATATTTTCATTAACTTTTCAAAATTTTATTCTAATTATGTACAAGTGTATATTTATTTATAAGAGTAGCATAAAGAGAAAAAAAAAGTTATTCGATTATGTAAAAAGAAAAAGTGAAAATGATTCGATTTAGTCATTAAAATAGTATTAAAAGATATTTAATACTAAAATGCTCGTCAAAAAAGTGATATTTGACGTCAGCAAAGTTTGACTCTTTTTCTCTTTCATCTTTTTAACCAAACCCCACGCACTCTCTCTCTCTCTCTTAAACAGAAACTCTCTCTCTCTTCTCTCTCATCCACACGCTTTCAATTTTAACAAATCGGAAAAATAAAAATCAACGGCGGAGCAATATGAGGAAAGATGATCTTTGTATCACTATTCCAACTTTTTTTCGGTGTCCGATATCACTTGACGTTATGAAATCTCCGGTGAGTCTTTGCACTGGTGTAACTTATGATCGAGCTAGCATCCAACGGTGGCTTGACGGTGGGAATAATACTTGTCCGGCGACGATGCAAGTTTTGCAGAACAAGGATTTTATACCTAATCGGACTCTTCAACATCTTATTGAGATTTGGTCTGATTCTTTTCGTCGTCGAGCTTGTGTTGAATCAACGGAATTACCTGCTCCGACGAGAGATGAGATAGCTGATGCGATTGATAGAGTGAAGATCGAGAAAGAAGAGAGGTATGACTGTGAGGTTTTGTCGAAAATTCTTCGATTCGCTGAAGAATCTGATGATAACAGAGGATTTCTCGCCGGAAAAGATTATTTCGTACGGCTTCTTGTGGATCTAATTAGTCAGGTGGATTTCAAATCTACCTCTACCGCTAAATCACTGGTTGTTCAGGAAGCTGTGAAGATTCTAAGCAAAATTCGAAATAAAATCTCAGATCGGAGACGGTTTTCGAATCTGATTTTAACCAACGGTCGAGATCGTTTGACGGCAGTTATCGGTTTGTTTAAAACCGGTAATGTCGAATTGAAGATTGATTGCGCCTGTTTACTAGAATTCATCGCCGTCGACGCTGAATCAAAGCTATTAATCGCCGAGAGAGACGGATTGATCACAGAGCTGATAAAATCAATTGGCAAATCTTCCGATCCAAGCTTAATCGAATCGAGTTTATCCTGCTTGATCGGAATCAGCTCACCGAAACGCGTGAAACTCTCTTTAATCCAAGAGAAACTCATCGGAAACCTAACGAAATTGTTAACAGATCCAACAACGTCAAGCGTTTCAGTCACTGAAAAATCCTTAAAGCTTCTCGAGATTTTAGCATCAACTAAAGAAGGTCGATCAGAAATCTTCGGCGGAGACGGCGAGTGTTTGAAGACGGTGGTTAAAAAGCTGATGAAAGTATCAACGACGGCGACGGAACACGCCGTGACGGTGCTTTGGAGCGTTTCATATCTTTTCAAAGAAGATAAAGCGTTAGAAACCGTTACGACTGCTAACGGAGTTACGAAAATTCTGTTACTGTTACAGAGTAATTGCTCTCCCGCCGTTAGACGTATGTTAACGGATCTCCTTAAAGTCTTCAAAGTGAATTCACGATCTTGCCTTTCGGCTTACGACACCAAAACGACACACATCATGCCGTTTTGATTCAAAACGACGCACATCATGCCGTTGTGATTAATTCTTTTTCTGTAAACAAATTGAAATTTTGAATAGTGAATATAACTATAAGAAAAAAGAAGATTCAATTCATTACTCATTGAAATAATTATGTTCTTGTCCAATCACAAAAATGTTCGTATGAATTTGCTTTTTATTTCTTTTAAATATACGAATTTTAATATATTCTGTTGGTAATAGGTCCAAAAATTGGTGAAAAGGATAAATAAATACGTCATATAGTTCCCATCGACCCACAAATTGTAAGGATGTAACATGTGATTTTCAATTCGTCTTAGAAGATTCGAATACATCATAAAAGACATAGACATAAGCCTATATATATGTCTTAATCATCTTTATATTTTCCTCATCTTGTGGTCTTATTATTTCTGCTTCAAAAGACCAATATAAAATCTATAAAAAGCTAAATACACTAAGAGAAATTTGGAACCAATCAAACCAATTATACTATATTGTCCTCTCAAAATGGTATTTGTAAACCAAATCGTGGTAACATGTTGGTAGGAATTAGTTTGAGGCAAGGTGTACATCCATCAATTTTAAGTTTGATTTTTTTGTTAAAAACTAGATTATTATTGCATGATCAATCGAAAACGAGAATATATCTTAGATTTCTCTGTGAAATTTGGAACCAAACTAGTTTTTTTTTTTTTGTCAAATATAAACAAATTAGTTATCAGATATTGTTTATATGTAAACTAGTTAAGCTATCGATCATACTTCACATTAATGTAAAAAAATGATATTTATGCTATAGACGACCATGATCCAATAGTAATATTGAAATTTGGGGAATGCAGTAATAAGATATTTCGAATTTGAGTATTTTTGAAAATAAAATCATATTCGCGTGTGGAATTAAGAATGTGCACATAATTTTTTCTGCATTCAAAATTAGTCGGATCTCATAGTTAACCTGTTTGAACCTATCTTAGAAAAAAAAATATGACTGATCTGAATCTTATAATGTTTTTCTTGAATTATCGAAAGTATATTTTTGGTTTGCTATATCAGATATCAAAAATGGTATTTGTCAAACTATACGAATATGTATGTATTTGACTATTTATTGAATGTTAAAAGTATTCTATCAAAAAAAGTAGATAAGCTTAAAGTCTAAGTTGTTCTCAAGGAACCCATGAATGAGCTGGATCCGGACCACTTATATTGAATACAGAAAAGAAACTATATATCATAACAACTTAGAGGCAATATTGCTTTCTACATTATTGACTATATACGTTGAAATGACCTTTATTTTTGTTTTTATATTGTTGGATTCTTAAGTTAAAGTGGTGCTATCATTTTTATAATATGTGATTGTTACAAAGATTGATTATTATAAACTGTGAAAGAGTCCAACTTTGAGACTTAAGTCTTTGACTCTAAATGCGAATGATGAGAAGAGTCGACAAACCGCCTACAATTTATGAAATTTGGGGATCTCTGTTTTATTCTCTTGGACTGTTTTGTTTTATAACATTATTAGTCTTTGGTTTTTGTCGTCAGCTGAAAAGTACATTTCAATTAACTTTTTTTTTCTCAACTAATTTTGGGTTAAAAACATATTGGTATATAGACATTTGACTAACAATGACTAAGTATCTTTAGTCAAGTGGCGGTTAAATGTTTATTTTTAGTAGATTTTTTTCAAATCTAATTTTAAAAAATCATGTTATCTCATATAATAGTTCTAGAAACTTGTGAGGATGAAAGTAGAGTTACATATAAGCTTTATGAACTATTAGTAGAGAAAAGCTTTTGAGTAACAACCTTTGAAAAACCAACCACCAAAACTTCAAGAGCAAAATCTGAAAATTGTTGATATGAACAAAATCATAACTCAAATTCTGTAATCTCTATAAAGATTATGCGAGAAACTGAAATCAAACTCTAATGAAATATTACAGAACTAAAACTAAATATTTAACCATTTAATCAGAAACTTCTATCAAAATGTTTAATACAAAAAATGGATTTATTTTCAGCTAAACTCATTGGATTTAGAATTTTTTTTTTTTTTTGTCAAATTAGGGTTAGAGTTATACTGTTCTCTTTACCATTGGATTTTTCAGCCTAACCCATTTAGTTTGGGTTACGAAGCTTTTTAATAACGGGCCTCGTAAATTGACAGTATATTGTTCTATTGTGTTTAGACTAAAAAGCCCGACCCATTAACAGACTAGGGATCCACACACGAGTGGGTTTATCGTTCACCTTCGTCGTAGGGTTTTTTCTCCTTCTTCCCAATCGCATTCTCCGATCACTTAGCCGTCGCAAAAATGACGAAGTTTAGAAAACTCGGCCGGCCAGCTGGTCACCGTATGTCCATGCTTAGGTTATTTTTTTCCCACATTTCTTTTAAATTCTCTTGATTGATTTAAAGTATGGATTTTAAATCTCTGTTTTTTTCATATCTATTCAAAATCTTATCAGGACTATGGTTTCTCAGTTGGTGAAGCACGAGCGAATTGAGACTACTGTCGCAAAGGTATGAATGGATCTTACTGCTTCAAAACTTGCCGTGAATCTTCATAGAAATGTTTTTTTTCATTACTTACAAGATTCGATTTTGCAGGCTAAAGAGGTCCGTCGTCTTGCTGATAACATGGTTCAACTGGGAAAAGAGGTAATTGATTCATATTTTATCCAATAAGTTTAAGAAATTAGCTACACTAATGTTATGATCATTGAGCTTTTAGAGTTCTCTCAACTCTTTTGTATAATCAGACACCATAATTGTTTTTGGAACTGTAATTGTGCTTTAAGTGTTCTCAAATTGGAGCTCTCAACTCTTTTTAAGCTCAGGAATGGTTTCTGCTACTCTGGGATTAGTATTTTAGTTGATTTTAGTTGGGAAATATAGCAAAAGTTAAATCTTTTGATTTAATCTCTTTCATATTGTTAATGAAATGATTATTACAGGGATCACTCGCTGCAGCAAGGAGAGCTGCTGGATTTGTTAGAGGAGATGATGTACTTCATAAGATTTTCACAGAATTGGCTTATCGATACAAGTGAATCTTCAATCCTCGTCTTTCTTCTTTATCTTGTTGTATATCTCCTTAGTACTCTGCTTCATTGTCAATTCTATGTGTTAACAGAGATAGAGCTGGTGGATACACAAGAATGCTTCGTACTCGCATACGTGTTGGTGATGCTGCACCAATGGCCTATATTGAGTAAACAAATTTCTTTCCTTCATTGTTCATTCTTCTCACCTCAAAACAATTAATGCTATCTTAACATGAAATGCTATCACATGTTTATTTAGTGTTTCTATAGCTACAGAATAGATATAACGGTACTGGATTCTAGTTTAAGAGTTCCCTTAGTGAGCTAAGGAACTAGTCATACTCTTTTTTGGTGCAGGTTTATCGATAGAGAGAACGAACTAAGGCAGTCAAAACCAGCAACACCTCAACCGCCACCTCGAGTGCCTTTGGACCCATGGGAAAGATCCCGTCTCACTAGACAGTATGCACCACCAAAGGAGGAGAAAACTTCTGATTCAGACCTATAGATATAAGACCTCTCTCGCTCTTTTACACCATAAAGATCGTGTTTGTTCCCTTACCCATGTTGTTTCTCCTTCAACCCATAGCTTTGTGTGTCACTCTCTCTTGTTATTCTTTTATCAAACTAATCATTGTCATCGACAATACGTTTGCAGAAAGGTCAAATAACAAAGTAACTTACTATTTCACCCTTTGAACCAGTTCAAACAAATTCCTTCATTTACCGATTTCTTCCAAGCAGTGATAGACTAGTGGTTTAAACTTGTTACCAAAAGTCCAAGGGACACAGGTTTGATTTGTTTAAACTTGTTACCACAAGTCCAAGGGACACGAGTTTGATTTGTTTAAACTTGTTACCACAAGTCCAAGGGACACGAGTTTGATTTGTTTAGGAGGGAGAATTTATATAGGCTTTTCCGGCTCCTAAGGGGATATATGGTAAGAGAGAATGATGCGTTGATTTTTAATATCAGAGATCCAAATCCGAAGACGATGCAAGATCCCACTAATCGGAATCGATGGTCTTCTATAAACCAGAACCTCTCGGTTGCAAAAAGAAAAAAAAGTATAAAGTTCCTCTCTTTTTTCATGCATATCTACGTGATAAATATGATAAGATTTCTAAAGTTATAAAGTAATGGGTTTCACTTTCTTCCATCACTCAAAAAAGGATAAACCTTTTTTGATTGATTTTCTTCAATGATTATCTATGAATCCCAATGAGAGATAACGAGACAACACTAACATTTTACATACTACAATAAAGTTACAATAACGACCTCTCTCCTTTCTTCTTTCCACCAATCTAAAACTCCATTTTCCTTTACAACATCAAGCCGTCGTCGAAGCCCACTCATGAGCCTGAATAAAATTGGCAACTGAGTAAACATCAACATGCTTCTCCGGTATCTCATTACTCCATGGAACTCGATTCGTTCTAACCGATCCTGGACCTGTATTCTTATACTCACCGTAATACAAAGTCTTTAGCGCAAAATCTCCACTCCAAGGCATCCATCCTTCAGGACTAATCAAAGACTCAAGATTACACTTTACAAAAACCGTCCTGGAAAACTCCTTCCATGGTCTTCCTAAATAGTTCTTATGCGCTTTAGGATTCGCTTGAAACTCCTTTATGTATTCTTCTGTTCCATTAATTGAACAGTTCAAAAACACAAATCCTGTGGTTTGCGATGCATCAATCCTCCCATGTGCTGTGATCGCATTGTTTGCACCTTGTTGGATTTTGGAATTTTTGGAAGCTATTAAGATATCACAGTCTTGAAAAACAGCAGCTGAGTTACCAAATATGAAGTCTACATTGCCTTCGATTCGACATTGTTTATAGAATTGTCGAAGAGAGTGAGCGTAAACAGTGTCCTGGTTCCCAAGAAACTCACAGTTTTCAAGTACTGAGAAATCGCTATCTGATCTAAACGCAACAGCTTGATGAGCGTCTGCTCCTGCAGTGTTCTCTATAGTCAAATCACGAGCCATAAATCCATCGCCAAGAACTCCTACCAAAAGCCAAAACCATGTATTAGATTGAGGAAACAATAAATCTCGGAACTTTATCCAAATCTTTTATCAAATCTAGCAACTTTAATCCCTATATTTCACATGTTCATACAATAGATATCTTTCCAGTTACATGCCACATGGGTTCTGACTCTAGTGGAACCAGGATCAGTCTCATTCATTCGGTCGATGATTAATTATTGAAATAATCAATAAAACAATAAATGATATTCTTTTTACGTGGAAGCAAATTCAGAAACAGTACTATAAAGATCACGACAATAGAAAAATGTTTTGACTTTTAATGTGTTCTTCCCATTTAAGTAAATTAATAAAGAAAATTAAAAGTTTTGGTTTTTTATGAAACTCACCGACAGTTGCAGAGTCGAACGTTGTCATCCCTACTTGGCCTATATTTAAAGATCCTGTAATTACCGTTTTGCCCATTCCGTCACCGATAAAGACGACGTTCTTTTTCTCAAACGGAACTCTAACGGTTTCTTCATATACACCTTCTTTAATTCGTATCACAAATTTAACGGTTCCGTTACTATCCGGCGCTGCGTTAACGGCTTCCTGCACCGTCTTGTGATTACAACCTTTAATACACACCGTCACGTCTTCCGTTAAACCTGACGGGAAACCAATATTAGCTTCAGTACCCGTACCCGAGCCCAAACCCGGCCCAGCTTTTTCCCAAAACCCGTCTCGTTCCGTCGATGGGTGGATCCATGAAACGACGTCGTCTCGGAAGTTATCGAATGATCCCATCATATTTAACGCGTTTCCGGTGAGGTTTACGAGATCTTCGAAAAACGTGATCGTCTCGATGACTTGCTTTGTGTCGTTGACGGTTTTGAGACCTGACCAGCAATCGAACTGGTAAGCTAAAGCTGCGCTCATCCACGCACGAGCATCTTTGATTTTGTCACTTGTCACGGCGATGTCTGTCGATTCGGTACGGTGTTTGGCGTAAGAGAGAATCTCGAGGCAAATGTTGGCGATGTTTGTGCGGTTTTGATTCCCTTCTGAGGAGTCTAGGATTGATTTGATTTTCTCTTGGCCGGATTTGAGATTCTCGTAGGAGACGGAGATTGCTGAGTGAATTATTTGTACCGGTTTAGGATCCGGAGGGACTTGACCGGGTTTAGAGAGCGAGGTAACGCAGTGGTCTGGGAAACGCGTGGCGTTACAAGCGAGACGGATCTGAGCGATTGGAGGAGGTGGAAGAGGAGTTTCCGGCGGAGGATGATCGCTGGTAGAAGATTGGTTTGCTGAGTTATGGTGGTTACGGGAGGATTTGGAGACCGTGGAGTAGATGAGGAGGGTTAAGAGGAGGAGGAGAATACAGGACACGGCGAGGATGATGAGGATACAATTACGAGAAAGGCGGTTTTTCCGGTGAGGTTTAACGGCGGAAGAATCTAATGGAGTTGAAGATGAGGCAGAGAGAGAGTACGGGAGTTTCGGAGAATCCATTGGAGGGAGAGGAGATATTAAAGTATAGGTGTGTATAAATGTTTTCACATAATTAAATAGAAATTGAAGAAAAAAAAGAAAAAAAAAACTGAATCTGATTGAGGGAAAGAGACAGAGAATGAAATTCACTTTTCTTACGGCTATTAGGGGGGACAAAGGGTTTTGGAAATTATAAAATTCGAGTCAAATCATGGGTTTTTTAAACCGGTCAATTTCACCCATAGGAAACTTAAATGGGCCGAAAAAGCCCAACAAAATAAGGATGTTGCATTAGTTAAACGAATTTTGGGCCTTACAGATATTGAAACGGGCCGAGATGGATTCGTAATATGTAGCCTACGAGAAATGAACTGTAGCAGAGTGAAAAGAGATGGTGTATAAGTGTAGACATTAGTAGTTAGTTTACCATTAGTGGTCAATCGATAGCCATCGGTGTGATGCGTTTTCTCGCCGGTTTATTTGAAACTGGAGTGCTAACTTTGTTCTGCAGTGGCTGTTTGTCTTCTTCTTGTCTAGCTTCTGTCATCACTTCATCGGTTTTCTGAATAACATGCTCTTTTTCCTTACTATCTGTCGTAATTTTGCTCAGCAATGGCTGTTTGTTCTTTTCGTTATGTTCTGGTTTAGTTTGTTTTTTTCTTTCGTTTGGTCGTGTTTCTGTCATCAGCTCATCGGTTTTCACTAAACCATGCTTTTTGTTCTCAGCATCCATAAGTGTTTTCCCTACTGCAATTTGATTTGATGGATTATCTCGGATTCAGGAAAGGTAAAAGAGAGGGAAAACTAAGAGCAAACCTGAAATGGGGATGGTTTCTCCTAGTTCGTTATCTTCGAATTCAACTAGTGTGCAGTAGCCATCTTGTGAGGACACTGCTAGATACGAAGCATAAGGTGACCTGTTGAACAAATGATAATTGTTAGCAGTTTAAAACCATGAATATTTGGGGAAGGGTCATTCTTTATCTAAAATACATGTGCATATTCTTCTTACCATGTTACATCGGTTATTGCAGCATAGTGGAGACCTGCTAAGACTGCAATTGGAGCTACGGACCATGTGTCATATATGTACACCGAATTTAAAGTTGCAATAGCAAAGACAAGACGGTAAGGAAGCTTGAAGAAACCCTGTTCTGCATGATTCAAAATACCATTTACCAAATTTAGCAAATCAAGGAATATATTTACCCCGAAGGCCTTGTTTTTCAATCTTTAAGGAAACTAAAAATAGTTTTACAAGATAAGATAGTATGTACCACAAGTTGGACCACGGATTCTGAATGCAACAGGGCAAAACCGAACCACTACAACTGGTTTGCTGGCACCTGGAAGCTGCAGAGCAGGTCTGCTTGTGGTAAAAAGAAATGAGCTAGTGTGAGACTTTGTATTATTTTCTGATTATCTAATACCTAAGCTCAAGGAAGCGAGGTCATTTGGCTCAGCATAGAAAAGAGCTTATATACCTACAATATATTCCAAAAGCCCTGCGACTACCAAACAAGCAATGGTGAGATGATTGTCTTACCGTGAAAGGTCCTTCCTAGAAAAGACATAGGTGGCATTTACAGCTTCGGATGTGGGTGAGAGCTTGAAAGAACCTGGAAGTGCAATACAATGATGACATGAACTTTTAGAAACATAGATAATACCCGCGCAGACTATATTATGATCTAGCATACATTTCTTAAAAACAGGACTGATTTTGTAAGTAAATAACCTGCTGGAATAAGTAAAAAGGATCCATCAGGTGACCATGACAATCTTCGGAAGAAAGACGGTAGTGTTTCATCATGAAAGAGATGGGTTTTAATTGTCTGCATATCATGTCAATGTGTAATCAGGCATCCTGAATAGTACAATGAATCATAAGGAAATTCTATTCTCTCTAGGACTCTGACCTTAGTTTCATCTCCCCGTGGCTGATCTGCTTTCGTGATAACATGCTGACAAACATAATTCATCTTTTCAACACCTTTATTCTTTGCTTGAGGCTTATTGACATATACACGGCATGTTCTGTCTGAACTAAGAGAGGCTACATATTTTGCTAAGGGATCCCAGGCAACACCTTGAACATAATGACAGTGGGCATCCAGTATCTGATGGACAGAACCTTGTAGCAAATACTTAATTTTGAGAAGCAGAAAATCTGGAATTTAACATGAAAAACAATCGATCTTCACTTTCACTTTCTCACCTTTGTTAACATCCCATATGATGCAAGAGTTGTCCACTGAGCCAGAAATCAGATAAACATCATCCGGAGACCACTGAAGATCCAGGACATCCTTCCGATGAAATCTAGCAGCGCAAGCAGAAGTTAAAAAATAATTTTCTTAGCAACACATGCTTCCCAACATGGCCTGTATTGTTAATTATGGTAAAAATTCCATACTCTCCACCACGTTACTAGTCTACAGAATCAATTTTAAGAGCCAGTATTCAAACACCCGACTGTTATTCTTAGAAGATGGTTCTTGCTCGATTACAAAAGCATGACAATGTAGCTTTATTATTCAGATGAAAGGACTCACGATAATGACTTGTAAACTTTCCAGGGCTGATTGGTTTCACCATGATGAAACTTCCATATAATAAGCTCGCCTCCTGCATTATAACATAAAAAAGGAACCGCACAATTGTTTTCACTGAGTATTCAATTACAATATATGCAAAAGCACTAGCAACTTAGCCACCCGATATGTTCTCAGTCATACCGTCTGCTCCGGAAGCTAGTAGTTCCCCTGCACATTATCATAGAACAGTCGTTACCACTAGATGGCACAGCTATTAACATGATGATTATGGCTCATGATTATCTCTGATAAGTAATAACACAAAACCAATTAATCTTTACTCATAGAAATAAATTGCTTACCAGATCGAGAAAAACGAATGGTATTTACAGCACATCCATGGTAAGTAAGGCTACTCTGGTAAGATACACTGGGAAGCTTCTTCTCCGCTTGACCAGAGTTTATTGACCACAGCTGAAAATTTTCAATTTAGTCAATAATGAATGCGAATTCAACAATCATACCAAACTAATTCCATATATTAAATTCATGAACCCCTGAGAAGACCAAACACTTAAAGGCTTGCAATTTCAAACAATCAAGCAATCGCAATTTCAAACATTCAAAATCCGAAGTTTTCTGCTATAATCAAAATAGAACAACAAATGGTTCGAAACCCAGATCATATCATGGATAGAACTATTTCGATGTATAAATTGCATTACCTTGATGTCATAATCGGCTCCGGCGGTGGCGAGTAAACCAGAAATCGGGTGAAAATCTAGAGTTAGAACCGGCTTCCCATCGTGCCAATTTATCTGTATCGTGCCTCCCTTCATCTTTAATAGCTTACACAATGCCCAGAATCGTAGCGAATTTCTCACGAAAATTGGGGAAAATTGCTAGGGTTTCAGGATTAGTAGACTAAAAGAGACTGTCGCTCTGGCGCGTTTTCAGAATCATTTAGGCGCGAAATATAGTCTCCGTGTCAAATGACGTATTTGTCCACCGACTAACCCGGTTTAATCTTTTCTGTGGCTCAAATCCCGGTTTAACCTAGACCGAACTGATTAGTGCTTTTTCGTTCGTGTCTTAGCTTGATTATTTTATGGCTCTATTATATTAAGTCATTTATGAAAGTGAAGACAATAGGCATTGACCTATGGTGACATTTCACTTACAATAATTTATATGAAATGTTTTCACACAAAATTCAAACTTTATTTGATAAATATCGGAAAAAAGTGTTATGTCTTTTGCTTTTGATTGCTTTTCAGTCAACGTCCTCTTAAAAGTAGTAATTATCTTTTTCTTTTAAGATGACATTTTTAAAACCTTATCGCAATTTTTAAAGTGTAACATTTCCGAAACGATAACACGTATAATGCACACTTATATATTAAATTATATACATATAAATTAAGCAAAAGTTACCTATATAAGTTTTTTTTAGTTGTTTTTTCTTAGCCTTGTGATAATAATAATCCTTGCTTTATTAAGAAAAAGCAGATGAAAGTAAAAAAAATATTTATATTCCATAAAACGAATAAAAAAATATCTATACTTCCCAAATCTCAAAGCCTTTTCCCCTAATCTTTGGCAATTGGCAGCCACTAAACACGATTATGGGATAATTAGTAAATATATAGAACATATCATAATATCTTTAATAAGAATAATAAAGTAACGACATTAAAAGTTACAAATTCCATAATAAAATTTATAATACGAGAAATCAAAAAGAGATTTTAATTAAATGCAATATTAATTATTCAATAAGACGTTCGAGAATCCCGGAGATAACACTGCAAATACGTTTCAAACTCACTTCACGGCGACGAATCTGAGCTGGATAAATTAAACCTTTAGTTCCCCGGAAAATATTCCGGCAAACATTAGGATAATCCTCCGCCGCTAACACATGCATAGAAGCATAATCATAAGCTTCATCATTAAGATCTTGAATTGTTAATCGAAGAGAATCAGCAGCTTGATTATACTTCTCTGAGCAATCTTTTAAAACATTTTTAAGAATGGTGTTTTTTGCGGCGGCGGATAGGTTTCCGGCGAGGTAAGTGGCGGTGGAGTTGGCGTTTTTTAAACCAACTCCGACAACAATGGCGGCGAGACCTTTTGTGTCGGCCGTTAAACTTCTTGGGTCGGATTTGAGAGCTGAGACACAGTCTTTGTAGTAGTTTGTGGTTTTACAGGTTGATTCGATTGCTGAATTGGATTTGGCGGAGATTAGGGTTGATGATGAGATAACGATGAGGAGGATGAAGAAAATGAGTGAAGAAGCCATTTTGTGAGAAGAGATTGAAATGAAACAAAGAGGATTCTTGTCTCGTCTTTATATTTATAAATAAAAAACAATAGATATTATTAATTTTTCTGGTCAACAATTAGATAAAAAATATTTATTTAATCTATCAAATTGGTAGATTGGTAGATATGAGAAATCGAAACCTAAATATCATATTATTAGTTGAATCATCCTAACCATTAAATAACTCAACTAAATATTATTCGTTTTAAAAATATTTTTAAAATTAATAATAAATTACGTATGACAATTGTTTTTTCACTAGAAGATCAGAAATTAATGAATTACGTATGGCAACTTATATTTAAGACATGATTGGTAATTGATTTCAGACATGATTACCTTATATATCTTTTAAATTTTGTTTTTTTTAATATATATATTTTGAGATTTCATATTTAATAAATAACCATATTATTTCAAACAAACATACTTTAAATTCACTAATTATTTATTTCGATTTTGGAAATCGTCAAATTATTAACAAACCTAATAAATTTAATATATAATAAGTACAATTTGATAGCTGGATTGGTTAGGATGATCCAACTAATGATTTGGCACCAAAATTTGATTCCTATCCACTACATTATGGTATCTTAAAAAATTTTTTAGAGATGAACTTAGGCTATGGATCAGACTTTGTTAATCCAATTGTTAACAAAAAAATTACAATTACATACTTATTTGATATATAAAATTACAATAACTATAATTTTAAAAAATATTTAATTATTGGTAAAATTAATTTCATCATTTTTACCCAACCAATTCATTTATATTTTAAATTATAAACAGTTTTATTTTGTATTTAATTTAAAAGAAAATAATTTATAATATACATAAAATAATAACAATATTTCATGATAACATGTTTATGAATGTAAATGACCACATGTCTAAAAATCTAAATGAACACGGGTTTAAAAATTAAAATGAATACGACTCTTAAACCTAAATAAATACGGATCTAAAACTTAAATGAACATGAGTCAAAAAACTAAATGAACACGGATCTTAAAACCAAAATGAACACGGGTATATAAACTTAATGAACACGAGTTTAAAAACTTAACCCGAATAAAAAAATTATATACAAATATTGTAATGCATCAAAATCTTAATAAATAGAGATCAAAAATATATTTCATGTACAACACATGTCATCATTATAAACTGATTTTTAGTTTACCAAATATATATAAAATAAATAAATTTATATATACAAATCAAACCATAAAATAATAAAAAAGTAAACAAATATCACATAAAAATATTATAAAGAAATATAAATAACTATAAATACATATTTATTTTTCATAAAAAATATCTTGTGTACAACACGGATGATCATCTAGTATATATATATATACTTTTCACTAAATTATATTAGAAAAAACCAAAAATATTAAAAGAATAACAAAAACTGGCGGTCAACAAAATATCTCCAAAATCAAAACCTAAAAAATAAAAAAAGACACACTAAATATAGTATAGAACAAACAAATTAAAGACAGTGACAAGTTGAAACTTGCTTGACACAACCCGAAAAAGCTTTCATATGAACACGAAGGCAATTAAACATGCAAGGAGATTAAAGCTATAGAGATGAAAGAAAAAACCACCACACAATCTTCTAAAAACACAGCGAAATCCAATTGTAACGACCAATTAGAAGCCTTGAGAATCAGATCTTGAAAGTAGAAACACTTAGATCAAAAAAATCCAATTTATAACTCTAATTTTCCAAATTCCAAATTTTATTATATGGGACTACGCTTTTTTAAAAAAAAAATCGAAACTCGTAGAAAATGCTGCAGAATAATATGCACAAATTTTTTAAGTATTTGGAGACGACCTTGACTTATAATATTTACTATTATCTTCTACATTTTGAAGTTTAAATATTCAATATACTGTTATATGCAAGTTGTTCTGAAAAACATTTACAAAAGTAGATGTGGGTGGTGCGATAATAGGATTGTATGGATTTGTTTTTATCGATTGTCTTGTATCATTTTTGTACGGTTTCTTAACTTTTTACCTGATTAAAGCTGTGTCCCAATGAATGAACAAGTTGCTTCAATTCCAAGTAATTCATAATGAATGTATATATGAACTATATATATATATCTGTTATTTTTTCCAATAGTTTTATCGATAAAATTCGATTTATAATCTATATTCTTCAAAGCTTATATTTTTCGTTCCGATTTATAATTTACATCCTCCAAAACTTATATTTTAGTACATAAGATTATATTTTTTTTTTAAATCAAATTTATTAACATTTAACTATTTAACAAAATACATTGTATCTCATTGTATATTGTTTGATTTTTTGTTTGTTTTTAGTCATGTTTTAATAAACATTAATTAATTCGAGATTTACAACATGAACAAAAAAATAAAGAAAAACTAATATCATCTATATAATAAAAAAGTAACTTTTTAAAACAACAATTGGTGATGTGTTATATATTTTTTTGGACTCTATTAGGTTCATTAGGATTTACTTAATTGTTTGTTACAAGATAATATAATAATAATTACATATTTTCAAAATAATTTTAAATGTGTTTAGGAAAAAAAGAGATTTACATTAGTGATAATATTTTTAATAATTACTCGAAATAGTTACAGACTTAAACAAGCCGTGCGTTATTATACAAAAATCCAGTTAATTGTTTGTTACTTATTACAAAAATTTGTTAGACGTGTGTTTGGAAAAAAAAGAGATTTACTTTAGTGATAATATTTTTATTAATTACTCGAAATAGATTATACAAACCTATTAATCTATTAATTCGAAAATATTATAATACACTGAACCTATTAATTCGAAATTATTTATAATTCGAAATTCCTTTATTATTCTTTTAATTTTGAATACACTACTATATATATTCATTATCTTTGGGTTACAACTAGCATTAATAAATCTTATAGCACAATTGTTATTCATTTCTTATAATCTTCCATTATGATTTCTAGGTAAAATTCATATTATAATCCATTTTACATTTCTTATACCTTGCTATAATTTCTTATACCTTTATATAATTTTTTTCACAAATGCATCTATGCTCCAAGACCTCCAAGCAACACCAGGTTGGTAAAAAAACTATCGTCTTTTTATAAATTTTTATGTCTTTTTCGAAATTTTAACTATACAACTCACACACTATTTTTAATTTGATCAGATTAATGTCTACTAATGGTAGGAATACTAGAAAACCAATTGAGTTTATGTACAAAGTTATGTTGATGAGAGACATAAATGCAAGATCCGGTCTTTTGTATGATACAATAATTCACATCTTAAAAATAAGAAAAAGAAGTTCTCATGTAGTAAAATAAACACAGAAATATATTACATATATAATCAAATAACAAATAAATAAAATTAATCCATATTTTAGTATACAATACATTATATATATATATATATATAATACAACATATAAGGATATTAGTAAATATAAATAATAAAAAATTTATCATTTAATTTTTTCAAAAAAAATATTTTGTGCATATCACGGACAATAGTCTAGCTTGATATATTATCCAACCATTATTAATTTGAAATTTTTGCTTGAAAGGTGTGTGAGATTTTATTTTAGTTAATTTATATGCAAAAACAAATTACAAATTGAAAATAAAATTTCAAATACATATAGAATACAAGATATAATTAAATATACGATTAAGTGATATTTGAATATATATATATATATATATATAATTATATTCAAATGTCACTTAATCGTGGGAGTGTGGGAGCATTATGAAAAATTTGTGTCTTTGTACAACAAGACGACTAGACAGAACGAAGAGAAGATAGAGATAGTGAAAGAAGAGATTGTCAAAGAAGAAATAGTCGAGGAGGAAGAAACTTTGTTACAATTATTCCGCCGCCGTTTGAAAGAAAATCACGAGATGTTGGTGCAAAATGAGGAGGTCATGAGGAGTGAAATGATGAAAATGAGAAGCAGCCAGTGATGAGGAGTGAATTTTTACGTTATTGTTCTATTTGTTTTTGTGATTTTTGGCACATTTTCGTGATTGTTTTCGTTTCAAATATTAGATTCTGAGCATTCTTATTTTGATGCATTTTACTATTTTGCAAAGAGTAGAAGAAACTGAAAGATGGAATAAAAACTTCAAATTAATAATAGTTGGATAATATATCAAGGTAGACGATTGTCCGTGATATGCACGAAATATATAATGGTTCTAAGAAGTTTAGCAAAAATGTGTGTTCCATCAATTATAATTAGTTTAATTTAAATCATTTACAAATATTTTTGCTCAAAAGCAAAGAAGTAATTATCAATCATATCCTTAACTATCATAATTATGTAAAATCAAATCAAATCAAGAAAATAAAACGTTTGACCATGACTATTGTAATACTAGTTATCAAAATATTGACCAGATAGTTGACTAAATTAAATTACAAAATACCAAAAGTATTACCATTTATGTTTTACATTAATGTTGAATTTAAGATCTCATACGTCAATGTTGGATTTTGAGACTAATTTCTGTAGGATATTCACAACCGATTTAGGCTAATAAATTGTTTTCATAAAATTTAAATTGATAAAAGAAAAAATCTCAGTCAGGTTGCAATGAAACGTGTTGACATGTGAAAAACTGGAATTAGGAATCAACTTTATTCCTTCTTCATTTTTTTTTTGGTCTATATTCTTTATTCATCTTAAAGAGTTAAAGCAAGTCTCAGAATATATATATATATATAATTTTATGAATAATTGTATAGATAAGAATGGATCCATAATAAGTCTCTCAAACTTCTAATAATATCATTGAGATAAATGTAATTTTCTATAGTCAAACTTGGATAAAAAAACAGTATAAATGAATCTTAGAATATTAGTTATAACTAAAAAAAAAGTAAAACAAATAAATTGAAAAGATAATTTAGGAAAAAACAAGATAGAGAGCATGTGAAAAACTTATTACTAGAAATGATTTAGGGTAAAATAGAGGAACATGGTGTGCGAATATATTATGACCATAACTCGAGAGAGACATGAAGATGAGTTGTTGTTTTTCGTCTTTGCTTCTTGGAACTTTCTGTCAATCTTCTGATTAATACGAATCATAAAGCCTTCTTTGGCTCTTTCTCCTTCACGACAAAAACTCACTCTGTCTTTTCGTTTCCTCTTATTCATAAATCATTTCTTCCTCATTATTTCTTATATAAATATAATTATACATATATATATATATATATATTGATGGGTCATTTTATTCAATAACTATGTACAAACCATTAATTACGTATCTATGATAAAAAAAAGAAGAATTTAGTGTATGACCATTTCAACTACGATTAAAACAATTTTAACCTCAAGAGCTTTGTTTTACCAATTTGCTTTTGGCAACACAATTCTCGAAGACTATCAATAGCTTCAGTCTTCTTTATAAGCAATTGTTGGTGATTTGCCTTTTTTAGTTTCACTTGTGATCGTTGCTTTTTATGGTTAGATTGTGAATGTATTGTATGACTAAAGTCTATCACAATTATTCGCATTATCCTCTCTTAATGTGGTGATTGTTGATTTTTTATGGTTAGATGTGGAAAGATTTGGCCATCTCCGCAGTTGAGTTGATTGCGAATATACCAAAAAATTAAATACTACAATAAAAGAGAGGAGAAAAAAATAAAAAAAAACTAAGAGAAAAAGAGACTTATGTATATAAAAAAAAAGTCCATAAAGTAGAAATTATCTCATAAATTATTAAAAAAATTATATGTATGTATAAAATAAAATATATACACTCAAATTCTTACATATTATTTGTTAAATAAGTATTTTTGTTTACACATTTTTTTTATCTATTTGAAATTTTAATATTGGTTACATAAAATGATAGTAAATTTTGTATTTTAATTTTATCCCAATTCAATCTAAAACTTTTGATCTAATTTTCATGTGTTACTTTAAGCTCAATTTTTATATAGTTTTGTTAATTGAAAATTTCACCATTAAAAATTTTCTTTTGGACATTTGGATATAGTTCTTTACAATTTTAATGTTGGGTTGTTAAAGATTGTGTCCATACAATAGTATAGATCCCTCTAATGAAAAAGTGTCCAAGCTAGATTTATATATAGGCCCATTTTAAGTGACCAGGCCTAAACTAGTTTTTAATGCGATTTTTAGGCCCCACTCAATACAGATTGTGTTCTTTACCCGTATTAGGAAAAAAATCCACCCGGAATTATCTTTGACCCGACTGAAGAATGGGATCCTCTGCGAATACAGAGACGATGAATATCACCGCCTCTCCGGCGTCGGACCACGCTAATCCGGCAACCAACGGAGGAGATGCGAGTCAGCATCGTGATCCTGCTGCAATACTTGATCGATCGACCTCAGAATTGGATGCGTCGAAGAAGAGAAGAATGGGGGTGCTTCCGCTTGAGGTGGGAACTCGAGTAATGTGTCAGTGGAGAGACGGAAAGTACCATCCGGTGAAGGTTATTGAGCGCCGGAAGAATTATAATGGTGGCCGCAACGAGTACGAGTATTACGTTCATTACACTGAGTGTACGTTTGTTTTTGTTTCCTATCTGAATTCGTGAATTTAGGGTTTATGGACTGAAGCTGAAATTTTGAAAATTGAATTAGAGGGCTTGCAGTTCAAATTGTTGTGATATTTACAACTGTTGTGAAACTACAGTTAATAGAAGGTTGGATGAATGGATTAAGCTTGATCAGCTAGACCTTGATTCAGTAGAATGCGCTTTAGATGAAAAAGTTGAAGATAAGGTAGCTTTTTTTCTTCAAATTCTCGAGCTTTCTTTTCCGTGTTTTGCACTGAACAGAGAAGTATGTATGTGGTAATAGGCGACTAGCTTAAAGATGACACGACACCAGAAAAGGAAGATTGATGAGACACATGTAGAGGTAAGTGATTGGCTAACCAATGAAATTTTGTTGTTGTGGTTAAGTGGAGTCTGTGACATGGCTACATTCTGATGTTTTTCGGTATTTGTGTTCAGGGTCATGAAGAGCTCGATGCTGCGAGTTTGCGTGAACACGAGGAATTCACAAAAGTGAAGAATATAGCAACGATTGAGCTTGGGAAATATGAGATTGAGACATGGTACTTCTCGCCATTTCCTCCAGAATACAATGACTGCGTGAAGCTCTTTTTCTGTGAGTTTTGCCTCAGTTTTATGAAGCGCAAAGAGCAGCTTCAAAGACATATGGTTAGCAACTGGTTTCTTTTCTTCATCATTTGTATTCGTTGCTATTGTGAATCCTTTTCAGGGGCTTCTAGACTTATACATTATTTTGTTTTTCAAATTTTTTTTAATTTTCCTGCATACGATCTATGGATCATTCTTGTTATTAGTTTAAGCTCAATCATCCTTTTTCTGTGTAGAGGAAATGCGATTTGAAGCACCCCCCTGGAGATGAAATCTATCGAAGTTCTACATTGTCTATGTTTGAGGTAATATCCTGATGTTTTTAATTTTTAATTTTCTGTGCTAGTCTAACGTTTCATATTTGGAAGCTGATAAACTACTTCTCTCTCACATTCAGAAATGAACATTCATGACCTGGCATTTTATCTGTAACATCTTACAGGTGGATGGCAAGAAGAACAAGGTCTATGCACAGAACCTCTGTTATCTGGCAAAGCTATTTCTTGACCACAAAACCCTTTACTATGACGTTGATCTGTTCCTGTTCTATATTCTCTGTGAATGTGATGATCGTGGATGCCACATGGTTGGATACTTTTCCAAGGTACCAGAACTCCCTGGCTCTTGGGTCTGTTATGTAGAATTTTTCTTGGTAGTTTTGCTGAGTGGATCTTTATCAGTTTTTTTATTTTTCTCGTGAAAACAGTCTATAACATATTTCAAATAAACCACAATCACAAAGAATTGAAGCACTCTTTTAGTTGTTGAAGAGAATTCACGCATTCTTGTTTGGCTATTGACGTGTTATCTCTCCCGAATGTCCTTCTTTTTAGGAATCTGTACATGTTTGGTTTCAATTTAATGTGATGAAAAAAATTGTAACTTCTGTTAATGCAGGAGAAACACTCGGAAGAAGCTTACAACTTGGCTTGCATCCTCACCCTTCCTCCATATCAAAGGAAAGGTTATGGAAAATTCTTAATCGCCTTCTGTAAGTTTATTACCTTTTTCTTTCTTTTTTCAAGTAACTTGTTATTTTTCACTCACATCTCTGGATAAAGCTTACACATTGTGTCATATTATAGCCTATGAACTCTCAAAGAAAGAGGGCAAAGTGGGGACACCGGAAAGACCTCTCTCTGATCTAGGCTTAGTGAGTTACAGAGGTTACTGGACTCGGATATTACTGGACATCTTGAAAAAGCACAAGGGAAACATATCAATTAAGGTATACATCCTTTATCATGCTTTTAGCCTATCCATCAACACATTGTTTCATATATCCCAATGTGTTTTTCCAAATCTAGGAGCTGAGTGACATGACAGCAATTAAGGCAGAAGATATCTTAAGCACCCTTCAGAGCTTGGAACTGATACAGTACAGGAAAGGACAACACGTGATCTGCGCGGATCCTAAGGTATTGGATCGACATTTGAAAGCGGCAGGCCGGGGTGGTCTTGATGTAGACGTTTGCAAAATGATTTGGACTCCTTACAAAGAACAGAGCTAAGAGCCATCAAACTACAAGTGGTTATGGTCTTTTAGTTTGCATCAAACTTCTGTCTGTAAAAATCTAACACGCTTTGTTCAATAGGTTTTCTTGTAATTGTGAAAATCTTGTCTGGATGATATAACGATCAGTGGCAACTCTGCAATTTCATATTCTTGTTTCCATTACAAGTGACAACAGTTTCGATAATCTTTTTTTTTCTTTGAATGCCTAAAGTTGTTAAAGCTATTCACCTATAAATACAATCTGGCTATGGATTCTTTGTGATCCTTTGAACTGCAAATACACTCTGGATATGGATTCTCATAAAAGGCTTCTTCAGTTCTAAACCGGGCACGACCTTTGATCCCTTGTGTTGGTCCTTTCCTTCTCCTCGGAGCACCTTGTCTACAAATCCGATCCAAAGAATCTCTTATAAGTTTATTGCATTTCCATCCTGTATAAGAAGCGAACTTATAATTCTTTTATTACCTGTCTTGATGCATTTGCTTCACAAGATTGGACAACTTTGGTCCTTCTTTTAACTGCCCTCTCTCCATCTTACTGAAGAGTTTCACTAGTCCTTTCCTGCACAACAGAAAACTTATCATGGGCTATAACAAAAATAAGTAAAAGACAAAAGCTTTTTAAAGTTCAAAGGTAACACACAAGGATGGAGACAAAACCTGTCTGGAGTAATAGTCCTGCGATGATCAAGAAATCTGCGGTGACCTTCAACGGCTCTTGCCATGTTTCCAGAATGTGAAGGAACAAACACATCACTCTCAACTGATATTATGTAATCAAGAGCAGCCGTTTTAGTCGCATGGCCTGTGAAACCTTTCAACTCATCTTTCGTAGCAAGAGTTTCCTACAACATCCAGTATATGAAACAAAACATTCTATCAATCTTTCGATTGCCAGTAACACGGAAGAAGATTAAGAGGTGGTTAAACAGACCTTAAAAACTAGATTCGGGAAGCGCGACTTAAGCTCAGAGAGTCTATCATCACCCCCATAAATTTTCCCAGCTGCAATATAAATGACAGTTGACTGAGGATACCCCAGACCTCTCAGAAATATTCCTACTTCTTTTGGAGTTAACGGGCAATAGCCTTCCATTCTCTGCTCAGTTGAGTTTATACTTTTGATCTTCCAGTGGCTTGTACTTTCCCTGTGATCAACCAATAATATAAAGCTTAAAATCATAACTTTATCCCAGGAAGACGTATTTGAAGTTCACTTTGTTAAGAATAGGTGCAGAGAGTAATCAATTACCGAAGTACTCTCAGTTCTTCAGATTCAGTATCAGTGAGACCATAAGTACACCCAGTGAAAGCTAACATGTCTTTCTCGTATCTCAGATGCAATGCAATATATCTCCCAGCATGTGACTTGAGTCGCTCAACCAGCTTCTGTGGTGTCACCGTCATGATTGCTCAGAACCCAAAGTCTACAGGAAGCCCCATAGGACACCTCTTAAATGCATAAACTACTGAGACTTATGTATGATAGAAAAGTATGTGTTCGTTCTTCTATCAAGCTTCTCTTAATAAGGCCTCAAACACATCATACAAGTTATTCATAGTTCAACCATGTGATGGTGAATACTCAATCACACAACCAATGATTCGGAACTTCTATCTAACTATTCTCTGGATATGCAACGGAATAAATTTTTACGACCGCTTATCTATGTCATGTGCGGGTCATTACACACAAGAGTAGTAAGAATTAACAGTAAAAGGGTCCAAACCTGTCCAAGGCTTTCAATTGGAGGAGAGAAGCGGAGAGCACGATACAATGCACGGCATCTCAATCTCTGAATGTCGATTGGTAGGTCATTATTTGCAAGACGAGAATCTGATTTTGGCACATGGATGACCTGCATTGTTGTTATTCTGTCAGTTAACAACATGCTAATTAGCTCAAAGTTTAGTGCTTGAATATGAATACAGAGAAGATGATTGCTTAAGACCTTGTACTCCTTCCACAAGTGTGTCATTTCTTCATAATATCCAACACTAGACCAGGAAGTGAAGTGCTTCCTTGCTCTAGGTAGAGATTCCACTTCCTTTCGGAGTTTTTTGATAACCTTCACATCTCTTTTCAGTGATCTTATGAAATGTTCCTCGTCAAAGATATCTGAAAAAACACTGAGGCATAGTGAAGTGTAAGTTAGAATAGCATAAATCTAGTAACTACTACCTAAGAGCCAGGAAAGAAAAACACATTTTTTGTTTGTTTGGAGTTCCAAATACCTTGAATCTTGCCAAAATGATCGCTTATCCAGCTCAGGAATGACTAAAGTTGCATTCATGATGTGCGCAACAGCTACTATATCTGCTATCTGTACAATAATAACACCCAACTAAATCAGAATCTAACATGAAATCATCAGCTTAAAGGGTTTCTGGTTACGTTACTTACACCAGTTCGCATTTGATTTAGTCCACCATTACTTCTCACTGTTATAAAATGATCTGATTCTGAATATTCTGCAAAAGATAAGGAAAATTGTGTGTTTAAGAGCAACGAATCTGTAATGAAACCATGCCACAGATCCCAATTCATACACAAAATCCTCAAACAGATCCATCAGAGGTGAAAAATGAGCTCTTTTTTTGTCACCTTTGTATTTAGGAGTTGATTTGAGACATGGATGCAAACCAAAGCTGAAAGGAGGCGTCCAAAGTTGAGTATTTTCATTCCATTTCTGCAAATCCTGAATCTCAAATAGTTTCATCATGAGTTACGACCAAATCAAGACACTTCATTTCTTCATTGAAATCCAAAACCCACGAAAATACTAAAAAACATACCTTTCGCGGATGTGAATATGGCGGTGGAAATTCTACTGAATCGATTAGATCTCGATGTTGTTGTTGTTGGGTTTGGTCGTCATCAGTTCGTATGTTTCTGGAACTAAAGACGAGAACCCAAACGGTAAAAGCAAAAACGAAGATCAAGTAGAGAGCAATAGCTTTTATGGAGAAGAATCTAGCTGAAGAAGAAGAGCGAGATGAAATTCTGTGTTTCACCATTTTCCGAAGAAAACGAAAAATCAGACCATCAATCAACAGATCTACTTTAACGGTCTCTTTCCTCCTCCGGACATCAAGCTTTAGGAGTTTTGATGATTGGTCAAAAACCGAATCGGGTTTTATGCGCACCGGTCCGTTAATTCTTCCTAATCATAATTAATGTCTTAATTAGTACAGTATTTTCTTTTGTCTTAATCGGTGTTTTAACTTTTAACTTCGGAATTGATAAAGAACCGGTGATAACCAGTTACAATTAAACCGGTAATTTTGAAAACCGGCGAGATAAAACGCACCGTTTCAATCGTCACTTCAATCTCCGTGAAGAACCAAGCTTCAAATTTCACCTCTACAAATATTTTTGCTATCGTTTTCTAGAAATCGAGGGTAAATTTTTGCCAGGAGAAAGAATTTTCTTCTCTGATGATTTGAAAAATGGCGTTTTATTTCTCGAGTTCTTTAACTCCAACCCATTTCTCGAAACCCTTAAACCCTTCTAATACCCTCTTGCCCATTCAGTTTCGGGGTTCTCTATCTAGTTTCATTCGTCGGAGAAAACCAAGGGACGCGAAGTTAAGCTCCGAATTTAGCCTGTTTCCTCCATGGAAAAATGGTTTGATTACTAGTTGCAGTACAGCGAGCTTTGAGTCTACTGAGTCTTCAGTTGCAAAGGAAGAAAATGCCGAGTCGAATCCTCTGTTTGAGGTTTATTTCTATTTCAATTAGCAACTAGAAGTATGCCGTGTGAATGGTAAATTCTGTCAAATTCTAGGTTTCTAGAATGGAAAGTGATGAACTTGCTAGCTAATACGTAATGAATCAATTAGCTTGATTGATATACTTAAGCTTCAATTCGTTTAATGGAGGTTTCAAAGCTCTCATTCGTTTTTTCTTTTTCTTTTTTGTTGGATTTTACAGAGATTAAGAAAAGCTGAAAGAGAACGGCTTAGCAACATGGAAGAGCTAGAGAGAAAGGCTAATGTACAATTAGAGAGGCAGCTTGTAATGGCTTCAGATTGGAGTAGAACATTGTTAACGATGCGTGGGAAATTAAAAGGAACAGAATGGGATCCTGAAACCTCCCACCGGATCAATTTTAGTGATTTTATGAAGCTATTAGATTCCAACAGTGTTCAATATATGGAATATTCAAATTACGGACAGACGATATCAGGTTCAAAGTTATTGATATGGTTAACTGCAGTTTTATTTCCGACAAAAGCTAGGTCCCTTTTAAGGATTCTCTTCCAGTGATAGTATTGCTCTTAGTTCTAATTTCAGCATTTTTGTAGTGTGATTAGTTTCTCTCTAATTGGTCTTCCAGAATTTTGTTTATCTTTCTGAAATGATATTCAATCAGATCTATGTTTGTATAACATTCCATCATGCTGCTCAAAGCCAGGATATGGCGTCAAATTTTCTTGAAATCTTCTGCTGAACCTTTGTTGTCGTTGCAGTGATATTGCCTTATTATAACGATGGGGAGCCTCTAGGAGAAGAAGAAAACTTGAATAAGGAGATAATTTTTCGTCGCCACATTGTAGACCGAATGCCGATTGATGGTTGGAATGATGTGTGGAAGAAGTTGCATCAACAAATAGTCAACGTAGAGGTTTTTAATGTAGATGTGGTTCCAGCTGAAGTGTATACTACAGTTGCCACTTTTGTGATTTGGTCTATGAGACTTGCCCTCTTTGTTTCGCTTTATGTTTGGATTGATAGTATCACGAGGCCAATCTATGCCAAGTTAATCCCTTGTGATCTTGGAACCGCTACCAAAAAGATAAGGCAACCTCTCAAGCGCCAAGCACTCGGTTCTCTAGGCAAGAGTCGGTATGTTGATAAAGTGCACTACTTCCTCCTGTATTGACCACTTATGCTTGAGTTCGGTGGATCTATGATAATGTTTGATTCTCGCTGCCAGGGCAAAATTTATATCAGCAGAGGAGAAAACGGGTGTAACTTTTGAGGATTTTGCGGGTCAGGAGTATATAAAGAGGGAATTACAAGAAATTGTGCGAATTTTAAAGAATGATGAGGAATTTCAGAACAAAGGCATTTATTGTCCGAAAGGTGTTCTGCTTCATGGACCTCCCGGAACGGGAAAAACTCTGTTGGCTAAAGCTATTGCTGGAGAAGCTGGTTTACCTTTCTTTGCAGCAAATGGAACTGACTTTGTCGAGGTGAGTGATTGACTGTATCGACAGTGCTAGTTATCTTGGTTTCTTAAGGTCTTGAGTTAATGGAGTTTTCCTGTTTTCCTTTAAATATCTCAGATGTTTGTAGGAGTAGCTGCATCTCGTGTTAAAGATCTCTTTGCTAGCTCTCGATCATATGCGCCATCTATAATTTTTATTGATGAGATTGATGCAATTGGAAGTAAGCGAGGTGGACCTGATATTGGTGGGGTAAGAATGTGATGCTTTCTTTGCGCCGAAATTTAGATCTTAATATAAGAGAAGTAACTTTCTCTAGAAATGTGTTACTAACTGAATAGGGAGGAGCAGAGAGAGAACAAGGTTTGCTTCAAATATTGACTGAGATGGATGGATTTAAAGTTACTACATCACAAGTAATGTCTCCGTTTGCTATATAGTTTCGAAACAGTAAAACCTTTCTTGCTATTAATCATGGAGTTTTACAGGTATTAGTCATAGGTGCAACAAATAGATTAGATATCCTTGATCCTGCTCTCTTGAGAAAAGGTCGTTTCGACAAAATCATAAGAGTTGGTTTACCGTCAAAAGATGGTAGATTGGCGATATTAAAGGTACATAGTTTTACTTTTCCGGCACTGAAGAGTTCTGGTTGGCTTTGTGTTCTGGCTAAAGGTTCTGTTTGTAATGAAAGGTACATGCTAGGAATAAATTCTTTCGATCTGAGAGTGAGAAGGAGGAGTTGCTGCAAGAAGTAGCTGAGAATACAGAAGATTTTACTGGAGCAGAACTGCAAAACGTTCTGTAATATGCAATGCTACAGCTTCAACTAAGTGTTTAGATGCAGAGGGAAAAAACCGAAAAACACTGATCTTTGATTAATTGTTTACAGAAATGAAGCTGGAATCTTGACTGCTAGAAAAGATCTAGATTACATTGGAAGAGAAGAACTCCTAGAGGCGCTTAAGCGGGTATTTAATGTTTAACATGCAGTTTTGTCAATGCTTAAGTGCTGCTTTAGCAACTTCTGATTCCATTCCTTACAGCAAAAAGGGACATTTGAGACTGGACAAGAGGATAGTACTGAAGTTCCAGAGGAACTGAAGTTGAGATTGGCATACCGAGAAGCAGCTGTTGCTGTTCTTGCTTGTTATCTCCCAGATCAGTATCGCCCAATAAGCGAGGTTGATTATGAAACTTGATTGCAGTTTCCTTTATGTTATTTTGGATTATAGCATGACTAAGACCATTGTTCCATGTGCCTCTCTCTCTCTGCAGACTGACATAAACTCAATCCGAAGCCAACCAAATATGCGTTACACTGAAACTTCGGGAAGAGTTTTTGCGAGAAAGTCAGATTATGTGAACTCAATAATCCGTGCATGTGCTCGTAAGTTATAAAGCCAAAACATGTCGAAATCTTTACTATTTTACTTTCACTTTCTCTTTACAGATCACAAAAATCTCTGTTCCTTACTTCATTCCCTTGTTTGAATATAGCTAGAGTAGTTGAAGAAGAGATGTTTGGAATAGAAAACTTGTGTTGGATCTCTGCTAAGTCTACTTTAGAAGCTTCACAGCGAGCAGAATTTCTGATTCTTCAGACAGGAATGACTGCTTTTGGAAAAGCTTATTACCGAAACCAAAGAGACCTCGTTCCAAACGTAAGTTTTTATACATATACTCCTTACTTTACTTTTGTTAGTTCTTGAGAATCTCATAAACCACCAATTTCTATTTTCCTTCACGTAGCTTGTTCCCAAACTTGAGGCATTACGTGATGAATACATGAGGTTTGCTGTTGAGAAATGCTCATCAATCTTACAAGAGTATCAGTCAGCACTTGAAGAAATCACAGGTTTGAAATATCAAATTGTCTCTGTTTCCTCATTGCAGTTCCAAACAACATCATACACTGAACAATCTTAAAGAATGTAATAACATTTTCAGATGTGCTTCTTGAAAAAGGAGAAATCAAAGCCGATGAAATTTGGAACATTTACAACACAGCTCTAAGGATTCCTCAAGTTAGTTATCTCTCTCCCTTTTCTCTCTCTATTTCTGTTTTCTCCAATTGTTACAAATCCTTTGATTTATGAAAACAGACTCCCGTGAGAGATGTCGATGAATATGGAGCTTTAATCTATGCTGGAAGATGGGGAATTCACGGTGTTTCGCTTCCAGGAAGAGTAACATTTGCTCCTGGTAACATCGGTTTTGCAACATTTGGAGCTCCTCGTCCTATGGAGGTATGTAGTTTAAACAAACCGCTCAAAGATCAAACCATTACAACTTTTTCTTTCTCTTATATATCCTCTTATGTTGTGTTTTATGCAGACACAAATCATTAGCGATGATACATGGAAACTAGTTGATGAGATTTGGGATAAAAAGGTTGAAGAAATCAAAACACAAGCTGTAATTGAAGTTGAAGAAGAGAAAAAGAAACCTCAGATTTTGATGGCTACCCATTTCTTTTGAAATTATTTGTAAGTTTCTTAAGATTCACAGTTTCATTAAACATCAATGACCATCAAAAACTAACAAGAGTTACTGTTGTCTGTGTTTTTCAGTTCAGTTTTGCAGTCTCAAGAACATCATATGAACAAATCTCTGTAAAACAGAGAATATCTTTAGGACAAGGTCTGTGAAATCCACTAGTTTATGTCTTGAGAAATTGTTAGATGTGATCATTTTTTTCTTTCTACAAAATTGGATATTTGTTATTTATTGATTCGATTTGCTTGGCTTGTAGGACATGGGCATACACAAAAATAAAAGTTGATGCAATCTCATCTTGCTTTTTGTAAAATCAGATAGCTTTTTCTTTTTTCCAGTATTTTGATTTTTTTTAGTAACCAATTTGGATAACATTATTATTAGAGATATTAGAAAATTGAATTAGGTGTTAACTGGGTTTGTAAAATTCATTCCGGTTATCTATTTTTTGGTTTGGTTTAACAACCTTCTTCTCTTTCTCTATAAAACCATTGTAACAAACTTTCTGTTACGATTAAGCAAACACAACATTTGGTTTTCTCTCAACTAGTTTTGCTTCCAACATGGTATCAGAAGCGTTGAAGCCAACTTCAACGATTTTGATTCTCTTTTTCTCTTCAGCTTGATCGCTTATCGTCTTTATCTTCGGTGAACTTTATTCCGATTTCATCAGAGATTGTCTCTCTCTTGCTTCTTTAATTCTCCGATCGGTTATTCCGCCGTCTTTCCTTCTTGCTTGGCTATTCCACCGAGCTTTACTTGGTTCGATCATGATTTCGACGCGAAAATCCAAGCGTATTGTTGCTGGTAAAAGATCTTCAGTAAGAAGACAAACGCGTTCGTCAAATGCAGAAAATCTTGAGCTCAATCAAGCTGCGATTCTAAGCAATCAATCGGCCGAGCACGTGCCTTCAGTGTCAAATCCGGTTCCGAATCCTAAACAATCGTCATCTTTGGTTTCTTCCGACACTGCTATTACATCCGCAACACAAAATCAATTTGAGTTTGACGGAATTCAATACTCTCTGTACTTCTTAACAAGTGCTGATAACCCATTTCCTCGATCATCTCTGAAATTCTTGACGGTACAAACTATAATACCTGGAATATAGCGATTTCAATAGCTTTAGAAGCAAAGAACAAGCTTAGTTTCGTGGATGGATCCTTACCTAGGCCTGCTGAAAATCATTCTCTTTACTAGATTTGGTCCAGGTGTAACAGTATGGTGAAATCTTGGATATTGAACTCGGTATCCAAAGAAATGTATAACAATATCCTTAAGCTTCCTAATTCCTCTGACATATGGAAGGATTTGATGTCTCGCTTTCATGTTACTAATTTTCCACGATCGTACCGAATTTCACAACAGATATGGTCCATTCAACAAGGAGCCATGGATCTTTCAACATATTACACGAAACTGAAGACTCTTTGGGATGACTTAGATGGTACAAATTGCTCGAAAATCTGCAAAACCTGTGACTGTTGCAAGGTTACTCAGGACAAGCACGATAAATCTAAAGTCATCAAGTTTCTGGCTGGTCTTAATGATTCTTACTCTAATATCAGAAGTCAGATCATAATGAAGAAGACAATTCTGGTTTTATCAGAGGTATATAACCTCCTTGACCAAGACTACAGCCAAAGAAACATTCAACCTATTCCCAATGCTTCAGTTTACAACATTTTAGAAAATGTTAATGCTTCTACTGCTACTGTCAATGCTTCTTTTGTCAACAACAAATCTTCTCAAAGGCCAGTGTGTTCTCATTGTGGTTACACATGCCACATAGTAGACAAATGCTACAAAATCCACGGGTATCCTCCTGGTTTTAAACACAAGACTAAGCAAACTACGAATAAGTCAACAGTTGCTCAAGTTAGCTTATCCAATCGGGACAAAAGCGATACTTCTGTCACTGAATTACTACAAAACCTCTCTATGGAACAAATTGAAGAAGTTATTGCCTACTTTCACTCCCATATTTCAACACCTAACACCACAGTTTCTTTACCTTCTTCATCAGGAGGTACAATAACAGCTGCGGATGGTATGTCTTTCAACTCTTCTTATTTACACTTTGTTGGCATGTTACAATCTGTGAATACTTCTCTTTCTAAACAATCATGGATCGTTGATAGTGGTGCTAGTCACCATGTTGCTCATGATAAGAGTCTCTTTTCCAGCATTGATGTTTCTATAAATAAAAGTGTAACTTTGCCGACATGTGTAGATATTAGAATTGCAGGTGTTGGTGACATCCGTATCAATAATCATCTCCTTCTTAAAAATGTTCTCTACATTCCTGAATTTCGTCTTAGTCTCATGAGTGTCAGTCAGTTAACTTCTGATATAAAATGTCGCTTTATATTTGATGATTCTTCTTGTCTAATTCAGGATCCTATCAAGGGAATGATGATTGGACATGCTGAGAAGTTATACAATCTCTACATTCTCAATAGAAGCATTATTGACAATACATCATCCTCTGTTTCTAATAGTTTTTCTCTTAATGTTGTTGCTGGTTTCTCTCTTTGGCACAATAGGCTAGGTCATCCTCCATTATCAAAGATTGAGTCTATTTCTAATGTTCTTGGTATCACACAGAAGCTTAATTCTGCTTTTCATTGCTTGGTTTGTCCTTTAGCTAAACAAAAACACTTACCTTATGTTTCTCACAATAATATCTGTCATAATGCTTTTGATCTTTTACATATTGACACTTGGGGTCCCTTCTCAGTTGAAACAAATGAAGAGTATCGTTTCTTTTTAACAATTGTAGATGATCACACTCGCATGACATGGGCTTATCTAATGAGATCAAAAAGTGATGTCTTAAAGATATTTCTAGATTTTCTTAAACTAATCGAGACTCAATACAATGCAAAAGTGAAGGGTGTCAGGTCTGATAATGCTCCAGAACTGCGTTTCACTGAGCTGTTTCGATCAAAAGGCATCATTGCCTATCACTCATACCCTGAGACTCCTCAACAAAACTCGGTGGTAGAACGCAAACATCAACACATTTTAAATGTTGCCAAATCCATTATGTTCCAAGCAAGCGTCCCTTTATCTCATTGGGGAGATTGCATCCTCACTTCAGTCTTCTTAATAAACATAATTCCTACTCCTCTGCTTCAAAATCTCTCCCCTTTTGAAATATTAACTGGAGCAACCTAATTACAATTCTTTTCGTGTTTTTGGTTGTTTGTGTTACAGTTCAACTTCTCCAAAACAGAGAACAAAATTCCAACCACGCTCAAAGGCTTGCGTGTTTCTCGGATACCCTCTGGGATATAAGGGATACAAAGTCATGGATTTGGAGACAAATACAGTTCACATCTCTCGGAATGTAGTCTTCTATGAAGATATCTTCCCGTTTCAAGACAAAAATACTACTTCATCTGATTTCTTTTCTCTGTTAGAACATGTTACATAGGCTCAAGATGAGGTTCCGATTTCCCCTTCGTCAAAACAGAATAACAGAGAATCTAAAGGGATTGACAATAGTGTCAACTTAGATTCTATTCGTGATACAACATTAGATAATAACAAACCTGCAGATGCTCCCAACATTCATTCCAAGAGAGCTTCAAAACTACCTCGTCATTTGCAAGATTATTATTGCAATCTCACTGAGACCGACATTCCTTATCCTTTAGCGGCTTATATGTCTTTTAATGACCTAAGTAATGAGTATAAATCCTACCTTTGTTCTGTTATGCAGTTTGGTGAGCCATCTTCTTTCTCACAGGCAAAGAAGTTTGATGAGTGGCTTGCTGCGATGAATGAGGAACTTAAATCATTAGAAGATGCACACATTTGGGATATAGTCACTCTACCGTCAAATAAACAAGCCATTGGCTGCAAGTGGGTGTATAAGATAAAGCTAAACGCTGATGGGAGTCTAGAACGCCACAAAACGCGTCTGGTTTCTAAGGGTTATACTCAACAACCAGGAATTGATTTTGTCGATACATTCTCTCCTGTCACAAAAATGACGACGGTCAAAACTCTTCTCGCAGTCTCTGCTGCCAAGAAGTGGAGCCTTCATCAACTCGACATTTCGAATGCTTTTCTGAACGGAGAACTAACAGAAGAGATATATATGTCTCTCCCTCCATGATATACACCGAAACCAGGTTCTATTCTTCCAGAAAATGCGGTTTGTAAATTGAATAAATCAATCTATGGTTTGAAACAAGCATCTAGACAATGATTTTTAAAGTTTAGTGAAGTTCTTATTGCTCTAAATTTTCGAAAATCTCAGTGTGATCATACTCTCTTTGTGAAAAGCATATGAGGTGAATACATAGCAATACTTGTTTATGTCGATGATATCATCATTGCTTCAAACAATGATGATGATGTTTCTTCTATTAAGTCTATTTTACATAACTGCTTCAAATTACGTGATCTCGGTCCTTTAAGGTATTTTTAGGTCTGGAAATTGCAAGATCTGCAACTGGCATCTCTGTTTGTCAAAGAAAATACACTCTGGATCTTCTTGAAGACACTGGGTTCTTAGCTTGCAAGCCTTGCAGCATACCAATGGATCCAAGCTAGAAGCTCAAACTCGACAGTGACGAACCCCTATTACCTGACCCTCTAGAATATAGAAGACTAGTTGGACGCCTTATGTATCTCACCATAACTCGTCCAGATATAACCTTTGCGGTTAACAAGCTATGTCAATTCTGTTCAGCTCCAAAACAGTCCCACCTAGAAGCTGCTTATAATGTTCTCAGATATTTGAAGAATGCTATTGGACTTGGCTATTCTATTCAGCTGACAGTGACCTTGTTCTCAAAGCTTTCACCGACGCAGATTGGGCTTCATGCTCGGACACAAGAAGATCAACATCATGATATTGTATGTTCCTTGGGTCTTCTCTCATATCTTGGAAGTCTAAGAAACAAGAAACTCTGTCTTTATCCTCAGCAGAAGCAGAGTACAGGGCAATGCGATTTGGAGTTAATGAAGTATCTTGGCTCGTGAACCTCCTTGCAGAGTTTTAGGTTCCCCAAACTCGGCCTGTTCCTTTTTATTGTGATTCAACAACTGCCATCCACATTGCCAACAATGCAGTCTTCCATGAAAGAACAAAACATGTTGAATTGGATTGTCATCGAGCTAGAGAAGAGATCACAAATGGCTTGATCAAGACGCTTCACGTTTGTACGAACAATCAAATCGCTGATGCCTTTACTAAGGCTCTTCCTCCTGGTCATTACTCTCGATTACGTTGCCATCTTGAAAAGGGCTATTAAAGATATTAGAAAATTGAATTAGGTGTTAACCGGGTTTGTAAAATTCATTCCGGTTATCTATTTTTTGGTTTGGTTTAACAACCTTCTTCTTCTTCTCTATAAAACCATTGTAACAAACTTTCTGTTACGATTAAGCAAATACAACATTTGGTTTTCTCTCAACTAGTTTTGCTTCCAACAATTATCTTATATTAACAATCATAGAAATGTTGAAAGAGAATGGCAAATTGAACACCTAACCAATGGAGACAATAAAGTCACAGGTCGATATCAATACCATAATCTTCTTCCTTAGTAGTTACTTGTAACATGACGCTTATTTAACTTATACGACTGATGTATTCCATTATGTCTTCAAATAAAAACATATTATGATTATATATGTATTTTTTTGTGAAACTAATATGTAAGGTAACTTTTTAAAACAACTTTAGTCATGTATTATATTTACACTAGGGTCATTTACTGTTTAGGATTTTGTTAATTGTTTGTTACAAGATTATATATTACACTCGGAAAATAATAGTATATTTACATAATATATGATATCGTATATTTAGTTTGAAATTCAAAATTCGAAATTAGAATATTCACTAATTCTAAAATATTCCTTTAATATTCTTTTAATTTTGAAAACCTAATACACTATTCATTACGTTTAGGTCACAACTAGTATAAATCTTTTCATAATTGTTAGTCACTTCTCATAATCTTCTATTATGATTTTTAGGTAAAATTCATGTTATAATCCATTATACATTTCTTATAGCTTGCTATAACCATTTTACGGTTCTTATACCTTGATATAATTTCTTTCACATACGCATCTATGCTATAAAACCTCCAAATAACACAAAGTTGATAAAAAAAAATTACGGTTCTTATACTTTGCTATAATCATTATTTGTATTTCAATTTTTTAAATTGATACTTTAAGGTTCTTATATCTTGTTATAATCAAATTGATACTTCCATTATTATAATCATTATCCATACAACTCTCACACAATTTAATAATTAGATCAGATTAATGTCTACTAATTATAGAAACACTACAAGACCAATGGGTTTATGTACAAGGTTATCTTGATGAGAGGCATGGATGCAAAATCCGGCCTTTTGCGCATATCTTAAGAATGGAAAAAAGATGTATTGAAGGTAGAATTTTGTGTGATAGAATACTATATATAATAAAAATGTAACTTTTAAAATAAATAGCTTTAAGATGATGTGAGATATTATATCATTGGAGATTAGTCTTTTGTTTAAAAAATTTATAAAGTAATTTCGACAACTTAAATTTAGTAACCGAATATCACAAATTCATTGTTTACAATAAGGAAATGAAATATATATACCTTTTATTTTTTAAAACATATCTATTTATTGTATGTATATAGAACCAATGTATTATCTATTTATTAAATCTTGACCAATCAAATCAGACATGATTACCTTATATATCTTTTAAATTTTGTTTTTTAATATATATATTTTGAGATTTCATATTTAATAAATAACCATATTATTTCAAACAAACATACTTTAAATTCACTAATTATTTATTTCGATTTTGGAAATCGTCAAATTATTAACAAACCTAATAAATTTAATATATAATAAGTACAATTTGATAGCTGGATTGTTCTCTCGTGGTTATGATGATCCAACTAATGATTTGGCACCAAAGTTTGATTCCTATCCACTACATTATGATAGCTAAAAAATTTTTTTTAGAGATGAACTTAGGTTATGGATCGGACTTTGTTAATCCAATTGTTAACAAAAAAAATTACAATTACATACTTATTTGATATATAAAATTACAATAACTATAATTTAAAAAAAATATTTAATTATTGGTAAAATTAATTTCATCATTTTTACCCAACCAATTCATTTATATTTTAAATTATAAACAGTTTTATTTTGTATTTAATTTAAAAGAAAATAATTTATAATATACATAAAATAATAACAATATTTCATGATAACATGTTTATGAATTTAAATGACCACATGTCTAAAAATCTAAATGAACACAGGTTTAAAAATTAAAATGAATACGACTCTTAAACTTAAATAAATACGGATCTAAAACTTAATGAACATGAGTCAAAAAAACTAAATGAACACGGATCTTAAAACCAAAATGAACACGGGTATATAAACTTAATGAACACGAGTTTAAAAACTTAACCCGAATAAAAAAATTATATACAAATATTGTAATGCATCAAAATCTTAATAAATAGAGATCAAAAATATATTTCATGTACAACACATGTCATCATTATAAACTGATTTTTAGTTTACCAAATATATATAAAATAAATAAATTTATATATACAAATCAAACCATAAAATAATAAAAAAGTAAACAAATATCACATAAAAATATTATAAAGAAATATAAATAACTATAAATACAGATTTATTTTTCATAAAAAATAACTTGTGTACAACACGGATGATCATCTAGTATATATATATATATATATATACTTTTCACTAAATTATATTAGAAAAAACCAAAAATATTAAAAGAATAACAAAAACTGGCGGTCAACAAAATATCTCCAGAATCAAAACCTAAAAAATAAAAAAAGACACACTAAATATAGTATAGAACAAACAAATTAAAGACAGTGACAAGTTGAAACTTGCTTGACACAACCCGAAAAAGCTTTCATATGAACACGAAGGCAATTAAACATGCAAGGAGATTAAAGCTATAGAGATGAAAGAAAAAACCACCACACAATCTTCTAAAAACACAGCGAAATCCAATTGTAACGACCAAGTAGAAGCCTTGAGAATCAGATCTTGAAAGTAGAAACACTTAGATCAAAAAAATCCAATTTATAACTCTAATTTTCCAAATTCCAAATTTTATTATATGGTACTACGCTTTTTTAAAAAAAAAATCGAAACTCGTAGAAAATGCTGCAGAATAATATGCACAAATTTTTTAAGTATTTGGAGACGACCTTGACTTATAATATTTTGAAGTTTAAATATCAAATCTCGTATAAACCGAAAACATTTAAGAGGATATTTTTAGACAATAAAATTGTCTAAAAAGAAAGGGGCCACTCGACCACGCGCGTGTGGTCTGATTCATCCTCTCTCACATGCACCATAAGTCTTAGCCAATTTGAACATTTGTGCTAAACAATGTGGGACATTTTAATAAATTCCACTTACTTACTTACATTCAAATGGATCTATTTTGACACTTAGCCCAAAATCCAATCCATTTCATAAGTTATTTCTTATTCACATTCTCAAATATTTATAAGTCCAATGCTTATAATAATTTAGACCCAACATTTCTTTGATGTGAAAGCAGTCTGAACAAAGAGAGACAAAGTTAGAAAACTAGTAGTGAGAAAAAGACTCATCTATGTTCGTGTTCTCAGTGACAAACCTTGTTCTCAATAACATTGTCCCAGGCTCTGCCACTTAGCGAATATCTGATGATGAACTTGAGGACATCGAGTGGGATGTAGAAGACAATACTGTAGAGCCAGATAACTCCTGCCCATCCCCACCCAATACCTTTAATTCTTGCAAAGTTCCAGTTCGCGTACACAGCAATGAAAGTAGCAACCTTAAGTCAAGACACAAGAAGATTGTCAGTATAATTGAGGCTTATTTCTCCACATTAAGAAGACTTGAGTCTTTTATTAACTCACCAGCTGAGCTGCCAAAAAGGCAACGACCAACAAGATGCCAGGACGTTCAACAAAGGACCAGCTACGTGACCTTGTGACAAATATAAGCGCTTGGCTAACTATACTAACTTGGAGATAAACTGCTGCTGCTAGCTCATGCGAATTTCCACTGATAGATTTCACTCCAAACTTTGCCTACATTAGGATCACATTAAAGATTAAAGATACTTACTCGTGCTACTGAACTGATTCCACCTGTTGTATTGATGGTCATTGGTAGTAGTGACAGATTCTGAAACATACCTGAAACTGGAGATCCACCTGTTGGTGTTATTGTTGTGATATATCATGGAGGTAGTCTCATAATTTGCACCACTAAGAATACGGAGATAGTTGTCATAGCTACAAGGAAAAATAAGTGGGAGTTTAACGAACAGCAGAGGTTGAAAAAAGGAAATTAATCAACCACTAGCATAAGTTATGAATCAGTTTCACCCTACACCTGCTTACTCTTGTCTAGCAAATTCTGTCTCAAATCTATATGATGAGTAAAGTGCTTGGCATACTAAATTGCTTCAAGGGAGTGTTGTGTTTCAAGTACATGCAGCTTTTCTACGAAAAAGGAGAGTTTGTGAACCTCAATAAGAGTGGAATTTATACTACTTAGTGTCCTCGCAATAATGCTTCAAACAAAAAACAAACATCTGATGTGACTTCTTAAACCAAAGCGAGTATTAGAAAAAACGATATTCGTGATTCTTGATCAAATATATTGAGCAGGCTGATGAAAAAATGACAAGATACCTTGTAGTTGCAAGTAAAAGGCCAGAAGGTGAGAAATAAGCAGAGTGCACAGTCCTCGAATGATTAATACTAGTCAATGTTTTCGGTTTTTGGGCTCCCATACTTCTCAAGTCCCATAGGCAAGCAGTCCCATCTGTGGAACTTGTAGCCATGACATGAGGATTTTGTGGGTTGAAGTCAATAGAATTAATCCTATTGTCATGTAAATCCCAATGGGATACTTTTTTCCCTGCTCGGATGTCCCATATTGAGCAATCCGTTTCCCTCGCCAAAGTATAAGCTTTGCTCATAATTTGGTCTCTGCGAGAGGGAAAATATAGCTTCATCCGTTGAAAAAACCAAATCAAAAACCAACTTTTCAATATCCATCATTCGGATGAGACCATCATAGCTGCTGCTAATAACCTGCCATAAAAACACCAACGAAATATAAAAAGAGATCACTTTTATCCAACTAAAGTTTCAACACAAAACTAAAAACAACTCCTGTACTTGAAAACTTACCCTTGGTAAAGAGTTTTGCTGAAACACAAGAGATGAAACTGGAGCAAGAATCTTCGGATAAAGAGACTCCTGAGCAGGTGGGGAACCTTTTGAGGATGTCTAGCTATAGGCTATGGTTGTGTAATGTTTTTTAGTTGTATTAGTAATTGGTTCATAACTATGTTGTTGGCAGTGCAGAGGCTAGTTCGATTGACTCTTGCTCATCCCCTATTTGCTACAGACTATGCATTCCCTTCCTACGCAGAGGTTTGTGTTTCAATCAAATTGATTAGCTTTTCCCTTATTGCCCTGCATATGAGATTACTAAACACTTTTTTTCTTTTCAATTACAAAACAGGAGTGGTTTGTAACTAGTCTCGGAAAGAAGTCCAAAGTGATGAAATCAACCAGAATGCTTGCTATTGATTGTGAGATGGTTACCTGTGAATTCGGGAGTGAGGCTGTAGTTAGAGTTGGTGCAGTGGACCGTGATTTAAATGTACAGATTTAACATCTTTAATCTTTCATAGTTTCAATATTTGGTGATCAGCAGTGTAACCATGTTGGTTGTTTATCTGATGCTCATGATACAGGTTGTTCTTGACAAATTTGTGAAACCAGACAAAGTTGTTGTTGACTACAAGACAGAAATTACTGGAGTTACTGCTGAGGATCTTGAGAAAGCTACTCTATCTGTAGCAGATATACAAAAAAAATTGCGGAGGTTTCTTTCTATGGGAACTATTTTGGTGGGTCACGGTTTGAACAATGACCTTCAAGGTAAGCAAGAAGCTTTGACTCTCTATACGTGTCGAGATTTTATTCATTTTGATTGTGCTTAAGACTTGCTTTTATCACAGTGTTGAAGATAGATCACGCGAGAGTGATAGATACTGCGCTTGTATTTAAGTACGCCAACGCGCCAATTCATCACAAACCTTCTTTGAATAATCCATGCAAGGCAAACATGCAAAGCTTTTATTATTCTCTACTCATTTAAGGATCTTATACTTGATATGTATTGATATATTGTTTTGTGTATTATTTTGTTTCTCCAGTTTGTTTTGGGTCAAAAAGTACGAATGGCTGGTGCTGCACACAATTGTGTGCATGATGCAGCTGCTGCCATGAAAGTTGTGCTTGCTGTTGTAGAAAAAGATGTAGAGACTGTAATTCCACTAACTGAAGAAGTAAGGCAGATTTTTGCATTTCATTCTAAGTTCAAAAATAAATGCGTATATATGTCTATAATTATCTGAGAAGAAAAAACAGGAGGCAAATAAGAAACAGTTATTCTTTCATAAGATCCCTACCTATGTTCCATCTCAAGAGTTACAAGGAGTTTTAACCGGGGATTACACACAGTCGAAGTTAAGGTAATATTATGAATCCAAACATTCTGATCTTTGTACTCTTTTGTTTTGTCTCTCACAAGGATCATGTTTTGTTATATCTTTTTGCGCAGCCACCAAAAAAACAAGGAGGTTTCTGTACTGCATTCGTTACTTTTAACAGTCCAGAAGATGCAAATCAAGCATTTGAAAATTTGCCGGGAGACGTAGTTTTGGTATTTTAGGACAATCTCTCTGGTCATTTCATGGTCTGAAGCTATCGTAATAAAATCAATGTAATAAGTTTCTGTTTCCTTTTCCTTTCAGGATAAAGGAGGTTTGCCACGAAAAATGATCAAGTTTAAGCTGAGTTCTGGATCAGAAGCTAGTATATACGTTCGTAAAATGGTTCAAGATGGTTCAACAAAGAGAGCTCGCGAAGAGGAGGACAACGTGAGTCGCGAAGAGGAAGACAACGAGAGTTCTAAAAGACAGAGAAGAGAAGATGAATCTGAGGAGGACAATGTAAACCATAGTGAGAATCACTTGAAGGAAATCGAAGAACTGAAGGAAAATCTCAAAGCTAAGGACGAAGGTTATTTGAAGGAAATTGAAGAACTGAAGGAGAAACTCAAATCTAAAGAATTTCACATTAAGACTCAGGATAAGATGATAGCTAACCTCAGAGCAAAACTGGATATGAAAAAGCCAAAGACGAAGTCATGAAGAAATTTACCGCACCAATTTTGTTGTATGAAGATATTTCAGAATATTAAATTTTGTCTTATTTTAATGTTAAAAGAAGTAAGAGACTATTATTGTCTTCCAAGTTTTGTTTTAGAGCTAAGCATTAAATTGATTGAATTAAAAACATCTCAAGGATTTTGTATTGAATACGATGAAGCTAAATTCACACCATACAATTTTACTCATCTATTTTTAGTATAGCTTCAACGAGTTGTAGATACTTCGACTTACTGGCCAAAAAAAAACCTCCTAAATATAGGCTTCGGTTGTGTAATTCTGTTAGTTTTATTAGTAATTGTGGTTCATAACTAAGTTGTTGGCAGTGCAGAGGCTAGTTCGATTGACGCTTACTCATCCACGGTACGCTGTAGAATACGCATTCCCTTCCTACGCAGAGGTTTGTGTTTCAATCAAATTGATTAGCTTTTCCCTTATTTCCCTGCATATGAAATTACTAAACACTTTTTTTCTTTTCAATTACAAAACAGGAGTGGTTTGTAACTAGTCTCGGAAAGAAGTCCAAAGTGATGAAATCAACCAGAATGCTTGCTATTGATTGTGAGATGGTTACCTGTGAATTCGGGAGTGAGGCTGTAGTTAGAGTTGGTGCAGTGGACCGTGATTTGAATGTATAGAGTTAGAATATCTTAGCTTTTAGAATTTGAATATATGGTTATCAGCATTGTAACCATGTTGGTTGTTTATCAGATGCTCATGATACAGGTTGTTCTTGACAAATTTGTGAAACCAGACAAAGTTGTTGTTGACTACAAGACAGAAATTACTGGAGTTACTGCTGAGGATCTTGAGAAAGCTACTCTATCTGTAGCAGATATACAAAAAAATTGCGGAGGTTTCTTTCTATGGGAACTATTTTGGTGGGTCACGGTTTGAACAATGATCTTCAAGGTAAGCAAGAAGCTTTGACTCTCTATACGTGTTGAGATTTTATTCATTGTGTTTGGATTGGTTTTAGCCGTGCTAATCCATTTCATCCGAAGTGAAAAGAATCTTTAATCCAATAGGACAAGAATTTTAAAACACCAAAACCAATAAAAATTAAATATTGAATAACACCACTCTTTAAAATTTAAAACTCTTTAAAAATCTTATAACCAATAAGCCCCCTAAGACTCGCTCGACAGAGTCTAACCAACTCCGTGACTTCCGGAACCATTCACCAACAGAATCCTCTTAATCATTCTCTGGCTAGTATCCATGCTTTGACATCTCTTCTGAGATATTTTCAAACGCAGTGATAATCGGTTGATAGTAATCAGAGTGAGAAAGCATACAAATCCAAAGCTTTAACATGTATTCCGTACACTCGTCTGAAGACTTGGCTTTATAACAATCTACCATAGACACACCTAATTCTTTGCAATTACCTCGTGTTATAAATTCCATAAGCTGTTCGCTTGCTTCCTCCAACTTTTCTAACTCACCTTCCTGTTTCGAAGGGAACATGGCGAACATCTCCTTCTCAACCAGTTTTTGGGTAGCACCTATCGGATCTTCCCAATCAATTGGCGAATTTAAAGATGGCAACCGCCCAAAAGAACCCTCTAGTTTCTCTAACGGAATTTCTTTTTCTCGAGGATTGGACTCGAAATTCTCAGTTTTTGGATCCTTTGATGATGTGATCCCCATCTTTAGAAGCAGAAGCGATTAGATCGGTGGTAGGTGAGAGAGAGGTTCAAATAATTTTTGAGGATGAGAAGATATATATATATATATTTGCCAAGAAACTAGGGTTTTACTCACTTCAATATTATTGGGCCTTGACTAACCCTGTAACTTTAGGCCTACGAATTAGTCATTGATTAAGAGAGATTCATAAGAATTACTTTAAATTACTATTGATATATTTTTAACAAAAATTTATGAGAGTAATCTTCTTGAAAATATATGTTTCAAGTGGAAAAAAAATCCTACACGATGGACAAAACAGTAATACAAGGGAACTTAAGTAATTGAGTGTGAAGCAAGGAAGAACTCGGAGTTGAGCACAATGCAAAGCACCAGAAGAAGAGTTTCGTTTGAATCCAATTGGAACCTAACTAGTTGCTACTCAAGACCACAAGAAAGTCACATGTTCAAATAGATAGAAACAGACGACAGTAATTTGTCACCTAGGAAGGATATTATACAGATACTTCTTCAGTGCTTGCAGCAAACTGAAGTAAATGATAATGATAAAATATGAGTTTAATTTTAGACATAATTCACCTCGCTTATGTCAGAATCATCACATCACTTGCCATACCAGCAACATGAAGAAGCACGCCCTCACACTCACCATCGACAGTTTTAATGCCTACAGAAAAGAAGAAAAATAGAGAACAGGTTTGAAAATGATAGCGAAAGCAGTGATGATCATGACATTGATGAGAAATTCAGAGATGAGTTATGACAATTTGACAGTACCACAATGTCTAATAAGCTGTCATGTAACAAATAAGTTGGTTACCTGTAACCTCCAAGATCTGGTACGCCATCAAGTCCCTAGGGTCATTCTTCACTTTCACAAAGCTTCCCACCACTTTGTCCTCAAAGCTCTCCTTCTGCTTCAGTAACTAACACTACGACTAAGCTTTTACGTAGATAAACAAGCTTTATATTATCTGCATTGATCATGGCAAAACCAGTTGCCCTCATTTTAGGTTCTACTTCCTTTTCACAAGTTTTCTCATCTGACCTATCTTTTTGTTTCCTTCTTGCGCGGCACTAAAACCTTTTCATTCTTTCCACTGATCAAGCCATGTTCCAAAGATGTTAGGTACTCCATCTGATCAAGATTCTCTTTCAAGTGAGCATTTGAAAGTGTATAAATCCTTTTTTGATTAACAAACTTCTTCCTGAAGATAGAAAACAGCTTCTCATCACAACTTTCTTCTTATTTTCATGGTCAAGCAGGTTTTTTCTCACGTATGTTGTGACATTGCATTTCTAGTATCTTCCCCTATGGATATTAGGAAATCAATGAGGGGCTTTGAAGCTCATCTGATAAACTCCATTGTCTTTTGTCTTGCCCACCGTCTTATAATCTTTTGCATCCTCAACTGCATAGTTAGATAGTGAAAATTTGGGATCTTCGATCTTTGTGCTTCCGCTTGATGCGTTTCTTTCACGTATTCTATTTATGGACATCGCCAGGCGAAAATTTGGGATCATGCATCCTCGTACCTTAACTTGCTACCTTTCCTTTGTACCTTCGAAGGGTGGACATCGTCAAAAGTTATATTTTTCTTGTTTCTTTACTTTTTCCCAATACTCAAGAAACATACACTCCAATGTATTTGGATCTGTCAAGTCAAGCTTATCCTGCCAACCAGTATGGACATGTTATAAAATTTTAAGTGTCATCTCAACTCCCTTGCTTAGGAAATTGTTGGTAAATGAGCATGCAAAAAAAGTTTAAGAAAAGCATATTTGAGTGTCACCTTTTAATTAAGAAGAATTTACAACGTAATACACTACAAGTTCTAATGCACATATATTTCATTCAATTAGCTAAAGACATTTAGTTAATAGGTTGGGTGTGTATATTATATTTCGTAATATAAAATATTAAAACTTACTCTGTTGCTAGGTGTCATACATGTGCTACGTAAGTTCCATTCTCCCTTCTTTTAAAGCTTAGTGTTGTTGCTGGAAGAAGCTTGAGCTAGAAGGAACTGATGAAAACGAAAAATTTATCATTTGTAAAGAACAGAGTATATTTGGTAATTCTCAATTCTCTCTCCGGTTAAGATGATTGTGGTTTGTGTGCAAGCTTCAATACCACCAGTTAATGACAGACAATATATGTAAAAACAAATTGTAAGTAGCAGATTGTAAGAACAACAAAGTTCAACATAGTCAAATAAAGCATTTTTAATCGAGATTTTTTCTCTTTAATTTTTCATTGGAAATGATGTTAGTTTACTTTTAATCGAAATGACATCGGTTAATTTTTCATCAAAATCGACTTTGGTCTAGTTTTTATCGAAACGACGTCGGTTGGCTTTAAATATTGAAATTAACACGAGTCCTTTATTTTTTTGTGATTCTTTTTCCTGTTTACATTATTGTTAAAATATTTATAAAAATAAAATTTCTTAGCATAGCAAAACAATTTAAATATATTTTTTACAAACATTTGTGCGTAAAAAATTAGATAAAAGTGCTAAGAAATTAAAAATACATTTTGTGTGGTACAGATTTTGCACAAAAAAAAATATTAATTTTGGTAAGATATAAGTACTTGTAATTTATCGGAGTTTATAAATTTTATTTTTAAGGTCGTAGTGTCGTTTTACTATTACTTGTGTAAATGAATAATATTTTAATTTTATAGCATTTTGTATCTAATTTCTTCTTCATCTTCATTATCTGAAATGACAAAGATCGTTGTGTCGTAATTGGACCAAAATGGATACCTCAAGGCTCCTTAGAAACACACCACAATATCACATAATTGTATTCTTGTAATACGCTCAAAAGTGTTTAATCTTATGTATCATTCTTCAATAAAATCATAGTTGTAATTGAATTCCTTAAACCTTTAGATGATATCAAATTGTAACAACAATTTTTCATAGATTCTAACTCGCAATTCGAAAAAAAAACCAAAAAAAAACTTGCAATTCGAAAGCTTCTTCTTATATTGATGAGACAGTGAGATAATATGGCCGGGAAGTTGGCGCCAACTCTCTTGGTAAACTAGGATGGTACCCACGCTTGAAGCGTGGGTTATAAATTATCTTTTAAATTAAACTATGATAATTATTTTTTGTGGGTAGTATGAAATGATTATTGAAAGTTTTGTTTATGAATTAACCACATGGACGATATATAAGAGAATATATGTCCTACTATGTTAGTATATTTCTTTGTTGTTTTTTTTGTCTTTCTGACCCAAAATTATAAAACAAACGCAAGACAACATGACTATATATACTTTTACAAAATAGATAGTTTTGATGCGTAGTGCTAGACTTCTTTCAACTTATTCTAGTTTTGTAAACACTTATCCGTTGTTTGGCTTATCAAATCAGTTTATTTTGTTGACAATGAATTGTTTGGCACATGAATTTAGTTTAAACTTTGATAATATCTTTTGTGGGTGGTATAAAATAATTATTGATTTATAGATTAATCACATGTACAATATATAACATAATTATATATATATTTATATTTCGTAATATATGTATGTATGTTTTGTCTTTTTAACATTTTTACTATTTGTTTGTTGTGTTTTTTAGAAGTAGATGGTTTTTTATAACATATTATTCCTAACTTGTATAAAAATGTGACATATTGATTTTTTGCTGCTGATTATAAGTTAATTATATTGTTCATTATTTGCAGATGAATTGTAATGAAAAAAACTATTTTTTTAAAAATTTCTATTACTCATTTTTTTCATTTAAAATGAAATTTTATTGTAACTTCTTTAATATCTCAACAAATTCAAAAAGAAAATTTTGTTTGATATTATGTTATAATCATCGATCATGATAATCGAAAGTCAAAAATCCATAAAATCTAAATATTAGAACAACATAACATAAACAATAAAAAAATTAGCATACAAAATACATGTTTATAACATGAACAATACTTGAAGAGTACTCTTAGTGAATTTATTCACAATAATGGGTATTTAAAAGAGAACCCAAAAGGTGAGAGAAAGAGTGAAAGCTAAACACGTTATATGAAGAGTACACTTAGTGAATATCTAATGTTTTTAAAATGTCACAAACATTTTCTGAGATAAAGAGTACTACTATAGAAAGAGTCAAAGTTAAACACATAATATGAAGAGTACACTTAGGAATATAAGTATCTTCAACGACTCCGTATTTAGAGAATACCTGAAGAGTACTCCGCATAAGAATATAAGTATCTTCAACGACTCCGTATTTATAACTCTGGCTCGGACTTATGCTCATTTAACAAACACTTGTCAAGCTTTCACGTAAACTCCATTCTTGTGGTTTGTTTGTTGAGGATTCTAACATTTTCCTAGCTGCATTACCCTCTTCTATGTTTTTGTACTTTACAAACAGTAAGCTACAAAGATACAAAAAGGATGTCATAAGCAAACTACTAATCCCAGAAGTAAGAATATCAAATGAAGGGCAGTAAGAGAAAAGTTTACCTGTTCGTTCACCAATCATAACTTGGGAAGAATAACTTCGGTGACATTACCATATTTTTCAAACACCTGGTGAATTTGATATATAACATAGATAAATCGTTTAAAGTTAATACTTAGTTCTCAGAATCTAAGGAAACATCTCATAAACCATAAAGAGTAAGCCAAGAAACTTACATCGTCTTCGGTTGCTACCTTTGATACCGAAGCACTATACAACTTGGCAATACTACCATCAGCAGTATCTTCATGTAAACAAAACAATAATCAGAAACTCAAAAATTCCAAGAAAGTAGTAAAGCTAGAGCTAGTTAATAGATTGTATTTTGATAATTGGTGAAATCACCAAAATGCCACAAATTAAACAAAGCCACAAAAAATCCAGCAAATGTAAAAATTGTCTCTTTTAGATACTAACACCTATATATCGTTTAGACTCATATTCGTGATTCGATTCAACGAATCCAGTGAAGTTAAAAATTAAAACTGTACCTTGAATTTTGATATTGAGTAAGCCAAGTTCCCCAAATACGACATGTGAGCATATACTTTTGATTCTGGTAACGAAACCCTTCTCAGCAATTTGGTGAATGATTATCTATCGAGGTAGAATTTGCTTTCTTCATTACCATCATCTTCCAAAACTAAACATACATCGCATTCAATATCGTCTTCAGATGATATGTTATCATCTGAAATAGATATATCCAAATTCAAATTCATTGAATATTTCTTTAGTCAAAACGTTAGGGCGTTATTATATAAATCAAACAAAATTCCAAAATAAAAAAGTCCAGAAAAATCGTATCTTTTAAGTATTCAGTTGAATGAGTTTGTTTAGTTTACCTTAGATGGGTCACGAACCGAGTAAAATGCATTGCTTTCTTTGGGTACTAACAGAAACCAATATATACAATAACCATGATTTGGTCCATCTCATAATACTTTAAATGCATCTTCGTCTGTTCGATCATCCCCAACATAGATTGGAAGATCCGTAAGATCATAAATAGAAGTAAAATACAAAAAAACTAACCTGGTGCACCAATCGCTTTGGTTCAAGCTCGTCATCTTCGTTGTTTTCATCGACCACATCGTGATCATGCTCATGGCTTTGACCATGTTTCATTAGACTGTTCTTGATCTTCTTAGCTTGTGCTTTTACTTTCCTAAACATCTTAGACGCACCATTCTCATGATGCTCTTCTTCTTCTTCTGTATACGAATTCTAATAACTTAGTACATATTAAGAAGGATGTCACCAAAGAACAACACAAACCCAATTTTCTGATTGTAGAATATACCTGGCTGGTGGTGAATTTTGATTGGTTCCTAGGTTTCAGAGCAAAAAAAACGTAAACTTTATCACGCTAATCGAAAGTATAGAACAACAAAGCTCATGCAAAATATGGAAACTTAATTCTAATTGTTTCATGAAACATGTGTAAGCGCTTTCTTATATTTCCCCTCAAACTTTTATATTTTGTTTCAATTTGCCTTATAGTATTGCTCGTAATACCTTCTCTTCTTGCTTCTTTCTGAGGTTGATGCTTCAAAATAGAAACAAAATAGCAATTTGAGGAACGCAGGAAACAATCAATACAATTCAATTTCGTATCTTTATAAAGAAGTAAGCAAGTAAAGAAGCAAACCTTGAGTAAATGCTTTTCTATTGTATAATAAGAAAATGAATCAAACAGTCCGGAGTAATTTACCTGAGAGAGATTAATCGGCTCAGTCCGAAGAGACGACAAACACAACGAAGAGAATTTCCAGTTGTGCAAAAAGGAGAATTGCTTGCAATAATTTCCTTTAAAGAAAACGGTTTGGGAGTTGAGAAAATAATGGATCGTGGCTGAAACGTGGGATGATGAGCGAAGTAACATTTGTAAAATCAATTTAAATTAGAGAGAATTACTGTAATAGTTCAATATGATCCTTTAATTAGTAGAATAGTTTCTTTTGATCATTCAAAACTGCCAAAGTGTGGAAATGTCCATAATTTTCCACAATGATCCATTAATTACAATAATGCCATCGAGAAAAAAAAAATATTGTTACTCAAAAACCCAACTCTTTTTTCCGAACCGTCGTTGCTTCGTCGTCCTCTAGGAGTTCTTCTTCGTCTTCCTCAAGCAGTCGTAACTTCCCGTTTTGCTCTCGCCGTCGCATCTTTCCTTTTCTTTCTTTACTTCGTTTTCTTCTTCACTGTCATTGCGGCTTTTTCTTCTACATTTCCACCTGCTATTCCGCCGTCTCGTAGTTAGTAAGTGACCTAGGTCTCGGCCTACTTCGTCTTCTTCTTCTCGTTTTCTTGTAGGCTTTCCCTCGATGTTTCGTACGGTTCTCGTTAACGTTATGTATGTTAGTTTACTTTCAGGTTGTCGTTCTGTAGGATTCTGGCTAAGTTTCGTAGGCACATGGTGCTATGTCGTAGGTTTTACCTACTGTTTCGTAGGAAATTGGTGATGTGTCGTAGGTTTTACCTACTGTTTCGTAGGAAACTGGTGCTGTGTCGTAGGTCTTACATACTGTTTCGTAGGAAACTGGTGCTGTGTCGTAGGTTTCTGAGTTATTGTTATGTAGGTTTCTGATACATCTCGTAGGATTCATATTTGACGTTACATAGGATTCATGGTTGACATTACGTAGGATTCTCTGATATTTGTCGTAGGATTCATGGTTTGTTGGTTTGTCTTATAATGAGTTCTGTTATGTCTTGTAGATCAATGGCAGAGAAGAAGGAATATCCGACAAGATTATTTGGTCCAGGGGTTGGTCCAGGAAAACGAAAGTCCATCAATCATAGTTGTAAACTCCTAGAGTTTCAAATGTTGAGGGTTGCAATTGGGTCAGAAGTCTTCGACGACATTAGAGACAATTCATCCGTCGGAGTGCTCCTCAAACTTGCGACCATGAAGTATCAATGGCACTCTAAGGTTGTTGATTGGTTGCTGATGAACCAACTAGATGTGAGTAGTCGCGATGAGCTGTGGGTCTTGGTTGGTTGTAGGCCAATCAGGTTCTCTCTTCATGAGTTTCAGGAGATTACTCACATGAACTGTGACGTAATCGGAGATGGTTTGGAAGATGGACCCTCACACGAAGAATTCTGGCAGGATATTGGGACACATCCTGGTTTGGGCCCTGACTTTGCCGAGTTAAAAAATGCCTTAAGTAAATGCAGGTTTGTCTCGGAACCTACGCTTTTCTTTTGTTTTGATGTACATGAAACCTACGAAACTTGACATGTCATGTCTCGTAGGTTTCATGTCATGTCTCGTAGGTTTCATCTCACGTCTCGTAGGTTTCATCTCATGTCTCGTAGGTTTCATCTCATGTCTCGTAGGTTTCATGTCAAGTCTCGTAGGTTTCATCCCATGTCTCGTAGGTTTCATCTCATGTTTCGTAGGTTTCATCTCATGCCTCGTAGGTTTCACGTCATGTCTCGTAGGTTTCATGTCATGCCTCGTAGGTTTCATAACATTTCTCGTAGGTTTCATAACATTTCTCGTAGGATTCATGCCATGTCTCGTAGGTTTCATGTCATGCCTCGTAGGTTTCATTGTGTGCCTCGTAGGCTTCATGCATGTCTCGTAGGATTCTTGTCATATCTCGTAGGATTAATGTTATGTCTCGTAGGGCTCTTATGTTTACGGTTTAATATGTACAGCACTTGGTCAAACGACAAGAAGAGGATGCTAGGTCTCCTATTCATTCTGCACGTCGGTGTGTATGCTAAGCACCGGGAAGCCAAGCTCCCCCTAGCCCAAGCTAAGTTGGTGCTAGATTCAGAGGCTTTCGAGAGGTACCCTTGGGGCATGCAGGCCTTTACAGTTCTGATCCATTCAATCAAGGCAGCCTCATTACATGGAACGACGTACACCCTTCACGGCCCTGTACATGTGTTGCTGATTTGGGCATTCGAGTACATTCCTGCTTTCAGGGAGCTGGCTAATCTGAAGAAAGATGTAGAAATTCCTCTCATTCGATGGGAGACACGCAGGACTCACGCCAATCTTGAGGATGTACTGGACAAGGATATTATAAAATCACGTGACAAAAAGGTATGTATGTTTTGTAGGTTTTGTGTTTAGAGTTTGTTCATTAGTCAGAGTTTTAATATCTGATGTTTGCAGGTACGAGTGGAGAAAAACATGGTGGCTAAGCCATATGAAGATATATATCCACTTGGGCTTGGTCAGAAAGGGGATAGGAAGTTGGACAACATGATCCGAGATATTCTTGACGGTTATCTAGATGAATCATTTTGGGCTGCTGTAAGAGAGCCACCACAGCCTAAGGAGAAACCAAGTAAAGCTTCTGCTCCGAGGATTAAGCGCCGAAAGGTGGTGACGACAGAAGGTTCGTAGGATTCTCCTTTTAAGTCGTAGGAATCTCATATAGTTTCGTAGGATTCTCGATGAAAACTCGTAGGAATCTCGTTTAGTTTCGTAGGCTTCTCTTTCTATGTCGTAGGAATCTCATATAGTTTCGTAGGCTTCTTTGTGAAAGTTCGTAGGAATCTCATATAGTTTCGTAGGATTCTCGATGAAAGACCGTAGAAATCTCGTTTAGTTTCGTAGGCTTCTCATATAGTTTCGTAGGATTCTCCTTTTAAGCTCGTAGGAATCTAGTATAGTTTCGTATGTTTTAACTTTTCATTTCCATGCAGAAGATTCAGTGGAAGGTGATGTGAAGGCCGACGCGCCAGCTGCCAAAAACAATCAGCACATCGAGAAACCTGCAACACAAACCACCACAACTGGCGACACTGCAACTATTTTGCGGGTGTTGACTGAGCTGTCTTCGAAGATAGATGTTGTTGAGACGAAGCACGTTGAGCGTTACCACGCATTGAAAACTGAGATGGTTGGTGAAATGCTAGGATTAAAAAATGAAGTGGTTTCCCGGTTTTCTGACATGGGAACCAAAATCCGAGATGTTGAAACCCATCTCGGTGGATTTGAAACAAAATTCACAGGCCTGGAGGCAAAGTTGGTTGCCTTTGAAGCTCAAATCGATTGCTTTGAAGCAAAAGTAGGTGGCTTTGACTCCAGGATTTGTTGGGTGGAGGGAGAGCAAACCAAGGCCACCGAGGCGGGTGTGAAAGGTGAAGAAAAAGAAAAGGAGGCCGATGGAGATGAGGGGAGCACGTCTCCGGTACGTAAACGTATTGAGCTTTTTTAAGGAACTTTCACACATGATTGTATACCCGAGTGTTGTATTAGTGATTGAAGTACTATACTGTTCATAAAGGATACAAAATAGATTGGTATGACATTGTAAACTACAAAACAGTTGAATAATGTTGTTTATTCTTGTTTCTCCCTTCAGTCTTGGAAGCTGAGTTCTAAAGAGACATCGGACCCAGACTGTCCTATGTCGTGTCTGGTTAGACAACCAGATGGGAGAGAGCCAGAAGAGGTTCTAGATATACCTTCTGAAAGAGAGGATGAAACACTGCTCATTCCTCTTCCTGATCCAGATGCTGAGTATGAAGAGGATACAGATGGTAAAGTTGCTGATAATTCGTGGTTGGTGGGGCAACCAAATGCCGAGTCTGCGCCAAAACCAATACAACGACCTCATCGCAAATTACAGCTAACTGCATCTCAGGTATTTTGTGTCAAAACTCGTAGGAAGCTCGTAGGATCTACTATTGTCTCGTAGGATCCTCTGGGTAGATTGTAGGAATCAGGTCTAGTTTCGTAGGATTAAGGTTGTGTTTCGTAGGATTAAGGTTGTGTTTCGTAGGACTCAGTTTGTGTTTCGTAGGACTCAGGTTGTGTTTCGTAGGACTCAGGTTATATTTCGTAGGACTCAGGTTTTGTTTCGTAGGACTCAGGTTGTGTTTCGTAGGACTCATGTTATGTTTCGTAGGACTCAGTTTATGTTTCGTAGGACTCAGGTTATGTTTCGTAGGACTCAGGTTGTGTTTCGTAGGACACAAGTTGTGTTTCGTAGGACTCAGTTTATGTTTCGTAGGACTCAGATTTTGTTTCGTAGGACTCAGGTTGTGTTTCGTAGGACTCAGTTTATGTTTCGTAGGACTCAGTTTATGTTTCGTAGGACTCAGTTTATGTTTCGTAGGACTCAGTTTATGTTTCGTAGGACTCAGGCTAAGTTATGTAGGACTCAGGTTGTGTTTCGTAGAACCTCTGGGTTGGCTCGTAGGATCCTCTGAGTAGCTCGTAGGAATCTTGTCTAGTTTCGTAGGAAACTCAATGAAAGCTCGTAGGATTATTTTCTGACTTTTTGTAATTTTCATGCCTTATAGGTTTCCCCTTTCAAAGGATGTTCAGTTATTCAACGTCTGCATTCTGATGTACCGAAGAGGGCAGTAATTTACGACCCGTTGGGGTCGTTTGATAGGAGAAAGCCCGTGAACCTCTTAGACTTTTGTAAGAAGAAGACGTAAGCCCTCTAACGAGTTATGTATATTTGTTTGCTTTATTTGCGTGTTGGCTGATCTGTTTGTGTCATGTTTCTGTAGGAGTGGTAGTACTGAAGGTGGAGGTGCGCTGTTCTACCAGCGAATTATGACGCCAAAGGCCATGTGGCCTTTAAATGATAGACAATTTGGTTGGCTGACTACTGATGTGAGTGTTTTGTAGATATTTGTCTAATATTACGTAATGTTATATAGGATTGCTTGTAACACTGTCTTCTTCTTCTGCACAGCATATGTCAACTATCATGCAGATGTTTATCAAAAGATCGATGCTGCCAGTTACTCCGTACCGCACAACTCGATTAGCCTTCATTGACCCGCTCATAACCTCATATTGGTGTAAAGAGTATGTTAATGGCTTCTTGGGGAAGGAAAGTTCTTGGGAATTCCCTGCGGGTTATTACGAACAATACAAAGGAGAAGCATTTCCGTACATAACCCATAGGTAGTGGGTCAGAGACGTCGACACGTTGTACATAGCACATAATGTTGGAAATAGCCATTGGGTCGCCGTGGAAGTACTACTTATAAACAAGAGACTAAAGGTCTACGACTCGTACACGACCTGTAACACTGACAAACAAATCGAGGAGTCCTGCAAGGTACATGTTTTAAGTATTACGGTTTAACGTTATGTAGGAGTTTAGAATAGGTTCCATATGACTCTCAGTGAAATCTTGTAGGATTCTCTGTGATATCTCGTAGGAATCTAGTCTAGTTACGCAGGATTCTCAGTGACATCTCGCAGGAATCTGGTCTAGTCTCGTAGGATTCTATGGTGATATCTCGTAGGAATCTAGTATAGTTACGCAGGTTCTCAGTGACATCTCGTAGGAATCTGGTCTAGTCTCGTAGGTTTCTCTGTGATATCTCGTAGGAATCTAATATAGTTACGCAGGTTCTCTGTGACATCTCGCAGGAATCTGGTCTAGTATCGTAGGATTCTCTGTGATATCTCGTAGGAATCTAGTCTTGTTTCGCAGGATTCTCTGTGACATCTCGTAGGAATCTAGTCTCAGTGAATTTTTTTTTTTTTTAAAGGTGTACGCGAGGTTTATACCAATGCTTGTAGACAGAATGACCGCGCAAGGGACAGGCAAGGTTTATTCCCGTAAAAAGACGACAGTGAAAGCTTACAGCTTTTACAGAGTTAAAGGGGTGCCGCAGCAAGCATTCGGTGGAGATTGTGGGCTCTATGTGTTGAAGTTCATTGAGTGTTTGGCCCTCGGCTGCAAATTCGACGGAGTAACAGATGATCACATGCCATTCATTCGGTTAAAGTACGCGGCCGAAGCCTTTGATGAGATTGAGAACGAAAGCGCTCTTGCATTAATTCCTCGTGATGCAAAGTAAGGTTAGTGTATGTAGTAGGACATGTTGTACATAGTGCATAGGTTATTATGTATTACGTAATAGGCTAGGTCATTCTATGCAAGTGTAAGCAATTCTAATTGTAATGCAAGTGTAAGTAATATTAATTCTAATGCAAGTGTATGTAAGTCTAATTCAATTCAAACTAAACTACAAATGACAACCTATGTTCGTGACATAAAACACTAAAGGCTCGTAGAATTCTAGACAAATTACGTATGATTCAAAGTGAAAGCTCGTAGGAATCTAGTATAATAACGTATGATTCTCAGTGAAAGTTCGGATGACTATAGTCTACTTACGTAGGATTTTCAGTGAAAGATCGTAGGAATCTAGTCCACCAACGTAGGATTCTCAGTGAAATACCGTAGGAATCTAGTCTAGTTACGTAGGATTCTCATTGAAAGGCCGTAGGAATCTAGTCTTGTTACGTAGGATTCTCAGTGACATATCGCAGGAATCTGGTCTTGTTACGTAGGATTCTCATTGAAAGACCGTAGGAATATGGTCTTGTTACGTAGGATTCTAGATAAAATATCGCAGGTTTGATTCCAGATTTTCGTAGGTTTCTTTAAACGTATTGTAGGAGACATTTTCAGGTCTCGCAGGACTCTCAGTGTTTTCTATACCCTATATCAGGAAAAGACCTTATTACCCTAACATTATGCATCTACCTTCTTATCAAACTAACTGAGGTAGACATATCCATTCACGCATCTAGCATCTAGCATTCGGTTACAAGCATTCAGTCCACAAGTATTCAAGATCAATCACGCGTTTACACTTGCTTAGCCTGACGATGTATGAAGTTGAATTAATTTCTAGAGAATGGAGGGGTGAGAATGGGCGATGGCTTTTTTATTTGTGTACATCTCGTGGGAGTAAAATCATCATGTTGGGAGAACGATCAAATCTGGAGGATTTAGAAGCAAAGGTGTACGAAGCCTATGGGCTGTCTCGACGTCGTTACGATGTTGTACTAAGTTATAAGTACCCCGATGACATCATGCGAAATCTACCACAAGATACTCAACTAGTTTTCATGCGAGATAGCAACTCAGTACGTTTGTTTCTTGAGAAGTATTAGAAAGACACAAGACGTATCTGTGTTCAAGTCTACGAAGACTCAGACATGGAATCCGAAGTGGTTGGAGCAGAAGACCCGCATGGAAGTCGGGCTAGGGACGAGTCTCGCAGGACTCCTGAGCAGTCTTGTAGGACTCCTGATCAGCCTCGCAGGACTCATGATCAGCCTCGCAGGACTCCTGAGCAGTCTTGTAGGACTCCTGATCAGCCTCGCAGGATTCCTGTATTGTCTCGTATGACTCCTAACCATCCTCGCAGGGCTACTGACCAGTATCGTAGGACTCCTGATGATCCTCGTAGGATTCCTGACGAGACTCGTAGGACTCCGGACCAGTCTCGTAGGACTCATGACCAGTCTCGTAGGACTCCGGACCAGTCTCGTAGGACTCAGGACCAGTCTCGTAGGACTCCTGATGGTGATGACGATGTAGCTGAAGAAATTGATGGTGAGGAAGATAGATTTGATTACTGTGATGATCAGGATGGTGCAAGTTCGGATGATGAAGACTACATAAGCACTACTTACGTGAAGAACGGCGAGGAATATGAAGGTAGGACAAGTAACAGGGACGCGTATGTTGGAATAGAAATGGGCGCTGTTGAATTAGCAGTTGGGCAATGTTATTCAAACAAGGAGGAGTTGGTTACAAGGCTGAAAATGCTCGCGGTTCTCCGTAGGTTTGATTTTGATGTTGTAGCTTCATCCAAGGTATTGTTGTGAGTCAAATGTTGGGTGCCAGGATGTCAATGGAAGGTACGTGCCTCGACAATCGATGAATCGTCGTGCTTCTACGTCAAAATTTACGTCCACGAACACACGTGTTCTGTGACAGTGCGATCATGTCGTGCTAGACAGGCAACTCCGTATATTTTAGCTCGTCTTTACACAGATTTCGTGGGTGGTGTTGGTGCGTCTGTTTTGCCAGTTCATGTTGCTGATGCTTTGGCAAAACGTTATGGACTGAAGGTATGTTTTGAACCGCAACGCTAAGTTATGTAGGATTCAGTTTATGTTTCGTAGGATTCAGGCTAAGTTATGTAGGATTCAGTTCATGTTTCGTAGGACTCAGGTTATGTTTCGTAGGACTCAGATTGTGTTTCGTAGGACTCAGGTTATGTTTCGTAGGACTCAGGTTGTGTTTCGTAGGACTCAGGTTGTGTTTTGTAGGACTCAGGTTGTGTTTCGTAGGACTCAGGTTGTGTTTCGTAAGACTCAGGTTGTGTTTCGTAGGACTCAGGTTGTGTTTCGTAGGACTCAGGTTGTGTTTCGTAGGACTCAGGTTGTGTTTCGTAGGACTCAGGTTATGTTTCGTAGGACTCAGGTTGTGTTTCGTAGGACTCAGGTTATGTTTCGTAGGACTCAGGTTATGTTTCGTAGGACTCAGTCTGTGTTTCGCAGGCCTCAGGTTATGTTTCGTAGGATTCTCTGATCTCTGTCGTAGGTTTCAGGCTACAAGTCGTAGGTTTCAGGTTACGTCTCGTAGGATTTGTGGTATGCCTCGTAGGACATGTCTCTGATATGCACTTATTCATGGCAGATTAAGTATTGGAAGGCTCATCGAACTCTGATCGCAGCACGAGAATTAGTAGGGGGTCATCGGAGAGCAGTTATGAACAACTTCCATCTTACTTATATATGATAAGACGAGCAAATCCCGGAACTCTTATTAAGTTAGAAGTCGATGGAGCTCACCAATTCAAGTTCCTATTCCTTGCTTTCGATGCAAGTATACAAGGATTCCCATATATGAGGAAAGTCGTTGTGGTTGATGGAACCTTTTTGCAAGGGAAATATAAAGGCACTCTCCTAACAGCAACCATGCAAGATGGGAATTTCAACATATTCCCAATAGCTTTTGGAGTTGTTGATACAGAGAATGATGAGTCTTGGGAATGGTTTTTTAGACAACTCAACCGAATAATCCCTGATGATAAGGAACTAGCCATTATTTCCGACATGCATAGATCAATAAGCAAAGCAATACAGACAGTCTTCCCTCTTTCAGCCCGGGGAATATGCACATACCATTTGCGTAAGAACATACTGTTGAAGTTCAAGGGAAGAGAGTCTTTCAAATTGTTTAAGAGGGCTGCTACGGCGTATAAGATACAAGATTTCAATGATATTTTTGCGCAGATTCAAGAATTAAATCCGCGACTTCATTCTTATTTACTACAGGTAAACCCGTATGTTGGTTTCTTGTAACGTTACGTAGGTTCCAAATATGTAACGTAGGAATCAGGTTAACATCTCGTAGGATTCAGGTTATGTCTCGTAGGATTCAGGTTGTGTTTCGTAGGACTCAGTTTGTGTTTCGTAGGACTCAGGTTGTGTTTCGTAGGACTCAGGTTGTGTTTCGTAGGACTTAGGTTATGTTTCGTAGGACTCAGGTTGTGTTTCGTAGGACTCAGGTTATGTTTCGTAGGACTCAGGTTTCGTAGGACTCAGGTTATGTTTCGTAGGACTCAGGTTGTGTTTCGTAGGACTCAGGTTGTGTTTCGTAGGACTCAGGTTATGTTTCGTAGGACTCAGGTTATGTTTCGTAGGACTCTGTTTATGTTTCGTAGGACTCAGGTTATGTTTCGTAGGACTCATGTTATGTTTCGTAGGACTCATGTTATGTTTCGTAGGACTCAGTTTATGTTTCGTAGGACTCAAGTTATGTTTCGTAGGTTCCTCTTATCGTATGATTCACTTTCTAGATATAATCATACATTTCTTTCCTTTTTACAGGCTGATGTCAGCATGTGGAATCGTGTACATTTTCCTGGAAACAGATACAACTTAACCACGACAAACATAGCTGAATCTATAAATCATGCTTTGAGTGAAGCCAGAACTTATCCAATTGTGCGACTTATTGATTCAATACGGTCTATGTTGACACGGTGGTTCGCAACTAGGAGGAAGAATGCTAGTCTGATGACAACTGCTCTTACATCCGGGGTTGAGAAAGTGCTAAAGGTAATTCTCTGGTAGGTTGTATGTTTAGAGCCAACTGAGATTGGTTTATAGATGATGTTGTGTAGGTTTATAGTTTATGTTTTGACTGAACAAGGACGAATTGAGGAAGGTAGAAACTACGACGTCCAGACTATAGACGAACATCAAATTCAAGTGAGTAACCACGCATCAACCCATGTTGTCAATTTGACAGAGAAAACATGTTCATGCAAAAGATTTGACTTTGACAAAATCCCATATGTCCACACTCTAGCGGCAGCTGAACATGCATGTGTGCCAGTAGTCTCTCTTACTAGTACGTTCTACCATACTAATTATCTATACAACGTGTACGCAAAAAGCGTCAAACCAAGGGATTCCGCTACGCCTGTTCCTGAAGAGGTGCGCACAAAGGTTTGCAAGCTTCCTTCTATCCGTAAACAAGCAGGTAGGCCAAAGAACTCACGAATCAAGAGTGCGTTGGAGAGTACGACACCTCCAAAACGCCCTAGGAAATCGTACACTTGTACAAAGTGTTCGAAAGCAGGCCACAACAGCAGAACATGCACTAATTGAATTGAACTATTACACAACTATTTTTCTACCATTACTCCATATTTGTTTCATAACATTACGTGTTTTCTTATACGAAAGATAATCAGAATACTACGGAAAGACACTCCACTCCTACATAACAAGACCAGAAGCTTACGTTATTAAACTGAGAATCCTACGAGCTTTAATACAGAAGCCTACATAACTAGAACAGTTTCCTACAGTATTCAATTAAAACTCCTAGGAAACTATTTTAGATGCCTACGATCTTTCACAGAGCATCCTACGTTACTAGAAGAGATTCCTATGAGCTTTCACTGAGCATCCTACTTTACCAGACCAGATTCCTACGAACTTCATCGAGAATCCTACGTACCGAGAAAAGATTCCTACGATCTTTCATTGGGGATTCTACTTAACTGGACCATAAACCTACAAAATTTCATTGTGAAACCTACATAACTAGAACAGATACATACGATCTTTCACCGAGGATCCTACGTAACTAGACCAGATACCTACGAAGTTTCATTGCGAAACCTACGTAACAAGAACAGATACCTACAGTCTTTCACTGAGAAGCCTACGTAACTAGACCAGATACCTACGAAATTTCATTGAGAAGCCTACGTAACAAGACCAGATACCTACGAAATTTCATTGAGAAACCTACGCAACAAGAACAGATACCTACGGTCTTTCACTAAAACCTACGTAACTAGACCAGATACCTACAAAATTTCATTGACTTAACTTGATCAGATGCCTACGAGCTTTCATTGTGAAACCTACGTTACTAGAACAGATACCTACGATATTTCATTGAGAATCCTACGTAACTAGATTAGATTCCTACGAGCTTTCATTGAGATTTCTACGAGCTTTCATTGTGAATCCTACTCTATTAGACCAGAATCCTACGACCTTCAATGAGAAGCCTACGTTACTAGACCAGATCCTACGATGCATCATACTCATTCCTACATTACATGGGGAAGAATGACCTACGTTACATTGTTATGAATTCTACATAACGTGGTATATAATCCTACGTTCGAGAAGCCTACGTTAGGTATGCTGACGTGGATTTATTCATTAATGGCACTTTCGTGATTATTATTTTTTTTACAAAGGATACAGGGGTAAAACGGTATTAAAAACACTAAAAAACTAGTCTAGTAATTTTAATCTTTCTGGACCACTACAGTAAGAGGTAGAATAATAATAGACTAGATAAGTAAATCATCCTTTAAATTAAGGTGCAGGAAAAAGAGGAAGTTGAAATAATGATGGACTGATAAGTGTGGGCGAGCAGTTTTTTAAACTGCAGAGGTAAAAATTGTCAAAAATAACCACTAGTAAACAAATTAAAATCAAGACTAAAAAAACTCTTTTAACTTTTTTGCAGGCCCATTTGAAACAAAACAGGCCTTTAAAATCCGGGTCGGATTCTATTTGAGGCGGAAATCGGGTTATACGGCGGCGACTGTTACAAACTACGGAGTAGCGAGGGAGGTTGTCTCAGATCTTAAATTACTTGGAAAATCGCAACGGCTAGGGGTTCAGCTGCTAGAATCGAACTTGAAATAAGCTATCAGTCCGTGTTATATCGGTCCGAATTTGGATAATTCAAGGTGAATTTGTAGAAAATCTAAAGTCGAAGAAGAAGAAGTGAACGATGGGGAAGAAACAGCATAGCAAAGATCGGATGTACATAACGACGACGGAGTGGGCAACGGAATGGGGAGGTGCTAAATCCAAAGAGAAACGTACTCCTTTCAAGAGTCTTCCTTACTATTGCTGCGCGTATGTTGTTGCTTCAATAATTTACAATTTTTATATGGTTTCGTTTTCGAATTTCCTCCTTCTCGAATTTGAATTCAATTTCTTATTTCAGGCTTACATTTTTGCCATTCGAGGATCCTGTGTGTACGAGTGACGGGAGTGTTTTCGAGATAACGTGAGTAGTTTCATTGTCTATTGAACTCTCTTTTTTCTTAGGTATTAGAGCTTTACTTATTCTTATTACCTTATTGATTTTGGGAATTGGGTTGTTGAAATTGCAGAAGTATAGTTCCTTACATTAGGAAATTTGGTACACATCCAGTTACAGGAGCTCCATTGAAAGGAGAAGATCTAACTCCTCTCATCTTCCACAAGAACACTGAAGGTTTATTTTTTCTCTTTTTCTTACTAATTTGATTCATTTTGTAAATAAGTTATCGTTGTGATTTTCATCATCAAGATATGCTGAAACATCTGTATTTGGCTACCATTGTAGGAGAGTATCACTGTCCTGTTCTGAACAAAGTCTTCACTGAATTTACACATATTGTTGCCGTGAAGACTACTGGAAACGTATTCTGCTATGAGGTTTGTGTGTGTGTGTGTCTTTTCCCCATGGGTAGATCTAGAATTATATCGGTTTCATTGGCTCTTATTTGTTGTTTTATATATATAGGCAATCAAAGAATTAAATATCAAAACCAAGAATTGGAAGGAGCTTTTAACAGAAGAACCATTCACAAGAGCCGACCTTATAACAATTCAGGTAACTAACTTCTTTTTCTCTGCTGGAATCTTTATCCAATGGGTTAGTGTGTTATAGCATTTTTTTGGTAATGTTCTGCAGAATCCTAATGCAGTTGACAGTAAAGTAACGGTGGAGTTTGATCATGTTAAAAACAATCTTAAGAACGATGATGAAGGTTTGATTCAGATTTATATTCGACCAAGCAATCTATTAATGTTGGTTATGACTCCATTCCCTTGTGTGTGTGTCTTTCAGAATTGAAGAAGATGAACTCAGACCCAGCTTATAATATAAATGTGTCTGGAGATATCAAGCAGATGCTTGCCGATCTTGGAACTGAAAAAGCTAAAGAGATTGCTTTACATGGAGGAGGTGGAAACAAGGCACGTAATGAAAGAGCTGCTGCTATTGCTGCGATTCTAGAGTCAAGATCAAAAATCAAAGAGGATTCTAAAGCAGAAGAACCGAAGCAGACCTACAGTGTTGTGGATGCTGCATCTGCTTCGGTTTACGGAAGAAGTGCTGATGCAGCTAAAGCTGGTTCTAGTGATAAAACAGCTGCAAGGATAGCTATGCATATGGCTGGAGATCGAGCACCTATTAATTCTAAAATGGTTAGTTTCTTGTATGTAATAAACTCGGACTTGAGTTTTGTTCCTGTTGTTAACGTATTTGGTTTCTATCTATAGGTGAAGAGCCGTTATTCGTCGGGTGCTGCTTCTCGTTCTTTCACCTCCACTGCTTTTACTCCTGTAACTGAAAACGACTTTGAATTAGTTAAAGTCGAGAAAAACCCGACAAAGAAAGGGTATGTTCAGTTTCGTACAACACATGGCGATTTGAACATTGAGCTCCATTGCGATATAGCTCCTAGAGCATGTGAGAATTTCATCACTCTCTGTGAACGCGGTTATTACAATGGAGTCCTCTTTCACAGAAGCATCAGGTATACATATATGCCTTGGAAATCTGATTCCTGTAAGGAGTTTTATATTTTACTAATAACATGTTTTTTTGACATTTCTTCTTCAAAGGAACTTCATGATCCAAGGTGGCGATCCAACTGGCACAGGAAAAGGAGGTGAATCCATCTGGGGGAAACCATTCAAAAATCCATATAAGATGATAGAGGCTGAGAAGAAAAAACAGGAGGCAAATAAGAAACAGTTATTCTTTCATAAGATCCCTACCTATGTTCCATCGCAAGAGTTACAAGGAGTTTTAACCGGGGATTACACACAGTCGAAGTTAAGGTAATATTATGAATCCAAACATTCTGATCTTTGTACTCTTTTGTTTTGTCTCTCACAAGGATCATGTTTTGTTATATCTTTTTGCGCAGCCACCAAAAAAACAAGGAGGTTTCTGTACTGCATTCATTACTTTTAATAGTCCAGAAGATGCAAATCAAGCATTTGAAAATTTGCCGGGAGACGTAGTTTTGGTATTTAGGACAATCTCTCTGGTCATTTCATGGTCTGAAGCTATCGTAATAAAATCAATGTAATAAGTTTCTGTTTCCTTTTCCTTTCAGGATAAAGGAGGTTTGCCACAAAAAATGATCAAGTTTAAGCTGAGTTCTGGATCAGAAGCTAGTATATACGTTCGTAAAATGGTTCAAGATGGTTCAACAAAGAGAGCTCGCGAAGAGGAGGACAACGTGAGTCGCGAAGAGGAAGACAACGAGAGTTCTAAAAGAAAGAGAAGAGAAGATGAATCTGAGGAGGACAATGTAAACCATAGTGAGAATCACTTGAAGGAAATCGAAGAACTGAAGGAAAATCTCAAAGCTAAGGACGAAGGTTAGCTTGGTAATTGTAGAATCCATGTAGCTTGACGATGTTACGGTGCCTGATATTCCCAAGAGTTAGAATCTCTGCTCTAAAGCTATTATCCACATTGTTGTTGTTGCCGCCTTCGTGGTTTGATGCTAGTTTCTTGACAGCTAGTGTGTAACCAGCTGGAAGAACCGCCTTGTAAACAGTTCCACAACCTCCTCTTCCTATGACAAAGCTCTCATCGAAATTATTAGTAGCTGCAACTAAATCTTGGAATGTGAATCCTTCCTTAGGAGGGAAGTATATGTCCAAAGACATTTCCGACGGCTGGCTCTCTTGAGCAGAAGAAACAACTGTCCTCGCTGGGCGTCTCATAAGGTATATAATGACAACAATCAACATGAGAGAGACCCCACCAATCACAGCTGCAACAATAGCTATGATTTTACTGGAATGCATTCTTCTGGACTTGCCGGTTGACCGAAGAGTGGACGGTTGTGATAGGATACATTGGCTGAGCGGCGAGCCACAAAGCCCTTTATTACCTAGGAAGCTAGAAATAGACATGTTATGGAGAAGTGGTATAGGACCAGTCAAGCTGTTAAATGAGAAGTTGCAACCAAGCAACCTGGAGAGATTAGCAAAAGAGCTTGGTATTTCCCTAGAAAGATTTTTGTTGTTGAGGAGGAGGTACTCAAGCATAACAAGATTACTGAGCTCAGTAGGTATTCCTCCGGTAAGCTTGTTGTAACTGAGGTTCAATGCTATCTGTAATATTGAATAACTCCCTTGGAATGCTACCGTGAAACAAGTTTCCGCCCATTTGTAGCTCGGTCAAACGAGATAAATTCCCTAGAGCCACGGGTATTGTACCCGATAGTTTATTGTTTGAGAGCTTCATAAGCTCAAGCTGGTAGAGAGAACCTACCTCACTTGGTAAGGTTCCAGAGAAATTCTTGCAGCACATGTCTAGACGTTGAAGCATCTTGCAGTTGAAGATTTCAGAAGGGACCTCTCCAGTAAACTTATTGGATGAGATATTCAAGGTCCCAAGCTCTGAGAGTTTGCCTATATCTCCAGGAAGCTCGCCCGAGAAGCTATTGTCTGCTATCTCCAACCTTTGTAAGACACTGCAGTTGCCGATCGCCTGAGGGATTGAACCACGAAATCTGTTTTGTCCCAACTCAACGGCTGTGAGATTAACCAAGTTACATAGGTTGGATGGGAACCGTCCAACGAGGTTGTTTCTGGCTAGACGAAGTTGGACCAGAGTTTTTCAAGTGCTAATGCCAGTAGGAATGTTGCCGGAGAGGTTGTTTCCACCCAAGTTCAAGAGGATCATATTGGAGTGAAGGCAGAGGTAACCTGGAATTCTTCCGCTAAGATGGTTATCAGACAGATCAAGCACCCAGAGATCGCTGTACCAGCCAAGTCTTGGAGGGATGATCCCACTAAGGGAGTTTTGAAACAGCTGCAGCATGTAGAGTCCTCTTAGATACTGAAACCCCAGGGGAATAGGACCCGTTAGTGCATTAATGGAGAGATCAAGCTTTGTAAGATTCTTCAAAGTAGTAAGCTCCACAGGGATGGTACCTGTGAGTTTGTTCTCAAAAAGATGAAGAAGCTCAAGCCCCTCTATGTTACCTAACTCCACAGATATCTCTCCGGTCAAAGCGTTCTCTGAGAAATCTATCTCAATTGAATCTCTCTTGGGATAGTTCCTTTCAACAAGTTTCTGTAGAGGTAGAGATATTCTAGTGACAAAAGGTCTCCGAGCTCTTTTGGAATTGGCCCCACAAGCTGGTTCTTGTAAAGAGCAAGGGTCTGTAAATTCGTGCAGTTGCTAATTTCCCTAGGGATAAACCCTGAGAACTCATTCTCCCATAGAATCACCTGTGAAAGTTTCTTGAGCATGCCAATCTCTTTTGGTATTTCACCACTCAACTGGTTCTGTGCAAGACCAAGCATGACCAAGTTCTCACATCCACCAATCTCAGAAGGCAAACTTCCAGAGATCATGTTCTGACCAGCTCGAAAGCTTGTCAGATTCTTAAGGTTGCCTAGTGAACGCGGCAATGATCCATTGATGTTGTTGCTGTAAGTCACCAGTTGAGAGAGAGACAAAAAGTTACTAATCTCCACAGGGAAAGACCCAGAGATTCTGTTGTTGAATATAATCAGATCCTCTAAAGACACAAGTTTCCTATTTCCTAATCTCACCTTCAAAGTTGTTATTGTTTAGTATAAGATTCTCCAAGCTCGAACAGTTCCCAATTTCTTTAGGAATATTCCCTGACAACTCATTATATGACAGATCAAGATACTTCATATAAACCAATCCATCTATGCTTGGTGATAGCTTACCCGAGAGAGTTATTGACGACAGATTCAGTGACAAAACCACTGGATTACTCGAATAATTACTGCACTCCACGCCGGTCCATCCACAAGGTACATAATCCTTTGGATTCCAGTTGCATATCATCCACAAGCTTGCTCTTGATGTCAAGAAGATATTGACCTTCTAGTTTCAAACCTCTTATCTCAGTAATTAAAAGAGCAAGAAGAAGCAGAACAAGAACAGAGGAAAAAACAGAAAGCTTCATCATTTCGTTTACCATTCATTCATCACAAGACTCCTTAAATCTCCCTTAGAAGACATCAAACAAGATGTAATCATGTCTGTAAAAGACCTCTCTTTGTGTAACTCATAAAGATTAAAAACCATAAGACCATCCAAAAAAAACTCAATTCATCTGAAAGATGAACACAGATCCTAGACCATGGATCTGAATCCAAAACACATACCTCAGGAGATTCTTGGCAATAAACAATCTTTGAAACTGGTTTCTGGAGATGAAAAGAAACAATGGAAAAGAGGTGCAGACCTTTTTTCTTCTTGTCAGGAAAATAATATTAAAAGGAAATGGTCAAGCTATGATTAGTTATTTGATCATTGAAGTTTGAAATTAGCATTTTCCCACAATAAAAAAAAAACTCCACTCGTACTGGCATGTCTTATAATATTAGTTTCAGAAGCCAATCGGCTTTGCTTTTGTACATTTCGAGTAAAAAAGAAACTACAAATTCGTTTTGTCTTTGAAGCAACTAAAGAAAAAAAAGGCATGAGAATGAGTCAACGTTAAAACTAGATGCTTATTGTTATTGACTTTTTTCTGTAAATTGAAGATATTAATAAACTAAAGTGCTTAAAACAAAGAAGATAGATAGAGATTTGATCAGTGCACTTGCCAGGATCGAGTCTCACTGCCTACATTATGTAGGAACTTGGCTAATGGGCCGGCCTGTTGCCCTCCTCTCACGATCGTGTTCATTCATTATTCTATAGTACATTAATTACAAAGGAAGAAAAGGCAAAAAAAAAAAAAGGGAAAAGAAAGAACCTCAAACAATTTAAGACTAAACTTGACTCTTTAGGATTTCTACTTTACTACATATAAAAATCAAAATAAGATATTTGAAATTGATAATTATTTTTTAATTAAAAACTTTTATTTATTAATTCATTTATTCAAAATTAGATTCTAAAAATATTTTATTCCTCAATTTTGATAACTAAAATATTTACTCTTTTAATATTATAAAATTAAAAAAGTACCTTTAAAATAATTCTTTTAAATTATTATTTTCTTAAAAATATATTAAATCAGGAAATGGTAATATAAACTTATAACTATACCTTGTGAAGTTTTTGTAATCTTATTCTTCATGGTGATACTAATAAGTCAAATAAGACCAAGAGCATCAACTCACTACCACATAATTAGAAATTTAAATTGATAGAGATTATACACTAATATGATGGGCACGATTCAGAATAGCACGTGAAACATTTTATTTCATAAAATCCAGCTAACCCTAATCTAACGCAATAAATGTATTCCAGAGAAAATGTGTACTTTTATCATTTTTGTGGTCATTAACTACTAATTATAAACCTAATCACTCTGAACAATCAAATAATTAAACAATAAAATCATAAACGATCCAATCTTAGAGACAACTATATCAATTTTTCCATACCCTGTCTGAATTTCACAGCTGAAAAATATACTATAATTAAAAGAGAAAAGTTTGTTCTTAAAACTGACTTTTGTCTCTCCAGTTTTTTCTATTCCAATTAGACTCTAGAAAGTCAAAAGTTTCCTATATAATATTATTTGGAGTTGAGGTAGATTTCTAGACTATAAATAAGACATTGCCCATCAACTGCTAACAAATAAAGTTTGTTTGATTGAGGATGTAAAGTTAAATGTTATGTAGTTTTAGAGGTTTGGGTTATATATGTTTGTAGATATAAGTATTAGAAAAAAATAATATAAAAGGTTGGTTTCATTGAACATAATGGTAAACATATTCTTAATGCCGAGTCCCATGGATAAACAATTGGAATCACACTAATTAATTATGCTAAATTTAGTAAGTAGGCTTTAGTAAACGTTACCGTTAAGAGTTACGGTTAGGGCAAGCATTAGCAAAATGTGAAGGATCACCACATGAGAAGCACCTTAGAGCACTCACTGGTTCTCCAGTTGCAGAGACAAAGGTTGTTCCACCGCGACCACCTCTTTGGCCGCCTCTAGCTCCACGGCTACTGCCCCGTCTACCACCACGTCCACCACTATTAGACTCTGTTGTTGCATACCCATTACTGTTGCTGATGCTATCTTCCCATCTGTTACAAGCGGCACAAATAAAAAGCCGTTGTGTTGAGTCCAATGTAAGTGAATTTGACTGATAAAAACCGATTTGTGTTTCCAGAAATTGTGATTAAACTCGACTCTTACGCAAAGAAACTACAGTCTTGTAGTGGACATGAGAAGAATTTCCTTCCCCTGTTAGCTTCTGTGCTGGCTGTACGAAGAACACATGGTGTTCCACAAGTGGTACATGATACTGTACTTTCATCTACATTATCACAAATGATGATTAAATGTAGATGATTTGCTTCAAATTTGAGTGAATCAAAAAGCTGAGAAATGAGATGATCTTTGTTTGCTAACAAAATTATCAAATGAATCATTTACCGTTTCCTGAATTTGTTCCAGTAGGTCGAGAATTTGTTCCAGGAGGACGAGAATTTCGAGATGCGGAAAAACGTGAGGGACAATTAGCAGAAGCATGTCCTCGTTGCTGACAATGTATGCAGACATTATTCTGTCTTGTGTTGCTTCCTTGGAGATTGTTTGACGCTACACTACTTGGAGCTCTCCTTGCTACAAGAAAAAATTATCCATTCTTATTAGCCTAGATGTTCTCTATTCATAAGACGCCAGACCAAAGTTTTTGTATGCTCATTTGACACAGAAGATGATGAAGAAAATTGAATGATATTTAACCCTAGTATGACTACAAAGCCCTAACCTTGAGAACGAGATCCAGTTCCACATATTTCTATCAACTGCTTAAGAATCTCATTACAGCCTCCAATGCAACCTGATCGCAAAATTACCATAAGACCACTAGAAAAAGATCACAATAAAACTTACACAGTGAGCCATTATATATAAAAGACAACACGTTGGTTGCCAATGTTCGAAAATCTGCATACCTAAGTAATTAACATCAAACCCTGGTGGGATTCCAATCTGACGGAACTTGAAACGTATCTTGCAGACATTGCCTACAGACAAAGTTGCACCGTTACATTATTAAAAATGTTTCACATCTAAATGCTGTGTTATCCAAGTGTGATATAGTTTTTGGATATCATTTCCTTGTAGGTACTGGAGAATCTGTGACCGTACCTGGACCACTAGATCGACAAACATCAGTGGTTACAGATGCTTCCAGTGTTGGTCCAGGAAGCCAGATTGCATTTCGACACTAAAGAGAGGCATATATATTATACTATTAAGTGCACGCAACTATAGCAAAGAAATACTGAAATGTCAAATTATTAGATAATATTAAACCAGAAATAAGGTTGGAAAGTATAAAGTTTGTAACGATTCATGACGTGTGCAAAGAGCTGTGAAACTCTGACCTGAGGATAACTCATGCACCCAACCATGAAATTGCCTTCCTGTAAAGACAGGGCATAGAATGTTTAACCTGTGGTTCCCACTGACAAGAGGGCGAGGGGAGATTCGTAATCCACATAGTATTTTTTTATAAAACAAATATAAATACCCGGTTCTTCCTGAGCGCCATATCCAATTCACGGCAGATATTGAATCGTCGGACAACTTCACCAGCTGTCTGATTTTCACCTTCATCAGCGTTATTAGACCTGCATATGCAGTATCATATATTTGTTATAACAAAACAGATTTATGCTACACAGTACTTGAAGACAGTAATGAGACCACCTTTCAAAGAAAATTGTCATTGCTTCTAGGAGCTTTGCTTTTTTGACTCTTGCTTGCAAAAGTTAATTTTGTGAATGACAAATATAAAGACGTCACTTTCAGTTTCAGCTTACTGTGTTAGCAACAGCTTCAGCAAAAACAAAATTGGCCAAAGAGAGAAGCCAAAAAAGAAGAAGCAAAAATAAAGCTGACTCACATCTAAGAAACAAGCTTTCATTTGCTGTAAACATGCTTCAAGAACTTCAGCTTTAGTCTTTCTGCCTACACTAACTTCATTCATATCATGTTCCATGATGGCTCTGAGATTTGGTTTCCAAAGTTCATACCTGAGAAAAACCACCAAATGATGGGGAACAAGAAGACTGCATACATCAATTTCTTAAGGGGATCTTCAACAGAGTCTTGATCAAAACTAAGTCTATACAAATAGATAGGCCATTAATATAAAGAGTATTACTTCTTAATTAATTTTTCTTATTAGAAGGGAAATATGATTTAAAGCCACATATATAATGAATTATGAAGGACTGGTTTGCCCTTAAGGAGAATTAATTATTACATCACTTGAAAGATATACATACCCCATGTCATCATATCCCATCACAAGCGCCTCACCCTGAAATGAAATGAAACTAACTTCAGAAACGTTGAACAGACATACAAAAGGCTAATATTATTTAAACTATACACACACATATATATATATATGTCATATATTAACTTTAGAAAAAGAAAAACAAAACAATGAGGAAAACTTTAATAAGTTTGACTATCATATCAGCTACCAGGTTCGTTGGAGAAAACCGTGTATTAGCATCCTTTGTAGCATAACCCCGATCAAGGAGTTTCTTTATGTGGTCATGCATTGTCGCATCGGTGCCAATGCCTGCCTAACATTCACAAGAAGATAAATAATAAATAGTTACAAACATGATCGACCGATAGTTTTAGAGACTGGTGAACAAAGAATATGCAAACACCACCATAAAAAGAAAGGCAATCAAGAGTAAACACCACCTTGAAAAGAAAGGCAATCAATTGTGATCAAAATTATTGTGTTACCATGAAAAGAAAGTTCAATCACCTTGTCCATACAACTCAGTAAGTCAGCTTCACACAATAACGGAGGTGGCCTTGTTACAGCTGAATCAAGAGTCAAAGTTGTTGGAATAAACTGCACATTAACAAGATATTCAGAATTGTCATCGATTGTCTAAGCCTCTGACCTATTCGTAGCAAAAAGCAGAAAAAATTATGAAGTGAATGTTAAAAAGAGATTCCGGTAGTTATGACAGCCTCCTGTTTGGAAATTATTTGGAAGCCATTTAAATAAGATCCATCATGTCTAAGAAATAGTCCAATACTTCTAATACAGAAGACAGTCAGGAGGGACTAGGAAACCAGGTCCCTAGATGCAATTTTAGTTCCAAGAAACTAGTGTCATTGTCTATTTAGATTGTGGTTGCTTCTTCACATTAGTAGCAATAACTATTATTGAGCCAATTTAATAATAATAATGACACCAGTTTCACTTTTAACTAGACAAATGTACAGATTACAGTTATGGTATTCAATTGCATTATAACTTTCAAGCAAGGATAAAAGTATTTTATTTATTAGAGACTTAGCTGAGATATAGAAATAACCAACCTGCTGTCCTCTTTCATACACGGGAATCACTGAACCCCCCCCCCATGATTCAAAGCGGTAGACCTCAAGGTAATTTTTCTAGATAACACAAAGAAAATTAAGGTCAGTATCCAATTAACTAATAAATGAACAAATAGACAATAAATATGATCACAAATTTACAACATACGACAGCAAATAAAAGCAGCCTTACATTTCATACCACAGAAATGAAGACTACATTGAAATGAGAGAAGAGTCTTACAGCTAATATTGCTCTCCCAGATGCAGAAAACCGTTCACCAGCAATATCAATTTCAACTGTAGTTTCAGCAGCAACCGCTGGCTGGGAAACACATGCTAGAGAATGGCGGAAAACTAGCTCATATACATTCTGAAATAGTGGGAATACAAGTTGGTTCCAACAGAAAAAAATAAGATCAAACCTATGCTTGGGTATGTCAACTGAACTGACAGGCATACTTACAAGGTGATCTCTTCTCCAGTTAGACTCTCCACTAGAAAATTTTGTTGGGTGGATGGGTGGGTGAGCCTTGTCATCATGACCGCCATTCCCAGGGTTTCTCCAGAAGCTCCCCTCTGGTTCCAATAGTCTTTGTGCATATGAACCCCATGCAGGATGTCTTGTTTGTTCCTCCACCATAGCCTAGACACAATTACAGATCCTCAAAGACTATCAAAGGAAATCATAAACTCCAAATCGACCTTACTGGCTCATGAGAAAAAGTTACTCACACGTAAATCTGTCCTGCTCGAAAAAGAATCGGTCTCTGTACGAGGATAGCTGATAAAACCAGCCTGATATAATTCTTCTGCCACCTATCCAGATATTTTTGATGTTATCAAATAGAGAGATGTAGTTGTAATTCAAAGGGCCTATCAGCCTATAAAACAGCAGAAAACTTTACCAAGATACAATAGAATTAAGATTATTTTGAAAACCATGCAGAGCTAATAGGCCAAGGAATCACATTATAATTATCTGAACCAATCTAATACCCGTTCAGACCTTCATGGTGTGCTCTGAACTGAGGCGGAAGTATCTTGAAGCGCGTTTTTCAAGTTCAATGGTGTTTAAAGGATAAGGAGGATATTTAAATCTTTCCCTTGGATGTGGGACATTCATTACCTAGATGGAGATTATAAGGAATACACAATATTAACTAGAAGATGCAGTATCAGAAAATAAAATTCCTGCTGATAAGATGTTTCTTTTTTTACTCACGGAGGCAGTAGGTTCCTCGACGCACATCTCATATAATGTGACAGCTGATGCATAATCAAAGAAATGACCACGCCTGCAATAGAAATTACATCAATGTCACCTCAAGAAGAATACATTGAGAACAACAATAAGCATGTTAGTTGATAATTGTACATCCAATTAAAGGTGGCAAGGAGTTCTTCTGATTGGTGAGAACAGTTGATTGTCCAAAACTCTTCTGGTTCATGTGCCTGGATCTCCCAGTATCGCTCTACAATAAAGCCAAGTGTGGGAAACTGCAGGGAAGCCAAAAAATATCAAACCTAGCTGTATAAACTGGCTATATATAATGGGAATGATAACTCTGAAAGTTATTGACACTGGTTTCACATTACCTGACAAGGACCATAACTTGTAACACGACTCCTCTCCTACAGTGGAGTCGATAGTGAACCTATCTCTCAGCAGCATAGTCTGAAATCTAGTGAAAGAAGCACCAATGCGTAGGTCTATTTCCTACAGTATTCAAAAGAAGGTTAACTAATACAAATTTACAGAAGATACTAACAGATAAACACAAAAGGGATCTCAGGAGAAACTCACTTGTCTAGCATCTACAGCCTGAGCAAACAATTGATTAGGATCTCTAAGGCTCTGAACTGCTTCATGAATTTCCCTAGCAATTTCAATGCCAACGCATCATGAGACTAGGTTCCATGGTCTGAAGTAGAGTGATCAGTAGATATATAAACTAAAAAAATAGCCAGTTAAGCCTTCTCTACCTGTCAATTAACGCAGAGAAATGAGCTCTCCGCATAAAAAGAGTATGTTTAACAGCTCTGCAATAATCTACGACTTTAAATGCAATGTTTTCATCTTCCCTATCACAATCAAGCCACAGCACAAGCCAGTCGCTTCTCCTCGCTTCCTCCTCCAATGTCTTCTTAATATCTTTTTTGTCCTAACTCGCTCAAAACCAGATATTAATAATTGAAATTAGAAGATCCAACTCCATTATAAGCCGTATGAAAGATTGTGGTCCTATCTTCTATAAATCAGACCCAAGCATCAGCTTACGAGTTAGAAAATCATTGACTAAATCAATTACCCAAAACTACGCAGAATCATACAATTAGGCATTCAGATACACGGGATATTAAATTACCTCGGGAACGTGTTTCATGACTGGAGCTTGGTAGAGATCTGCCGGGTCGCAGGAGTCCCACTTGCGATAGCGATCGGAAAACTCAAGCTCCATCAGATGGCCGATGACGGAGGTCATTAGCATACGACATGGCTGGCCATTAATAGCGTAATCGAACTCAAAGATTTTGTTGAAGCGAGACCTACCTTCTCGAGTTCGGAAACTTCGCTACAGACGGCTCCTCGCCGCGACATAGCCAGAAAAGAAAAACCCCTAACGGTTCGTAATTTCGACTTTCTTCAGTAGAGCGAATTTTTCCCGCTCTTGTTGTACCCCTAACGGTTCGTATTTTTGAGAAATATCACAAAATGGAAAAGTTAGCTTTATTGCAACTTTTTCGTGAGCTTTTTTTGTCCTTAATATTTATCCGTTTTTTAAAATATTTATTTTAGTTTATAATTTTTTTGGTCAACTTTTAGCCAATTGGTTGGCAAATAGTTCTTTTTTAAAATTCACTGGTGGTATTAGATTGATAATGTTCCAAGAACACATAACTACAAATAAATGATAAAGAGAACAAAACCCCTCTCAAACCTACAATAACAAAAGAGGAAAAGATTTTGACGATCCTGTGATAAACCAATCACATCAATGATACGAGTCTTACAAAGACTACAGAAGGAGTTCCCGTACAACATTTTCCGAAGACGAGCTTCAAACCTATAAGTGATAACTCGAAGAATAAAGTCTGATTTTCTCTGTAAATGATGATTCCTGTCTTTTAGACATGCCTACGTCAAGATATCTCAGGCGAGCTCGTTACCAAAATGTTATGAATCACTAAGTTACTTGAGCGTTACCTTGCAACTTCAGCTTGTCTCTTGGCTTGGTCTGCTATTTCTGAAAGTTCTCTGTAAGTACTCTTGTCATTGAACATATCTGAGGTTTGTGGTGGCTGCAATCCATGAAGTGTACGTTGAGCTTGTGCCCATTGTGCTTCCCTCTCTCCCTTTCTATAGTCTTTCTTTGATGTGAAAGCAGTCTGAACAAAGCGAGACAAAGTTAGAAAACTAGTAGTGCGAAAAGGACTCATCTATGTTCGTGTTCTCAGTGACAAACCTTGTTCTCAATAACATTGTCCCAGGCTCTGCCACTTAGCGAATATCTGATGATGAACTTGAGGACATCGAGTGGGATGTAGAAGACAATACTGTAGAGCCAGATAACTCCTGCCCATCCCCACCCAATACCTTTGATTCTTGCAAAGTTCCAGTTCGCGTACACAGCAATGAAAGTAGCAACCTTAAGTCAAGACACAAGAAGATTGTCAGTATAATTGAGGCTTATTTCTCCACATTAAGAAGACTTGAGTCTTTTATTAACTCACCAGCTGAGCTGCCAAAAAGGCAACGACCAACAAGATGCCAGGACGTTCAACAAAGGACCAGCTACGTGACCTTGTGACAAATATAAGCGCTTGGCTAACTATACTAACTTGGAGATAAACTGCTGCTGCTAGCTCATGCGAATTTCCACTGATAGATTTCACTCCAAACTTTGCCTACATTAGGATCACATTAAAGATTAAAGATACTTACTCGTGCTACTGAACTGATTCCACCTGTTGTATTGATGGTCAATGGTAGTAGTGACAGATTCTGAAACATACCTGAAACTGGAGATCCACCTGTTGGTGTTATTGTTGTGATATATCATGGAGGTAGTCTCATAATTTGCACCACTAAGAATACGGAGATAGTTGTCATAGCTACAAGGAAAAATAAGTGGGAGTTTAACGAACAGCAGAGGTTGAAAAAAGAAAATTAATCAACCACTAGCACAAGTTATGAATCAGTTTCACCCTACACCTGTTTACTCTTGTCTAGCAAATTCTGTCTCAAATCTATATGATGAGTAAAGTGCTTGGCACATGCATTTTAAAAACATTATAGCGAATGGAAAACATTATAGAGACATTGTCGTAACGTAATTGAGACGTAAAATAATATAATAACCTAAATGATTATTATTTTCGCCACAAATTTTGCTTACACGTAGACATGCAACTTTAATTTGTTTTTTAGCTAATTTGTAATATTATTTATAAATATATAATGTCTTCACTTGCCGCTAAGCCTAACTATCTATCATAAATTAAAGCTGAAATGATTTTGATTTTGATAATTGTAGTGATTGGATTTCATAATCAGACCAAATTTTATTGTAGCAAATAAGCAACTGACATTAACTTAATACAAAATAAAACATATATAGTAGTAATTACGTGTGCTAATTAATTTTAAAATAGTAGTATATAAAGTTTCCTTTAAAAAGATGAAATATATATTAGTAATTCTTGAACTAATATTTCATGTTTTTCTGTACAACAATAATTAGTGGATGCAGACACTTAGCAATCATTTTCTTTAAGAATTTATTTTATTTAACGAATTATAAAGTGTTGATCTTTTTGTTACTTGTGAATGAAGTATGTGTCCAATGCAAAGTACTAAAGATACCTTGCAAACACTAATCACTTATACATATATTCCTGCAAACCACTAATTTGAAATCATGAAATTAACATGTGACAATACTTGCAACTTGCAACATTTTTTCTTTTTCTTTTTATATATTTTAAAATAAATTTATTACATTTCGGATGATAGATATGGTCCAGAGACATGCATTGGATGTTGATATGAGGAAATTCGATCACTTCTTTGTTGAAAATCTTAACAACACAATTTTTAATGTAGATAATGTAGAAAATTATTTTCTCTGGTAAAGAAAATTTTGTCTAATTTGAATTATTTTTGTTGGGGACTTGACTTGATTTGTTATAAATATTTTTTTTCTCAAAATATACTGCTATCAAGTCCAATTATTTGGACATTACTTAATTATACTATATTATGTATATATATATATATATATATATATATATTTGTTTAAAAAATCTATAATTAATTTAGTCGGCAAGATCATCAACTTACATACAATATTGTGTAGTTTAAATAATAAAATTTATTTTTTGTCACCAGTATATTTCACTTATATGGAAAAGGATCCGCTAAGGTGAACCAATATTTACAATACATAAAATCCCAAACTAAATCTCATCTAATATTGTAAGGCAAGAAACATCTACCTTATGAATTATGATTTAACGATCTTGAAATTATATATAAAAAGAAAATATAGAATAAATTCTTCAATCTCGAGTTTGACAAAAAAAAAAAACTCTTCAATCTCATAAAAAAAATTAAGTAAGGAAGAAACGATAATGTCCAAAATCTCTGTATAATATGTCATCATCTCAATTTCTGTCATCTTAAAAAATATCATACAAATCATGATCCATAATACTGTTTGGATTACAAAATGCAACAGTGATGGATTTCTTCTTATTCGTCTGGAATAGAGCTGGGCCTTCGGATCGGTTTATTCGGTTCAATTCGGACCGAATCGAATAAACCTGATCTGAATCCGATTTAATACCGAAACAAAATCCAATCGGGGATACTATTCTTTAGATTCTGTGTTCGGTGTATTCGAATCGGTATTCGGTTACCGAGATAACCGAGATATCCAATTCAATTTCGGTTAATCAATTCAATTTTATTTAACCAATTCGATTTCATTTAACCAATCCTATTTCATTAACCAATTCAATTTCAATAAACCAATTTCAATATTTCATTAAACCATCTTAACTCTTAAGTCTTAACTAAACAGAAAAAAAAAACATTTCGACAATCTGAAAAACAAAAAAAACTCTCTACGGCGGCGACGACTCTCAGTCTCGAACTCGAAGAAGACGACGCGATCAGTCGAACTCGGAGAAGACGACTTAGCGATTCTCGAAGAATCAAGCACCAGCCACCGGAAAAATCGCAAGTGTACCCTCCTCCTTCGTAAGCTCCAGGTATCGCCGATTCCTGATTGTTAAGTTTTGGATTTTTGTTTTGGGGGTTTTTCAAATAGGTTAGGTTTATGAGTTTTATTACATATGTAATTGTTAATTTTAAGTTTGTGTGCTCAAATTGTCTTCAATTTTCGATTTTTCGGATGAACCCTAATCCGAAAATCTTGGTAAAGTTTGGCAAACTTTGGCAAAGATAAGCTGGCAAAGCTTGGCAAAACTTAAAATTCTGAATGACCCGAACCGAATAATCCGAATAAACCGTATGCCTAGGTCTAGTCTGGAATAACCCTAAGTTGTATGTAAAACGGTGTTAATTGAAATCATTTGTATGTGAATAAAAGAGAGTAGAGTCACGCGGAGGCTAAAGAGACAGGCTGTCACGCAAATAAAAACAACAGTTGGAAATGGAGAAACCATAAAGGATTCATTCACGGACTCGGAACAAAGAAGGCAACTTGCAACTTCGACAAGTTTTACCATTTGATTAATACGACACCGTCACGGGTCACTACCAAACATTTCTTCTTTATTGGGATCTCTGATTCCTTTTTCACTTTTCTTTTTTTTCTTTAAACAAAATTATATAAAATTTCACCGAACTATAGTGATTAATTAATTAGGAAAAGAAACTATATTTTGCAGTTTTTTTTATTAATGAAAGTATATTTGAACTTGTAATTATAAACTATATTTGCAGTTTTTTTATTAAGGCATCTCACTTTTATTGTATTAATTTTACTTTCGAATATTATGTTTATAAATCGTGCGCTTACATTATGCAGGAATTTGGTTAATGGATTGACCTGTTGTAGTCCAATATTAACAAAAAAAACGTGTGTTTATTGATATTAATTATCGACTACATGATTTAATTGTTATAATTTTGTCACATGTAAGTGATTTTAATATGTGATTTATAAACGATATATAAGTGTGTGATACTCTTTCACTATATATAGAACTACTTTTGGATACGAGTTAGATCATATCATAGTTCAAACTCAATTATGAATGTAATAAACGTGTTAAAAATCTTGTTTTACATCGGTTAAGTTTATAATTTTTGCACAATATATAACAATATATAAGTATATTACATTTCTCCTCTTTTAAATAGTATATCAATGCCGAATTACTTTTAATTTGGTGGTTAGGATGATCCAACTAATGTCTTTACACCATAATTCTATTCCTACCTGCGGTAACTTAAAAAATAGATTATATGATTAAATTTTAGATTATATATCGGAGCTTATCAATCCAATTGTTGTATATTAATATTTCAATATGATTGTAATCGGTTATATTTACCATTTTTGGACTTATATATAAATGATAACTTTTCTTTCTTGAACTACCATTTTGATATATTGTATGAGAGCTCATACTCAATTTCAATTGTAGATCCTTCATACCATAAATTACATTCTTCAGCTTTAAATATTCATTTATGAGAGTAAAATTTTTATCTTTGTAAACATACCCAAACAAAATATATACTTACGTTGTACCAAAAAAGAAAATTTTCATACAAAATAACAAAAAAAAAGTAGAATATTCAATGTACACTTTATGTATAAAGTTACTTAATAAATCCACTCGCATGCTTTATTCTTTTTTTTGTAAAAACTATATAAAGGAAATTCAGACTTATCATAAATCCTAATACTATCCACAAACACTGTATGGTCCGTATCATTATTTCTTTCCTCGATTATCGTATCATCTCTTTTTATTTACATAATCTCTTCAATTATATTATTAACCAAATAAAAATAAAAATAATTTATACAAACTACAGATTCTTTAGTGAAGAGCTTTTATGACTATAAAACACACTGTCATCACTAACTCAAATATCTCAAACACATCATCAAAATGGGCTCTTCTTCTCCATTTACGAGGAGACACAGAGTTCCATTGTCCTCTCTTTTTCTCTGTTTTCTCCTTTCCTACTTAAATTCATCAAAAGCTCAATCTTCACCGATTTTCGCTTGCGATGTTGCTACAAACCCTTCTCTAGCTGCCTATGGATTCTGCAACAATGCTTTAAAGATCGAATATCGAGTCGCTGATCTTATTGCCAGGCTTACGTTACAGGAAAAGATTGGATTCTTAACGAGTAAAGCTCATGGTGTTACTCGACTTGGGATTCCGGATTATGAATGGTGGTCTGAAGCACTTCACGGTGTTTCTTATGTTGGACCTGGTACTCGATTTTCCGGTCAAGTTCCCGGAGCTACGAGTTTTCCTCAAGTTATACTTACTGCTGCTTCTTTTAATGTTTCTCTCTTTCAAGCCATTGGCAAGGTAATCACTTTTTATCCATTTTTGACTCTCTTTTTTTTGTTCTTAATATTATTCCTTTTTTCTTTTTATTTTCGTCCTTTGCTTTTAACTCTTTTTTTGGATAATGTAAAATTTTATCATTTTCTACTTTCGTTTGGTACAAGTAAACACTTCACACGTTAGACGACGTCGTTTTTGTACTTTACAGCATTTAGTTGTTTTCAGTGCTTATGATTGTAATTCCTCCTTTGTTTTACTTAAATTTGTAAATAAAAAAAGACAAAAAAAACATTTTTTTGCATGAAAAAAAACTCTTCTCCTTTTCGTACTAATGCATGAAAAAGTAAGGTTTTTAGAATGAGTTTGGACTATGAATGAGATCAATCGGTTGACAAAAAGACAGTTTTCGTGAAATGATTTTTAAGTTTTACCTTTACAGTCTTAATTATTGATTATAGGAAATTACATCTGTTTCACATGATACAGTTAGGGGTTTGAGAAATTTGACTATGGATCGAAGTTTATCAATTCATTCATTTGAAAAAATAATATTTATGACATTGTTTATTTTTATTTTATTTTGGTAAGGTTGTGTCGACGGAAGCAAGGGCAATGTATAACGTAGGACTAGCAGGACTAACATATTGGTCACCAAATGTGAATATATTCCGAGATCCGAGATGGGGAAGAGGACAAGAGACTCCCGGAGAAGATCCATTACTCTCTAGCAAATATGCTTCAGGTTACGTTAAGGGTCTTCAAGAGGCTGATAGTAAGGATCCTAATCGTCTCAAAGTCGCGGCCTGTTGCAAACACTATACGGCTTATGATGTCGATAATTGGAAAGGCGTTGAACGTTACAATTTCGATGCAGTGGTAAAGACTCAAAAACCTTGGATCTAGTAACTTCGGACTAGGATCCAGTTTAGCTTAGTTACTAACTGTGTTTGTTTGATGAGTAGGTGACTCAACAAGATATGGATGATACGTTTCAACCACCGTTCAAGAGTTGTGTGATTGATGGAAATGTAGCAAGTGTGATGTGTTCTTACAATAAAGTTCATGGAAAACCGACATGCGCTGATCCGGATCTTCTCTCTGGTGTTATTCGTGGTGAATGGAAGTTAAACGGGTAATGATCAGAATCCGAATTCAATCAGAGGGTATCAATCCTTTAAAGGTTCGGTTCTGATTTCGGGTGTTTTGTCTTTGTGGTATAGGTACATTGTTTCGGATTGTGATTCAGTAGATGTGATATTTAAGAACCAACACTATACCAAGACACCAGAAGAAGCTGCAGCCATATCTATAAATGCAGGTTTGGATTTGAACTGTGGTTATTTCTTGGGTCAACATACAGAGGATGCAGTAAAGGCAGGTTTGGTAAAGGAGGCAGCAATCGACAATGCGATCACGAACAACTTTTTGACTCTTATGCGTTTAGGATTCTTTGATGGAGATCCAAAGAAGCAAATCTATGGTGGGTTAGGTCCTAAAGATGTTTGCACATCAGCAAATCAAGAGCTAGCTGCAGAAGCTGCAAGACAAGGCATTGTTCTGCTTAAGAATACTAAGTGCTTACCACTTTCTCCTAAAGCTATCAAAACATTAGCTGTTATTGGACCTAATGCTAATGTCACCAAAACCATGATTGGAAACTATGAAGGCACACCTTGTAAATACACAACACCTCTTCAGGGATTAGCATGTTCTGTGTCTACAACATATCTACCTGGCTGCTCTAATGTAGCTTGTGCAGTGGCTGATGTAGCTGGCGCAACGAAGCTAGCAGCGACTGCAGATGCAACTGTGCTTGTGATTGGTGCAGATCAATCTATTGAAGCAGAGAGTCGAGACAGAGTTGACTTGAACCTTCCTGGAAAGCAACAACAGCTGGTGACTGAAGTGGCTAAAGCATCAAAAGGACCAGTCTTGCTGGTCATTATGTCCGGTGGAGGTTTTGATATTACGTTTGCAAAGAATGATCCTAAGATCGCCGGAATTTTGTGGGTTGGTTATCCCGGAGAAGCTGGTGGTATCGCCATTGCTGATGTCATCTTTGGCCGTTACAATCCAAGTAAGACTGTTTCTGGCTCTGCAATTACAAATTAGATCGATTAAACCAGTTTTGAAATTACGGTATTGATAAACCGGTGGTTTTTGTAGGTGGAAGATTACCGATGACTTGGTATCCACAATCGTATGTGGAGAAAGTTCCGATGACGAATATGAACATGAGACCCGATAAATCAAACGGATATCCGGGTCGGAGTTACAGATTCTACACCGGAGAAACAGTCTACGCCTTCGGAGATGGACTCAGCTACACCAAATTTAGTCACAGCTTAGTCAAAGCTCCACAACTTGTTTCTCTCAGTCTCGAAGACAATCACGTTTGCCGATCATCGGAATGTCAATCACTGGACGCAATCGGACCGCATTGCGAGAATACAGTCTCCGGCGGAGGATCAGCATTTGAAGTTCACATTAAGGTACGAAACAGCGGAGATAGAGAAGGAATTCACACAGTGTTTTTATTCACAACACCACCGGCGATTCATGGATCTCCGAAGAAACATCTATTAGGATTTGAGAAGATTCGTTTAGGGAAGATGGAAGAAGCAGTGGTTAGGTTTAAAGTTGAGACCTGTAAAGATCTTAGTGTTGTTGATGAGCACGGAAAGAGGAAAATTGGTTTGGGAAAGCATCTTCTTCATGTCGGCGATTTGAAACATTCCTTAAGCATTAGGATCTGATTCTATTTTATTTTTTCTTCTTCATTTGAGAAAATAAAAACTCCATTAATATGCTTAAGCTTGTGCAATTTCGAAAACAAAAGGAATAAAAAAAAAAGTGAATCTCTTGGATCCAACATTGGGCCTAAAAAAGGAAATCTTTCTGGGCCACTTTAAGGCCCATAATACATTATATATTCGAAATTATTGGACCTGATTAACCGGAATTGGAACCCTTAATTCGGAGATTTATAGAATTTTAATATCGGTTTATTTGTGGTTTGATTTTATATAGATTTACCTCTTAACAGAATGTATCACGTTTTCCTTTATTTTCTGAAACTGTAACACTTTCCAGGAAAACAAAACAAAACCTAAAAATCTCAGAAAGAAAGATTTGCGAAAATCTTTTAATGAAAAAGGAGCAGACAGGACGAAAATTCGCTTTCTTAAATCCAATAGGGTACTGTTATCTTCGTCGAATTCGAATTCGCATGAACACTTGAGCTAAAAAGGTTAGATTCTTTATTTCTATTTATTTTTTAATTTTATTTTATTCAAATTAGGTGAAGCATACACAAGTTCACTTTTGGGGAATTTTCTCAGAAGGGCGTGGAAGTGGACGGTGAGGAGATTTTGGTTTTGGAGACATGGCGCAAAATGGGTATGTGGTTCCGGCGGATCCTTCGGCGGTTGTGACGGTGAAGAAGAAGACACCACAAGCGTCGCGGAATTGGCTTCTTATTGACGCGATGGGACAAAGTACGCCGCTTGATGTCGACAAGTATGCAATTATGCACCGTGTCCAGATCCACGCACGTGATCTTCGGATTCTCGACCCGAATCTATCTTACCCTTCTACTATTCTTGGCCGTGAGAGAGCCATTGTGCTCAATTTGGAGGTCGGGATTGTTAATTTGTTCTTGTTGTGTTTTGTTTTGTTCCAGAGTGTGATTTCTGATTATTTTTTTTTCTTTTTTTTCTTTGTGTTTGTGTGGTGGCCTTGATGCAGCATATCAAGGCGATTATCACTTCCGAAGAGGTTGGATATCTAGAATTTTGCAGTATATAGTTTCCATTTTGATTTATTTTGGTGGATTTCTCCGAATATTCAGAGGTTTATGTTGAAGTTTGGTTCTTTAATGTAGCCAATTTTGTCTTTCGAAACTGACTCTGCGAAAGGAACTTTGAGTAATCACTGAAACTGGCAACATTCTCAGTTATTTTCTTAGTAAGCTTTCGTGTGTTATAAAGTTCACTATGCCATCTAGGTTTCTGATCTAGTTAGCAGTATGGAATGCTTAAAGAATTAGTGTATAGCTTTCTGTAAATGAGATTTCTCCATGTCTCAGCGTGATGATTGTCAATGAAAATCAACCATATTACTTCTTGTTGTAATGACTTGAGTTACTGCAGGTTTTGCTTCGGGATCCTTCAGATCAGTATGTTATTCCAATTGTGGAGGAGCTTCAAAGACGGTTACCTGTTGGAAATGAAGCACACCATGATCAAGGAGATGGAAAAGAGAGCTCAGTTGCACAGAATGATCCTGATACTGGTGAAGAAGATGGTACTATCTCCACAGACTTTCGGCTGTTTTTCAAACATTCTACCACAAACAAACCTTAGCTCGAATGTGTTCTTTAGTATAATAAAATGTCTGCTCGTTTTAATATAGAATCCCCATTTGAATTTCGGGCCCTGGAAGTGGCTTTGGAAGCAATCTGTAGCTTCTTAGCTGCAAGGACAACAGAATTAGAAACAGATGCTTATCCTGCTTTGGATGAGCTTACCTCAAAGGTAGGTACCTCATTATTTAGTATCACTAGTAATACACTTCTCAAAAGCATTTTTACATTCGTCTTGTAGATTAGTAGCCGTAATTTGGATAGAGTTCGAAAGTTGAAGAGTGCCATGACTCGGTTGACAGCTCGGGTTCAAAAGGTAAGCCGGTATCGTTTTTAAAAAGTAACTGTGCTGGAAAGAAAATTTTGTCTCTTAAAGTTTGTTACAGAAAGAGAAAATTACGAAGCTTCATTGCCTTTTGCAGGTAAGAGATGAGCTTGAACAGTTGCTGGATGATGACGATGATATGGCAGATCTTTACCTTTCAAGGAAACTTGCTAGTGCTTCCTCACCGGCTAGTAGTGCTGGTGAACCAAATTGGTATCCCACTTCCCCAACAATAGGTTCTAAAATTTCAAGAGCAAGTAGAGCGAGTTTAGCCACAGTTCGTGGAGATGAAAATGATGTTGAAGAACTTGAAATGTTGCTCGAGGTTGGTTGTTACCGCATGAATGCTATTATCTTGTCGATCTTTCAGTCACATGTAATGTCTAAAAATAGATATTTCAATATCTTTGCAGGCTTACTTCATGCAAATTGATAGCACCTTGAACAGATTAACAACGGTAATCATCTTGCTCTGTTTGTTCTGTTCTTTCCTGCAGACTTTTTGACTCATAAAAACTGTCATTACAATTCTCAATTTTCTAATTTGATGAAGCTACGAGAGTATATCGATGACACCGAGGATTATATTAACATCCAGGTATAACCAAAAGCAAAACCTCCAAATTTTTAACATTTTGTTCTTGAAATCTTAATCCTCATAAGTCACTGCTATTAGCCTAATAATTTTGGTATAAATCATCTGTTTTGTTTTCACAGCTAGACAATCATCGGAATCAGCTGATTCAGGTAAGTAAATGTTGAGAAAAATGAAGTGTTGATCACGTAGTTGATGTTGAGATTTTCTCTTGATCATCTTAAAATTTCTGCAGTTGGAGCTTGTATTAAGTTCTGGAACCGTTTGCTTATCAGTATACTCTCTTGTTGCTGGAATTTTCGGGATGAACATTCCATACAAATGGAATGACGGCCATGGATACATGTTCAAATATGTATGAAACCAGAATCTCATTTGCATAACAATGAAATGAAAAACCTCTCTGAAGATTGACATAAGTTAAATATTGCAGGTGGTGAGCTTGACTGGGACATTTTGTGCAATCTTATTTGTCATCATAATGTCGTACGCAAGGTACAAAGGACTTGTGGGATCTTGATGGCTGTTATTTGGTTAGAACAGAGACATTGTAAAGGAGAAACACACATCTGTTTTTGATTTTTATACTTGTGTCTTTTCACAATCAATTTATTTGTCAGATCATAAAAGGTTACCAAACATATTTATAAAAAAAAAACTATTTACAGAATCATTGTGACTTGTGATTGTAACGATAAGCTAACAATTACGCCATTGGATAGGCCGTATAAACTCAACATATGGATTTTTTTTCTCTGTATTCATAAATTTTATCAAAAAAGTTCTAATGATATAGAGTCTGACCAGATTGACCCAATAACTCAAGTTTGGGCTTTAAGCAACATTGGTTTAGAAGGTGAACTGGGCTTGGGTTTGGATTGGGCCTGTTATTGTTCATTTCCTAACAAACTCAATTTTAATTCTATGATTTCATAAATAGTAAGTTTAAATATTTTCTGTAATACAATTGTAATTCAACTAGTTAATTCCATGAGTTCAATTCCAAAGAAGCGCATAAATTTTAAGTAATATTATTTAGAATTATAGGAATGAATTTAAGTTATAGATCAGAGATTTTGTGTATCTAACTATTAACAAAAGAAAAGTTGTAAGTGTATAAATATCAATTTTTTTTTCAGAGTTTAGATTCTAAAAACTCCTATAGTTTTGTATAATGAGATTTGGAGTTAAAAAGTCCAATTATAGAATGAGAAAAAAGAAATGTATGCATGCGACCTACCAAAAGTCTATAAACGAAGTCATAATAACGTAAAGTATTGCAACAAGGCTTTCGTGTTTCCACGTACACATTTATACTATATATTATAAAAAATAATTAAAATAAAGACGACGTCAGCAATTTCGCGTGGAGAGTTGAGGCCGAAGCTGACGGAATCGCCGACTCAATCATAGAATATGAAGATTCCTTTTTTTTTATTTTTTGCTTATTGTACTTTTTATTATTTATTAATTTTCCTAAAATATAATGATAGATTCTTCCACTCTGCAAGGAACCTCATTGGCTGACGTAACAGAATTTGCCTCTTGGAACAACATAAAAATCACAATTTTTTCTATTTTATACTCTTCTTTTTCGGTGTGGTGCTTTCAGACAATTTTCATGACACCACGACAAATTTATTTTATCAGTTTTTTTAAAAAAAATTAAATAATTCCGTACTTTGATAACTTAATTCGTTCACACTTTTTTTTTTCACTGATAGGATATTCATTACTTAGCCAAAAAGGTTACAAAATGGAACACATATGCTAGCGAAAAATATTAAAATCTTCGACAACTAAAATATCACGATAAAAATCAAACTAATCCCAAAAAAAACAAACACAAAAGAAACCTAAAAATATATTTTAAAACCGAAAAAGGATTGTCTCCAAAAACTAAAAGTCAATTCTCTTCGTCCTCACTTGAAACTAGATAGACTTTTGAATTTAAGAACTGACTAACTCCAAAAAAATTGGACCTCAAAAGAGAATGCCACCATCAACAAACTGATACCAAAAATCGACGCGACTAATACTCGAATGCAAGTTAGTCTAAACCATTCAAACCATGATCGAAATCTGATCTTTAAATCTGGTAGAAGAAAATCGAAAAAATTGCCTAACCGTATCATCAACCACCATAGCAGAAAGATATAGATCGAGTGATTAAAAGTCATGAGACTAACCTAACAATCAGCTAAAGAACACAAAACCAATATCTAAGTTTTTCTTTTCATAACCAATATCTATTATTTTCTCCCGTTCACACTTTTTTTTTTCTCATAACGCACATCTAATATTTTCCACTCATTTTTTTTACATTTTTGTGAATTTTTTTAGTTGTTGTAAATTTGTGTATTTATATATGCACAAACTACAGTATATGTTGATAAAAAATCAGTTTAAATTGTCTTTTGCGTTAAGAAGAGCTAAACATTTAAAATTTATAATCTGCATATATAAATATTTAGATTTATTTTTGATTTAGTGATTTAATAATTATTTCTTTAGTATTCCACCCATTTTTTTGTTCTTTTTTGTTGTTTGTGCATTTATATATACACAAACTAAACTATATGTTGATAAAAAATGAGTTTAAAATGTATTTTCTTTAATAAGAATTTAACATTTAATTTACAAAAAAGAACTAAATATTTAAAATTTATATATGGAAAAATATCTTTTATCACGTGATTAAATTTACAATCAACAATAATCGTGTAACTAAACTGTAATATACCGTAATATTTTGGTGGTAGGTGTGGTTGAGCAAGGTGTAAACATGTTAATCCTAAATTTGATTCTCACAAGAAACTAAATTACCGTTGTTTGACTAAATAAAAATTAATTTATATTTTAAATCTTATAAGATTACTCAAAATCAGATTATTATTTTCCTTGTAAGTAGATTGGTTTCAGCTCAATATTTTGATTATAGAAAAACTTAGCATGATGGTTATAGATAAACTTCTTTGATTGAATTATTTGAAAGAAAAAACATACAGATCTAGTTGCAAGTACAAACATAAAATAAGGAAGATTGTTTTTCTTTTTTTTGAGTCTAAAAGTAAGGAAAATATAATCATAAATTTCCTAGGAGTTTAAAGCCTTTATAAAGCCACAAGTACTTTTTTTTTTGTCAACCAATATATTATAATAACAAAACCAAATATTGTTTACAACACTAAACCATTAGTTGACTTTCTAAATGAACAAGCGAGAGCATCAGCTTTATGGTTCAGAGATCTCGGAATTACATGGCGGGAAAAAGCTCGGAAAAGAGATTGTAACCTGAGAAACTCCTCCTGGTATGGTTGAAATGCCGGTCATTCCTCTGGATGCAACAAAAGCTTCAGAACATCAACACAATCTGTAGCCATCTCCACTTCTAGCACCTGGGCCACTATCAAGGATTCCATAACCCACAGCACCGCTTCCACCTCAACATGTAGCGCGGATAAACTTCTTCTTATTTGGCGTGCTCCTATGCAGCCCTCAGAAACAGCGTCCGGAAAGCAAACCCAGTCGATCCCGGAAAAGATGTCAGAACATTTCCACGATGCATCAACAAAACATCGATACTCCGTAAAAACCGGATCCACCGTCATCGGATTAGACACCGCTAGCCAAACCGGTGCTTTGCTAAGAAATCCTGGTTGACTAACATTACTTAATTGACGCCTAGCCGAAAACCATTCATTGTCATCTTGTTGTGCTTTAGATAAAACTTCACGAGGATCCATATTCGTTCCAGTGAAACAATAATCAGATTGAGGCCACAAGTACTTAGCTTTTGGAAAGTGGAATCTTATTTAAATTTAAATAATACTATTCTTAATGAGGCCAGCTAATTCTATATTTTAATCCATATTCCTAACTATGAGATTAAAAAACAGCGACACATATAATGACAAAAAAAAAATTAAACATCGTTTTAATCAGTTGAGCTCATCATCAAAAAATATTAAAAAAATAAAAAACACTTTAATAATCACATAATGACGATGACGTCATACAAAATTTAGAAAAGAATCAATTCTGACCGGTTAAGCCGGTAATCGGTTAAATTTATACAAGAAGTGACTTGTCTCAACGCTCACTACCACTTAAAAGAAAGAAAACGAGGGGTAAATACGACTTTTCCTTTTAAAGGACGGTGTCGTTTTCATCGAAAAGCATATTTAATTAATTTCCGAAAATAGAGCATTGTCTCATCCAATCAAAACCGTTACCACTATAGTTGGGGACAGAGGGTATTTTCGGTATTTCACATGGATTCTCTTACTCACGGTTATAAACGAGAAGGACCTGAAGAAGAAGCTCATAATAATATCTCTCCCTCTTCTTCTTCTCTCTTTTTGTAGCCCGATAATTTTTCGACACCTGTTTCACTCTTTGTTCTTTCTTCTTCTTCTTCCTCCATTTTTAGCCGCAGGAGATTCTCAGTTTGCTTACAGAATCTCGTTCTGTCTGTCTCTCTCTCAGATCCATCAGGTAAAGATTTCACCTTTAATTACTTAACAATCCAGTTTTAAGATGAATAAGAATGCATGGTTTCTTTTATCCTTGAGTATCAAATTATTGAATTTCTCATGGTTTTAGGGTTTTCGTTTTTCATCTTCAAGCTGTAATTTTTGTTTTGTTTTAAGTCACAAAGTTTACACCTTTGTTGTGAATTTAGATCTTCTTCCCCCCAAAGTTTATAACTAGTGAAATATCTATTTTCAGAATCTTGTTGATTCCATGGTTTTTTTAAAATAATTATTATTTTAGATCTTGTTATTGTGTTTGAATCTTCATTTGATAATGGAAAATCTTTAAACATTGTTCTTATGACTTATCACTTATCAAACAAAGTTGACTTTCGAAGTTATTTTACAATTTTCCAAAGTCTTAAGGAGGATTTTGATGCTTTTGAGTTACAAACAATTATTGAGTTGTACTGTGTACTAATCTGTGTACCAATGTAATCTTATCCTTTCTTTCCTTCTATTTTTAGGGAATTTTTTTTTTTTTTTCCAATTTATTTGAGTTAGGAAAGATTTATTCTCACGTTTCACTTTTACCCAAAGGCTATAAATGTTGCCATCATAAATCATTTTGGTTGGTACTTTGTCCTTTTCATACACAGTTGTAGCCAATTATTGGTCTTTACTTTGGATCTCTCAACTTACTCAAATTGCAGTTTGTATTACACTATTGTCTCAAAGGACATTTGGTTATTAGGTTCATGTCATTGCAGTGTTATTGTTCGTCTTGCTAAGGTTCATGTCATTATACTATTGATTCAAGGACAGTTGGTTATTAGGTTCATGTTATTGCAGTGTTGTTGTTCTTCTTGCTATGCTTTCTTTCTACTGACAAACTTTTGAACTTCTGCAGCCTGCAGGAGGTATCTTGCTCTTATCTATTCTTGAAGATGGACAGAGCAGATACGTGGGGATTTATCAGTGGTGGGAGATCCTTGTATCTCAAGCTGCTTTTATGATTATAGCTTACAATCATTGTTTTAAGTATTTGTTGTTTTGGACATTGTTATTTCATCTTCTGCATCGTTCTGCCTTCTCTTCTTATGGATTTGAACGAGAGTGTCGTTCACTTTTCTCGTGCCAATGGTATTGCAAAGCCTGACAATTTCGGTGATACTGCTCTCAGTTTGAAATGTCTTGGAAGCAGTGCAGGGAGATTGATTGGGAGCTCTCACCATAACCACAAACTTTGTTCTGATGTTTCTGATTGTCCTGATGGTGGTTGCCGGTTGGTTCTTGGTTTGGGTCCAACACCACCTTCATATTATTACAATGTCAGGGTTAATGATAATGATAAAGTGTCAGCTTCTTCTGGGAGTTTTCAGGAACTCTCATCAGGAGGTAACTCAATTCTGCAACTTGGTCCTCCCTCTGTGACCATGGATACTTGCAGCGGACTTGATTGTTCGATGTTGACATATAATGACACTAATGTGTCTCAAGCTGTTGTTGACGAGGGTTCTACATCTGCAAGGCGATCAGGTGGCTATATGCCATCGATTCTTTTTGCTCCGAGGACAGAAAATGTTAGAAAGCCTTCAAGAATGCAAGAGTGTAGTACTAATTTTGGAAATTATGCTTATAGTTCACAACCAAGCCATGAGTCAGAGTTCTCTATAAGTGCTTTCTCTGACAGGTCAGCATCTACCACATCTTCTCAGCACAGAACGAGCAACCCAAAGAAATGCAAGTTCATGGGATGTGTAAAAGGAGCTAGAGGAGCTTCAGGTCTCTGCATTGGCCATGGAGGTGGGCAGAGATGTCAGAAAGCAGGTTGCAGCAAAGGTGCTGAGAGCAAAACTACTTTCTGCAAAGCCCATGGCGGAGGAAAGAGATGCCAACACTTGGGTTGCACAAAGAGCGCTGAAGGAAAAACCGATTTCTGCATATCACATGGTGGTGGAAGACGCTGTGGGTTTCCTGAGGGATGTGCTAAGGCTGCACGTGGCAAATCAGGGCTTTGCATCAAGCACGGTGGTGGTAAAAGATGTAGGATTGAAAGCTGTACAAGAAGTGCTGAGGGACAAGCTGGACTTTGTATTTCCCATGGTGGTGGGAGGCGTTGTCAGTATTCAGGCTGTACGAAAGGTGCTCAAGGAAGTACAAACTACTGCAAAGCTCACGGTGGTGGGAAACGCTGCATATTTGCAGGATGTACAAAGGGTGCAGAAGGTAGTACTCCACTGTGTAAAGCACATGGTGGAGGAAAACGTTGTATGTTTGACGGTGGTGGTATTTGTCCTAAAAGTGTGCATGGTGGGACAAGTTTCTGTGTAGCTCACGGTGGTGGGAAGAGATGTGTTGTGGCCGGATGCACTAAGAGCGCTCGTGGGCGGACTGATTGTTGTGTGAAGCATGGTGGTGGGAAAAGGTGCAAGTCTGATGGTTGTGAGAAGAGTGCACAAGGTAGCACTGATTTCTGCAAGGCACATGGTGGTGGGAAACGCTGCTCATGGGGAGGAGACTGGAAATGCGAGAAATTCGCTAGAGGAAAGAGCGGTTTATGTGCTGCACATAACAGTATGTCTCAGGACAAGAATGGAAGCAAGATTGGTTTGATTGGACCAGGACTTTTCCGTGGCCTAGTCTCTAGTTCTTCTCAAACTACAACAACTGCAACAACTACTACAACTACCACTGATCATTCTCAATCTGGAGTCAGCGCAGTCTCTGATTGTATGGAGTCCATTGATCGCCCCTTGCCACCGCTGCATTATCAGCCAGAGAAAAGACAGAAGCTAATGATACCAATGCAAGTTCTTGTGCCTCCATCAATGAAATCTTTGAGCTTCTCGAACACTGAGAGACCTGAAACTGAAACAAACAACCACAGTAGTAACAACAATGGGAGGAACATCTTTGACTTTATGATTCCTGAGGAGAGAGTTCACGGAGGTGGGCTTATGTCTCTGCTTGTTGGTAGCATGAAATAAACACTCCATTGATGGAATCTGAAAGCTTCATTATATGGTAACAAGGCTAGAATCTGTGAAAAGCTTTATATAATATGTATAGTTTTCGGGGTTTTGTTTTCTTTTTCGTTCTTGGATCCGTTGTACATTTCATGTGTCTCTGTTTTGTGTTTGTTCTTGTTTTGATTATTGTTGGGAATGTTACAATGTAGTAAAAGTAGTGTCTTATGTTCTTGTATAAAACCAAAGCTTAGAAGGTTTGAGTTTGTAATGTCACATTTGTAATTGCAAGAGCATCTAATTCAACAATAAGTTGAAAAGGATCAGCTTCTTTTTCTTAATAACCGAGTTTCGGTACAGTGTGCGTGCGACTTGAATGACGGATCAATTAGACCGGTTTAATCATATCAGGTTCAATAATATTTTGGTTTAGCTGGTCTTTCCCGGTTTAATTGAAGGTCGAGACTCGAGTTAACACCGTCAAAGCTATCGCCGTTATATTTTCCGTCAGCCTTATATAAGACATTCGTCCCTTTGAAACTGATTTTCCCTCTTCTTTTCTCTTCACAGGGGAGATTTTCTGGAGCGAGCTTCGTTTTTCCATCGAAGGATACTCGATCTCGATTTCTAGGTATGCGATTTCGAATTATGTTTTAGTTTCGAGCTTAAGATCTTACTCTTCCGTGATTGAATCGTTTTTTTTCTCTCTTCCCGATCCATCTACTTCCCTAGATTTTGATTTTACGAACGAATGTTGGCTCTTCTTCTACCTTTTTACTTCAATCGACATTCAGTTTCTGTTTCTTCAAGTTGGATGATTCTCGGTTAAATTTCCCCTAATTCATTGGTTGATTTTGTTTCATTTCGTCTCGTGAATCGTTATCGTCATTTTGGCGGTGAAATTTCTCTGCGAAGACGGATTTTTTATTAATCTGAAACTTTCTCACCGAAATTTTTTGTTTTGTGATCTCGGAACCATTCTTAGACTGTAAAAGCTTTTTCCGAAAGCTTTAGCGGCAGAGATTTTTTTCGGCGTGTGTTGCAAATCCTTCGGTGGTGATTTTGGCAAAAAAAGAGTCTCATTTTGAAGTCTGGTGATCCACAAGGAACCTCATATTCTCCTACTGTAGCGAACAGATGGACAAAAACGAGTCGTTTGTGTACAATGAGGTGGATTACGAGACACCGAAGCAGAGCCCACAAAGCAACCAGACGTGGCCAATGGACAAGATTCGGCAAAGCCGTTCTCAGAAGAAAATGTCATCACTTTTGAGTCCGGTGACACCTAAATGGAACCATAACATTAGCAATACAAGGTCACTCCTTCTGCAATGCTTACGGGACGCAAAATCAGATCCACTACCTCGTAGGCGCATTCCATTGGCATGCTCAGATGAAGGATTCTTGATGGATGGTGTTCTGGTCACATCAGCCACTAGCAAGAAGGTTGCAGATTCTCCATCCAGCTCTTTCGGACGTTCTTCAATCTTCCGAAGTCAACAGAAGAAGAATGCAGAGTTTAGCAGTCCTAGAAGCGAGTCAGGACGTAACCAGGTGCATCTTTTCTGCTTTATTGTTTACTTACTTGTAAGATTAGAATCGATATATAGGTAAGAACATCACTCAGTTACATAAGAAGTGGTAAGAACATTGAAATTAATAGACTTTAGTGATTGGATTTCCTGCGAGCACTGTTACCAATTAAACCTGAAACCTGATAAAGTTGCAAAATGTTTGTTTTTACTGAGCATGATTACAAGTAATGTATAGATACTGTTGAACTCCCTAAGCCTTGGTCCATTCAGGAGATGCAAAATTGTGTAGTCTTATTGCCACTAGGCTCACAATAATGTGTTGAAATGTATGATTTAAAGAGTTTTCTGGTGATTTTGCAGGACACCATTATGTCTCATGAGCAATCTTCAGATGGAGAGGGAAAGATGTTGGTAACTACACCAAAGGTTATTTTACTTTACAACTCTTTCTTTGAAGACTCATAACCAGTTTCTCATTTTCTCTTTTACCTGTTCTTAGGCTACTAATCCGTCAAAACTGCAAGCTTCTGCTGAGCCATTTAACCTCACACCAAGACAAGCTTCTCCTTTACCTTCCCAGCAACACTCATATGATCACTATAATCCGCAGTTTTCATGGGCTGTAAGTAGATCTCAACCCACTTTTTCTTCTACTATAAACCTTTTTTGTTGTGTTTCAGAAACGAACATTTCAGCCTCCAAATGACACTTTTATGTAAACCATCCTGCACCTGCAGCCTTACCCGTACTTTCAAAGGCCTCGGCCTCCGATCTACTTATATCAGAGACCACTACCTTTTCCTCTCTTATTCCATGGGCCTTACCCTTATCAGCTTAATAGCCAACAGGACTTTCCAATTCTCCCTGGCAACCAAACACCAACCAGAAGAAACTACAACAGCAACAGTTCCACAATACCATCCCCTAGCCAGCCCAACACATCCACCAACGAGCCAGCTGTCTACAGTCCCATATCTACTACTCTAACAGACAACCTCAGCATCAGTACTCCCACTACCACTCATGGCCCCTCACCTTCTGTTGATGGACGTGACACAGAGACTAAAATACAAGACTTGTCACCGTCACCTTCTAATGGACTTCAAAGAGTGATGCAGAACCCAGACTTATCTTATCCTTCTGTTGGACTTCAAACAGTGATGCAGAATCCATACTTGTCTTCACCTTCTGTTGGACCTCGAACTATAACGACAAATAGAGAGTGGTTACCTTCTCATGATGGACTCCCAACATACACAGAAGCTCAACTTGATGATATGCTATCAGATAACAAATTCCTATCAGTTGATATTTTTGGTTACAAATATACAAAGAGAATGCCAGCTCTCGAAGTGGACTACGCACCTTTTTACAACATGTAACATTCTTTACACCTTAGCATGTCTCTTCTCCTCAATCATACTTTCCAGCTTTTCATAGATTTTTTTTACAAAATTTGTTGATTACACATACAAAAGAAAGCTTATTGATAGACAATATGCCAAAGAGAAGAATAAGTCAATGAAATATATGCAACTGTGTGTTCATCATACATCTTCTATTTTTGCATTTCTTCATTCAAAGAACCCACCAACCAAACAATTGGTTTTATTTATTTATTTTGGTTCTATAAGTCTCAAAATAGGCCTGAATATAAAATTCAAACCAAATCAAATTTTAGTCAGTATATATGGTTACTACATTTTCAAAACCGAAAAAACCAAAAACTACTAAAAAACCGATATGAATTGAACTGAATAACCGGATATCAAAACTACTTTAGACCAATGAATCCTTAACCAGACTGATCTTCATATTTGCAATACTACATTGAATATGAAAATCTAATCTGGTTTAGACCAAGATCAAAACATTTTCTTAGGTACAATAAACCCATTATGTAAGTAGATTTTCATTGCAAATATTTTCGGTTTTCTAATTATGAGATAGTTATATATAAAAACAGAAAAACCATCAAAATCTCCAAAGCCCACTTTAAATTTTCATTATTATTAATAATAAATGATATGTAGAAGATGCTTGCATCATACATGAGTCAGTGCTTGCTAAGCAAGCACCCATAAAAAAAACATATAAAATGTCAAAAAGAAAAAGACGTAGAAAGACAATGTTGCTTGGCTCGGCGACACAAGACAACTACTAAACCCAATCAAAGATCTATACAAAGAAAGAAAGACTGTAACTTGGAGAAAAAGGCTCTCAATTGCTCAACTCTTATTATAATACTTCACAATTTAGCAATCCTACCCTAAACCACACCTGGTTTTAGCCACACGTTTATCAAATTTATAGGCCACACTTGATGTTTTATCTACTTCTACATTATTTCCTTATATTCTAAAGCTTTTTATTAGTTCTCTTTAAATAAAAAATATATTTTTCTCACTATTTTACCATTAATATATATATATATCTTATTTTTGGTTACTTAAAGAAAAAAAATAGAATATAATAACCAAATCTATCTCAAAACTCAAAAAAATATCATATGGAAATACACGACTTCAAGCAGTAGAATTCTAGTTGATAGTAGAAATGGATTTAACCAAATATCATATTTTACAATACTTAGATCGATGAAACTTGATTAATAGCCAATATCATCCCTAAGTCTTTAACAATATCACAGGAAATATGCAACTTTTTAAAATCTAACTTTGGTGGAAAAAACAACATAAATGAATTTAACCACATACCCTTCTCCCCACAACATCTATATGGAAAAGATACAAATAGAATTGGTATTCCTTTGTTGAGTTTGATAATAAAATAGAATCAAGAAAGAAAGAAAACCAAAAAGTTAAGTTTGGTCTGAATAACTTTTGAAACACACTATTAAGCTTTCTCCATATTATTTGCCAACATGGGGGGCTTATTTTTTTAAGTCTCATTTTGCATGCATCCAGTGGTAACATAATCATTATTACCCATTATATTTATATATTTATATTAATGTTCTTGCTAGTGTTTAATTTGGATCTTGATAGTCAAAACACTAATCCCTTTCTACCAATTAACGTATTTTATAAATAGTGTACATTAATTGCAATTTTATCCAGGCTATTAGATGTGGTTTTCCTCCTAACCTTAGGTATATTAGGCAAAAAGACTAGTTATATCGTAAGCCTACATTAACCAATAATTTTAGGGTCATGATTAATTTCAGAACAAATCTAGCTATACCATATTTATTATATTAAAGGTTTTTAAAACAGCTTGATCGAGAAGACCCGTAACTTAAATTCTAAACATTTTACATGAAGTTAAGCGACATTTTTAGTCTGACTACAAAAATTAATTATTCGTGGATTAGTATTTTCGATTTATATTTTCAAATGAAAAAATAGTAATCGAAAGAAATATTAATCCATTATCTAAATTAATAAAAAAGATATATTTGAATTTCAAAAAATAAAATACAACAAGACTAAAGCTTAATCATTTTTTTTAGCTTCTTGCTTGTAAATTTGGAATTGCTAATCTTACAACATATAACAATTGTAAGAATGATGTCATTCTCATTTTCATCTCTTTTTTTCACTTTTTCTTTTCATTTTTTTTTCTTTGGGTACAAAGATTTTAGGAATAATTGCCCACTAAATCCTTTTTTTTTTCTTTTTCTTGGGTGCTTCTGTCTTTATTATGGTAAGCTTACTTCGTCAAGATCATCTAAAGACAAAAACACTTCATCCAAACATGAGAGTTCTGTCCCATCCTCATCTTCTTCTTCACTGCAATTTTGTTCATACACTCTGCATATCACCCACTTGCTATAATCCTGCACACAAACATCCACGTGTCAATTCTACTTCTAAATTGAATTAGGTTAAAAGAAAAATGTAAACTTTAAACTAAAAGTTGATAACTTGATAACTTTAGGCATATGAAACAAAAGGGTAACACTCACGGGTTTGCTAGAAGAAGCCCGGCTTGATGATCTCTTTGAAGATCGACTAGATGAAGAAGAAGAATCTGGTAGAGAATATTCTTGCATGATCCAATTAGTTTGAGAATCTCCTAGATAAAAAGTTAGATACTTTTTGATTCCAACTTTCTTGTGTGTCGAGCTTGTGTAAATTGGCTCATCCATTCCCATTGATCCCCAATACCCATTGCTTGTTACTCTCTCTTGTGTTTTTCTACTATAGAAGTACCATTGCCTTCCTTCTCCTAAAGCTTTACCTGTTAATTGTAAATACAGATTTAGTGTTAATTAATGTGTTATCAAAGACTATATATTAGAAGAGTTGCAAAAGAATACATTATCAAATCATCTAAGAAGATAAAAACAAAGTTTACGGACACCCACTAACTTAATTCGATATCTCCGGAAACAAAAAGTCAAACACCCACTAATTTAACTCGATATCTCCGGATACAAAAGCCAAAAGGAAAAAATTCAGAAATTTAGATATGTTAGTAGTCTAACTACTTTGCTTTTAGATAATTCGCATCCAATTTTTTTTTTGTGGGATATTTTATAAAATAAAAAGGATCCAATGTATTTTGGTGAGTGTGTATAATATACATATATGATTGATTGTGTAGGTGTATCACGAGATTGAATGATTGATATTGGTGCACATGTATGACTATGAACAAAGCAATATGTTAATAATAGTTTCACCAATTAATGGGTTCCTTCCAATTGAATAAAAAAGAAAAATGTACTATTACTTTTTGTGTATATGGTGAGATTTTGGAAACCAAAACAATCCTTAAAAGAGAAACCCAACAAAAGTGTACCGCTTAAAAAAAAGACAGATTGGTTACTTAGTTTGGTGACAACAATCAATCTATATGTCCTTTAACTTGAATCATTATCATATACACATAAGTATATATAGTCAACTATACATATACATACACAATACACATGAACTTACATGCATATTATGCATAAATACATTTCATAAAACCCATACACATACATGCATGATCATGTTCTCAACTACTCTCACAGATATGAAAACTCGTCGTCAGACACTGACATATTGATCATGTTAATAATCTAGATTTTAAATAATTAGATTTATGATATCATACTACTCACAAGTAGAGAGTCGGCTAACCCAAAAATTGAATTTCGAGCCGAAATGCATGATTATGTTTTGCATGATGCATACATACAAAGAGAGATACATATACTATATGTATATACGTACCGGGGAGGTCCCAAGGATCGTAAGGGTAAAGATCGAGGTCAGGGATGACGTCAGGGTGACAAGGCAACAGTGAAGCTTTACGGTGAAGGAAGTGAACAACGAGTTCTTCATCAGTTGGAAAAAACCTAAATCCTGGTGGTAGATTCATTGATATAAACGATATTGATTGATCTTGATCACACTATATCTATATGGTTGCGTGAGTGTGTGTAGAAGAAGATTAAATAGGGAGATAGAGAGAGAGGATGATGTGGAACCAGAGGAAGTGTGTGAAAGAGATTGAGGTATATATAATAAGAGAATTGTGAGAAGGTGGAATTTTATAGTCATCTATGTATGTACTTTTTGTTTGTGGTTTCTTTAGTTCACTTAATTCTTTGAGCAATTACCACCTTTGATTTTAATTATATTTAAAAAAAGAAAAAAGAAAAAAGAAAAGAGAATGATGGTAATAAAGATGGAAGCAAGCAAGTGCAATGGAACTAAGTGAAGATGATTAATCCATGTCAAAGCTCAAAGGCCGTTCTTTCCGAGAAGTCGTCTCCTTAAGTGGATCTTCCAATTTCGGCTGCCGCTTTTTATTTTCATAATTATTTTTTGGCAATACAATTAAACAGGATCAATAACTCAAACTGTAAAGAAAATGTCTTTTTGGTCAATTTTGTTATTTTTTCATCGAAATTCGATTTAAAAAAATTAGGTAATTCTTATTTGATATTGTATAAAATTTAACGGGAAAAAGATATGTAAGCTATAAATCAGACTATAAAAATTTTGAAATATTTAACTATCAAACTATTACTGAGAAAAATTTGGTTTTTTAATAATTTATTAAATTCAAGTTATGATTGATGGAAAAGAAGATTTACTTATCACATATATTCTTATGGCTTTTTTTTGTTACCACTTATCAAATATTATTTCTAAATTTTTTGAATGTTATAAACATAATAATAGCTGAGATTTGTTAATGAGTTTAGATATCAATAATATGGTAAAACAGAAATGAAGAAAAAGATTATAATTCACATGTGAAAGTTATTAATTGAAAAATAAATAAGTGAAAAGAAAAGAGAAAGAAGGTATTGAGGATTGGATACTTCGAAGCAAAAGAGTATCTTCTTTCTTCTTCTTCACCACTAAGAAGAAGATTCTTATCCACTTCTTCTTATTTCTTCTTTCTATTTTCGTATTTTATTATTATTTAGCAGACAATTTTGTATTTTTTTTTGGCGTTGGCTTTTAAAACCAAATTACTTTTTATTTCAATTAATGAGTGTATGTCAAGTCAGAGCACATCTGAATTTGGTTGCTTCTATTGATAGTTGCTAATTATTGAGCTCATTTATGTTTAGTTTTTTTCTTTCTATTTTTTATCAATAATTAGATTGAATAAACGTATTTTAAACTGTAAATAATATTACAGAAATGATTTATTTAAATATTTTACTTTTATTCTATGTATTTAACTCTTATTTCTTTCTTGTCTCTTTTTTGTAAATTAAATATTTTTATTTAAATATATATAACCTGTGTTAGTATATTGTAGTAAAAAAAATGGTTTTCGAATTATTTTTATTTTACTCATACACAAACAATAATTAATACTATCTTATAGTGAAATAATTCAGACTAGTTAACAATATTTGTCTTTTGTTGAAATTGTATAAACATAAACGATAACATTTAAAGAGGAAACTAACAATTGATCTCTTAATAAAGTAAATTTTGCATTGTTTGATTAAATTTTCTGATGTTACAGTGCATCTTATTTGCTAATCTTATAACAAATTAAGAAATAATCTACTTCACCAAAAACAAAATTGGCTACAAACCAAAACAATGCATCGGCAATAATCCACGTGGCGCACATGAGAATGGCTTTGGTCCCATTTCTCCCTTTGCCTTCATTTTCAGTTTTGTATCCTTTTTTACCCCTCTCCTTCCCTTTGTATTTATTTATGTAAAGTGTATGATACTCTCATAAGCTTACATGAATATATTCAATACGGTCCACAAAAAATAAACAAAACGTTACCGAGTTGTTTTTATTCTGGTGGTTAGGATGATCTAACTAATGATTTGGTACCAGGGTTCGATTCCTACCCGCTGCATTATGATAGCTTAAAAAAAAGATTATTGGAGATGAGTTTTACACTATAGAGCGGAACTTTTCGTTCCAATGTTAAAAAAAAAAAAAACAAAACGTTAATAAAAATTTCAGAAATATAAAACACTTAATTTAATATACAAACTTTAAACTACATATTCAAGTCTCTCCTATAAAATTTAGGAACTCATGAATTACAATATATATATATATATATATATTTATACCTTCTATTTTAACTATTTTAATCAAATAATATATATATATATATATATATATAGTTTTTTTGTTTAACTATATAGATTATAATTGATAAGAAAAATTATAGATCAGCGTATTCGAAATATTATGTATTGAGATTGATAATCATAGTAAAATATTGGTTGAAGTGAATTTTCATATTTACTCTATAAAATTGATTTTGATCAAGTGGTTAATTCTAATTTTTACGATATTTTCTACTAACTTTTCAGATTCCATCCTCGAAAAGAAAGTCTTCCCATGGTGAAGTTAAACCTTTTACGTTGACCATAAACTTTGACGTTGAAGTGAATTTCGTATTTGTAAGTTATAGGCTATTTGTAAAAAAAACACATGACTATTTTTTATATTCTTTTGTTTGATATATATTGTGGTACTCAAACTAAGTTGTACTAAGTAATACATCTCTTGAGAGGATCGATAATTATATTACATATTTATTTTTATTTGAATTAATTAATGGGTGTCTTCGAGACAAGGCAACCTCAGATTCATCCAAGTAAGTAACCCCTATAATATATATTCATGTACTAAAATTATTAAAATGTGTTGATTAATGATTTATGTATATTTGAAGAAACCTTTAATATTTGTCAATCTTTCTTATTTGCAGTCTCCCTCAAGTAGCAATCAATGGCTTTTGTTATAAAATTGAGATCCACACAAACTCAAAGATTGAGAGTTCAACTGATTTTCTTCTTTGGACCTACTGTTCTCTTTTAAAAAAAAAAATAATTTACTTAAAATAATTGACTTGTTAATAATTGGTATTACTATATATTATTGTTTCCAGTTTCAGATTGTTAGATATTTTACTTTACGAAACATAGTATTTTTTGTTTTATGAAATATGACTATCTAAGTATTTTAATATTTTATTTTTAATTTTATAAAATTTATATATAACGATACATAATAAAAAATTATTCTCTTGCTAATTTGATAACATAAAGGCTTCGAATGGTGAATGTAGATTATATGCAGATCATAAATTTAGGAAATATTTAGATTGTTCGTCGGGTTCAATTCCTCTTTTTTAAGTCGATTTCGATTCAGATTTTAAGTATTGTATAATAAACTAATATACGATTAAAGTAGGTTAAATATGGTTTAAACTTTTGTTTGTTTTATAATTTTATATTTTCAGTTAAATAACTTTATTAAGTTTATACTATGTTTCTAAAATATATCTTGTTGCATTTAGTTTTTATATTTATTGGTTTTTATGTCTTAATTTTGATAACTAATTAAGTATATATTTTAGTTAAAAAATTTAATTACATTGGATTACTAAGGACGTAACTTTGCTTACCAAAAAAGAATAAGTACGTAACTTTAGATTAGACTCACGTGATCAATCTATTCTTTTTTACCATTCACCCAATAATTAATACAGTACAAAAATTAATAAATTAAATGCTTTGAATGATCTGTCCAGATCACGTAAAAGAAGGAAAAATAGACCTACACTCTTTTATATGGGAGGTCCCCAAATCTGCATTTTTCCTTTTTTTATTTTTTTATTTTTTTATTTTATTTATTGTGATTATATAAGAAAATTACAATCTATTCATTTCCTACAACTATAATTCACTTTTTTATCCCTTCATTAACGAGAGGGAATATATGTTTTCTTTTTCTCTTTTTTTCTTCTTTAAGGAAATTGTAATTTCTTTTAAATATCCAAATATTCAAATAATATCTTAAAATATTTAATTTTTTTTTAAAAAATACTCTAAATATACTTTTAAAAAATATCATAATATTAGATTTTGGGTACTCGTTAGGTTTTTGTTCAAATTTGTTATTCGGAATAAAAAATTTATGATCCGTTCAAATATTTAAGCGGTTCAGATTCAGATTCGAATCTTCTATTTTGGATCGGATCTAATTTTGGATTTTCGAGTCCAAATATTATGCTCAAACCTAGTTATGATAATAAAGATACAAACATATTAAATTTTAGATGAAAAATGTAAGAGAAAATGTTATAAATTTATTATGAGAAAATTAATTTTTGTTTTTGTTTTGTATGATATGCATATAATATGCATATGATCTACATGATCTGTATTTTCTGATATGCATTCACCATTCAAAACCATTAAATGTAGATAGGGAGTACAATATTAAATATGTGTATGTCTATTTTTATTTATTTTTAATTCGCATACTGATCAAAATATTTTAATGATTTTTTTTCTAAAAAAAAGAGTGTGAATGGCAATTAAAATTACAGAATAATTTGATTCTTTATTTGGATCGGGTATTAAAACATATGCTTTCACTGTTTCTCTGTTGTTGTTTCAACTATTGTTTTCACTGTCTTCAATATAAATTTGAAGGCTTACTTAACTTGCTAAACAATTTATCAGAATAATAATATAAAAAAAAAGAACATGAACATATATTTAGCAGTAGCTAGTAGGCAAAACCCTAATGAATAGAAGTGTGTGGGTGCTCTTCAACTTTGCTTCAGATTTCTCCAAGGTTTTATTTTATTAAAAATTGGGAAAATAATTTTTTTATCAAAAATGAAATTTGTTTAATAATAGAAATTGTAAAAAAGGACAAAATGGTCAAAACACATGAATCACATTGTTGGATGATCTATTGCTTACGCTTACGCACGCACATGCCGACCCCCACACGCGTGATCTTAAGATCTTTGTCTTCTTTAGTTTGTCCTCATTAACCATCTATTATTTTATATATTTTTTTCATTTTTATTAGACTTAAATCATTCTTGTTATGAGCTTTGATATTTAATCATGATTGAGTACTTTAATTTAAAATTTTAATAATATTATGTGAATAATATGATTCTTTAAAATCAAAATTTGGTAAAAAAATAGCATAGTTTAATTTAACTATTTGACTAAAAATACTACTATAACTAAAATTATATAATGATCCAAAAATATTCCGTGAATTAAAATTTTTTTAAAAGTAATTTTTGATTATGCCATTTTATTTAACATGATCTGATTTTAAGGAATCCTATAATTTCATGTGATATAATTTACGTTTTAAAGAGTTTTGAGTTATGAATATGATATTATTGATACAAAGTGAATTAGTTGAGCTAAGTCTACTTAATTGCATGATTTTGTAGTGAGATTATTTTAGTTAGCAAATAACAACCTTTAATGAGATTGGGGAAAAAATAATCAAAAAACAATACTTATATAATTGGATTGCTTAAGAAAACAAAGACTCACAAAACTACAAAAAAATAATGTTATAATAATAGTTAAGATGTGAACAAATAGGGTCATATGGCCTAGCTTAGTGGTACCACTATTATCTCAAATCACATCTCAGATATATAATTCAGATTTAGAAATCGTAAAGATAAGACTTAGCAGAAACAAACAAAGAAAACAGGAAAATTAGGATATAAACAAAAATATGATTAAGAAAGGTGTACTAATCTCTTTTATTAAGGACTACGTGGTTTAATAATGGAGAAGTGTGAAGTTACAATGAATCAAATCAAATCAAACATTGATAGTATTAATTTAAATAAAACCTTATTTTAAATTTAACTTTAATTAATGGGTGAGAGGGAGGAAGAGATTGGATATAGTTTCGGCTTAATTATTTTTGTGCATTGATGTAACTATCAAACAAATTGGAGTTAGGCAATAGTCAAAGTCAAACTTGTCAAAACCTTTTCAACATGCCCACATTTTTTTTGTTTTTTTTCCAAATTTTTTTATTCATTAAACATTATAGTCCAATTACAACAAATCTTAAGGGTAGTGCCATGTATTATGCTTCAGCGACATATCTGACAATAAAATTGAATTAATGAATATGTATAATTTCTTCAACAATTACCGTACAGAAACTTAAACCGATGAATAAACATTACCGAAAAAACTATATTTTATTTTTGGAAAATACTTTAGTTCTTATCTTTTATATTATTTTTTCTCGTAAAAAAATTTGATGACAAATCCTAATCTATAATATATATCTCACATAATATTTTATACTAAAAATGTATATTTTATGATATTTAATATGAAATTGTAATAGTTTGCTACAATAAAAAACTATTTATTGAAAAAAAAACTATTTAAAAATAGCGAGAGAGTTGTGTTGGGAAGATACGACTCAAGTCAATTTTGACAAGCTTTGCCAATTGTTAGTTTTTAAAGAAGTCAAAATTCAACCTTCAAATCTGAAATACTATAACATAAAATAAGATCAAATGATATTTTAAATCAAATTTTGGTATAAAAAAATTGAAACGACTAAATATTTAACTATTTAAACTAAACTTATTTTTTTCTATAAAAGTTGAATATAATTAAACCAGGTTTTTACGAATTAAGTATCTCAGTCTCGATAAATATAAAATATATTTTTGGCTGATAATTTCATAATCTCTATGTGATGTATAATAACTAATAAAATAATAAAAATTAGATGTATATATATAGGTGTGGAAAATCAATCCACCCAATCTAGAAAAGAAAGATAATATTTAGTTTCACATCAGAAATCATATCAAACACTTCTAAGCTTTATAATGGAAGTCCTATGAGTATATTATTCTGGTTTTTTGTTGTAAATAAAAACGTTATAAAATTTTGTTACTATTGTTTTATAAGTCATCAAGTACCCAAAAGATTTGACTACTCCCACTCCTTGTAAAACCTAATTATTACATTAAACAATAATGATTCCTAAATCCAAGTTTATCATTCTAATTAAACTCCATTAGATAGAGATTTACTAATTAAGTCGACAAGAGTCTTATCCATTTACTCCAAAAAGATAAGACAAATTTGGTGAAAACGAGTTATACATATTATTGGAAAATAGTTTTATTTGTAAAGAAATAAAAATTAACCAGAAAATTGTAGAGAGTCCACAAAGCAATAATAATAATTTCGATGTCGAAAAATTGTAACACGACTCATAGTGCTAAGGCTTATGTGTACGTGATGTCCCATTAAATAATCACTTTCAGATTTCTTGGAACTATGATTTTCTATAAAAATTTAACACGTGCAGTTGCAATTTCAATTCTTTTGATGTCAAATATTAATTTAAACAATTTTAGAAAGATATTATTATTACAAACCAATTCAATTTCAAAACATGTAAAGGTGTATGTAAGTATGATTTTATTTCTTTATATATCTAAGATAAGGTTACCCAAATATTGTAAAAATAACCTTATAGAGATTTAAATTTTTTCTTTTCATGTTTTTTCCCAATTTCTTAACTTTACATCTTGTGACTTTGCTGCATGCTGCTTAGCTAAGAGCTAACCTTGAACTTCAAACCAAGCAGCTTGAAGAATATGAGACTATAACCAGTGTCCTCTAAGCTGTTTTTTTGGTTGAAAAGTAAAAATTATATATCAACGAAAAAAGTTTATACACAAAAACATGATCTAAAAAAAATCCTGAATAAAAAAAAAAATTAAAAGATTCTAACTTCAAACCATCTTTAAAGAAAGTTATGAAGCCTATGAAAATATATGTAGTGTAAAGATGAAATCCGATTATGGATTTGCTTCTCTATTGCCCTAGTAACAATCACAGCTGTGGTCTTCGGCTTTCTATAAATTCTAAAATTCTGCTTTATTCAAATATGATAGATAGAACCTTGAAAAACAAACCGAACAAAAATTCTGTCGAAATGACTAAAACAAAAACTAATAAGGTCAGAAATAGTATCAGACCAATCTGAATTGATGGAGACTCCAATTAAATTGCTGCAGAGAAAAGTCCAAATAGTATAACTGTAATGGTATCTAGACTGTCTTTATGCAGGTATTCTACCTGTTATGTTTTTCCAATGCCAATGAGAGCTCATTTTTAGTTTAAGCTGATGTTTTAAACTTTGTACTAGTGAATACTAAAAACCATTAAAACTTTGTTCTAGTGAACACAAAAAATGTCATAAATTAAACTTTATTACTAGCGATATCTGAATTTGACCGGGTTCAACATGTCACATAAATAATATAAACGATATTATTAAAAGTAATTTAATTAATAAGATATCCAACTAATTTGTGAAAAAATAGATAAAATTAAAGCTTTCACAAATTTAAAAATTTAACTCTAGTTCAAATTAAATTTCCATAGTAAAATAGGGAAAACAACTATTATTAAACTGAATAATTTTTGTCATGCTATTTTATACATAAATTAGAAAGCGATATAAATTTTACCGCTACAAAGTAACAAAATATTCAAAATTCTTTACATAAACTCATAAAATTTATACAAAAAAAAAACTCTATGGTTCGACTTCTGATTTTAGAGAGAGTTTATCATTAGTTTCTATATTTGAGAGAGATTGTAAGATGAATTAGTGAGAGGTTGATTACAGATTTACCTGAGTTAAACGCAATAGTATTTAATCAAAAATCATTTCAGTAAATCTTTTTTTAAAATCAAATTACCTAAACAAAATTTTATTCAAAAAAACTTTATAAATTTTCAAGAGGTAAACCAACTAGATCATATGCTTATTGACAATGATATCTAACTTTAATTAATAATTAATTAATATAACTAATCGTTAGATTATATCTAACTGCAATATATATAGTAATTAATTAATAATCAATTAAGTTGTTTGATATATCTTCTAGAGAATTTAACAAACGTTGGACTTAATTTACAAAAGTAAATGATTTTGTTTTCAGAATGATAAAAATACAAATAAGGTTAATAATATTGGATAAACATTGATCTTGTTGCAAATATATTGTGGATATCAATTAAATTTTACTCTTATATCCCTATATGTATAACAATTTAGGTCTTAATTGGTAAGACTACCATAATGCTCTTTTAAAATTCAATCATATTTATCTATTTAAATATTTTCAAATATGATTAGTTTTTAAAAGAACATTATGCTCAACAAAAAACCTTACCAATCAAAGTCTTAATAGAATAAGATGAACCCATATTTATACACAAACATTTGTTGAAAATAAAAAATTTCTTCAAAATAACACCTATATATATATAGATTTTTTTAAAAATATTTTCGATATTATTACCGGCTAAGACAGAAGCAAATAGACTCAATGAGCTTTGTCGAGGACCAAGGAGTAGTGATTTCAAAAGCCCACAAGGTCTTAAATCGACAATGGTGGACACAATGAAGCAAGATGTTTCAGTAGTTGTCTCTCTCTCGTTGGAAGCCTAACTTGCAAAGGCAAAAGGTAAAACCTTTTTTTTGTATGTCATAAGAGATTTTTAGTTTCTCTAGTTTTTCCAATGCACACGCAGTGTCTTATGGAGAAGGTAAATTCAAAACTGTCTCGAAGCAACTCTACACCGTTCTGACAAGCTTGCAGATGGGTCTGAGTGAAGACTTTATCTTAGTTAATGGTTTCTCTGAAGTCTAAAACGCCATTTCTGAGACATCGTTGGAATACAATATTTAACCATCAAAACACTAACTTTTCTATTTCACCAAATTTACCAATTAGCTCAAATAGTAGTTGGCAATATAAAATAGTTTGATCCCAAGTTTGGTTGATCAAGGAAGTTAGATTCGAGTCTTTTAGATACATACATTTATTAGGACCTGAAATATATGTCAATATGTCATGATTATCTCATGATTATGAGATAGTAAGAGTTCTATCTCCTAAACTAATCAAGTAAAGTTAAACAAAACAAAAAATACGATTTTACTTTTTATAGATTTAAACTTTTGTTTTCCATTTTTTTTTTCTTTCAATATCATAACTTTACATCCGGCGACTTTGCTGCATGCTGCTTAACTAATAGCTAACCTTGAACTCTCTCAATAATTTATGGTTTCTGCACATTACATACTTACAAGCATGTGTATTAGTGAGTCCCTAAGCGAGAGAGATTGAAGAATACCTGAACTGACATCTAATTCATGACACAATGACAATTCCAGACTGCAAAAGACGATGAAGTAGGAAACAAACATGAGTAATGGTTTAGAGTAAAATGGTTCTTGCAATGGTTTGTTATTAAGTGTGTGTGTGTCCTCACATCGTCTACTATGAATCGGTCTATGCTGCTAAGTTGCGGTTGTAACCATTCAAGTGAATATGCTGAAAAACTTTGTTGTCCCATTTGTAAAGGTTGATGATCAGCTGCAGATATGATAAAAGTAAATTATTGTTGTAAAGTTAGTAAACAAAGACATGGAGAGAAAGCGAAAAAACAGAACATGTTCTTACCTGATTTTCGTATGATTATCTTATGTGTCACAAATGCCTGCAAAGACCACATGGAAGGGTAGTGAAAAAGACTCATCCAAAGGAAGAGACTTTAAGGGTCACACAACAGAAAATTACCTGCCAAGAAGAAGGCATGAATGGAGGTTGTTGAGCTTTACTTGTAACATTCTCTGACATATCATCGTTTGAGGAGAATTTCCTGAAATTAGCAAAACGTTAAAAATGAAGCATATTATAATAACACAAAATGAAACAGTAGAGAAATCGTGTTATTAACCAACTTAACTGGTTATTCTCAGGTGTTGGGTACTTTTCTTCATAAAGTGTAGCCTTGGTGGCAATTACTACCACCGAATGCATCTGCCGTACCATCTTCAACTCTTGCACTATCGTATCCACCACATTCGTAAGGGATAGGCTTTTCCTATATATCATAAATTATTAGTCTCATATAGAAAGCACCAAACTCTCCAACATGTTGAATTAAGTAAGCTTAAGACAAAGATCTAACTAAAGCAACTTATAACTTGTATACAAACAGATAAGCTATGTCGTTATGCTGTTACACCATAAGAGTTCCTTTCGTTTCTATGTGGCAGGACTTCAAACCAAGCACCTTGAAAAAGATGAGACTATAAACAGAGTTTCCTCTAGACTGTCTTTATGAAGACATTATACCTGTTATGTTTATCCAATGCCAATGATGACGATAGACGATCAGTCCAGTGGAAAGCACCAATGCTGGCGAAAAGATAGTAAAATAGTTAGCGCAAATGAATCCTGTCCACTGCTAGATCAGATAGTAGCATGCATAAAACCCGACAATGCATCTGCGAAAGTAATATCGGACTAGGTTATCTAGCCATATGGCATCAACAGAAGAGCCACTCATGTAAACTGTATAACTTCCTCAGAAATATATAACCAAACCTTTGATAAATTAGTTTCAGCATTTAGAGGATAAAGAGTTTTGGAATGGTCCTCGAGGAATCTTATCATCTATAGATCATAAGCAACAAACCTGTCAATCATAAGCACTCCGACTTGACTTCCACTCACTTCATGTTGTTGGATCTGATAATTCATTGTCTACAACACAATGGCGTGATTATCAAAAGGGGTCCTAGAATCCAACACAAACCCCACAACATGATACTTGAACAACAACACTACCTTGAAATTGGACAACAGTTCGAGACTATCATAGCAGCGAACATACAGAAACCTTTTCATGCATGAAACATATAACTCCTCATCAAACAAAGTCTTAGACTTCTCTTGTTGAGATTTGCAATTTCTTACATTGGATTCTTCAAGTTGCCACCATGTTCCATTGCCTAACCCTGATACGCTGAAAGAACTACATTCATCCATTTTCGATTTATATGTTTGGCATATTTCATCACTACACTACACAAAAACTTAAACTACCAAACATCAAACTATTGCCATTCCAGAAAAGACCAAAGCCTATATAGAATATGATCCAACTGTTTATGCAACTACTTAATTGAAAAATCCAAATCAAAGCAACAATAAGGGAAGTTCTCAAAATTTGCATACGGTTAGCTTGAAGAAGACGATGCTTGAGCATTTCAGATAAACGGAGTACATCAAAACGGCAATCCAAATCGAGAAACAAAACCAGTTTCCCTAATCCTCCATAGTGAATGCCGTTCCACTTCTTCGGAAGAATACAACTAATCGCAGCCTGAATCAATATCTGAGTTTTCGCAGACGGAGATGCGCCGGTAATCTCGACTACATTTCCGGCGCGTAGAGGTACTCGATGAAGAGGAGGAAGAAGCAGGAATGCACGGTCTTGAAGAACCCTCGACAACATCTTCTTCGCATTCTCGTCACCACGAATCCAACTACGCGGGTCTTCTTCTCCCATCGCTCGTAACGCTGTAGTCCCGATCACTCTTCCGACGAGCAAGTCTCGGAGACTGGCCGGAGGTTATGTTGAATTTATATATGGGCTTACAAGAGTAAAGCCCATGGGCTTTATTAAAACAATATTAATGTGAGCTGGGTTTCAAAAACATATTTTAAGCCCAAGAGTCTACATTATTCTCATATTTTTCAGTTTACTCCCCATATTTCTGTCATTATTTACATTAATCCATGGATTTGATGAAGTCTACATAATAGGCACAAATATTATGTGTATTGATTTTCCAGCCCTACAAAGAATATTTACAGGTTGCAGAGAACTCAAGATCAAAGACAAGATCAAAAGTTTGAGGTTTTCACACAAAACATGAACTTTTCTATCTTTCTATTGACAGCAAAACATGAACTATTATGTCCATATGATTTACAAGGTGAAAGGGTTTGAGGGAGGTTCAACGATTGGAAGTTTCGACATGGTTACATTTCCAGAGATCACATTTTGCGCAATCGTATCCTCCAAAGGCATAGGATCAACTTGAACTACATTCTCTGGGATAAATTTCTCTCCATCAACTTTAGCAAGAACTTCAAAATGCATTCTCATTGTCTCTGGCTTTGTTCGCCACTCTGGAAAGTTTAAACCTTCAAAATCTGCTTCCTTAAGTTTCCTTTCTACACCAAAACCAATCTTCATAAACGTTTGAGCTGCGACATCAGCTTTTAACACCTTAAAGGAGCCTTTTTGCTGAGCTTTGGGACCCAAAACAGAAGTCAATAGCTTGTCAAAGCCGATTATGTTAGGGTTCGAGCCATTGATTGAAGTAATTGGCCACATGGTTGTAAACTCTTTTGGGGTAAGAACAGTACTTGTAGTCCCACTCCCAATTGTTGAGAGACTAGTTTTGTCTTTGGACATGGAAGATAGTTCCACAAGTCCAGGTGCAAGACGTTTAAGCTTAAGTTTGTTGTCCGGAGATTGTGAAGTTGATGCAAGAGAAGTAGGACCAACGATACGGAGCGAGAGAAGTGGAGTTTCTTGATCGGTTGCAGCACGTCGAAGCTCTTGAGCTAAAGACAAAAGTCCAGAGGCAAATTCACTGGAGCTTTGGTTTAATGGAAGTGGCAAATCAATCGGATGACGCAAACTAACTGATCTAGCTCCTTTAACAGTTACAACAGCACCATCTGCTAACATAACTTTCTTCAAAACACCAGCATCCACATCATACTGCAGAAATTTCAACACAACAATCAATAAACAAAACCAAACTCAATTGTCCAAGCAAACATTACCAATCGATAGCAACAAATCTTTTAACTTACAGGTAGAGAAAGACGCATATTGTTTGCATCTTGGATCCAAAGTTCCATGGGACCAGCAAGTTGAAACGGAGCCAAAACAGGTAACACATCACTAGATGTCTTCTTATTCCTCATAGGAACTAAACCATTATCATCCATGGATCCAATGGGTTGTTCTACTTGGAAAATTGGGAGATCTACATATTCCCATCGATTCACATCTTCAAGAAGCTTCAATGGAAGCACTTTTTTGTCGATTTCTAAATCGAATTCATATGAAACAGCATGCCCTACCAATGCATCCCTTACGTCAAACCCAGAAATCTTCACTTCCTCTGATTGAAATCCAAGTCCCTTTATAATCGATTCTTTCAAATCCTATCAAACCAGAAATTATGAATTCAGGAAAGTAAAAACCTTAATTTGAAACATTATATGATATATTACAATTGGTAACTTTCTTACCGAGATAGCTTTAGGGTAACGAATATTGGCCTCAGGAGACGAAATTAAAGCTCCAGAAGGTGGAAAAATCGTCAATAAAATCAGAATCAGAGTTCCAACACAAACCAATACTCTGCGACCCATCATGGATGAAAAACTCAAAACCACGCCTTAGAAAGAGTAAAAGCCTTTGAGATTTAATAATTCCGAGACTGATTACGAAGCTGCGAGAGAGAAATATATCACGGACGAAATTCGACGCTTGAAGGTTTTTATTGCGAAAATTTAGAAGACCCTAAAATTAGGATTTATGCTTTTATGGATAGTTCTGGAGAGTTTTAAATAGGATTTTCCCAAGGAAGAGGATGATGACGTGGAGAGTGATAACCAATAAGAATGAAGGAGTGATGTGGCGCGATATCAAACGATGTGTGACGTGGCATCAACGATATTAACAAAAACTAGACAAAATTTAAAAATCTAAAAATTTTGGCTTCGCCCGTGTTCGAACCGGAGATTAGGCTTTGAAGATCATCCATGTAACGAACGAATCATGGGCTAAACTTGTCAAGAGATCAGTCTCTCATGGAATTCTTTCAGTTTTCTGAAACAGTTCAAAGACATTCTCGTGACTTGTTTTGCTGGATTATGAACAATTGAGATTCTTTTATACCAATTGGAAGAATGAAAAATAATAATCAAAAATCATGTTTCTGTTCCTGAACTATAAGTTATGAAAAAGACATGAATCTTAGAATGTAAACTTAACCAAACAATTAATGTTTTTCCTGTAGAGAAATCTGAATAATCTTTCATAATATTGCAACAGAGAAGTAAGAATATACATATGAAGGTAACTGACATTTGTTTATGTTTTTGTACAAGAAAGCAGATAAAGGTATCAAAATAACCATCAAATCTTACAGTGACCTTTGAGGTTACTGTCTTAAGAAGCTTCGTGGAGAAGAGGCGCACCTGTTGAATCTCTAGCCACTGCATCAGGCTCAGAATCTTCGTTATATCGATCCACACTATTCAGGAAAATCCCTGTAGAATCACAAAAGCAACAAAATCATTACTTCCATATCAAACTAAAAAGAAACTTCTCTAGTTCCAGTGTAGCTAAAAACCGAACCTATGCACCAAATTGCTGCAGCTGGAAAGAGAACAAATGTAAGAACAAGAGAAGTCACTCTCCAATTGTTCACATAGTCCTGCGTGAGCAAATGAATATAAATTCAGAAGTCAGATACAGTGATGACATAAACTAATCCAGATGTGAGTTTAATTGAAGCTTAATTTGAATAAGGCATTGGATGCTTGAATCATTTATTTTGTGGATACAGGTGAGAAACCAACCTGAAGAACTCCAACGAGTGGTGAGGAAGGTACATCTCCAAATATATGGATAGAGACAGTAGACATTGCCATTGCAAGTGGTCTCAAACTTGGTTTGACACAATGGAGAACTATGAAATTCACAGGACCCTACACATTATGATATCAATCATAAGACTATTAGTGGTGGACTTAAAAGCATAAAAGAATCAAATGGTTAAAACCGAGATTACCTGTGTGGCGAAGACGAGAAGTTCACCAACAGCAAAAAGAGCTAGAAATGCGTACATGCTTTTGAAACAGAAAGCAGTAAAGCAAAATATTGCTCCTAAAAATGTTGAAACTGAAAGAAGCTGAAAAAAAAAAACAGAAAGACACGATTAGTTACTTGTTTAACCTAATGAGAATGGGAGTTTCTATTCAAGGGACTTGTAGAGTTTGAAATTTGAGAATGAGTTGTCTTCCAAGTGAGGATGTTACCTTAAAAGCATTTGAAATTGTAGCATCCATGAAATCTAGAACCACTCCTCCTGATAATGTGCCAACGATTCCACATATAACGGTGACCCCTCCAAATATCAAATCGGCATTTTCCTGCCAACGTGTAAGACATTAAGGTATATCCCTCTACACAAGGAAACAAAAACGCTCTGGTAATAGTTTACCATCTTGTAAATGTTATAACCAGCCTTTGGTCCCCAATATGAATATGCGCCTATAACAAAGTTGTAAGCAATATACCCTGAGAAAAGAAAGAACAAAATAAGACTTGATCAATAAATCATACAACGAATAAATGCTTAAAACACTTTAATACAAGAGAAGGAAATATGGTTTACCAAGACAGTTTGTAACATAAACCTTATCTACCAAAAGTAATTTCAGATCTTTCATGACAGATGAAAACCCATAATCGACTGGCAACACATTTAAGTTATTTGTTCGGGTTTTTCCTGTATCATCCGGAGCAAAACCTGAACATACAAAATTCATTAGAAAATGCTCAACTCCATCAGAGACAGAGGGTGTGAGTGTTTGCCACATTGAATACGCACCTTTCAAATGCAACGGTTTGATAGTAAAACCTAGAACAGCAAACGGAAGCATAAGTATTGCTTCTCCCCAAAATGCAGCACGCCAAGGAAGAACACTCCCCACCTACAAGAAAACAGAAAAGACGAAATTGAGGTCACTGGAGGTGGTGTAAATCAGAACCACATAATCAGACTATGGTGACATAGACAGAACGAAAGAAATATAACTCACCAGTCCACCATACACATAGCCAAAAGCATAGCCTGTCGGAATGCACATGTAGAATAAAGCAAGCCACGCTGATTTCTGGTTAAAACAAAATCAAAAGTACCTTGTGACTAAACAGCTTCCTTTCCTATAAAAAATTAAAAGTACCATCCTATCGAGAGAACAGATACATTCCAAAGAAGCAACTACCTGATCATGTGGGGCATTATCGTCAATAAATGGGGCAGCTAGACTTACAAATGATGCTTCACCAACACCAACAAACCTGAATAAGGTGAGAAGGGAAAAACGGATATGTATATGATTGTGAAAATACGATATGAAAGATATAATTGAAAAGCAAACAGAAAATATGCCTACATGCGACAGATTGTGATGGACCAAAAATCAAACGAAAGACCACAGCCAATCACGGCAAGAGTCCAGATCGATAATCCAACTCCAATAAGTCTAAACGGATTAATCCTGCAACATAAAAAAGTAAGTGAGATAATAGCCTCAAAGATAATGAAATCTAGGATTCGGATTTAGTAAAAACTGATGCTTTTGTACTCAAAACTTTGGGGAATCCAGTCCACACCTCTTTGCTACTGAAGCAAATATAGGAGATGCCACAAGCAGTCCAACCATGAAAGCAGATGACAAAACTCCATCTTCGAAATTGCTCAAGTTGAAATCTCCCCTGTGTAGTACAACCATGGACATTACAAACTAAACAGCCAAGTACCCAATACTGATATCTTCAGATTTCTATGTTTTCACATAATACTACACAAAAAGAAAAGTGGTTTCCAGCTAACAATGATGGATACACAAGAACCAAGGGGGTTTCTACGAAGATGCTCAGCTACATTATAGTCTCTAGCTTAAACAAAAGTTTGATTGAAGTCACACTACTTTTCCAATAGATAATTCCAATAAGTAATGCTTTAATGGATAGACGGGAAGCCAATTGAAACTTACTGTATTCCGTTTCCAGCTGAACATGTACCACTTGCAGTGCAAGTACCACGACTCCCATTGATACCATTACTTGCAATAGCTCCTCGATCTATGTAATTTATTAAATTGACTACACAAAACACAAAGAGAAGCCTGCAGAGATAGCCAAAAATTAGCACAAGAATAAGACAAAACCAATGATAATTAACTCTATCAAAAAAACACTCCTCAACCAAACACCCACGAATTTCGTCTTCTCTAGAGTTCAAGGACTAAGAACTTGCTAAAAAAATAAGTCCACAGAGTTTATTAGTATCAATATATCAAGACTTATACAGCAACAAGAATTGCATCGTCATGCCTACTTAAAGGCAAATTCTTATCTTAAGCTGAAATAATGGATTGGTCATTATTGGTCTCTATCAATCTGCTTGTTCCAGAAACTAAATGTGACCCAGAATTTGATTACATAACATATGTAGTTTGCTTTCACGCAAATTAAAACAAAAGGATCATATCATCAATTGTACGGAACTCCCTTAAGTTGAAATATAGAAGATTGCAAGCGATAATCAAAAAGTTTCCTACTTCATTCACAACATAAACTTAAAGCTTCTACAATTCACCCAATTTGATAAAAGTTGACCTAAGAAACATATACAATGAAGAAACAAAAGAGTTTACTTTTTGGGGGAAAACCATGAAGGTTCTGCGATGTTATCTTTCATCGGAAAAGCTGAATCCCTCTCCATAATTCCAGGGTTTTCTCCTCGATCACTTTCTCCGTCGACATCCATGGCAAGTTCTGTTCTCTAAAAGATCCGAATTTTGGATATTCCATAGGGATATTGTTGTAATAATTAATTGCTTGAAGAAAACAAGTCCGTCTTTTTAAGTTTTGTTTTCCTCTGTTATTTTTGGTTTTTCATTAAAAAGTTATTTCTTTTTTTGGGTAACTGTTTCTGGTAGCTGAGAGGCTCCGGCTTCTATGAAATCCATTCGGACTAGTGGAAAGCCTGCATTATTCTCCACAAAAAAACAGCAATCTCCAATACTGAGAATTGATGAATCATCGTTTTACAATACATTCCTCATGGCCCGGAAACCTCTCCTCCTAAACAAATCGAACTCTTTAACTAGTACATACTAATCGAACCCTTTAACCTTGACTAGTAGGTAACCTTCTCCTTAACTAGTAGGTAAATCCCTTATTCATGTAATGAAAACACATTGATGTTGAATTGTTTGCTGATGAGCTTTGACTTCATCTCTTGGGTGGGTGGGTCTGAACTCTGAAGTGAATCATAATACAGTAGTCAATATTTTTAACAAAGACTGAACTAGTTTATAAATCTGGAACATTGGTTCTCATAAATATCTCAAATCTGCGCTTAAAACATGCACTATGATTCTTGAGACAATTTGATCATTACCAGAGTTCTTATTCTTCATATACAGTAGTTGTAGATTCTCAGCTCCATAAAACAAATGTACACTAAAAACTTCAAAGACAATACCTTTGTGTTTTGGCAGAAAGATAGCAAACTGAAAGTAAGTTCTCAGAACCTAAGATACTTCTGAAAAATATGCAACACAACATGATTAGGAAAATTGAAGATTTTTACTCAAACCCAATGATTCTCTTCAATCCAGGAAACAATCCAGAAAACGAAGACATTGAAGAAGAAGAAGATTCGACTGTTTTGTCAGAATCTAAACACTCTTCTTCCACCATTTCCTTCACATATCTTACAGATAAAGGTTGGAAATCTCCACCCAAGTCATCTACAAACTTTTTAACAAGAACCAATTTATCTTCTTCTCCAATTTTCCTCCATTTATTCCTCATCTCTTCTTCTTTCAAATCCATATACCTACAAAACTCTCCCCAAAGAATCTCACGACTCTTCTTCATCGCTTCTCTTCTCTGCTCCGAGACTGCGTTTGCTTACCCGATTTCTCTAGCTAAATCCTTGGCCAGGTCCGATCGTTCATAGTTTTCTTCTTCTTCGTAGGCCTCCTTAACCTCATGTTGTTAATGATATTTTGCGAGATTCCGGGAAAAGGAAGTGTTTTGCGGAAGAAGATGAAGAAATCTCAGCGACATTTTTCAGCTTTTTCTCTCTCGCTCTCTCAATCTTTGCCCTTTGTCCCAAATACTGAAATAATATTATTCTATTTTGGATTTTATTACAATTGTGAAAAAATGCACAAAAAGACATGTTAAGCCTCCAAAGTCCAAGCAAAGGTTGAGCTTTAGCCTTTCGAGATACTCAGATATTATTACAGCTTTTAGGCAGTTCAACACCACAAACAACCCCAAAGACTTGGACATTAACTTCATGGAAATAGTAATTACAAAGCAAGAAAATCGATTTGGAACTCTTTAATATAAATTGTATCACAGTACAAGTTAAATGATTGTGAATTTTGTGAAAGTGTGTCAGTGTCATGGAAAAAGGAACAAAGGATTCCTATAAAATCGCATCGAACTAAGAATGATTTACAGTTAAAATCAATGGTTGAACATTTCAAACGTTTGAGCTTCCATGCACAAACAATTCTCTGTTTTTTGATTCTTGACAGCGTCTTCACTCATGTTTTCAAGTTAGTGAGAATGAGTTCTGCTAAAATATCGACCCATGTGTCAGGAACACCAGGTAGGCACCAATGCATACAGTCTTGTCCCCATTTCGCCACTGCGTCCTGCTTCCCTAACCAAATAGCAGGGTGAGCATCGGCTCTGAATTCGCTTAGATGAGTCAGATCAAGTAACTTGATCTCTGTAGTTTGCAACTCATTCCTGATAATGCGGTTAATCCTTCTTGCTTCTTTGTTTACTCCATTGTTCCTAGGATCAAACCACAAGTCAAGCTGTCGAGGTCTTAGCATCAACATCATTAATTAAAAGAAAAAAAAGTTCATTCGAAAAAGAATATATTTTCCACTATATATAGGGATAACCAAGAGAAAGAAGCAAGGACTGAGATCGAGAAAACCGCACTTGCTCGCCAAAGCTTGTTAAGGTACCTGGTTTTCTTCGAGTGGTTTATCGAGTAAGCAACTTCCATTCTGGTTCCAATCACCATCATAGAAATGCCTTGGTGATTGCAAGCGCCAGTACTTAAGTGTCTTTGGTGGGACTTCTCTTTGGATATAAGAAACCATATGTTTAAGAACTACTTCAAATCCTTCCAATATATCAAGAGGAGGATTTATCGGCTTTCCTTCTTGATAGAAGACAAGAGGCATCTCTTTGGGAAACTTATCGTAACCCCACCTAAACTCCAAAACCAGACCCACCACATACTCAAACTAATTTCTCCACAAAGTTGTAAGCATAGAGAGAAGGGACTAATTATTTACCAATGGCCAGAGTTAAATATCAGAACATCGTAGAAGCTAGTGACGTTGATCCACTCATCTGCAGGAACATCAACATCTACTCGATATGTTCCTTTCAATCCTCCTTGATTAGCTTCTGCAGAAGATTCTGGCTGCCACCTTTTCATATCAGTTTAGAAGAATTCCACATATACAAATACACGTTCATAAACAGGTTCATGAAACGTAGAAATTCAACAACAATCACAATTCAGTATTGACCAGAAATCTCAAAACGCATTTACAGCTGAAGGAAGGTCTAAAACATTTGTAGAACCACCTAACAATCCCTATTAGTGATACTGAATTTGATCATTTCAAGTAGTTTCAAGAGTAGGAATTTGATCTTAAATTTTGGTAGAAATCTTACTGATATTTAGCGAGAAGCACAGCTCTGTGATAAGCAACAGTGACATTGAATTTAGGGAAGTAAGCTCCACGCCAAGCTTTTTTCTTTTTCCACTTCACAGCACTCGGATCAGCCAATCTAAGTATACACAAAAACGAAACCACGAAATTCTCGTTCAGAGAATCCCCAACAAGCCCAACATTCTTATTCCTCATCCGTCCTAGAAATCTGGTTGGGTCAATTCGATTCAATCTACAGCCATTAGGTACCCATCTCCATGAATTGATGGCATCCATGTTTTCTCGCTTGTTTCGTAAACAATTCCAAGCATTTCTATGAAAAGGGCAACTCTCGTCGTAGAAAGGTTTCGGAGTTTCTGGATTGAAGAACCATTGGCCGGAGAAGAGATCGCACGGTGGAGGAGAGACGAGGTTTGAAGTGATCGGACGGCGGAGAATGATTACGGAGTAGAAGAAAAGTAGGAGTAGAGAAAGAAGTAGCAGACGGGGAAGAAGTGAATATCGGAGCTTCGATGGCATCGTCGTGTAGATTCGTCTGGATCCGAACTCCATTGATTCACTCGAAATCTGAAACGAAATATTTATTTATTTACTTATTTTTCCTTTAACAAAAAAAACCGGTAACTTGTTCTTATTTCGGCTTAATTAGATTCTCCGGTTTACATACTTCAATTTTTGGTTTGATTTTCACTTGGTTTTGGGTTTTGGATTTAAATCACTTTGATTAGAAGCTTATCAATTATCTACTAAAAAACAAAATAAATAAATGGATATGGATAATAATATTGGATGGTTCACAATGTAGAATACAATATTTTGGTTTTTTTAGAGTTTAGTTTTGGCTTGGTTCATATAAGTGGTAGGAAAATTACCAATTTTTCTTTTCCAACATGATAATTTTGTACTACTATTTTCTATTATCAACGAATTATCATAACTTTTTGTTGAGAAATATCTTTTAAAAATCTATGTTTATTTTTTATTCGAATTTTCCACTTCCATGTAAAACCATTTCCATACAAATTTTACATAAACCTATAAGAATAGAAAGAGAATGACAAATTAGTGTATTTTTTTCGTGAAAAATCGAAAATTATGATTAATTTTATCGTACATACCACAATGTATAACTTGTTTTAAGGCGAAGATCACAGTAATCTCGCAGTTAAGCTAGTAGGTTGGTTTTGACCAGTTTAATTATATTTTCCAGTTTTTTTGTATAATTTTTAGTTCAACTTTCACTTGGTTTGAATTTTTTTTATTTAAATTGTTTTGATTAGAAACTTATTGATTATTTACTGAAAAACAAAATAATAAATGGATAGAGCTATAAATAATAGTATTGGATGGTTCACCATGTACAATACAATTTTTGGTTCTTTTAAAGTTTAGTTTTGGTTTAGTTTATTAAAGTATTGTTTTTTTAAATTAATATTTTATATTACTAAAGAAATATCATGAATCTTTGTTGAAAAATATCTTAAAATATTTATGTTCATAGTCAATTTCTTCTTCAAAGATGACAAATTTGTGTATTTCGGTGGAATAAATTTTTTTTGATAAGTTCTATCATATATATACCACAATGCATAATCCATTTTTTTTTTGTCAACCTTATTAGATTTGGATCAATAAAGCGTGATTCATAACTTAAATGTTCAAATTAGAGTTGGTGGGATTCGAATTCTTCATCTGATGCATAACTAGATCAGAGGCAAGCCAACTGAGTCACCTATTTCTTGGCACCATTTCAGTTTTTTAGATCGAATATTTTAAATTCGTATAAAAATTATATTATATAGAAAGTTAGATGTAGAATTAGACGGTTGACTTAAATAATTTAAACTTAATATTATGATTTTTTATATTAAGAAGTGGTTAAATTTTTTTTTTTTCAATTTAATTTTAGCTTTTAGTAGTTATAAAATACTGTATAATTATATAAATACATGATAAGAAAAATATTAACTAAATTATCGGTACAGTCGGTATAGTCCAGTTTGGATTGGTCCACTGCATGGCATAATTGTAGATTAACTGATAAAAATATGAATTAAAATAATAATTTAAATTAATTATCCAACTAATCAAGTCTCCTTCTTCTTCTTCTTCTCTTACTTCATATGACATCATCTCTCCTCAGCCTCCTTTCGTTTACTTCTTTCATTGAATCTCATGTAAGTCAACAAATGTGTATGCTCTTTTGGTCCATTTCTTGGTGATGACCATAAGATCTCGTAGGATTAGTTATCAGCTGATGGTTTCTGCACTAGATTGGGTTTTCTTTTTGTGTGATAGTGAACGATTGGCTTTTGTTTATCTGGATTTTTAGCCTAAGATACTATTGGATGGTTTTGAGCGATTCTTTTTTATTCGAATTTTGATTATCTTTCTCTTCTGTTAAATCAATTTTGGTGTCTCCGATTCAGATGTCTGAAAAGTCTAAACTTTAGTTTTAGAACTGTGTACATTTATGCTTGTAAGTTTTCTAGATGTTACAGAAGCTCTTTTGCATCTGGTTATTAGATCCTAGTTGAGATTTTTCACTCCTTTCACTAAAGGTCAATGTTTGATTGAATCAGTTTGCAGAAATGGAGACTGGTGCTGGTATAGGTTTGTATCCTTTGCACCGCTGCAAAACCATTTACCTAGTGAGTGATGTTCTATCTCTTTGAGATGAATTCTATGATTTTGAAAGATTGAAGATGATGTTAGCTTCTGAAGCACCGGGTCAGATTTATGGGGTTGATATTGAAAATTTTTCTCAGGTGAGACATGCTCAAGGGATTCATAATGTTGATGGAGAAAAGAACTATAAGGCTTACATGTCTCAGGAGTACTTTGATGCAGAGTTGACTCAACTTGGCTGGCAACAGGTATTGTAGAAAATGAGCTGCACTTGAGTCTCTTTATCCATAATGTATAATATACTCATCTTTTGGTTCTCTTGGTGGCAGGTAGATAGCTTGCGTAAGCATGTTCATTCCAATGGACTTCACAAGAAGGTTGAACTGGTCATCTCGTCTCCACTGATGAGGTACTTAAGAAATGTGTGATTATAAAGGTCTTAGTCTAGCTGGTCTTCTTGGTTAGGAAGACTTATCGAGTTATTGGTTACTAACATGTTATTTAAGTTCTTCTGAGACTAATGGCTTGTGTGAGACTGTGTTCTGCATATCTGTATAAATGTTTTAGAAAAATTCTCATTTTATATTTGAGCGTGAAAACTCCATCTAGAGAATAAGCCTTTGAAGATGTTTAAATTTGTTTATTATTGTGGGTTTTGTTATATGTAGAACATTGCAAACTGCTGTTGGTGTTTTCGGTGGAGAGGGCTACACAGAGATGAGTGATGTAGTACCTCTAATGGTAGCAAATGCAGGGAATAGCAACCGTCCAGCTATATCGAGTTCAAACTGCCCACCTATTATTATAGAGGAGTCCTGCAGAGAACATTTGGTATGCCTTTTCAGTGTAATACGTACTTAGATGTAATACGTACTTAGACTAAGGAGAAATTAATATTGAACATAATTACGTGGTAAGAGTAGGATTTGCAGTTAAATATTTAGATTCCTATTCACCAGTTGAAGTGACCACAATTATTCTATTATCTATGGAAAAGACATGTTTGACTCATTAACCTAAGATCTTGTCGCATTAGGAAACAATATAAATATTGACGCTTAGGAGCATAAAGTTTTCACTTTTGTATTCCATTTTTTCTTTACACAGGGAGTGCATCCATGTGATCAGAGGAGACATATCAGCGACTACCAGTTTCTTTTCCCGGCTGTTGACTTTTCACTGGCAAGTAAAAATTGAGAGTCTTAGATGTGCCTGGCATTGATTATTACTTGTAATCTTCTGGTTGCTCAATCAACTATTAGCAACGTACAGCTCTGCCAGATAAATTATGTTTGCATCATATGACTCCTCGCATTTAAACTTGCTTCTAGGTAGAAAGCGACGAAGACAAGTTATGGAAGGCTGATGTTAGAGAAACAATCGAAGAACTTGCAGCTAGAGGAAAAAAGTTCCTGAACTGGTACATTCTCTTTTACCTAATCTAAACCCTTTCAAGATATAGGGAAGTTAGTTCTGTATCCATAGATGTGCGGCTTATAGGAACATCTGCTTAGCTTCCTCGACATTGTTGGTTTAATAAGTAGAAATAAGCCTTTATAGTATCGAGTTATAATTATCATAATTTCATTTCTTCAATCTCGTCCTTCTAAAGTTTGTATCTTTCAAAGTACTATCCTTCTGTATAATTGTTGAGTAATCCCCATTGGTCTTTCAATTCATCCGAAATGCTGATGGAATCAGAACTATGTCTGACTTGTAGGCTATGGACAAGGAAAGAAAAAGAGATAGCGATTGTGACTCACAGTGGCTTCTTGTTTCACACACTGAATGCACTCCAAAATGAGTGTCATCCAGATGTTAAGAAGGAAATTTGCGGCCAGTAAGTTCCTCTTCTAATTCTGCTATTGTTTTCAACAGAAAAGAAAAGTAACATGGATTAAGCTAAGTGAATACATCTTAATCTTTTGATTCTACAATTTGGTTTTAATTGCAGCTTTGCAAATTGCGAGCTACGTTCAATGATCATCGTTGACAGAAGGTATATGGAGTTTCTTCATTTATATACAATCATGGCTTTGGGTATGTAACCAAGTAAACTCTAATGTTTTTTTTCATGTTTAAATTCACAGTATGTTGGGATCAGACACTTCAGTGACTGATTATCCAGGAAAGATTCCAAAGGGGATTGATCTTCCAAGTGATGCTGTTGTAGATGATAACAACAAAGGTTAATGATTCTATTTGCAAAACTTCCTTGTCTTCAGCTTTCTATTTATCCATACACAAGCCTCTTGCTGTATGCATTCTTACAATATTCAAGATACAATATGACAATCTTGATTTATCTTTGCTTGATTACGACTTTGAATGATGATCAAATTGTTCAGACACAATCAATAAACTTGTTAACTTTATTACAAACTATGAAACTCTCTTTCTGTGTCATTGAATGGAACAGTAATTGTTCGTTATATACAATTGAAGTATAAGACAAAAAAATTGGTTATGTACAATAGAATTAATCGAACCATCTTAACCGGTCCATCTACTCCAATAGTCCCTTCAAGATGAGCTGTAAATATTCAAAAGGCTCATCTTGGATTTCAAATGATCAAATTGATGAGGGAACAAAGGCTTAGTAAAAATGTCAGCAATCTGATCGGCAGTAGGTACATGTAACATCTTGAGTAAGCCTTTATCAAGTTTCTCACGTATGGTGTGGCAGTCTAATTCGATGTATTTTGTTCGTTTATGAAACATCGGGTTAGTAGCAATGTATATGGCTGCAGTACTATCAGAGAAAAGCACATGAACAGCCGAGCCAATTACACCTAAGTCCTTAAATAATGCGAATAACCAAACAAGCTCATAGGAAGCAAGAGCTAAAGCTTTATACTCTGTTTCAGCAGAGGAACGAGAGACTGTGGGTTGCTTCTTTGAGCGCTAGGAAATCAAAGAAAAGCCAATGAACATACTGAAACCAGTAGTAGAACATCTACTATCTGGACAGGAAGCCCAATATGAATCTGCAAACCTTTGAGTTAAATCCGGATCAGAAGAATAGAATAAACCTTGACCAACTGTGGCTTTGACATATTATAAAACTCTGTAAACTACCTGGAAGTGAGCAGTCTGAGGAGCATAAGAGAATTGACAAAGCTTATTCATAGAGAATGTGATGTCTGGACGAGTAATTGTCAAGTACATAAGTTGACCAACAAGTTTGCGATACATCTCTCTATCTTCCAAAAGATCACCATATGTTTTAGAAAGCTTCAGATTGGGAATCATGGGTATAGAAGATGGTTTACAGTTTAACATTCATGCAGAAGAAAGAATCACAAGTGCATACTTTCTCTGACTTACGGATATACCATATTCATTGCGAGCTATTTCCAATCCCAGAATATACTTGGGAGGCCAAGATCACGCAATTTGAAACATGTGTGCAAATACTTGGTTAACAATTCTACTACATCATCAGATGTAGTAGCAATGACTATGCCATCCACATAGACAAGTACAACAAGAAAATCATCACCAATGCTCTTAACAAAAAGTATATGATCACCATGGCCTTTGATAAAACCATAATCAAGTAAAGAAGCAGAAAACTTCTTGTACCATTGTCTAGATGCCTGTTTTAGACCATAGATTGATTTTCTCAATCTGCAAACAACATTCGGAGGAAGAAAGTTCCCCTTTCTCTCAACATAACCTACAGGAAGACGCATGAAAATATCTTCATCCAATTGTTTGAGAACCCATTTCTTAGATGCATAAACTTTGAGAAGTAACTTGATTGTGGCCATCTTAGCAACAAGAGAGAAGGTTTCTATGTAATCCAAACCTTCCTTTTGAGTATCTCCCTTAGCCACAAGACGTACCTTATGTCTCTCAAAAGTACCATCTGCATTAAACCTGAGTGTAAAAACCCATTTGCATCTTATTGCCTTCTTACCAGGAGGAAGGGACTAAACATCCCAAGTGTGAGTAACCTCCATTGCATCAGTCTCCTTGTCAGCTGCTTCACACCACTCTTTTGATTGTCGAGCCTCAATATAAGATTGCGGAATGGGAATAGAACTAATGTTATTTATAAAGACTTGATGAGCATCAGATAAGTGTGAGTAAGAAAGATGAGATGTAATAGGATATAAATGTGAACAATCAGATGAATAACAATGGAAATCTTGTAAGTGAGCAGGAGGTTTCCTTAGGCGGGAAGGAGGAATCTACATATGTAGATTCTCGTGGAGAAATTTATGGTGAAAGAGAAGGAAGTGGTGGAGAAATTTGTGGAAGATGTGGAAGAGGAAGGAATGAAAGCTGAGATTTAGAGTGTGATAGTGTGAAGAAACCAGCTGTATCCTGATCTTTGGAATGTGTAGCCAGAGAAAATACTTCTTTATGGAAAACAACATTCATGTAGATGAAAATCCTATTACTTTTCAAGTCAAGTAGCTTACATCCTTTATAACCTGCATGATAACCCAAAAATACACAAGCTCTAGCTCGAGGTTGAAACTTATGGCAATTCTGAGGTGAGGTAGACCCATAACAGAGACAACCAAATGTTCTAATATGAGAATAATCCGGTAGTTTACCCGTTAAAACCTCAATAGGAGTCTTGTTAGCTAATACCTGAGAAGGTGTACGATTGATTTAAAAGATTGCAGTCAAAATACAATCTCCCCAATATGACAAAAGAACTTAAGACTGGAACATGAGGGCACGAGCAACATTAAGAATGTGCATTTTCTGATCTAACTGATTTGACTGAGGTATTGAATTGCTTTTCAACCTGAGAAACAAATGCTGGAAAGACAGTTAATACTTCAGACTTGGTACGGAGAAGATACACCCAAACTGCTCGAGAATGGTCATCCACAATGTTAGAAAATATCTAAATCTTTTTGGACTTTCAACTGAAAAGGGACCCCAAACGTCTATATGTAATAGCTCAAAAATGTTATTACAAATGTTATTGGGAGAAGGAAAAAACAATTTCTTTTGTTTAGCTAAATGACATATATGACAAAATGATTTGCCTTTATTCTTATGTTTGGTAGCTCCAAGAGCTTCAGAGATAATGTCTAGTCTTGTATAAGATGGATGACCAAGCCTTTTGTGCCAAGTAGTGACATCAACCATTGCATTGAGAGAAACATATGAAGATGTATTGTCAAGCACATAGAGGTTCCCAATACGCTCACCTTATCCAATCATCAACTCCTTGATATGATCTTGTATCCACCAATGAGTTTCACCAAATACAAAACGACAATGTAAGTCAGTTGTGAGAGTATCGACATTGATCAAATTCAAATGAAACTCAGGGATGTATAGAACATTCTCAAGAGTGATATGTGAACTAATGTAAACTGTACCAACACCAGAAATTCCAACTCTAGAACATGTTGGTAAGTTAACAAAATTCTTCACTCTAGTGCCTAAAGAAGAAAAGACACTACGATCATGTGCTACATGATGTGTAGCTCTAGAGTCTAATATCCATTTGTTGGGAGAAAGACTTTGTTGAGAAACTGTCAATATGCTAACAAAGCAGTAGGTGGAATTGGAGAAAGAAATACCCATATTATCAGTTGGATTCTTAGAAGAGCTAGTTACAGTTGAAGATGCAGGAAGTGGAGGCTTCAACTGTGAGCTGAAAAGAGCCATAAACTGTTGTATCGGATCCTTAGAAAGATAACCAAGAGCATTCTCAAGGTTAGTAGAAGAATCGTGAACATTAACAACTACAACAATTGAAGGGGATGGTGGTTGAGTCTTGTTAGCAGATTTCCCTTTCTGACCATAACCTGGAGGAAAGCCATGCTTCTTATAACATTCATCAACCACATGACCCAGCTTGTTACAAAAAGAACAGACAGGACAATTCTTGAAACCAGATTGAGCATAACAAACTGCAGATTCATCAACATTAGAAGAGTTCTCTGAAACTTGGAATACAGCAGCTAGTGTGAGGATATTAGAGAAGCCATTTTGACTATCATCTTGGTCCAAAATGTGATACACTTCAACCAAAGATGGTAATCCTTCTTCATTATAATCTGCATGCGAATAATACTGTAAGAATCATTTAATCTAGCAAGAACTTTCATAATACGAGTACGTTATGTCCTTTGTTGCATCTTAAGACCATGTCCATAGGTACACGCATCAATAGGTTCCTCAGAGCTTTCCAAATTGTCCCATAATGTTTTGAGACTAGTGTAGTATTCAGAAAGACTCAGAGTTCCTTGACGAAAATCATGAATCTCTTGAAGTATATTGAAAGTGCGAGGCAAGTTTGTGACATGAAAGCGTCCATGTAAATCATTCCAAATGTCAGGATGCACCATTAAGACGTAAGATGCTACGATAGATCTGAGGTGAAACAACATAAAACAACCAAGATTTTACCATATTGTTGCATCTCGACCAAAGACGATAGTGAGATTCCATTGTAGCCGGTTGAATAATAAATCCATCAACAAATCAATTTTATTCTTAGCATCCAAAGCAATACACATCGCATGTTGCCAATTATCATAATTACTACCGTCAAGACGAAATATAGACGATTTGAACACCTGGATGATCCACGCTATGGAGGAAGAAAGGCGACTGACTTGGATCTGTTGAATCTGGCATTGTATGACTTGTGGAGCTCCATGAGTTCTGTTTTCATAATCTGGAGGAAAATCCGAAGGTGAATCCACAATATCAGTCAATTTAATCACTTTCCGAGTTTGATTTGAAGTTGAGCTTCCATAAGCTTTCAATCTTGCAGATCTCCGAACTACACTTTTCACAGACACCATTGCGGAAGATAATCGGTGAATCTGAAGAAGAAATTGAGTTTAAATGAAGATCTAAGCAGAAATTTGTGCTTGTATAATGATCGAAAACAAAGAATTTAGCCAGATGATTCTAATACCATATTACAAACTATGAGAGAGAGCTTGTTGGAAGAGAATTCAAAATATCTGAAAATATTTATGTGTCGTTGAATGGAAGAGTAATTGTTCGTTATATACAATTGAAGTATAAGACAAAATTGGTTATGTACAATAGAATTAATCGAACCATCTTAACCGGTCCATCTACTCCAATAAACTTGTACAATGCAAACACAGATCATATTCCTCAGCCAAAGAAAATCCTTGCTTTTTGGTTGTTGTCTAGATAATCCATATGAATTTAGTTCGTATTGAGAACATGGTAAAAGACAGCGGGTTTCTTGGAATGGAGAGTGAGCTATAAGCTCCCAAGTTACCGTACTTTTTGTCTGCAGATGCCTGCATTTATACACAACAATGTTGACTTCTCTGCTGCCTAAAGCCACGAGTATTGGAGTTGATCTTAAGATCTCTTAATTACATAGATGGTTGAGATATAGAACAGAATATGAACATACTGTTGCTTTGTTTAAACTAATTAATTTGGTTCCTCTGCTGTTAAATTTTAAGCTTATGCTCTGTTGTTTTTTTTGTTCCCTTCCAATTGTGTAATCTGAGTTCACGTATTTTGACGCCATAATCAAAACATATCAGATGTAAAAAAATTATTAAAAAATGTTTACTGCCCTAGGTAAGGCTAAAACCCTATTTTCTTATGTGTACTTATAAGTTATAATTTTTTATACACTATTAGAAAAAATCCGAATCCACCGGATATCCATATAAAATTTTTGTATTATTCGTATTCATGAAATATAAAAATTTATTATCCATATTTATTTTGGTCAGATATCTATTTTCGAATAAAATTCCGAATATGGATCGGGATATCTTGCAGATACAATGTTTAATGTCATGCCAATTGCAGGGATATCAGGGGTTTTGCTATACCACATGGTTACATGTTATGATGAATAAAAGAAGTTTACGGGCTTAGTCAAACCCTAAAGCCTCCAGGCCCAATATTATTGGGATTATAAGAGAAGAGTGAAAACCTTATTTTCTCATCAAACAAACGTATTACGTTTCTTCCATGCAATATATCTGGGGAAATAAGACGTGTATCTTGACCAAGTCATGTCGGCCACAAAAATCCAGTTATGAAGTAAAGTTCGTGAAATCCAACTGAAAAATATTTTCATAGATCCATAGGGTTAGGAAGATTTTCATTATTCTCATAGATCCTATTATGATAAAGATTAAAAAGATATTTTTGTTACTCTTGTAGATCCTATTATAATAAGGATTATGAAGAATTCCAGATGTTATAAATATATCAATGAGAAACACTATATATATGGATTTTATGTACTTGTATTATCAACCAACTCAATAATATAATTCTACTCAATTATCTTACAAACCGATCTCACGGCTGCTAAAGATGGGGATCACATCATCAAAGGATCCAAAAACTGAGGATATGGTTTCCAATCCTGGAAACGATCAAGTTCCGTCAGAGAAAGTGGAAGATTGCCGAATTGATTGGGAAGACACGGAGAAGGCTACTGCAATACTGAAGGAGATGTACGCCTTAACAGAAAGGTTTATGGAATTAACCAAACAGGTTAAGGAATCTTTAAAAGAAGGTGGTTGCAAAGAATTAGTGGTGTCTTTGGAAAATTGTTGCAACAAAGACCTTAGTTACGAGTGTATCCGAACCTTTGAAAAGCTTGTGAATTGTATGTTTTCTCACCCTAAGTACTATCAGCCGTACATAACTGCGATTGAGAATGTCGAGGAAGAGCTGGAAAAGCGTGGATTCTGAGTCCACTACAAGAATATATCTAGGTCAAAAATGATCACAAAATAAATGTTTGTGATTGTTTCTGACCGGATTTGGGTGGTCAATTTGAGATGGTCAAAAATTTATTTACGGTCGATAACGGTCAAAAAATTTTGATCGCTTTTTATCCGGCCAGCCCCAATCATAAATTTATGATCACTGTTCCGATAAAAAATTTCTGACCGAAATAGTGGTCAAAATTTTCTAATCGGAACAATGGTCATAAATTTCCGACTGGATTAGTGGTCAGAAATTTCTTACCATTATTGACCGGTTCTGTTTTTTTATAAATAAATTTAATTAATTTAGAAATATTATTATTGATTTCGAAAATAGAATTTTTAAAATTATAATTATATATTTTGAAATTAAAAATACTAATATATCTTTAAAATTATAAATACTTAATATATATCAACGATGGATGTATCATTGTTAATGAACCAAAAAATACTTGTTAAAAAGTTTGTACTACATCTACAAATTATATAAATATATGAAAAAAAAATATATATATATATACATAATATTAAAAAATACCAATTTGTATCTATATTAATTTCGAAATTTATAGTTTTAATATATACAAAATGTATTTATGAAATAGAAATTGAGGATGGAGATGAAAAATGATCAACACATTGAAAAATGATCAATGATCAACCATGGAGGAGAAAATTTGACAAAAAATTGGAAAAAGTTTGGGAAAAATTATGAAAATCACAAGAACACAAGTTTTGTGTAACAATCAACACATCAAACGAATTTTTAAAGTAAAAATAAAAAATCCATCAAAAATAAAACAAAATTCCTATATACACAGAATCAAACTCTAAATCCACACAGACTATAGAATCAAACATAATCATACCAAATACACCTAATCCATGGTTCCTAAACCCCAAAATTTTAACTTAAATCAGAGTATTTCAATCTAGATATATCATCTAAGAAAAAACAAAACAAAAATTGACAAAAAACTAAAAAACTTACATGATCTGGAGGCTAAAGATGTAGGTAGAAGAATCCGGTGGAGGCTTGGTGTTATCGACAGTACCAATTAGAAATTACCAACCGGTTAGTATTGATCAGAACTAGTCAGTAATTACTGACCGGAATCGACCAGTTTTGTTTTTTTTTTCCGGCAATTGAGATCAATTTTTGGTCGGAATTTTCTGACTGTTTTTTCTGGTCAGTCTGGCGATCAAAATCCGACTATATTTCTTGTAGTGGTCTTAATTAGTTGTTTGAGTCAATATAATAGTCTTATGTGAGGTCTTAGTGGTCTTCGTTGGTTAATGTTTTCCTTTTTTTTGTGGAGTTCAGTTGCTGTAAGGCTTTATATAAGCCATTCATTTTTTATGCAATGAATCAGAGTTTTCAGTTTCCATAATCGAATACTTGTTTACGTGTGAAGAAATCCCTCCAAAGTTTGAGTCTTTGAGAAATCTGTGGAACCTTTGGAGATATAATTAGAGCTTCTATTGCAGTTCAACATTACAACAAGCCCCAAATACAAGCATGATCATCGATTTGGAGCTCTCTAATATATATAAATTGTATCATAATACAAGTTAAATGCTTGTGTTTTGTGAAGCTGTGTCACGGAAATAAAGAAGAAAGAAATCCTACAAAATAGCATCAAACTAAGAACCACTTACAGTAAAAAACCAATTTAAGGTGGAACCTTTCAAACGTTTGAGCTTCCATGCACAAACAATCTTTACAGCGTCTTCACTCATGTTTTCAAGTTAGTGAGAATGAGTTCTGCTAAAATGTCTACCCATGTGTCAGGAACACCGGGTAGGCACCAATGCATACTGTCTTGACCCCATTTCCCCACTGCGTCCTGCTTCCCTAACCAAATAGCAGGGTGAGCATCTGCTCTGAATTCGCTTAAATGGGTCAGATCGAGTAGTTTGCAACTCATACTTGATAATGCGGTTAATCCTTCTTTGTTTACTCCATTGTTCCTAGGATCAAACCACAAGTCCACGTGTACAAAAACACATTCATTATGCTTTTAAGTTTCAACTCTTACATAAACAGGTTTATCAAAAAAAAAAAAAAAAAAAAAAACTCTTACATAAACAGATTCATGAAATAACTAAACTTGAAGTAAGATGAAGTTTGGACTAAGAAATAGAGCACCATATAGATTACCATGTGTTAAATGGCCTTTTTTGTGCTAATTGGGGATTATGTATTTACGAGTTGCTTTGATTCTATCCATTGATGTCTTGCTTCTTTGTAATGAAGATTGCTTCATTTCTGAAGCTTTTGGGTCAAAGTGATGGCTCTGGATGTGGGGTCTTCACTCTCAACTCTTGAATCTCGTCTTTCTCTGCTGCTTGCTTGTTTTGGGATTCAAGTTTCTATGTTTCAAAGGAACTTCATTGTTTGTGCAGTTTTTAGAGAAGATCCATCGGTATTTTTCCAAAGATTGAGTGCTTCGAGAACGAAGAATCATGGTCTCAAAATGATGAAAACCAAGTCGTAGACGTTATTACTCTGAGACTGTATGAAACTAGAAGTGGAGAAGGAGAGCACAGCAGCCAAATCAGCTGCTGCGGAAGCCATGACTATGCTTCTAAAGCTACAGATGGAGAAAAGCGTTGTGGAGATGGAGCAGAACAGAAGTAAGTCCACAATCATGAAATGCTTCAGTCGTTAAAGAGAAGATTTAAGTTAAGACTAGCTCTTGATCCTCTGCGACCTGTCGGTATGCATATAAATAAACAAAGGTGAATGATTCTTATATTAAACACTTCATTGTCTTCAACTTTCTATTTATCCACACACAAATCCTTTCTTTGTTGTATGCAATCTCTCTTATTAGTCTTACTATATTAAAGATACAATATGACAATCTTAATTTATCTCTTATTGTTCAGACACAAGCAATAAGCTTGTTAACTTGTACAATGGGAACACAGATCATATTCCTCAGCCAAAGAAAACCCTTCCCTTTTTGTTCTCTGGATAATCCGTATGAATTTATTTCGTATTGAGAACATCGTAAAAGATAGCAGGTTTCTTGGTAACTGGAGCCAGTTCCTGAAATACCAACTTAAATTCAGGATCCCAACCATAAGTGAACCATATAAGTGAAAGCTCTTACTAGAAAGAAATTTCATAAACTGGAAACGGTTCCTGAAATACCAACATAAAGACTTTCTCATTGATATTGTAAAAAGTTTACTTTTTTGTGCGGCCATTCTGAGTTCTAAGGTGTGCAGAGAGAGACTGAATAGTACCTCAACTGCAGCAGCTAAAGCAAGGACAGTAGCTTCGGCCCAAGGTCTTCCCATTATTTGTAATCCTATCGGAAGACCTTTCTTATCATACCCAATCTATGTTGTTTTTGTGTTTTCCATTTGCATATATGTTAAAATGGAGAGTGAGTAATCAGAAAAATTATGTAGTTGCAAGAAAGAAATAAATAGATGAATATAGAAGGCTAAGTTTTAGTTGGAGACAGAATGAATTAAAATTGCTTACCGGGACAGATATGGCTGGGAAGCCAAGGAGATTTGCGGCCACAACAAAGCGCATTAAATAAGCTGGAAAAATAAGGAATCTGAATATCAGAAGCTGAAGACTCTGAATGTAGATACATATATATATATACTTAACTACATCAGTAATGAAGAAGTTGAGAGTTTTGTTTGAAACCTGTCACTTTAAAATTGGTTTCTCCATTTTTGAGAGCATCAGGGGGTATCACAGGAGCTGTCATACTGTTTGTACAAGACAACATTCCACCGACAAAATGAGAGAAGTTTAAGCAGTAATATTAATTGTATCTGAAGATATCGGAAACATATGTTTGTTAATGTATCTCGAATATAGGAACCTTTGATCAGCTAAACTACACAGCAACAACAAAAATAATAAGAAAAAGGTTATCAATTCATGAAATTGTTTTACGCACCCAGTTGTAGGGGTCACAATGACATCAACGTTTTCGAAGATATCCAAGTGATACTCCATCAATCTCCGCCTGCAACAGAACTTCTATATTAATATTGGCCTCGCTGAAGCAAGCAGCCTCTAGAGTCAATCATCTACTCATAATCCTACGTTTCCAGGAATTAGACTTTTATCTACAGACTGTTGTAAAGTTGTAGGCATGTAGTATAGTTACCGCAAAGTGATTTGCTGACAAATCATGTGAGACAATTACCAAGACAAAATCAGTCTGCGGCATTTTATGCCAAACTTACTCCTGTGATTTTAGAAGCAAAAGTGAAAGCTGTACTTTCTATTGCTGTTTACCTAAGACATTGAGCAGCAATATAGTCTGAAGCAGAGAATGAACGGAAAACTGCAAAGCTGGTACGAGTGTCATAAGTTAGTTCTGAATTTTTCCTGAAACATAAGACAAAGGTGATAATTATTAGACCAAAGTACTAATTTGTTTACTAGATGATTATCGAAAGAAAATAGAGATTTACTGCTAGTGAAATCAGAAAAGCCTAAAGACGTACCCAGCCTCACAGTAAGGACTAAGAGAAGACAGTGTTGCAGACCCAATCGAAATAACATGGGCTGCACGCATCTCATCAAGTTCAGGAACTACTATCTCTTCCACCTGAAATAAAAGAAATATAGAGATCGTAGTCAAAACAATGTATTGACAGAATCGTAGATTTAGAGACGCGTATTGAAAGTATCAGATTACTTGGCAACCATGATTGTTTGATAGAAGCTTAAGGATATCTTCACATTTGTCAGAGATGTCACTTGAATTAACATCATTAAACCACTGCATGGATAAAGACAACGCACTACATATGTCACTGAAATAATAAAAATCCAACTCAGATCAACTAGCAAGGATAGAATATTCACCGTTGTATATTTTCCTAGTCGTAGAGATCCTATAGAATTGCTTCCGTTGTGAGACAATAACTTTGGAAAACAGGGTGGAGCCTACAGAATAATTGCAAAGACCAAATCATACGGTAACATATTGCAAAAGTATGGGCCACTATCAATTGAATACATAGCACATGATTATCATTACATCTAGAAGTGCTTGAAACGTCAAACTTATATATTTTTATTATTCTTTTGAAGTCCTTGTGGTTCAGCAAGTGAAAGATATACCATATTTTCCTGGGAACGGAAGATTGTATACACTGAGGCACTTCTACAAACGACTATATGTCTTACTTTTTCATTAAGATTTTACTAAGTGTTGTCTAGTATATGTATAGATGGCTGAAAAGGTTACCGGTTTCAAATTAAATTTATCAGCAGATGACGGACCCAAGATTGCAGCATACCTGTAAACTCACACGAAGCCATATTAGTAAAAAAGTCCATGTTTATCTAAGGACCAAACATCTGAAGTAGATAAGGACCAAACATCTGCAGGTTTATCTAAACTTACACCAAGAGGGCATCTTCCAGAGATGAAGCAAGTGGACCAATTATTTCGACTGTTCCACCTTCACATAATGACCTGTAGAGATAACAGTGGTCAAAATATAAAAAAACCATATGCCAAACACATCAGCTCAGATTTTGTTCTATCATATGAAAGGGAAACAAAGGTGTAATGGTTGTTTGTTAGAAATGATCTTAACTTTTAGTCTCTTACCCTGTCATATCTGTCCGACCATATGTTGTTTTCAGTCCTGTTATACCACAGAGTGATGCAGGGATGCGAACAGAACCTGCATTTCCAGAAACACAAAACCTATAGGTATGCAGATCATAGGTCAGATCAAAAAAAAAAAAATAACTTTAATACCTCCACCATCAGTCCCTAGAGCAGCTGAACATAGTCCAGAGGCTACCATAGCTGCTGAACCTGAGGAAGATCCACCCGTGTACCTTTTAGGATCATGTGGGTTTCTTGTGGTTCTGCAATGCAAGCATATCAGAAATACAAATAAAGCATACACAAGGAAAAGTAGAGTGAACTAAAGGTTCAGGAAAAGTATTGAAGTAGACCGCATCAAGTAACATACAGTGTTATGTCTATACTCAAGACAGATAGTATATCTCATATAAATAAAATTCGTGTGTCTTCTACTGAATAGCTTACCCATAATTCGAATTGTTCCCTGTGGTCCCCATGCCTAACTCATGCATATTTGCCTTGCCAAGTAAGATTGCACCACAAGAGCGCAGTTTTGAAACAACTGCTGAATCTTTCTCCACAAAACGATCACCATGCAGCCATGTTGTTCCACCTTTAATGGAAAACCCCTATGACATGTCTGTTGTATCTGGAAATATTTTCAATGAGATATAAGAGTGGCATACTCACCCTTTGTCAGGTGGGGTAAACAATCGATATCGTCTTTGATTGTCACAAAAATTCCATCCAAAATAGATATTGGATTTCCTACACAGCACACACCCAACATTATCAACAGAAATCTCTACAATCACGTCTATAAGAAGCTGCCACTTTAATAAGACAAGAACTAGCTTCCGCCTTGATGAGGTTTGGTACAACAAATATATCTCGGAGTCTGAATAATTACCTTCTTCAAACCTCTGTGTAGAAGCTTCAGCTTGCTTTACGACATCATTGGCATTAAAGCTAATCAAAAATGGTGTCGGAGGCTTGTCATAGTTAAACTCCTCTATGATTGAGATTATTTTTGTTGCTACCTAGCAATTAGCAACGAGATTATCTGTTTGTGCCTAAAAAGAACAAGAGTAAAAACCTGTGCATTACGACGAAAAACCTGCAATGGAGTTGTCAGCTTGGATCTATAAGCGTATGCATAATCACGTATCTTCCAGTACCGGAAGGATGTTGTCGGATCTCCGTGCAAGCTACGAGAAGGATCATATTGAGGAAGACACTTCAAGGCTGTTTCCAATCTTTTTACAGGACTTTCATCTTCGCCAACAATGTCAACATGAAGCTCCGGTTCTAGTAATAAATCATAGACACAATCATCTTTTTGAGGTTTCTATAAAATGATTACTACTTGAAATACGCTTGCACAATATTCCATGTAACTGTACAACATATGAATGATAAATGAATTGTAATAGAATAAATGTCAAACAAAGAAAGATACTTTGAGAGGGGAACTCGGGTCTGAACATGGGCTCTTCTGGTATAACTGTGTGGCGAAAAATCTGCCAGTCCCAACACGGAAAAGCACATAAATATGATATCAATCAATAATGTAAGAGTATGGAACATCAACAAACTTGAGGACCAATGAGAAAGGAAAATGATGATTAAGTTCGTCTAATTAAAAACATACCTCGGTCATGCCATTGTTGTTCTTCAATGAATTCACAATCGATGTGCCTATAAGTGGTGCTTCAACCATTTTAACGAACAACTTGAACAAAAAACCAGTCAAATGAGGCGCTGCAAAAGTACAGAAAACAGTGTAAAAATCACACAGTTCGTTTGTAAGAGCAAGTTCTAAAATCCATAATCAACCAAATGGAGAAGAGAATTCATCTAATCCACATTAATCAATATACATTGTATCTTCCAAACCTTTTACGTCTTCAGATTTATATTTGACAGCAGAAACATCAACCTCTTTTGCCGGTTTCATGACCTGATACTTACCCATCTACAAACACAAGTATCAAGCAAAAAATTAGAAGGGAAGTGGGATTTGATCGATTAAATCACACGTCACTGTTCTATAAGTCAACTACTGAAGAAGAAATTGCAAAAATCGATGATCATTATCGTTCCGAAGTATCGTCCCTTATCATAAGAATTTCTTATACAAGAATCAGAAAAATTAGGTCGAACCCAACGAAAAAACAAAAAGGGCGACGAAACTGATGAAATTGCGCAGATAAAAAGAAGAACTCCGGCGCGAAAACAAAACCTGCTTAAACCTAAGAGAATCGAAGAATCCAAGTACTCAGATTCACCTGAAAGCAATGACTTAAGGAGAAGGTTGATCCAATTCAACGGAGAATTACGTAATGAAGATTTACCAAATTAGTTCGAGGAAGCCGTACTGATGAGCGGTGAAGTTGTTGGGAACTTGAATGATAGCGTTCAAATAGCCTCTCTTTTTTTTTTCCACTAAAAGATATATTGCATTTATCCAATTTCAATAAGTTTCCGATCTTACAAAGTACAAACAATTTCAAATAGCCTCTTTTGAACTTGTCTTCTTGTAATGTTCTCCAATTGACAAAACTACCCTCTTATTATGCAAATATATAACTATGGCCCCTTAATTATTGATTTTAAACTCCTAAACCCTTTATATATTTATTCATACATATACCAATTTAATAAGTTTTCGCATTTTTTTTTCAAACAATTAAAAAAATATAAATTGTTTTTTCTACCACCATGATTACACCTTAAGCATGCTGGTGAAATACGTCTATTTTAAGTTAAAATAATTACAACAATTTACCTATATAATAGATGCAAGTTGGCAATAAACTATGTTATATAATAGCTAGCAAACAAATGGGAAAGTGAAATACAAAGTTATATTACTCGATGCTCTTTTTCTTGAGTTGATGTTACATTTTACAAAAACAAAACTTGAAATGCGTACAAAAAATAAAATTAACAAAAAATATATGACCATCTTCAATTATATTCTGCAAATTTTAACAAAAATTATATTCTACATACTGACAAAAAAACATCAACTCTTTTCTAGATAACCCAAACTTTATTCGGACAATAAGAAAATTTATGTTTTTGATCAGTCATTTCCATTTGAGTTTTTTTTTTTTTTTTTAAAAATATGTATTGATCAAATGGTTACATGTCAAAATTTTAATTTTTTTTTAATCTAAATTCAAGTCAAGACAACTAATTTATCCATTTAATAGAATTTGAATTTAAATTTGATTTAAATGTTGAAAACAACGTAAATACAGTAAAACCTAATCAACTCTAAACACAGTCAAACAGATTAAAATTTGATAAAAATTCATTCAAACATAAAAATATATACAAAATAAATCCAAGCACAATCCTAAACAAATATAATACTGATTGCGCTAACGAAAACGACTTTTTTTTTTTAACTTAACTTAATTACGAACCAATTCAAGACTAAAAAAGTATATTATTTAGGAAATCCTGATTCCTAAACTTTTCTTTTTTAATCGAGAGTAACTCTAATTTAATAATTATTATTTTGTGAAACTTTAAATTATTTATGAGTAAATGATATTTATTTTAGTTGCAGGCGGTAAGTCCACTAAAAACAACGTATTTGTATAACTAGAAATCGAGTCCCACCGCCTACATTATGTAGGAATTTGGCTAATAGACCGGTCAGTTATGATCCAATATTGACAAAAAAAAAATTATTTATGAGTTAATTAAGAACGTAACCTTAAAATAGTGCTTAGTAGTTAGGAAGAAGAGAAAACAAAAACCTGTAAAAGCTGGCCTCCTTCAACGTCCAAGTATCAAACACTAGTTGGGCCCCACCACAGCGTTCCCAAAAGTCGTACTAATCTGTGGAGAGATTCAACTAACGTCACAGCCTGTCACATAATCACATCACCGCCTTTAACTCATAACTTTAACATGCCACGTGTATCATAGCAATAAGTTCACGTGCAACAGTTCTGTCAACTTAACCATTTTCCAACATCACCTTCACCGTTTTTCTCCATAATAATCAGTCTTCTTCATTTCTTTCTATAATTCATAATTCACTTCTCATGAATTAACAAAAAAAATCCAAAAAAGATTTTGATTTTTTTGAAGAGAGATGGAGAAATACTCGTACAACTCTTATCCAGATTCAACTGACTCTTCACCGAGATCTCGTGAGATTGAGTTTGATAATCCGCCGCCATGGGATGATCATAATCAAAATCAGCAGCAACAGAGCTATAAGGTGAAGTTTATGTGTAGCTATGGAGGAAAGATTCAGCCACGGCCTCATGACAATCAGCTTACATATGTAAACGGAGAAACGAAGATCCTTTCTGTTGATCGTGGTATCAGATTTAATGTTTTAGCTTCGAAGCTCTCCGCCGTTTGTGGTAGCGGCGATGGTGGTGGAGATGTTGCGTTTAAGTATCAGCTTCCCGGAGAAGATCTAGATGCTTTGATCTCTGTTACGAATGATGACGATCTAGAGCATATGATGCACGAGTATGATCGATTGCTTCGTATGTCGTCTAAACCAGCGAGGATGCGTTTGTTTCTCTTCCCGGCTTCTTCTGTTTCCGGTGGATTTGGTTCTCAAGGTTCGACTCAGTCGGATCGAGACCGATTCGTTGAGGCACTTAATACAGTTCCGAGACATCCTGAATCAGAGAAATCTGTAACTGCTCCTCCGGATAATGCGGATTTTCTGTTTGGATCGGAAAAAGTTATAGTTCCGCCGCAACCACCGGCTGAGGTGAAAATACCGGTACCGGTAGCACTAGAACCTCCGTTATTCAATGATCCGCGAGTGATTCAACCAGATCACGGCGTAAATCCGATGGAAATTCAAAGACAAATGCAGGAATTTCAGAGGATGCAAATTAGGGATCAAGAACAGCAACAACAACAACAATTACATCATCAACAACAACAGGAAGCTGTATACAGGAGAAAGAGTAACGAAGACGGTCTAATAGAAACCAGCGGAGGATACTTCTCTCCACCGTACGTTCAAAATCCGGCGCCACCGCAACCACCACAGCCAACGATTCCTCAAACGAATCCACAAGCTCCTCCAACAACGACTTTCTGGCAAGGAAACCACAATCCAGGAGGAGTATTTCCAACAACAACACCAGGATTAGGATTACCAGAACAACCAGTATACGTAATTCCATCTCCATCTCCACATCCAGCGACTGTATACCACGTGCCACCGCAACCACAACCACAACCTCAAAACGTAATGAGACCAATACCTACAGGACAAGGAAACCAAGGCGGATACTATCCTCCAGTACATCACCAACCACAATACAACATGACTCAACCACAAGTAGGAACAAAACCAGTACAACAACAACAACCTCCTCCACCATTTACCTCCGGTCCTCCTCCACCATTTACCTCCGGTCCTCCTCCACCACCACCATACTCCGCCGTTCCACCGCTACGGCAAGTAGTTGGTTTACCAGATACGTCAGCGTATACACAAGTGGCTTACTCAGGAGGAATGGGGAAACAAGTTTACTATACAGAAGCTCCACCACCACCACTATATAACCATGGAGTTGGCTTACCTGTGACTGCTATGAATGAACTGAGAACTGGACCAGATGGAAAGCTTGTAGCCATGAATATGCAACCAAAAGTTTCATCGCAAAGTTCAGATTCATCAGCAGTATGATTATCAAGAGGTATAATGATTTGAATCAGATTTACAAATTTCATCGTTCTCGTCATTATATATAGTGTGATTGAGATTACTTTGGTATTTGGTTGTCTGATAAATAATGTTTTTAGTCTTAATCTACTTTGTTTATAAATCCTATGTTGTTTTTGATTCTGCAACACATTTTTTGCTTTAAGTGTGCTTTGCTATATCATTGTCTTTTATTTGAGAACCTTTTACCTTTTTCCTTCTTTTTGGCTTTGTCTTAACATTGGATTACAAGTAAAAATTTGGATTCTTTTAGATTGATTAAAAAATTAAAAAATAAAATGACTCGTTCTATTGTAGAAGATTAACATTTTAATCATACAGTAATGTTAAACATGAGTAGTTTGTTTTTCGTCAAGTGGCTAAATATCTGTTTTCATTGAAATTTAACTTTAAAAATAGCAGTTGAATTATTAATTGAGTTTTGTCGATTCAGTACAAAATTAGTCCAAGAAAAATAAATATCAAGCTCGGGGACAGGTGTTGTGGGAAAGGGTTTTGTTTGGTTTGAAAGTATTGAGGTTTTAAAAACCTTTTACAAAGAAAAGTCAGAGAGCTTCACTCATTCACTGATCGCCATGTCATGAAACCCAACTCAATAAACGACACTCAATATGTATGTATCACCATCACTATCATTACTGAATTAATGCATCAATCAAAACAAAAAAAGCTTCCAATAAAATAAAGATATCTAAACACAGCTGTCTCTTATACATTAGACTGTCATTGGAAAGTACTCACTTTTATCTTTTTGGTCATTATGTAATATCTCCATGCGTCGTCATCCTCGACTTATGCATCAATCCTAATATATGGATCCTCAAATTTTATACAGAACAATCAAAAACCAATCAGAGAACTTCATCTCCACATTACATCATCCCAATTCATATGAAACACACAACACCAGAAATCCATACACACATGTTCAAGAAATCTCTATGCTTTTCTATAGACTTTTTTTGTATCCTTCAAACAAATTTTTTATCAACCTCCAATATCTTGAGTATTTAGAACAAACTTCTAACAGAATCAGTGTACTTGATGAAGAAAAGAAAAAACATATGAATACTTTAACATATTAGGAACCTTTAAATATAACCAACATAAAAAATTGAAAACAAAATTGTTGAATTATCATAGTAAATCATCTCTTCGGGACAAAGTGAGAAGGTAAAATTTTTTGATGACAGATGTAGAAACTTAAAGACTTGAAATCAATGAATAGGGTAAATCCAATACAAGCTTGTGATTCTGTTCCTGCAAGTTTCCTTCATTGAACAAGATGGATTTCACCATTGATCAACCTCTGGTGGTTCTAGGTGTGGCTTGTGTCAATGCTCAGTGTTCTTCAAATTCAAGAACAGATCACCAAGTGCAGATTCACAAGTCGTTTGACCATCTGGTCCCAAACCCTTAAGCAAAGACTTGGTGAGTTTCAAAGAAGACACCAATTGAAAGATCCTGCCACAGAATTTACGCACCTGAGCTCGCCTTGCTTGCTTCTCGGGCATCTTTGCAACTAGTTGTTTAATCAGATGACTTAATGTCTTCATATGTGTCTTCATTGTTTTTCTGGAATCTTCTTGGGTGTCTTCGTTTATAGGAACCAATGATCTCAAAGTTTCCGTGATCAAATCAAGAGCTTCCACTCTACGGAACTCAACTTTTGCATCCCCGCTTTTCTCAAGAAGGAAACCAAAGAGATGGTGACCAATCCATGGTCTTCTTCTAAACACTTCCTCAATAAACTCTATCTTCATCTGAGACTTCTTGGTATCAAAGTACCCAACAAGGACACTCCTAAAAACATCCAAGATCTTCTCCAGTTCAGTTTCTGAGAATTTTCTCGCGTCGATTATCTTCAGAACCCAGTGAGTTGAGTTCTGAGCAAGGTTAGAGATCATCTTGTGTCGGTTCCACGCAGCTGACTGCTTCTTCTTGGAAGGGTCAACCCCTGACTTCTTACTTTTGAATGGTTTTGCTGCCAGTTTTAGATTCTTCTCCAACAAAGAAGCAAGGGCAGGTAATTCCATAGATTCATCCTTGGGAAACTCTTTAGCCTTGAAGATCTTCTTCTGGATGATACCCCATATACGCTGTAAAAGCTGCTGACTACTTTCTGCGGTGCTTGGGTTCACAAGTGCCTGAGCTAAGTTTATGTACACTGTCATAACCTGAGGATTACCTGTTCAATAATCACCAACACAAACAACATGTAGAAATCAGTAAACAATAACACCGTGTCTTTCATCATGCTAAATCAGTGTTTTATGATGCATTTACCTGGATTTTCATGGAGGTAGATTTCAAGAAGAGAGAGGACACGGAGTTTAAACAAAACAAGCTGCGATAGTGCAGTTTCACCACCAGCTTGATTCCGCTTCTCCTTGAATATCTGGGCCAAGTAAGTGTCCATGCGGAACATTGCATCATCATCCATTCCATCATCATCATCATCAGAATTCTCAGGAACTTCTTTGTCAACTGCCATAGGGACAACACCAGTAACTGTTTCGGAATTCTCAGTTTGCTCATCGCTCTCACCAGTCTCACCAATTTCCTCATTTTCTTCTTCCTCTTCAATTGCTAGACAATCTTCGTCATCATCATCAAGATCCTCAGAATCTTGGTCCTCCTGATGTCTAGCTGGTTTTAGATCTTTCTTGATCACCCGCAACATTCTTAGTAGTCCATCATTGGTAACATCTTGACCAAAGTGCTTGAAAACCTTTAAAGACAGAAAATTGTAGATTTTATTAGAAACAATGAACCACAGGATTTCTCACTCTAGTATTAAAGGATCAGTAACTTAAAGTAGAGTAAAAGGTTGCTCGTAGCTAGCTTATTACCTGCTCAATGGAAGATCGCATTGGAGCAGAAGAATGTGGCAAGAGAGAAAGTAATGTATCCACGAGGACATCCATGACTGCGGGTTCTTCTTCATCGTCTGCCTCACCTTCCCCATCACTTTTCAGAAGATCAATAGAGGAATTAAAAGCTTTCTCGCAGCACACTGAAAGTTCAACAGCAGCTTCCGAGAACTCTCCCGGATGAAGGAGTATTTGAAGCAATAGCTGGACAACTAAGTGCCTCAATGCATGAAATTTATTAGCCTCAGCAGATAATCCGCATTTTCTTTCCTGCTATATAGTAAGATTAAATACTTAAAACACAGAAGCATATCAACATTTATTTTTGGAGGATTTCAATTTACGGTATTATTAAGAAAATGCCATTTAGAAACCTACCTCCTTTGAAAGTTTACTTTCTGTTTCTTGTAACTCCTTGAATGCCTTTTCATCTGCTTCATCCAAGGAACGAAATAGTGAAACTGAGGGAATATTCTGCAGCGTGCTAAGGAATTTCATGAAGTATGAAACAGGATCATTGGGCTGCTCCAGGCCATTTCCCTTAGATAGGGGACTTTCAATCTTTTGGGAATTTGATAGTAAGAGCTGAAGCTGTTCAATGCACATTTTGCACAGAGCAGTGGGAGTAGCTGTCTTTGGCCACTTAAATTTCTCCTGCAACTCAAATGATGTAACCTCAGTGCCCAGAGAAGCCAGAAATAGACCTTGAACAGCTAGAAATTTCAGGATCTGTTTTTGCACTCTCAGTTTCGCTGCGGGTGCCAATTTAGCATGTTTCAAGATGCCAGGAAGAGACTCAATGACCCAGCTTTTCAGAACATCTGAGTTTCCAGTTGTTCCAACAGAATCCTTCTCCTCGTTTGAACCTATCTCAGAATTATCATCCGTTGTTTGACTCTGATCAGAGTTCAAAGAGCAAGGTTCTAGAGACCATTTCATATTTGAAGGTTCCTCAGGAACATGCTGTTCATCCACAAATAAATTCATCAAATTTTGGAGGAAAAGAGTGCAACCATCTTCAGTTTCAAACTCTGCAGCTAGATCTTTAACAGTTTTTGTACGTGTGATATTATCAAATTTTCCTTCACTGTGTTTCTGAAGAGCCATTGTAACAGCCACCCTCTTGGAATCGTCTTCTTTCACCCAATCCATTAACTCCACAAGAAAATGGGTTGCAACTTTATGCAACCAAGAGTCCTTTGTGGAGAGTATATCCATGAGGCACTGAACAAGTTTGAATGATAAAACATGTTGGACAAAACTAGCAGGAAGCTTTGGAAGAAGAAGGAGCAGGATATCAAATGCCAAATGCTTGCGATCATGAGATGAAGAAAGTAGTGTTCCTTCCATGAAAATCACGCAGAAATTTCTGATGTTATTTGTGGCTTCTTCTTCAATGGGATTGGACTTGCGGTTACGCTTTTGCTTCTTTGAGGAACTTGTAACTGATGTGACATCTTCACTTTGAAGAACTGCTTCTGGTAACAGCATATCGCCAATAACAGACCATAAGCTATGAACACGAGGCTGGCAGAAAGTAGATTCCTACAAAGGTTCCCAAAAATATCCTTTAATATAGTATTATAAAAAGCAAATTCCTTTTTAGTGATGTTTCACTATGAGGGCGTTCCAAACTCATAAACAATCTCAAGACAGGGTATAGACATGTTTGACCATTATACATTGCAAAAACATTGGCATGCCCTGTACCTTAAAGCAATTATCAATGACTGAGAGATGATCAGCAGAAAAGAACTTCCCGGGGCTAAAAGGAACTGGCAGTAGTTTGTTAAACACTGGATGATCCACTGAAATCTTTTCACGGAGTTTAAGCGCTAAGAGCAAAGCGTCTGGGTTCCCAACCTCGGTGGCTTGTTCAAACCATTTATGAAGCTCTTGAGCTTCCATAACATGGGTCACAACAGCTTCAGTGGGCAACTGCAAGACATAAAAAATGGCATCGTAAGACTTCACATTGGGTAATAAAACTGCAATAAACTTTTCACATACGCATGAACCTATTATACCTTCTCAACAAAGTCTAAAAGAATATGTACAGCTGGTTCCTGCAAGTAACGCTTTTTCGCAGCAAGGCCAATAAGAACATTAGTAAATTCTTTGATTATATGAGACTCTTTATCAGACTGCCAATCTTCAATGAGTCTTGCAGAGCGCACAAGTGCACCGTAAGCAAACAACCGACCCAATAAGCATTCCTTAACATCCTGTGTCAATTGCAAATCAAACAAAGCATGTAAATCTCCATAACAAAATCACACAGAAAGAAGCATAAAAAACCTGCTACTTACTTGACCCTTCATAGACGAAGACACTGACAAGGAATCAGCAATGAGTCTCAGCAGCGATTCTACATTGATGCTAGAAATTGTGCCAACAGGTAATGTTAACCCCAAGGCAAATCCTTGTCTTGCACACTGTAAAGCAAACAAAAACAATTGTTCTTTAATCAGGAATTGCTGGACAAAGGAAGATATATGCATATAGAATAGAAGACCAGAAGGAGATACCTCTCTTGAAGAAGAGACTCCACGAATAAGCCTACGTAGAGCATATCTCAAATGCGGTGCACAATCATCCAAACCATCGTTTTTCTCAGCTTCAAGCATCAATCCACCATCAACAGAATCCTTATTAGGTAACATCTCATATTGCTTCTGAATATCTTGTAACCTGGACAGCAACGACTCAGCAGCTGTTTCTCTAACGGAAGAATCGGAAGAAGCCAAATCCCTAAAATAATTAAGCGGTAACTCCGGCAAAGAGGAAGAAGCAGGTGCGGCCGCCAGAGACTCATCATCTTCTTCATCGGATTTTGGAATGATAACTCGACTATGACGCTTAGGCTGCGAAGCTTCTCCATCATCATTGTTCTCCAAAACAGCTCGCTTTCTCTCCTTGTCAGAAGCTTTTCTTTTCTTCTTCTTCTCCATATCTTTACCAGAACTTGCAACACCAGGAGGAGCATTTGACGTTTCCGCCGCCATAGAATCAGCGTTAGCCACAGTCTTACATTTCTTCTTCTTCACAAAAGAATCATCGGTAAGATGCTTCTTCTCGATTAGGTCCGTAGAGTCGTCGTTACTTCTCTTCTTACTGCCCATTAAAACCGCAAAAAAGATTGGAAATTGAGGAAAATGAAGAAAACCCTAGTCGACTAAGTAAAGGTTTTCTCTTTCGTTTTAACGTCCCTCAAACTAAAGGGTTTTAGGGTTTAGACTTAAATAAAAAATATATATATAATTAATTTTTTAGTATTTTTTAAGGAAATTTTCCGTCAATTACAATAATACAGGTTGGTAAATTTTAAAAGAGATAATCATCATCGGAAAATGGAAGAAGCAGAGATCGTCGAAAATGGTAAGAAGCAATTAGAGAGGTTGATAGTGAAATTAGGTGAGCAAAATCTCAATTTTGCAACAACACTCACACAATAAGAGTGAGAGAAACAAACACAATCATTTTAATTCAAATCGATAATACTTGGTGACATCAATAGAAAAATCATTCTAGAACGAAAATATCATAAAGCCCAACTTTATACTGGGAAAAATTTAAAATAATTGGGTTTGAGTAGCAAATAAATTAAGACAGAGCTCTAAGCCCAAATTCTAAGGGAAGAGTTTGAAAAACTATATCTACTGAATTTTTTAATCACGATTAGTCGATTCATTAACCAAATTCTTACATGTAAATGTAAGTAATTGTGAAACTTAATCCATAAATATGCAAGTTCACCTATTTTTACTGATTTTACAAGATATATTAAAACTTTCAATAAATAATATATTAGTATTATAAAAATGAGAATTAATGTATGTGTTTTTATAATAATTTTGAATTTAGAAGATTAGATTCATAATTTAAACTCTAGACACTATCACAATAGATTTTATGTTTATTTAGAGTGGAACTCTGATAAAAAAAAGTTACATATTATTTAACCAAACTCAATTATCTGAAAAATGATGTAATTTTATAATCTATTTTTGTGTCATATCATCAAACATATATGAATATTAATTGCTTAGAAATTCTTAGTTTACTGCTTTAATTTTCTAAGATTCAAGACAAAGACTATCAACATCAAAAGGTTCCTTCACGTCATTTAATATCTCATTTTACTACAAACTATATTTCTTTTTTTGTCATCATTTATAAGCTATAACGTAATTTTCCTTCCTTTTTTTACGTCATAGCATTAAGCATAATTTGTAATTTTCTCTTTACTTGGCCATTAGTTAGAAAATGTCAACCAAGTCTTCTTAGTGGCTAAAACATCATATCATAACAGTTCATAAAGTCGACTCATTAGATTCAATAAATAGTCTCAACCCATTCATATTCTATTTATTAAATTAATGTAAATAGCTTATTTTAAAATAGATTTTTGGAAGTATATGTACTCAAGTTGTTAAGTTTTTCTAGCTTGTTTTCTCATTTGAATTTGACTTTACAAATTGGTGTATGTATTTATAATTTTATCGATTCAATTATTAACAAAAACAAAATATATAGTCTTTTATTTAGATATGCCTCTAGTGAAATTCATCTATTATTTTTCTAACAAAGATTTCAGAGAATTATGTAATTTTCGTTTATGGTTTTATGGAGTGAATTTGAGGTCAGAATTGAATCTTATATGTCCTATTGAAATAAAAAGATTAAAATAAATTTAAAAAATGAAAATCTTTATTATAAAGGGAGAGATGGTTTATGTCAGTCTCACATAAAGATTCGTCTTATTATCTGTCTCTCTTTCTTCCTCACTAACACACAAACCTCTTCACCGGAAAATGACCACCGGCGATGATATCTCCGATGAAGACACATCACCAATTGAAGAAGTCCGATTAACAGTAACAAACACCGACGATCCAACTCTACCGGTTTGGACATTCAGGATGTGGTTCTTAGGTCTAATTTCATGTTCTCTCCTCTCATTCCTTAACCAATTCTTCTCATACCGAACCGAACCGTTGGTTATCACTCAAATCACGGTTCAAGTCGCTACACTTCCTATCGGTCATTTCTTAGCAAAAGTGCTTCCAAAAACCCGGTTTGGTTTACCTGGATTTGGATCCGCCCGGTTTTCGTTGAATCCGGGTCCGTTTAACATGAAAGAACATGTATTGATATCAATATTTGCGAATGCGGGTAGTGCTTTCGGATCCGGGTCGGCTTATGCGGTTGGTATTATCACAATTATCAAAGCTTTTTATCGTCGGAATATTTCTTTTCTTGCCGGTTGGCTTCTCATCATCACTACGCAGGTAATTTGAAATTCTAACTTCAATCATTTTCTCAAGTTGTTATATATTTATATAATTAAATATTACTTTAGTTGATAGTCAGTCATCATAATAATAATTACAAATTTAGAAAAGCAACTTATAAAATTATAAAATATAAATAGATTTTTGATCAAAAAGAAAAATTTGTATTCTTGCATAATAATTTTTTTTCTGCTACTTGTTTATACTTGTAAAGTGTATCAAAAACCTGAATTAATATAATAAATTAACAATTTTACCAAAAAATTATAATGCTTACATTTTATTGGAAGTGTGTTTTATGTTCAATATTCCTAAATAGGAATTAGATTCAGGCAAATCGTGTAATTTGTTATTTAATTTGGATTTAAGATATGGTTATGGGTTGGTTTTTGTGGATTGTAATGTAATTATATAATGAAATTGTAGGTATTGGGATATGGTTGGGCCGGTTTACTGAGGAAATATGTGGTTGAACCGGCTCACATGTGGTGGCCAAGCACTCTGGTTCAAGTCTCATTGTTTCGGTTTGTTTTCTTTTCTCTTTAATTTGATTTTATCTTTCTCAATTAACTTATAAAGCTAAGTAATATGGTAAAGCATTAGCATCAATCTAATGGAACAAAGCAACTTTACGATTTACTTTCTTTTTTTTTGAATCTTATAAATCCCAAAGTGAAAACATTTTATTCTTTGTATCACTAAGTGTCAAATAATTATAATATACACCTTATAACAAGCTTATCTTTTGTCCCTTTTCCCAAAAATATCCCAAATACTAAAAATAATAATCAATTATTTTTATAGTATTTCGAGTTTTGACGCAATTTGCGGGGAGAACACTCTCATTGACTAGCCTCTATTATTTTTCCAATTTTTCACACTTTAATTTTCAAAATTTCAACCTTCTCATTAATTTGATTAGGATTGATACATCACGATTTAACTTTTTAGTCAATCTAGAAAATATGGTATTAGAAAATATGGTATTATCTTTTTCTTAGGAAATAAATAATAATTTTTATAGTAGAATGAAAAGAATTTGTAAATGGCTTTTAGCTAGTGGCAGGTAGTAAGTCTATTAAAACATGCGTACTTACACAAACAGGGATCGAATCTTCACGCCTATATTATGTAAGAATTTGGTTATTGGGCCGGTTAGTTATGGTTCAATGTTAACAAAAAAGAAAAAAAAATTATGATAGCGATAACTGAATTTAATTTCTTTTTGCCATATTATATATAATATTTTTAAAAATTTACACGGTTTTCCTTATTTCCGAGTGTAGATAAATTTAGAACAACAACAATGCTATTTGAGTTCAAATTATCTGGATTATAAAAGAAAAAGGTAAAAGTAAATTAAATAATAACCCATTATGATATTTATGTAATGAACACTAGGCAAATTTATGGTCCACGCTTGTGGCGTGTCTTTTGATTGATCATGACTACTTCTTAGTTCTTATCCATTTTATACAATATTTTGACCATAGGACATAGGACTTAACATATATAGTAACGTTTAGTTAAATTTATAATATATACAAATATCTCAAATTATTAGGAAGATTTAATGAATAAGTATGAATCCACATGGGGGATGTCACACTTGATTTTACTTAATCACTAGGTAGGTGGTCCACATATTCATTAATCACCTTCACATTTCATAATCATTACATAATATGAACATGAGTTTTTGATTAATTTCTTAATTGGTGGCAAGTGAATTTCCGAATTTATAATAACACAATTAATGGAGTAAATAGTTTAATATATGGTTGTGATGGAGGTTGCACATGGTGTGGCTCTATACCTATTTAATGTGAGATTTAAGAATATGATTGTGTTGTTCCGCATCAATAGAATTTTAATATTGGATCAACTAGACCTAATCCATAACTCAAATGCACCTCTTAAAACTCTAAATATTATCATATGAAAATTACACAATTCTGTAGAGTAGAATTCGGGTGGCCTGGAACACATCATATATGGACTTAACCATATATTGCCCCTTGTGATAGAGTTTAGAGTCTAGAGCTTTTGAGGTTTTGTTTATAGATCGAGTCTTTTCGATATTGAAGAAACACAGTCATATTATATATATTGCATAACTATTTCGAATTCTCTAAAATCATATAACTAAATAATTGAGTTTGTTCTAATGATTAAAATCCATGCAGGGCATTGCATGAGAAGGATGATCAAAGAATGACAAGAGCAAAATTCTTTGTCATAGCATTAGTCTGTAGTTTTGGATGGTACATAGTCCCTGGTTATCTCTTCACAACACTTACAAGCATCTCATGGATTTGTTGGGCATTTCCAAAATCAGTCACTGCTCAACAAATTGGTTCAGGCATGAGAGGTCTTGGTCTTGGAGCCTTCACACTTGACTGGACTGCTGTTGCTTCATTCTTATTCAGTCCACTGATCAGTCCATTCTTTGCCATTGCTAATGTGTTCATTGGTTATGTTCTTTTGATCTACTTAGTGTTGCCTGTAGCTTATTGGGGTTTTGATTGTTATAATGCTACAAGGTTTCCTATATTTTCATCACATCTGTTCACATCAGTTGGTGAGAAATATGATATTCCTGCAATTGTGAATGATAAGTTTGAGCTTGATCTAGCTAAGTATGCTCAACAAGGAAGGATCAATTTGAGCATGTTCTTTTCTCTTACCTATGGACTTGGATTTGCTACCATTGCTTCTACACTCACTCATGTAGCACTCTTCTATGGCAGGTAATGTATAAACAGTATAAACAATTTCATTTTTTTTGTTAACGAGTAATCAAGATAAACCCGACTAATCTCACATATATGAAAGTTTGTCGGGCATCTCTATATCATAAGAGACATCTATATTTTGAACACCATACTAGTGGGTATTTTGCATAGTCCAGAGTCAACTAATCTAGAAGCAATGTTCTAAGTTCCGAACAAAATTTATTTTGTATGTATGGAAAGAACTTATTGGTTTTGTTTTGTATGGACAGGGAAATTTTGGAGAGGTTTAGAGTTTCGTATAAAGGCAAAGAAGATATACATACAAGGTTAATGAAGAGATATAAAGACATACCTTCATGGTGGTTTTACTCAATGTTGGCTGTTACATTACTTATCTCTCTTGCACTATGTGTTTTCTTGAACGATGAGGTTCAAATGCCTTGGTGGGGACTTGTGTTTGCAAGCGCCATGGCTTTCATCTTTACACTTCCCATTAGCATCATTACGGCAACAACTAACCAAGTAAGCAATTGTGTCTACTATGAGGCTATGTGATTCCCTGGAATCGAACTTCGGTTAATCTATACGTATTGTTAGTATACATTATAAACATTTATTTGTTGTCTGTTTTGTAGACACCAGGGTTGAATATAATCACTGAGTACGCAATGGGAATCATTTATCCGGGACGACCAATCGCAAACGTATGTTTCAAAGTCTATGGATACATGAGTATGGCACAAGCTGTGTCTTTCTTAAATGACTTCAAACTTGGTCACTACATGAAGATCCCACCAAGGTCCATGTTCTTAGTTCAGTTCATTGGTACAATTCTTGCCGGAACTATCAACATAACGGTTGCATGGTGGCAATTAACTTCTATCAAAAACATATGTCAAGAGGAACTTCTACCTCCCAATAGTCCATGGACATGTCCCGGTGATCGTGTTTTCTTCGATGCCTCGGTCATTTGGGGATTGGTCGGACCTAAGAGGATCTTTGGTTCTCAGGGAAACTATGCAGTCATGAACTGGTTTTTCCTCGGAGGCGCAATAGGACCAGTGATAGTCTGGTTATGCCACAAAGCGTTTCCAAAACGTTCATGGATTCCACTTGTGAATCTCCCGGTTCTACTAGGAGCAACTGCAATGATGCCACCTGCGACTGCAGTGAACTACAATTCATGGATTTTGGTCGGGACAATATTCAACTTGTTTGTGTTCCGGTACCGGAAAAGTTGGTGGCAAAGGTATAACTATGTTCTCTCAGCTGCTATGGACGCTGGTGTAGCTTTCATGGCGGTTTTGTTGTACTTCTCGGTGGGAATGGAGGAGAAGAGTTTGGATTGGTGGGGAACAAGAGGTGAGCATTGTGATCTTGCTACTTGCCCAACCGCTAGAGGAGTGATTGTTGATGGTTGTCCGGTTAATTAAGATCTTATGTTTCAATTTCAATGGTGTTGTAACAACAGTGTATAATGCATAGTTAAAATTTTATCTTTAAGGTAAATTCAACTAAAACTCAAGCAACCCAATAGTAACATACCCAAACGACCTCAAACTAGCATTATTTGAGCAGAAAAGGAGAGAACCCAAGTCTTACAAACGAAAACACATAAGACTTTCATTCATGCGTTTCTGGTTCTGTTATTTGAAAATAATCCGAATTCTCATAGCATCATATAACAGATGGATAAATTTTAGATAACCCAATAAGAAATGGAACTCTAGGCACCAATCATGGAACCGGAGTTCTTCTTGCACTCAGCCAACATGTCCATGTAGAATTGACACTTGCTAATCTCGCTTCCATAGCTGCTGATGCACTGCATTAACAAAAAGAAACCAAAAATTAGTGAGCATAGGTTTGGATTTGCTTGAATTCACTGTTCGGAAATAGTGCAGCACTTAGGTTCTAATGTGCATGCTTCACTAAAGGTAAAGGACCAAGCTTTACATTAGACTATCATTAGCACCTTACCATCGAACTTGCATCAATAATTACGTGGAGAAAGATACAAATAAAGGTTTCAAAATGAAATTCTGTTTACTAAATCTGAACCTAACAGAATGCAGAGGGTATATGAGAATAAGATTTAACACTTACATCTTGGAAAGCCTTAGCATGAAGGTCACAGGAGCTAGAAAGCATGTTGCTTGCAGCTGGGGCTGCAGATGCAGTAGCAGCCTCAACACCTTCATGTTGAATGGTTCTTGGACCCATCACAGAATCAACAGCCCTATGTGCAACAGCACTTCCAGTACCAAAAGCCATACCTAGTTCCCAAAACACAAACGAACAGGTCAAGAGAGAGACTCATTTCACCCAAAAAATTCAGTATATAAGACCACAAGAAATGCTTCAGATTTTAATAAATAAAGACAGAATTTGGTCAATTTACCCTGAGCTATGGTGGAACCAATGCCTGAGAACATGCCACCACCACTACTCGCCTGAGCTGGAGCTGGAGGAGGTGCACTGCGAACTGAAAAATACCCAAAAGAGAGATTATAAACGTGAAAATCCTAAGAAATTATCAATGATTAAACCCAGTAAAATCAGATGAAATAGTCATAAACACCAAACAATATTAAATCAGATTTACCAGTTTGAGGTGGTGGGCTGCGTGAAGCAGCAGGGCGAGGACGGGGAGCAGATCTTCCTGCAAACACAAAAAATTGAGGGAAAAAAATCACAATTCAATCTCGGAAGAATCACAACCATATCTCGAATATCCTACAAATTGAACACCAACTACAGATAATTGTCCAGCGTAATCAATTTCTGAGGCGTATATTCAACAAATCAAAAAAATCATAGAAAAACAACAACGAAAAGTCCTAACACCCAGAAACCCTAGATCGGTGCGAAACACACATAAGAGAACGAACCCCAAACCAAAACACAACAGTTTCTTCATCATCCAAAATCAATAGAAACGGATAGATCTGAAATCGGAAAGAGAAACTTTACCTCCTGAACGGCGAGCCATTTTGATAGAAAGACGGCGAAGAATGAAAAATGAGATAAATTAAACGAATGGGGACAGCGACCTTGCATGAACTGAGGCGGTTATATTTATAAAGGAAAAAACGGAGTCATCAATCAGACAAGTTCAAGACCACATAGATATGTACACGTGTAGGATTTTCATTGGTTCTCAAATGATATTTCTACAAGTTGTTAAGTTTTTGGTCATTTAATTTCGGCCCAAAACCTTAATACAGTACAGCCCAATAAATCTGTCATCTTCATTTTTAATGGGCCTCAAAGTTCAATCAGACTTGACTTTTGTGTTGAAAGGAAAATTAGCAAAAGATTACAAGATAATTGTCTTTATTGAAAATAATAGCTGGGATTTGTCGTTTGTGCTTTTTACTACAAAAGCTCTACATCTGACTGTAAAAAAAAAGACATAATGGCTTGAGTTTGTTGTTAATAATACAGAAGCTCCTCAACTGATTCTGGCTCTGTCTGTGTTTGGCTTAACTCCATGGAAGATCTTCATCTTTGGATGATGACGAACAATTGTAGAGTACAAAATATACGAATATTCAACATCGCAAAACATTCTACAATTTTGCTAAACCCAATTTTCAATTTTTCAGAGCTTTTGGCTTTAGTTACAGTTAGATTTTACGTTATTATTCAGTGTTGTAATTTAATGTATTTTAGAATCCGATGAAATCAAGTGTTATTTAATTATGTATTTGGCGAAATACATTACAATTTGCTGTTATTGGAGTATGTATTTGTTTGATGCATTTGAAATACATTAAAATCTGTTGTTATTCAACATAGACTTGATTATATAGTATTTGGATTTTGATGGATTTTAACATACTTAGTTAAATATAGTGTAGAATCTCATACTTTTCTGAAGTATTTTAAAATCTTTCAGTTTTCTGATTACCTTGAAAACATCCAAAATACACAAGTCAATAACATTCCCTTATTGAGTAGATTAGTGATTGTGAGTAAAGTAGAGCAAATACGTTTAGAATCTTTAGATTCATATTGTATTGTAGTTTTGCTACAGAAAGGAGAAATGTTTTGAGAATGTGAAAACTATAAAGTGAAGGATTTCACAAAAACATCAAGAAACTCTGTTGATGGTAGGAATTAACATATTAATCCATTGTTCTCAAGTTTTCCCATTGTAAAGATTATCTAGTTTGTGAGACTGGTTTCTATAGCAATTGCTCTTATTCCTCTAGCTCCTTTTAATGAAATCTCAGTTCCATGTAGTAATAATGTGTGATAAAAGAAATCTTTTTAAAAGAAGACACCAAACTGTTTCCATTGAAGTACTTAAACTGTAAAGGATGTTGTACAAGAGATTAAAAGATCCAAACCAACAAAAAGATACAGTTTTGTTTTCTGTATGATGAAAACTGTGTAGTTCTAGTTTAGGTTGTATTATTTGGACAATGAGGTTTCACCTGTAAGGATGAAGGAATGAAGGAGGTTTTGAGCAGCCTGGGTTTGATCAGGTGTCCCTGATATGACAATGATCCTATCACTTGTTCCTAAAGAAGGTTCATGGACTATGACCCTCGCACCCGATATCTGGTTGAACAAACATCAAATGGTATAAGCTATGCCTTAGCTGTTATGACACTAACTATTTGGTTTGAAGCTGATCATCTCAGACTATATGGGGTTATATGAGGATACAACCAAGTTGTAACACTGGGTTATAAGCAAAGGTTAGAGAACTGCATAAAGGTATCACGTTTTCGTGACTTCAAATAGTTTTCTGAGCAAAGTTATACAATTGTTGAGTGTAGTCCTATTGACCTAGTTCAAAGGTGCCAGGATGGTTTGTACCATGTAAGAGATTTTATGTACATGGATTTTGTTTTCTTATGCTTTCTTTTTACTAAACCTAGAGTTCACTTCCACCCGTTGATGATTTTTTGGTGTATGATTTTAAGAACTAAGAGCAGCCAATGGAAATTAAAACCTACAGCTGCTCTTGTTGAGCAAATAAATCATGGTCTAACCTGCTTTGGATGACACTATGGGCAAACCAAAAAGAGATTTGTAAACAAAAATAAGTCTTACCTGTCTCAGTCGCTCCAGATTGTAGCCATGCTCTCCAAACACAAAGCTCATAGCACTTTCAGGAACTTTAATTTCCATGGTTGTGTTTGTAACGATAGCAGATTTGTGTCCACTATAAAAGACCAACCCAGCATACAAATTATACAAAGAGTAGAGCAATAATCTTACACGAGTATATGACTGTAGTCCTATTACCTGCTAAGTACATGGCCAGCCCTTCCAGAAGATAATCCGCCGCTGGCATCAGATAAGCCTCTTGGAGCTGCCCGTGACTACATAAATACTATGTATATCAGCTACACAAGTTATAAACAAGCACAATGTACATAATCTGCATGTGTATGAAAAGATTTAACTTTTGAAATCTCTCCGTGAGTATCAACAAGCACCCACGTTCACCAAAAGGTAGAAAAATAGAAAACACAGAGATGTAGACATACCGGGGACGCCCAAAAACGAGATGGGGCCTCAGTTAAGTAATGGGAGATATCACTGTGGTCCATAGTGGATCGCCGACTAAATTTAGGAGAATAGCCTGCTGGGGGATTAAATCCATCAGGAATTGGGTCTTCGGGTCTCATGTAAGGATCTATACCAACAGGTCTGGAATAGTTAACTGTTGATTGAGACCTACTTAAAAAGGAATCATCTGATCTTTTGTGCAGAGATGAAGAGATGGTAGTTGGATGACTAAAGGATCGCTCAGACCCAGGAATATCTGATTGTCCACGGTATATTCTCTCTGTAGTTAAGGTCTCATTGCTCTTGGTTACAGATTTCTTCCTTGAGTTAGAGAAAAAACAGTCTCGCAGCCTGCTCGTAATATGGTGAATAGCTTTTCTCACATTTGGGAACTCCCCTGAAATCTATTGGCAATTAAAGAATGAGTTTATGACAGACAACTTAGAAACAACGGTGCTTATGAAAAGAATATTACAAAAACTGCTTTTTACAATGTCCTTTAAGAATTCAAATGTTCAAAAATTCCCGAGCTAATCCCTTAACCAAGTTTACAACAAGTGCAAGAATTTGATTCTCTCTGTTTGCATAAGTGCTTCAGTTCCTTTAAGAAATATCGACTAAATACCACAAACTTATGACAAGCGTGCAAAATAACTAGAGACCAACAACAGACTTCGCTAATAAAAAGCAAAGCTCTAATACTAAGCATGCTGATTCCAAATTATGCTTCACAAATCATATGAGAGATTGTTACGATCACATTAGATCTATTAACCAACTAGTATCTTGTAATTGGAACATGAACCCTAACCATAAGGTCAACAAATGATGTAAGTACCTGAACAACTTGATCATTCTCTGAAACACATTTTGGGTTCTGCTCTGCCTTTAAAATTTTAATAGTGGCCCCAGTGGTTTTCCGCATTTCCGAAACAATAACACCTCCTTTTCCCAGCAAACAACCAATCTGACTAGTTGGGACAACAAGCCGCGCAGTCATAGATGTCCTTGGGTCATTGTCTACAATTTTTTTCGTCGCAAGCTCAAATAATCTAGAAAAAACAAGCATAATAGCTTTCTGGGCAGGTGAGCTTTGACTTTCAGGGTTCTACATGATGAACAAATAACAATTATCAAACAATAATTGTAAATCGATGGAACAGTAATAAATAAGCATACATTAAAATGGGAAGAGTTTAAAAAAAAACAACCTCAGGCGCAGTTACTGCAATTAAACGTTCGTCACAGTCAGCAAGTGTATTTCCCACATTTATGAAGGCGCCTGTTTCACTATGAAGCATCCTAATGACTTTACCCCCAGTCCCAATAACTCCGCCAGCATTTTCAGTGGAACATAGTATTTTAAAAACCACTTCTTGGTTCTCTACTTCTACTTCTGATAGAGGTGGCTTCATGGTGGCAGCGTTAGTCATTGAAGCAGATGTAGTGATGCTGTGAGGATTTGTGTCTAGAGTCAAATAACGACGTGCAAGAAAATCTGCATTTGGCCGACTAAGAGTTTCCTGTGGGATTGTTTCAATAGGCCTTCCAGAAGCATACGCCTCAAAAGGTGGGCCCATAGCATCACGATGAACCATCTCGAAAGGTCTATGCAAGGAATCATGAGAATCATCCCTCTCTCTATGCTGTCGAAAAACATCTCCTCTGACAATATCAGAAGTCTTGTATAACGTTTCTCGAGGAACCATTTCAATATGCCTGCGTAAAGCATCTTCCCGGTCAGCATTAATATGTCGACGTAAAGCATCTTGCCGGTCTGCCTTAACATGCAAGCGTAAAGAATCTTGACGGTCCGCCTCAATGTGTCTGTGTAAAGTACCATGAGGATCCACCCTGATATGGCTATGATGCAAATCAGCATGACGAATCACATCATTAGGCTGAGCTATATTCCCCCGAGGAAACATGTCAACTTGTCTCAGTCTAGAATCGTAAGGGTTAACTTCAACGGACCTAGGAAGAGATTCCTGAATGATTGTTTCTATAGGCCTATGCGAAGCTGCTTGCAACTGTTCTTCAACGTGTCTGTTTCCAACCACCCTTATCTTGTTAACTGATTGACAATCTTGCAGGCAGCGAGAGATGGATATAAGAGCTTTCTTCACAGCAATAACATTTCCCTCAATCTGCCAGAAAGTTGATGACTAAATATGAGAAACTATACATTACAATCTGAAGATAAAAACAAGCTAAATCAACCTTTTCTTCAAAGATATATTCATAGTTTAACTGAGACGCAAAATGGAGAATTCAATTCAGCAAAAAAGCCAGAATTTTGAATCAATTTGAACTCATACCTCCACCATCTCGTCATCAGTATCAGCACAAATCGGCAAATTCTCAGTTCGTATGGCAATTTTACAGCCAGTTTCTTTCCTAATGCTCCCCACCATTTGTCCACCTTTACCTATCACAGCACCCGCATGGGTAGACTCCGTTAACAATCGGCACACGATCGTACTACCATCCGTTTCCGCCGCTAAAACTTCGAAAACCCTAATCAATGCTCCTTGTGCTTTAGATACCTCAACTTCTTCCCCCTTCTTCTCCGCTTCTACATTCCTCTTATTATCAGCACCCAATTTCACCCTAAATTTCGAATCAACTTGTGCAATGATCGTGATGACCCGATCCGGAGACCCAACCGGAGGCTCCTCGACCCGAATTTTAGCTCCAATCGATTGTTGGAGCTGTTTGATAACGCTTCCAGATTTTCCAATCACTGCACCGACCTGCAATACAGGGCAGAGTAATCGAAACGCCGCGTGCCCCACCGGCACAACCAGAGGCGATAAAAGCGGCGCTTGATGCGTCTTAACCCTCTTCGAGGATCCGAATCCTGAACCTAGATCAATCGGTCTCGACCTCTTCTCTGTAGGATAATGAAAGCTATGTCGCTCCATGATCTCTCGCTCTCGTCACGGTGGCAAGACGATTCCCGACGCAGTTGTTTTGTGACAGAACTCGAGAGAAGTATTTTGGCCGTTATGTTTTTTTCTTTGTCAAGCAATCACTTCGGTCATGACTTAAACAAAAAGTTTAGGATAAAGCATCTACAAAGTACTAATCTGGTCAAATTCAGGACAAAGCATCTACAAAATACTAATGCTGTAAAATTCGGAGCAACACAAACACATCTGCAAGACTAATCTCGTGAAAGCCCTGTGATAATTTTTGGCAGTCTTCGAACCAAAAATGACTGACTTTCCCTAGACAAACGATTAAAAAAAATATAAACTTCCACCGCTAACGGCCCTAAACTAAAGTTTATGAAACTAGAGCTTTAAACACTAAAAAATATAAAAAATTTAGGGATATCAATTTTCTAAAATCTACTTTTATACAGTTGGTTGAGACTTTGTTTATCTCTAAAATGGTAAAGATTTCATTCCTTTTAAGAATAACTCTTTTCAAAAAAGGTTTAGACACCATTTTAGATTAGGCCGGCCATGCTTCCACATATTTGTCAAAACAAATATGAACTTGTTTTGGCAAATAGGTGAGACTTTTTTGACAAATAAGTGAAAGATTGTATTTTGGGAAATAAAATTTATTTTCATTATATAGCGCAAAATAATTACCAGAAAACGGAATAATATGACTATGTATATTTACCATAAAACGGAACAATATGGCGCAAAATAATTACCTAGAAAAAATTCACAAATATAGATATTTAATCACTTCAGGAACATCACTTTTTGGCAGTCTTCAAAGCAAAAGTTATTGACTTTTATTGAAAAACGGTTAAAACAAAAAATTATAAACTTATACGGATTTGGAAAAATAAATACAAAGTTTTAGCGAATAAGTGAAAATTCGTGATAAATAAGTAAAAATTTGTGTTTTAGCAAATAAATTTTGTTTGAATGATACCATTTAGCTATGTATATTTACTAGACAGCAGAACAATATGACGCAAAATAATTATCTAAAAATTCGTAAACGTAAATGTTTAACCACTTTTTGAACAGTATTTTTTACGGTGTTTAAAACAAAAATTACTAACTTTTACTGAAAAATGGTTAAAACAAAAATAATATAAACTTTCACGGATTTGCCAAAATAAATACGAAATTTTGGCAAATAGGTGAGAGTTCGTAATTTGACAAATAAGTGAAAGTTTGTATTTTGGCAAATAAAATTTGCTTGAATGATGCCATTTAGCTATGTATATTTACCAAAAAAAAATAGAACTGTGGTGCGAAATAATTACCAAAAATCAAATCCCGATAAGCAAAAATTCGCAAATATTTAACCACTTCCCGAATAGCACTTTCGCAAAAAGCTTTATTGACTTATGTATGGTTTTTGATGAAAAGGCGATCTTGTGAGTTGCGATCATACAAGTCGATCTTGATAAATAGATACACAAAATCAACCTTCCTAATTACAAATGTTACAATCAACAAAATCTAGCCAACATTGACTCCTGTTTTCTGTTTTGTTTATACACATGTAATGAAACAGAGTAATAGCTCAAACATCATAGCCAGGATTCACGGTCTGCTGCACATCACCATAGCTCTCAAGCTCAGCAACATCCTCAACGCTCCCAAGAAATAGAGGCAACCTTTGGTGAAGCTTGACGGGCTGTATTGAAAGTATACCTCTTTTACCATCAGAAGCTTTACCACCACCTTGTTCCACGAGAAAAGCCAAAGGGTTTCCTTCATAGACTAGACGAAGATGGTCTCTTGGATTCATAGCCACTCCACCATACAACAGAGTCCTGTGAAGATCAGCCACGAGAGAACAAATGTAACGCGCTGAATATTTTTTCGGGTTTTGACCTTTTCCTTGTCTCACTGTGTCAATATACTTCCTCAAGCCTTCTGGCCAATCGAAGTACCTTGCATCATTGACTGAGTAGATTTGTCCTGTTGTTTATCATACAAGGAAACAGTGATCAATGCACCTTTTCTAGAGCCATGAGTAGAAATGTTGTCACAGATAAAGTCATATGTGCCATTAGAAGCTTTTACCTCGAGTAGGAATCTTAATGTTTTGATGGGTAAGAACAAATTCGCCTGTCGAATGATCTAATGTGAAGGCGTGTGTTCCCGAGCCGAGAGTAAGGCAGAGTATAGTGGCTGAAGAGTAGAGAACATAACCAGAAGCTACAAGCCTGTTTCCTCTCTGCAAAGAATTGAGCTCAGCTTTCTCTTCAATTGGTAAATGATCAAGCTCCACGAGGCGATTGTAAATCCCAAATATAGTTCCCGTGGGTATCGAAGCATCAATGTTCCGTGACCCATCTAGAGGATCTACAACCACAACGTAAGAACCATTATCTTTTATCCAAGTGGGGTTATCGTTTTCTTCAGAAGCCATAACTGCTACTTTCCCTGAGTTTCTAAGTGAGGATAGGACGATATCATTCTGCAAACAGAATATGAATCGTAAGATTAAAATTTTGATATATAATCATGGGAAGAAAGGTAAAGAGATAAAAACCGTGACAATATCGAGCGGCTTAGGCGCATCTCGGTCTGAACCACTAGAGGAGTTAACAGAGAGCTTTCCAAGTGAAGAATTGAAAGGAGAAGCGACAAGAGAAGCAATTTTTTTGCAGGCATGTTGTAAGTGGTAAAGCAACACCACAAGATCATCTCCTACATTTGCCCCTTCTTCTCCTCCCTTACCTATCATACAAAAATTTCTGAAACAACTAATTGTATATATTCAGAGCAACCTCAAAACTCATCCATACGTTTAGTCTCACTGAGAGAATTTTCAAGACTTATGTTACTCAATTAAGCACATTACATGCTAATTCATGATATTTCCAATACAAATCCAGCATTTCGGACATAGAGTGACAGTGAATGACAGTAGAACACAAAAAAAACACAACTTGAATTATTGAGACCGATGCTAAGTTCGCTGAGATATAGAAGCTTGTTACCTGCAAAGTCTATGAGAGTACAGTAATCATCATCTTCATTAACGATCGAAGTCCGACCAACGGCGAGGGACTTAAAGGAAACAGACTCACGGCGAGACGCCATCACGCTATGGTTTATACCAGTGGTCGGAGCAGAGAAAGAAGAAGCTAAGATTTGTCTTAGCGGGTAAAGATTGAGCCTTGGGGGTAGAGTTGGGTACCTAGTTATGGTAAAAGGTTGCATTTTTTTCTCGATTTAGAGCATCCACGAAATTCAATCCCATCATGGTACGCTTCATACTCCCTGATAGCGAATCAAAAAGGATGACGAATCGAACAGTCCACATAGCATCCGCTTACGGTTATTTTCAGAATTGGATTCCGGTTTAATTATGAACCGAACCGCTTCAATTATAAAAGCAATGAAGTTCTTATTCATAGATTCAGTTCAGATGCAAATACATTATTGGTTGCTGTTACACAAATTATTGAATATTGAACAATTCTTTCTTTTGAAGATTTACAGATTTTAAGTAATTGGAAACTTTTTCTTATGAAGAATTCTTGTGGAGCAATGGGTCAGAGATGACTTGAGGCTTGAAGTCTGGCTTTATGTAGTTAGCCAAGAGATCAGCATAAACTTCGTACCTTGCAGTCATTCTAAATCCCCATTTGTCTTTGTATTGCCGACAGAGATTGAGATCCATGTCTGAGATCAATAATCCATCTTTGTAACGAGACAAAGACGGTGTACAAGAAGCATCTGGTGCAGAGAAATGGCTTGACCCATAGAAATGCCCGAAGTCGTTATGTTGCGGTTTTCCATCGCCTGACGTAAACGCATTGGGGAATACTTCAGTTCCAACTCGGTTAATGGATCCCACAAAGTAACTGTTTGCTATCGCAGCATTTCGTGCCTGAGATTTTAAGGAACAGATTGAATAGTCAGACCGTGATACTATAGAAAGAAAGCTTCAAAATGGGGTTGAAATGGAGAGCAAAAGTTAAACCTCAATAGGCCACATTGGTTCACTGAGTTCACCAACAGTTGCTGAAGGGTTGAAGACAATCTCGGCACCATTTAGACCAAAAGCTAACCAATTTAAAGGATGGTGTCTTCCATAACATATATTGACTGCAATTTTCCCAAACACTGTCTCAAACACAGGATGACCAGTGTCTCCTTCTATGTAATATGTGCTCTCATTGAAATCTCCTACCCTCGGTATGTGGTTCTGCGAATCGAGCAATAGATATTAGCTGGCAAAAGAAAAGATGAAGCAATAGTAGAGATGTAGCACAAGCTTACCTTACGGTGTTTGCCAATGATATTTCCATTATTTCCTATAATCACAGCTGTATTCCAAATCACTTCACCGTGATCAATATCCCTTTCGAGAATAGGACTCGCAATCACCATGTTATACTTTTTCGCAAATTCTTGAAGAAACTTTGTCGATTCGCCATCAACAGGTTCTGCAAACTCACACCAATTCTTCTCCCTGGTGCAGAATGCAAATGGCATAGTCCAAGCTTCCTAATGATAAAGCCGTCCAGAAACTGGTAAATACAACTAAACTTATAACTTGAGCATATAAGAAAGCAAATGGCGGCAAACCTGCAAGCATAGTATGTTAACACCAGCAACACCTGCAGCGTCGATTATGGGCTTCAACTTGGCAAATATTCCTCTTTTTTGGTCTGAGAATGGGGCAGTTGTTGGAAGAGCAATGGAGTTTTGAATGAGACCAACTCTAACCACTTGAGGCTGTCTCAGTTGCTCTTTATCAGCTGAAAAGCTAACAGCCTAGAAAAGTAATTGGTTTAATGATCAAATCATAACATTTTCACATACTATTTTTAGTCAATAATTGATCCAATATTATAACAAACGGGATAAACAGAATGAATAGTAACCTGGAGATCAAAATCATGTTTTGAAGAGAGGGCATTTACAGAATCAGACAAAACAATTTGTTCAAGGGGTTTCCCACAGTTTCTTCCAAGGAGCAATCGGTTTACTTCCTGCAAATCATATCAACAATCAACAATCCATTTCTAATTAAATATCAATTTTGAGCAAAAATAACACTTCATTTTTGTGCAAAGCTAAACATTTCAAATCACTAGAAATCTACAAAGCACCGAATTGGAACGTAATCAAGACCCGTAACTTAAGTAACTGCATATGCACAGGAATATTCAAAGGAGATAGCAAAGTTCATCAAATCAAACAGAAGGAAACACTCAAACACACAGTAAACTCTACAAGATCGTAGGAACGTAAAATCTGTACTTAGTGTGCAAAATTTCTTTACCTGATAGAGCTCAGGCTTAAGATTGGCTGATAAGAGTTGATGCAGCGAATCATATCCGCAAATTGATCCATCCGAAGCTGTTCCTCCGTTTTCTGAGATCATCTTATCCTTTTCCTTCCGAGTTTACTTTCCTGGGAAAAACACCTCTCGAGTTCGAGTACGATTATACGAAACAAAGATGGCGATGGCGATGGAGTTGATAACAATAATGATCGGTTTAGTGGATTGATTTAATTATACACTAATCATTCATTAAGGATTAAGGTAATAATTTGCCAGATCATTATTTATTTCTCAGAATCTGAAATCTTAAAGATTATACAAACGCAGTCGTTTCACGTGCATTTTTGTGTGCTTAAGTTGACGAGAACCGGAAATTGGGACAATTCAATGACCGTACGAATACCAAACCAAACCGGAAAAGTACGGTTTATGCGTATTAAGACCAAAATGCCCAAAATGTAACTATTCCGGTTCATGAAATCACGGTGGTACGTATATTTATGTCCTTACTCGTCCTTTAAATTATAGATCTGTATTTACTAATTACAATGAAAATAAATATATTTAGGAGTCAATAATTTACAGAGGCGGAATCAAAAAAAAAAAAAAAAGGGGGGGAGATATGGTTGGTGGTGGTGGTGGTAGTGGTAATAGAGAGGAGGCAGATCGTTGGCTTGTGACATCGGAGAAGCTTTTAGCGTCTAGTGATCTTCAAGGAGCGAAGACGTTTGCGATCCGCGCATGCGAAGCTGACCCGACCCGAGCAGAAGCAGCGGACTATATCCTTGCAATCTGCGACATTCTTCTCGCCGGAGACATTCGTTTAGGTGATTCAAACTTACCGGACTGGTACGCCGTGCTCCGACTCGGTAGGTTAGTTCAAAACCCTGAACACGTTGCGACTCAGTACCGTAGACTCGCTCTTCTCCTCAATCCTTCCGTTAATCGTCTCCCTTTCGCCGATCGGGCTTTTAAAATTGTTTCTGATGCTTGGTTCGTGCTCTCTGATCCGTCGAGGAAGTCATTGTACGACCGAGAATTGCAACTGAGTCAACTCGGTCAGCAATCTGGTTCCCAATCCCAAAGTCAATCACAGCAACAATCACAGTGGAAACCTAGCAATTTCACTAACGTAGCACAAGAGCAGCCATCTGCTGGGACTTCAACCGACCCCATGGGTACGAGCTTCTGGACTGCTTGCCCCTACTGCTATGTACTCTATGAGTATCCAAAGGCTTACAAAGAATGTACTTTGAAGTGTCAAGAATGTAGAAGAGCGTTTCAAGCTGTGATGATTCAAAAACCTCCAGTGGAAGGGAAAGACGAAGGAGACGTTTACTTTTGCTCATGGGCTGTATTCCCGATTGGGTTTTCCGGTATATTTAAGACCCCAAGTTGGTCACCTATTTCACCTCTCTTTGCTTGCCCTGTGCAAAAGGTGGATGATGAACCGAGGTTGAAGAGAAAGGAACTGGCTGCTCCAAGAATTTACTATGAAGATGATGACATATATGTTGCGATTTCGGATGATGATTATGTAGAAGAAGATAATGGTGATAATGATTGGCAAGATGAGGTACAAGTGACTAAAAAGGCCAATGTTAGGAAAAGGAAAGAACCATTTGTGAGAAGTAACAAGAAACATGGAGTTGAGAAAGCTGGTAAAGGAATCCAAAACGTAGGAAGTATCAGTGGTGTTAGCAATCCGGCAGTTTCAAGTGCTTCGAATGCTGCAGCTATTGGTTCGTCATCTGGGTTTATGTCTAAGACTGGAAGTTATACTACTAGAAAACGAACGGGTACAGGAGCTAAGAACCTAGGGAGATTAGATTTGAATGTGGAGTTCAGTAATGAAGTGGAAGAGCCTGCTGTGGCAGGCGGTAGAAATGAAGGCAGTGGGTTAGGAAGTAACCGGGAGGTGGATAATATCGAAGGGATTGGGTTCTTTGAGGGCCTTGATGAGTTCTTGAGTAGTTTGCCGATACTTTCTGTTGATGGAGATGATAAGATCAAGGCTACTTAGTTAAGTAAGGCTTTCTCTTCACTTAGTTTAGGTTGCGGTGTTCAGTTCTTGCTTTTTTTGTAGGCCTTAGCTTTTATGCTTATTGATTGTTTAACTGTAGTGGAAATACTTGCATTCGAATCAATGTAATTGGAATCTTTGATGTTATTTGGTACAAAATTAAGATATTTTGGTATTTAATTTTCTGCATCGCAACTGGGAACATGGTTAATGTGGTTGTGGTGGGCTTCTGAGTTCTTAGTTATCTTTTCACGGTTTGGAGTACATAATTTCTTGAATGGTAACAAGAGTTATTCTGCTCAGGTTTGTTTTTGTTGCACAAGAATTATACTCCTCTTATTCGAAAAAAGAAGGTAGTATGATTGATCAAAGCTTTGTTTACGTGTTGTGGTCGCTGCTTCTTTCTATTTGTGAATCATTCAGTCTTTGCTTTCTGAACCAACAAACGAAGAGTTTAAGTGACAAGCACACATTGCTTGATTCATTTGCCTTCGATGCTTTGTTAAGATAAGAAGAACAAGTAAGCTTTCTGTCAAGAATTTTCTTGCTGTTGTCTAAGGTAAATACATAAAGCGTGTTCTTGTCACGGTCGCACAGCGACCCAAAATTACAAGCAGGTGAAGTTCTATTTATGTGGAAAATCGTATACACAAGCTATACAATACCAATTAACAAGTCGCAGCGATTCATTTAAGTTGTCGCTGTTTTTTACGGCGACATCTACGATAGCCGTAAATGAGTCGCAGCGACTTGTTCTTTGTGTTTTGATCATTTTTTTTTTTAAGAGTTAAATTATGGTCGCTCATAGGCGCTGAGCGACAGAGTAAAGAACAGGGCCATAAACGGCATTGTAGCAACCATTGTTTTTTAGTCAGTGTTGCTAAGTATTCTCACTTACTGTAACTGAGAGTCTGAAGAATTAAGAAGGCACAGAAGCTATTCTAGCACTGCAGTGAAGGTTTCATTGTCATTCATAAAACTGTTTAGGCTCTAAATGCTTCTGTACAATCTGTTTTCCCCCTAATTTTGATGAAGACAGGTTCGTTTTATCTGACGATAAATGGTCCGGTCTGAAATGAACCAATTTTGGAAAAAGGGTATATAATGGGCCGATTATAATTGGGCTTTAGAGTATTATTGGGTCTTGATGTTGTTGATCAACGAATTAATATAAGAAGAAGAAAAATGAGTGAAGCATCTCTAGATTCGAAGCTGCGAGAAAGCGAAACAAGTGACAAAGAGAGAAGAGATTAAGCGATGGGTGTGGAGAAGCAAGTCATCAGACCCGGCACCGGTCCCAAACCCTCTCCGGGTCAAACCGTCACCGTCCATTGCACCGGATTCGGTAATATCTTACTTTCACTCTGTGTATCTTTGGAAATTAGCGAAAATCTGCCTATACAAATCTGCTTTGGTGAATAGCTTTCTGATTCTGGTAGTCGTTTTCTATGGGGAAATGGATATAATCAGTGTTAGGGTTTATGTTCTGTGAACAAGTGTTCGACATCTGGACTAATTTTTGTTACCTTCTGTATTGTGAGAGTAAATGTTATAATTAATTTGTAAATTTGTTATTTTGCGAGATTATTCGTTTGATCTCAGATGAATCGATCTCTTTTTTAGCCTTTTAGTGATATGTATAATGGAGAATCTTCTTAGATTACAGTTTTTTGTATGGAATTGAAACTCATATATTTTCAACCTTTAAGAATTTAGTTTCAGAATCTAATTTCTCTTGTTTCTTTCAGGGAAAGGTGGTGATCTGTCCCAGAAGTTCTGGAGGTAAAAGATTTTCCTATTGTAATTTGTTCTTATCATCTACACACACTCACTTGTCAATCTATAATTTCCGTATTTCCTCAGCCTAATTTGTGCTTTGTTCTTTGGTATATAATGTAGTACAAAGGACGAGGGGCAAAAACCTTTCTCGTTCCAAATTGGTAAAGGTGCTGTGATCAAAGGTAAAAACTTACTCTTTCATGGTTGATTATACCATATGTATGGCTCTGTTTTTCATTTTGTAGAGATAATATGAGTCCAACTGTTAAAATTTGCTTACAGGTTGGGATGAAGGCGTTATTGGAATGCAAATTGGAGAGGTTGCTCGCTTAAGGGTATGTATACTGCTTCTCTCATCATATTCCTCTTTCCCAAATTCGATCTTTAGATTTTTCATGTTCCTCTTTCCCGAGTTTGCCATTTATGCTTCATGAATGTCTAAGCTTTGTCTCGCTGTTGAAGCAGTTTTTTCTCTAATGGTAGTTACTTAGAGCTTGCTATAGCAGAAACCATATGATATTTGCCAGTTTTAACATCTTTTGCTTGTGATTTTATCTGTTTATTTCAGTGCTCACCGGATTACGCATATGGTACTGGTGGATTTCCGGCATGGGGAATCCAACCAAACTCAGTTCTCGACTTTGAGATTGAAGTCCTGAGTGTGCAGTGATTATCTCTCAAGTTCCAGAACTGTCGGAAGATTATTAATCTACTATAAAAAAATTCAACTCTTTATCTTATTGCATCTTGGATCTTGATGAAACACACTTTGTGGTGTTAAATCGCTTTTCTAAAACTCTTGAACAACATTTGATCTAAATAATAAAGAACCCATCTTATGTTTCAATTGGTGGTATGCTTGTATTATTGCAGTCTAATAAAAAACTTTTTGTTATATCATTTTACATTGATGACAGCCTATAATGTTTAATTTAGTTATTGGATTAATCTTTTGTTGTCAAGTGGTTAAGTCCAATATTTTTCTTTTCCACTGTAATTTGACTTTAGAAATTGTGTATTTTTTTTTTCAACACTGAGAAATAGTAATCAATTCTTATCGATAAAATTGGTAATAAAAATATTTAATTTCTTTCGTAACATTATATCGACAAACTTTAATTCATAATCCAAATTTTTAAAATTTGAATTTTGTTATGTAGAATCCTTGTTCTCAATTATGCTAAGCGCTGATCTGACAATGAACTAGCGCTTAGTCAATTAATCTAAAGGATTAATCAGAGATTTATTTTATGATTATATTAATTTAGAAGATATATATTATAATTTGTAACATAAATTTGAATATAAAAGGTAGTCTAGTGGTTATGCAACATTGTTAGCCTCAGTTCTCAGGTTTGATACCCGTAAGTAAAGCCCATTTTAATTTGTATTTTTCCATATATCTTTAATGAAAGGTAAAATAGACATTTATCCTTCATTTTCTTCCTTTGATTTCTGTTATGTAAACCCTAAAAATGACGGCAGCAACGATTAATCAATGGTTTCTTTCATTTTTTCCATGTTTTTCTTAATGTTTAGGCTTAAAACTTACAAATTTATTCAAATATGTTCGGTTTTTAGATAAAAAAAGTGACTTTTTTAAGATCCTATTTTTTTGTCCGATTATGTAAAATCGCAACGGTCTTTTGCTGCCGACCGTTTTCTCACCATTTAGACGGTCAGACCGCGTTTTTGAACACAGCGTAGAATTATGTGTTCTATCTAGAATCAGAATTATAGAATCATGTGAAATTGAATTCTAGTAAATAAAAAATGGCAAAAATAAATGGTCAAATGATATAAAGGTAAGCTAATCAAAATTAACGAAATGTGAATTGAATGGCTGTGATACAAAAACACTAATTACTGTTGTTAATATCAAATCAAAGGAAGAAAAAAGATGAAAGTTAAAAACTTTATGAGACAAATTAAAAAAGAAAAGAGAAATGAGAGAGGAGTCGTGCGGGTAATTAAGCACTTAAAATTCCCGTGCATTTCTTTAATCATCACTTATTCTTCTTTTTCCATTTCTCATTTTCATTCTTTTACTTTTCTTTTCTTTTCACCCACATTCCCCAATCACATTATACTTTTATATACAAATATTATTTAAATTAAATAAAAATCTACAGAATATTAAAAAAGAATAAAACAAAGTATTGAGCTAATTTTGGCGTTCTGTAAAGCTAGATACTAAATTATTAACTAAAATCAAACTAAAATAAATTAAATTAAACTAGAATTAATGATTCGTGATGGATTATGAAAATGTTTTGAGTATTTCTCAAATTTAGATTGATATTGTTTCACAAATGGTGTAGCTGACGTTATAAGTCTTTCTATTTTACATTCACAAGTAAAGTAAAGTTTCTGTTGTGGAAAATTTTCAACTTAATATCTTTCGAAAAAGTGATTTTTGCAACGGATTGTTTTGAATAAGTTTTCTTACCATACACAAAAGATTTCCCAAGATTTAGAAGTATTTCTGGTTATTTTCTTTATTTTCGATTCTTTGATCATTAAACTACACAACTGGTTTTCTGATTCGTAATATTATAAAGTATTTTTTAATAAATCTGTTATTTTGTAAACTTTGTACATTATTTCTCAAAATTATTTTAAATAAATGTGATTGGCTATTTATTCTTTCCATCACAAATGGTGTTTGAAAACACAACACGCACCTGAACAAATGTATTAAAAAATATAATTAAAGTATAATAAAGCTTGATCACACTTTCACTAACATAGCTTTCAATTAATTAGTAGAATAATTAAGGATAATAAAGCTCGACCATACTTTCACTAACTTCGCTTTTAATTGAAAGTAAGAGGAGACGTATGGACTTTTACTTTAACAAGAATAATCAAGAAAGTATATAAAATAATAATTATATTGGTTAGAAATTTTATAATAATTAAAAATTATAATTTAATCGTAAAGTATAACCTGAAATAATGGATCGTGAGACTTTGTCATCATAAATACCATAATTACGTATATACACGTTCGGCCCCCTTGTCCCATTCCTTTCAAGCAAAGCACAACAAATATTGTCACTATTTTAAGTACATGATTAATTTCTAAGTCACATAATACTCAAAATCTCCATTTTTATATCTCAATATATACTTAACCTTTAGGTCTTTTAATTATTTCCTACTAAGATATTTTTTTAAAAATTAGTATTAGTGTAAAATATTATTAGATACCAGATAAATTGTCGAGTTTTTCTCTGATTATTTAGATGTTCTAATTAATAGCTCTAACGTATTTATCGTTAGAAAATAAAGTTAAATGTTAGTACATATCTATGTAAAATCTTCTAATACAACAAGCTGTGGTGAGAAAATATTTTTGGTTATATCTATATTTTTATTGTTTGAATATTGGAGTTTTACTCTAAGAATTTGCATGGGATAAATTTAAAGTAATGTAATTTTGATTATGAATTTTATTGACAAACAGAAAAAGAAGTTAAAGTTATAAGAAGTTGAATAATTGATTACAAAAAATCATGTAATCTTGATAGAATTTAGAAAAAATTTGGAGATTTGAGTTATAGATACAATTTTGTGGATCAAATTGCTTAAACAAAAACAAATTAGGGTGATTTTGGTTAAAAATACATTGACAAGGGCAAAAGCGTCATAAAAACTTTTATAAAGCCTTGTTACTCTTGTTGCCTCTCACCTCTTTAGAAACACTTTGTAAAAAAAAAAAAAAAATCAACATTTATACACATTATTGCTCGTTGGTCACTTTCATCTCTCTTATCTCTTCACCTTTTTCATTGATTCAGCTCAAACCCAAAAGAAAATAAAGACTTCCTTTTCTCTGGATCTGAAGCGAAACATCGTTCCTCTATAAGGTATCAATTTCGAATTTCTCCTTTCCCTTCTTTGTTTTCAATCTTGTCCTCTGTATCACTGTTTTCTCTGTACTAATTTGACTAAGAACATTGTGGCTGGTGTATATTCTGAGTTGCAGTTGTGAATGTAGCCTAATTTTTCTGAAATTGAAGCTGTGGATAACCTCACTTGCTAAATGTTCATAGTTCTTACACTAAATCTTCATCAGATGTTTATAAATCTCTGTCCTTTCTATTAAATTCTTGTGATCTCTGGATTTAACCCATTTGTGGTGTTGATGAGATGCTTCCTTCAATTTATTCTGCACAGATTCCAAATTTTACACAGTAGACTGAATACAAGCAGTGGGAGGAGAAAGAGAAACAGCATGTGTATTGTCGTATACCGTAAAGTTTTGCGCTTGAATTTGTATTGCCGTGTGATTCTATAAATTTCCAAACTTTCAAGAGTCTGAGAATTCTCTTCTTTCTTATTTCATCTTCTCTTTCGTTTTCAGTACTCTTTTATATCTCTGTTAAAATGGGATCCCAACATTTCTTCGTGTATCATTGTGAACAAAGAATCAGCTAGACAAAAGCTCAGTTTCCTTTCACAACAAAAGTTTTCTCCTTTTGGTTGGTGTCTCTGTCTTCTTTTCTCATTTAAGATTCCTCAAAGTTATGGTGTGCCAATCTCCTGGTAAGACAAGATTCCGAGCATTGAAGTACGAGTCAGGAGACGCTAACAAACCAACAATTGTAGTGAGAGTTATTGAATGCTATCAACCGATGGATAATTGCCAGGTTTGAACAGAAATAAAGTTCTCATTTATCACACTTTTACCTTAGAGTTTCAGTCTTTTAACGCAGTAGTTGTTGTGTGATTTTCTCTGTGTTTCAGGCTGAGTACTTCAGACTTCTACTCAAACCAGTCACGTAGTTGATTTGTGATCATTCGCTGTATTTTCAATCTCGGATTTTATTTGTTGTTCGTCTTTCTTTTACCGTCTTCTATATAGGGCACACAAAGTATTGCATTCACCCGATTGAGCAACTTAGCAATCGGTATGTTAATATCCTTCATTACTCTTCTCCTAAAATTTTTTACTTCGTCGTTCTTCATTTGATTTTGCCTCTCTCTTTATCTTGCAGTGTTGTATATTTTAAAATTCCCTTGAGTTAACCTGGCTGTAAGAGCATGCCACTTGATACAAGGCAATGGGATATGCCTCTGGGCTTAAGTCCTCAAACTTGCTTCGAGGATATAGCAGGTCGGTTTGTCCATCCTGGAATTCCTCTCCCTGAGCTTGGGAAACAATATGCAGCTGAGCTTCAGGCTCGCTGTTCGCAGCCACCACCACTCCAGTCTTTACTGTCTGATCATGATAAGGAGTTTTGTGAAAAACGATTCTCACAGTCTGATATGCAGTCTTGGTGTGCTGCTGGTACTACTACTACGCATGGAGCAGTAGAGTCTTCTCAGAAAAGTCTTTTGATATTCGATCAGTCAGGAAATCAGACTCGTCTATTGCAATGTCCATTTCCTCTACGGTTTCCATCTCATACAGCTGCAGAACCAGTGAAACTCTCTGAGATACACGGTCTTGAGAAAGCTTTCAGGGAAGACTGCGAAGAGTTTAATGACAACCAATTAAGTGGAAAAGAGTCGGAAATGCATGAAGACACTGAGGAGATCAATGCATTGCTGTATTCAGATGATGATTATGATGATGATTGCGAGAGTGATGATGAAGTAATGAGCACTGGTCACTCTCCTGTTCCAGTTGATCAAATTTGCAACAAAAGGGGAATGGAAGAAATTGATGGTCCCTGTAAAAGGCAGAAACTATTGGATAAGGACGACAACATTAGCAACTCATCATCACTTGTGGGTACTAAGAGTTCCACACAACTCAATGAATCTTCCTTTCTTAAGGACGAAAAGCTCCCTGATTCAAATATTTCGACCAGAAAAGACACTGGTTCTGGTCTGAGCAATGAACAGTCAAAGAAAGACAACATCCGCATAGCTCTGAAATTACTCGAGAGCATAGTCCCAGGGGCCAAAGGAAACGAAGCTCTCTTACTTCTGGACGAAGCAATTGATTACCTAAAGTTACTGAAACGAGACTTTGTCTCCAGAGGTTAATATCCAAACCTCCACCACTCACAAGTCACAAATCTTTGTTGGTTAAAGAGACAAACATGGGGAACAAGAAATCTGCAGACAGATAAGGCTTGAAGATTCTCACTAGCTTAAACGTGTGAAATGGTTTTTGAGTCCGTATCCTCTACACCAGCTTTTTTAGCTGTCTATAGTGGACTACTTTAGGTATATATGCTTCTGCAATTTCAAAAAGTTAAAGAAGAAAAGAGGTCACTTTCTTCTTCTCAAAAAAAAAGCCAAAGTCGTCATGGTCATTGATCGACAATGATTATCTTTTTTGGCTGAGTGTGGATGGTGAAATCAAAAGGCAGTATTCAAAGTCTCATCTTAAACTCGCGTGGTCTATGAATCTCCCCTGAGGTAAAAGAAAAAAACTCTGACCCACACTCTCTTTTGTCCATATGATGACTAAGTGGGTCCTTGATTTCAGAATATTGATGTCATTTTCATGTAATTAAATGTCTGTAATAATGCAAACCATTTCTTTGTCTATTGCTTCAACCCACATGCTACTAGTCTTTGTGTTGTCTGTTTTGATGTTTATCTTCTCTCAGTGTCTTATGTTTTGTCATATTGAGTTTTGTAATAGACCAATTGGGGTTTTGTTTAAAGTTTCATTAAGAACATAAAATCAATTCCTTATGTCACTTATTCAATATAAGAAATCAATAGCATTACAAATTAGGACCAAACAAAAGCTTTTCTTTTAAAAAAGAATCAAATCTAGAGAACATCACTTTCAGGAAATTGAGTTCCTCCATCGTCTTGGTTTCCTACTTGGTTGTTGATCAACACCAACTTGTTCTGCTCCAGTCATGTCATGACTCTCTGGTCCACTCATCTTAGTCAATTTACTTAGCTTCTTCCAACCACTAGTCCAAGCTGAAGAAGACCCAGTGTTCTTCACTTTACCTGTCTTCTCAAACTGTCTCTGCATCACTTCCATTTCGCTCTGGAGCTCAACATACTTAGTCTTCACTGTCTCTAACTCAAACTTCAATGTGTTAATATCCTTCTTAGCTGTAGCCCATCCTTCCTGTTTTCATAGTTATCATAAGAATCAATAAACTAGAACTTGTGTGAATTGTATTGAAGTCTTATTCTCTTACTTGCCTGAAACGATTGTGGTGTTGATTCGATCAGTGTCTTGCGGTTTGGAATCATAGGCTGATATGTACCCATAGCTTCTCCTAATGTTGTTGACTCCTTTAGTGTTGTGTTGGCTAAGGCATTGCTGATTTTGACTTGCTCTGAGAAGAGAACTTGAACCACCACTCTTAATGGTAACCTCTCGTTCTGAGCCGCGTGCATACATGCGTCCATTGATAGTTTTTGACAGTCCATCACTCGGCATAGCCGTTTCCTCTCGTGCTCAGACAATGTCGGATGCGCCTACCACAAAAAGAAAACAAAAATTCACTGTAAAGTCATGTGTAAATCCGTCGGATTTGAGTTGAATTTCCGCCAAAACTAAGTTGCTTCTATTTAGTCAAACTATGATGAGGTCATGTACTCATGTATTATGGTTTATTAGAAAACTCGTAGCCCTTACATATATACCTTGAGATATGAATCGATTGCTCTGTATAGTCCATCATCACAAGTCCTTGCAGATTCAGGTAAAGCTTCAGCCAAAACTTGAAACTTTGTCAATGGCAGATTCCTATCTCTAGCTACTTCAGTGAGATAACTATCCACAAGTCTCGCTACTCTCATCTTCGCATTCTGATTACCATTACCATTGTTGCTATTAGCTCTTGGGATACCAGCATCAGCATACATAGACGGTGACGACGACATTCGACTTGGACTCGATCCTTCTGTCTGTTCCTGAACGAGAAAATGTTCCAACAATCTTTGAACAAGATCAACATCATACATTGTCTCTCCTTTGTTGTTGTAACCAGGAATCAGAAGATCTTGCAAAGTTGCTTGCTCGAATTGCATTCCTACTCGTTTCTCGAGCTCTGTGATCAATGCAGGAGCTACTTTGAGCATGTTGGCTGCTCTAAGAAGACGCAGAAGGAAGCTACAAGAGACAGAGTCTTTCTGTGGTGGGATTATACTGATTAGAGATTCAACGATCATGCGTTGGTCTTTTGGACTGATTCCAATTCCGGCTAGACAAGCGACTGAATCTTGATGTCCATTTGTTTTTCCGGCTGATAGGACCATGTGAAGACCTCCTTTCCAATCAGGACCAGAGCTTCCTCCACTACTGTTGCTTCCACAGCTCAAACTCATGTCTTCTACTCCTCCTAAACCTAATCCTCCTCCCATGGAGGCCATTGCTGGTGCTACTGCAACTCCTCCTTCTTTTATTAAATCCGGAAGCCATTTTCCGGCGTAATGCATTATTGCAGCTCCTAGAAGTTCAAATCTCATACCTTTCACCTGTTTCATAGTTGGTGGATTGAGCTATGTTACAACAAGTGTTTGAAAAACTGATTGATAGAACATAATGAAAAAGAATATGTACCTTAATTGCAGTGATTACACGAACGAAATGATCGATTCTCAAGATAGAAACATCTTCAAACCACCAATCTGGAGGAACAGGCTGACTATTATTGTTCCTATTTGGGCTACAATAGAAACCTGAATCCTTTGATTCATTCCATCTTGGACTAGAACTCGAGAAATTCGTATTCGATGGAGATGGAGTTTTCCCTGTGTAAGCCCATCTAATCCCTTTTGGATTACTACAAGCTTTCCAAGCAATAGATTCACTACATCTCCTTACAATCTGAAGATTCTCAGCCCATGGAGATAGCTTTTCACAGCTCTTTAGAACCAAGATTGAGTCTCTCCATGAAGATAAAACCACATAGCTGAGAAAAGCTTCAGTTTTGAAGATTAGATTCCCTTCTTCTAGATCTTCTGTCATTTCAAGATACTCAGCTGCACAACGCAATCCTGATATGTTAGTTGCCGTGAGATCCACGGGAACTCCATAGCAGAATTTAGATGCAAGCTCAAATGCTTCTGGTCCTCCAGGTAAATCATCAAGAATAAGTATCGTAGGATCAGGATCTCGTGATTCATAGATCAATCTGTTCATCTTTCCGCTACGCGACAGCAACGGATACTGAAGAAACAAAGAACCAGAGATATGTTGAAGTTTCAGCATCATAAAAATTTAAGTAAAGAACATGAATTTACCTTGTGTAGGTGAAAGTTCATGTCACCAAATTTAACCAGAAGATCACTGGGGATGTCTGTAGCAACAAACCTAATCAAAAGCAAATGTTTTTTAACTTCTTCAACAAGTAAATATGTTGTTCTGCAGAAACTGCAGAGTATTTCATTTTTTGAGTCCAAGGACATTACCATGATTGGCCTCGAAGCTCAAACCCATCAGTCTTGACACCTCCATGCTTATTAGGACTCAAAACTCCATTATCAAACTCTCTTCCTCCTCCAATCCCACCATCACTCTCAGATTCCCACATCTTTCACAAACAAACACTCTGTAATTGGAAGCAAGAGAAAAGATGAGAAGCTCAAAATGAACTAAACAGTTCCAAGAGAAGAGAGATTGATTAGTTTTGGTTATAAAGATGAAAGTGAAAGAGAGAGAAAGACCCACATGGGATGCTTCGAGAATTGGAGCTTTCTCTGAATTGTCTGTTTTCTCAGAGAGATTTTCAAAAACCAGTCTGTGAAGTAATGGGCTTATAACTCTCTGCTTCTCAATTATCAAAACTCTTTTAACTTCTTTTTTCTGTAATATAATTTCTGCCCATTCTTATCATATAACTGAAGATATTCTATCTGTCTTTTTTAGATTTTTACATAACATTATTAGATTACTGACAGTTGTTATATGTTTTTTCAGTGAAGATATGAGTTGGTTAAAAGGAAAATTATGAATTTGGCTATACAACTCACTGAAGTCGTACTCTGGTAAAAAAATTGTAGAAGTGAACATTTAATCACTTAAGCAGAATTACTCCGACTTTAAATATACATATGACTTCATGTAAGAAACATATAATAATGTCATGAAAGTATTCCCAATCAAACTAATTTCATGATAAGGAAAATGGAAGAAAAGGTTGGAGAGAATTGAAATTCAAAGAGAGCATTAAAAACAAAGGTTGTTCATACATTCACACATATATTAATGGAGATAGAGAAAGAAGAAAATGGTCCATAAGAATGTCAGTCATGTTTATTAATATACATTGCTTGGTTCTAATTTAAGTAATCTCAAATGATACAAACATGTTTATACATACAAATAATCCTCTTTAGTTATAGTTTGATTTTAATGTGTTTCAATCACATATTGTACTATAGAAACATATTCATATGATTATGATTGATGGTCATTATCCAAAATTATATAATGATCACATATTTGATGGGATTGTTATACAAAGTAAATCATGTGATCTTATGTATGCTACACAAATTATTGGATTACATAAAAAAAATTGAATTATTGATGATTGTGGTGGTTTATAAAGGTGCCACGTCGACTTTACAATAAAATAGCCGGTTCCAATCGGACCGGATATTGTCATCTGACGGCTGAAAATGTACAGCGTTGATTAGTAATTACAAATGTTCTAAGGGTCTTCTTCTTTCTCAAATCCCAAAGTCAGTGAGATTTTCTGTTTCAGTCAAAATTTGTTTCAGAAGAGATTAATGTGGTTTTAAGTGTTATGCTATCGAGATCAAAGCTTGCTCTTGATGTGAGCAAAAGATCACAGTCTTTTCTGGGGATTCCCTGTTATGAGATTATTTCATCTGGATTTTGCGGCGGTGGAGATGATGACGGCGATTTACAGAGAAATGTTGGTTCCGATTCAGCCAATGAATGGGAGAAGCTTCTTAAACCATTTGATCTTGATTCGCTCAGGAAATCATTTCATAAGATTACTCCATTTCAGCTCTGCAAGTTACTTGAATTACCTCTCGACGTTTCTACATCAATGGAGTTGTTCTCATGGACCGGTTCTCAAAAGGGTTACCGTCACTCCTTCGATGTGTACCAAGTGCTTATAGTTAAGCTTGGTGCGAATGGTGAGTTTAAGATAATTGATAGATTGTTGATGCAGATGAAAGAAGAAGGAATCGTTTTTAGAGAATCCCTTTTCATTTCGATTATGAAAGATTACGGAAAAGCTGGATTTCCTGGACAAACTACGAGATTACTGTTGGAGATGAGAACTGTGTTTTCCTGTGAACCTACTTTTAAATCTTACAATGTTGTCTTGGAGATTTTGGTTGCTGGTAATTGTCACAAAGTTGCAGCCAATGTGTTCTACGATATGCTTAGCCGAAAAATTCCTCCAACTCTTTTCACATTTGGAGTTGTGATGAAAGCTTTCTGTGCTGTTAATGAAGTTGATTCAGCTCTTTCTCTGCTCAGGGACATGACCAAACATGGCTGCGTCCCAAACTCGATTATTTACCAGACTCTTATTCATTCGTTATCGAAATGTAATAGAGTGAACGAAGCGCTTCAGCTTCTCGAGGAGATGCTTCTGATGGGTTGTATCCCCGATGCTGAGACGTTTAATGATGTTATCCTTGGTCTATGTAAGTTTGATCGGATTAACGAAGCTGCTAAAATGGTCAACCGTATGTTGATCAGAGGGTTTGCTCCAGATGATATAACTTATGGTTATTTGATGAATGCTCTATGTAAGATAGGCCGAGTTGATGCTGCAAAGGATCTTTTTTGCAGAATTCCACAGCCGAATGTTATAATCTTCAACACTCTTATTCACGGTTTTGTGACTCAAGGAAGACTTGATGATGCTAAAACTGTTTTATCAGATATGGTAAAGGCCCATGGTATAGTTCCTGATGTATGCACGTTTAACTCGCTTATCTATGGATATTGGAAGAAGGGTCGTGTAGGTATAGCTCTGGAAGTTTTTTGCGACATGAAGAACAAGGGATGTAAACCTAACGTCTTCACTTATACTCTTTTAGTCGATGGTTTCTGTAAATTAGGAAAGATTGATGAAGCCTACAATGTTCTCAATGAAATGTCTGCCGATGGACTGAAACTCAACACTGTTGGTTTTAACTGTTTGATATCGGCTTTCTGCAAGGAACATCGAATCACTGAGGCCATAGAAATTTTCAGAGAGATGCAGAGAAAGGGCTGTAAACCCGATGTATATACATTTAATTCACTTATATCTGGACTCTGTGAGGTCGATGAAATAGAGCATGCCTTGTGGTTACATAGAGACATGATATCAGAAGGTGTTGTGGCCAACACTGTTACTTACAACACACTAATCAACACGTTTCTGAGAAGAGGTGAAATCAAAGAAGCTCGTAAACTAGTCAACGAGATGGTTTTCCAAGGATCTCCACTCGACGAGATCACCTACAATGGGCTGATAAAAGGGCTGTGCAGAGTCGGGGAGGTCAATAAAGCGAGAAGCCTGTTTGAAAAGATGTTAAGAGACGGGCTTGTACCTAGCAACATCTCCTGCAACATACTTATAAACGGGCTCTGCAGAAACGGGATGGTGGACGAAGCAGTTGAGTTTCAGAAAGAGATGGTTCTGAGAGGATCAACACCAGACATTGTGACATTTAACAGTCTGATAAATGGTCTGTGTAGAGCCGGTAGGATTGAAGATGGTTTAGCAATGTTTAAGAAGCTTCAAGCTGAAGGAATATCGCCTGATACAGTGACTTATAACACTTTGATGAGTTGGTTGTGCAAAGGAGGTTTTGTTTATGATGCTTGCTTGCTTCTTGATGAAGGTATTGAATTAGGTTTTGTTCCGAATGTTAGAACTTGGTCAATTTTGTTACGGAGTGTTGTTCTCCAAAATACACTTGATATACAAAGGCCTTAAAGCCTATGTTACATCCATTGTGTTACTATTTAGGCCTTAAGGCCCATTTTACATCCATTGTGTTACTGTTGAGGCCTTAAGTCCCATGCTATTGTAGTTTGTGTACTGAAGCAAAAGCAGAACAAAAGTTCTTAGTACAAGAGGCACAGAGGCAAAGACCTTTGAGCAAACTAGAGAACATAGAAGTAAGCAACCCATGTTTTCTTTTGAGTATAGCTTTTACATGTACAAAATAAACGAACCAAGGATCAACAAACTGAGAATTACTACTACCTCAGACATTAATTAATGTACAAATAAATAAACAAACTTAGTGAGCATTATTTACTCAAGTTTGAACCTTTGATAAAAGGGAAGGCATCAACTTCAAAGCGATATCTCCGTAAGGTTGGTCTTGTTGCATATCTATAAGTCCTCTAGACTTCAATACCAGTGTTTCAAAGAACATTCGAGCAGCTAGCTTCCTTGTCTTTCCTGTCAACATCTCGTTCAAACTTAGATCTCCAGAAGGATGGCTTGAAGTTTGACTACTTGAAGAGCGATTTTTAAGATACTGAGCTAAGTCTCTTGTTCTCCCTGACAGAGAATCAGAATCTTGTCTAGCTGGTGATCTAACTGGGGTATTGTCACCCATTTCCAGGAAAGAAAGTTCCTCTTCAGCCATATCACGAATAGGAGAAAGCCCCAAGTCTCTTTGTTCGGGTCGATCCTCTGGAGTTGTGGATGCTGAAGGCTCTGTTCTATAAGATCTTCTGTCCCAAGTTCCAGGCTGAGTGGTGAAGTCATCGATTCTAGAAAGTGAAGATCTTGCAGGTGGTGATGTCATGGACACACCAACCCTTAAATGTTCAACCATGACATCAGTATACAATGTCACAGGAGTTTCTGCTTCTGTTGTTACAGACTCTGCATGTTCAGGTCGAGGTCCTGCAAGGTCTTGGACATCATCCGTTTGTTGAACTGGAGAAACCTGAACTGTACTGTCTAGATTTGTAGAATCAGGAGCCACGGAATGTGGAATTGGAGTTGTCTGGTGAATTTGTGTTTCAGTTTCTCGAGTTGGAGATGATACAGGTGTCTGAGGAGCTTGTGTTTCCGTTGCTACAGATTCTTCATGTGCAGGTCGAGGTCCTGCAAGGTCTTGGACATCATCAGTTTGCTGAACTGGAGAAACTTGAACTGTACTGTCTAGATTTGTAGAATCAGGAGCCACGGAATGTGGAATTGGAGAGGTCTGGTAAATTTCTGTTTCAGTTTCTCGAGTTGGAGATGATACAGAAGCAGGTTCTGGAAGCGTTTCATCAGAAACAGCAAGATATGGCTTTGAAGCTACATAGTCTTTATCAAATACACTGCATAAAGCATCGGAGAAGCCATAAACAAGGGTTCATTGAAGTTTTGATCTTTCTTTGACTCTCCAAACACCTACTTTAGATGAAGGCATCTTCTTTCTCTTACAAAACGTATCACTAGGATCCTCAAGTCTTTCTTTCATGATCCTGTTGGTGAATACTGTCACCCTATCAACGCGCATCCTCTTCCTTGGCCTTATTGGTGATGGCTGAAGAGCAAAATTTGTCGTCTGAGGTGATGGATCCGCAAAATTGCCACATGGTTCCTCAGAACCAGCAATAGCTGTGGATCCTGAGCTTGAATCCCTTCTAAAACTTAACATTTCTTCACCGATATTAGGAATAGTGGGATCCATCTCATTCAAAGTGTCATCTAAAGACTCAGTACGTTCAACTCTGACACTCTGTTGTTCTGCAGCAATTGTTGGATGGAAGGCAGGGTTTAAATTATGCGCAGCATCATCACGGTTTATCTCACGAGGACTGGGATGTTGTTCTTCTGTCAACTTACGAGGACTATCAGTTCCAACATCTAGTGATATTAGAGTCTCTTGGCTCATTGTCTGGTCCTGCCTCGTGAACCATGTCAACATCAATTCTTTCAGTACGCTCACTCACCGCTACTGTGAATTGGTCCACATCCATTGAGCTAGATTGTGGGATGATTAGGTCCTCGTCAAATGCTACAGCAACATAAGGATCAATACCAGTAGGAATTTGATCTGTGAGAGAGATATCTTCCTCACTCAAACGAAAATTGTTGAATTCCCGCTCGAGTGTGTCATCTTTCAAGTCGATTTCGTCCAAAGTTAGTGTTTGAGGCAAAGTCAGTGACTCAACCGGGGCCTGTCTTGCATCCTCAGGTAAGTCAACTTGAATAGAAAGGAAAGCCTTAGCAATCAAAGTATTGAGGAGATTAAAGTCAACGTGAAGATAATCAACTTTCTTTGAATATATTCGCACAACTCCCAAGTAGAAGGTGACCTGATATTCTCAATGCCAATGGTTCCTTAGGATACATTATAAGATCAACTGTTCTGGGAATGTCGGTGGCTGTATACTGAGGCTTCTTCAGTCGATGTTGTGCGTGAGCTGCGCACTACACCGTTCCAAATGAACCCTTTCGAGCCAAAAAATCATGTGAATAAAACATTTACTTGAAGACGAAGATACAGAGATCGAGTCGATTTGAGGGAGAAGGGTTATCGAATGTATTTATGTAAATTTGATAAAATTTTCGAATCAAGAACTGCTAATTTGTGTACTTTTTTTGCAACAAAGGGCCACACTTGCCCGCGCTAATAGCCAACTTACACCAAGGCCACCTGCAAGGTTACTAAAGGCCACTTGCGCAATTTGTGTACTTAGTAAATTAAATAAAAACATTCTGATAATTAATTTAGATATTATTTAGAAGTAATATATATACACACTTTTCCTTAGTTATTGTAACTTGTATCGCAAATAATGATTTTGTTTCACTTAACAATAGTGTTTATGCATGATTATTAGGAAAGTTAAATATTTAAATTGGTAAATTCTAATGCAGAACATGATTCTGTTTCCTTTACAGTATTTTTCGTATTTTTTGTCATAATGTTTCTGTTTAATTAATGATTAAGATCGAATTAGATAGTGTATTAAAAAAATTATTTCAAAAACTGAAAAATCATTATATAAATATATATAGATACAACACTCATGATAACAAAAAAAATAACCAATGTCTATAAGAAACTCATATATGTTTAAAATAAATAAATAAATAAAGAAGGTCAAATCTTCTTATGTAATACTACGAATCTAGATAACCAAAGCAGCAGCAATTAAGAAAACAGTCATGAATCCAAAGACTGTGTTGGAAATTGCACCGCTTACCATAGGACCGGGAGCTTCAGTTGGCGAATCGAACATCGCTGACGGAGACATTGCCGGTGAATCGGAGATAGGAGAATCAGCAGCTAGAGGCGGCGATGGAGGAGAAGAGGTAGAAGATTCTGGAGAGAGTGCAGTTGATGGAGAAGGAGAAAGAGAAGTCTCCGGTGCAGGAGTTGTCGTTTGTGTAGGTGAAGATGCCGGTGAGATTCGTCTTCCTCCGATGTTAGATGGAGCTGGAGCTGGAGATTGAGCCATTGAAGAAGAAATCAAAAGAGCAACGATAAAAACAATACCTAGAGATTTCGAAAAAGCCATTTTAATTTGAGAAAGATTTCGAGATTTGGAATATAGAGGATTTTTGTATTTCTTGTTTGTATGCTGAATTGCTTTGTATTGTGGGGATATGAAACTTTAGAGACGAGTTGTTCTTATATAGAGAAGAACGGGGCAAATGGGTGAATCTTGACCGTTGATATGGAAAATGAGGACCGACTTAAATCTAACGGTTGAGATATTATTATATAGAGAAGGGAAAAAGAGAAACGCGGTTAGATGAAGTCGCAAATTTCCATTGACTACGGCGTTAACGGCTCTATGACAGCTGTGAGTATTGAATCGTGAACGTACACGTGTAATAGGAAAAATATGGCCGTTGTGATGATTTTTCTTTTCTTTTCTTTTTTTCTTTTATAATTTAACGGTCGATTCTTTTGGAAGCTTTTATTCCAGGCGGATGGTTTCTTTTTTTTTTTTTTTTTTTCTATAAATGTTTTAACAAAAAAACTAATTATAATTAGATTTTTTTAGGTTTTTTTTTGTAATCATTAAATCGATAATGATCAGATTCATAGTTTAAATTCTTTAACTGAAAATAGGTAGGATTTGAACTCACCATCTGTTACCTACCTAAATCAAAAATAAATCAACTAGATCATCTTTTTATTCACTATTTTTTTAGGTTTTGTGCATGAAAAATTAGTTTTATATTTAGGAGGCATTAATGCTAGTTCAACTGTGTGAGATCTGATATGGAAGTTATGTTTTTTTTGACTTTATTTGCAATTCTTACATAAAGTTTTCTTGTTAATGAGTTATTAGAATTTTCTGAGGTCCGGACTCGAATCTACCAGATCAGAATATTTTGAGCAGACTAAATTGTGGGCCTTAAAAATAGCTCACCCACAACTAACAATGTTGTAATAGATCTCTAGTTCTTGTTTTGACACCCAAATTCTAGATACCTCAAATCCTCCGCACAATTTTATAAAATCGAATTCGAAAACAGAAAATATACAAAATCCTATGCATACCTACACGATTCGGTGGAATCCAACTCAAAAGCGAAGGCAGAGTCGGATCATGCCTTGTTGAGATTGAGAAAGTAACCTAAAGTGTATAATTACGGTTTCACAAAGAATCAGCCAAAGAAGAATGGTACAAATCGAATCTGACTCTTTTTATAGCTCCACAAATCATAAGGCAACTACTCAAATTCAGTCAATAACAAGTAAACAATGATATAATAAATTTTCTTAGACCAAGAATCTTAGAAAAGTAAAATATTCAAATAAATCAAAAAGTTTTTGTTTGTTTGTTCTCCTCTGTCAATTTCTTTTCATGGTTTTTTCAAGTATTATATCTGTACTTCTTTCTAATTCTGGTTCTCAAGCTGACTCAGATTCAGACTCAGTCTTCTCCACAACATCTCCTTTGAACTTTAAGCCATACATGTGACCCATCTTGGTCCGTTTTGTCTCTAAGTATCTCTTATTCTCTTTTGTAATGAGACTTAAGAGAGGGACTCTCCCATCAATGGCTAATCCATAACCCTTCAAACCAACATACTTTGCAGGATTATTCGTCATCAGCTTCATCGTCCTCACACCTAAATCCCTCAGTATCTGCATTTTGTACAACAATTAATGAGATACACAGACTAAAAGGTTGGTTCTATTGCTTTTTATGTTACTGTGATCTTGGTCTAATACCTGAGCGCCGATTCCATATTCTCTAGAATCAACAGGAAGTCCTAATTCCTCATTAGCTTCCACCGTGTCTCGGCCAGCATCTTGTAGATTGTAAGCTCGAAGCTTGTGTCCTAAACCGATCCCTCTTCCTTCATGTCCACGAAGGTAAACCAACACACCACGACCAGTAGACTCGATCTGGTGCATTGCAAGAGCTAGCTGGTTCCCACAATCACACCTTGCAGACCCAAATATGTCTCCAGTGAGACATTCGGAATGAACCCTCACAAGAACGCCTTGACCATCACCAATCTCACCCTACCACAATTTTAGAAAAATGGGTTTTAGCTAAATCCTCAGATGTTCTGAAGTCAAATCAAAAAGAGATGTTTTTGAAACATTGCTCTAACCTTAACCATTGCTATGTGCTCTATTCCGTCTAATAGTGACTTATAGCAGTAAGCTGTGAAAGGTCCCCACATTGTTGGGATCCGAGCCGCAGAAGAACGTTCCACTAGTTTATCTCTCTTCCTTCTATACCTGTAATTGAAAAACAGAGAGTTTAGGTCTTTAGCTTCAATGATTAGAGACACAAAGCCTTGAAATTTGCAGTCCTTTACCTGATCAAATCGGCAATGGAAACAATTTTCAAATCATTCTCTGCTGCAAATTCACGGAGTTTTGGTAATCTAGCCATTGAACCATCATCATCAACAACTTCACAAAGTACTCCAACAGGATCGAGTCCAGCTAAAACAGTCAGATCAACAGACGCTTCAGTGTGCCCAGCCCTTTTCAGAACCCCTCCTTCCCGATACTTCAGGGGGAAGATATGACCTGGGCGGTTGAAATCCTCAGGCTTCGAATCTCTTGATGCAAGAGACAATATTGTTGTTGCCCTATCACGAGCTGAAACTCCTGTTGTTGTACCATGTTTTGCATCCTACGAAGGCAAAAGTATGAGCGAGAGCAAATTAGAAATCGCCACAAAGACCGAGATTGAAGCTTTTTGAGACAGAATAGCTACCACAGTCACTGTGAATGCAGTGCAGAGCTTTTCTTCGTTCTCCTTCTGATTCACCATTAGAGGAAGGTTCAATCTCTCGAGATCATCATCTTGCATGCTTACACAAACTATTCCAGTTCCATGTTTCACAATAAAAGCCATAGCTTCAGGTGTAGCTAATTGAGCAGCCATTACCAAATCCCCTTCATTTTCTCTATCTTCATCATCCACAACCACCACAAGCTGCAAGATAATAACCAAATCAATCAAGGGGAAAGGAAACAACAACAAAAAGGTGAATACTCTAATTCTCACAATGCAAAAGAAAAACAAACCTTTCCTTGGCGTATATCTTCAATGGCCTCAGGGATTGAAGAGAAACCTGGTGTTGGTAAATCCAACTCAAAGTCATCATCTTCAGCAACAAAACCATTGGCTGGTCCAGCAGCGGAATCTGCAGCAAGTGTTCCAAGTGCAACAGAATCGGCCTGCAATGGTTTTTCGATCCGATCACCAATGAGAGACCCATTTGAGAGAGGAGCGTTTCCGTTGGTGAATGAGAGCAGATCATCTTCACTAGAGATCACTGCAGCCTTAACTTTTCCAGTGGTTTTAATGGAAAATGACGATGGGTGGTTAGACGGTAAACTAACACGGAACAGTCCATGAAGCAATGTAGTAGAGCTGTGGCTTAGTCTGCACATAATCATCAAATCAAATAAGCAAAAGATCATAACAAAAAGGAGTGAAGAAGCAAACATTCAGACTACAAACTCTTGGATCACGAACCATTCTCATCACAAATTCTTAGATCACGATCATTCCTAAAGATACGATTAGCTGAAATTCAAATTAAAAATCTCATTTATAGTCAATACATAATCATATCCTCCCAAAATCATTAACCAATTAATTAAAAATCAAAAGTAAAAGATACAAATTGATCCAAAGTCCTGATTAAGACGAAAAAACCCCACCTTGAGCGGGAAAGTGATATGGTGGAAGGAGATGAAGAAGATAAATTGATCGAAGACATATTCTCTCAATTCCTCGACAGAACTTAGAAAAAAAACCTTATCACAAAATCCAAAATTTGGGTAGATTTTCAAATCTCAGGATCTCAGGAAAAACCAAGTTCGGTTCTTAGCCGATTAATAGAGGGAGAGATTGGAAAGCTCTAGGAAGAAGATGCGGGGAAAAGTGAACCAAGAGAGAGGATTGATTTTGTTGAGGATGACGATAGCGATTAGCTAAGCTTTATTTCTATTGGCGGCGCAAACTGAAAGAGGAAGCAGAATTATAATGGATCTCTTTGAGTGTGATGATTCTGTGTGTACAGATAAGACACTTGCTTGCCCCTCTTCTCTTCCTTCTCTCCACCATTCCTCAACGCCAACTTGTATAGACTTTTATTTCATCTTTTCTGCTTATATAACTAACATAAAAAAAAGAGTTTAACCCAATAATTGGATCAATTAATAACCCAAAACCTTCCATGATCCCTAATAATTAGAATCAAATTTAGATGGAGAAAATTATATTTATGCAACATTTCTTCGTCTTTTTCTAATAAACCAATAAGAATATGTATTATTTTTTAACAATTTGATAAATAAATTTGACTTATATTTTAAATTATAGAATTATGTAATTGCATGTGGTATTTAATTTATTAGTAGATAGTAAGTACACTAAAGATATGCGCATTTGTACATCCAGAAATCAAGTTTCACTATCTATATTATGTAGAAATTTGAGTAATAAGTTAGGTAGTTGTAATCTAATGTTGACAAATAAATTAAGCGAATATAGTATCAAAATTGATAATAAGAAAAAAAAAACTGCCTTGGACCATTCAAAAATCCAAATAAATTTTCGAGACAAGTGATAAAATTATGAAAAATATACATATAGTATAAGTTTTTAAGTGGCAGCCCATTACCATGAAACCCAACCACACATTTTTATGTGTTTTTCAACACCGCTTCTTGGTCGGATGACCCATGCAACATTATGGGTTTCATTCATAGTTTTTAAATGACCAGTTGCATTACTCGTTACTTATCAATCAATCATAATTTTATATGAAATCAGCGATTAAAACATAGATTTGAAACACAACAATTGAAATAATCAGTCAAAGTTATTTATGCATATTTAACCGCTTGAAATAATCATTCAAAGTTATTTATGCATATTTAATCGCTGGTTTCAAACAAATATATATATAAAAAATTAAATTTTACGCCGAATTGTTTTCAGTTTAATAGTTAGGATGATCCAATTAATAATTTGACACCAGAGTTTGATTTATACCCGTTACATTATGGTACCTTAAAAAAAAGATTTTAGAGTTGGACTTTAGACTATGAATCGAACTTTGTCGATCCAATTGTTGACAAAAAAAAGTTAAATTTTGGTCTCTTATCATGATGACACCTCATCAACTCATATTTAAAACCACAATAAACTACGATAACAAAATCTATATACATTTCAATTGAAAACACAAATCATTAATACCATCTTTAATTTTTATTTTTTTTGTCAATACTGGACCACAACTACTCGGTCAATTAGCCAAGTTCCTACATAATGTAGGCAGTGTAACTAATCCATGGATACACAAGTGCGCTTTATTTTAGTGGACTTATCATCTACTATTAGACTAAATGTCACTTGCATGTCATCTTTAATTTAGAACTACAAATACAAAATAACTCAAATTCTTCATCCACTTCATACTCTCCAAGTAGAAATATAGGTTTAAAGAAAAAATATTAGAGAACAATATTATAATACTAATACTAAGTTACAATATTGTATGTAAAAAAAATCATCACCTCTAATTTCAAACCACATTTACAAAATCTATATATATTCCAATTTAAAACAAAAAAAAACATTTAAATTACCATCTCTCATCACCTATAAATCCACAATTACAAAATCTATATACATTTTAATTGAATATACAAATCATTTTAATTACCACCTTTACTTTTGAACTACAAACACAAAATAACACAAATTATTCATTCACTTTATACTCTCCAAATACAAAACATACATGAACAATATTATATTACAATATTGTATAAAACAATTTTATGAAGAAAAAAAAACATCATCTCTAATTCAAAATCACATTACAATATCTATATATAGATTCAAAACAAAAATTATTTAAATTACCATCCCTGTACAAAATCAATATAATTGAAAACACAAATCATTTTAATTATCATCTTTAATTTAGAACCATAAATATAAAATAACACAAAACATTCAATATTACAACGTACGTTAAAATCAATATTTTAATCATATAATTACTCTTACAAATTATTTTGTTTTACATTTTTGTCTTCTCATATATCCAAACAAGATAATAAATTTTTACTTATTGAAAACACAAATAAATTATTAATCTTAACTTTCCACTATATTGTCTTAACTCTCAACAAATGTAACATCACAGTCCTCTTCACTTATAAATAGATCATTTGGTAATTCCAAATGATCATAGTCACTCATTACAATATTACTCTCTCAAATTACCACCAAATTAAGCAAGATAAAAACTTTCCACCTCTTTTTCTCAGAATTGAAAGCTGATCGGAGTTTTCAACATGTTATTGCAAGACGTTTGTGTTTTAGGGAAGCCCGTAATGTCAAAAAGGTGGAATGCTCATGGGGGTCGACATGTTGCTCCTTGATGATAAGATATAATCACTTCGAAGAATAAAGTTAAATGAACTACTCAAATACGACATGTATTGCTTAATATTATCTCCAATACTTGCAGTCTATGGTCATGCAAGGATCTATTCATGTTTATTGCCTACATTTATTCAAAGATCTTTTGAAAGAAAGTGCACTATAATCCATTAGTGGTTTGACATCATTCAAAGTAAACTCAACTTCAAACTGTGTGATTCAAAGATATCAATCTGCTAGCTTCACCAACCTTACAACCTTTGTTAAAGTAACTGAAACTGTATGTTCAATCCCCACATAGAATTAGAGATGTTCAGCTTCCGTACCTAAGAAGAATTAATAGCCCAATCAAACAAAAACTATGAATTACTTGCTATGCTTCTCAAATTTAATTAATTATATACCTACTCCATATTTAAATTTTAGTCATATAATATTAACATTTTAGTCATATAATATGTGTTTAGTCTTATTTCGTTTGTGGATTTTTAAAAAGTTATAGTCCACACGTCTTTTACAGTTTCACTAAAAATCTTTGATGTTAATGTGCAAAATTATAATTATAGTCATAAATTACGTATTTTCCATTTAACTAAGGTCATATAAAATTATATTTTGGTCATACAAACATGTTACATAATTAATAATCATACACAAATAACTTGCCCAAAATTTTGTTCATTAACCTACATATAAAACACTTATAGATATAAGAAATCCCTTTTTATAATCACTTAATTCAATATTGAAAAAAATATATTACAAGCAAATTAATATTTGATAAAAATATGTATAATTTAAAATATATAGTCCAAAATTTCAAATAAATTATACAAGCTTCCTCTTATTTTACATATATTTAAACTCAATTTCTTTCATAAAATAAATGTTTATTATCTAAATTAATAAGTTAATTTGCATGATACAAATCCGCCGTCAAGTAGTTTATTTATAAACGTTTGTCAACTGCTGTTTCTAAATGACCTTCTTTATAATAGACTCTCATGTATATGTGAGATCTCGTTATAATTGTTTCTAAATATGTAAAATCAAACCTATCACTTCTGTTCAACCAAAACATGAATTACTATTGAGTTATTAAATTGTTTATGATACAGATTATAAGATTATAAGCCGATAGAAATGAGAGATTATAATATTATATGATGTTAAACAACCAAATGAGTCATGAATGTAAAAGGCCGGATTAGTCCGGTTAACTATGGTTCCGGTTTGCTAAGTTCCGCTTAGTTGAATAACCGAAGACTTTCAGGTTCAGTTTAACTTCAGTTTCGTATGTCTTCACATGATTCACATCCACTCATCATTTGTTCTCCGGCGACAAAATTACAAAACACAGCAAGCGACTGAAGAATACTTCTCCGTCACACTCTCTCTAATCGCCGGAGATGGAGAGCTTCGCACTTCACTCTCTCTCCACCACCGCTACTTCCACTCTCCTCTCCCATCATCATCATCATCCCTCACGTCTCTCTCTTCTCCGCCGTACCGCCTCGAGATCTCCGCCTTCAACGATCTCCCTCCGATCTCACTCCGTTCAGCCTCTCTCTTTCCCTCTCCTTAAACCCATTCCCAGATTCTCCACACGAATCGCCGCCGCGCCACGAGACGACACTCCTCCTCCTTCCCAATCTCCATCTCCGTCTCCTCTACCGATTCAAGGAGCAAAACTCGTTCCTTTAATTCTCTCTGTTTCCGTTGGTCTTATCCTCCGATTTGCTGTTTCTGTACCCGAAGGAGTCACACCACAAGGCTGGCAATTACTCTCTATCTTCCTCTCTACAATCGCTGGTCTTGTCCTTAGTCCTCTTCCAGTTGGAGCTTGGGCTTTCATTGGTCTCACTGCTTCAATCGTCACCAAAACGCTTTCTTTCTCCGCAGCTTTCTCTGCTTTCACAAGTGAAGTCATTTGGCTGATCGTTATCTCTTTCTTCTTCGCTCGTGGATTCGTCAAAACTGGTCTTGGCGATAGAATCGCTACTTACTTTGTCAAATGGCTTGGAAAGAGTACTTTAGGTTTATCTTATGGATTGACCCTTAGTGAGGCTTTGATTGCTCCTGCAATGCCTAGTACCACTGCTAGAGCTGGTGGCATTTTCTTGCCGATCATCAAGTCTCTGTCACTATCGGCTGGAAGTAAACCAGGAGATTCTTCTTCGAGGAAATTAGGGTCTTACCTGATCCAATCTCAATTCCAGGTTTGTTTCCCTTTGATTGATGAGTTCACTTTATCACTTTCTCTATCTGGAATTTCGATCTGTTGACTTCAATGCTTAGTTAGTTGTGTCGTGTGATACTATGATGTGATGTTGAGAATTCAAAGTTTGTAGTTTGGTCCAATTTATGTCTGAAAATGATGTGTTTCTAATTAAGTTTATTTCTTGTTTTTAGTATTTGACTTGAGAGAAATTTCATTTGTGAATTACTTTCATGCTTTATCGTGACTACTATTGAAGCAGTTTGTAACCGAACAAGCCTTTCTTATTCGATTCTGTTCTCATCTTTGACAGTGTGCCGGAAACTCTAGTGCTCTATTCTTAACTGCTGCAGCTCAAAATTTGCTGTGCCTCAAGTTAGCAGAAGAGCTTGGAGTAGTGATCACAAACCCGTGGGTTTCTTGGTTTAAGGCCGCGAGTCTACCTGCGATTATATCACTTCTTTGTACTCCATTTATCCTTTATAAGCTTTATCCTCCAGAAACCAAGGACACACCAGAGGCTCCAGGTATTGCTGCAACGAAGCTTAAGCAAATGGGCCCTGTAACTAAAAATGAATGGATCATGGTTGGTACAATGTTGCTTGCTGTCACTCTTTGGATTTGCGGGTAAGTCATAGATGAACTCTCATGTTTTGCATCATATTGTTGGTTAGATTTGAGCATTCCATGGGTTCATATTATATGCAGAGAAACTCTCGGAATTCCAAGTGTTGTAGCTGCCATGATCGGTCTCTCCATACTTCTTCTACTTGGTGTCCTAAATTGGGATGATTGTCTAAGCGAAAAATCAGCATGGGACACATTAGCTTGGTTTGCTGTCTTAGTGGGAATGGCAGGACAGCTCACAAACCTTGGCGTTGTATCATGGATGTCTGACTGTGTAGCCAAAGCTCTTCAAACTCTTTCCCTGAGCTGGCCTGCTTCGTTTGGACTTCTCCAAGCTGCTTACTTCTTCATTCACTACCTTTTCGCAAGCCAAACTGGTCACGTTGGAGCACTCTTCTCAGCCTTCCTGGCGATGCATATTGCAGCTGGTGTTCCAGGCATTGTAGCTGCACTTGCATTAGCTTACAATACCAATCTCTTTGGTGCTTTGACTCATTACAGTAGCGGTCAAGCCGCTGTCTACTATGGAGGTATCTTAATATTCTCAACCAAAAACAGAACAGAAATTTCTCTTCATATCTCTAAACTTTTGCGTTGGCTTTCATCTTTTACTTTTGCAGCTGGTTATGTTGATCTGCCTGATGTATTCAAGATCGGATTCGTGATGGCTTCGATCAATGCAATAATCTGGGGAGTGGTTGGAACTTTCTGGTGGAAATTTTTGGGTCTCTATTAAGAGCTCCTCAGAAAGAGTTGTTCTTGAAACTTTCAAAAACTGGTACAATTCTTTGTTGATCATTTGGTTTTGAAGCTTCATTTTTTCTTCTACTTGCAATTAGAGAATCGGATATTCTTTGTCACATAGATATTCAGAGATCTATTTCAATGTGTTTCCCTTAAGAAATATCCTATTTCTTTTCAAAGAAAGAAAGAAAGATGAAGGTCTGTTTTGAGGGTGTTTTTGTTAAAATCGAAAATATATGGGTGATAAAATAGAGAAACAAAAAGCTAATTTGCAACAGAACACACTATAATAAGTTAGCTCCACAAGCATCACTTTCAAATATGTCGTTTGATGGTATCATGTTTTGTATGGTTCACAATCCCCAAAACATAGTGTTACCAAAAATAATAATTCAAAAAATAAAATAATAAAAATTAAAATGTCAGCTTAGTCGGAGAAATCTCGCGGCTATGGAGAGTTTGGCTCTTCGCTCTCTCTTAGTCTAGTATCTTTCTCTCCACCGTTCTTCTTCCAAATCGTTGTCGTTACTTCCACCGTCGATTTCCATTTCCTCATCCTCAACCGTCCGATCACTCTCCATTTCCTCCCCTCGGTTCACACTACGCGCCACCGTCTCATCTTCCTCTCCCTCGCCGGAGAAACAGAACAAACCTCAGTTTCCTCGTCCTCACCTTCTACACCTCTGCAAGGAGCCAAGTTGATTCCTCTCGTGGTCTCCATCGCAATTGGTCTCATCGTTAGATTCTTAATCCCTAAACCTGTACAAGTGAGTTCAGAAGGATGGCAATTACTCTCAATTTTCCTTTTCACGATCTCAGGTCTCGTCCTTGGTCCACTCCATGTAGGTGCTTGGGCTTTCATTGGTCTAACCGCTTCAATCGTCACCAAAACGCTTTCGTTCTCAACCGCTTTCGCCGCTTTTACCAATGAGCTCATTTGGCTAATCGCGATTTCTTTCTTCTTCGCTCGTGGATTCATCAAAACGGGTCTTGGCGATAGAATCGCAACTTATTTTGTGAAATGGCTTGGGAAAAGCACTCTTGGTCTATCTTATGGTCTAACGTTTTGTGAAACGCTAGTTTGATAATGCCGTCTACAATGGCTAGAGCCGGTGGCGTTTTCTTGCCGGTGATCAAATCTCTTTCTATCTTCGCCGGAAGTTATCCTAGAGACCAATCTTCTAGAAAATTGGGTTCATTTCTGATTCAAACTCAACTGCAGGTAAAACAAAGATTTCAAAATCTCGGAATTGAAGCTTCTTACACTCATTGATCAGTGATGATTAAAGCTTTGGTCTTTGATTCATAACATCAACTTTGTTTAATGAAGCATAGTTAAGGGTTTATGTTTCTTCTGTGACAGTGTTCAGGAGCTTCTGGTGCGCTTCTACTTACATCAGCTGCACAAAACTTGTTATGTCTCAAATTAGCGAGAGAAGTTGGTGTTGTAATCTCGAATCCGTGGATCACTTGGTTTAAAGCTGCGAGTCTTCCTGGGTTTGTGTCTCTTCTTTGTACACCTCTCATCATGTACAAGCTTTACCCTCCTGAGCTAAAACACACACCAGAAGCTCCGGCTGCTGCTGCTAATAAGCTGGAACATTTAGGTCCCATCACGAAAAACGAATGGATCATGCTCGGTGCTATGGCTTTAACCGTCTCTCTTTGGATTTTCGGGTAATGTTTCTTGCTGATTTGAACAAATCATTGGTATAATGCTAGAGTAATAGCGTTAGAACTACATGAACTCGTAACAAGAAAGCTAAGAGTAAACGAATTGATACAATCAATCTTTAACTAACTACAACAATATTAGCATTCAAACCAGAAGTTGGTAGTGTAGTGCGATTAAAACCGGAACCTTAGGGCATTAACTCGAAGATTCTAGGAACTTTAAGTTCAACTTTCAACTATGGGCATTGAGCTTAGATCCAGTGATTTACATATCTAACAGCTCCCCCCTACAAATTAGTGGACCCAAGATAAGTCGGGTGATAGACATCCGAATCACCAAATTAGTTTTGGGCATTTATGTCTTCGGGTTTGTTCCAATCAGTTCTAAGTAATAGATTTCTGTAGGAATCTCTAGATTTTTGGTTCGGTTCCGGGTCGTTTTACTCAAATACCCTAAAGACTCAAAAATCTTCCAAGAATTACCCAAAAAAATTAACGTTAATCATGTTAAGAATTTGCAACCGAACTCTTATGGGATTGTCCCGCCAACAAAATTGATAATTAGTTAGTTGATCGTTATAATTAGTTAAGTACAGTAATGGGTTGTTAAAGGGGCCTGCTTACGGGCCAAACCTCTCTCTGACCTGATAACTAATACAACTCTTTTTGTTGACAGAGAGGCAATAGGAATAGCAAGCGTTGTATCAGCAATGATTGGTCTATCAACTCTTCTGTTGTCAGGAGTCATAAACTGGGACGATTGTCTCAGTAACAAATCAGCTTGGGACTCACTCACTTGGTTTGCAGTTTTGATTGGAATGGCTGGACAACTAACCAACCTCGGGGTCGTAGCTTGGATGTCTGATAGTGTAGCCAAACAGCTAAAATCTCAATTCTTAGCTTGGCCTGCGTCATTCGTTATTCTCTAAGCTTCTTATCTCTTAGTCCATTACTTATTTGCTAGCCAAACCGGTCACGCAGGAGCTCTTTATCCTCCATTCTTAGCTATGCAAATAGCTGCCGGAGTCCCAGGAGTTTTAGCAGCACTTTGCTTAGCTTTCAACAACAATCTCTCTGGTGCTTTGGCTCATTATAGTGGTGGACCAGCTGCTTTATATTATGGAGGTCTCTTATTTATCATATCCTTGATAAGTTGTCACATTAATCGACCATTTTACACAACGTTTTCTTACAGTATTTGTTTTTTCTTGCTTTGGATCTGCAGCTGGATATGTAGATTTGAGAGATATGTTTAGACTCGGGTTCGTGATGGCTCTTGTACAGACGATCATTTGGGGAGTTGTCGGGTCTTTCTGGTGGAAATTCTTAGGTCTCTACTGAATATATAACCGAAACCAGTCGTTACCCAAAAACGAAATTAATTTTGGTCTTTAGGGTATTGACTGAAAACTGTATTAGGTAATTTATAAATTCTATTTTTATTAGAAAATTTATTTTAAATAGGTTAAGTAATGAATATCTGTAAAAAAATTATTTATGGGGATTTCTAGATTTTCTGTGGCTTATGTATTTCACTTCTATAATTTTTATTTGGTTAAGTATTGAATATCCTTCCAGACAGTGCTAAACAAAATAGGTGTTGTGATTTTGTGGATTCTAATTTTATTTAAATTATTTATCATTCATTGTGATTATTTTTGATAATGTAAATATTATGGTTATAAAGTTTGTTTAGATTAGTCTGTGGATTATTTTCTATTATCTTTAGTGATTACTTTTAACAATTTATGGATTTTTATTGGTCATGATGATTATTAGAAACTTATTTTTTTTTTGTAAATTTGTGGACCATAACCTTCTCAGAATCATTTTTTATCCTATTTTTAAGATTTTCATTTTTTTCTGTTTTGAAACTCATTTTTGTTATGTGGACTATATTAGCTTCTCAAACTCATTTTTCACTCCAGTTTTATTGATTTTTGAAGATTTTAGATTCGCATTTGTTTGGCTTAGAAACTCCATTTTGTGAGATGTGTAAACTATAACCTTCTCAAACCTTTTTTTTACTCTTTTATTTTTTTATTTTTTTTGAAGATTTTAAGATTTTCGTTTTTTGGGTTTAGAAACCCATTTTTATCACCTTATCAAAAATGATTATGATGATTTTTAAATTTCCATTTTTGTTAAATCTCCGCTTATCTCTTCAAAATCATGTTTACTCATGTGGAACAGAGTAAATCAGTTTTATGATCAAAATCCTAGGAATCTTAATTTGGTCAAGAGATAATCAAGTAAAAAAACTCATCTGGTAGCTGAAGAAATGCTAGGGCGGAGAAAGCTTCTTCTCATTCCTCGATCTCCCATACGGAGAGGAGGCTAAGCCCAAATCATTGTTTGCAACCGAAACTTTATTTAACTCGTTATAATCAAATCTTATTCGCCGTCGAACGTTTTTTTTGCTCAAATTACAAACGGAAAACCAAAATCTCCGGTGCAAAATAAGAAACACCAAACAGTGCACATCTATAGGTGAATAATCATTTGGAAAAGAAAAATCATTTCAGTGTTCAAGGGTTTTATACAAAGCAAACCTTTGCAACAAAGTCGATAACAAAAGCTACAAAATGCTATAGTAGTAGAGTAAATTTAGAATCCAGAAAGATTCACACAAACATCGTCAACTCTGGTCGGCTATACACATTGTTCTGCTCATCTTCAAGCACTGGGTAAGCAGCAACAAGTGTGTCCTGAGCACCAATGTATAGAGAATTATAAATTTTCCAGTACACTTCTCGAACTTTACGTGCCGGATGAAACAAACCCTGCAAACAATAGTTCAGAATCACAGCTGCACCTAACGCAACTCGCATTCCTTCAATGGCTTCCATCACTGCGTTAATGACATGAGGAGATGTCTCGAAGATATTGGGCCAAATGAAGTTAAGCAAGTGAACCAAAGCGTCTTCACATCCCAAACCAGCTACACCTAAAGCCATATGTTTAACGGCAGACGCGGCGGTTTGTCTGTGAACCAAATCTCTGTCCATGAGTGCGTCTTCCAGCAATGGTGTGACTGCGTAGATGTAATCTTTACCCATTTCTCCAATGTACTCAAAGAGGAAGGAGAGAGATTTCAGAACACCGTTTTGGACGTTTAGCTCTGGAACACGGTACTCGTTCATCAAAGCAGGTAATACAGTGAAGGGAGAGCATGTTTCAGCAACTATGGCAATTGCAACTGTGGTACAAACACGGTTTTGACGCTCTTGGACTTTGAGATTGTTTAGCAGCGTGGCTAGAACGTCTTGTGGTCCAATGGCTTTGGCGATGTAACCAAAAGTGTTGACAGTGGCACGGCGAATACCTTTCTTATGAGCTTTAAGCATTTCGAGAAGCTCGAAACAGATTCTCATCCATTCTCTGGCTGGAACAAACTCAGCACCACGATCAGCAATCCTGCCAACAAGATCGATACAATTCTCCTGTACTTTCTCGTGTCTGTTCTTCAAAATTGGGGTCAGTCTTGGGAGCAGATCCTTAATGGGAGGAGTCATCTTCGTCATACCAATCACGTTGACTATAGCTTTTAGAGCTCCAAGAATCGATCCCAAGACTTCTGGGTACTCTTCTCCAAGATATTCATACAAGACAACACCGAGATGTCCCATTAACTGTTCCTCTCCACATTGCTTCATAACAACAGCAATTCTAGAAATTAGATCAGCGGCTTGTTGTCTAACCTTTGCACTCTTGTTGTTTAATCGCCACTTGATGGTACCACAGATCTGAGGAAGGTAAGGCTTTACTCGCTGACCAAGAGCATTCACTACAGCACCAAATCCATTAAGCATAACATTAGCATCATCACTAGTCTGTTCTTGGAAAGCATAGAGAATGCCATCTATAAGCAGTTCCTCCAATCTCGAATCGATATCAGATGCTCCCAAGTTTGTGACAACCTTGTCAATGGTTTCCATAACCATACGTCGGTATGGTTCACTCTCATCCTTAAGATCTTCAACAACTCTTCCCACGATATCTGCAACACCAACCTTGTTGGCAATCTCCACAGTAGTTTCAACAAGCTGCTTGTAATTTCTCCTATCCAAAGCCATTCTCCTAACCCAGAAATGCCTAAAAAACTCAGGCAGAATATCACTGCGAATGTAATCCGATTCAACACCCTCGGTACTTACGCACTGTTTCACGACCTTAAGGACAATCTTCTTCATCTCTTCATCAGGTGACTGGAACTCACGAATCAAAATAACCATCACTTCTTTTGTATAGTAGCTTGCATATATAGCATCCATCAAGGGGATGATGAAACCAATTGCCTTCAAGAATGCAGCCAAAACTTTACCACGGTGAGACCTAATACCTTTCCACAAAGGCTTCAGAACTGAATCAAAGCTCTCAATACCATATGGAGCAGCAGCCTCTGCAAGAGCAGCCAGTGACAAAGCGGTAATAGTCCTAACCTTCTGGTTTTCATCACTGAGACCATGCTCAATAATCTCTACAAGAGACCTTAAATGAGGCAGGACAGCACAGCCAATTAATATCGCTATCTGCTGAACAATCTTAATTCCAGTGTGTCGTGCCTGCCATGACTTCTTACTCTGGCACACGGCTTTCAGAAAAGGCAATAGTGCAGGGATTCCAAGGGCTGAAGCCACCACACTGAACGCTCTTGCTGTTGTGTTCCTCACATATTCATCGATGTTGTCAATATCAGGACGCATAGCTGCAATCATAGTGGCTAAACCAGCTGCTTTACTAAGGTTAGAAATAATCTCTCTCCCTTCTACACGAGCATAATAATCTTCATCAATCAACAAAGGCTCAATAACAACAAGGATTTTGTGGACAAAAGGCCTTACCAACTCATCAAGTTTGTACAGAATCCTATCAATTACTTTGACCAAAAGATGCCTCTCTTGATCTTCCAGAGTAGGTTGCATGAGCAAAGGCAGAATTTTATTAAACAAAGGACCAGCACCAAGCTCACGAGCCTTATCAGTGAGCTGCCTCAGAGCTGTTTTCCTCTGCGCAGGTGTTCCGTTTTTAACCTTTAACAACATTTTCATTATCTTGCGTTCTTTCTGCTCGTCAGGAGAAAGCTCTTCTTCGTTCTCTTCATTTAACAGTGCTCCAAAGTACTGGTAATCCTCTGGTTTCATAAATGGCAAACCACCAGGAACTTCAGGAGGCACATCATACTGCTGCCCGCGGTTTTCCTCGGGAATAACATAACCAGGAGTTGCCATGGGTGTTGGGGTTGCTTGAAGTTTCCTCGCAGGGGTTCTGATGGGAACATACGAAGCAGGCGGATCCAGAACCTTGTATCCCTCTTTAGGAAACATGGCATCCAGCTCTTCATCAGTCAACGGTCTGTTTCTCTCTTCAATATCCCTCTCCCACCTTAGCAGATTGTACTGTTCAGGGGTAATAGCACCACGCAGATTGAGCTGACTCGGAGTCGGAGTGGCCATATCAATCCCACCAACTGGGGTAACACCAGGAGTGTAGGCAGCAGGTGTCATTCCACCCATGGGTGTAGCACTCCCCATAGTGGCTGGTGTTTCGTCCCACCTAGAACGTTGACGTTTTGGAGTAGGCGTGGCAAGCCCTTTTGGAGTCCCATCCCAAGTAACACCTGACGGAGTAGCACCAGGAGTAACACCACCACCTGGTGTTGCATCAGAATCAGTCACGCGACCAGGTGTGGGAGTTTCATCCCACCTGTTCCTTCGGCCAGCAGATGGTGTGGCATCAGAAACTCTCCCTGGAGTTGCCTCCCATCGCCCAATCCCTGGAGCTCCATCAGGTAAATCCCAATCAGAAGTTGCTGCTTTAGCTTTCTTTGCAGCACCACCATCTTCTTCGGAGAGGTCCCACCTGTTTCTCCTTTTGGAAGAAGCAGCAGGAGCAGGAGGAGGAGCAGAATCTTTCTGATGCTTTGCAGCTTCTTCTTCCTCTTTCTTTTTCTTAGCTATGAGCCTCATAGTTTCCTCTCTCTCCCTCTGCAAAGCTGTCTCCCTCATATGGTCCGTGTAAGTCCGAACACTAGGGTCCGGCGTTTTCTCCCCCATAGCAAAAGCATCAACTCTATCCGGAGAAAGAACCCGATTGAGTCTCCTATTACGATAATCACCCTCGCGTTCCGCAATAGTCTGTCTAGGTTTAAACCCCCCATCGTCATCTTCATTGTGAGCACGAGCAACATCGTTGAGAATCGACCTAGGAGCAGTGTAAGACGCGAGCCTCTGAGCCACAAGTGAACCAGTGGCGTCCAAAGTCGGATCCTCCTCATCGTTGGGTGCAATAGAAGTCAAATAGGAATCACGGTCGTTATCTCCATACAGATCGCGATCGAAATTCAGAGAAGTGAGAGAAGCTAAGTCTGCTTCCATCTTCCGTCTCTCTTCTTGAGTTTTAGCGATCTCTGGATCTAGATCCGCCATTATCGATACTCAACGAATCTTTCTCCACAAAATAAAAGGACTGAGTAATTACAGAAAAGAAAAAACAGTAAATGAGAAAACAAATCGAAATAGAACAGAATCAAAGCAATAAAATACGAGAGAAACGAATTCGTATATCAAAACGAAGACAAAATGAACCCACCAGTTAACGTAACTCGCCTGTGGATGATTGTGTGAGAAGTAGAGCGCGAGAAGAGGAACAAAGAGAACTAGGGTTTATCTACGAAACAAAAACAAGCAAAAATGGAGTTGGAGGATGAAGTGATTGAAACCGACCAATCAAGGAAGTCGGTTCTTAAGTCCGGGTCAGGTTTTAGTTTGGGCTAAAAGGCCCTTCACATATAGTTGGGTTCGCCTAAAACAAGTTCCTTAGGCCCAAAATAAGTTCTTAAGTCTAAAATAAGCATTTGGGCCCAATATAAACCCAACTACTATGGTAATGTATCGATTATTTAGCCTTATCCTCGCTAGCTGCTTTTCTTTTTATGGTAGAACCGAAATTCCGGATCCAGTATAACTTAATGAAGTTTAGTGTTTTTTTTTTTTTTTTGGTTAAAACTGAGGTGGTCGGTCCATTAGCCACGTTTAGTGTTTAGTGATACAGAGAATAAACAATTTATTTGGTTTTCAATCTGGTCGGTCAATTTGGTCTCCTAGGCCCCAACATCGTGAGAGAGCTCCCTAATTTACTTGAGTACAAAAATGCCACTAGTATTGAAAAGTGAGATTCCTTTAAATAAAATTAGTTATATTAAGTTTGGATCATCATGTAAAAACCAAGTGCGCTAAATTTAATAAAGTAGAAACAAAATGATTTTATTTTTATATGCAAATATCTTCACATTTCCGACACATAATTTACACGTCATAAAACGACAAAAGGAAAGAGCCCTATCCACAATCTAAATCCGAGATCCAAGTCCGAAAGATATTAAACACGCGCGCGTGCAACTTGTTTTTGACCATATATGTCATCTCGATCTCGCAACTATGCCACGCGTCTTACTCATGTCCCTTGGATTAAACCAACGTCTTACACGTCGAACTCTGAGGGTCCCACATCGCCGGCAAGAGATATTTTCTACCGGCGAGGCCACGAGCGTTGTAACTAGACCCGGTTGTTTTGTCAACGAGGACCCGACCCGCGTAACCTGGGTAAGAACCCGACCCGAATATACCAGGACAGGCGGAGACAGCTTCAAGCGGCGCAGTTGGTGGGCCCTGGAAATATCCGTTATTAAACGGATTCGTAACAGTGTTAGCGAGAAGTGTAGCGAGGTTTATAATCATTCCGTCAACTCCAACATCACCGTTAGGTGCAACTAACGGCGGCGTTTGTGGTCCGTAAATCGGCTGATGAAACGGCCACGCGCAATATCCCGGGCACTGTGTCTCGGAGTTTCCGACCCAAACGTAAGCAGCGCCGTTAGCAGCACGACGCGATTTCGAGCCTGAAGTTCCGTGAGTCCCGCATCGGTTCATACAAAATCCCTCAACGGTAACGTCTTTCGCCGTTAGAACAACGGTTATGGAACGGATTCCACCGTTAAGTTTGGTGGATAAAGCACGAAGGTAAGGATTTTTTAGAGATTTTCCGAGAGGATAATTCTCAAGTAGAAGCTGCTTTCCGACGACGAGTGTAGAGGATCCTCCTTTATATTTCTCCGTCGTTTTCCACCACGACGCGACGGAAGGTACAGCCACGGAGGAAGCACTGTTTTTAGAGTTGAGCGAGTGAATGAAATCGACGATTACGGACCGTTGCATCGGTGTGAATTTTCCATACCAAACGAGATTAACGGTGATATTTCCTTTCAAGAGAGCTCCGTTATGATATTTGAGTACAAGTGGCTGCTCCTCGACCAACACGGCGGAAGAAAAGCCAACAATGGCGAAGATGAAAGTGAGGAAGATGGCAAAACGGTAATTAAAAGCCATTGAGAGTGGTAAATATACGAAAGTGAAGAGAGGTTTATGAAATGTGTAGTGAGTGGAATTAGATCTATTTATACCAAAGTTGTGACAGCTGTAATGGCTAAGGTGTCATATTCATTGCGTGACACGTGTAAAGATATGAATGGGTAGATAAGTGTATTTGACAGGCTGTAAGGTGACGTGGTTAGTCGCCTAACGTGTATTAAATTTAAGTGATGCTTAGCCGATCAATTTGTTAGTTTATAGAGATAAAAATGGATTAAATGATCTGGTTTATTGAAAACCAGTTTTGAATATAAAATGATTATTTATATGTTTTTGTTCTGACGCTCATGAGGCATGAGAATGGGACATACTCGATGACGCAAAATGAATTAAAGAGTATTATGTTATTGAAGAGAAGTCATAAGGAAAGTTCTGTAGTCAAAATAAAATAATAATAATTCGACCAAATAAAATAAAATAATAATAAAGGATTATATGGGGGAGGTTCCTTGGGTATTCAGAGGCGCTACTGATTTTGAGACCGTGTGAGCTGAATATTTGACCTTGGTTTCTGTGATATAACAAAACCATACGTATTTATATACGTATAATTATATACTTATAATAAACTCAAAAGGTATATGTATAGTTTATACGAATCCACTGGTGTAGTCTGTCTCGTCAGTGTTGTGTATTTACGCCCTTATTATCTTCCATTATTGCCTTTTACTTACTTTGGTTCCATTTTTTTAACGAAAATTATTTCGATCCTAATCTTTATCCAACCAGTATCAGGAAAATAATTCAGAATTTGGCGAAAAACCAGCCCAGCAAGTAGTAAACTGAAATCAATCCAAAAAAAGGTAAACTGAAACTGATAAAAAGTGATGAAAATGCAATTAAAAGGGTTGAACTGAACCTAAGGAAAAACGTTAACCATCAACAAAAAAATAAAAAAATCTACTTTCCGTTTTTAAATTAACCTTGTTTAAAGATAAACAAAAAAATTTCAGTCAAATATTCATCAAAAATACATAATATCAAATTTTTAATATGAATCTAGAAGAAGTATTAAACTTCACACAGACCAACGAGCAAAACTTTTACCAAATTTTAAGATTTTCTTAGGGTTAAAATACATTTTACTTTTAATTTTTTGAATTTTTTTTAAAAGTACCTTTTATTACAAATATACAACTAAATCGAAGTAAAGGATCAAATGAATGTTACTTCACATATTAGAAAAGGCTTATCTAACTTGATATGGAAACATATTCTTCAACGATCAAGACAACTAATCCAATTATCTGTATATATTTAGTTTCCATTTGTAAAAATTTCAGACAACTAATCCAATTGTCTGGTATCAGAGCCCACTCTAAGTTTTTAACCTAGCCTCCGATTCTTTTTTCTACTATTTTCTCCCACTTTTCTCTGTTCTTACTTATGTGTCTCGCTTCACATAATTCTGTTAAATTTGCTTCAGTTTTCTCTCAATTCTCATGGTCAATGATTCAACAGCTGAAAGCACCCCGATGTTTAATGTTACCAATCCACAAACCACTCTTTTATCGGTGAATATGTCTAATATCATCAAGGAATTACATGATGTGGAGAAGTCAGGTTCGTGCACTTCTCAGAGGTCATGAACTCCATCCGTTCATCGAAGGATCTGAATCCATATCGTCACCTACGATGGTTGTCGATGGTGTCTCTATTTCCAACCCTGCATATGCTCCTTGGTAACAACAAGATTGTTTACTCTTCAGGGCTCTATTGGGTGCTATCTCCTCAGGTTCAATCTCTCGTGTCTACTGCAACTACAATAAAAGAGATTTGGGATAGCCTAGCTGAAGCGTTCGGCAATCCAACTAGAAATCACATTCGCCAACTGAAACACCAGCTGCGCACATGTGTCAAAGGAACCAAATTGATTAGTGAATGTCTTCGTCTCATGAAAGCTAAATCTAATGATCTCGCTATCCTTAGAATAATACAAACAAGAAATTAATGCAATTAATGGGCGTGACAATCCAATCTCCTATACTGAGTTGTACGAACTACTCCTTAATCGTGAAACAATGATTCTCTATACCGAGTCCACCTCCTCTATTGCACCAGTTGTAGCCAATGTTGTTGACACATGCTCTCGCCAACAGCAACAACGTCCCAACAACAACTATAACCAAAATCGAAACAACAAATCTTACCAGTGATACAATAATAACAACAACAACTCTCAGCCTCATTTTAACAAACCATATAATGGAAAGTGTCAGGCATGTGATATTTCAAGGCCACAACGCTAAGTATTTTCCAGACCAAGGACCATCGCAACAATGGACACCACCTCCGGTTCAACAATATCATCCGCAAAACTATAGTCCAATAGGCCAGCTGTGGCAACCACATCCACCGCAATATGCTCTCAAGGCTAATGTTGCAATGCTCTCGGATTCTTATACATGGTTAGTGGACTCTAGAGCCTTGCATCACATGAGAGTGGATCTAGGGAATCTTGCAACACATCATCCATATGGTGGTAATGATAATGTGCATCTTGGTGATGGCTCATCATTGCCAATCACTCATTCTGGTTCTTTCTCTTTACCCTCATACACTCGTCATTTTCATCTTAATAATGTCTTATGTGTTCATTCGCGATAAAAATTTGATATATGTCTTTCAATTGTGTAATAATAATGGCGTAGCGGTCACTTTTACACCCACTTACTTTCATGATCGGGATTTACAAACGGGAGCTCTTCGATTGGAAGGTAAACCTAAAAATGGTACTTATGAATGGCCTCATGGATCGTCTACACCACTGTTTCTAGCGTTTGCTTCCACAACTAAGACTTCTTTATCTGATTGGCATTCTCGCCTTAGATACCCTACTTTACCTATTTTACAAAAACTAGTTTCTCAATTTAATTTACCAATTTTGAACAATGGTTTACTTGCTACTCCTTGCAATGCTTGCTCTATTCATAAAATGCATGTTACCATTTACATCTTCTTCTTTAAAATCATATTCACTGTTAGATATTGTCTTTTATGATGTGTGGACCTCTCCTCTTATGTCTATTGATGGCTTTAAATATTATGTGATATTTATGGATCATTTTACCAGGTATACTTGGCGGTATCCTCTTAAACAAAAGTCTCAGGTATTTCAAGTCTTTTTTACGTTCAAAAGTTTGGTCGAAAATCGATTTCAATCCAAGCTAAGAACTCTATATACTGACACTGGGGTGAATATATTAGTCTATGAGCTTTCTTCTCAAGTCATGGTATATCTCATATTACCAGTCTGCCACACACATCATAACATAATGGGATTGCTGAAAGACGTCATCGACATATTGTCGAGACTGGTCTAACCCTTATGTCTCAGGCGGTAATGCACCTAAATCAATATCGTTATGTTACAAATCTTCTCCACAAGGAAAATATGGATGATGCTAAGCCGATGCCCACACCAATGTGTTTGCACTATGTCCTTACTTTTCTCTCTGAAAATCCACTCGATGATACAACCGAATTCTGCACCATTGTTGGCAGCTTGCAATATCTCTCTCACGCGACCGTACATCTTCTTTGTTGTCAATAAGCTCTCTTAATTCATGCATAGGCCCACCACTGATCATTGGTCTGCAGTCAAACGCTTGCTTCGCTATCTCTCTGGCACACGCTTTCATGGGATCTTTCTTCGAGCAGATAATACTCAAGACTTACATGTTTTCACCGATGCTGATTAGGGAAGCAATAAGGATGACTACACATATACAAGTGCGTATATAGTGTATCTTGGCAGCCATCCGATTGCATGGTCTTCAAAGAAACAAACATGTGTGGCAAGATCTTCAACTGAAGCAGAGTATCAGTCATTAGCTTCCACAACCGCAGAGATTTACTTGTTATCCTCACTTATGGGCAAGCTCGGTCTTCACAGCAACTCAAAGCTTGTGATATATTGTGACAATATTGGTGCCACTTATCTTGTAGCCAACCCGGTGTTCCACTCTCGTATGAAGCACATTGCCTTGAACTATCATTTCGTTCGTCAATTCGTATAAAGTGGTCAACTAGGGGTCACTCATGTCACGTCCGCAAATCAACTAGCAGACGCATTCACGAAGCCTTTGCCACGCACTCAATACCAAACACTTCTTGTCAAGACCGAACTCATCAATAACCGTTCGTCTTAAAGGGGTGTGATAGAATATGAAAACATATTCTTCAACAGTCAAAACAACTAATCCTATTATCTGTGTATATTTAGTTTCTATTTATAAAAACTATCTATATGTATATATTGTAAGCATTACTCAATAATACATTAAGTGATTCTCGTATATTCAATAATCCCTTCTTCCCAACAATTTATTTGGACACGTGAAAGTTTCATACTCCAATATTATAAAGAAATAAAATGAATAGCAAAAGTTATAAAATAAATATACAAAGTGATCCACATGAGTTTATATGTAGTTTTGTATGGACGCATTTGTCATTTTTGGTAGGAAAGATCATAACCATCCACACAACATTTCGTGTAGCCATCACTGGATAAGATTTAACCAACTGATATGACATAAATTTGTCACGAGTTTTAAATAGAGTTGTTCACAAGATTACTATTATCAAAAATACGTAAATGGGTAATGCGAAATTTATGAATTCACTCATTAATCAATGAAATATCCAATCAATCAAATCAAATTTATGAAAAAAAGAAGAAGAAGTAAAAGATGTCACGTGCGGATAGGAAATAACGTAGTCGGCACGGAAAGCGACAAAACATCGGTAAACGTGGATAGTAAAAGCCACGCATCCACGATCATCCTTTAACATCTCGCCACGTCATCCTTTCTTTTATTATAGTTTGTACGTGTATGGTTTTCCATACTCCAAAACTAAATATTTTTGGTTTAGTTGAGTTAAAAAAAAAAAATATTTTTGGTTAAGTAGTCAGTAAATTCACATAAGACATGTGCACTTGCACAACCAGAGATCGAGTCCTACCGTCTACATTATGTAAAAATTTGACTAATAGATCGGTTTATTGTGATTCAATATTAACAAAAAAAAGTAGTTGATGGTCAATTTTACTATTATTCACATAAATTTAGAATTATGTTTTGTCTTATTTAATATTGTTTGTGGGTTTAAAAATTGATTACAGATTAAACTTTATCATTTAATTATTAAATTAAAAGGCTAATTATATCTGTAATGACCAATATATAACTAGTGGCCAACCTGCTTGATAATTTGGAGACCTAAAATTTTATATATAACTTATGTTAAAATTTGAACCAACATTTTTTTTTCATATATGCCCTTTATTAAAAATTATTCTAATGAGTTTTTTCTTCTATTTTAAGTGGTAAAAATATTTTCTCAGTTCGTTATTGGACAATTAATCTTTTTCACCTTTAAAATAATTATGTGGAATAACATGGCTATCTCAAATCGAATTTAGAGTGAATAAAAAAGCAAAAGTAATATTACGAATCTTTAACAATATCATATAAGACTAATGTGACTAGCTAAAATCGAATTCGAGTAAAAAATAACTTAAAAATAACATACAACCACTTCATAAGATAAAAATACTTCTATGTATACTTTATATTTGTCCCAATTATTATTGACATTCTGATGACAGTAGACTCTCTCAATTATTCAGTGACAAAAAAGACTATCTCAATTATGTACACGTCCTTAATTATATAATATGAACCTACCCACTCATTATTGCAATCGCTATTTATATGTCGTTTAGATTTGACCCGGAACTTAGCCTACTTGCTAAATCATAAATTACATTTGTGTTTCACGACAACCAATTATTGTTATTCCTATTTTATCATATGTATATTATCAATAAATGTGTTAAAAATGTATTCCATTAAATCGTTAAAATGGAATTTTAACCACAATTCAATTATAGGTAATTGTATAACTTAGCATAATATTTTAAAATTGAAAAGAATTAAGTTATAGACGAAACATTATTAATGTAAATATTAATAAAATATAATATATGTTACATAAAAGCAAAAAAAAAAAAGTATATATTTGAAGGGACCATGCACATATATAAGAAGTGCCGTATATATGGGGAATTAGTCAATAAAGTTCGCCGACTAAATATTTAGAATGTTGAAACACACAAATTTCCTTTAACTTCTAACCTTTGACTTTTGGGGAGTGATATTTGGCATTATTGCAGGATTTGAATGCCGACTCTCTTTGGCTCATCCTTTTATCGTATTTCTCAGTTCTATCATATTTGAATCACTTGATATAACACTTTTTTTTTTGTATACTAAGGAGTTCATGATCCATGGACCCATACGTTTTTTCAGGACGGGTCCAAACCAATGTTAAATTTTAAAGATCTTTTTTAATGCGCTGCTCGAACTTGTGACCTTCTGATATTACCACAAAGAGTTTATCACTAATCCAACACAACGTTAGTCACTTGATATAACACTTTAATGGGAATGGTCTATAATAATCGATATTTAAAGAAGGGAGAAAATGCAAGTCATGGTTGGAGTGACCTAACCACGTATTAAATTAGTTTGTAGACAATATAAAATATATGTATTGAAGATGCAAAATATATATGAACAAATAAATCTATAGCTAAGTGCTTGGCGAATATTTTGGGATTCGGTTTTGGGGTATCACTATTTTAAATTATTATTTTTAGAGTTTTTTTATAAAACTATATTCATAGCCTAAAACCTATTCTCTATAATTCATTTTTTAAGCTACTATAATATAGCGGGTAGGAATCGAATTTGGTGTCAAATTATTAGCTGAATTATTTTAACTACCAGATTGAGAGCAACTCGATATCTTTAGGGTCTTATCTAAGTATTTTTCGATTATTTTAAAAACTTTTTTTTTTGGGCTTTATCTTCAACTGATTTTATATTTTTCATCGATGTAATCCTCGAATAGTATGTTGTTTTCATACAATTCCAAATGAAAAAAATACATATATCGATTCGGGATTTATAATTTAATGTAGAGGCTTATAAATCATTTAAAAGGGAAATAAGTCAAGGTTGGTGTTGATGCAGAAAATCTAACAATATATGGATTTTGACATTGAACTAATTTCTGATGAAGAAATATGTGGCCTCTTCGTCTAAAATCTTCTTTCAATGTCTTTTTCACAATCTTGTTGTTCAATTGATTTCTCCATTTTTCACGTTGACTCATTTATGCTATTCAAGCAAGCTCGAGCTCAAGTTTGTTATGCTTTTTAGGCTCAAATCCTCTTCTTCCTCCAAGATTTAATTTTTATTCATTCGTGTTCAGTTAGCCTTAATAGACATACCAGCAACTAGAGATTCAAAATAGATTATTTAATTAATACGATTGATACAATTAAATTCGAGAGTCGAATATATAGGAAAATTTAGTGAATCTAGTTATGAAGAGATCTTAGGTTGTTAGGTTTCTAATCCGGCGAGTTTTTGTGGATTTTGTGTTAGAGACAGAAGTAATATGTATTGTCATGTATCCTTATATAATAATCCTCAAGTAACTTTTACATCTGGCATTAAATCCAAAATATGACTCTAATTTTTTCTCTAATTCATTTTTAATTTTAAAAAAACATATAAAATATATATATTTTTTAAATAATAAAAAGTTTCCACGATGCCTCATCATTGATCTCCAGATTCTCCACTATTTCGACTATTAATCTTTCTACTAATTATTTTTACTTAAGTAAAAAAAAATTATAAAACTTTAAAAAAAAATGTTTTTGTGATCTCTATTTTCATCTTCTCTTCAACGATAAATCATTTGCTACAAAAAATGTTTTTACTTCTTTTCTATTGTGATTTTTTTCTCTAAAAAAAATCACTCTTCTACTATGCCGCTTGATGTTACCTCTATTTTTCAAATAACTTCAGCAATAGACCCATGTAAAATTAAAATTTGAGTTGTTCAGAAAAATAAAAATCAGAAGAATTTACAACAGTCAAATTTTTTTATAGATGATAAGGTTTTCTTTTAAAAAGCCTTATATTCTTTTTACCAACAATAAGAAATACGATTGTTATGTTCTTATTAACTTTGAATTTGAAATCCTAATTTATCTGGCTATTGAGCTATGAGGCTCTATGACATTTTTTCTTTCATGTTTTTAAATAGAAAATCAGTTAGGAAAAAACAATTCTGTTATTTTTTGGTGAATGAACTCATATCATATATATATAGTAGATACTCCATAAATTAATACTCTATAAAATAATAAATACTATAAATTAATGAAATTTTCTGGTTCCAATTTGGACCACTGTAACATTTGATCAAAAATTTAATAAATTAAAAAGATAATAACTATTTTGAAATTCATATGTAAAAACATAGTCCCAATAATATCACAAATTAATAATCATCTAATATATATATATATATATTTAAATAAGTTGATATATTAATATATAATTTTAAAAAGTTATAGCTCAACTATGTAAAACAGCTGTTCTGCTCTATTTTCAAATTATGATGTTGCAGTATAACACGTCATAAAAAATAATCAAATTTTTTTTAAGTTTTCAGTTTTTAATACTCATATACATCATTTTTATTTTTATTGTAATAATATTATCGGAATCTGTGGTCAAAAATACAATTTTAAATATTGAATTTTTTTTCTAAAATTATAAAATTCATAAATTTTAAAAGATTAATTTAAAAATGGTTTCAATCTCAAATTTTTTTTAACAATTAAATATACTATAAATTAATGATCTTAATTTATGAATATATTAATACCTTTTTACATTAATAATTTTTAAAAATCCTTACATTATTAATTTATAGAAGTTTTAATGTACTAACAACACAATATGTCTATTTACACAATTATTTATTTTACTTTTTTTCTTTCTAAAACATGTTTTTCTTTACATTATAATATTAGTTAATTATAAAGAAATTAAATATCACTCACTATAAGTTAACCCGTGCAATTAAAACTAGTATTAATATAATTAGGCCATTAATATTCTTATTTGCCACAGAAAAATGAATATGTATTTTTTTAATGTCTACTTGTTGAATCAATTATTTACTTGTTCGTGCGGAAAAAGCATGCTCGACAGTGAAAATGACAAATCAATAATCAAGCATTATAATTTCAACCCGAATTTGGGCTTATATGAACAATTTCATAAAGAAAAAGGTCAAAGTTTTTGTCTTTTATATCACTCGGTGTGTAGAAACATGATATTGATAGATAGCCCTCGTAAATAATTATTGTAATTGTACAAATTGAAGTAGACGTCCGTTAGAATATGAGATATGTATTTAAAGATTATTTTTATGTTGTGGTTGACGAAGAAATGGTTTTGTAAAAACAGTGTGAGGTCAGCAATCTGAGTTCCTATTGGGCTTAAATGTCTAAGCCCATTAATATTATTAGAAGCCCATCAAAAGTAGTTAGGCTGGTTACTCAACGGTCTTATAAGAAGTAAGAGTGATCTGACAAAATCGAAATATCTATCTTTGAAACTTCAATGTATCCTTTTTGTTTTCTAAAGTTGTTCAGATCTTTAAGCATATTGCGAGTCAATTAACTCTACTCATCCTGACAAATCTGTTAACGCTCAAACTAAAAAAGACAAATCTGAAATGACAGAACGACATGTGTTTTTCTCTTCAACAAATGATTGTTTCTAGACGACAACATAAGCACTTAGGTAACATATAACATAATTTGAAAATAGTTTAGGGAAAATCCAAACATCAAAAGAATGAAACTCTTCATGCAATCAATCTATCGACCTCCAGTTTGAATTTCCGAATCAATGGAATGGTCGACATCCACGTCCATGTCCCGACACTGCTTCAATGCGTTTACCACTTCTGTCATACTTGTTCTTCCTATATTATAATTGAGAGTCAAAACCACCGGATAACATAAATATAGATACGTTTCTATTCACCTGGCAGATGGTCTTCTAAATTTCCATTAGCCATATACTCATATATGAGAGCCGGATTCTCTCTCTCGTCGCAGTAACCAACAAAGCCAACCAGATTCTTGTGATGAGCCCTGAGAAGTAGCTGCACCTAAACACCAAACCAGAGTTAACATACTAGTTAGATCATGGACATTTTCCTTAAAGAGATTAAGGCTGTGAGGTTATATAACAAAAACAGTAAAGGTATATAAGAGTAAGAACCTCAGCTTTGAACTGTCTATATCCTTGGGATGAATGAGACAGAACCTTAACCGCTACTTGTTGTGCACCATTGATAACACCAAGATATACACTTCCAAAGCCTCCTTCTCCAATGACTTTTTGGAAATTACTAGTCATTGTTCTGATTTGTGCGTAAGTAAACCTTGTTGTTAGATTAGGTTCAGATGGTGTAGGGGATAAACCAACTGATTCTTACACATTTGATGCTTGTCCTGAGATTATATACAAGCCATATATACATTCAGACATTAATTAACTGTTGATGGTTATTGCTGTCTTGTAATATTAGAAGTACCTTCAACGTTTACTGATTTGTTTTGTCGGCAATAGAAGAAAAGAAGTAGTGCAATTGCAAGATGTGCTACAGAAGCAATCACCACTGATACTGGTACCAAGTACCCTTTTAAGCGGCCACCATTTTCTTTTTTATTTGCGCATGGTTCTGTTGTTGAACTGAGAAATGGGTTTCCTTCAACACTGTAAGAGCATCAATGTTAGAATAAACAAGATATACATCAAAATTAAACTGAAAACGTAAAACATAGGATCTTACTTTAACGTTAATCCTTTCTTCTTGACAAGATTTTGTGGAACCGAGCCGCTGAGATTATTACGACTTAAGTTTCTGTTTAAGAGTAAGAGTCAAAACATACATTAGCTACACATGTTCAAGAGAAAGTTAAGCAGATGAAGGTAAAGAAAATGTTACATGAGCAAGAGTGATTTCATGGAAGCCAGAAAGTCAGGTATTTCTCCACTCAAATTGTTGTTTGACAAGTCTCTAGAGAAAAAGTTATAAATCAGATTGCTGGTATATACATATAAGGCTAATTAGGTTATAAGACGTGGAGCTAGAGACTTACAACTGTTGCAGGTGGGTTAAATTCTGAATTGCTTCTGAGATAACCCCGGTTAACCACTTGAAGATAGGTTTCTGGAGTCATGAAGATAGTAAGATTAGTAGAGTTGGTTAGAAATACCTGAGGATCAAAGTAAGATAAAAAATGGTATATTACGTACAAAGAAACGATTGTTGGTGGTGTAGAATTATCCGAGTGGTTGCAGTTTAGACCTTGCCACAAAAATTGTTTGGGGACACAAGGATCTCCTTGCCAAGTGATTCTTCTCAACTTATAGGTATCCTGAACATCCTTGATACCATTAACTGCGATTTTAGAAGTAAGAAATCAACACCCACATATATAACATTAAAGGACTTTTTGTATAGATTATATATAAAGTTATGTGTATGTACCGTCATCATCATTCGTCTCCAATTGCGGGAAATTCATCACAGTGTATATCTCAAATGCGTTAAGCAAAGGAGGAAGAGTTGACCTTGGTGTTTTCCCAAGATGCAATACACGTTTCATTAGTGCATTGATTTGGCAAGTACACTACATTAACGATTGTGGCTTCCAGTGGTTTAGGAAGGATAGGGTAAGATCCAAATTCTCCATTCAGCATCAATTGGAATTCCCTTTTATCGTTTTCTTGTAGAGTTTGGCGCTCGGCAAAGTATGCTTAGACAAAATACTGTGCATTAGGAGGCTCTAGACTCCACTCAACGTCCAAGGTCGTTGCATTACCGCCTCTTCTCATCATTTATACGTCTTATAATCAATGTTGAGAAGACAGGTAAAGAAAAGTATTGTAGAAGATTATATAACAGAACTGAAGAAGAAAGACGAAGAAGAAATTAAAACAAGTACTCTCGTCGCGATAACTAACGAAGCAACAGACCAAAGTCAGAGCTATGATGTATGAAACTGTGAGCAATACCCATAATAGAGCATTAATTTATATCTGGGTCTATCCTTTCTAAACCAAAACCAATTTATTGCCAATAATAACTCAGCGTTATTGATATATTCAAAATGTCTTAAATCATGAGGAAAATAAACGTAATGTTGTTATAGGTGGTGATTTCTGGCTTCCCCCACTTAAATTAATCGTAATATTTGTAAACCATACAATCAATAGGTGTTATTAGTTAACAAAAAAAGAAGAAGAAGGTGTTATTGAGTACACAATTTTAATTAATTAAACAATGTGAAATTGTTGGAAGTCACATTTAGTTTAGTGGGTGTCAGGCGTAAGTCTACATTATATAAAAACTTGGCTAATGGATCTGCTAATTGTGGTTCAGTGTTGACAAAAAATAATAATATGAAATTATTTAAAAAAAGTGAAATTACATACAAATTACATAACATGTATTTTTAGAGAAAGTATTTTTGGTCAAGTCGTTCAATATCATTTCAATCTTTTTTATATTCAATTTCGACCGCTGATTACTGTAAAAGTTTAAAGGTTTAGTTATGAATTAAATATTATCATATAACATGATAATAAGGATGTTAAAATGAGTTTAAGCCTAACTGGTACCCAAAACCTATAAAATATTTTAGGTTAAAAGATCCGTTTTAAACATACAAAAATAATTGGGTTTTAAATGGGCGGATACCCATATATAATGGGTATCTACCGGGTTTACCAATTGAGTAGTGGGTACCCAATAAATTTTTTTAAAAATAAAAAATTTGATGAAATATTTATTCTTTCTACTATTTTATTCTCTCTCTTCTTAAAATAAATATTAAGTTTTTTATTAACAAAATTGGTATATTAAATATACATAATTTTAAAATTTTATCAGAAATTATAAATAAATTTAAATATTAAACAAAAGTAACTAGGTACCCATTTAAAGCCATATCTTTCTAGGTTTCATCTGGGTAGTCTTAATAAGATGTCTTATTAGGTTTTTCTGTTAAAAAAGATTAATCTAAATTTTTTCTCAATTTTTTTAACCATTTAAAATACTATAAATAATACTTATTAATTTATATTATAAAACAATAAATATTAATTTATAGATTAATTAATATTACTACTATAATTAACAAAATATCATAGTTTGGTATCCAAACATTATTAATTTATAATGTTTTACTGTATATATAGAAATGAAATTACTATTAATAGCATTTAATAAAAAAAAGAAATACTATTAATAGTCTCGAGACTTAATAAATGGTCCTTTAAATTGCTCACAGTTTTACACAAATTATGTATGAAAAATGGGCACGAGTTACATCACAAAGACATCCCATTTTCGTAAAAGAAAACACATGAAATGAAACTTTGAACAAAGATTTAAAACTTGGCCAAGTAAGGCTTATAGTTAGGCCGAACGTATTTTCATTAGGCCGCGGGTACGGATTCGAATCCAAACAATAATTTTTTTTTTCCCGATATTTGGATCCGATCGAATTTAGAATATTTAGAGTATAATTTTTAATAATATACATTACTTCTATTAAATAATTTTAAATGTGTTAATGTAATTCATTTAAATTTTTTATTATCATGAATTATATAACATTTTAGGTGCAAATGTTGAAATTTAATGTTATTATTTTAAATTTTTAATGATACCTTAATATAAATTATATTAAAAATTAATATAATTTGTATTTTCTGTAAACAAAAATTAATTTTTATAATTTTTAATACCATAGATCTGCATATTTATTTTCTTACTATCTTTTTTTTACAAATATGATATTTTTATTTTTATAAAAAATTATAATGATTTGAATATCCCCATATATCAAATCTTGGATATTCATAGTATTCAAATGCAGATTCAGATAATAAAAACACATATCCAAATCCAAATTCAGATTTCACAAAATTTCAAAATATCCAATCCGTGTCTAGGGCTAATTTCTATCAATAAATGGATTATATGTAATGTGGCTTACTTGTCTTATTAAAAACTTTAGTTTGGAAAATCTATTAAGACAAAACCAAACTAAGAAAAGAAATAGTACAAATGGAATCTCATGTCCATTTGTTGATTTGCTTGGACTTTGAATCAAAATTCTAATCTCTTTTTGGTTAATTATGTTGGTCTAAGAGATCTCTTAAGAAGTCCTCCAATAGCTTGGTTGAATATCTTAGCTCTTACACGCGATCCAGCTGAAACAAGCAATGCATTCTCGTTTTTATCCTTACTTTCTTGCTCGTCTTTGAGGTTTTTTTTGTACGTCTTTGGCCATGCTCGTTGCTCATATGAGATATGTATACTAAACTATATGAATGCTTACTTATTATTTTTACCAAAAAAAAGAAGAAATTAATTGTTGCAAGTTATTATTAATTTCACTTAATAATTTTTTATAGAATTAATGTTGTTTATATATATTGAGTGCAAATTATTGCTAAAAATGATTTTATCTTTTAAAAAAGTAATTAATATATATTTAGTGGAATAGATATGCGAGAGAGATCAATCAAATCAAATCAGTTTTTTCTTTTCTTCACAGAATCATATTCCATTATCATGATAGAAACTTTTTGTATCCGAATTGATTCACATAACAACATGGAAGACTAGTATAAGTAATCTGATTACGTGGACAAATCAAGATTTCACATTTGTTATTCTCAACGATAATAACGAATATATCATTCTCTTCATAAACTCATCACACTCAAATGCATTACTTTGTAGCAGCAAAACAAAAACAAAAACAAAAACAAAGAGAAAGCTCAAAAAATGGCTAGCCGGAGAGAAGTAAGGTGCCGGTGCGGTAGGCGTATGTGGGTTCAACCAGAGGTTCGTGCAGTTCAATGCTCTACTTGCCACACCGTCACGCAGCTCTACTCGCTTGTGGACGTAGCTCGCGGTGCAGGCCGCTTGATTCATGGGTTTCAAAAGCTACGTAAACAGCATCAACAACAACAACAACAACAACAACAAATGATGGCTCCAGTACCGCGGCTACTAGAGCCACTTCCCTCGGCGTTTGGGAGTAAGAGAGCAGTTTTATGTGGCTTGAACTACACGGGAAAAAGATATAGCTTGAAAGGTTGCATCAGTGATGCTAAATCCATGAGATCTTTCTTGGTTCAACACATGGGTTTCCCTAAGGACTCTGTTATTGTTCTCACAGGTTCTTGTTTTTTTTCTTCTCTTTTTTTAAATCCTCTAAAGCCTTTGGTTATTCTTAGTTCTAGGCATGCGGTTCTCCATGTTCGGTTTGGTTCGCGTTGATTTATTCGGTTTTTGGTTCTTTCAGTTTTGGAAGTATGGTAAATAATAGGTACCGACTAAAATTTGGTTCGGTTTTGCTTCCGAATAGATATAACCAAATAAGACCATAAATAATATTGGTTCGGTTCGAAATGATTACTTTTTACTAAAAGTAATCAAATATCCGAAAGAAATTTGATTACTTGTAACCAAAAGTAACCAAAATAATCAAAATATTTTTTAATACAAATTAGTTTTGAATTTTATTTGGTTTTGTCGGCTAAAAATCAAACTGAGAACTGAAGTTACCTAAATATTGGAACCAAACAGTTATTTGTCAGGAACCGAAACCAAACCGAATACCTGTTTTTGGTTCGGTTTCTTACGCTGATGATGAGTATTGTTGCAGATGAGGAAGCTAGTCCACAGAGAATACCAACAAAGAGAAATATTAGAATGGCAATGAAATGGTTAGTTGAAGGGAACAAAGCAAGGGACTCACTTATGTTCTATTACTCTGGTCATGGATCTCAGCAGAAGGACTACAATGGAGACGAAATCGACGGTCAAGATGAAGCCTTGTGCCCTGTAGACCATGAAACAGAAGGAAAAATCATCGATGACGAGATTAACCGAACACTTGTTAGGCCACTTGTCCATGGAGCTAAGCTTCATGCTGTCATCGACGCTTGTAACAGTGGGACTGTTCTTGATCTACCCTTCGTTTGCAGAATGGCGAGGTAAACTAAACTATAAAATCAGTTTATCTTTCTGCTCTCTTCTACTAGACTGAATCTAAGAAAAGCCACTTGTTTTGATGTGTGATAAAAATCAAGGAATGGTTCTTATAAATGGGAAGATTATAGATCAGTCAGAGCTTACAAAGGAACAGATGGTGGATCAGCTTTCTGTTTCAGTGCTTGTGATGATGATGAAAGCAGTGGTTACACTTCTGTATGTATTCTTAAAACACACAATTATTCATCATTACGTACCTATCTTCATATATGGCCTGGTCTTTCTGTAATTGCTAGCGATAACGACCAGCGATCGCGATTAGAAATTAAGTTTTCGTAGTCTCTGCGACCAGTAATCATTGTGGGCCTTTTTCAGGTGTTTACAGGGAAGGACACAGGAGCCATGACTTATAGCTTTATAAAGGCTGTAAAGACAGCTGGACCAACACCTACTTACGGCCAACTGCTTCACCGTATGCATTGTGCAATACGAGAGGCTCAGTCTCAAGTCACCATTGATATAAGCTCTGATAATCCTGGGGTATGTACATAATTTGTATTCTTTGACACTAGCTCTATATAGATTCTCAATCCTGAGTTACTTGCAGGAGCCACTCCTAACATCATCTGAAGATTTCGACGTCTGCAACACTAAGTTTGTACTCTGAATGCTGTACACATAAGTATATTTCGCTACTCTGCAACTCCACTCATACACCACCTACTTTTTTGTTATATGTGTCTCTATTTATCATGTTGTAATGATGTCTGCAGCAAAACTTCTGAAAACTAATAAAGCTATGATATTATGTTGTAATGAATTCAGCATGAGTATTAAGTGCTCACGCCAGTATAGAAATTGGATATGAAATGAAGATAATGTGTAGATAAACTGCAAGAACTATAGCCCTGTTCTTTTCGTGGTGGCTAGCAACATTTGTAAAGAATATGATTTGGTCGCAGCCACTGGTCGAGAAGAACAAGGCCTATATACTTAATTCATTACCATTTAGGTCTGGTGGTAAACAGAGGATTGAAATACACATGATAATGATGAACACTCGATGAAAACAACACAATATAAACTAAATAAGACCATTCTTATTGGATTCCAATAACAGTATAAAGTTTATTTGTTTTCTCATGCTTTTTGAGGCTGCACTGCATCGTGTATAGCAGAATTGTTGAACTTTTGGATGATCAGAAGCTGAGCTTCATCAACAAGATTTTTCACTATCTCTCCAGCTGGTAAAACCTCTTTGATAAGCCCTACGCTTTGACCTACATACATCGCCATACTCTCTAAGTTACCAGTTGTTGTCATGTTTGGTACAGTTCCTGCAAATCTTCTTATCTCTTTTTCCTGTAAGTGTGAAATCTCCTTATTCATTAGCACAAAACCACATTTGGAGTAAAAGAAAGTAGGGAAATGAGAACTTACAACACCATATTATCAAAAAAAACACCATGTATAGTGGAACGCCCAATAATAGGTTGGTTAACTTCATTCTCATCAGCAGGAAGAGATCTCCAGTCATCGAAGAAAGGTGTCTGTAGAACACGATTAGGCGCATTAGGCCACCTTGCTCTTCCGAATACATCTGTATATTCGGTTTTTTGGTATTCAATCAACTTCCTTTTGTATATTGGGTGTGCGTAGCTCTCATGAGTCGCCACAAACCTAAGAAAACATGTCGGCTACTTCAAGCTATAAAACTTAAGAACATTTGGAAAGAAGAGCACACCTTGTGCCTAGACAGACTCCTTGAGCACCAAGTGACAAGGCTGCAACATAACCACGCGCATCTACAATTCCTCCAGCTGCGATAACCGGAATATCGCATTTCCCAACCAGATCCACCACTCTTGGCAACAATGAAAAGAGACCATCCTGAAAAAAAAAGTTGATTATAATATCAAACATAAATTGAAAACTTAATACATGAAATAAGAATCAGACTTACTTTCCCAATTACATGCCCTCCTGCTTCATGTCCTTGAACAATAATGGCATCTACTCCTGCAATTACATGCCCTCCTGCTTTAATGTTCAACTCATGAGGAAACGCAAGAACAACACCGATCCCAAATGGTTTGTCTATCAATGTCTTTGTCTTCCTTATAAGCTCTCTTAAGTAATCAGGACACTCCTGATTGATTCATATAAAATTAAAAAAACATTAAAAGTCAGCGTTTAAGTCTTGATCTCAGGTTCTTCAGAAGAAGAATAATAAAACAAAAAGTTTCAAATTACCCAATCAGGACATCTGAGAAGACCGATCCCTCCAGCATTAGCGACAGCAGCTACAAGCTCTGGTCCGGAGATATCTGGTCCTAATGGTGCCTGAACTACTGCGTATTCGAATCCTAGAATCCCTTTCAAACCCATCTTTTCAATTTCTCTCTGCTAATCTCTCGCTATTCACATCTTCGAATCACTCTTGTACTTATAAGACCGTTAAGCAACTAGACTAACTACTTTAAATGGGCTTGTAATATAAATTAATGGGCTTAGATATTCACGCCCATTATTTTACTAGGATTGCTGACGGCACACTGGCGTTTGTTTGTTTTTCTCTTTCGTTAGAAACTTTTGTTAAAATTTGCAATTGAAGCTATGCGTTGAATTCATTTTTTATTGTTAATAACTGGATTGGATCAACAACATATAATTTATATTTTAAGTTTATCCTGAAAATCTCTTATCTTTTAAGTAACATACTATAAATTAAGACTACAATCTTAGGATTGAAAAGAGGTATGCAAGTTCTATAAAGTTTTTTTTTATGAACAATTGAATCGACAAAATTTGATTCATAGCTTAGCTCAATCCTTAAAATTTCTATTTAATCTATCAAATCGGTTTTCTTCGATACTTCTTCGGAGGTGAAATCGCTCGTTCCAACTAAGGAATCTCATTCTGTCAAAAAGAAAATATACGTACACTTGCTAAAAATGTTGGATTATTAGGTTCCAAACCATCCTCAATACCAATGGAACCTAGTATCAAGTTGTGCCAAGATAGTGATGAACCACGTTTAGAAGAACTAGAAAGATATATGCGACTCGTGGGAAAGTTAATGTATCTCACTATCTCTCGACTTGACATAACTTACGCTATCAATAAAATATATCAGTTTGAGAAAATAGGATGATCTTAGATTGAGATTTAATATGAGTGATAGAAATTTATTTATTTAAATTGTTAATGAGATATCCACTAGAACTAAAATTCAAAAATATAGACACCAATAATATGGAGAGAAAATGACCATTTATTAGCTCTCGGAACTATTCCCTTAAATCAAAGAGGTAAAAAAGTTTGTGATTAAATAATTGCATAGTTTGAGAGTTTGTGAATTGAGAGATGAAGAAGATGAATAGATGGAGAGGAATTGGAGTTTGGTGTTATCCATTTTCTTAATTAGAATTGAGTCCGTAAGATCACCTCCCGACTTTCCAAGTCCTATGGAGATCAGCATTAGCGGAAAAGAAGAAATGAGGTAAAAAGATATAATGTCACCGTAAAATGAGGTAAAAAGATATAATATCACCGTAAAATGAGGTAAAAAAACATAATATCACCGTAAAATGAGGTAAAAAAACATAATATCATCGTAAAATGAGGTAAAAAGACATAATATCACCGTAAAATGAGGGTAACTTTTTGTTTTTTTTTCACGACTTTGACCTACAATCCCTATTATTAATTACTTTTACGTTTTTTTGTCAAGAGTCATAAAAAGTGGGAAAAAGTCTATAGGCAACTAACAATATGACATCAAGAAAAAGGAGGATTAGAGCCGGATTAGATTTCATTAGTTTGAAATATTTGAATGGTCTCCAATTTTTAAAAGCTTCAGTTACAAAATTTTTGATTATGTAGCAATATATATATTAATGATATATAATAGAATTTTGATATAAAATGTTTAGTAGAAGATAAATAACAAAATTATCATGAGAATTTCGAAATAATATAATTTAAATATTAAACAAAATATTTTTAGGAGTTTTGAATTAGTAAAAATTCAATTATATAACTATATGTATATTTAATCTATAACAATATTTTGATATATAAATAGAGATTATGTTTTGTAACAAATTGGTTACAAAATTATTGTATGAATTCAAATTAGTATGAAGTTATATCAAACATTTTTTATTTTGCATAGAGTTCCAAATATTTTAGGTACGGCTCTCGAATGAAAAAAAAAACATAAGACATTTCCTTATATTATTAATTTCTTTAATTAATTTAAATTATAATTTTACTTCACATATCATGTGTTTCGCTAAGATTAAGACCAATGTTTTACATTTTTTGTTCTATCATTTTTATATAATTTAACATTGTTTAACTAATTATAATTGTGTACTCAGTATCACCTATGTTCATGGCTACTTTATATAATATCAACGTAGAGCTACACAATTTTTTCAAAGGAAACTCCTATAAAAATAATAGAAAATTAAATATTTGACTATTTGACCAAAATATTTTCTAACTCTTTTATGTAATCAAAGTTGGTTGTCAAAAAATGAACAATCTTTGGTGAAAAGTGGAGTTTGGTTAGCTGGCAAAGCATCGGTTTTCATAGAACAAGCATCAAGTGCAACAAGTAATCATAGCCGGCTCACTCATATGTTAGGCCATGTTCTAGAATTGTTTTTGTAGAATAGGGCCCCCAAAAAGAAATGAATTCTAAAAATGGGTCCCTAAATTTTTTTTTATCTTATAATAGTTGTAAAAATATTTTGGATCCTGTATATTTGTTCCATATATACACCCTCTAAATCGGCACTGCAAGTAATCTCAACAAACTAAACGAGAACAAACAGCACGAAGCTCTATGAATGTATCCCTTGGCTCCTCTGGAATCTATAGAAGCAAAGAAACGGCTAAGTATTTGCAGACAAGTTTCAAAATGCCGAAATACTGATTGCACAATCACTTGAGAAAGTTAAAGAGTGGAGAGTAGCAAATGCAGAAAACAAGCATAAAAATCAAGCTTTACATAACCGACAAGTTATTTTCGAACGGTGGCTTCGGCCTCAACCCGAGGTTTAAAAATGCAATATAGATGTGTCATGGTCGGATCAACTATGTGGTTTTGCGTGATTGCTAAAGGACCACAACGGCAAGTTATCTACCATGCTAGAGATGCAGGCTGTTCCGTTCAAAACAAGAAAATCACAGATTTCTGGTGTATTCTTTGAACCCTCAAAAGTCTCTATGATCTCAAATGCACTAGAATAGAAATTTGGACTGAGAACGGCTCGATCATTGAAACCATTAAGACTCCAAGAAACTGGCCGAGATAACGTTCACACATCAGAAGCGTCAATCAAATGATAGCATGTTTCAACTCATGTGAGATCAAACTCTCTTCCCCGCAGAAAAACAAATCTGCTTTCAAAATCGCGAGGAGTGACACTAAGGAAAAGATTTTTAATAACTACCTGGTGTCTGGAAGACAATCGTGCCTAGCGTCATTCATCGAAGCAGACCAAAAACTATGACTCGTACTCTAGTTAAGTTCTTTGGAGACCATTGCAAGCCAAATCTTCTATTAAAGCTCATATTTTCTTTCAAAAAACAAATCTCTTTTTACTTCAAATTATTGATGTTTCTACAATATTTCTATTGAATAAACTAAATAATTTCATCTATTTAACTAATACATTACCAAGAAACAGGTGGTTCAGTTGCTTTGCCTCTTATCTAGTTTGACATTAGTTAGTGAGTTCAAATCTCACATTGCTCTAATTGAAGTATTTTATCAGTCTTGTCGATCCAATGGTTGATTGTTGAAAAAAATAAAATAACAGGTGTCGTGCAGCAATTGTACTTACATATGGCCCATAATAGAACATAACATATTAACATAAAACATTTATTAACAGGTATTAATTAAAAGCATTTACTGTTATCAGAATGTAAGAGCAAAAGTTGGCGAGAAGAATGGCACCAACGAAGATAACAAGTGTTGAGGTTAGGCCAATCAGAAGAAGAAGAGTGTGTGTAATGATGAAGCCAAAGTGAGAGGACTTGTTCTTGTTCATCTTCTTTTAATTCTGATATTATCTTCTCCAACACTTTCTCTACCTCTCTTCGTTCTCCATTTTTCAACACTGGTTTATCTCCTCCATTGCTCGCTTCACACAACAATGGAAGCCACGAAATAATCATCTTCTTTTTTATTACTCTCCATTTCTCCTTCTCTGCTTCTTCTTCTTCTTCTCTTCTCATTCCTATTACCTTATTGCCTTCTTTCAACAATAAAGCTTCACGCAAAACAAAAATCATCACAAATAATTAAAACGGTGATTCTTTTTTGTGGGCTCTACTTTTTAATCTTCAAAATACATTGCTACATACAATGCAAATTTCATGTATTACAACATTGAATATTTAGTACCAAATCGTTAACAAAAGTCATTTACAAATCACTATGATTATATTCCTTTTATCTCGTAATAGGATAAGTAATAAGGTTAATGGAAGAAAATAAATCAAATTTTGTGTTATAAATCTAAAACATTATAGTGTATATATATATATTTTTTTTTTGTGAGGAAACAGAGACAAATCCCTTTATATTAAAAATAAAAATCAAGAACCAGAGAGAGTAGATATGTTAATTTTTTATCGATATATTGCCTTAATCAAAAATTTAGTTTGTAAAGTATAATAATCAATTGAATATTAATTTATAGAAATCTTACTGTATATGATTATTTCTATAAAGATTTCTATAAATTAAGATTTATTTGTCTACACAGCAATATACTGAACAAACTATAAATCAAGTAAAACGTCTCGACAAAATTAGAGGTTTTGTGCTAATAAAACAAAACCGTCTTTACGGACTAATTCAAAAAAAATATTTTGGGTCTTAATTTTTGCTATAAAAAAAATTTACTAAAGAAAATAATATTATGGTGTGAAAAAAAAGAATTTGTAATAAGAAAATAATAGTATGGTGTGAGAAGAAATTTTTTTTTGTAATATGATATTTGTCTAAAAAATTATTAACTTCTTATAAAAAGTATTAATAATATATTTGTAATAGACTTCTATTTTTTTGGACCCTGTGAAGAATCCTATCTCACACGTGCTTATCTACGGTCTTGATGTTAAGTTTAATTAGATCATTTACAAAAAAAATTTTAAATTTTATATATGTAAATATATATTTGGTCGGAATGTTTAATTATATATATAGCTTTTAATGTAAATTGTTTTAAAAAGGATAAAGGAATATCCCAAATAGTAAAGAGCATCATCCTGTCTTCATTTTTTCTAATTTGGAAATAAATAATTCTATTTACCACAATTACGAAAACAGTTATAATTAACCAACTGTGACCATTAATTAGCAAGAAATTAAAATTACCAGAAATTTGGACTAAAGAGCATTGAAGCCTTGGCTCAGACCAAAGAGCGAGCCAGGCCAAGTTAGAAGCCGAAGCCCATTTCTCAACTGCTTCATCGATGAATCCATAAACCGCCATCTTCTCCGCCAACCAAAGCAGTTCCGCCGCCAGTTTCTCCGCCGTTTCCGACGACTGATACGCCGTCTCTTCTCCGGTAATTCCATCTCCCACTACTCTAACAGCAGCTCTCACCATCCGGTTTAATCCACGACGGATCGGTTCACTCGTATCTTTCCGGTTACGCTTAACTGAACCTTCTAACAAACTTAACGTTCTACGAAACGACGCGTTTAAAACCCTATGATTCAAATCGAACAAGGCGACTGAGTTTTCTTCGTGATTCTCTTCGATCAGTTTCTCCGCAAATGATCGAACGACTTCGTACTTTCTAGAATTCACTGGAATTTCATTCATAGCCGATAATAACTGTGAAATCGTTCGACCGATTCCTGATTCCGCACAATCGCTGATCTCAAGCTTCTTCTGCTTCGTGATCTTGAAACCTCTCTTTAAATCAGGTTTTGTGAAAGGAATAACTGAAGGAAGAGAACGTAAGAAGAAGAGGAAACAGGTGACGAGAAATAAACGGAGTTTCTGAAGAAGCTTAGAATTTCCGGAGATTTGGAGGAGAGATTCATCGGCAAAAACGACGACGGCGATAATGATGTTGCGGAGGAGCTGAGGAACTACAGCAGTTGATGACAGCTTCTCCATTTTTCTTTTGTGGTTACAAACTCTTTTGATTTTTCTTCTCTTTTTATTGGTTTTTTTTCTCCTCGCCTTCGTTGGTTATAAATGTTCGACAGCTCTTTTTTATATGACTTTTCTATTTTCTTCCATTTATTTAATTTAATAATATTATTTTCCATACGTAATTCATACAATTATGGAAATCGTTTTTTTTTTCTTGAAAAAGGGTTATGCAAGAAAATCGGGGGTATGTGGTAAGTCCACATAAGACATGCGCACTTGCACAATCAGAGATCGAGTCCCACCGTTTACATTATGTAAGAACTTGCCTAATAAGCCGGTATGTTGTAACCCAATATTGACACAAAAAAATGGAAAAAGGTATAGCATAAAAATTTGGTAAGTGGTTTGAGTGTCAGAGTGTATTTTTCTTTAATTGAATTTTTAGACGTAATATTACAGTGGTTTGGAAATTTTTGCTATATATTGCAACTTATCAATCTAATAATAATTGATAAAAAAAATTATCTAATCTAGTTTATTCCCTAAAATTTTGTTTTTTATTAATCAATTATCGAATTTTCATAAGAAAATTTAATTACAATGCCTTGAACAACAAGGAACATATAGTTTGCGTGGCTGATATTTGTCAGCTAATCAAAAGATTTGTACAGACATAGTTGCGTAAATTATCTTGAATATACATATGAAGCAAATTACAATAATATTATATTGTTATTTAATTAACACACTCTTTCAACATGCCAATATATAAGAAAATATTGGAGAGTAATCTTTAAAACAATCATATATATATATAAACTCTTGAGATCAAAGAAATTACAACGAAGAAGACGATCTAATCGACATTGATTCTCTTTTGGATGATGACTCTTGCTTAGCCTGGACATTCGGGTACCTGGACCCAATCGGATCAGGTTTTCGAATTTTAGGTATTGACCATCACCACTATACTTTTCTAACTTTCATTGTCGAACTTACCATGTAAATTAAATACAGCTGGAATACAAATCTCTCTGTAAAACTAGGAAAATGGCTTGTGCAACTACAAAGCCTATGTATACAAACTAATTAAATATCACTGTCTTTGAAAAACAAAACAAAAAAAATGTCTTACAGTAGTTTTACATGGATCACAGAGGTTCCAGCTTCTATACTCTCTTTTGACAGTTAATATTCGCGGGCACCTCTTTTTTGTTCCAGATTCTGTAGCCTAATCTCTTAGTCAACGATCTTGTGAGGCCGTACCAGCCAATAGTCAACGATCAATCTTAAATCTGTGTTTTCACTTATGAGGTCGTAGCTCAAGCTTGTAAGCTCGTATTTCCATGGGAGAGATCGACAAATGTCCTTCCCGCGGCGATGATCCATCTCGAGTCTGCTCTTGATCATCATATCCAAGAACCTCCATGTCTTCTTGTAATAGATTTAATGAAGTTGGTTTTACCTTTGTAGCTGCAAGATCTTTGAACATATCGGAAATGCTCACTGTTTCATTAGCCACGCTTGTACAGTTTTTTCTTCTTCCTTTATGGCAATATGCTGAGTCCCAAGCTCGTCTGTTGAGGATAAGAGTGAACCTCGGCTTGCCTTCTTCCAATTGCTGAGAGTATTTGGATGGACGTGGGACCTTGAAATTTACTATGTGGAGGTCACAGGGTAACGGTTTCGCTAAAGGAGCAAAGGAACCATATTGTGGACCACGCACGGATATATCCTGCGGTTTCTTGGCAATGAATGTGTTTATGGGGTAGTTCAAGTGAGCACCTATGAGGTGAGAGAGAAGGGATGGGTTCCTTGGGTTAGAGTTAGAGAGAGGGTCCGACTGAGAAACGTTGGACTCCGCAAGAAGGTGAAAAACCACTGTCATTGCGCGGTTATCCATTACACCTTGCCCGAGACCACGTCCATCATCACGGACCAACCGTCTGTCCAGCATTATCTCCAACCAACCATCTTTAAGGCTTGCAACACCAAGAGATTGGCGAGAGTGCACAGAGAATCTCTGACCATTGGATCCTTGTATGAATGCGAGAGATGGCATCGGGTAGTAATTTCCTTGAAGCGGGATCTTATCATAAGTTTCTCTCCTGCTCATTTGGAAACCGTTGAGATCTGAGTAGAAGATCCTCTTGTTGTCAACATCAGTCTTGTACCGGACTATCAATTCCTGGTCATCGAAATCCCTACCTAGAAGTTCAACATGATATTCCATCTCGACCACTAGATCCTGAAGTGTATTTCCTCCAGAGTAAAGACGAGTCGTATGCGAGATAGGCGATCTTTCCCACCTTGTTTTAGGGTAAGAGAAGACTTCTTGAACCAGCGGACCCTCAGAGCTGACTAGATCTCCACCGGGTTGAACAATCTGCTGAGCTTCACCGTTTGGTTTGAACAAGTAAGCTCCACTATCTGGACTAGAGTACATACTTATCTCTTCCCCCACAATAGTCTCTGATCTGTTTCTATGGACTATCTTCTGCAGTAATCCATTCTTAACCTCAAATACAAGAGTCTGATGTTCATTTCGGATCTCGGTAACATCACTATCCAGTTTGGAGCAGGAATATGGAGGGGGGCAAGGAAACGGGTCCAACTCAGAAGCATATTTGAGTTTAGACTGTGTAGCTTTCTCACATTCGACATTCCCGTTCACAATGTAATATGTTCTTAGACCAAGAGCTGGAATGGAAGCTTTCCAGTAAAGGCGATGTCTGCCAGTGAATAATTTAGTTTTGTCATGCTGCACTTCAGGAGAAATTTGGCTAGGGACACAAGTCCAGTTCGAGTCCAGTACTGAGATTTCAGCACGGTTTACAACGACGGTCACTACCTCCTCTCTTGTCTGTTCCGATGGATTGAAGAGTATAACTGTGTGTGAATTTCCTTCTCGAGCAGCAATTGGCTTATGAATTGGCCTAGCATCATACTTGGATCTCACTTGCTCTGCCTCAAAAAATGATGGGGATTGATCAGATTTTTCTTTCTCATGGCGGATCCCAAGAAGAACTTCGATGGCTTTAGACATAAATATCTGAAGGTCTTGCAATGAAGTATGCATTCGCATGCCGTAATCTTGTACCACATGATCCTTAGCAGTTCCAGTTACCCCATCATGGTGCTGGAAAAGAGCTAGATTTCTTCTTGCAGCAGTTAACTTAAACGCAAAACTTGTTGGAAATTTCTCACATTGAATTCTATGGCAATAACCTAGCAGAAATGACATCATGATCTCAGCTCCACGAAGGGTATTTTCGAGCACACGATCAACAGCTTTGAAAAAAGGCCTTGAAACGTAATAACCACTCCAATAGTCCTGTTGCCTATCTGCATACGTAAAAAAGTCACCTGAAAGGGAAGGAAAGCCAACAATTTGACCAGAGCCAACCTCTCCTGGAAGAGAATAATTTCTTCTGTCGGCTTCTTCTCGGAGTGTACTGAAATAATCCTCCAAAGTACCAAACTTTGCCTCTGCGTTTAGACTAGGATTAGAATTGATGTGATCAAACAACAGCTGGTAGTTACGGAACTGAGCCTCAGCTTCATCAATACTGATAAACCGAAAATCATCTCCAAGAGGTATAAGAAGGGTGTTTGTTCGATAAAGGGTGGATTTTTTTCTGTACTGATCCAGAAGCTTTAATGCCCTTTCCTGCACATTTTCTTGAGTGGTCTCCACTGGGTGCTTTCCCCATGGACAAAGTTCATACTTAAATCCTCGCATCCTTGCAAAATCAAATTGACAGCAAATTGCAGGCTCTGGTCCACAAGTATGTGGGATATCATATGAATAAAATGGCATCATATGAACAAAAATATCTGTTGTCTCCATAGCATCCCAACTTTGACGCCATACATATTCTAGATTCTTATGCAGGGCGAGGTCTTTCTTAAGCTCGTAATGAGTCCTCTGAATAAGCATGTTTTCAAAACCCATACGGCGGAGGAGATAAGCCATGGTTGATGAATAGCCAAAGGGATCTATGGCCCAAGAGTTCTTAGGAATAACCCCAATTGTGTCATTCAGCCACATATTACCCTCTGCAATCTACAAAGACGTAGTCATGTATAAAATCAGATATAAGAGCACAATAGCCAGTAAAAAAACGTTTATACTTAAAAGAGCCTGGAATCCTATCTCCAGCAATATGCTTTACTCAAATAGTAAAGAAAAACATAATGCAAAAGCGGCTGCTGAACTAGCACTATCACTAGCCAATCGATATTCTAACAGCACATGTTTTTATTATGCATAACCAACAAAAGAGGTTTTTCAGCTTAAAAGAGGTATCAGGTAGTGTCGAACTATGTTTATAACCAACCATGATTGACATAATAAATACAAATTAAATGGCTAGCAGAAGCAGAAGCAGAAGCAGAAGCAGAAACATTAAACGAATATGCAGCAATCAACGGTTATCATCATTGTTTCAGTAAAAGTAATATTTGCAAATACATCATCAGGAGTAGACAAATTAAGTTCATAAAAATTGGAGAGTCAAACGTTGCAGTATACATACCTGTTCAATTATGGCAAAATAATGTGAATTAGCCTACAGGGAGCATTAAGAAGAAACTTAGCTCGGCTCAATCAAATCAACATGGAAAAATAGGACTAAACAACCATTTGATTTTTAACCATACAAGTCAGAAAGATACCTCATCATTCATTACCCAGCCACCTCCAACGATCTCTAGCTGCCCATTCTTGACTAAATTAGTAAAAGCTTCCTGTTTGTTGGGTGAAGCATCTCTCCACCATCTCTCTAGATATGACATCTCCTCCCATATAAACTTTCTTCTAGAATCCTATTGAACAGATTAAAACAAAACCCACAGAGAGATAAAGATTCTAGCTAAATGGGAAACAAACTGTATATGCAAGAGTGAAGAATGTAAAATCTATCCAATCATTCAGCATTTCAAGCAAATTACAATCAAGTGCAAACACTCACATCCTGTAAGAACAGCAGAACCTAGTAATAGTAAAAAAAACAAGCTTTAGCTCCAAAAGATTGCAATTTTTTTATAAGAACAGAGGGTTCAAAAATCTATTTTAACACGAAAATGAAATTTTCGTATTTGAGATTTGTTCACGAGGATATCATGACAAAGAATGTTTCTTTTTTTCTTTTTACAAGAAAACCGAAGCAAAAAGAATCGAAATTTCGTCACCTTAGATAAAGTCTCAACAATGGTGTCGAGAATATGTTTGGATTGTCTCTGGTAATACTCTTCAACCGTCAATTTCCATCCAGGATCATTATGTGAGTGAGGCACAACGAAGATTTTAAGCTTCTCTTTCTCCCACTCATCACCTTTGTACGTTACTCTCCAACCTTGCTTCCATGGACCACCATCTACATCAACAAACTCAATCCTATCATAAAGATCTTTAGTCGTGATATCCACAACGGCGTTAGAAAGGGAATTGTTCACGGTTCGCCGATAAATAATCTTCCGTGGCTTCACGATCCGATTGGATCTGGAACTAAGGAACCGTGAGGAGATAGGTCCTGGTATGCCGAAGTGGAAGAGAGTGAGGAAGAAGAAAAGGAGGGAGACGACAAGAGCGATGATAAAAAAGTTGGTGAATAGAAAATTGATAACAAGTGTTCGTTTTCGAGGTTTTCGATTGATCGCTAATTTGGACTTCGATAAGGCTGTTGGGAGAAGCGATTGACCCCAACCACCTCCGCTTCCTCCGGCGCTGGAGCTAGAGCCACGGCGAGTGTTGCCGATGTAGGAGGAGAGCGGCATCCTTTATTCCTAGGAATTTCCAAAGACTTTTTTTGCCTTTTGGTGTGATATGATCTGAACTCTGAAGTAGAGAACAGAGTTGGTAAAGACACCAAAAGAAATAGAGAGTTACGAAGACACTGAGAGAAACAGAGGCTTTCTATTTAGTTATGCTTTGTCGTTTTGTATTAAGAACTCGTATATAAATCCTTGAGACATGGACATGGTTTTGCGTAAATCATCTTAAAAACAAACGATATACATGACATATAAACCCTTGAGACAAAAAAAAAATACAAATATAAATATACCCTTGAGACCAAAGACCTTGAAATATGTAAAAACCCCAAATTGTTTGTATACAAAGGCTTTATAGTTGCACAAACCATTTTCCTGGTTTACAACTATTCCAACTGTATTTAATTTACAAGGATAGTTCTAAAATGAAAGTTAGAAAAGTATAGTGATGAATGTTTTATGTACACTGTTCTCAGTTGCATTGACCATCATTTATTCAAATGCAAGTGACATGAATGTGTCATCATCCAAAAGAGAATCAATGTCGATTAGATCGTCTTCTTCGTTGTAATTCGCAGCTTCCTCTGTGTTGTTATTGTTCAAAGCTGAGCTAGAAGAAGCCTGTTCAGGATATCACAAAAGGAGAGTCTCAAGTTTCAACTGTTGAGGTAGATAAGTCTGTTATGGAGATTTAAGTAAACAATTGTTACCTCTTTCTCACGGATGCCCTCAACGACTGTTAATAGCCTACGGTATTGGGCTCGTGCTTCTGGATATTGAGCCATAGACTTAACTCGAGTCAGAGCCTTTCGAAGTCTTTCTTCAGTTTGTTTTCTTCCTTCCTTGAGAAAATCATAGTCATCTTCTTGTGGTGGAGGACATACAGGTTCTGGTGGTTTGATGATTGTATCGCGTTTGAATCCGCGTAAGCCACTACCTTTACGTCTCCACCGCAAGATGATTTTCTCAAGTAATCCTACGGACCAAATAATGGTTCGGTATTGTTTTCGGACTTGATGTCCTCTCACATGAGCCTAAAATAAAAGGTTATCAATGAAATTTACCAATAAGATAAAAGCAAAATCCATGAAGTAATCCAAACCTGAATTTTGACAATTCTTTGTCGAATCAAAAGGAACTCCTTTCTTTTCTTCCAACCACGATACTTTTTCTGGATTTGAACTGCAGCAGCATGAACAACACCATTACTATGTCCTGGTTTCTTAGTCTTTGAAGCTGCAAACGAAACAGCTAACTCTTCGGATATATCAGATTCCTTGTCATCACTAAGCTCCGAGAGCTGTTTCCGCTGGAACGATTGCATCCGGAACACTTGATGAAGACGATCAGCTGCTTGTGTAGCATTTAAGACAGCAGTAAGTGAATCCTTCATTGAAAGTGTTTCTGGTACATCACCAGAACTCATAGGAGTAGCTGTTCGCTCAGCTACTGTGAGAACAGCTTTTGCTCCAGAGGAGTCAGCGGAGCTGATTTCCTTAGCATCCACTGTGAGCTTTTCAAGGTAGCTAGTGAGGGAGGACTCTGCAAGGAAACCTGAAATTCCTCTGTGTCCGTTTCCATAAGCCAAGTCAGCAGCTGTTTTGCCCAAAGGATGTTTTGGAGATGGATCCGCCAATGCTCCAGTATCAGCACCCAGGGAAACAAGCACAGCGACAGTATCCTCCCTGAAATTTAACACGAAACCACAGAGCTAGTTCAATATGGTTTAAACAGATGGTTTAAGAATATTAAGAGGAAGGAATATGACAGAGCTACAGTTCACTGATATCGTAAGACGGATAACTTTCAATCTATGATGAACGATAAGAAATATTTTATGAAAAGATAGTAATTGAAAGAAGATAAGCTTGAGGTCCTTGCCTACCACAGAATGCGGCCCAATGGAGAGCAGACCACCCATGTGCATCGCGGAAGTTGATGCTAACTCCTGCTGCTAAAATTGGTTTTATAGCCCAATCATATCCAAGCGCTGCAGCAAGGTGTAGAACACCTTGTCCATTTTCATCTAGTATGGTTGGACCCTTGCCCTCTTCAGTAACCTTATGGATGAGCCATAAATATAATTTATCCTCAAACTCTTCCCTAATCAGTTGCTCTTTAGCTTCCAGCTCTGTTAGATCTTTATTAGTTGTTCCTGGGAGAAGACATTCCTTTTCATCCTTTAGCAACATGATTTTGCTGATCTTTCTTTTTTTCTCTTCAACATCTTCAAATATATGATGTTCCTCAAGAGAAGATCTGAGAACCAGCAGATTTTCAAACCGCAAGTGAAGTGATGCTTCATTAGTAATGCCACCATAAATGTCCGTAGCATTTAACTTTCTGGTAGATCCAGGAAGGAAGTCGAATTCTCGCACTTCACTGCAAGAAAATCTATCAGAACATGTGACATAGAACGGTACTTGACCAACTTCATGCGGTGGAGCATGACAACAGAGAACACCATCTACTAAAATCTCAGCTGGAACCTCAACTTCTCCAAACATGCATGACCAGCTATAGCTAGTTACTTCCTGAGGAGTCAACAAGAATATCCCAATAACCATGACCTGTTCAACAATTAAAAGAGTAGATGACAAAGGAGTTGTATCCTAACAAACGCCAAAGCGAAAGAGCTGACCAAAGGATCTAAAGAGGCAATACCAGTACATTAACAATACATAAAACAGAATAGTAGAATGATAGATACTATTGTTGTAAATCGTAAATGAGATTAATTTGCAGAAATATTGAATTGTCTCGCAGAGATAGTGCTTCTATGAGAAAAATCATTCAAAGATCTTACCAGAGAAAGAGTAAAAAAACACATTTTCGATTTTGTCCTTTTGGCAAACTGGATTACTCAGAAAAATAACATATATGTTACCTCAACGTCTGAGTCTGTCTTAGTCCATTTGGGCCAAAAGTCAATAATAGTGAAGCGCTGATGCTCGGATAGAGCAGGGCTTAAGGAAGATCCAGCTGCTGCAGTTTCACATTCAACAGAAGTCCATGCAATACCTCCAGATGACGACTGCATCTGCAAGTCCTCCATTTCACCAAGTTCTTTACTAACCCACCGAGAAAAACTGTCAACCTTGTTCAAACTATCCTCTTTTTTTACCAATGATTTCCTAAGAGGTAGTGTTTGGTTTGCATTTGCTTCATATATAACGGGGTCTAATTTAGGTATATATGCTGCTTCACTACTTGTTAACGGAGCTTGAAAACTACTCCCGATAGGCTGCTGATTTTGACTGCCAAGAAAACTGGAAAATGGTCCAATTTCATTAACTCTCTGCCCAAGTAAGGCCAAATCAGTGCCAACAGCCATTCCAGAGTGTGAATCCATGGGCCATTTTGGCAATGTCCCACTGTCCTGAATAGGAGTCTACAGAAAAAATATCCAACATTCCTGACGTTAAAATGCACCCTTGAATAATTATTATGTAAACAAATAAAAGAGTGATGCCAATAAAAATATATGCACAGATCCTACCAAAAGTTTCAATGAATAGCTCAGATATAATTATGCATACAATACCTGCCAATTTACTTGATTTTGAAGAGGATTTCTGAGATGCTCTGTTGTTAATAGGGAATCTTTCTCTGATTTCCCTTCCATGGGCATCAAGCCAGTATTAGAGGGTCGATTCTGGTATCTTGCCAATGAATTCTCAAAGGAAGCTTCCCATGCTGAGACATCACCTGATCTTTGGGAATCACTTTCTTTGACTCTGTCCCCATGAATCTGGGGGACAATTCCAATGCCACGAGTTGATGTCCAACCATCTTGATTTCCTAGAAGTGAACATTCTCAGCAAACATGCAAAATTTTGATAAGGCAAAGGTAGCTTGTAAAGCAGAAAGCACATGTCGTACCCAAAACAGAGGCCGCATTATTATGATGTCCTATCTGAGGAGCACCAGTTTGAGGTTCATGATTTGCTTGCAAACTGGAACTTGCTTCACGACTATATCCTGTATCAAAACGATATAATTTTGTGTTCATAATTACAAGCAGAACCAAGAGCAAAAATACAATTACCCAAAGAGACTCATCCGTTGACAAAATGACATTCCTAAGCAAAAGATACCCATTGACATCATATGAGAGAGAACTTATATACCAGAATCAGCATCTTCACATAATGGTGACAATATGCTGGATGGGGTTGTTGTTGAATCGAAATTCACAGAAACGGAACCACTCAGAGAATTTGAATTGTTTTCTTTACTTCCACCAGTACTCATCCTGTTACCCTGTATAATAGCATGGTGTACAACATAAGACCATAATATCAGAACCACCCATTGGAAGACATCATCCACTTAAAATGGAAGATATATTGTTGAGTGATGAAAGTCCGTATTCTAAGAATATAATAGTACAGTACCGAAATAAAAGTTATACCTTAACCTCCAAGTAGTGTACAAAGACAATATGCATTAGATCCCTGTCTCCATACCATAAAAACAGACGACATCAGCACTAAAACTGACAAGTAACACAAAATGAAAAAAAACTACTAACAATCACATTTCATTCAAGTCTCCATAAACCATAAAAAAAGAGGCCATCATAACACAAAATAAAGAAAACTACTAACAAGCACATGTCATTCTATTATTCTAGTCATAAAGAATTTTAGATATCACTTGAAGTTAATGACCCTGGTGCACCTAATCCTTTGGTTCAGTCTTGGATGACTAGGCTATGAAGAGGACGTAGTAGATGACAGCATTATGTCAATTTCATCTCAAAAGCCACGAAATATGTTGTTTACCAGCACGATATCGGAAATTGTGACCGCTAATATTACTTTCTCGTTCATTTATTTCTCATGTTCAGTTTTTTCACTACCATACTACCAAGCACACTTTACATGGTTCGATTTAAAGGAAAATGCGGTGAATAAAAGCACCACAAATGCTGAAAATAAACATTTACGATGTACTTTTAACAGAACAAACATATATATATATATATATAATATGGACAGATATAGACTCACTGTTCAAGCATCCAGTAGCAACGCCTCTGGAAGCTCTCACTGTCTTCCCCATGTGCATAGTAACAATGTAATACATCAATGCTTCCCACCTGTATATACTAAGACAATGTTACTCTTCAACGTCGAGATATTTCATTATCAGCTATATGCTGCATACAATCCAAAGTAAAACAAAGAAAATGGCTTGAAGGTTATTTCATGAATCCGCACAAAAGATTAGAAAGGAGATAACAATGGATATATTAACCTTTAGCTTTTCGTGAGCCTCTTTCACCGTTTTACCATCTTTCTTCTTCCTCCAGTTATGCCCATCTTTTCGGAAATATCTGAGCACCTTCCTATCAAAGAGAAAGAGTGAACCACCTGGAAGTGCAGAAAAATTCTGTCAATTCATAGAAGATAAAATAGTAGTAAATAGTTGTCAAGGCATGCAACAGAAAAGTCTTAAACATGCTAACAAAATAAACAGGGCAGTACAAGTAAAAAGAAGCAGGAAAACCCAAAGCATAGACTGTAAAAACCCAAGTAGGCCAATGTAGCTTATTCAGTATCCTAGCAATTGCTTGATCATACACTTCATAACTTAATATCTAGCACTCAAAATTGGAGAAAGCTAGATAGAACCATACTGGGTGGTCGGTTGGGAGGCTCTGACGCAATATGAAACTTCTGATGGTTCTGAAGAATTTCACAAATTTCAGCAGGCCTCAGCCACCTGTGTTGTGCTTCTGACAGCAAACGTTCAAAATCTACAAGTTTATAAGAAGATAAGAAACACATTAGTGCTACAACTTTGAATCTGCATACGGTTCCAGAGCTAAACATCAGATAACACTCTCTTGCACTAACCCATATTAATAAAACCAAATGCAACAGAGCAATCAACTAAGAAAAAATAAAAATAAAATATATATATATATATATATATATATCGAATAGAGAATTCCGCGAAGCTAGAATCCTTCCCTTCACCAAAATATTGCGACCGAAAAACAAACGATGGCAACAAAAAAACCTAATAATGATCAGATCCAAACAAAATACACGGAAAAGAAGAATTCTAGATGAAAACCTGTAACATACCTAATCGAGGATCAAATCCGAAAGATCCACGATCCGCCATGGAACATAAAACCCTGAAATCTACCTTGAGATTTCTTAGTAGCAGTCGCAATCACAGAAAAATTAACGAATCCAAATCGATCTGAAGTATGAAAGTGAGCTAAGCTCTTTTCAAATTTCTCTTTTAGAAGTGTGAAAGCGAATCGATGATTGTTTAACCTTTTCTTTAATCCCTTTATTGGGCAGAGACTTGGGGAGGTAATCGGAAATCGGAAGGAAAGCGTCGATATGGTGGAGGTTGGTTTATAAAACAGTAAAGGAAGACACTCTTATCCAATTAATATCCTACACGTGGACACATTGATGAAATTTGATTATGTGTTACAAGTTACAACTATTCTAATAGTGATAGGAAACTAATAAATTGAATGTTATCCAAACTAATGTTGAAAACCACTGATTTTTTATTCCCTTTTTAATACTAGTATTATCAATTTAAATAATAATCAATTAGAGGTGAGTTTTAGTCAGAAGTTCACTAAAGACAGATCCACTTGCACATCTAAATATCAAGTCTCAATATCTACATATATAGAAATTTGGCTAATAAACCAACCAATTGTGCTTAGTGTTAAAAAAAATATAATCAATTAGTTGTTAATAAAAAATAGAAAAAATAAATTTTTTATATCTATTATTTATTTAGCTAGAATTTGATCTACTAGAATTAAAAAATTTGACATATGATTTGTAGTAGATAATTCAACTAATGATTTTAACATAAGAAGTTAGATTAAAAAAAGGTTTTAAAATAGTTGGACTATAGATGAGATATTGTCGATCAAATTGTTGACAAAACAAAACAAAATTAAGATTTGGATTTTGGATTATAGACTGAATTTTGTCTTTTTTTTTATTTTTTGTTAATTATCTATTTTATTCTTTTTAAAAATACAATATATGTTAACCTAGTAGTTATTTTGTCCTTATTTATGTAGCAAAAGTTATTTGCTTTATCTATTACAAATGATTTTCTACACAAGACAAATATATTTTTGAAATACAAATACAACATATGGATCATTATGCATACACAACACAAAAAATCATGGTAGATATTTTCATTGATCAATAGTTCCATTCTTATACACACTTGACAATCAACTAAGCCGAACCAATCCAGATTAATAAATACAAAAACGTTAAATCAAAACCAAAAATTCACGTGTTGTGAACGTCACTTCATGAGTCAGACAAGTTTGACATACTAAAAAGCGTTGATTTGTTCATGTACTTACTCCTCAAATCATTACTATAAACAGAAAACAAACACAGATTACTTAATACTATAACATCACTTAAATATGAGCCACGTGTCTTTAGTAGCATTCGCCACGAAACAGCTGATCTCAGATTTTCTTCTAGTTTCATCTACTTACACTCATATTCTAGAAAAAAACCGAGTTAAATCCTTTTCAAACATTCACCATAAGTATTCGGAGATGAGTCAATTTATTGTGAGGACAACTTTACGAGCTTTGCTTGTTTGCGGCGGAGGAAACTGTAACATGTTCGTGAGATCTGTTTCTGCTGCCGAGGTTTCATGATTCTTTCGTCAGTTTTGGGGATTTTAAGATCGGTTCTAAGCATGTACGAGGTGTAGATTTGTTGAGAATACTCATACGATGTAATAAAGATTTGTACGTATATATGACAGTTTTGTTAACAGGATATATAAACTTGAAGAGGAAGAATATGAGTTCTGAGTCTGCAATGGAGAAAAAAGATGAGAACTTGAGTGTGAAGAAAGATCAAAACGGCGGTGGATTGGTAGAGGTTCCGAGTTATTGGGGCATAGAAACAGCAAAGATGAAAGTTACTCGGAAAGATGGATCAGAGTGGCCTTGGAACTCGTTTATGGTACATATTAAATTTCATTGCAAATGATAGACATTAGATTACAAGTTCGCAATTCAAAATCAATTGACAAAAATCTTTATCTTCGTTACGAAACATAGTAGAATTCTCTTTTCTCATGTAAGATACTTTTTATGTGAAAGATGTTAGGAATGTTAGTCCAAACCTATAATTTCGGAATACTATTAAGTATATTTTTTATCGTATGTTTGATATGTCTCAACTAGACAATTAGCATTACGTAGATCAAATTTGGATTCTGATACCATTGGATTGTGGATTTTCAACATAAAATCAATTAGCAATGAGTCAAAAGATCTTTATCTATTAAATCCATTATTGCGATGCTTAATAATTTCTATAATTCATACTTATGTGAATTATGTATATCTTAAACAGCCATGGGAGACATGTCAAGCAAACTTGTCCATAGATTTGAAGAAGCGCCATATTCCTACGACTATTACCGACAAAATCGCTTATAAGACAGTCACGTTCCTTCGTATTCCGACCGATATGTTTTCCAGGCATGATCTTCGTATGTTTCACTTGTTCATTTGTATGGATTCACTATTGAATTTAACTGTGATATTTATCAACAGAGACGATACGGATGCAGAGCAATGATGTTAGAGACAATAGCTGCAGTACCAGGAATGGTTGAAGGAATGCTTCCCCACCTAAAGTCAATCTGAAGATTTTAACATAGTAGAGGTTGGATCAAAGCATTATTAGAAGAAGCAGAGAATTAGAGAATGCATTTAATGACAATGATGGAGTTAGTGAAACCTAAATGGTACGAGCGTCTTCTAGTGATGCTTGTTCAAGGGATTATCTTCAACTCTTTTCTCGTTTGTTACATGATTTCGTCTCGTTTGGCTCATCGAATCGTTGGATATTTAGAAGAAGAAGCTATACATTCTTACACTAAGTTTCTTAAAGATATTGATGATGGTAAGATCGAGAATGTTGCAGCTCCAGCTATTGCTATTGATTATTGGAGATTGCCTAGAGATGCTACACTGAGAGATATTGTTACTGTGATTCGTGCTGATGAAGCTCATCATCGAGATGTCAATCATTTTGCTTCTGTAAGTTTATGGAGAAATAAATTCATGTTTTTGCAGAGTTTTAAATATTTTGAGTTGTTTGCAGGAGGAAAGGAATTGCGAGAAGCAGCTGCTCCTATTGGTTATCATTAACCAATTTTTGAAGAGTTTTGTTTCTACTCCAAAGTTTTCTTATCATTTGGATATGGCTTTGTCATTTATGTACTAAAAATGCCTTGAGTTCAAAAGTGTACGGTGTTTTTGATCATACCCAATACTGTTTCAAACTTTAAACTCTATCACATAACTACACAATTCTCTATAATCTAATTTTAACACAATTCTCTATTATCAATTTTTAATGGGGAATTTCGGATAATTAATTTGAATCGGTTGAATTATTAGAATTATTTTGGTAAAATTGTTTGTAAAATCGCGTATAAACAAGACATTTTGGTGCCGAGGATATGTAGGTAAGTGGTAATGTTTTTTTTTACAAATCATCAGACATTAAGGATCGAATTCCCTACTTGCAGTAATAGGAGTGAGATTAAAAGTCATTAGGTCAGTTGACAAAAAAAATCAGATATTTTCGGTTTGAGTTAGTTCTTTTTATTTTCAATTTTGCTGAATTTAGAAACGTTGTATGATGCCAACTAAAATTTGGTTATGTTTAGTTTGATTGGTAGTGAATCCGTATTTGAAATATGAATCTAGTCAGATTCAAAATAATTTTTGTTCCAATTGGTTCGGTTCCAAATTGTTAATTATAGCAAAAAGTATCCAAACACCAAAAATAATGTAATTACTTGTAATAAAAATAATTAAATACCCAAAAAATTATGGGAAAACTGTTGATTTAATATTGTACTTACCAAAAGTCGTTGATTAAACATTTAATTTCGAATGTAGTTGATTAAACATTCAATTTAATGTTGACCTTTTAAAAAACATGTAACTTTGTGTTGACTCGGCCAATTGAACATTCCGTTAATTTCAAATCAAAAATTTCTTTAAATTCGAAAGCCAAATCGATTTTGGAAGTTCGATTCAATTCTTATATTCCTTTTGAAAAACTTCTAAGTTTGATTTTCTCTTTTCTTTCAAAAATGAGCTCAAATTTGTCAGTTTGAAGTATCGAAAACAATATTTCAAACCGACGAATTTGAGTTTATTCTTGAAAGAAAAGAGAATATAAAGCTTAGGGGTTCCTTAGAATGAATACAAAAACCGAATCGAACTTCCAAAATCGATTTGACTTTCAAATTTAGAGAAATTTTTGAATTTGAAATTACTGGAATGTTCAATTGGCCGAGTCAACACAAAGTTTGGTGTTTTTTAAAAAGTCAACATTAAATTGAATGTTTAATCAAACACATCCGGATTTTAATGTTTAATCAACGTTATCGACAAATTTTCCAAAAAAATTATAGGTATAACAAACCAAATACTTGCTTTTGGTTTGGTCCGGTTTTCTATCCAATTTTGATGGCCATGAGATATGTCTGTTTGTGAGTTCCTGTGTTCAGCACTTCAGCTGTTTTACTCGTAGCTGCTATAAACCGGTACGAACCAAAATCGGTACAATCCGGTTGGATTATAATTTGTTAGTTCACTCTTTTTTCGTATAAGGGCAGACATGTAATTACAAATATATTGTCAGGGCAAATTAAAAACCCCCCGTATCTAGTAGATTCCTTTGGTTTCTCATAAACTCAACTTAAACCTAATTACATTTCCTCGCTCTTTTCCCCAATCTCCGCCGGCGGGAAAATCATGTCGCACTTTGGAAGGTCAGGTCCGCCGGATATCAGCGATACCTACTCTCTTCTCGTCCTTAACATCACCTTCCGTAATCTCTCTCTCTCTCTTTCTCTCAATCTTGTTACAATACTGGTCGTTGTCATTTTGGACTTGGTTTCTAAGAAATTAGGGTTTGTTCTAATGTGTAGGTACGACTGCTGATGACCTCTATCCTCTATTCGCAAAGTATGGAAAGGTCGTGGATGTATTTATCCCCAGAGATCGAAGGTCTAATTTTCTCTATTGCTTCAGTCTCTTGGTCTCTTTGGCCCGACTGAGATATTAGGGTTTTTGTCCAAGTTTTTTCTATTTGGATGCTTATTGTTGTGACTATTTAGGACTGGTGATTCGCGTGGCTTTGCATTTGTTCGGTATAAGTATAAAGATGAAGCTCACAAAGCAGTTGAAAGGCTTGATGGTAACTATCTTGAATTTGTTTGTTTGTTATATTAGATTATGCATTTTGTGGTTGGGCTTAACATAAAGCTTTTGTCTTCATTTCAGGAAGAGTTGTTGATGGCCGAGAAATAACTGTACAATTTGCGAAATACGGCCCAAATGCTGAAAAAATGTAAGCTTCTTTCTTTGGCTATGATTGTTTAAGGCTATGATTGTTTAAATTTGTTTCTAGTGTTACGTGCCGTTTGATTTTGGTATAATCACCATCTATTGTTTTTGGTAAATTCATTTGATACTTATCCAATTTTATATGCTGTTTTCTCTTTTTGAGTGAGCTTACTATGAGTGTTTCCTCTAAGACCGTTCCTGAATTTTGTACAGTTTTAAAGCTACTATGTAGTAAAAAAGTGTATCTGTAATTGTATTCTGATGAGTTTGTGATTTTCATTTCAGTTCCAAAGGAAGAGTTGTGGAACCTCCTCCAAAGTCACGAAGGTCAAGAAGTCGTAGTCCTAGGAGGAGCCCTAGCCCGCGTAGGCATCGTAGTCCTAGGAGAAGCCGCAGTCCGCGTAGGAGGTGAGTTTCTTCTTGATCTGTTTTCTTACGATGATGACGCAAAACCACAGGGAGTTCGTACTTGTATTGTACTATTACTTAATTAGTTTTTTGTAACTTGATTCATCAAAGAGTTCTTCCATCTCAACCCAAGAATAGTAAATGTTTTAATAAATCTCTAATTGAGGTAAGTAACTTTTAGGTACCGAGATGATTATAGGGATAGAGACTACCGGAAGAGGAGCAGAAGCAGAAGTAGAAGCTATGAGCGGCGTGAGAGGCATCAGGAGAAGGATAGAGATTATCATCGTCGCAGCAGGTCTCGTAGTGCTAGTCCAGATGGCAAACGCAGAGTCAAAGGCCGTTATGAGGATGAGAGCCGCAGTAACAGTCGTTCCTTAAGGTCTCTTGCATTGTTATCCTCTGTTTTTCTTTTTTCATGCTGTTGCTCCACACCACTATGTAAAATTATTCTGATTTCAATTTTTGACATGCAGTGCATCTCCTGCTCGCCGCAGTCACAGCCCAAGAAGTTCCTCCCCTCAAAAAGTCTCTCCTTCTAGAGAAGTCTCTCCTGATAAGCGTAACAATGAGAGGTCTCTGTCTCCAACTCGTCGTAGCCTCAGTCCAAGAAGTCCATCCATGCAAAAGGTCTCTCCTTCTAAGGAGATATCCCCTGAAAGGCTTAGCAATGAGAGGTCCCCTTCTCGTGGTAGCCAGTCTCCCCGTGGCAAAGATGCTGCTGCTTCCCGAAGTCAATCTCCGTATGCTGCGGTGGGTTAAAAAACGCACATTGCTTTTAAATGAATATCACCAGTGAACCTTGATATCTGAAATGTGCTTGTTTACATTCTTTCCGCAGGAATGACTGCCACACTTGTGAAGGAGACATGGTGTATGAAAAAACATGTTTGCTTGTACTGATGATGTTCATCGTCAAGCACTGGAACTTCTACCCTCTGTAGTATTACTTGCTTTCCGTAGGTGCCCCCAAACTACTGACTGTATTTTTGTTCCTGTTATCTTTCTGGTTTAGTGTCTATGTGCAAGGAGAGTATTACTGTCTGTTATTTCACAGCCTTTTTAAACCTTGGTCCATTTGAATCTCTTTGGTTTGGATTGGAATTCATAGGATGCTAACTCCATTCCCATGACTTGTCTTGGATTTTTCTAGTCTGGTTCGAGAAAAGAATTGATTGGGAAGATGGCACAACCATGTTGAGATAGTAGCTGTTGATGCTGTTAATGAAACCGTAGATGATCGATGCTGGTCAACAGCAATTGGCTGAATCTCTCCTACCATACATAGTAGCATTTATTGTCTCTAACTCGTTGCCCAATGCTACAAGGACCTTGTTCTTCAATCTAATATCGATCGTAGTCAATTTTTCAGACACGTTCAGATGAGTTTTCACTTATCTCTATTTCCTGTTTTAGATTCTTTTCAAAAGTCTCTACTTTTAACTTATACAAGATGAGATCACAAAGAAGCAACTTATATAACATGTTTAGGTTTTTCTGATTAAGCAATGGTGAGATTAAGAAGCTGTGTAAACTCCAATCTTCTAGTCTCATGGTAAAAAGTCTTGTACCTATTTGGCCAATAAGTCAACCAGATGAATCCTTTAATCTCCCACTCCATTCTTCTCCCCATTGCTCCTTTCCCAATCTTCCAAACCACACTTTCTCCATACTCATCTCCTGCAAATATCACTCCTCCTTTCCTTGTAAACGACCTATAAGCCCTTGCGTAACGATCCTTAAACCAAGACCTTGGACTCATAATCGAGAACCGCTATGGCTTTGTCGAGAAAACCTCTCTTCCTCCAACGCTGCTATCGTACAATATCCAGTTTAGATTGGCCGTGTAGCCGAGCACAGACTGCTCGAATTTCCATGGGGTCATTGTCATGGTGGAGGCTTCTCGTCCCGCCACACTTAGGCCAAGCGAGTTTGGTGGGTCGAACGAACCTTCAATAGATCTCTCGACTTCAAACTCTCGTCCCGGGTTGTTTGATGATTTGCTAACCGAAACGCTTATGAAATCGGTTTGAAGAGTTGGAGTTAATTGCAGAGTAATCCTTGATGGGAAATGCTTCTCGTGTTCTCCTGCTCCTCTTCTCGACATCAGTCTTTCGTTTACAAGCTTTATTACATCGTATCTGTATGAACAAAATAATGGTTGTGAAGTGAGTTTATAAGTAAAAGATTTAGATGTGCTAAAACCAGGTTTCTGTACATGTATTTACCTGATGTTATCTATCTTCACGATCACATCGATCCACTTGTCTCTAACTATAACTTTGTGATAGAATTGCATCACACCTTCAAGCTGATTAAACTTGAGAGAGAACAACAATCTAGAATCAGCCATAGGGTTACTTGATCTCTCCACTTCCATGGCTTCAATCGGACAATACAATTGTACTTTCCAAAGTCCATAAAACGAAACAGCGTAAGAGAACAAAGGAGTTGTAGCTGTTTTGGTGGATTGACTACGTTTATGCTCAATTATCCAATTTGTAATCGCCAAATTCACTGATCTCATCCATTGTTCTTCGATATTAGACCCTAAAAGTTTCGTAAGAGATACTGCAGCTTGACTTGCACGACAAGTAACCAAATGATTCTTGAGTGTATTGAGACAGTTTTCACGGAAGATACAAAGGAGCTTCGTAGACACATACAACGAACGAGAGACTGAGAATAACAGTGTTGAATATGTCTTTAAGACCGTCGATTTTTGAGGAATCGAGATTAGGGATCTTGATCATTGTTGAATAATTGGAACTTTTAGAAGTATAAGTTAATATAGATTCAACGAAATTGAAGAGAAGAGAGATGATTAATTGTTCATTGAAAGGGTTTAGTAAGTTTGGGTTGACATTGATCTGTTTTTTGTTGGTCCAAAGATACAAAGGAGAATGGTTATTCGATTGGACGATGATGGAGAAAGTTAGAATTGAAGGGTTTGGGGTTTTTTGTGCTATGAGATTTAGGGTTGAATTAGGAAAATCAGAAGTTGAGGGGCAAATACAAAAAGAAAGAGAAGTTGTACGCCATTTGGTAATTTGTGGAATGTTTTGTATCCAAGTGAATACATCAGGGAACTTCTCAGACATCATTTTATGTTGTTGAATTTGAGTTTTGTATTCATGTACACATATATATAGACGCACGTTGTATATATATGTATAATATATAGTTTGTATATGTAAGTGAGATCATGAATATTCGAATCATGTGCACGATTTTCCCAAAAGAAAAGTGAAGTGATAAGCTCTAAACTTGCTAAGAATGGAATAATTATTTAACAAAAAAATAAATAACACAATAGAATAATTAACTTTGGAGTAGATACACAGATTTTTTTGTCTCTCTTCGACGAGAGACGAGAGACGTAGCAAACATATTTTAACGTAGCGGCCGTCTCTTTCTACTTGTGTTCCCGTGACCGATGGTTGGTGGTTCGGACAACACCGACAAACAATATTCGATGATTTTGATAACACTGACGCCGTTTATTTTTTTTTCTGTTAACCGCCAGCGAATTAGTGATGCAGTGAGAAGAAAATTGCAGATCTGGAGAAGGTCACGACGGGGTGGGCTGGAGAAGTTTGAATTTTTCTGGCGTTCTCTTTCTCTGGTTCGCTCTTTGTCCGTACTTCCAAAGTTTTTTCGAGGTCTTCTATGTTCTAGGGTCCTATTGATGCGTCAAATAATCAGTTGTGTATCAGTTTCGATTTTGCCATTTCCGGAAGATGTGAGATTAATTTTTTCCGGTGTAGTTCTATGTTCTTCATTCTTGTGATACACCTATTCACTATAGGAGAATTCGTCATCGTTTCAGGCTTTGTATTGCTTGGCGATGTTTTAAGACTTGGTTTTGGATTAGTAGTTTTTATTTTCTTTTCTAAGAAATTTAGCTAGATCATTTCCGAAGTTTGTTTAAAAAAAATATTTTCCATATTTGAGTTGTGTCTCAAAATATTTTTATTTTTTGTCGGCTTATATTTGTAAATCCTTATATTCGATTTTGTTTTCTATCAATCAATCATTCATATGAAAAATATTAACTTTGGAGTTTTGTAGGAATATTTTATTTATGAATTTCGGATATATTCGTAGTGAATAATTATCGTAACAATAAGTTCAAACTTCTTTTTAGAAAATAAAAATATAATTGGTATATACATAAGAACTTATCTATTTATTGGTGCTAATTAGTAATGTTTTATTAATAATTTTTTTTATATTGGCTCGATAAAGTCCACTTCATCATTCAATTACACTTTTTAAAAAATTTAAACTTATTATGCACAAAAGTCGAATTTTCGTGGGAAAAAAATAAGTAACTAACCATTTATTTCTTTTCACAAATTGTACCTAACTATTTAATTACTTATTTTTTGTCATGAGTTACAACTGATCGATCTATTAACCAAGTTTATACGTAATGTAAGCAATTGAAATCGATTTTTGAATGTGAAATAGTGTACTTTCTATATATTTACCACCTGTCACTAGACCAAAGTTACATCACAACAATCTAACTGTTTCATTTGTATTATTGACTCAAATGCTAATTTAATTTATATTTTTGTTCATTGGTAATATTAATTGTTACTGATGAAATTTTTTATAATTATGAAAAACAATTTACATTCTACAATATATATATATATATATATATATATATATATATATATATATATATATATATAAAGTTGCATGATAGGGATGATTTAGTGTACTATGCTATGCATGACGATTGACTAATAACCGGAAAAGATGAAATTCAGAGAATTTGTCATAATTAGAAAGTGTTAATGTTCTTGATTTTATTCAAATATACAAATAACATTTGTAAGAAAAATAGTTTTTGCTTAACGTAGTTCTTTGGTTCACCCCCATCTAGTTATCTTTATATATATATATAATTTTCTTTTGCAATATATATACATTACCAAAATACCAAAAGCCAAAAGAAATAAAAAAGAGTCAAAACTTCTTTCCTTGATATTTTAATTTTACTTAAATTAGTAAAGAAATTAAATTAGATAATCTACATGAACATGAGTTTCTTAAAAAAAAAAATTATCAAACAAGTTAGTACCCAAAAAATTAGATAATAAAGAGAGAAACCCACACGCTAAAACCATTAAGCATCACTACTTTTTATATATTCTCTTTTTGTGAAATTAGATACGAAATTGCTTCATCAACTATCGAATTAACGTAGTTTCTTGCTCCACACGGCTGGACATACGTGTTTCTTGTTAGAATTGTTTCAAAAAAATTGATTAGATAGAGTCTAATAACAAAAGTCCACATGATCAATCTTTCATTTCAAGATAATCTTTAGTTTCTAACAAATTGATCTTATCAATATAAGATACAGAGAAGAGTAAAGTAGGGCTACAGAGAAAAACAGAAAGAAAGAATACACGAGCTAGAGAGAGAGTTAGTGATATAGAAATCAATTCATCATTCTTAGATGAATCGGAAAGTCACTTCTTTTTTTCTTCTGGTTTTTCAAAGTTCTTTCTTCATGCTATTTTGATTTGTTGAACATCTTACCTCTTCTCTTCCATGATACATATTAGAGGACAGATGAGATTCTTAGATATTCCACCATTAAAACATCTTCACAGAGTTTTTGATAAACTAATCTCTCAAGTTCAGAAGTAATATTTTCCCCTATGCAACTTGAGTTTTTTGGTTGTTTATTTTTCAGGTTTGAATCTTCAAACTTCAACATTCCTGAATCTGGCATCGACGCACTATCGCCATACTTGTGGAGCACTATATCAGCACTATTGCCATATTTGTGAAATATCATTTATGCCCCTAATACAATTAATTCTCATCAAGCCCATTAATAGGCTTAGGCCCATATAATTATCACCTATGCCCATAATAGTATGATTTACATTTAGGCCCATTTAATGATGTAATTTAGCTATGCCCATAATAGTATTGATTTATACTAGGCCCATTTATAGGCTTAGGACCATGTAATCTCATCTATGCCCATTATTGCATCAATTTATTAGGCCCATTTATTTGTTTCCCGCTCATGTAAAATAGCCAAACCCGCAGCGGAACCACTTGAACAAAGAGCTTTTTTTTTTTGTCACTGAACAAAGAGATTTTCAACGACGTTTAATAACACAAATTAATTTCTTGACAAAATTTATCTTTTATAGTGATACAGAAAATGTGTCCACAAACCCACAAGTACAAAGCTTTACAAGTGCATGAAAACAAACGAATCATCATACATTCGAACCGCTTATTCCCAGCCGCTCTTTTCCACCGAGCGTTTGGATTATAGCTTCCAAGAGTTTAATCTCTTTATCTCGTTTGGATATCTGTTCTTGCAGTCCTCGGAGCTCTTCCATTTGCAGCTTAAAAACCTCTGAAACAAGTTTTTACACACAAACAAATGTGCTCTTGATCAAACCGTAGCATACAATAGCTTATAGACGTGCGAGAGAGAATGAATGGTACATACTTGTGGTGTTTTCGAGCTCTTTTGTGACCTCTTGGGTACGTGATTCAGCGGCCTTTTGAGATGACTCAGCTGGCGTTTCTCAGACCGAGCATGAGCAGCAGCAGTAATGGCAGCATCTAGTTCTCGTTCCAATGTTTGTACCCTTTGCTCAAGAACCTAAAACAGATCATTGAACAGAGTAAGAGTCAATATGAAACTATCACTTATCTCAAACATGTTACCCAGTTCTTTTTGCTTACACATTGTAAAAACTTTGCGTAATATACACAGACAAACATAATTGCACTTGTACACTTCATTAATGGTCCAGCCTTTTCAGGATTTGGTTATCATTTTCGTATTCAATAACTCACAAAGTCTTACTAAATGCTCAATTTTCTATCCATAAAAGCAAGAATCATCCAACAACAATGTCGTAACCACTGATCCTGAATGTACCACTATGATAATAAGATCTGGATCGGTTCCATTTGGTAATGAAGCCCCCAAGATTCTTCTTCTCGAGCTCTCTTATTTACATAGACAAAACATAGCTACCATAAGTTTCCAAATTTACTATCATACGCAATTTCAAATTCTAGTATTACACTGCGCTAGAATAAGCTATCTTAATCAAATCAGATCGAACGATCAAATCGACAAATCACCGACGCAAATCATCATAATCCAATAAATTCAGATTTTCAACATCGAAAATCTTCAAATTAATCACCGGGAAGTGGATTAAAACTGACCTTAATTGTTCAGGCTTGTTCGGAGACGAGAGAAGCTCTAGCGAAAGTGTCTTCTTCGACGAAGACTGCTTTCTTAACGAGAAGTTTCTAAAGAGAATCGAGATTCGATGCCATCTCCGTTATATTCTCCAATGATCCTTTCCATCTCTCATCGCTTCCTCCGATCTGCTCTTCCATGGGAAGATCAAAGGATCTTTCCCGGAGAATTTTTGTCCGGCAAAATCAAACTTGACTTGCAAATCGATCGGAAAACAAATAAAAGATTCTTTGAGCTTTCTTTTAATAACCCAACTTCGGCCCATTTAGGATTTTCATTCTTTTAACTTGTTTACACAATAAATAATAGATGACGCCATTATTACGTATAACTCTAAATTTAAGCCAATAAGATGATTACACGAGTCCAGCTTCCAGAACATACTAATGACGTGTACCAATTATATTACTGGAACTGATAGGATCTCACACTGCTCTCTCGTCCACGAATTTTGATATTAAAACCCAGCCCGTTAAACCTTTTGATTTCGCTGACACGTGTCGATATCATGGTCACTTGTCTTTTGATTCTCCCGAAACAAAAATGATAATTAAATTAAAAAATTATTCAAAAAAATAAAATTAGGAAGGATTCATCGTCCTGTGCCGAACATCTCTGGAAAGTCCTACAAAGTTTTTCGATCTAGCTTTGATAAATTGATACAATCGCTAGGATCTGAAGATTTTTTGTTTCTGGTAAATTATTTGTATCGGAGAAGTTTTCTGGAGCTGCTAGTGAATCTGTCGTACCGGTAAGCTTATGTGTTTCGGACGTTAGGGTTTTGATCGTTCTTAATTTTGGTTGGATTAAAGTATATATGAAATTTTTGATTCTTGTCTTCAATGATTTGATAGCAGTAGCAGCAGCAGCTGAGGATCTCTCAGATTTGATTTTTTTTTTACATTTAGACTCATTTAGTATCTCATTTAACTGGGTTTTTTGTTTGTTTTACTCTTCCAGTTTCCGTAGTAATGATGATGATAGGTTAAATCGATTTTGCTAGTAATTAGGAGCACACGATGAATGAATCCTACTATCTGATGAAGTGTACTTTTTCTACTTTTTTTTTGAGCTACTAGCTATGAGATTTGAGTATTAGGCTGTAGAATTTGTGTCTCCGCTTTGGAATCATGAATATTCGGAAAGGATGGGTTGATTTTTAGGGGATTCGTTACATTCCTTTCGGTTTTCATGGGTTAAGTTTCTGGATAAGAAAACCAGTTGTTTTCCAATATGCTAGGTTCGATATGTCTATTATTGGAACCTTCTCCAGCTGTTTAACATCTTATGTTTCTGATCCAGAACCAGACCTAGTCGTTGGAGTCACATTTTTTTTGCAATAGAGATGACTTATCGGGATAATGTGCATGATTTTAGTGGTGATTAAAGAGTCTTGAAGTTGGAAGGGATGTCGGATTTGTACTTTAATGAGGTGAGTTGAGTCACAATGATATATGATTTTTGTCCAGTGTGTGTCGTTTTTCTTCTTTGGTGATTTGTTTGTATGACCTTTGTGAAACTATGGATAAAGAGCTTCCGTTGTTGCGTAGATTACTGTAGAAATTTCACACTGCTAGTGGTTTCAAATTCATTTAAAAATATAGTAGGATAATTCTACCATATTTTATTTTACTCGTTGTTAAAGCTTGTTTAATGTATTGTATCAGGTTTGGGGAAGCGTTGTTATTCTAATTGGCTTGACACTTCTTAAGCTTTATTTTCACTTGCTAATTCGGATTATAATTGGTAACTGAATGTTTTTTCCTATATCATTTCAGCTGCACAATAATATTACGGGTAAGTTTTATGGGAACGATGATGGTATAGTGCCAGACTCTGCGTATGAGGATGAAGGTCTAGTCCTAGTTAATAGCAAGCAGAAACGAAAAAATGAAAATATGGGTAGCGGAACAAACCATTTAAAGAGTATTACTTTTACCAAGAGGGAGGGCGATATGTTAGGAAGAAATCCTTGGCCTGAAAAAAACAGTGGTGGCTCTCCAGTTTCTCGTGATGCAGGTTCAGTCAAAGATGTTCAGGACATGACATTGGAGGATAAAAATATTTCAGATCATGGTTGCAATGATGGCCACGTAGATGTGGTTGAAAATTTCTGCACTGCAGATACTATGTTGTGTGACAATGCCGCTGCAACACATGATGGTGTATATAACTATTCCCTCAATAACATTCCGGATGCTGAAAATGATCTCAATTTTTTTGATAATGGAGATAAAGAAAGCAATGATCTCTTCTATGGCTGGGGTGACATAGGAAATTTTGAGGATGTGGACAACATGCTTAGGTAACATTTAGATATGCTCTTTTAGATATTTTTTTAACATATTGGGGCTCATCGCTTATAGGAGATGCAAGGTGGCATTGTACTGAGCTTACACTTTTTTTTTTTTGGATGCTACAGGAGTTGTGATTCGACTTTTGGATTGGATAGTCTTAATAATGGAGATGACCTGGGCTGGTTTTCTTCTGCCCAACCAAATGAGAACACAGAAGGTGCAATGACAGATGATATAAAACCAGACACAATGTTAGAAAATCAAAGAACCCCTATGTTGCAGGTGGAAGACTTTTTTAACAACAATGAGTCCAACCATGCTGGTGAAGATGACTTTGGATATACTGTTTCGGGCGATTCAGCTCAAGGAAAATCATCAGGAAACGTAATTGATTCTAGTTCGCAAAAGAAGGATATATTGATGCTAGATGTAGAGGTTAGTCAATTTTCTATTTCAGAAGGTTTGCGCTCTCTGTAGGAGATGCCACAACTTACGACATAGGATGTTGGCTTCTATGATGTCTTTGGCTGCTTACTGCATGCTTGGCATACATTTCATAGCTAATTTTTTAGATATGATTTGACGCTCTTACAATTTCCATCAATGATGATTTATGGTTTCTTTTAGCGATAGGGGATATTCTATTGATAAATATTACTAATACTGAAGTATTGATGATGTTCCAGCAATTTCATATCTGTGCGCTTTTTGGTTTTACAGGCAAATATTGAGAAAAAGCAGTCTGATCATCTTCACCATCTGGTTGAGAAAAATGATGGATACTCGGAGAACAGCTTTACGTTACAGCATAGTGGTATGTCCGGGGAAATAATGGATACAAACAAGTATTACACTCCCTCCGCATTCCACCAGCAAGGTGTTCCATGCTCACATTTCAATTGTGAGCAGCCTTCCGATCAAATATCAGCATGTGAAAGTATATCTGGTATCAAATCTGAGAACAAACCCAATCCTTCCTCTGCCTCAAATGAGTCATATACATCAAATCAGGCACAATCTGTCGAGAGCTTACAAGATCCAACTGTTGATGATCGGTGTAGGAAGCGCTTTGAACCGGGAGCTACCTTGCAGCCCAGGCAAGAAATGCCCCCTTCTTTTTCTGCAAGTGCCAAGAAGAGTAGTAAGACAAACCCCATGGTGTTTCCTGATACCCCACCTATCCAGAAGATTGGGCTTGAGAATGACCACATAAAAGCTGCAGCTGAATTGGCAACATCAAACATGCAAGGAAGTTCTTGTGTTAGTTCTGTTGTAGATGACGTTTCATTGGAAGCAACAAGTTTTCGCCAGCTTCAACAAGTTATAAAACAGGTACAGCTTCTTAATCGTTACTGAATTATGATAGCGGGAAAGAAATTTCTTGCATGTGCCTGCAGGTGATCAATAAAAGTTTGCTTTTCGTTGGTGATGAATTTCAAAGTGTATATATATTACGTGTACATTTGTTTACTTGGTTGATGTACACTTGCTTGCTCCAGTTGGATGTTAGGACAAAGCTTTGCATAAGAGACAGCTTATACCGATTGGCAAAGAGCGCAGAACAAAGACATAATGGTGGAAACAGACAGGAGAAAGGCGCAGGGTCACATCTCGGGACTGCCCAAACAGAAAAGTAAGGCGCAGCTGAATAATGCTCCTACATGTTCATCCCTTATCTACTGTTATTACTTGATACCAACTTCTAACATTATATAGGACTAGACTTTAGTCTTGGAAATATTCAGTAACTCTCTTCTATAGAAACTACCACTTAAGCACTTGTACTCCTTTTCCAATTAGTGTAGAGTCTAATCTTTGATATCTGTATTTGGTCTCATGCAGGTACGCTGGATTCATTGATATAGAAACTGATACGAACCCGATAGACCGATCTATAGCTCATCTACTGTTTCACCGGCCCTCTGATTCGTCTCTTTCATCAGATAACGATGTTCTTTCTTATAAATCTCATCCAATGGTATGTGAAACAAACCCTTAATTGTCACACAGCCTCTAACTTACAAACTGTCGCACAATGCCTCATTGTGGCCACTATTATCTCCACAGATTCCTCAGCCCAATAGTAGTCCGAGCCTGAGGATAGAGAAACAAGAGGAAACTCCAGAACTTAGATCCGAAACAGAAGTTGTATCAAGTGACAATTAATGATGTCAACAAAAAATGGCTTGTTCATTGCTGAAGCATTGGGAGATTTGGTTATTAACACTAATCTTGGTTTTGCCTCAGCGAATTTGCTCAGGTTAGTTACCAAAATCCTGACTCCTTTCATTAGAATCATGGATTTTGTAACACAGTTAAATTTAAGTGTTGCAATAACTCTGGTTTTGATTTTGGTTCGAAACTGACTCTTGGTAGCTCGGACCGGGTCTTGAGACATGTTCTTTGCCTTTGTAACATGTTCATGTTGTAATATGTTCAAGTTTTTAAGTAGATGAAGTAGAGACACATGACCTTGTAGATAAGAATCTCAGGTTTTTGTTTTTTTTCCTTTTTGTAATGCCATGTCTTGCTGTATATTTACTATGTTTGAAATTAGGGCTTTACTTCCGATGATGTTATAAAGATCTCAGTATGGTGGTTTAGGTGACCTAGCTAATAATTATGTGACATTAGAGATTCGGCGTTGGCATCGAGGAACTTTGGTGATGAATAAGTCTTTCGGCTTTGGCATTAGGGAACTTTGGTTATAATCAAGTCTTTGTCCATTCTTATTGTTACAAAACAAAAGAAAAATCCATGTTTGACGAATTGCCACATTCTAAAACGAGACTAATTTCATTAATTGTAGGTCAAATTCAACTTTGTGTCACACAAGCTTAATTACAGAATGTGGATTTGGATGGTACAATTTAGTAAGAGGACAGAAAGTTCCACATTCTAATCGAAAGTCTGCCTAAGTTGCATCTCGGTTTCACTTTTCCAAGACGCATGAGAAGATTGGCCTCTCATTCTTTTGCTCTTCTCTTTATCTTTGATCGTAGAGCCTTTCTTCTTCGCATCTACATCCGGTAATGGCCGGTCACCACAAATTGGACACACCATTCCTCTTGCGCTTGTATATGTTTTCGGTACACCGCATTGCACACACATCCTAAACTCAGCAAAGAAACCAATATCAAGATCAGATAGTGCAAATTTAGGTTAGCAATAGAAAGAAGAAAAGACCAAGGGTGGTTTAGGCACACCTCAAGAGATCTGCAGCTTCTTCTGCATTTGGATTAGTTGCAGTAGGTTTCCGCTTTTCACCACTCTCTAAAGATGGTGGTACATCGATGTCATTTCTTACTCTCTCATGGATTCCTACTAGTTGAGGTTTAGCTTCCATGACAACACCTACAGGGACAACATTCTAAAGCCATCAGTCGGTTGGATCAAGAGATAAGAATGCCTCTTTTAACAAGTGCTCCATGCACTGAATTACAACCAGATTTGATAGTGATTATAACGCAAAGCTCCAGGCTTCTAAGTACCAATATCTCAATTTCGAGTTACTGATCTATAATCTTGAGAACCTAGACATGAGGTTGTGAATTCAACATCCACTGCAGAACTTTTGTTGATACATAATTCAACATTATCAAATGATGATCCTGTTCAAATATCAAATAATCAAGATAAAAAGATGCTAACAAGTTGCGAGTACGTTTTGGTTTAACTTTCTTCTTTTTGCGGCTAATACGCTCTGCATGCTCTGCATCTCTAGCTGAAGCTTCTTCATCTGCTTCTGTGCGGTTATTTAGAAATTCTGGTGGCCCTGAAATCTGAAAAATTCAAAGGAAGCAATGCATTATTTACTATACGCTTGTCAAGTAACCAAAAAGCTCATAGACTTGCAAAGCCAACGAACCCTAATAGGTTTCTACTATCATACGATCCCTTTATGTTCAAACCCCAAACCTAACTTAGTCTCTTTATCCAGAAATTTCTCTTTCTCCGAGGTAAACCCCTAAAATTCAGTCACATGAGATTTACAGATCCAAATGAGTTTTCTTCAGCCAGTATACGATATCATTCAAATTTCACAGCGAGTCTACTTAACGACAGTGTAAAATCCAATGAATTATGGGATTGGAAAAGCAAATAGAAGGATAACCTGAGAGAAAACGTCATTCGCTGAAGGAAGGCCAGAGTCTTTAGCGGAGGCAGATGTAGAGATATCGAACACAGAAGACGATCCGTATCTCTCAACACCATGGTCGTCATCTTCGTCGGAGTTCTCGTATCCAATCTCCTCTTCTTCTTCTTCCGCAGAAGAATAGCCTTGAAGCAGCGTCAAGCTCATGTTTGCTGCTCGGGAATCTGTAGCCGCGAACAGAAAATAAGAACAACGTTTCTTAATTTATGATTTAGTCCCTATATTTCTCGTAAATCTTATTTCAATCTTCTCTGTTCAATAACCGGCTGAACCAAACCGGGAATTGCGTCACCGAATTTTCCGGTTTAGGGTTAAAATATTTATAAACCGATTTGGTCTGCCGGTGACAGCGAAAAACCTTGAAATGATAAGAATCTTCCCAAGCTTACGGTTTACCACTGTGCTCTTTGCCGCTAAACCTTTCTGTTCATCTTCCCCGGCGAGAAAACCACCGCAATGCCTTTCGTCTGTAGGGGTAAATTCTGCTCCGACTTCAAATTCCGTCAGTATAGCTCCCAATACTCCACTATTTCTAAGAACGCCGGTGTTCGCAACTCCTCTATCGGAGGTTTGGAAATGGCATGACTGGGCGAAAAATCTGGCCTCTTCCGTAGAGGATTCTTCGATCAATTCTAACGATAACCTTGACTCTGTAAATCTCCTGCGTGAGCTAAAATGGCTGATCGAAGACTCAATCGTAGACGATCCTTTGGTGATTCTTAACAGAAGGGAAATCGCGGACGACGGCAAAAGAAGTGTGAAATTGAGAGCATCATTGGAAGAGCTTTACGATTTATGGCGGCAGAGGATTGAGAAGCGTCGGCCGTTTCAGTACGTTGTTGGATGCGAACATTGGAGAGATCTTGTGTTGTGCGTTGAGGAAGGGGTTTTAATTCCGAGACCGGAGACGGAACTGATAGTTGATATGGTGGAGGAGCTAGTAACGAGAGATGAATGGTTTAAGAACGGCTACTGGGCCGATCTCGGCACAGGAAGTGGTGCAATTGCGATCGGCGTTGCTAGAGTCTTGGGAAGCCGTGGGAGAGTTTTAGCTACGGATCTCAGTCCGGTGGCGATCGCCGTTGCCGGCCACAATGTGCAGAGATATGGCCTTCAGGTCAGTAGATTTTCATTCTAAACCTGATTGTTCGTAAATTTAATAGAATCATGGAGAAATCTATCAAATATATTCATGGACTTGGAATCTTTCAACATCAAAGTTGTAATGGATTTGAGAATTTGGTAGAATAAAGCAGTAAAATCTGGATTAAAGAATTTCTCCTGCAACATTCTTTAGTTCCATTTCCTTTGTGATGAAATTTGATATTTTTATTAGAGGACTAATGTAAAGGGAAAGATGAATCCTTTAACTGAAACTAAGCTTTGGTTTCTTCTCACTATTGTGATCAAATTTGACTTATCCAGGGGATGATTGAGATAAAAGAAGGATCTTGGTTTGAGCCTTTAAAAGATCTTGAAGGAAAACTTGTGGGGCTTGTGAGTAATCCACCATACATACCAAGTGCTGACATTCCAGGTCTACAAGCTGAAGTTGGTAGACACGAACCGAAACTTGCATTGGATGGTGGTATTGAAGGGACTGATAGTCTTCTCCAACTCTGTAATGGAGCTTCTCGAATGCTTAAACGCGGTGGCTTTTTCATTTTCGAGGTACTTACAATTTTCCCCTTTCTCTTTTCCCAAATCCTTAAGTAGAAAGATACAAGTTAGTGTTGGAAGAAGATTAAGATTGCTATTAAAAGATCAAGTCTTGCTTGGCATTTTTCATAACATGTGAGAGCAATTACTGTTATGTGTTCGGAGAAACAATTGGTTTTGGGGTTTCTTATGCTTATAGCTTATTGTTTTTTCCACACTATCAGTAAGTAATTGTCATATGGAGAAAAGATTATAATGTCACTAAAAGATCAAGTCCAGATTGGTCAACTTTCATTATGTGTTGTGTGAGTTTTCATTTAGTTTCAATAACTATAGATTGATCCTATTCTTTTGTGATGATGCAGACCAATGGAGAGAAACAAAGCAAGAGTTTGGTAGATTATATGACCAATCATGATCTTAAAGACTGTTTCTCTGATTTGAAGATAGTTTCTGATTTTGCTGGAATCGATCGGTTCGTGACTGGCTTTCGTCTCTGAGATTTTATCGGACACAATTCGCTGTGGTGCTATACCTTGATACTTATAGGATTAACAATTAAACTACTCATGTACTAATTGAACTATCCTATAAATTATTTATGGGTTTGTGAAGTTATGTTCTTCAAATGTATGACCATATATTTATTTTGTTTGCAGTATAAGAAAGAGAAATCAGAAATACATGTAAGATCATGGCCTCTGGGTAAAGGACTTGTAACTAGTGATATTGATGGGTAAAGGACTTTATGCTATATAAATTTTAGCCCATTTAAACCATATAACTATTAGCCCAATTTAAGCTGTATAATAATTAGACCCATTTAAGCTATATAACAATTAGGCCAATTTATGCTATATAACTATTAGGCCCATTTAAGCAAACTACCAATAAATTCAAAACTCAGCAATTTGAAATTAGGGTTTTTCATTTTTTTGGCAGTCTCGATTTCACTTTAGCATCCGCCGCATCCATCTACAGGTTCGTTCGTTTGTTTCATCGCTCTGTTAACGTCTTCGCACTAGTGGCTCTTATTCCTATCGTTCTTTTTTTTTTTGTTTCCGATTTATGAACATGTTCATCTTCGTAGAATCTCTATGCGTGATGTTTCTAGAGTTTCTTATACTGTTCATGCTGCTTGATGATCGATCGTATGAGTACAGGATTCAGTTGAGGTAGAGAAATACAATAGAGGTAGATTTGTGGAAGAAGAACAGTAATTATTGATTTAATTTAATTTTTGAAATTCTCACGAGCTGTAAAATGATTCTAGCTCTCTATGAAACTTGAATAGAATCGTTTCGTTAACTTCAAATCCGTTAAGTGTTTTGGGGGGATTTCATATTCATTAGCTGTTTATAGGAATCTTTAGCAGTCATTCCATTATTGATCTTCATTAAATCATCTACGACATAGGTTTTTGATTCATCTGCTTCTTCCATTCTTAAATTGGATTTGTGGAAAAACCTTAATCATGCACACTTCTAGTTTCCAGTGAGACGAATGAATAATTGTTTAGTTAGTTTGGAACAGTTTAACTGTATTGATGAATTTGAGTTTAATGTGTATCATTGCATATTGATCTTTATTTAATCATCTACTACATATGTTTTTGATTCATCTGCTTCTTCCACACTTTTGTTTGATCTGTGGAACAAACTTAATCATGCAACTTCTAGTTGCCAATGAGACGAATAGATAACTGTTTAGTTAGTTTGGAATCAGTTTAACTGTGTTAATCGTATTTAAGTTTAATATGTGTCAAACATGTTCTTTGTTCCTTAAGTAGTAATCAAACTTTTTGTCAACAATCATCTACTAGTACACTAATTGAAACACATTTGATTCTTACATACTTTGATTTCATTTTATCAATTTTGTGTGAATGTAGAATGGATTCCCAGATCAAGCATGCTGTGGTCGTAAAGGTTATGGGCAGGACCGGTTCTCGTGGTCAGGTGACTCAAGTTAGAGTTAAGTTCACAGATTCAGACCGTTACATCATGAGGAACGTGAAAGGACCAGTTAGAGAAGGAGACATCCTCACACTCCTTGAGTCCGAGAGAGAAGCTAGAAGACTTCGTTGATTCATATCTCATTCTCTTCATTCCAAATATTTATATTTTGATGGTCTCTTGTTTCTTGGCCTTATAGTCAAATCTTTTTTTGCTGTTTTTATTTCAATTTTGTTAAAAGACTATATTTGAATCTAGGAAATGAATCATTTATAATATAACATTATGACTCGCATTTAATGTCAGATATTTAAATCTCTATAATAAATCTTCTTTTAATCTACGAATGAAGAAACCTTAGTCAGGGCCTAGGACACAGCTCATCCCTAGAACTGAAGGTCCAAGGATACGAAAACAGCAAGAACAGTATTGTAACATTTCGATTTACAAGACTCAAGATGTATACTCCAACAATATAAACTTGGAGATTAGAGATGGATTTAACCAGTTTACCAAAAAACTGTCCAATAAATTAGTTTGTTCTTTATACTTAGCAAAATTATTTTATAACCACAAACTGCATAAATGGTTTCATTTCTTTCACAAAAATTTCACTTTGGCCAAGTAGTTATGTTTTTTTTTTATAGCATTCTATCTGATTTCAGATATAGTTACATAATTTTCTTTTTAGTTAACAAGTAATCATTATATCGATAAGACCCGATCCATAATCGAAATTCTCAAACTCGAACAGAGTGGAAATCGAATTCGTCACCTACTGCTTAGCTAAATCAAAAACAAACAAATTCCTTCCACCTATATATTTTGTTACTTCTCCTACCTGGACCTAATCATTTAAAAATACACATGTCATATGATAAAATATATTATTCATTATATTTCTTCATAATTATGAATGTAACATCTATGTGTTTGACGAGGAAAAAAATTGCCGTATTTTTATTGGTATTATTTTTTCTTTTCACATTTCAATGTCTGTTTAAGTGTTTATACCTATTAGAGATTACCATCATAATCTATATTTACATGGAAATGCTTTTTTAATTTATGAAGTTTTTATGTAACTAATGGAGTGGGCTGTAGTTTTGGCAATTGCTGTCTATGTTTTCTTTAAAATAACCAACATTTTTCATGTTTTCTTCAATGATACTTTATTAATATTTTCTTTTTTATATAACCTAACTCATTTAATTAATCAAAAAATAACACCACTCGCAAATAGTATTTACTCTAGTGGCAAATAGTAAATTCACTAAAGACAGACGCATTTGCACATTTAAGGATCGAGTCCTACTATCTACATTATGTAAGAACTTGACTAATAAACCAGCCAGTTATAATCCAATATTAACAAATAAAAAAGAATGACACCACTCGATAAACATTACATTTACAAACTACAAAATTCTAAACAAATAGTTCACATTACGAACCAAAAAATTTACCTTCAAATTTAATTGTCTTAAGTATTAGAGAAAGAGAAAAACTTTCTAAACAAACTATGAAACCGCCTAAAATTTTCTATATATATTTGGAAAATCAGCCACTCATCTAATTTTTGGATATTTTTACAATTTTAGAGCATTATGTTGGTATCGCTTCCTAACCTGGAAAGAAATTAGACATGACATATCTCAAAAAAATTGCTTTAAACTATGTGTAGAGACCATAAGCTTTATTGATATTTTCTTTTAACCATAAATTTTTTAAAATGTACGTAAACTGATGAACTAGAAATCTTTATAAACTAGATTTGTTTTCCAACAACATGCAATACCTCGAAATTAAGCTTTTGTGCGCCAAAAATTTATGGAACATAACACATGTTCATTTAATCATCTTTATCGTTAAAGACATAATTATGGTTGAGTTTATATGTAAATTTTTTTATAATCGTAATTCATAAATTTCATCAATAAACTTCAGTTGACAAAAAATGTGAAAAACTATTCTGATCAAAAAAGAAGTAAAAAACTATAATCAAATGCATGAATTTACGCAATTCAATAATCATTAAAAATGTCAATTAAAATATGATTGACTGTAAATATTAAAAACGGTTTAATGTAATTACATTTGTTAACCTTCGTTCTATTAAGACAATTACGAGTTTAACCCTCGCGCCGCGTTTGTTTTCTTACCCCAATCATATCTGATCTTTCTCTGTCTCCCACACATCTTTATATTTCAATTCTTAAGACCTTCATTTCTCCATTGACAACAACGAAGAATCTAACACACACAGAGCTTCGACAATTCCTTCTTCTTCCTCTTCCTCCTGGTACGTCCAATCTCGATCTCATTCTTGAACCTAGATTATTCCTTTTTTCAATAGTTTTTTTCATCTCTCGCTATGATGATCTTGTTGAATTGAGATTCTCTTCATGTCATTTTGTTACAATTTCGCAACATAGGAATCTGATTGTTTTTTGCTAGGGATTTATCTGAGTAGCTCTGATTTGAATTGATTTGTTCATATATCGGGGATTTGATTGTGTATCTGATTCGTCCTTGGATTTTTGATCTGATATACCGTTGTTTAGGTTAAATTCTGTGTTTATGAAATCATTGGTTATATGCATTGTGGAGATCTGGCTTACATGTACAAAGATCCGTTGTTGATTTTGATTTAAACATGGAAATTGATTTGAATTAAGAGTCGAATCAAAACTCTAAAGCTTCTGCTACTTTGATTTATAAACAGTCTGATCCTTGTAGAATCTGGTTGGTGTTTTGCTTACATATATATATATATATATATATATTGTTCTTCTTAAACGAAAATTCGAAAAGTATTATATGAGATAAGCTTTTGGAGGCTTTGCCTGTTTTATGGAGTATACAGTCATATGTTCCTTAAGTTAAGAGTTTTGTCTGGCTGCACTGAATTAGCTAGGGTCATTTGTGTCACTTGAGTTGTACGATACTAGAGTTTTTAGAACAGATCGTATGGTCGTAGGATTGTGGAACTAGTATTAAATAGGAAGCATATCATTTGATAAAAGAGATTCTTCTGTTTGGCTTTTCAAGTTCATTTATTAGCTACTGTATTTGTTCTTCTTCGATTGAGTTTATTGATGGACCCTCGAGATTCTGCTTTGTTATTGGTTCATGAGTTGTGTGTATTTGTTAAGTAATGTTGTATAGTATATACATGTGCAGCATTTTTGGTTTTAGTGGCGTTGAGACATCATAATGTCTAGCGCAGAGGATTTGAGAGAGCAATCAGTTGAAGGAAACCTCACCAATGAGGCAGAAAAGACAATGCCATCATCGCAGCAGGAGGTTTTCATCTAATTATCGCACTAGATATTGATCAGATACCATAATTAATACAGTACGATGATGTAACTCTTTGTTTATTGCTTTGTTAGGAGGCTGCTGTAAAGAAGAAGTATGGAGGGCTCATGCCAAAGAAACCACCTCTCATATCCAAGGTAGGTTAGATAAATTGTGGTCAAATAAGGAGTCTTTTGAGTTTTCGCATGGCTTTTGAGATGCGGTTTTATATCAGGATCATGAGCGAGCGTACTTTGACTCAGCTGATTGGGCTCTTGGAAAGGTAAAAGTATTAAACTTTGAACTCCAAGAGTGTTGTTTCGTTTGTGTTATTAAATACAGGCTCTTTCTGATGGTCCTATTCTCATGGTGAATTTGTATCAATTTGTTAAACAGCAAGGTGTTGCCAAGCCAAAGGGACCCCTCGAAGCTCTTCGTCCGAAGTTATCGGTAAATAAGCTTGATCCACGTTTCAACTGTTTTAACCTGCGGTTTATTTCCAGTTTTAAGATCTTATCCCGCATTTGCAGCCAACGCAGCAGCAGACGCGTTACAGAAAGTCTCCATGTGCTCCATCTGAGGGTGGTGAAGGTAAATAAATTAATCTTATCATCATCACAACCTCAAATCAATTTAAGAACTCTCACTGATCCATCTCGTTGGTTTGATAATATATACAGATGGAGGAGCTGCTCAGACCGAGGGAGCTTCAGGCAACGAGTAGAAAGAGAGATGAATCATGGAAACTCTTTTGTAAGAAGTCTGTTATAATCTGATAATTTTATGTCCATTTGAAACAACAGATATGACTTTGATCATCAAAATCTTAACTTGATCTCATTGCAACAATCAGAAATGATAGTTTACCATTCTTGGCTTTTGATTTTTTAGTTAGACCTTAGTAAAATTTATGAGAAGCCTTTTCATGAGGTTGGTGAATTTACATAAATAGTATATAAGTTATTGCAACTCCTAATTGAAGTTAGAAGTCCAAGTGGAAAGATTTTTGCTTGAAGTTTATGGGTGTTTATTGGTTCTATGCTTTATAAAGAGCTATAAATCTTGAAAAGTTTTTTTGTTATTCCGTCCGGTTATTGAAAAATTTATTAACGCTGTGTGTTATTGGGTTTGATGTAAATTTTTGTGTACAATTAAGTCATGTGTTTTTCTGTATACGATCTTAAAAAGTCACTCAAAAAATTTGTTTCGATTTTAAAATATTTATGTTTTGATTTTCAATGTACGGTTCACCAAAAAAGAGAATTTCAACACATATTTGACCTCAATTTTTTTTTCCCTCATTTATTTTTTCTTCTCTTTGTAAATATTTTACTTTTTCTTTTAAGTAAAAAATAAAGTTAAAATGTCATTTCACCATTTTTTTAATATATGTGAAAATTCTAAAACATAGTGTAATAAAAACCATAAGGAGTATGTGTTATTCAACTAAAATGCATTAAAATAGTTGTATGTATATATTCAAAAAGTTTTGTTCATAGAAAGATTCTTTCAAAATGTTAGGTGTTCTCCTAAGATTTTAAAGTTATTTTCTTATAAAACATTAAAAAAAATTGGTAATATAAAAATGAAATAAAATGTAAGTAAAGATAAATATGCAATATAAAAAAAAGATAAATTACATGTGTTTTATTTGGTGTTTTAACTTGCAAATGCATCTCACTTCAAAAAATCATTTTTTTGCAGAAAATCCTTAAAATTATAAATAAATAAAATTGATATATTTTCGATTTATTATATGTTTTTAGATTATGTTTTTTATTAATGATATAATATATATTATAATTTTGTGAGATTTTGAAAATCATCTCATTATAGTGGCCGATTCCTCTAAATAAGTCGGGCAAAAATAATGGAATTGATATATCATTTAGATATTATTGATAGAATTGACATTGTTTGAATGATGTAATCTAATTGAATCCAAGTACTTTTCCTACTCAAGTAACGAAAGTCAGCTATTTCATCAATTTTGGTTGATAAAATAGGCATATAACCTTATTGTCCGCATAAAAACAAAGATACTTGTTTATGTGATCATCCATAAGCTCCTAATTAGAGGAAGATCGTAAGGTTGGATGTCAAGTGGTTATTTGATGTCCATATTTTTATAGTTTTGTCGGAATTCGATCTAAAGAGTGGCATAATTTCGCATAATAATGTTTGAAGTTTAAGAAAATTTTGGATCATAAATTGTACATTATCGATCTAATCGCATAAAACTAGAAGTGTTATAGTGAGTTAGTTCGTTCAACTTAGTTTAGCTTGCTACGAGTTCGCATATTTGATGAGCTAACTCATCTCAACTCATTTATTAAATAAGTTTTAGTATGTAAGCCCATGCTTATATGCTCATACTGAAACCAAGTTAACATCATTTGTTTATTAAATTGATGTTAAAAATACTGATTAGATACATTATTTGTTCAACTGATGCAAATTTATATTTTGCGTTGATTATTTTTCAAGTGATGTAAATCGACATTAAATTGTACCAATTTTATTTAACTGATGTAAAAATTGCAATAATAATCTCGTTTGTTTTAAATGAGGTTAAATGACATATTATATGTCATTTGTAAATAAAGGACTCTATGTAATGTACATTTATTTAAATGATATAATATTATTGATGCTATATGCATGATTTATTGTAGTGCACTACAAGAAATTAGACGTATAGTGTCATTTATTTTATTTGTTTGCATCAGTTTTAATTGATACAACCGTTATTTACATCACTTATAAAAATGACTCTGAAAGTGGTGACTCAAATAATTAGTATCAATTTAAGCAATTGATGCAACTATTTTCATCATACTATACATGATGTCTCGTACGGTTGTAAAAGATACAATAATAATGTCATTTATTATAAATGATGTTAAATCACATATAATGTGTCATTTGTTATAAATAATGGTAAATTATATATAATGTGTCATTTATTTTAATAAATAACTCTATATAGTATTATTTATTTAAATGATATAATATTATTAATGTTATGTACATATTTTTTTAAGTGTTAGTTTGACACCCTCGCATAAAACCTTATTGTCAGCACAAAAGCAAAGTCAAAATTGTTTATTGAGATCATCCATAAGCCCCTAAATCAGAGGAAGATCGTATGTGGTTGGATAGAGAAGTGAGTTCATCATTAAGAGTCAAAAACATGTGAACAAACCAATACACATTACATCAGTTATTAATTATTATGTAAAAATATATCAAAATCCAAGATATTATTGATATGCACAACACTGTTATGCATGTATGTTCATTGGAACTTCAAAAAAATGACATCATTAAAGCCCAAAAGAATATAAAAAAAGTCCGGAAGAAAAGGAAGAGATTTGGTTTGACGTCGGAGATTCAACAACACAAAGGTACTTCCAAAAAAAAACTATTCCACTAATTGCTGGATCCAGCAGCCTGTTTTCGACTCTTCTGATCATGACTTTGCTCTAACTCTCTAAGTCACCTTTGATCCCAACACTTTATCAATTTCGATCGTTTCTCTCATTATTATATAGTACTTATCTTTTATATAATTCTTCAACTCTAAGTCTTCTCTCCTGTATTCATAATATACATATACATATATACGCACATATAATTATATACGTAATGTTTTTTTATTGTCGATAATTGGATCGATAAGACTTAATCTATAACCTAAATCTAAAACAATATCACATAGAATTATACAACTTTATGAACTCAAACTCTGGTGAAAAAATAATAAAAATGGATTTAATCACTTGACTAAAAGCATATACTTTCTATAACTTTTCAACCTAAATTTATAATGGCCACCGTATATATATATATACATGGGCGGATGCAGGTTGAAGAGTGTGAGTGCTGCCCCCACTAATTTGTTTTTAATTTCATTTAATTAAGTAAAATTTTGTATAATTTAAATGATGTTACCTAGAAAAATAAAAATTGCCCCCACCTTCTAAAGTCAAAGTCCATTTTACTAAAATGTTTTTTCTTTATAAATAAACTCATTTATTATATATCCAAAATCCAAATTAAAACTAATTAAATCATCAAAACTCTAAAATGTTTCTACAATTTTTTTAAAGAAACATTTTATAATGTAACTATAAGGTTTTAATTATTAAGAATATGTTATGTCTTCACAAATATATTATTTTGGCTTCTTCAATTTTAATTATCTATGGTAAAAATATTCGTAAAAAAATGAGTGGAAGATCATATATATGCATGCATGCAATTGATCTTAACTTATGTATATCCATAACCCTTTATATATATTTTTAATTAAACTTTCAATCTAAGTCTTCTTTCCTATATTCATAATATATATATATATATACACATAAATATGTGTCCGGATTTGTTTAACCTACACATCAATAGTTAGATCGACAAAACTCGTTTATAACTCAAAATATATATATTTTAAAATTTTGAATAATATCACATAGGTTTACATTATTTTTTGAGATTAAACTATGGTGAAGAAGATAACATATATGAATTTTACCACTTGACAAAAGCAATTCTTATGTCTGATCATATCAATCAAATTTGACAAAATATGTATATATATATATATATATTGGTTAAAATTTTCAAATCAAATTTATAAGTGCCACCTAATATTAATAAATATATATACACGAATAAGATAAGTAGTGTTTAAACATAAAATATACGTATTTAAAATTTAAATGGTAATAGCAGAATTTTATTAAATGTATAAATGATAACTAAGAAATTTGTGGAATTGAGAAAGTGATAAGGAATTTGTGAATTGGTTACGAGTTAGGCCTATATGTGGTATTTTTCTCTGTATCCTGTAATTACACCATTTATATAATATAATTGCACTTATTATTTTATAAAAAGAATGGTTCATCTTATATTATATTATATACGGCTGTCACTGCCATATTTTCTATAAACACAAACACATTTTTCTGCATTAGCTCAATTATTGTTTGAAACAGTAATTCTTATTCATTTGGTTTATAATAAAATCAGATAAAACAATATGATTACCGTATATAAACAAATACATAAAGAAAAAATATATATATTCGACAAAAAAATAAATAATATTATTCATGATTTAGAGAAGAAAGGACAAATAGAGTCAACGGTCTTATTTATTAAATATTTGAATAAATGAGTCTGCATGCATGATACCAAATTTTATGAACGTGATTTATCTTAATTACCTCTATAATAATCTACATATAACTCGAACTATTACTAGTATTTGGAGAGATAATGTGATTTTTTTGGGGTCCAAAATTAGGTTTTTCACAAGTCATTTAAAGAACAACATGTCTCTATAAAAAAATGGATTTGTGGAAACTTCTTAGATTAATTGTGATGTTTTCTTGTTTTACTCCTTTCTATGGTTTCAAAGTATCAAGTGTTTTTTGCTCTATTGGTTTTCTCTAACAAAGAGTTCATGAATTTAAGTTCACTTAGGTGGAATCTGTTCTCGTCCTGAAAAAATGTATATGTTTCAGTTCAAAATTTTTGAGTCATAAAAATTATATATATATTAAATTAGAATGATCTTAATTTCTGATGTAGATTATCAATTACATTTTAACAATCCTTCTAAATTCTTTTAGAGTAATGTCCAGAAGACTCGAGTTAATTGGTAGAAAGTTCTTGACATTTAAGATATCGACACAAGCACTTCATGAGATATAAAGGGAATCTGAAAAACTTTTTGGATATTTTGATATTAACATCCACTTGAATCTTAATTATATACGGTTGACTTTGTAAACAAGAATACTACGTACTTCGTTCAACTCCTCTAATTGAGATCAATCTACTTACCTACCAAAAATGGATCTATTCAAATTTTCTTTATAATTATTAAATACTATCCTCACTTCCAATTTTTATACTTTCTGAAAAATCAATTAGACTCTCGTGCTAAATTTCAAAGCTCATACATAAACAATGTTTCTATCAATTTCACAGAACAAATCCAAAAACAAAATGGTTCAAAAGTCAACGAGATCCAATAACACGCGCTTTCGTAGTTTTGAAACCTCTAAAACGCTGTCGTTTTACTATTTCTTCTACGAACACTTTATGAGGCCGGTTTTGTTGACTCATACGTCATTTTCTGACTGATCTCAAATCTTCTCTATAAATAATACTCTAAATCGAACTAATTCTACTCACTCCAACTCAAAGCACACATTTGAATATCATCTTCTCTAAAATCTTCTAAAATATAATATGGGTTTCTTTAGATCTTTATGCTTATTCATAGCATTCCTTAGCTATTTGATCATCTCTGCTCATGCCCAAGCTGCTGCGAGGTCCGGTCTTAGTCTTGGTACGAGGATCGGGTTTTATTTTAGGACTTGTCCTAGCGTCGAAAGAATTGTCCGAAACGCTGTGATAGCTGGTTTTCGTTCCGACCCGAGAATCGCACCGGGAATATTGAGAATGCATTTTCATGATTGTTTTGTTCAAGGTTGTGATGGTTCGGTTCTTATATCGGGAAGTAACACTGAAAGAACCGCTGTTCCAAACCTTAGTCTTCGTGGATTTGAAGTCATAGAAAACGCTAAAACACAGCTCGAAGCCGCTTGTCCTGGAGTTGTCTCTTGTGCTGATATTTTAGCCTTAGCTGCTCGTGACACTGTCTTCCTTGTAAGCTCTAATTTCATTAACGCAAATGCACTGATATTACTTTTCATATAAACATGTATTTGACTTACATGCATGGATTGATTTTGCATGCAGACTCGAGGATTAGGTTGGCAAGTACCAACAGGACGTAGAGATGGTCGCGTCTCTTTGGCGTCCAATGTTAACAATCTTCCAGGTCCTTTTGACTCCGTTGCTGTTCAACAACAGAAATTCTCTGCTTTCGGACTCAATACTCGTGATCTCGTCGTCCTTGTCGGTGAGCAGTAGTTTAATACACTACAATAAAAAAAGTTAAAATATGATGAAGTTCCCGACAGCATAAACATCTGTCGGGAATTTCTGACAAAAAAATATATTTGTCAGAATACCGTTAAAAATTTCCATGAATATATTTTTGTCTGATAGATCAGTCAGTAATAGTTTTCATTGAATACACTAAGAAAAAAAAGAATATGATGAAGTTCTAGAAAGCACATAAATTTCTCTAGAATTTCTAACAAAGAAATATATATGTCTGAAAATCGTTAAAAAATTTCGACGGATATACTTCGAAATAAGGTTTTTTTTATGTAGTTCCAACGTATTCCCTACAAAAAGACTTTCCATATGGACTTAATCAAAACATTTTAAGACCTATAAATTACCATTAATTCATAATTAACGTTTTAAAGCCAATTATAATTAAACAGGAGGACACACGATCGGAACAGCAGGATGTGCTACATTCAGGAGCAGGCTATTCAATAGCACCGGACAATCGGCGGATCCAACCATCGACCCAACATTCTTAGCACAACTTCAAGCACAATGCCCTCAAAACGGCGACGCATCAGTACGTGTAGTTCTTGATACCGGAAGTGGAACCACATTCGATAATTCTTACTACAACAACCTAAGCCGCGGCCGTGGAGTCCTTCAATCTGACCAAGTCCTTTGGACCGATCCAGCCACTAGACCGATCGTGCAACAATTGATGAGTCCTAGAGGCAACTTCAACGCTGAGTTTGCAAGAGCAATGGTTAGGATGAGTAATATTGGTGTGGTTACAGGGACTAATGGGGAAATTCGTAGGGTTTGCTCTGCGATTAATTAAAAAATATGTGGTTATAGAATGATGACAAACATTCATCGCTAAGTGTAATTATTAATTTCAAAAATAAATAATTAAACCAATAGAACACGATATAAAGTAAATCCAAAAGTGGGTTTGATGAAAAAAAAATGTATCTATAAAGTTTTAATTATTAATATTATGTTATGTTCTTACAAATATATTATTATGAGTTTTGTCCTACTTTGGCTTCTTCTTTTTTTTGATAATCTATGGGTAAAATATAATTTAATTTCGTAAAACAATGTGTGGAAGATCATATTCATGCATGTACCATAATAAATTGATTTAAAACTGATTCTGGATTTAATACTATAATATATTATGTAAAACAAAAAAGCACCTCAATCATATATTAAGCAAAAAATAACCAATGAAATGTGAGTTTCACCAAATGGTTAATTAATGTTCATTTTTTAAGTTTTCGATTTCAAGTAGATGCGTGATAGAGTTTAGAATTTGGGTTATGAATTAGATCTTATCGATCCAATTATTGATAAAAAACAAAAAGTAAAAAGTAATGGAAGAAGTGTCTTTCATTAAATGGTTCAATGTAATTACACTTGATAGAATTTGATATTTTTGAGAGGTTTGATTTATGAATAGCCCTTTGTGGTTGATAAGAGAACTAATGATGAGTCAAAGCTTATCTTAATCTTGTCACTGTCATTTTATTCCTCTCCATGCAAATGCATGTTTCAATAAACTTTGGCAATACTATAAATATATAGGCTATTATAGTTAATATGGTGCAGGTACGCGTATTCATAAGGTTTGATTTTTTCTTTATAGATTATGTGATCAATGTTTTAGCTGTAATGCATTAGACCAAGCAAATAATTCTTTTCACAATACAAAGAACGAAACTTATTTTAAACCAAAAAATGAAAGAAAAAGAACTAAACTTTTTTTTTTTGTCAACGTTGGATCGACGAGATCCGATCCATTGCCTAAAGCCCACTCCCAATAATCTCTTTTTTAAACTACCATAATGCAGCGGGTAGGAATCGAACCCTGGTGCCAAGTCATTAGTTGGATCATTCTAACCATCAGACTGCAAGCAACTTGGAAAAAAAAAAAAAAAAAAACTAAACTTATTAGATATTGAATTGATGTCTTCTTCATAATCCTTTAAATAACGAGTTTAACAAGCTAGAAACGGCATTATTAATAATTAGATATATCCATAACCTTTTTTATATAGTTTTAATTAAAGTATGATATGATTTTCCACTCTTTGGATATAAAATTTTAATAAAATATCAAAACATTGGACCACTGGAATATATATTATAATTTAAGATGAAGTGATTTGATTGGTGGACATGAATTTTCCAGAATACAAAACCAACTTTTAGTTGTTTATGTTCTGACACAAAAAGTCTTGAGAATTTGTCTTGAAGTAAGTATATTAATCAAATGAAGACTATGTGACAAAAAAAAAATCAAATGAAGACTAAATATAGAACTTGTAGTATTTTCTAATTAACTCAAATGTCTTTTTGTGTTTATCGTTGTATTGCAAAAAAAGCAAAATGCCACTGCTGGCAGTGGTGATCCAGAAAGATTTTTAATGTAAGGCACAAGTCACAGGCATTCACTTCTTTGATTCGGTTTTTTTAGGTTTTGATTCCTTTCATTTTAAAAATTAGGTAACCAGTGGATATCGACTAAAATTCAGTTCTGTTTCAGTTCTGTTTCCAAAAAAAGAACTAGTTAGTCATGAGAAATATTGGTTCGGTTTCGAATAGTTATTTTTTCTGAAATTAACCAAATATCCGAAAAACGTGAATACTTGTAACCAAAAATAACTAAAATATTATTTAGTGCTAAATAATTTTAGTTTCTATTTAGTAACTTTTGATTTTCAAAACCGAAATGAGAATCAAAGTTATTTAAATATTGAAACCGAATGTTATCTTTTAGGAATCGAAACAAAACCAAACTAAAAATTTTGGTTCGATTTTTTAATTCTAATTATTATTTTTTATTATTATGCTTTGTAGCTTCATATTCAACATAAAAATATATATGAAATTAAAAGAAAAGAAAAAAAAATATTAACCAAATTTTGTTATGGTATAGGGCACACCTATGATATACTTACTTCTGCCACTGCAGGGGAATTATTACCTTTTTGTTAAAGGCAGAGGTATTATTACAATATTGGCTCAACATTGTCCTGTGACAAGTCATATATCAAGATTTTTTTTGTTTGTTTAACTTATATCTAGAATTATCTATAACAATTAAACTGATATGCCAAAAGATAGGTGGCTCAATTAGTTTATCTCTAATCTAGTTAGGTATTAGATGAGGACTTCGAATCCTACTAATTCAGTTAGAGCATTTAAATTATGGATTATGGCTTGTTGATCCAAACTGAATAAGTAATGTTGACAAAAAAAATTAAATTAATATTTTTTTGGTGTTTTTTTTTTGTTACTAATGAGTAATAATAATATATTTTTCATTTAGCAATATGTTTAAAATCTAGTACTACTATACCAAAGTTCGATTCTTATACCTAAAGTATTAGGAGAACTATTAAAAGTCTACTAGACTACCCGACAAAAAAATAGTATTATTACTACTTGTTAATAAATACATAAATATTGAATAAGCTGAATGAAATTTATCATCAAGTGTACTTTTTGGGAAAGTTGACGTCAATGATTTATGTGTTTGAAAATTTCAATATAAATGGTTGTATAATTAAGTGATTTAACAATTGATGTTGAAGGCAGCCTTCGATCGTGCAAATAAAAGCGCGTGAAGTATTTCATAATTTGCATTATATGAATAGTTTTTCTTCTTTTTGATAAAAATCTATTGATTGTCGAGGTATAATTAATATGATTAATTACAAAATATATTAGTATAGATTTTATTTTAAAATATTTGAGAGTTAGGTTATGAATGTGATTTTAGTTTGCAAAATAAAGCAAATTTTGATATTAGATATACGACTTTTATGTAAAATTGTAAAGTGTTAACTAAAGATGAAATTTGGGAAACTAGTAATATTATATTCCGATTCGTAAACTACGATTTCATGATTTTGAAATTAGTTAAATTTTATGATTCGTTGAACCGGTTCGGAAAAAAATTAGACTAGTCTGGAATTTATGGTACTCCTAGTATTTTATTGAAATTGGATTGACCGAATTTTAAAAAAGAAAACATTAGTTTAATTTAAACTTTTAGTCCCGTGACATCAATCTTTTTGCCTACTTGATCGACTACTTGCAATATAAATATAAATACACGAACAATAATCCGATTTTGTTAAGTTCTTTTATTCTTTCTATTTTGGAAATTTAAAAATTATATATCAACAAAATTTTTTTATATACATGGGTTCAATAGACCGATATCTAAATTAGAAAACGTGGAAAAAATAAGTTATACAGGATAAACTGAAAACCAACCCTAAAAAAAACTCTCAAGTTTATGAAGAAAAACATAATGGATAATGAATGAAAAGAGCAAATTCTTTGTCAACACTTTTATCTTTCTTCTTCTTTTTGGTATTATCCGTCAACACAAACCCATATCTTTAAAAATATACCCATAAAATAATTTTAAATATATTAGTTATGAGTTTGACATGAAATTGTATATACTTTAACGCAAATTCACAAACAAATTTTTTACAATATATATACCATTTATGAAATCATCTTTACATATACGTTTAAATCCAATTGTGTGTTTTATTCGAGAACATATACATTTACATATTGGAAAATGTTTTTTTGTCAAATTGTTAAGTCCATACCGATTGGTTTTCCCACTAAATTTTGATATTAAAAAAATTTTATATTCCCACATAATATTATTTTGAAATTAAAGGATGAATGTGAAATATAAATAGGATTTTGTCAGTTCAAATGTTGATACGGTGGCAAAAAAAAAAAATCTAGTTGCTTTGCTCTTATTTTAGATAGGCATCGATCATGTAGTGAGTTCAAATCCTATTCTATTTTTGTTGGAAAATTTAAACTATAGATCTGAGTTTATCGATTTAGTGGTTACTTGTTAAATAGGATGGAAGATAAACTTATCGTTATTTATTTATTCCGTATATAGACAAACATTCGCTAACAAACACAAATTGAAGAATTCAATATTTAATATATGCTTTTGTCCTACTCATCAAATTATTATTAATTCTTATGCGTTGCGTCTTATTTAACATACTGACTATTAACTAACCAAATACAATGATTACATTTAGATCCCTATCTTTTTAGAACAAATTCATCAATCTTTTTTTTTATTAACATGAAATTACTTTAAAAAGCAAAAAAAAAAAGAGAGAACAAATCACTAATCTATATATATATAGGTAGTTCGGTATATACATGGACCATATTCATATACTTAATTAAATACAATATTAACATAACAAAAAAAACAATAGTTACGATCATAAAATATAAATATCAATAAAACGTAGCTCCGAATAGGTAATGAATAGCCCGACATTGCTTACTCATTTAGTTTCATAAATCTTTTACTATTTTCCACTATAAATACATACACAAAGATCTCAAACTGTACACAACAAATCCATATTAATAATACTAATTATATTTACATTTATATGCTCTCTTTTGTAAAAAACTACGAAGAAACTCAAATGGCAAGTGTTATACATTTCAATTCTCGTGTTGTTCTCGTACCGTTATTCCTTATTGTCCTAGCCTCGGTCGCAAAGGCAAACTTTTTCCTCCCAAGGCCACGAGTCGGGTATTACGGTAGTGCATGTTGGAATGTAGAATCGATAGTGCGTTCGGTGGTTCAGACTAACTATTTTGTTAATCCAGCCAATGCTCCTGGCATTTTATGTATGCATGAAATGATTGTTTTGTCCAAGACTATGATGGTTTTGTTCTCTTTGATGGACCAAATTCTGAGAGAACCGCGATTCCAAATCTATCTTTGAGAGGTTTTAATGTCATTGAAGAAGCCAAAACTCAATTTGAGATCGCTTGTCCTTGAATAGTCTCTTGTGCTGATATTCTCGCTCGCTGCTCGTGACTCCGTTGTTTTGGTAATATCGTATATATATAACCTAGTTAATTTTTACAATTATAAGTATCTATCTATCTAAATATCCTAGAGATTTATGATCTAATGGTATTTTTATGCAAAATTTTTGGGTTCAAGTACAGAAAAGGAAAATATATAGAAAAATATGTTTCTAGCCCAACTGTGATGTCCAATAAATGGATGTCAACTTATATCTCATAGCATAAATTCACACAAGTTTGAGTTCAATTACCGTTCGGAACTTGGAACACTGTTTCTGAATTTGTCGGTTTTAGACTTATTTGAATAATGTTGGATCCTTATTAATATAGTGTTAGAGATTCCGAACCTTTCAAGTCTACATATTTAATATATATGATATATAAGTGGTCATGAGATTTCACATGATATATAAATGTTCGAAATCATCCTGATCCTTTGGATTAGTCAGTTTGCCTGGATTTGAAAAAAAGAAATGAAAAAGCCTTTATGTAATTACATGTAACTTATATAGTTCGGCATGAATATAGGCCGGTGGACCATGGTGGCCAGTTCCATTGGGACGACTCGATGGGCGAGTTTCGCTAGCTTCAAATGTAGATTTACCTGGATCAACCGACTCTGTTCCGATTCAGCAGCAAATATTTGCTGCAAAAAATCTAAATACTCACGATCTCGTAGTCCTTGCTGGTACGTCCACGATTTACATATTTAAATTTTGCACATTCACAATTTCTTGCATCCTAAGTTATCTAGCATATAAAATAATAAGTACACTTTTACGAAATTTAAAGATAACTACATATTTTAAATTATTTGGAGATTTCGTCTAATTCACGTAGAGGATTTGTTATTATTCACAGCCGGACACACGATCGGAACGGCCGGGTGCGTTGTGTTTGGGGGGACAGGTTCTACAACTACAACAACACAGGAAGTCCAGACCCAACCATTGCCCCAAGTTTCGTCCCTCAAATCCAAGCTCAATGTCCTCTTAACGGAGATCCTACGACTCGTGTCGTGTTAGACACAGGAAGTCGAAACCAGTTCGATACATCTTACCTAAACAACTTGAGGAATGGTCGAGGTGTGCTCGAGTCTGACCAGGTCTTGTGGAATAGTCCCACGAACCGACCCATTGTGGAACAACTTTTAGGACTACGGTTTCCGTTTCTGTCGCTCGGACTAGAGTTCGGGAGATCGATGACCAAGATGAGTCTAACTGAAATCAAGACTGGTTTAGATGGAGAGATTCGTAGGGGTTGTTCTGCGGTTAATTGATTAAAATAAATAAATTAGTAATAATGATAATGATAAATGTAATGAATAAAACCGGTTTAACGTTCTCTATTATCATTCCGGTATGGGATCATGTGATATTGCGGTTATGGGCTTAATTGGCTATTGCTATCCTCGTCAACAAAGTAATAATATTGTCTAAAACACTAAAATTAATCGAATTATACTCTAGATTTAGTTTTGACTTGTAATACTCTAGAATGCTAGTTTATATTTATGAAAAGTATTTTAACTTTTGAGGGATAAAAACCTAGAACTCAAATTAATAAACTTTACAAAAATATAGCACAAAAAATTATAACTAAAAACTATTACAACCAAAATACATAAGACATAAATCCTACAACAAAAACTCATAACTACAACTTTAACCAATCAAACCATGTAGTGTTTAATTAGATCATACAAAAAACAAAATAGTAATTTTAATATCTCAATTTTCGTTTTTTGGTCAACTCAAGACATTAAAATTAAGATTCTTTTCTAAACGATCGATAAATTTTTATTCATAACTAAACTCATTCAAATTCTAAACTTTTTTTACATGAGATGTAAGATTATACGACATTTCTTATTAAAACTATATATATATTTGAATTCATATATATCGACGACTCATTTCAAGAATAAACCACCGACTTAATGTTCAATAAAATATCATAAGGATAGTAGTTCGTTCCATTAATTTCGTGCAAAAAACTCGGCGATGATTATGTGTCTCAATGTGATCCGTAATGGGTATAATATTGTCCTCTCTGGTCTTTAATTATTTAACAAATTATTGTCCGGACTGCATGTCATTATAATTAATCATGTGTCGCGTTTAAAGTCCTTGTTCTTATTATACATACATGAAACATGAAAATTTTAGTTCATTTCTATATGTTTGATATCGAACTTACATGTAAATGAAACTGACACGACTTATACAAAAGAATAAAATAAAAATACGTGAAGTCGGTTTAAAATTAGTTTGAAAGGAATAAGTTTGAATTCAGTGTTTACAAATGAATTTAATCATTGGATGAAAATGATTAAAAGGATAATTATACTTTATGAGAGTGGTTGACTTTGACAATAAAAAAATACGTCCTAGAGAAAAAATGTTTCGCAAAGAATGTTATTATACAATTAAAAATTTCAATGTAATTTTGAATAAAAATTTCTAATTTTAACCTCCAATCAAAATTATTAACATGAAATCTAGCAAATCATTATTTATAGTTATTAGAAATATAAATAATTTTTAATTCTTTTTTTAATTTGTGTGAAAACCCTAGAATCACAAGTATTATTCCATTGAAGTTGTCTCTTTGTGATTAAACTAGACATCCTCGGACAATTATATGCTCTCTTCTTTTTTATTTCCAGCGGCGGCCATAATTTAATTTTCTCTCGTTTTAATTATTAAAATTTTGTTGTAAATTTTTTTATAATTCCAATAATCTGATTTAACGAAAATATTCAGGAGCACATAAAACAACGGAAGCTATAGGTTATCTAGAGTTGGTTCAATAGGTTAATGAATTATGAGATCCGACTAATATTAGGGATAAAAAAAATCATATGAGTTCTCTTAATACCACACAAATGTGATTTTATTTTTAGAGATAATAGCTTAATTTTTTATAGTGAGAAATAATATATTATTTTCTTCCGGAATTTTGATACAATATAGATTACACTTAAGTGGACATTTTCACTAGACCACACCTAATATTGTAAACTTTTTCTTTTAACTAGGAAAAAATATTTTTGAAATTTTTTATACTATATTATTATGTCTTTTTTAAGAAGATATTCGTATGGTGAAACACCTTTTGGTGAAATAATTTTAATAATCATGGAAAAAAAATAAAGATATAAGTTATTAAAATTATTCTAAAATGGGTATATAGATAACAATAGCTTTGAGTATTTGGATTTTCTGGTCGGGTTTGGATCGGTTTTAATCAGTTATGAATCTAATATAATCAAAATTGTTTTTATAATTTTAATATTTAGAGTATTAAAATCTAAATGTTGACTCCATTTGGATTTTTAATTGGTTTTGGTTTAGTTCTTCCTAGTTCCAGTTGAGTTCATATTTGAATAAATATGTCAATTGTTAATTTGGTGGGATTGATTCTCTAAATCAATTTAGATTAAAACATAAATTTTATGCTTCATTACTTAGTTTCTAATATATATATTTAGTTATTATTAAAAAAATTAAGTATTAGTTAGAGTTTTAGAGCTTTAAAAAAAATCAAGTATTCGTTGAGCTTTTTTCAGTGTAATGGTTACATGTATCAACTAATGACTCAGATTTATAGAATTCGATTAATTCCACTTCACTGATTTTAATGATGGAGTTAGGATACAGATCAAAGCTTATCGATCAAATACAAAAATAAATTCAAATATTCTATAAGATACAATATTATTTATTTTCTTACTAAATTAATATTTTAAATTTTTAAATTTCGGCATATTCTACATTTAACTGAATTCAGTTGTTTCTATTTACTTTGATATAAGTTATGTAAAAGTTTTTTTTGGGAGTTTTGATTAATACATTAAAGACTAATTAATGGGTAATAAAGATATTTTCAAAGATATTTATGTAGTAGTAAATACATATATATTGATAGGCTAAGAGTTTTATCCTAAAGTGTATTTTTTTGCGTAAGTTGACGTCAATGATAATTGTGTGTTGACAATTTTGATATTAATGATAGCATTATAACTAAGTGATATAACAATTGATGTTGAAGGAGCCTTCCATCGTGCAACAAAGCGTGTGGAGAATAATAATAATAAGACAAGTACTTTTGGAAAATAGTTTTTATTTTATAATTTTTTTCTTCAACTTAGTAATTTTCATAAGATTATCACTACAAAAAAATTATATTGAAACGTAATATTTCGTCAAAATAACACATATTTTATCACAATATAAAGATATTATTATAAATTTGTAACGATTGGCATATAGTTGCAATACAAACGTCACAAATGTATATACGTAACAAAAATGTCATAATACTGGTGATAAAAAAAATATAGTAAAAATTTCGTCAAAAATTTTTACAAAATAGTCACAATGATTTTTTTTTAAATGTAACAAATAAAATTTGTAACAAAAATATATATAAAACATGACAAATTATTACTAATATTCAACATCGCAATACAATCATTACAATAGCTCCAATTTTTTGTAATGTATGAGAATTATTTTTTGCCAGTTCAGACACTCTGTTCATCATATGTTAGGTGCACTAATTCATTATGGAAGGTTTTTTAACCTGATTTAATTGTGTGTGCTTCGCGGTGACTGAGTTCATTGGATTCGGGATAGTAATTTTTGAGTTTTTGTCATTTTTAATTCTTTCAAATTTTTTGTTTTGTAATAGCTTCTTTCTTTTGGGTTTTAGTTTTCAAAAATATTCATGTTTTCCGTCGGCTCTAGTTTTTAATCGTTGTAATGTTAAAACTGTAGTTTCCATTAATATAATTTCATTGAAAAAAGTGAGTTTGGATGAATGATTAATGTCTATCTCTCCGACTTTAAACCCCGAATGGTAGGATTATAGATCAAAATTTACTAGTATATATAGATATTTTGAAAATATTTAGGATATATGATATAATAGTAAAGAAATAATTGATTAAATTTAAGAAAATGTTTTTGGTTAAATGATTAAGTATTTATTGTTTAAATTAGTGTTTAATCTCAAATCACTACAAAAAAAAAAGTGTATAGCATCAATAATCAATAATATTATATCCTTTAAATAAATGACATTATATAGAGTCACTTATTAACGAATGACACATTTTATGTGATTTAACATCATTTATAACAAATGACATTATTATTGCATTTTTTACAACCGCACGAGACATTATGTATAGTATGATGAAAATAGTTGCATCAATTGCTTAAATTGACACTAAATATTTGAATCACCACTTTTAGAGTGATTTTTATAAATGATGTAAATAGCGGTTGTATCAATTAAAACTAATACAAATAAATAAAATAAATGATACTATACGTCTAATTTCTTGTAATGGATAATCATGTATTCCAACCGTATCAAGAGGACTATTTGAGGTTAAGGTATTTTTTCTGTTTTTTTCTCTCCATGTATTTTTGAGATCTTTAAATCATAAAGCAGATACTCTCACTCGTAGTATTAGATAGTAAGCTAATAATTTATTATTGTGAACTTCTTTTACTTTCTTGAGGCCACTTAATATTATACAGAGAAAATGTCGATTTAACAATAAACTTATCAAAAAAGTCAAATTGAACACGGAACTCCGATTATTATTGATTAAACAACATATTTATAGTTGACTTTTAATTAAACCATCAACTTTAAGTTGACTAAGCCAATTGAACCTGACGGAAATGGCAAATCGAAATTGTCTCTGAAACCGAAAGCCAAATCAATTTTAGAAGTCAATTCAGTTTTTATTTTCTTTCTGAAGAACTCCTAAGCTTGATTTTCTATTTTCTTTCAAGAATGAGCTCAAATTCGTCGGTTTGAAATGTTGTCTTTGATACTTCAAACCGACGTATTTGAGCTCATTCTTGAAAGAAAATAGAAAATTAAGCTTAGGAGTTCTTCAAAAGGAAGATAAGAACTGAATAGAACTTCCAAAATCGATTTGACTTTTGATTTGGTATTTCCGTCAGGTTTAATTGGCTTAGTCAACTTAAAGTTGATGGTTTAATTAAAAGTTAACTATAAATACATTGTTTAATCAATAATAACCAGAATTTCGTGTTCAATTTTTTTTTGATAAATTCGTTGTTAAATCGATATTTTTTCCATATTATATGAGTTTGAAAAAGATAATCACGTCATTTTACATAATAAATGAGTTATGATATTAATTATGAATTTTATCCATATATCGTTGAAAACAAAGTGTAGGAATTAATTTAATATAAATTTTTATAGTCCCGTGACATCAATATTTTTGCCAACTTGATCGTCTAGTTGCTATATAAATATAAGTGCACGAACTATAATCCAATTTTAATTTCTTCTAACTTCTCTGTCAACACTTTGATATGCAAATTCATCACTTTAATTAATAGAAAATTAAACCATATTTTCTTTCTTAATAATATTGTATTCAAACTTGCGCACTGGTCCACTATACCTACTCTATTTAGACGAACCATTATTAAATCATTTTTACATGTACGTCTAAATCCAATTAAGGAAAAAAATAAAAACAAAAAGTAGAAAAGAAGATAAGCATGCATATCGTAATTTAAGTGAGACATGGATTAGTACGAAGAATTATACCATGGACAAACATTCGCTAACAAATACAAATTTAATATATGCTTTTGTCCGACTTGTCAAATTATTTATTATTTCTTATGGTTTGCTTGTTACTTAACATAATGACTATTAAGTAACCAATGCAATGATTATACTTAGAGCCCTTAATTTTTTAGGGAAAATATATTAATCTTTTCGATAATAGCTTGAAAATTAGTTATAACTAAAAAGAGAACAAATCACGAATCTATATATAGATAGTTAGGTACATACATGGACCATATTCACATGCTTAAGTACTATATATATTTACAAAACAAATCAATAAAATAATAATTAAGATCATAAAATAATAATACATTTATAACGTACGTAGCTCCAAATAGTTAATGAATAGCCCGGCATTGGTTACTTATTTACTCTATAAATATATACACACAAAAATCTCAAAATGTTAACAACAAAATCAAAAGTAGTAATACAAATTATATTTTACATATATGCACTCTTCGGTTAAGAACTAAGAAGAAACAAAAATGGTAAGTATTACAAATTTCAATTCTCGTGTCCTCTTACCGTTACTTCTTGTCCTAGCCTCGGTCGCAACCACAGAGGCACACTTTTTCCACCCAAAGCCTCTACCACTACCACGACCACGAGTCGGGTATTATGGTAGTGCATGTTGGAATGTAGAATCGATAGTTCGTTCGGTAGTTGAGACTAACTATTTTACTAATCCAGCCAACGCTCCCGGCATTTTGCGTATGCATTTTCATGATTGTTTTGTCCAAGGTTGTGATGGTTCCATTCTTCTTGATGGACCTAATTCTGAGAAAACAGCGATTCCGAATCTGTCTTTGAGAGGTTTTAATGTCATTGAAGAAGCCAAGACTCAGCTTGAGATCGCTTGTCCTCGAACTGTCTCTTGTGCTGATATTCTTGCACTCGCTGCTCGAGACTCCGTTGTTCTGGTATAATCGTATATATAACCTATTAAATTTTTATAACTATAAGTTCCTATCTATTTGAATATAATTTTACGTAATTAACCGAGAGACTTGTGATATAGTAGTGAAAAGTACTATATATTTTGGAAGTTTTAGGTTCAAGTATGAAAAGGGAAAAAATATATATATACATGAAAGAAAACCTAAGTCTCAAACCGTATACTTGCATAGATTCAAGTTTGATTTCCACTTGGAACTTGGTTAGACGGCTTTGAACTTATTTAGATGATATAAAATCTCATGTAATATGATGTCAAAGATCTTAGTTTTTTCTAAATCTAAATGTTTAACATGATATATAAACATCCGACAAGATTTTATAGTCATTTGCCCGGACAATATTAAAAAGAAAACAAACTTTACGTAGTTATATGTAACTTTTGTATGTTTGCATGAATATAGGCCGGTGGACCATGGTGGCCAGTTCCATTGGGACGACTAGATGGGCGAGTTTCGCTCTCTTCAAATGTCGATTTGCCCGGACCTACCGACTCCGTTCCGGTGCAGCAGCAGAGATTTGCCGCAAAAAATCTAAATACTCAAGATCTCGTAGTCCTTGCTGGTACGTGGATTTACATGATTATTTAAATTTTGCACATTAACGATTACTTGCATCCTAAGTTGTCTAGCATTCAAAATCATTGAAGCTTCATTTTATAGATTAAAAAATCAGCATATCTTGAAACTATTATCTAGAGATTAGTCTAATTCACGTTGAGGGTTTGTTATAATTCACAGCCGCACACACGATAGGAACGGCCGGGTGTATTGTGTTTAGGGACAGGTTCTTCAACTACCGTAACACAGGAAGTCCAGACCCAACCATTGTCCCGAGTTTTGTCCCTCAAATCCAAGCTCAATGTCCTCTCAACGGCAACTCTACGACTCGTGTTGTGCTAGACACAGGAAGTGGTAACCAGTTCGATACATCATACCTAAACAACTTGAGGTTTGGTCGAGGTGTGCTTGAGTCTGACCAGGTCTTGTGGAATAATCCCACGACCCGACCCATTGTGGAAAGACTTTTAGGACTACGGTTTCCGTTTCTGCAGTTTGGATCGGAGTTCGCTTGGTCAATGACCAAAATGAGTTTAACTGAGATCAAGACTGGTTTTGATGGAGAGATTCGTAGGGTTTGCTCTGCAGTTAACTGAATAATATAATATTAATTAGTAATCATGATAAATGGTAATGAGAAATATAATGAATAAAATTGGAGAGTTCGATAGACTTTCTAGCCTGCAAAGAATAATAACTAAAATTAACTAATATTAAACCGGTGTGACATTCTCTATGATCATTCCGGTTTAGGTATGTGATTATAGATTGTTTAATTACGTCGATGTGACTTGGGAAATAAGTGTTTAGATCAGAAAAATGGTAAGTAATTGTAATATCTTAAGACATTAAAAAATAAGCTTTATATATATTTGGAATATATGTAAATTCTCTTTATATGTGCACGGTAATATAAATTACAAAATATTTCTTCTTAAGTTATATATTTGTTAACAATTTAGATCGACAAATCATGATCTATAATCAAAATTCTATTATGTTGGATTATAAGTGTATATAAAATCGCATCTAGATAAATAAAAATATTTAACTATTTGATCAAGAAATTTCTTCAATATATATATATATACAATACCAATTTATTTTATATTCAAACATTAAATTTTAACACAACGTAACAAAATGAGAGTGAGGATGACTCATTTTTCAACAATAAATCACCGATTCAAATATCATAAAAATAGTAGTTCGTTCCATCAATTTCATGCAAAAAACTCGGTGATGATTATGTGTCTCAATGTGATATGTGATCCGTGATGGATGTAATATTGTCCTCTCTGGCCTTGGAAAAACATTATATATTGTTCTTATTATATAGTTGAAACATTTAGGTTCATTTCTGTATGTTTGATAACGAACTACATTACATGGATATGAATTTGACACGACTTTAACAAAAATAAAAATAATTAAGTGAAGTCTATTAAAAATTAGTTTGAAAGGAATAAGTTTGAATTCAGTGTTCAAAAATGAATCTAATCATTGGATGAAAATGATTAAAAGGATAATTATACTTTATAACAGTGGTTGACTTTGATAATAAAGAAAAAAAGCAAGTCAATTTTATGATGCCAATGTAAGTTGTCTCTTGGTGGTTTCATTAAACAAGACATTCTCACTCAATTATGTCCTCTCTTCTTATTTTTATACACCGGCTACCATAACACAATTTAACTTTTCTTTCTTTTTATTTGTTAAATTTTCATGGTAATTCACTAATTTTATTAAGATGTTCCATACGATTTTCACAAAATATCAATCTTTATAAATTATCCTTTGATAATTTTCGACAATCTGATCAATCAAATTTCAATCCACAACTCAAATTTCTCAAATTCCGAACTCTGTAATGTAAAATAATGTGATTTTTATTAATGTGGACATTTAACTAAATATTTACTATTTTTTTTAAAAATAACTAATTTCATTTAAAAAGAAAATATAGCAAAATTTACAAAAATTTGATTTTTGGAAAACTTTCTACCATTGCGAATTATAGAATCAGTTTTATAATTCAACAATATAGGAATCCAAAAAGGAAGAAAATGACCAGGTTTCTTAGTCTTGCAAAGTTTTTGAAATAAAGAGTGGACACTGAAAACTTTTAAACTCATTGTACTCACACACACATTTATAAAGGGTAGAGAAAAATAGTGTAATATTTTTTTAACCAATATCATTTAATAAAATATAATTCTACTTTGACAAATATATATATATATATATATAAATAATATTTCTACAATAATTATACTATTTTTCTCTACCCTAACAAAATATGCTCAATAACACATACATATAAGGCTGCTTTCAGCTCTCTTAAAATATAACAATCAAATTAAATGAATCTCAATTAAATAGAATTCTTCAATACTTTTGATATGAATATCTTGTGGCCATCAGAATAGTTTATTGAGAAGGACTAAGCCAATCATTAAACATTATTATCTTCATTTCCCGTTTGATTTTCAATTATTTCAAAGTATGCATAATGCCATAAACGTCTAGCTAGTTGACTTCTTTTATTACATTCATATAAAAACAAAAATTAGATTGGTAACAAATATTGTATTTTACGATAGAAAACATAGTTTCAAAATATATTTAAAGGAATAAATATATACTATTAAAATCAGTTACAAAAGATATATATATATATATATATATACTATCAAAAGACCAGCCAAGTTGCTCTCAGTCTGGTGGTTAGGATGATCCAGCTAATGACTTGGCACCAGAGTTCGATTCCTACCCGCTGCATTATAGTAGCTTAAAACAAAAATTATTGAAAAATGAGTTCTAGATTATGGATCGAATTTTATCGATCTAATGTTGATAAAAAAATATACTAGACCCATAACTTTTAAGCTAAAAGATAATAATTAAATATGTATACACAAGTTCTATCTTAACGGCCAGACTCGTTTTTTCGTCATCAGGAAATTTATAAATTCATGCCAGCTGTGAGTATAATACTATATTGTTTATGTTCTTTCTTGTTTTTAAGTGAATTTTTAAAAGTAAATAAGAATTTTACAAATATATAATAAAAACGAGATGTTGGAGGACTTTCGCGAGATTTTTCGTTTGTATTTGTTTTTCTTTATCAACAACATTAGATCATAAATAACATTAGATCTATTAGCTAAATTTGTACATAATATAAATATTAGAATTTGATATCTAGATATGCAAGTGTGTCTGTCTTTAGTGAATTTACTACCTGCCACTAGACTAAAGACCATCTACAAATTTGTATTTGTTTTATTTTAAATTTTTCAAGTTTATGAATAAAAATAATAATTAACAAAAAAAACACAGAAAAAATAAAACCGAAGAGTCTTAATACGAAAATAGAATTCAAAAGATATGATAAAAAATAAAAAATGAAGAAACATACCAAAAAAATTTCACCGGAAAAAACTAAAAAACACAATTTTTTTTTTATTATAATTAGATTGACAAAATATAATTTATAGTTTTAAATCTTATTTTTATAAACATTTTCGTGAAAGCCATAAAAGTAGACATTCATTACTTAATAATTAATTTAATTTATGGAAGTGAGTTTACCTAATCAAAGCCATCATTCTAATTAATATTCTATTGTTTTGTACCTTCATCATGCACAATTCTATTGTCCGATGGATTAAGAATTCCATGACGGTGAATACTTCTTTTTTTTGTGTTGTCAATAATGGCGGTGAATACTTAATTAAAAATTATACGTGTCTCAAATTAGATTTTTAAAAAGTCAACTATGCTCATTGTTCAATTTGATTATCCTTAACCACAAAATGATCTGACCAAAACTTAAAACAAGATTATTGCCACGCAATTGATATAAGCTAATCTTTGAAGCAATATTTGACTCAACTGTGGTATGAAATTAATTTGCTTCTTTTATGCCAATTAATCACAAAATCTCTTTTTTGTTTTTTTCTTGAAAAGATTTGATCATTTTTCGATATTTCATTTTGATTTGTTTTTTATTTCAAAAAATTTTATTCGTTAAATGGTTGAATGTCATCTCTGATATATTTTTCACCTACAATTTCAATAATTTGTGTTTGTTTCATATAATATTATTAAGAGTTTAGAAGAGTTTTGGTTGTGTCGAATTTATCAAACAACAAATTTTGCAGTTTAGTTAAATGTAAGAAAACTAACCAAGTTTATAGTTTTACGTACTTCAACTAGTTTATAATTGTTTTCGTTTGTACGAAAGAATATGTAGGTTCCATAGAAACTTTGTATTATACACACGTCAATGTTTAATGGATCGACTTCGTATACAGCATAATGCAAACTAATTAATATTTAATCATGATCCCAATCAGTTCATAACATTAATAATTAAATTCCCATCAATTTCGGCGTCGTGTGGCGAATTTGCTCGTTGTTCTTATGACTTTTTTCCCTATATATACACAAACTTTAATACCAAAAACTCATAACATACAACAAACAATAACAAGTCTTACAAAGCTCAAAGAGTTTCTTATTTACCAAAATGGGTCGTGGTTATAATGTATTATTCATTCTAGTGACGTTTTTAGTATTAGTTGCAGCTGTTACTGCACAAGGAAACAGTGGTCGTAGCCGTGGTCGTGGTCAAGTTCAAAGACCTCGAGTTGGGTATTATGGAAATACATGCCGAAACGTTGAGTCTATTGTGAGATCGGTCGTTCGATCTCATTTTCAGTCTAACCCAGCTAATGCACCGGGAATTTTGCGTATGCATTTCCATGATTGTTTTGTCCATGGCTGCGATGGATCGGTTCTTATCACCGGTAACTCTTCTGAGAGAACCGCGGTTCCAAACCGTTCATTGAGAGGGTTTGAAGCTATTGAAGAGGCTAAGACTCGGCTTGAGGCTGCTTGTCCTCGAACTGTTTCATGTGCTGATATTCTCGCCCTTGCTGCTCGTGACTCAGTCGTTTTGGTAAGTGTTTTTATTGATGTTAGTTTCGGTTATGACAAAGTTAGTTGTTGTGTATGTGTGTTAACGGTAATGTAATCTTTGGGTGATTCAGACCGGTGGACAATACTGGGAGGTGCCATTGGGACGTCTTGACGGTCGAATCTCACGAGCCTCAGACGTGAACTTGCCCGGACCATTTGACTCCGTCGATAAGCAGAAGCGAGACTTTGCTGCTAAAACTCTCAACACATTAGACCTCGTGACTCTTGTTGGTACGTTAAAACTGCATATATAAATCTACATATATTCAAAAAAAACATCATCATTCATTAGGACCTTACTTACTCTGAAGGTAGTTAATTCGGTTATGAAAACATAATTCGAAATGAACCACTTGTTTTAGTTTGATTCCGGTTCAATTTAGTGTAGAAAACAACAACCAAAATTATTTAAACTAAAATCGTACGAATTACTTTAAATACAATGTTTCAATCAAAATAATGTATTTTTAAAATGGTTGGTTACATGGATATCGAATCGAGTTATAATTTGAACCGGATTCAGCTTAGATGTCCGGTTTTATTACTTACTTATTGACAAATTTTGGTTCAATATTTTACCAGGCGGACACACAATTGGAACAGCTGGTTGCGGTTTGGTAAGAGGCAGGTTCTTTAATTTCAATGGCACGGGACAACCTGACCCATTAATCGACCCAAGTTTCGTTCGGCTAGTCCAAGCTAGATGCCCTCAAAATGGTGATGCAACGGCCCGAGTCGAGTTAGACAGTGGAAGTGTAGGCCGTTTTGACACATCCTTCCTAAGGAACGTGAGGTCGAGGCGCGTGGTTCTCCAATCCGATGTAGTCCTTTGGACAGACGCTGAGACCCGAGCCATCATAGAACGTTTATTAGGCCTACGCAGACCGTCGTTGAGGTTCGGCAGAGAGTTCGGGAGGTCAATGACCAAGATGAGTCTCATCGAAGTTAAGACCGGATCAGATGGGGAGATTCGAAGGGTTTGCTCTGCCATCAATTAAGAATGGAATATACACTGAAGACAAAAAGTGTGGTTGATTTTATTTTGTGATTTGGTTTGTATAATAAGCTTGTAATTATCGCATTTTGTGATTGTAATTTGTAACGTTTAATTCGATTTTCAAGTGTAAGATTATACTAATTTATTTTGTAATAAGAATGTATTATATCATAAGCATATTATCATTTGTTTCTTTCACTCGTGTACAAAGCCATTTGAATTTATTTTTGTAAACAATTGGATGACCAAGACCTGATCATAATTTAAACTCTAAACCTTGCTTACACGTTTACCTGGAGTAGAATTCCGGTAGAGGTAAGCATTAACTACTCAGCTAAACTCACTTTCTACAAAAATATAATTATGTTTTATATAAAATACACTAAGTTAACTTGAATATTCAGAATTTTCATATTTATGTATTATCATGCATTTATAAACTTAAGATTAATTTAGTTCGTGTATAATGACTGGTTCAAATCTGAGTGAGTTACGAACAAGCAATTGAGATGAACATAAGAACACGAGATAATATTAAAGGAACTCGAGAGTAGTGCAAAAACAGAGTTGAATTAAGATCATACAAGTACAACACTTAAAGATCATTCACCATCGCAAATTACTTGCATTTTCTCAAACTTCTAACACAGACCATATTCATCTTCCAATTCAAGCATCACAACAATGTAAGTCACAACGATTCTACATATATCTGCAAACTTGTTTTCCTCCTTCGTTTGTCTCAAATTCAACTATACACAACTTCAAATCTTAACCTACACAATCCAAAACAATACAGATGTTAAGAAAAACACTTACTTTGATGCAAGAAGTATCTCAGGTTTTTTCGCTTTGCTTGGTGTGTTAACATTTGAGGAGCCATTGATATTCTCTGAAGTAGCAGCTTTTGCAGCGGTTCGTGAGCTTGTGTCGAGGTTAACTAAACTCCGTGTAGCTAAAATGGCTTGTGGATTCAGATCATGAGAGGCTCTTGCGTACAATGATCTTACTGCATTAGAAGCTGCATCTTTGACATCTTCAATATTCAATGGACTAAGCAAGCAATGACCTAGAATCCGTAGTGTAGGTTGAAACAGCTCCCATGGAAGTGGAATCCTCACGCTAATGCCTCGAATTTCATCAGAGCTAGAGTGTTCTTCGGTTTCTCTGATTGCTAATTTATCAAAGTCTTCCTCAATCTCAACGCTACGTCCACTGCTTCCATTGAAAGTAGATGAATCTGCAAAACCATTGGTTATAGCTAAGACTTTGTCTTCGTCTCCATCGATCTTTTCCTTGCAATCGCAGTCCTGACCTGCCCAATCAGCAGCGAATTTACAGAATTCAAGCTTAGACCAAGCTGGCATCTGTGAGATTTCCTTGAAATAGCATTGTAGCCCCACGCCAAGAATGCTGGCTCGTTTAGTTGACTTGACCGCGATCTGAGGCTCGAGCTGCGGAGACAAGACTCCGACCGAGGCGGTTGAATTGGAATCACGAGATTTGTCAACGACATTTCTCGGTGTGTGGTAAAGAGATGGCTGAGAGAGATCCGGAATGTGTACGAGTATAGGTTTCCCGGCGCGAGCTTTAACCTCAGCAGCGTAGATTGCGAGAAGCACAGCTTCGAATCCGGAGAGAGATGGAAGAGCAGCAGAGGAATCAGAAGAGTGAATTCGAGATAAGTACATTCCGACGAGCAATGGAAGGAACGAGAGGACGACAAGACGAAGCGGTGGATCGGAGGAGAGATAGGTTTCGTATAGCCATTGACAAAGCGGATCGGATCCAGAACCAGAAGCCGGATTGCAAAGAGAGTTCGAGATCAAGGAGTAAGCAGCACGAGAGGAAAGCAATGATAAAGCCGGCCGATCGGAATCAGCAAGAGAAGAAATCGGAGTTACATCACCGTCTTCCAAATGAGAATCGCCGGAAATGAGAGATGAGAGCGAGAGGATACGAGAACGTTGTTTAGAGACTGATTCCCACCACGAATGCATCGGATCTCGATCGGCGGCGGAGGAGATTCCTGAGACAACGGTTGCGGTTGCAGTTGCAGTGGGTGTAGTGGTGGATTTAAAACGGTGAGGAGTAGAGGAAGAGGTTGAAGACGACGGAGAGTGTGAGCTGCCGGGAGGTTTGACGGCGAAGTCCATTGGAATTGAGTCTGACTTGAGACAAAGGGAAGTTTTTGCTAGTTTTTAGGAACACCGATAAAGAAGGAAGATTGAAATGGACCGATTAATAATATTTGTTTCTTATGGGGCAATTTGGAAAGATAATAAAAGTTATGGGGGGTGGTTTTATTATTTGTTTCTTATAGGGCCTAGTTTAAGGGGCTACACATTAATGGCCCAATAATAATGGCATGACATTAATTACGAACCGCATAATTCCGATTCTGTAATCTTTCCAGACGTCGACCAAATCACACTGTCCAGAATCATTTTTTTTTTTTGGAAACAAGATTTTATGCTTTTTGACATACAATGGAAAATCATTGTGAATACAAGTACAAATGCATGTGTGGATATGAAAAGAGTATAATGTAAATTATATGATATATGCCATTTATTAATATCCACTACTTTCTAAATTAACTTTTAAATAAAAGAAGAAGTAACTTACACTTTTTTTTCTATTTAGGTGAACCGTGAAAACTAAATGTACTATTTTTTTATATAAGTCCGGTAATTCAGTTCAATGAAAATTGTAGAATTATGGGTTTCTAACTCAAAACCAATTAGCAATGATTAGAAAAATCATTATCTTATATATATAGTAGATTAGTATGGTTTCAACTTTCGATACGGAATAATTACATTCTAACAAAAATATCGAACACCATGAATATAGAGCATCAAGATAGTAAATTTGATATAATTTCAATTTAAAAACTTTAGCTATGGATCTTATCAATCCAGCTCACAAATATAATTTTATTACTAAACCACTCAAATTCAGAATAACACAATACTATATTCTCAAACTTTAGTTTTGAACATAGGTATTTTGTTCTTGCATATTACTACACAAATTAGTTGATTTTGAATTAGCATGCTTTAATTATTAAAAAGATTCCGAAATTTTCGGGTAGACATCAATAGTTATGATAACTTTGTTCGAACTTTGAAAAATTAGCCATTTATATTTGCCTAATTAGTATGAAAAGCAATAAATAAATTTATAAACAGATATATATGTAGTATAGTAACAGTCAGTAAGTCTATTAAAGATAAATGCACTTATATATTCAAAAATCGAGTTCTACTGTATACATTATGTAAAAATTTAGCTATTGGACCGGTTAGTTGTACTTCAATGTTGATAAAAAAAAATTGACAAAAAAAAAATTTATACACATTCATAGGTATGAAGCTCATAAAATTCCTAAAATAAATTCCGAGAAAAAACACAAAGGAAAGGAAAGACGAAAGGACAAGTCTCTTCGTAAAAGACCCCGCGATCACGCACCCACGTGAAATTGCATGACACGTATACCAAAACGTGACCGTTTTATACACATTACCCCAAAACCCCCAAAACCGACCTTTTCTCGCCTCTTCACTCTCCTCTCTTAAAATCCATCTCTCTCTCACACACTCACTTCACAGAGCAAGAGAGAAAGAAACAAAAACATCAACAATGGCTTCTCTCTCGTTCTTTCTCATCGTTCTTGTCTCACCACCACTCAGCAGCACCAGCACCATCTGCTGATTGTTCAACACTCATACTCAACATGGCTGATTGTTCTTAAAACTGATGCTCAATGTCTTTTTGAAGCGTTTAAGAGTAGTGCTTCTCTTCTCTTGGTGTTATTCTAAATATCACTAAAGCTTCTACTCTTCCTGTTGCATGCAAACTTTAAAGTTTCGTATAAACGAATATTTTGTATAAACTTTGATTAAGAAATTTGCTCTTCTTATTGCTTAGAAATATAACTCAAAAACTAAACAATCTCAAAGTCTTAATGGAATAACTCTCCAAAATACCTTATTTATAAACTAGACTAATCTCTCTATTCTACTAAGATTTAATTTACATAAATCTTATCATTTTATTTGATTTTATGCTAACTCATTCTAAAAATAATTTCATATTCAAGTTAGGAATTATCTTACAAACTTCATACTCCTTCTATTGCTAATTGTGGATGTAAGATTCATCGATTTTCTTTGTTTTTTCCGTTAGATCTCTTCCATTTATGTAAATCTAATTTTGTTTTGAGCAGTTTCTTAGATCCACATTATTAATCTGTTTGATTTAGGAATTTTTTTGTGAATTTATGAAACTATTTGAGATTGGAATTTGAAGATTCTTTTTGTTGATTAATTTTGAAATTTTTTGTTTCTTGCAGTGTCTTGCTCCTACTACTATGGCTCCATGTATATTTTGTCTTTCTCCTTTGTTTAACTTATGTCTCTTTGTTATGTTTTTAAATATCAATTTTAAATTATTTATACATAGATCGTCAAATTTTGCTTAGAAACACAATTGTTTTTGTTTTCTGAGTTCTCTCTTACATAGAAAATGATTAATATAGGCTTCAAAACATGTAAATTATAAATGTCGGTTCATAATTATTACAAGACATAAACAAACATTTGTATTGCTGTTTGCATACATTTGTATTGTTATTTTCACTTTCTTAGTTTGTCCTTCTTTTGTTAGTCTAGATCGTCGGTTTTCAGATTATTGATATATACTTTCTCTCTACTACTAGCTGTTTTTTGTAATTCTGTTAAAAATCGGAATTTGGTATTAAAAGTCTTGACATTCATATAAAAAGTTTGGGATTATATTTTGTCTTTTGGTAAGATTTGTCGAATTTAGAACCGAATTTTTGTGCAGGTATGGCTATGGGTCCAGGAGGAGCTGCAGCTGCAGGACCAGAGTCAGCTGGAACTCTAGCACCAAACCCATCTCCAGGGAATGACGGATCGTCTTTGATTCCGATCTCGATCACAACCGTATTCAGCGTCTTATTGATGTTCTTTAGTATGTGAAAAGCCTGAGCCATTGTTTCACCAATTAGATTTGGCTGTATGAAATGGTTTTAGGGTTTTTATTAGAGTTATGACATTATGATTTGTGTTTTGGAGTCTGTTCTGTTTTTGAGACCATTTCGGTTTCTCTGTTAGCTTTGATTCTTCTACTACATCTTATTACCTATGTCGCACATTTGTCCTTTTGTTCTAAGCTACTACATATTCCTTGATAGTTTTTTCTTTTATGTCTTAATTTCTAGTAAGAAGAAATTATCAATGGTTATTCGGTAATTAATGAACTTGTCATGTATCTATAAGAAACAATTAAATTATAAAATATCTATGAAGAATGGAGATGATGAATCCAGAAAATTTGATTTATATTTCAAAATCACACCCATGATAATATTATACGAGACAAAAAGTAGTAGAAGTGGTATTTAATTACTTAATCATGTAGATAAACACAACTCTTTGGAATCGGAGAATGCATCAAATATACTTTTAATCTTTTTGGAGATCAAATTATTTTGAAAGAAAATAAGAATTCCAACATGGTGAAATACGTGACATAGTGGAAGAATGATAATTTTGTTTTTTCTACTTTTCCTCATATCATTATTTCCGTTTTATTCATGTGAATAGCTTAATTATTATCATATTCTTTGGATGAGATTCGAACTCACTATATATAATGTCTACCTAAATCAAGAACAAACCAATTAGCCCACATATTTCTTAGCAATTATTATCAAATTCAAATTTCAAAATCTCAATGTATTTTCAACTTTATGATCGCGTGGACTTTCTAGCGCACGTTAGATAATAGATCCTTTCCCTCGCCTAATCAAAAATTTAATTAATTAGGCAGTGCTAATTACTAAATACCAAAATTAATTTAATTAAAAACTCACAAAAGTTAAAAATAATTTCAAAGTAGTATTTGCCAAACAATAATTACTTCCTCTCTTTCTCTCTCTCTCGGTCTGCCACCAACAGCCGAGGACGACGACCGTATTCACGCTACCAGATACGACGGCGATCTACTCCGGCTGGTTCGGCTACTTGTTTCTGCTTTGAAATTGCTTGAAAATTTTCAGAGAGCAGGAAGAACGGGATTATCGTTTGATTAGCTGATCGTTTGGTTCTTTTCGTGAGATTTAGTTTGGTTTCCGGAGAAATTTCCAATCGCCTTTGGTTTTCGGCAATTCGATTCTGTAGGATACGAGGAATCTCTATTTGGGTGTGGTTTTACGCGACTGCATAGGAAAGTTTAGCATTGTAAAGCCAAAATTTCGTCGATTGGGCATTGGGATTTTGAGCTTTTGGTGATTATAGAGAGGCTATTAGGTTTTTAAGTTAAGATTTTACGGATATTCCTAGGGTTTAGTTATCGGAGAGAGAGAGAGAAGCTCCGTGAGGTTTTTATATTCAGATTTTGTCGAAAATTCGTCTGGATCTGTCTTTTCGACGGATGATCTGCGTTTACGAGCTAGGGCTTTCTATGCTTGGCTGATCAGGGGGAAAATGCCGATGGGACGGTTTCTATCTCTAGTACGGGGTGACTCGGCTGAGTCTCCTCGTGAGATTACCTCACACAATAATATCATCGGCGATACAGGTTCTAATGGTTGGCTTATCAGGTTTTTCGATTCTGCTTTCTTCTGCGAGTGGATTGCAGTTAGTTATCTGTACAAGCACCCACATGCCGGTGTTAGGGATTACTTATGCAATAGGATGTATACGCTTCCCTTATCTGGTATTGAGAGTTATTTGTTCCAGATTTGCTATATGATGGTGCACAAACCAAGCCCATCTCTTGATAAGTTTGTAATAGACATCTGTGCCAAATCACTGAAAATTGCACTGAAAGTGCATTGGTTTTTGTTGGCTGAGCTGGAGGATTCTGACGATAATGATGGTATTAGTAGGATTCAAGAGAAGTGCCAGATTGCAGCTACTTTGATGGGTGAGTGGTCTCCTCTTATGCGTCCACAGAATGATGTCTCAACCCCAGGGAGCAAGAATCAAGTCTTAAACAGACTTTTGTCATCAAAACAGAAGCTCTTCTCGTTAAAGTTATCTCCTCCCACCCAGAAGTCTTTGTCATTCTCTCCTTCGCCAGGGACCAACGTGCAAGATGATGGTAGTCAGTTAGTTTCTGAGGACAATAAGATCTTTAAGAAACTTATACCAAGCCCAAAAGTCAGAGATGCTTTAATGTTTAGAAAGTCAATTGAAAAAGATGATGATGAGAGTGAAAAGGAAGGATTCTTCAAGAAGCTATTGAGGGACAGCAAAGGTGAGGGTGATGAACCAACACCTAACTCTGAGGGTTTCTTTAAGCGTCTTTTGAAAGACAATAAAGCAGAAGAAGAGGACATAACAAACAGTTCTGAGGGGTTCTTTAAGAGGCTCTTGAGTAGTAAAGGAGAAAGTGAAGAATTGACATCAAGTTCAGATGGGCTGTTTAAGAGGTTCTTACGAGATAATAAGGGAGATGAAGAGGAATTGGCTGCAAATTCAGAAAGTTTCTTCAAGAGGTTGTTACGGGAGAATAAAAACGAGGATGAGGAGTCAAACCCAAACTCAGAAGGGTTTTTCAAGAAACTATTCCGTGACAGCAAATCTGAGGAAGACAAAGGTTCTAAAGCAGTGGATGATGAGGACAGAGAAGGGTTCCTGAAGAAACTTTTCAAGGAAAAAGTTGATGACAAAAAACTTGCTACTGAAAAGAGTGAGACCAATGGAACAGTGCTGACCGATAATAAATCTGGAGAGGAGGATGAAAGGGAGGGGTTTTTTAAAAAGTTCTTTAAGGATAAACCTGATGACAAGAAAGATATTGTCAAGGCCGATGATGGGAATGAAAGCGAGGGTGACGAATCTCCAGAATTTTCTTTGTTCAAACGACTATTCCGTATACATCCCGAAGATGCAAAACCTACTTCAGAAAATGAAATTAGCAGCAATGGCTTAGTCGAAAGTAGTCCTGGGGCAGAAAACTTTTTCCGCAAATTGTTCAGAGATCGTGACCAATCTGTTGAAGATTCTGAGCTATTTGGATCAAAGAAACACAAGGAGGTTTGCCCTCTTTTGACTTGTTCTTTGGTGTTTTTATTGAATTGCAAATACTTGTTACGTTTACATTGTTTTGACATTTTCTTCCCTTCAATCGATATCTTCAGATTCATTTACATTTATATATCCCTACGTCTTGTAAATTTTTCCTGACGCAAATGTTTGCTGAAAGAGGGTGGTTTCTTGTCTCTGCTCATATCAATTTTTCGTATTGGAACCATTGCAGAAACGGCCAGGTTCACCTAAACAGAGGGGTGATACTCCATCTGGTAAGCCCCCGCTACCAAACAATACTGCATCACAGTTCAGGAAAGGGGCTTACCACGAGTCCTTGGAGTTTGTACAAGCTTTATGTGAAACATCATATGGTTTGGTAGATATCTTTCCTATTGAAGATCGTAAGATTGCTCTGCGGGAGGTAATCTTTTATACTTGAATTTTCATATTGATGAATTTGTCAATTTTCACCTTTGTAGCAATCGACTAAATCTCATATCTCTTTTTTTTTTTTTTCTTTTAATTCTAGTCTCTTGCAGAGATCAATTTTCATTTATCGGAAGCTGAAACCACTGGAGGTATTTTCTGAGATTACATCTTAACGAGTAGTTATTAATTTGGAGCTTTACTCTACAGTGTAGCTTTAGTATATTGAGTCAGCATACATTGTATTGGTCATGTATGCTTTTCTCTAATACATTATGTGAAATTTTCTAGCCCTGTTTATGTTTATGTTTTTGCTGAATAGGTTTTCTGAACATACTGCAGTTCCTCCACTCTTGTTTGAAGAATCTTTCTATTTCCGTTCGTGTTTCTCTTTTATCATTTCATTTTCCTCTCCTGTATAGAATTTTCTTGGACTTGTGTTCCTTGAAAGAATCATGTGGTCCAATCTTTTTGCATCTAAGTTTCAGCCTTTGAAAGCATTACGGGATTCTTATTTATATGTCATCTACGTTGTTTCTGTCATGGTAATTGTCTTTATAATCACATACTGAATTTTATAGCGAATAACCTGTCAGGGATCTGTTTTCCAATGGGGAGAGGAGTTTATCGTGTGGTCCATATTCCTGAAGACGAATCCATTCTTTTGAACTCTAGGGAAAAGGCGCCATACATGATCTCCGTAGAAGTTCTGAAAGCAGAAACTCCCAGGTAAAATTAGCCGTGTAAAAATTGTACTAATTGACTGCTTTAAATAGGAATTTACTTATTCAAACTCTCATTTTTCTTTTGGTTTTCTGAAATTTGTTGTGGCAGTGCTAAAGATACATCTAATTCCAAAAAGCTATCTAAAGGGGGCATTCCATTGGCAAACAGTGACGCATTCTTGCAAAAGCCACCTCCATGGGCTTATCCACTATGGACTACTCAGGAGGTTTATCGCAACAGTGCTGATCGAATGTCACTATCAACTGCCCAAGCAATTGATCAAGCAATGACTCCTAAGTCAGAGGTGAAGGTGAAACTTGTCAATGTAAGTCTGTCACTGAAGAATCGTACTTCAGCTCTTGAATCATTGAGCGATCCATTGGATGATGTTCTGGATGAGGCTCCAAGGACTGGGCTGGACACTGATCTTGAATGGGTAAGGGTGGTCGTAACGGCGGACCCAGGACTTAGAATGGAAAGTATTCCTGATCCATCAGTCCCACGTAAAAAGGAACATCGTCGTGTTCCAAGTACTGTTGCCATGGAGGAAGTAAGGGTGAGTGTTACTTGATTTATAACTTTTAAGAGGCAACTACTTCTATGTTTTTGCCATAGAAAAAGGTTTATCAGATGAATGCTCTGGAATAGTTGACTTAATTCTGATAATCCATTGGGTCGATATTTTTAGTGCATGCACTTGCTATTGCCCTTCCCACATAGTATTTAATTATTTAGGCATCTAAGGTTAGAAATAGATATATGGACATTGTATGTGTCCTATTTGGTGTTGTTTCTCGATACATTATTAAGCCTTAATCGAATCACTTATGCAGGCTGCTGCAGCGAAGGGAGAGGCACCTCCAGGCCTTCCTCTCAAAGGGGCTGGTCAGGATTCTTCGGATGCACAACCAAGGGTGAATGCATGCTTAACATAAAACATGGATTTCCTTTTCCATTTCTTGTATTGGGAGTTGAAACCTTTTATTTATTTATGTTTTGTGTTATTCACCAGGCCAATGGTGGAATGCTGAAGGAAGGAGACGCCTTATCAGGTGAATTTTGGGAAGGAAAGCGAGAGAGAATTCGTAAAGCATCAATATATGGCAAATTACCTGGTTGGGACCTGCGTTCTGTAAGTGCTGCATAAAGCATGCCTTTGATCTCTTATACTATTTTCAATCGAGTATTATCCTCCAAATTAAGTTCTTTTGGTGATGAAATAGTATTGGTGTATGTTTTAGGCCTTGGTGGCCTCAATTAGTTGGATATAGTACCCCAAGGTTTCTGTTATTTGATTTTGATACCGCTGATCTTCCTTGTCCAAGGAATTGTAGCTCGTGATCCAAAATATTTACTAAAGAAATAAAAGTTTAATGAGAGCTCGATTTTTATTTCCTGATAAGTGAAAATACCTATTAATTATTTGACACTCATACAGTTCTGATCATTGCATCTTTATCTTGTAAGCTCGCAACAATGTAGGCATCAAACTGATTGACGCATTAGTTTAGGATAACTTTTCTGAGAGTTTATGCTTATGATAAGCTTTTGCGTTTGGTTCTATATGAAGTTAACTTGTGTCTGTTAACATTGAAAAGCCGTTTCTAAAGAAGTTAGATAGTTTCCTTGCTCAACCTTTACTGAACTGTGTCTTTGTATGTTGACCATATTCCCATATGATATCCCTATCTACCTGTATTTTTAAGTGGCTCTAGATCTTTGCAGATCATTGTGAAGAGTGGTGACGACTGTCGGCAAGAGCATCTTGCTGTCCAACTCATTTCTCACTTTTATGGTGGGTGATACTTTCTTTTGTCTACCAACATTTGTTAATATTCTATTTTTCTTCTCGTTTTTATTTTTATTGCTTTGTTATTCTGTTATCTAAGATACGGATACTTTTGCTTAATATTTGAGTAATTGCTTGTTCATGTGCTAGATATATTCCAAGAAGCAGGTTTACCCCTCTGGCTGCGCCCTTATGAAGTCTTAGTCACATCTTCATATACTGCCCTTATAGAAACAATCCCAGATACGGTAATTATGTAAACCAGAACCCTTCAGTTGTACTATCAACAAAGTTTCTGCACAGTCATTTAGTTTTTGCTTTGTATCCTCTAGTGGATTCTTTTTTAATACTGAAAGCTTATATTAAAAGTATCATTTTTCCTTCCTGCAGGCTTCTATTCATTCTATCAAAAGTAGATACCCCAACATCACGAGCCTACGTGATTTCTTTGCTGCGAAGTATAAAGAAAACTCTCCGATTTTTAAGCTCGCCCAGGTAATGTACTACGGAGGTAGATCTTGATAGTGTTATTCAATCAGCATGCTGGTAATTTTTTTCAGGATCCTGCTTGACTTCAGTCTACTAAACATGTAACCTTTGAAATGGGAGAGGTGCCAAAGTATAGAATCTGCTTGACTTCGGTCTACTAAACATATACGTTACTTTGGATGTTCATGATAGTTTCATTATAGATTATTCTAAGGAAAGAAACTGCTTGGTTCGAACTTTGAGCAATTTAATGTGCATAACTTTAAAGATCCAATGCCACCAACTTGTGTAGGATGCTATGTTGTGTGTATATAACCTCGCAAATTTATTCTTTTGCAGAGGAATTTCGTTGAGAGTATGGCCGGATATTCTTTGGTCTGTTACCTTCTGCAGGTACATGTCTTAGTTATACAATATGTTGTGTATTCATCAATATAGGCATCTAAGTGCATTGAACAGAGGCATCTATAGGTATAAAGCATGTTGATGCCGTTGATCATTTTCATGCGCTTTATTGCTCGTGTATCCATGGTGCATTGTTTTTCTGTTTAGGTAAAAGATCGTCATAATGGAAACCTTCTCTTGGATGAAGAAGGTCACATTATACACATTGATTTTGGTTTCATGCTTTCAAATTCTCCTGGTGGTGTAAACTTTGAGAGTGCCCCATTTAAGTTAACACGTGAACTTCTTGAGGTAAGACACACATTCTTTGTCTTGAATCCTTGATCTTCGTCTCTTCAAAGTGTTTCTTGTCATATTTCTTTCTGCGATTTTAATGTACAAAAAACAAAAAAAACACTTGTCACACCAGGTCATGGATTCTGATGCCGATGGGGTTCCAAGTGAGTTCTTTGACTATTTCAAGGTATTAGCATGGCTTGCCCTCTCACCTTTTACGTTTAAAACACTAAAGGCTTCTCTTTCTTTGCTTTTATAATGTGGATTCGTCGTTAATTTGTCAATTGTTGTTAGGTGCTATGTATTCAAGGATTTCTTACATGTAGAAAGCACGCAGAACGGATTATTCTCTTAGTCGAAATGTTACAGGTTCATAATCTTCTGAACTGGAATCAGTCATAATATGGTAACAATCCTAATTACAATCTCTGGTGTTACTTCTATCAGGATTCGGGTTTCCCTTGCTTCAAAGGTGGTCCACGAACTATTCAAAACCTAAGAAAACGATTCCATCTAAGCTTAACTGAAGAGGTAAAACATTTTTTGTTACTCGTTCGAATTTGCATGTTCGACTACAGTTTCCTCATTCTTTGCTTTCTGCTTTCTTTTTTTCGGGGGATCACAAAACCAGCAATGTGTCTCTTTGGTACTCTCTCTAATCAGTGGTAGCTTAGATGCTTGGCGGACACGACAGTATGATTATTACCAAAGGGTCTTAAATGGAATATTGTGATCCAACCTAATAAGGGTAACAAGAAGAAACTCACAAACAATTGGGTCTAGCTCATAAAACGTTGCGTTTTAGAGGAACCCTTATTCATAGTTGTAGCACTCAGAATCCTTCCAAAGGCAGCAAGAGAAGGGATCGTGTGTTTGCGTGTGGGTTCGGGGAAGAAGAAACCAAACCAGTCACACATGCGACTCACACGTTGAAGAGAAACTACATCTTGTGTACAGAGTTATGATTTTTGCAGAGGTTTTTGATTTTTATTTTACTTACTTGCCACTTCATGGAGGAAAAAAATGAAGATAATTTGGCAGAAGCCTTAATTTTTCTTCCTCCTTGAGGGCTCAAAACAATACCTTTTGCAGAGGACCAAAAAAAAGGTAATGTTTTGTTTTTTTATTTGTTTTTAGTGAAAAGTGATGATGTGATATAATCTGTATAAATCGTGTATTCTCTTTTTCTTGTTGTGGTTAAAATGAGTCTGAGAATTGTTTGTTTTCACATAATGGAAGTTGGAATATAAAAGGAGATAGCTTTTTATATATATAAGAAATCAGAAGATATGATTGATCTTGAAGGCTTTAAAAGCCAAATAACATACATGAGCAAAAATAAATGTTGTTGCCAATTGAAGTTATAAATTTAAACTCAAAATCAATATAGAAAAAATAGTACCAAAGCTAAGGAATCTCCATAAAAAGAAATAAAAGTTTAAGCAGAGAAATATCTTTTTTCGATAGAAGTTGAGCCAAAAGAAATATTAAAAAAAAATCCAAATATTAATTTAGCTAAAATTTGCAACATCTCATACGAAAAGAAAGGCAAAAAAAATTAAGCAGAAAACGATTTTGACTTGTTTAGGACATCAGTACTCTAAATTTTATTCTAATTTCTATATTTAAAAAAAAAAATTTAATAGTGCTCTATTTTTTGCTCTAAAAATAAAAATCACTATATTTTACTTTAAATTTGGAAGACTCTATTTTTTAGTGTAGAGCTTTTCTTTACAAAATAATCATTAAATTCTAATATATTATTATTTTATTATATGATCAAAATATATATAGTACAAAATTTTAAACAATTTTGTTTATGTGATGTAATAAAATTTTATTTTAAATAAATTATTATTTACTAATTTTATTATTTGCTATTTAATATAAATAGATAAAATATGTTGATTTGTAAAATTAAAAAATATCTTAGAAATTTATAACAAATAGAATAAAATAGAACTCTATTTTTTGATTATAAGCTGCTTGGATAGAGATATCAAATCATTTACTATGACACAAGAACATATATATGGAATGAAAAAAAAATGGATCAGTCACGCGCTTATAATTCTCGAAATTTAAAAGTCCACGGAATTTGAAACACGCGCTCAACGCGCGTTTGATGCGTGGGTCAGTTTCAACGCGAGTCGGATTCAATATTACGCTCCAACAATAGCGGTTAACGCATGGGCTAGGGCCTATTATTTGATCTACTTAACGTATGGGCATGGGCTATAACGCCTCATAATTTTTTAATTGTGCACTCTCATGTGTAATTGGGCCCTAGTTTTGGGCTCTTTTAAACGTTTTGTTCCTCTTTACATGGAAAACCTTTCATACAAAAAACAATAGACAAATAATCCTGTAAAAAACAATAGACAAATCATCTGTAAATTACAAAATATTATAATTTGTTAGAAAGATATGTAATAAAATTTCTTCTGAAAATTTTAAATAAACAAAGGCCTTTTTACAATATTATACAAACCATACATTTACTTATGAAATCACTTAGTTATCCTCATCTTAAAAAATTAAATAAACAAAGACTAATGTTGAATATTTTATGTAGATACTGATTCATGGCTCTCTCTTCTTTTGTGATGGCAACAGAAGAACTTGTTGAAGCTTCACACATAATATACTAAATGGTCCTAAGATTGCCCGCTGCTTCTTGTGTCATCAGGATTACTGGCTTGCACAGGAGGGGTAAATGAGTCAATCAGATCTTGCATTTCTATGTACAGCTCGTTGCCTTGATCCGATACTCCACTAAAATTGCCATCTCCTAAGCAAAGTTGAGCTTCCTCATTTACAGGCTCATGTCTAACCTGTAGAGTCAGAAACAATCAACATAAGTTTCTTTAAAAAACACTGAATCTGATTAATCAAAACTATGATGCAGAGACTTACATCATTTTGGTAGTTGAATCCGTCAAAAATTAAACACTCATCATTATCAACAACAAAGAGATCCAACAACGAATTTAACTCGTCGTCATCAGGAAGTGTCTGAGGAACTTCAGCAATAGGAGTAGAAGACATAGGAGCTTGAGCTACAACATCACTTGTTAGAGGTGGAAGCACTGGAGGAATTAGTGGTGGTACATCAGAGACGCATGATTCTGATATCACTCCAAAGAAACAATCTTTAGGAATGTGTGAGTGTGAGGCCATAGCAGCTAGACAGGTTTCTTTGCTAGGACCAGGATCAGCGTTTTCTTCAGAAGGGATAGTTACAAGAATCGTGGTATTTTCATCTTCTTCATCACTCCAATCTTCTTCTTTAAACGGAGCTCCATATTGATCTCCAAGTCTTGGTCCAAGTCCATTTTTCTTAAAGAGAACACAAAGCACATAAGCATCCTGCAGAACACAACAACACATTTAGTAAACTTGCAAGAAATCAACCTTTTTTTGTCAAATTAGATCGAAAAGGCACAGTTCATAGACAATACCCAAACCCCTAAACTCCTAACAATATCATGTGGTACAAGGTTTGTACTACAAACGCCGAATTCAGGTGGAGAAGGCACTCAACCACGTGACCAAAAGGCAAGAACTTAACTTTTTAGAGGAAAGAAACAGCTTTTCAAGTTCATTACCTGAGGAACATTCTTCTGCGCCAATACTTTATCTTCAAGTCTGTATTCATGAATGACCCAATCAGTCCTATCACCTCGAGGTGTTTTCCCAAAGTGATAAATCAAAGTTCTTATCTTCCCCACGACTTCATTATTGTAAGAAACATCTCTGTCTCTCCCTGAAGTCTTCCAGTAACCAAATTCAGTCGATCGGTTCGCCTTACAGCTTTTGGAATACTTCTTTTCTCTTGGGCAAAAGAAATACCACTTAAGATCTCCAGTCCCTGAGCAGGATTTATCTGTAGCAGATGAACAAGCACCAAGTAAGCTACAACAGAAACAAGAAAGGATCAAACTTTCCCAAAACAGAACAGAAAGAGTGAATTACCAGGTAAATCAGGTGGTTCAAACTTGTAAATGTCGATCTCAGCAATGGGATTATTTCTGAACTTTTTCCCCATAACTTTCCTCTTTAAGTAATATCTCACAAGTTCAACATCAGTTGGATGAAAACGAAATCCAGGTGCCAAGTTAGTTTTCCTCATTGGATAAGAAGACAACCCCAAAGAGGAAAACTTTCACAACACTAAGTTACTTCACTCACTAGTAAAGCAACAATTTCAGACTCACTGTAACAAAAAGATCCAACAGAAACAAATACTATTTACTAAAAAGGAAACAACAGAGAATTGTGAAGAAGCTAAGAAGAAGAAGAAAGAAAAGAGCAAAAAAAAAAAGGGCTTGAGAGATTTCGAGTACAAAGATCAACGTTTGAACATGATTGTTTGAAAGCACCACAACCTCACTTTGCTCATATAACCACAGTCACACCAAAGGAACGATGGATTCTTCTTGCAGATATCAACAGACATCTGTTTTGCAACACAAACAAACAAAAACCTGTTTTTTAACACAAACAAAAATCAATGATAAGAACAAATTCTAGGGCTAATTTCTACAGTAAAATTAACTTTTTTGATCAAGGAAAACATAATAAGAATCGATGTACGTTAGATCAAACCCAGAAATCATAAGAAATGAAACTCCATTTTTGAAGAAAATAAACAAAGAAGAAGAGATACTTCATCAGAGTAAGAAACATTAAGAGAATTCATAGTATAAGAAAAGGAGAAGAAACAAAAAGAGTAAAGAAGAGTCGTACCCGGAGAAGGAGAAGTGGAGGAAGGAGACGACTGAGGTCGGAGGAGAGAGAATGAAAGAATAGCTTGAAAGAGAAGCCAGATAGAGAATGAGAGACTGGGGGGTTTAGGGTTTATATGGATCGATTTACGCGTTATTGGGCTAAGTTATTTTGCAGCATATAACTAAAATTTAATTTTATGAAGTTTTTGTATTTTTGAGTTTTTTGCTTCGTTTTAAAAATTGTGGGGTTAACTACTTTTAGGTTATGTTTTTTCTAACGAACTTTTTTTGGAATTTTGCAATACATAACAAAAAATAAAATTTTATAAAGATTTCTATTTATGAGTTTTTTTACTTATTTTTTTAATTGTGGGGTTTGCTTCTTTTTGGTTATGGTTTTTTTAACGAAACTTTTTGAAATTTTGCAACATATAGCTAAAATAGAATTTTATAGTTTTCACTTTTTTAAAAATTGTGGGGTTTACTACTTTTTGTTATGTTTTATTTTAAAAAAAAACTTTTTTGGCTATAATCATTCTTCCTATTTCTACCATAAGTTAATTATATGTAAAGTACAATTTAGTTTCGATAGTTCAATCTACTTTTTAATGTGTTACTAATATAATATGAAGATATGTGATAAATTTTGATCTCTACTTAAAAAGAGAAATTAAAAGTAATGAGAGGGGATAAATATTTTTGATCTGATTAAAATTTTACATGATGTTCTTTTTATTGGAATTAATTCCAAAATTTGTATAACATATCTGATATTGTTTGGATTTTGAGAGGCTTGAATTATGAAACATATTTTGTCAATCCAATTGTTTAAAAAATAATAAAGAGTAGGAGTATATTTCTTTTTCAAAATTTAATTTAAATTTAATTTATTTGCAACATTGAGTTAAGAATATTATGTTGTCAAGGTTAATTTATGTTTAAGATATATGAAAATAAAATTTTTATATATAATAAAATTGTAGCGTTAAAAATTTTCTAATAATTAAATATAACAAAAATCTACTATATGAAAAAAAGAAAGCTAAACATAAACATTTTTTTGGTAAAGTATATAATGATATAAATTGTATACGAGTTTATAAGAATCTCTTATATAATAAAACTGTAGTGTTAATTTAAAACACCATGTTATATTAGTCTGTTTTGGCCTACAAAATATTACGACAAATTTGTTATTAAGAAATAATAATTACATAATATTTGTATCTCTTATAATAAAAAAAATTATCTCTTGATAACATATTATATTATCTACATAGTATTATTATTTTGCTTTAACTTTAAATATAATATAAACGGAAAGCAATTAATCTAACTTAGATTGTTTACTGGATGTTAGAAATTAATATAATCCATTTAAGTTATCAAGCCTTTATAGTATTAATATTAAATATAATAATTCACCAACTAATATAACAAATATTTTGTATAATCATATGTTATAGTTGTGTGCACATAACTTATAAACATACGATATAGTAACGTTATCTATCTGTTATTCCAATAGTCATCGTTAGTATTTTTTAATATCGTTATTATTAATTTTAAACATAAAATTTAATCTTCAAGTAAGAGATTTTAAATAAGTATAACACCTTATCTTAATTAATTGCTAATATTTAAGGTATATTATACAAGATATATTCCTAATCAATATCTATTTTAAAGTTATACTCCTAATCCTAATAGGAAAATTATATCATACAACTTATATTTGATACTCATCTCATGACTATTATCATGACACCAATAATTTTCAACAATTCTCAATCTTCTTTTTTATCGGATGTCCTCGAAGGGACTCTCAAACTTCTTTTTCTCTCGATTTTTTTGTCCTTAATCATGTATTTCTCTGAATTTTTTTTGTTGAAACCATACAAACAAAACTGGAGAATTAAAGTTAAAATTCTCAACCTCTAGAAAGTATACACTAGCATAGAGCCATAGAGGGATGCAATTATGGAGCACAAAGTATCAGACGGAGCTTGTCTTCGCTTCATGCAGAATTTGAGGCATTACTCTGGGCCATGACATGTCTTTCTTCTCTACAGATCGAGGAGGCGGAGTTCCTAGTAGATTGTTTGGAGCTCACCAAGATGATCGGGGAACCTCAGGAGTGGCATGCCTTTATTCCGTATCTAGATGATTTCTCAAGAATTCGAAGCTCATTCCGGCCGTGCTCCGTCACCCACTTTCCACGAACACTAAATCACAAGGCTGATCACCTCGCCCGCACAGTTAGAGGGTCGTCTCGGTCTCAAGCTTTTGTGAACAACGTGTCTCTTCTGTAGCTTCTATAGGCTCTGTTTCTCATAACGAGTAAAGTTGACAAAAAAAAAAGTATACACTAAAGAATTTAGTTAAACCATGATATAGTTTTTTGTGATTCTAAGATATGTAACTAATGATTTATCTATTTGCATATTTTTATAATGATTAAGAATACTTTCTAATTAATTTATATTTATATAAAGTGATAAAATTCACTGTAATGTGAAAAAGAAACTGGTTTCTAAATTCGTGAATCATTACAAAATTACATGTTTTTCTTGCAATCGGATCTTATCGTACTTCTACTCATAAGTAAAAGTCTCATTTGTATATACAATCTCGGTTAAGTCAACTGATCTTCTCCCATACTCGGTTTTGGGATTAAAATTTGTAAATTACCGTGAATTATTTGATGAGTGTCTTGAAGATATATATTTTATAGGTAAATAATATTTTCTTTTAAAAATATTTTATTTTTCAATTTTTTATTATAATTGTTAATAATCTTGTTATTTATTTATTTGTTTTATAGGTATCATTAGACAATTGGTCCGTGTTGTAATACCGAAGTTCCTGAAGAGAATGGAAAACCAAATAAACGAATAGCTTTAGTCTTAGAAATATTGTGTAAGTTTTTTTTATATATTTTTTTTAACATTTTATTATTTATAAAATATTTAATGGTACAAAATTTATATTTTATTTTATACAATAAACTTATGATTATTTGTATTTTGTGGAGAAAATATGTCGAAATGGTTGAAGAGAAAGTCAAAAATGAATTTGCTCTCCAAACCATATTTATTTTGCAGATTTGCAAAATAAAAGTATTTAAAGGTATTTATATATGTCTTTAATATTTCACAATTCTAATTAATTTATAATTTATTCATATATTATTATTTTAATTTTAATTAATTTATTTTAAATATTATAATTATTTCTAATAGTTAAATCTGGTTTGATAATGAAAAAATTCTAAAAATCTTGAACTAATTATAAATAAACAAACATCGACAAAAATAAAAAAAACAAACATATATATATATGTTTATTACTAACATAGATTTATATACATATACTATTAGTAATTTAGATATACAAAAAATATAATTTAATATTCGATTTTCTACTAATTTAAATATGTATAAAAAATATAATTTTGATAAATAAGAGTGGAAGCTAAGGAACAGAAGAGCATCTACTGATTGGCCCGATGACTTATCCCAAATTCAGTCTTGCTCATTTTTTCCAAACACTTTGCGTCTTTGACCTTATTGGTTTGTTCAACATTAAGATATTTTATTTATCAAAAATAAAAAAAATTAAGATATTTTCTAAATTGTGAAATGTGAAAGGAATTGGAAAGATTCTTTACGAAATAAACAGTGTAATTTCTCTTTATATTTTGTTGATCTCTCTAACGAGATGTTACAAATTTTGTTAATAATTAATTTTAACCAGTAACCAATAAAATTTGTAGTGAGGTTCTTTATCTCTATAAGCTTGAGGACAGGCAATAACATGATTGAAATACGCATACAAAATACAACTTGCTCAACAAAACTATTTCGAAAAGTAATGTATGTATACTAACCGGGCTTAGTCCGGTATAACCCTTAGTTTTTTAGAAATTTACAATATGAATAGCTTACAATAGGCACATATTATTTAGAAGATCAGATTTTGGGAAAATGAATATTTTTAAGTAATATTAAATATTTATGGATCATTCTCAATCTGTTTTAGAACCTAAAGTTGATATAACAGACATTTTTGCATTTTTCCAGTTATGTGATTCATGTAAATAATTCTTCTAGTTGCGGTATTTCCTAAATAATAATTTTGAATTATGCCGATTCACTTTCAGTTTAGTAATTAGGATGATTTAGCTAATGACTCAGACACAATGGTTCGATTCCTCTCACTACACTAGTAGATTAAAAAATAGATTTTATAATATGTGTTTTTAGGTTATAGATTATCGATCCAATTGTTGATAAAAAATAAAATAATTTTGAACTGTTATTCATCTACATTTCAAATAGACATATTTGAATATCACTAATTAAAAAGATATTTTTTAATGATATAAAAATAATTATTATACCTTAAGTCTTTTCTTTTTGTTGAAATAAAAAATTTATTGCTCAACAAAAAATAATTTTTTAAAAGTTATTAAAATTCGTAAAATAAGTTTAACAATACTAGATTATGTTTACAATTACGGTGAAGTGTCTTTTGGCAAAAGATTAGGCAACAAGTTCTTCACTTTCCACATTATGAAATATGGGTCATTGAGCTCAATGTCATATATAATATCGAAATTAAGTTCATCTCTAACCAAACCTCACATTATACGACTCTATAAAGTCAAATTCTAATAAAAAAGATAGTAAATATGATATTCAATCTTCACTAAAGAATATTTTTTGTATATTAATGTTAAACTCGTGGGAAGGTTTATTGGTGATGTCATTTTAAAGGATTTAGAAATATTTAAAAATCTATGTAAAGTTTTGTGTTTTTATTATCATAAAGACTTTACAACTCTAACTCAAAATAACAAGTATTTGGTTATGATTTAAGTTTTTGTATTTAAAAAAAAAATCATTACCACTCCACATAAATCCATCAAAAAAATCAAATTCATACTCAAATCTTTAATATTGAATATGAGATGATTTTAATTAGAATTTACAGATAAAAAAACTAATTAGGAATTATTTTAAGTAAGATTTACAACTAATAGAACCAATTGGATTTAGCGTTTATAACATGGGCCATATAGTTAGATTATATAATATGGGGATGTAAGTTTAAAACTACAAAAGGTATAAGGCCGTATAACTAATTTATTGCTTTTCAAACAGGGGACTTTCTTCGTCAGATTAAATCCTTTATCCTCTGAAAATCGCAACTTTAGAAGAGACGCAACGAAATGGCGAGCCTTGTCTTCAATACTCCATGGCTTAGGGTTCGGTCTTTACCGGATTTTACACCTAACTTCCTCAGACGGCGTCAATCTTCTTCATTTTATTGTTCTCGACGAGGCTTCGCGGTTGTTGCGTGTTCTTCACCTAACAATAATGGTGGGTCTGTCAGAGTTCGTTTTGCGCCTTCTCCTACTGGGAATCTCCATGTAGGTGGAGCAAGGACTGCTCTTTTCAATTACTTGTTCGCGAGGTTCGTGATCTGATCAACAGTCCTTTTCATTGTGAACAGAAAGATATCGAGAGTTTTGGGTTTGTAATGTGATGAAGTTTACAGGTCTAAAGGAGGAAAATTTGTTCTGAGAATCGAAGATACGGATTTGGCGAGATCAACACGTGAATCTGAAGCCGCTGTTCTTCAGGATCTCTCATGGCTAGGTCTTGATTGGGATGAAGGTTGCTTCTTGTTCTTCTTTTGTGTTATTTTAAGGGTGTTGCAATGGTGGTGTGATGAAGATTGAGATTGAAATTGTAGGTCCTGGGGTTGGTGGAGACTTTGGTCCGTATCGACAATCCGAAAGAAATGCTCTTTACACGCAATATGCAGAAAAGCTTATAGAGTCAGGTCATGCCTATCGATGTTTTTGTTCCGAAGAGGTAACTATCTTCAAATTCGCTAAACAATTTGCTTGGTTTTGACTCTGTTGTTGACTGTTATTAATTGCAATTGTTATGTAGGAACTTGCAAAGATGAAGGAGATTGCAAACTTAAAAAAATTGCCTCCTGTATACAGTGGTAAATGGGCAACCGCTAATGATGCTGAAATTGAGCAAGAGTTAGAAAAGGGAACACGTTTTACTACCCGGTTTCGTGTGCCAAAGAACGGGTCTTTGAAAATTAATGACTTGATTCGTGGCGAGGTATGATTTTTGTGTTTGTTCTTAATCTATGGTTAGATAGGATTATGCTGCAAACTTTTGTTGTGATCTTGGAAAAGTTAGTTTCTAACTATTTCACTATAATAAGGGTCTATTCATTGATGCATGTTTTGAAAAGCTCGATTATCTCGTTTTCTATGAACCTGGTATGGTTATTGACATGTGTGATAGTGTCTTGAAGGTATGTTGGAATTTGGATACACTTGGAGATTTTGTGATAATGAGGAGTAATGGCCAACCTGTTTACAACTTTTGCGTTACGGTAGATGATGCTACCATGGCAATATCGCATGTTATAAGGTTACTACTCCAATGTCTTCTTTTGCAACGAGTATTTTTTTAAAGCATATTTGAATGTGATCTTGACCAAATCTATTAACTTTCATTATAGGGCTGAAGAGCACTTACCTAATACTTTGAGGCAGGCTTTAATTTACAAGGTACGCACTAGACTATATGTGTTTCTTTCGAATGCTTCCAACAGTCACGTGATCCTGAAGATTAGAGGAAGAATTTGATTTAGTTCTGTCTGCATCAATCAATGGCAGGCTCTGGAGTTCCCAATGCCACAGTTTGCACATGTTTCTTTAATTCTTGCGCCAGATAGAAGTAAATTGTCAAAGCGACACGGGGCAACTTCTGTAGGCCAGGTGTTTAGAGCTGTCATTGCCTTTTACTTTACATTGATCATAGGTTACTCAACTACTGTTTCTTCATCTAATATCTACTTCCTTTAATAATAAAAATTAACAGTACCGAGATATGGGATATCTGCCTCAAGGAATGGTTAACTATTTAGCACTCTTAGGTTGGGGAGATGGCACTGAAAATGAATTTTTCACACTCGATGAACTTGGTACGTTGTTTTTGTTGACTATAAGTTTGCTTTGTTTGATCTTTATCGTCATCCTTTCCTTTTCTGATTTCTTCGTTGAATGTTGTTCTTGATTTGCAGTTGAGAAGTTCTCGATTGAACGCGTCAACAAAAGTGGCGCCATTTTTGATTCTACAAAGTTAAGGTAATTGTAGAATTTGCTTAGCTGTTTGAATTCTCCAATCTTCTTCTTTCTTGTTTTCTCATATCTGTTTGTTCTTTATTTTTGCTAATAACTAGCTTCAATTTTGCCTATCTATACTCTTAAAGATGGATGAACGGTCAACATCTGAAGGCACTTCCATCTGATAAACTAACAAAACTTGTTGGTGAGCGATGGAAGAGCGCCGGTATCTTAACAGAATCCGAGGGAAGTTTTGTAGAAGTAAGGTTCCTAATCATGTCTCCACAATTTTGTGTGATCCTAATATAAAGACTTGGAGTTTAAGAACAACAGCTATTATCTGTACAGACTTATTGAGTTTGACCGTTTTGTTGAAGTATAGGAAGCTGTTGAGCTTCTCAAGGATGGGATTGATTTGGTGACAGATTCAGACAAAGTACTTTTGAACTTGCTTTCATATCCTTTACACGCTACATTGGCTAGGTAACTTGTAGACCACTTGTTCCTCGTGCATTGTGGTGATTTTGAGTTTTTTGAGTTTTTTGCTACACCTGATGCAGCCCTGAAGCTAAGCCTGCAGTGGAAGACAAGCTTCATGAAGTAGCAGCCAGCCTCATAGCTGCTTATGACAGTGGTGAGATTCCAAGCGCTTTAGCGGAAGGACAAGGAGCTTGGCAGAAATGGGTGAAAGCCTTTGGCAAATCAATGAAACGCAAAGTTAGCCATCTCTCTAATCCAGTTAATTCCGAGACATTCTACGTTATATAAATGAACAAACCTTACAAGAGATATTTCTTATACTGGTTACAGGGCAAATCACTTTTCATGCCGCTACGAGTCTTGTTAACGGGAAAGCTCCATGGGCCTGAGATGGCCACCAGTATTATTCTAATTCACAAAGCTGGAAGTTCCGGTGTAGTGGTTCCTGAGGCTGGGTTTGTGTCCATGGAAGAACGGTTTAAGATGCTTAAGGAGGTAGACTGGGAAGCTGTAAACAAAGGTGACAGTGTTGTGCCTGTTGAAACTACAGCTGGTGTATCAACCTGACAAAACTCCCCTGTTCTTTTCCTTATTTTTTGGTTAGTTGGTGAGAAAGACAGCTCACAATTTTGTTCCTCGTGCATTCTTTTGCACCGAAACAAATGGCACAACGAAATTTGTAGATTATATTTATCGCGAGCATACTTAGGAACAAACGAGAGATCTTTACAACATTAGCAGTTTTAGTTTGCTTTATATGCTTTGTTTTCTGAACATATGCATATTGTTTATATTATTTTTCCCTCTTTAAGATAAATCCTATTGTCTACAATGAAACATTTGCCATTGAGAGTCCAAAATTTGACCTGATCCAGATAAAAGTTGCAGGTTTTTTGGAGTTAAACCGGATCACTCTGTTTCAGGCTTGACCCAAGTGGTTTCTAATAAAACAGAGGACCAAACAGAGATTGTTGGAGTTTAGAGAGATGTGTGTGGTGGGGACTGAAGCGAATCTAACCACAAACATTTGAAAGAGAATCTGAAAGACTCAAAACTTAAAAGGCTTAAAGCTTTGAGTAATAAGAAAAGGTTTGAAGTTTTGCCAATAGGACTAAAGGGAAATCTCACCTTATCCACACTCCAACCACAATCCCTTATTACGTTCATGTCCACGTCATCATCATCATCCTCAATCTTCTCTAATACTAAAATCTAATCTCTTCCTTCCTCACTCACCAAATTAAACCCAAAAAAACTCTTGAATTTCCCTAAAATCAAAAGAAAGTGATCTTAATGGCGGCCATGAACTCGAGTGTTCTCACCTGCAGCTATGCAATTGCTGGAACTGGCTCAGTAGAGCTAAACCAGAAAGTGGGTTCAGCTAATTTATCAGTTGGGTTTGGTCAGAAGAAACAGAGTATGCCTGTGATCAAAGCTCAAAGAGTTGTTAGTGAAGATGTTGATGGAAGAAGATCCGCCATGGTTTTCTTAGCTGCTACGCTTTTCTCATCTGTTGCTGTTTCTTCTTCTGCTAATGCTAGCGTCTTCGATGAATACCTTGAGAGGAGTAAAGCCAACAAAGTAAGTCTTTGAAAGTTTGAATCTTAATGTCTCTCTAAAGATCCTGAAGGTTCTGGCTTTTTTGTTGAATATAGGAGCTTAATGATAAGAAGAGATTAGCTACAAGTGGAGCAAACTTTTCGAGAGCATTCACTGTTCAATTCGGAAGCTGTAAGTTCCCTGAGAATTTCACTGGTTGCCAAGATCTTGCCAAGCAAAAGGTTTGTCCAAAAGTCCAATTCTTTTCTGTAGTGAGTAATTAGATTGAAGAGATGATAATGATGATGATGTTCTTCTTTGTTTACTATTATGCAGAAAGTCCCATTTATCACAGAAGATTTGGCTTTGGAATGTGAAGGCAAGGACAAGTACAAATGTGGTTCTAATGTTTTCTGGAAATGGTGAAGAACTTTGATTGTTTGTTTTCATCTATTCTTATATATAAATCCAACAATGTATCTCTCTCTTCATCGAAAATTCTCATCTGAATCTATCAAAGTTAAACTCTATTGAGAGATTAGGAAATATTGTTCGCACACAATGACCAATTGTAGTCTTAACTTTACCAAGTAACCTCAAGAAAGTTCTTCACCTTCAAGAACAAAAAAAAAAGCGAATAATACAAAAAAATGACTCAAACTCAGACTCAACACTACTAATAAAAAAAGTAAAAAGAATTACCTAAAATACGACACAAAAAGAGAAGATTATTTATACGTACAAAAAAGAGTGGAATTGAAGAAAGTCTTTGTTCTTAAGAGATAGCATAAGTTAGTGTTTCTACTTCCTTTGGTCGCCAAATTGATTTTTGAACTGAGAGCAAACCTTCTTTTTCTTTAGAATAAGTCATTCTAACTTCCCATTTCATTGCTTTTACCAATGATTCCACTTGTTGTATCGTTTCTGCATTGTCTCGAACTATTAGTTTCCCTTCCGGTCGCAAAACCCGATCCACTTCAGCTATCACTGCTGTTAGATTGCATCTGCAAAAGTACAAAAACCTTGTGTTATGTTTTACTGTTATGTTGTTTGTAACAGAGACGATTTATTATACAACAACCTTTGTTTAAGTTTGGAGAAAAGATGGTCAGCGTGAAGAAGATCGTATGATCTCGGGTAAGTACTGAAAGATTCACACCAATCGTGGTAGATACCGAAAAGACCTCGTTCATAGATTATTGCAAGTGTGTCTGGTGAATCTATTGGAACCACATTCATGACCCACACTTTCAAATCTCTTAGAGCCGCCGCAAAACTGCAAGAGAATCAATCAACACAAGCATTAACGATGCAGGAAATATGGCCTTCTATATTATCTAAATTCGGATAAAAGCAAATCATGTTTAACTTACCCTCCATAAACGGCTCTCATGTCCATCACATTTCTAACGGATTTCCAATTGATTCCTAGACCTTTGAGGTATGATTTGGTCACTACACGTTTCCAGTGCTCATTATCAGCGCTGAAATCTTCTGGTGCTGCTTTTCCATAAACTCCTGTCTGAGAACTCGATAACCAGTACGGTGGTTTCTGTAGTCTTGCTGGCCATTGCTCGGGCCACTGAGATCCACGCTGTGTTTTGTCCTCTGGTGCAGTGTGCATACATGCTTGAAGTGGCACTTTCCTATAATAATCACGACACAAAAATGTATTCGTAAACGTAGATAGGTTGAAATTTCAACACAAAATCGAAATAATTGAAAAAATTAATAATACCATGATGCATTTGGATCATCAGAGTCAGGACAAATTGGAGGTTGCTGTTCTGTTCTGCTGGTGTAGCACTCATTTGAAGTAGGCTTTCTGTAAGTAGCTACACCTACTCCATTGATAGTGTCCTTGTTAATGGATATGAGTTCCCAACACATTTTCTTAATGAGTTCACTCATTGCTGCAAAGTAACCCACATGAGGTGTGAGAAAACTTGCTCCAATGCAAACTATATAAGAATAAGAAGAATAACGTTTTTTACAACCTTTCCAAATTTCAACATCTTCGGCCTTCTTCTGATAAACAGGAGTAGCAGACCACACAAAGTAGCCACCAGGTCTCAATACACGGTTCAGCTCCAGAAGGAGTTTACCACCTATCCATGTATTGTGCATCAGAAATAGATAACAAAAAGATTGAAGGATCACTAGAAAGAGACGGATCCACCAGGAGTTTCCCATGCAAAGACTACATCTATAGCGGCTACGCTGCTAACCTTCAATATGCCATGGCACTCTACAGCGAGCACAGTGAACTATGTCAAAAACTCTGCCAGGAAAAGGTAGCCTTGTAGTGCCCATAACTGCAGAAATGGCCGGAATGCCTCTCTCAAGAGCAAATTGCACTTGCGCTTCATGTTCATCTTTAGGTGCAAGAGACATTGTAATGACATCTCTGTCAAAGAGGAAACCTCCAAAGCTTGCAACACCACATCCAACATCCAAGACCACACGAGAGCGTTTACCCCATGCTATAGCAGGGACAGACTGGAAGGCAGATTTACATCAGAGGGGGAATCTCATAAGCACAAATATTACCCTCAAAGTAGTCAAAGTACAAAACAATTCAGACTTTCTAAGAAAATAAGTGGATACATAGAAGAAACATGGGTATGGGTGACAAAATATTGCATACAGCAGTAATGTAATTCAGACTTTCTAACAAAAGCATCTGAATACCAACCTCCTGTATGAAATCGATGTAATGGAGAGCACCATGCTTGAATTGGGTTCCTCCACCAGGAAAAGTTAGATACTCACCGCTAACTTTAACCCAATTTTGATGCCCCTTATACTCAGCAAGCTTGGTATGAGGGACGTTGGTGTACCAGATCTGCGTATACAAAAATATTTGTGTAAGGTTCACTGTAGATGAGAATACATCTACATGGGAGCAAACAAATTCAACAAACCTTTTCTCGACTTTTGGGCCACCCAATTGGACGCTTGTATCCTTCAGGCAAAGGAACTAGGCACGTAGGTGGGCTGTCTGGGCAATGCCTCTCGCGATGCTCATAATGTTTAGTACTAGGAAGATGCTTGATGGCTTGCACATTATCGAGACAGGGAATGTAATCAGGTCCGGCAGTTGTATTGCAGAGTGTCCATTTGTAATCAAGTCTATCCCCAGAACCCTTCTGAGCATCTTTCTCATTTTTGGACTCTGTTGCCTGGGTTGAAAATGAACCATTTTGTGCCATAGTTTCATTCTGTAGCTCTAACTGTGCCCCAGGAGGTGAAAGATCACCTGAGGTATCGTTTCTAGGTTGACTCTCTTGATCTACTTGAACTTCGACATTTGTCTCAGTGCTTTCCTTCTCAGTATTGGTTTCAGTATCTCCATTTTCTGTATTGGTTTCTTTATCCTCTTTGACAGATTTTGAATTTGTATCATCGTCACTGGATTTTTTCTCACTGTTATCAGACTCAAATTTCTTTTGGTTTTCAACATCCTCACCGGACTCGTTATCCTCCGTTTCGGGTTTACTTTGCTTTCCATTCGAGTCAGGATTTTCTTCATCTGGGTGGTCTTTCAAATCTTGTTTCTCACCTAAATCATTTTCAATACCATTTTCTGACTTGGAGTCATCGTTTTCATTTTTCCCACCTTCGGTCTCACTTTTTGTCTCACCAGATGAAGTAGACTCTCCTTTATTTTTCTCTTCTTTCTGCTCTTCCTGGTTCTCTTGTTTGCTTGAGCTTTCATCATCTCCTTTCTTATCCACATTCGGTGTTTCACCAGATGCGTTTTCATTCTTCTGGCCATTGCCCTCCTCCGCAAGTGGGGTCATCTGTTTCTTTATCCCATCTTTGCTGTCCATAGAAACCACATCAACATTCTGAGCAGGTCCAACAGAAGATGATTGCATCATCCAGATCCCAACTAAGCATAGGGCCACAAACACGACTACTGTCACTGTTGAGCAATAATTTGATGAGGGCCTCCTGTTGTTATCAATCCTAGTATACCTTGGTTGCGCCATGGTTCTGATTTAAGCAACAGATGTGTGTACGCCTAAACGAATAGAGAAATAAGGAAACGCAAGTTAAACGAGTGCTAAGATCTATATCATCATATCCTGAGACACAGCAAGGCGAGTGTAGTAAACAATTGCAAGCAAAGAATCATGATTCTTCATTTCTTAACTCGAGAAAACTGCTATATCGTATTTTTATAAAATGCAGATATCAACTCAATTTTCTCTAACTTCAATGGATGAAAAAAAAATTGAAGAGATATTGCTAACACTAAAAACTCATAGAATTTGCGAGGCCATGCGCATGGTTGTTTAATTGAATTCTGGATAAGAGGAAAACAAACAAAATCGAGTTGAGATGTAACACAGATCGAAACGAAAGGTACTGTCACCAGATCTGCTTAAACCCTCGGGATTACAGTTCAAACCAAATACCGACGAGCAACGAAATCATCGAGTGGCCTGTCACGGCCACAAAAACTTTCAAAATCACTCCTAATTACTCCCGCGACATAGATTTACACAATTCTTAGCCAAAAAAGGGATCAACTAGGGAAATCACAGAATTTCAAGTTAAAATAATCAAGGAACAAAACGATACCGCAAAACCACCTCTACCAAAAACCTCAAGAACGAAAAATCTATGAACATAATAAAGAAGTAAAATAACAACAGATCCGCAACAGATCTCGGTAGAACAACCATATTTCTACATCATTCGAGATCATCACTAACCCAAAAAAACGAAAAAAGAGACAGAGGAATGTGCACAAAACGTACCTGATACAGGCAAGAAGCAATGCAGATGGCGAAAGAAGGGAAAATCTAATTTAAATTTCCAGCTACGGAACCATTGTCCGTCACTTTCTCGAGAAAATTCGAATGGCACGAGATAATTGTTAGGAGAGAGTGAGATGAGGAGAGAAAGGTATATATAGAAAATAGAAATAGAGATTGATTGTTTGACAAAAAAAGAAGAAAGAAATAGAGATTGATTTGATCTTACGATTTTGATTTACACATCACACAAAACAAAATCTCTATTAGTGAATTAACAAAAAATATTATTATTTTGAATTTTACAATTTCTGAAAATAGGCTTATTTTAGAGGCTTAACGAAAGAGGAAACTACGGAGTAGCCATGAATTTAGTAATGGTCGAAAATCTACTTTGAAATCATTCATTTTTTTAGATTATTTTGGTTTAGCAAAGACTAGTTTAGTCAATTGCTTAAGACTTTAACATTTTTTTAATTAATTTTAATAATTATCATTATATATCATCATTAGATATGAATCAAGTTGTTGAGAGGTGGTTAACCACAGCATGATTTCAGCTAAAAGCAAAAATTCACCCTTTTAAAACTTTACTCTTTCATAAATTTTCAATTGAAAATAAATGATTTATTATTTTTTAATTCAAAAGTTAATCTATACGAATCTGATTAATTATTTGGATATAAAAATTCTTGGAATACTTACATATTATTATACTAAATATTTTAAGATAATTGAGTTCACCGATATTATACCAATAAAAATATTATATAGACATTAACTATTTGGTCAAACTCACTTCTTTTACCGCTAAACTAAACTTAGTCAAGACCTGGACTTCACTAGTAAAATAGATTGATTGTTATATATAAGCCCAATTTTAAAGCGATTCTCACTGTCTTCAAGAAACACAAACTTCATTTCACATATTCAATGTTAATATTAATTACACATAATGCTCAAACATAAATGAAGTTTTGAAGGTAATCATTGGAATTGATTGGTATCTTAATACACAAGTTTTGGCATGAGAACGAATAAAGTTAGAAATCAAAGGACCAATATGCTCTATGGACTTATTGAGTAATATCTTCAATCTCACTCCAACGATATCATTTAGTTTACTTAAAAGGACCAATAATTTTGTAAATTACGACTAAGACCCCTATAGTCTCGTAAGATACCTTTGCTTGTTTTATATAGAGAAGCCAGAGATGGTATGTCTCTGAATTTACTCATTTTGGAGAAAATAATAATACTTTAAAACACATCATTTTTGTTTGTTAACTAATAAAACACATATAACTTATGATCTATATAGCTTATACAAAACAAGTTTATTAAAAGTAATAGTAAACATAAAAACACAACATGTTTATAATTAAGAAGAATTTAATACTTAAAACAGAATATACTAGTATTTATTTTAATACGAGTGGATCTCAAATGAATGTTGCAATGTCGGTGTTAAAGTCCACGTGTCGAGAAGTTACCAACACGTCAAGGATGTCCTCCGCTCAAATTCCAATCCTTTAAGACGGTACTAAAAAATTAATCATAATTTTTTGGGTGGTTCAATTCGGGTAAAATATTATCTCTGTTCCAAATCGACTGGAAATAAATAAAGTCTTAAGTAAAAAGCTTTGAAGCCTCACAAAATGCATCGAAAGGCCTAATGGTGTTATGTTGATATTTTTGCAAAAAGGCAAAATATTTCTTTGGTTTTGGTTGATATTACATTCCAGACGATATCATAGAGTCATGTATGGCGACATACATAATAGAAAGAAACGTACATCCTAATATTAGAAAATTAAAATATTGTTTTGAGCAATGACTGCTTTGAAACTGTATATTTAGGAGGTGGATTGCCAGATAATCTAGAAGTCATATAGATAGTCACAAATCCAAAAAACTAGCCAATATTTTTTCTATATTTGGAGGATTTTAGGAGATTCATAAGCATGTTCATAGTGTTCTTAATTAATATAATTCCTAGTATTTTAAATTCAATAACTGATTTTCTAATCTGTATATTAGATAATTTGTTGATAATTCTTTTGTCAAGACACAATTTCTTTTACTTGTTTTTGAATGAATGAGTATTTTTTTTTGTCAAAATTGTATTACAACTGATCTACTTATTAGCTAAATTCTTATATAATGTAAACGGTGAATGAATTAGATTAGATTGGAAAAAACTAATGAATCTACATTTAACTTATACCTTGCTTTTTTTTTCTCTTCGGAAACAAATTTAAAGCGAAAACATAAATAACATGAAGCACCAAAATAATTACTACTTTATTGCGCCGAAAATTAAAGTAAGCAAACAAAAGAAGAAAAAAACAAATCAAGAAGGAAAACAAACACATCCACATCGACGTTGTTGATTTGACGAGTCACTCGTACAATTGATATATGTTTATCGACAAACGAACATGTGAGAGATCCAGATTCAGAGGTAGAGTCGTTATCGCTTGCTCTCCAGATCTATAGCTTAGTGCTCGTTCGTGGAAGAAGCGAAGCCATCACCACCAATCGTTTCAGGTTTTGATTCTTTCATCTTTCTTTCCAGAAATGTCAAAATCACGAGGTGTTTTTGTTTAAAACCTTATTCTTCGATATTGATGTTGGGTTTAACAGTCTTCTTTCGTGTGTTCTTCTGTTTGGATAGATTTTCTGATTTGGATTGAAGAACAACACACCAACCGTAAAAATTTAGTTGCTGAAGTTAGGGATTTGTATATTAAAACCAGTTGTCAAATTACTGATTGAATCCTTATGTTTTGCTTTTTCGTTTGAATGATTCAATCCATGTTTGGCTAAGATTTTGTTACATTATGTGATTTGTCTCTTCAAGGATTCTTGAACTTCAACAAACAGAGCAACGAGCTTTTTTGTTGAAAGAGTGGATGATATCTCTAGCATTCAATCTAAGATGTCTGGTGGTAAAAATTACATACTCGAAGGAAGTGTATCACTTGCCTTGATTGTCCTCATTCTTTTGGTGGTAATTCTCCTGGTTTCCGAGGAAAACCCGATTCATACTTCTCTCTTTGACATCAAAAGTCAGTTTGTAGCTTCTTCTTCAGGTATTTTATATGCTCTTCACAGATTTTACTATTCAGTTTTTGCTTATAATGATTCAAAGATTTCAACTCTAGTTATCTTAAGAAATGATAATCTGAGTTTGTGATACATTTTGGTTTCCTGTTCAGTTTGTAACTTTGCAAAGGGGAAATGGGTCAAAGACCAGAAGCGACCATTGTATTCTGGTTTTGAATGTAAACAGTGGTTATCAACTATGTGGTCCTGTAGAATAATGGGCAGACCTGATTTCTCATTCGAGGGTTACCGGTGGCAGCCAGAAGGTTGCAACATGCCACAATTTGACAGATTCACCTTCTTGAAAAGGTACACCAATTTTTTTCTCTGGCCGTGAATCTTATCAAAATTTCTGCTTCTCTTTGGTAAACTCTCGCTACTTTAACTAGTCGGAGAACTTCCAGCACTCTGTGATTTTGAATAATGAATATGATTGAACCATACATGGTCCTTTTTGTTATCAAAATTGCTTACTGTAGCTTTGCTTCTCCTTCCTTCTTTTTTTTCTTAGAATGCAGAACAAGACGATAGCATTTATAGGAGACTCATTAGGACGGCAACAATTTCAATCCCTGATGTGTATGGCCAGTGGTGGTGAAGAGAGCCCAGAGGTTCAAAACGTGGGATGGGAGTACGGTCTGGTGAAAGCTAAAGGAGCTATTCGTCCTGATGGTTGGGCCTATCGGTTCCCGACCACAAACACAACCATTTTGTATTATTGGTCGGCTAGTTTGTCAGATTTGGTACCGATGAAGAACACAGATCCACCTAGTCTAACCGCAATGCATCTGGACCGTCCACCAGCATTCATGCGAACCTACCTTCACCGTTTTGATGTATTGGTTCTAAACACAGGTCATCATTGGAACAGAGGTAAAATCGAAGGAAATCATTGGGTAATGCACGTCAATGGAACACGGGTTGAAGACAAATATCTCAAGGATATCAAAAACGCAAAGGATTTTACAATACACAGTGTTGCGAAATGGCTCGATGCACAGCTTCCATTGCATCCACGATTGAGAGCTTTCTTTAGGACCATATCTCCGAGACATTTTAAAAACGGAGATTGGAATACTGGTGGAAACTGTAACAACACAGTCCCTTTATCTAGAGGAAGCAAAATCACAGGCGATGATGGATCGATGGATAAAACAGTGGAGAGTGCTGTGAATGGAACAAGGATCAAAATTCTTGACATAACTGCACTCTCTGAGCTAAGAGATGAAGCTCATATCTCAGGATCTAAACTCAAACCAAGAAAACCAAAAAAAGTAAGTAACGTGACTTCAATTCCAACGATCAACGATTGCTTGCATTGGTGCTTACCTGGGATTCCAGATACATGGAATGAACTTTTCATAGCCCAGATTTGAATAATTGAACATCATCACACAAAAATGATAGTTCAGTGGATTGGCTCTGTTGATTCTTTGTTATAGAAAGGTTTTGTCCTTTTTCTTACATTCTTTCTGACAAAATAACAGATAGAGCTTATAGAAACTTTTTGAGACGGATACATTTACAGATGTATGTGATTCATATGTAATGGTTACAGTCTGGTTTTATATACGAAAAACATTGAACACAATCATTTTTCTCAACCGAAACCGGCCCGGTTAACAATTAAAATTTGTAATTGTCTTTAAGGACTGGTTTACAGGAAGAGAAGAAGACTTTTGTATTGTTTTGGCGGGCCCCACTTAGGTATATACCGTATATTTCAAAAAACGGAGATTTTTTTTTTTTTTTTTGATTTCTATAGAAATGGCGAATTTCGAGAAATTCGAGCCCATATTCGGAGAAGTCGTACCCGAACTTTCGGATTCGGGTTCGGGTCTTCTCCGGCGATGTCTCTTCCACGTCTACGCTTCCGATTCAAATAACTTAACTATCCATATCACTGACTTCGTTTCCGGCGTCTGGACGACGACGCTCTCCGTCTTGCAGCTAGACGATATGGTTTTTCAACTATTCCTTCTCCTTTTTTGCTTAATCTCGATGCTTAAACGAAGATCTCAATGGCTTGTTATTCGGATGACACTTTGATTTTTTACTCACGTAGATCTTAACACTTGATCTAAATGAAACAGAGGGATACTGTGGGAATTGGTGGTTCGTGGTCTGAGTTTCTCGATTATACTGTCGCGTCCTTGAAATCCGACAATGTGAAGCTTCTCCTTGGAGAAAATTCATCTTCAAATGGTAAAGTTTCCTCAAAATCTGTCTGATCAAAATGAAGAAGCTTACTTATTGAATACTCTTAATTGTTGTGTTGAGTATGACTTTTGTAGCCTGTTTGAGCTTGTGTTCAGTAGTGTACATGCTTCCCGACCTAAATTCAAAGCATTTCATTGGTTATCTTGGTATTCTTAGTCGTGTTGTTTTTTGTTTTTGTGTGTTTTTGATCACATACTGTTTTAGGTGTCGAGACTGCACGATTAGTTTCTCAAAAGGCCAAGGGAATGCCTCGCATAACAATTCGTCTAACAAAGATGATGGATTCATCTGCTAGTGAGGCGATGGCTAATCTGTCTCTCGAGTTGTTCAGGGCATTCAAGAGCAAGCAGCATCTACAAGGTAAACAAATGTACTTCAATGAGGCAACTCTACTGTTCTTGCAAATCAGACTAGACAGTCTTCATAGTAGTAGAGAAGTTCCCAAAGCAAAATGGTTGTTAAGACTCAAATGGCCATAAATGACAGATGTATGGGATCTTGGCTTCAGAATCTGGTTTCATTAGCAAATAGTGTCTGAAATGGAATGGGTCTTACTTTGGATGTTTTGCTCTTTTATCCTTATCTGTGCCAGCAGGAGAAGTAAGCTCTTCAGCTGCAGCAACTGATGGAAAGTTATCTTTGGTATGCGAGTTCTAATGGTTTTCTTTCTAATCAACAGTTTTTGAACAAGGCTACAATACTTTGTTCTTATTCTCGTTGCCAATCTTTTTTGTATTGTGATCAGGATAAGAGGCACGCGACCAATAACCAAGTGGAACGATACTCCACTGGAAAACTAGATGTTATGGCGTCATCAACAGATAACCGACAAGATTCTCGTGGTTAGTTCTGTTCTCTGTTTAACCACATTTAGTTATTTGATTGGACTTCTTTCTCTCATATGTAAACAGTAATCCTTAACATCATTGTTCTTTCTCTCATACTTTTTGGTTGCAGCCAAGCAATCTGTCCAAGAAGCTAACACAACAAAACCTGTTAAACGAGTACCTGCTCATCGGAGGTATACTCATATAATTTCTTCTCGAAATCTCATATGTTGTATCCATTCCAATATTGATAATCTAAGTCTGAAAACCTAGCTATGGTTTTTGCAGAGCCCGTAAACGTGGTGCTCTTCTGCACGATTCAGAGGAAGAGGATGACTGATAGGAACGGAACGTAATCTAGACGACACTTTAAATCCATCAGCAGCTCTTAGTAACAAACGCCTGGAGACTTACTTATCTTCTTTTTTGGGGATTCGATTTTGTAAAATTAATTTGCAAGGTTAATGTAATTAGAAGTCATTTTTGGACGATGAAAAGGAAATAAATCTAATCTTCCTTATTCACAAATTTCTTCTTATTTGACATATCCAATATGTTAACTACACATATACACAAGTTACCAGTTTACACAAATACAAATGCAGTTCAAGTTCAGTTGTGTCTCAGAAATAAAGATTCTCCTCTTCCATGGATTCTCTAACAGCCTTCAAAATCCATGGCTTGAGTTTCTTGGTGGTAACTATGATTCCCGTTTTGTGAGTAAGATATTTTCCTTTCGAGAAGTCCAGAGATTTCCCTGCAGCATCACACACTACGCCTCCAGCTTCTGCACACAACACAATCCTTTATAATGTGCATTAAAAGCCAACAGTTCTCAGTGTTGAAATGAGTTTTGTACCTATTGTGATGATTGAACCAGCAGCATGGTCCCATATACACTCACGGTATCCTTTAAGAGTGAAACGCAAGTATATCTCTGCATCTCCTCGAGCCAAAGCCGCATACTTAGCTTGGCTATCAATCCTTACAGGTAATGCTTTGATCCCAAGTTTCTGCTCTAACAGTAAACAGATTGTTTTAGTAATAGGAATCTCACTTGGTTATGGCCTAGTTTAGAGCTCAATCTAATACAAAAAGAGAAGATGTTGTTACCTTAGCAATGGTACTATGGATAGGAATTGGTTTATGGTATGATTCTAAGAACTTGGCTTCTTCAAGGTTCTCATTGCTACTCACTTGCACCTATAAACACAGCTTTCACTTCTCCTCAACATTATCAAACAATTGCAGGTTTATTATACTTGGTCCAGCTTTGGATAGGTAAATGATACCTTCTGTGGTAATGAATTGCCTTTTAGAGGTTGCATGTAAGTCCCTGAGCCAGTTGTTGCAAAGAAAAGACAGCCAACATTTTCCTGTGAAGACTTATCTGTCTCACAAATCTCAGAAGCCAAAGGAAGATTCGGAGAAGCCATGACACCGAGCACCACTTTGCCTTCCACAAGCAAAGCTAATGCCACTGCATATTGCTCTCCTCTTACAAATCTAAACAAAGCAGAGAACTTCATTGATTAGGCTTTCCAAATGGCCAGAAAGGTTAAAACACTGTGAAAGCAAGCATGTTACAGAGATTTGTTTACCCTTTGGTTCCATCTATAGGGTCAAGAACCCAGTGGGAACCACTGCAACCACCTTCTGATTTACCACAGTCTATAGCATTCAGTACATCATCTGTAGATAGAGAGCTTGCGAACGATCCCTCAGAAGCTAAAGTATCCTTCACAAGCTTTGTTGTAAGTTCTAGAAACTCTTCACTTCCCTTCTTCCGCAGATCTTCAGTTTCCTAGAAGATAAAAACCGATAAATCCCAACATTTTACACTGCAAGCCTTCTGATAAACGAGTCTTTTAGTTATCTCACCTCTTCAGCTACTAATGACAGTTTCTCAGGTTGGAGCTCTCTCTCCAATACAAGACTAATCACAGCTTGTGAGCCTGAAGAAATCATCCATAAATAAGACACTTACAGAACCAAAACCTGAAACTTAAATTGAACAAGCAGGTACAAACCGTAATCAGCTGCAGTAACTGGACTTCTATCTGATTTTTTCCATACTTGAGATTGCAACAGAGTCTTCTGCGCTTCCTGCAGATTCATTACATTATAAAGTTTGTTTAGTTTCAAGACTCTGGTCCTAACTTCAACACATACTTGTTTAGTCTTTACCTGGCTCAGACAAGCAGCTAGAGAGACAGCTTTCTTTGCAGCAGCTAACTCCTTCTCAAAAGACATTGAAAAGCTCTTACAATAGCTTATACTAAACTGGTCTTATTGATCCATTTTACACTTTGTTTCACATATATATATATATAGTGTATATATGTTGCTTGTCTTCATGATATAATAGTCTAAATCAAGACGTAGTCACAATCGTTGATATGATATTACCGAGTCGTTTCGTGCACGACGGAGTTTGTGTTCACGTAATGACAGAACAAAGTGACAATAAAGTTATAGAAGATAATTTCTAAAATGTATAGACGTAATATATACTACTATAATATTCTGACGAATGTAACGTTTTTTTGTCTTGATTCTTCATATTGTAATAAAATATTTGTATGAAGACTAGACTACTTATCATAAATCGTTTTAAACACTAAACAAATTGAGTATATTTCACCTAATTAATACACTAATCTCTACTTATAATTTTATATTTATGTCAGAAATTTCGCAGAGGTTTCCACTGGAATATTATAAATTTTCAGTATATAATTATAAAATATCTTTTTCTTTTTTTTGGGTAGGAAAAAAGTGTCTTTTTCTTTGTTAAATCGAAATGTCTTTTGATCTTTTACTTCTTTTTTTTACATTACAGAAAAATGCTTTGTCTTTCTTGATTGTTGGTCAATTAGCTACGAATGCATTTTCATATTTACCCCAAGATTTTGTTAGTTCCACAAATTAACCCAATAAATTTCAAAAATGGATGCACATATTTTCTATTATTTAAGAAAAAATTTCAAAAGTGAAAGTGTTATCTTATATTTTAAAGTTGTGTTTTGTTTTGTTTAATATAAATAAAAATACTGTGTGAAAAAACACAGAAGAAGAGTATACCCAAATACAACAGTATCAAGTATGTTACAGTTGCGTGTTAGTGAAGTTTCAAAGAAGCAGCTTTTTTTTCTTCCTCTTCTTCTTCTTTAATGGATTCTCTTACTGCTATCAAAAGCCTTGGCAATAGTTTCTGCGTCGTAACGACAATTCCTCTCTTGTAATTGAGATACTTCCCTTTCGAAAAGTCCAATGGATTACCTTCTGCATCAGTCACTTTTCCTCCTGCTTCTGAAAGATACCAGACAAGATATGATTCATCAACAATTTGGAACAAAAGCTATATTTGTATATAAGAGCTTCTCGAGTTTGTTTACCTGAAACGATGATTGATCCAGCGGCGTGATTCCATATTGATTCAGGTCTTGCCTTGCGAGTAAACCTCAAGTAGACCTCTCCATCTCCTCTACATAAAGCTGCATACTTTGTCTGACTGTTGATCTTGATCGGAGATTCTTTTATTCCTAGTTTCTGTGATGTCTCAAGCAGAGTTAAACTCAGATGAACAAGGAAATGATGTTTAGTGCATGTGGGGAAATGTTTACCTTAGCAATGGTATTATGGATGGGGACAGGTGTGTGGTATGACTCGAAGAAACTCGCTTTTGCAGGATCATCAATGTTGCTTACTTCCACCTAAAAGCGCATTCAGTAATTTATTTGATGTAAAATAGATTGAGAAGATTCATAGTACTGGATCCAAACAGAGTGGTTCCAAGTAGTTTACCTTCACACGAAATGAGTCAACATTGAGAGACTGGACATAAGTCCCAGAGCCAACCGAACCATAGAAAAGGCAACCAACTTTTTCAGGTGAAGACTTGAGTGTATTACCAGCAGTGGATGCTAAAGGAAGCTTAGGACAAGCCATTACACCAAGTACTACTTTGCCTTCCACCAACAATGCTAATCCTATTGCATATTGTTCTCCTCTTATAAATCTACAAATTGGAAAGTCATTGGTTCAATATTGCAGATAACAAAACCAAGAAAACTGATACTACAATTCTGAGATGATGAAACAATACTATAAAGTAACTAACTCTAAGCTGCAATAGCGTCTATATATCAAGAGACTGACCCTCTAGTGCCACCAATAGGATCCAAGACCCAATGGCGACCCTTAGGACCTCCTTCTGATTTGCCAAGGTCTATAGCGTTGAGTACATCATCCGAAGACAAAGTAGAAACCTCATATGATTCATCACTTGCAAGAGTATCTTTAACAAGCTCTGTAATACGTGCCAACACTGTCTCAGCAGCAATTTTCCTTAGCTCACCAGAATCCTACACATAGATTACAGAAACAACATCATACACAGAATCAGCTTAGTAAATTCAAACAAAACCAAATGCTTTAATTTGTTTATAATTTCATGTTTGGCACCTCTTCAGCCACTAATGACACAGGTTCATTCTTGAGTTCCCTCTCCAGTACAAGGCTAACCACCGCCTGCGAGCCTAAAAGCACAAAAATATGAATTGTAAAAGAGTATAACAAAGAAAGATTCATATTTATGAGTGAGAATGATTACACATTTAAAACCAAATTGAAACATTTTGCCATTAAAGAGCATTTAGATTGCAAGAAAAAGGTCAAAAAGAGAGCTAACCATAATCAGCTACAGTGACAGGACTATCATCTGATTTTGTCCAAACGTCAGATACCAATAGAGATTTCCTCACTTCCTGGAAAAAGGCAAAGAAATTTCACATCTTTAAATCTGATTCAACTCTCTAACATAAACTTACAATCAAAGAAACAAACACAAGATTGTTAAAACTTAAAACCCAATTAACCACTGAAATCGCAGATACCAAAAAATGGAAGATTTCAGGCAAGATCATAAGATCGCCATTGTTAATTTCTTTTCATTTTTCATCAATCAAAGTTCACAAATTTCACATCCTTAACTAAAAAATCCTCATCTCAGTTGACAAATTCAATAAAAAAAATCAACTCTTTTTGTTTTTTTTCACAAAGAAAATCTGACTTTCATGAACACGCATCGCCAATGTCAATGAGCGAACATAAGAACAAAAAGTATCAAAATGAAGAAACAAAGATGATAGTATGATCACAAAGACAGAGACGAGTGATCGTACGTTGCTAAGACGAGCAGCGAGAGAAACAGCTTTCTTGGCAGCAGCGAGCATCTCATCATAAGACATTGAAAGGGTTAAAAGAGAAAGAGAAGAGAGAAGACGAAGAAGAAAAAGAAGCAGAAGAAGAAGAAATCTTTGGAGAATTGATTTATGATATAAACCAAAAACCTCTCGCTACTCTCAAGCAACTTTCTTTTTCTTTTTTTCCTTTTTCTTTTCTTTTTCTTGTCAACAAACAACTTTCTTTTTTTTATTTTATTTATTATAAATAATATTTGTTTATTGACTTTTTGGTATTTAATAATGTTCACATCTCTACCGTTATGAAACAAGAAGAGTGGGCAAATTAGTCCCCTCCGTTTAGACATTGTTTTGTCATTCTATAGAATAATTTTTGATAGGAAAAGAAACATTTAAATTTTCATTTAGCATTAAATTGCCATATATTTTAATTTGAATTGATGTACAAATTTCTTATTCTAGTCTGCAAATTGCAAATTAATTTTGTCCAGATAAGCTATAATCTTAAAACAATACAAGGATGAATTGGTCTTATACAAAGATATTTTCCTTAGAAAAAGATATTATTTATATGATATCTAGATATTTATCTAGTATAATATGTAAGAGAATTTAGTAATAGTGGTTTTTTGGAGGTGAAGATGATATCCAAAATTACTTTTGTGTTAGCAATGAGTAGTATATGATTGCTTCTTTAAATTTTTTTATAAATAATTAGATCGATATTTTCAATTCATAATTTAAATTTTTAACTTTCGATTTTTTTTTCTGATTTTAGTATAACGCTATGGGACTCTGTAAAGTAGTTAATTTTAATTACATATTACCAAAATATTATTTTAGTTCAACCTTTTTGAATTTGAGATATGCTTTTATTCGAAAGAAGTCATGTTGTTTCCTTTTTCTTGAAAGAACGATAGGAGAATAAATTCTCCTTTAGTTCTATTATATGAAATTAATAATTAGAGCTATTGGAAAATTTATGGGTCAGTCTTTGTTCTGTCTGTTAGTTTTTACGGGATATAAAGTGTTTTATTGATGGGTCTTAATTAAATTGACTATAAATAACATTCAAAGCTAGAAGATTTCTAAGCAATGATGTGTCTATCTTCTCAACAAATAACATTCTCATTCTCACCATATTTGGAGGATTCGATTTCGAACGTGTCAGAAGTCTATTTCCTATTTTTTATATTTTTTGTTTTCTTGATTTAAAAACGAGGTATTAGAGGGTTTGCAAGAAAATATATTTTTGTAGATTTTTGCCTTCATATTGCTACCATTTTAAGGAAATATAAAAAGTTAACAAATAATAATAATAATAATAATAATAGCTATTGTGTAATCAATTAAGGATATTGCAAATTGCTCTTAAGATATTGGAAATGAGGTGTGAACGTGTGTGGCCGAGTCTCGTCAATCATTGTATACTCACAACTTGAGAAGACAAGATTATGGGCTTTGGTCCATACCTTATGGAGAGAAAAATGAAGAATTTATATTTTTAATAAACATTATAAAATATCTCTGAATCAAGTAAGAATTTTTTTTTCGAATGGGTTAACAGATCATAAGATCCAATTAATTTTGGTATTAGGAGAATTATGTAAATATCCTTGATAAAAAATGCTCAAATCCAGAATAACAAATTATTACGTTTCCAAATTTTAGTACAACTAAGACGAAGAATATTGCTGTCTTGGAGATTTGTATTCGTCCATTTATTTCTAAAGTTTTGAGTAGACAGAACACGTTTATTTTTTATCATGTGTCTCTTCGAATCCACATCGTGAATGGGCATTATTTGGAATCAAATCTCATTTCAACTTTTTGTTTTTTCTTTCTTTTTTGTAGATTAAAAGTTACGAAAGAATATGTTGGTTAGAAAATAAGAATCTATTCTAACATTGAAAACCAAAAAATAATTAAGAATCTTTATATAATAGTCTACTTGTTTATGGAAAGATTCCGCTTAAAGCGCTTACTTCGATAAGCCTATGCGCTCAAGAAGTTCTTTTTGGGCCTACACTGGTACTCTTCAGCCCATTAAGCTTGGCCCAAAACAGAGATACATTTTTATTTGATTTTAGAAAATGGAAGTGATTCTAACACTTTTGTGTATGTTTCGTTTTGGTGAAAGGAAGTTAAAACAACAGTTACAAGGAAAGAAACAGGAGGAGAAGAAAGAATCAGAGAGCTGAAGCTTTCTCTTGCTCAGCTATGGAGTCACGAACTGCTTTTAAAAGCTGAGGCATTAGCTTCTCATTAGTAACGATAATACCTGTGTCCAAATCAAGATACTTCCCTTTCGAGAAATCTAGTGGCTTTCCTGCTGCATCCGTCACAATTCCACCCGCCTCTGCGCACAAAACAAACAAACAAAAACCGATCTTGCATCATTATCAAATCACATTTTGCATATTGGTATCGTAGAGTTAGCTCCATAAAGAGAAAACTTTGTGTTACCTGTAACAACTATAGCACCAGCGACATGGTCCCAAATCTTTTCGCGGTATCCTTTATGTGGGAACCGTAAGTATATAGCTCCATCTCCTCTAGATAAAGCTCCATACTTTGCTTGGCTATCGATACGGACGGGTGGAGCTTTGACACCAAGTTTCTGTACATAGAAAGAGAGAACACGATCAAATGGATGCGCAATTAGTTAGTTATTTATCAGAATCACATGGAAGGAGAGAGAAGCAATTTACATTGGCAATGGAGCTGGATAAACCGTGAAGAGAATGGGCTCCTTCAAACGACTCAAAGAACGAAGCTTCTTCAGGATTTTCAACACTAGAGACTTGTACTTTGACAGGAGAAGTTTTCGAATCTAGGAGCTGCATATATGTCCCTGAGCCAAGAGTAGCAAAAAAGAGGCATCCAATTTCGTTGGAAGAAGAGTTCTTGCTGTTGTTTCCTGCTATGGATGCTAATGGCAAGTTTGGACAAGCAAGCACACCTAAAACTACTTTCCCATCTTCGAGCAATCCTAGTGCTACTGCATATTGATCTCCCCTCAGAAATCTACAATCGCCAAACAAGATCAATCAGTTTACTCTGACATTCAATCAGTTTCCCATTTTTCTCTGAAATAAAAAGCTTTGGTAGATAGATTTAAAAATTTACCCTTTAGTACCATCAATAGGATCCAAGACCCAATGTCGACCATTTGGACCACCTTCAGATGTTCCACAGTCAATGGCTCTGAGTAGATCATCTGTAGACAAAGTTGAACCACCAAACGATTCCTCAGTAGCCAAAGTGTCATTCACGAGTTTGGTAATGCGCTCAAGAGTATCCTTAGAACCGTCTTTGCGTAGATCGCCTGAGTCCTATATAAATCATTATAAGACAATGTGAGTCCTAAAACATAAAGTCAAGATAAGTATTATAGAGACAACAAGCAAGGTGTAACCAAGCGTTTCACCTCTTCGGCCACCAATGATAAGGGTTCGGATTTGAGTTCTTTTTCCAGGACTAAACTTACAACTGCTTGTGAACCTGAAATCCATCAACGACAGAGGTTATAAGCGTGGATACGTAGACCAATGTATAATCGTTGCAATGTGAGCACAATTCATAAGGGACAGTTATAAACTAACCATAATCAGCAACGGTCACTGGACTTTTATCAGATTTTGACTGAACATCTGATTGCAACAGAGCCTTTTGAACTTTCTGAAGCAAACACAAAACAACAATGACAGATTTTGTTAAAGAAAACTTGGATCAAAGATTCACACGAGCCTCCTAGTATAGAATCATGGTTTTCGAAAACAAGGTGAATCATTACACAAAATCACTAGAATCACTTTTTAACTACAGATGCAATACCACAATACACAAAATGTGAACCAAATTAGGAAGATTACAAAATGGGATTTCTAAATAATCAAATTTTAGAATCTGGGTGATTGAAAGGGGAGAAAAGTTGAGACAGACGAAAAACCTAACCTGACAGAGACGAGCTGCGAGTGAAGCAGCTTTCTTAGCAGCATCGAGCTCTTTCTCGTAAGCCATTGATGAAACTATTCTGAGAGTAACAAAAGAATGAGAAGTCTTGCTTCCGAGACGGTTTGATGAATCTCTGGGTCTCGAAAATGCTTTTACTGCTGCAAAGGATTGAAGCGGAACCTTCGCTGTTCGAAAACAATTTATAGACATCTTTCGCCTTTACAAGAAGATAAATGTCTTCACATTTTCTGATTGCAGACACAATTATTACTTTAATTAATTTCACATCCACCCTTATACTTATATATTATCTAAAATTAAGCCCTAAAGTTTAATTTTTCTGTTAATTCAAGGGTCCATATTGCAAAACTGAAAGAGTAAGAACAAATGTTGGAAATCATAAAAATCAAAACTTTAAGATGATCTTAGATGGGTAGCTGAGTTTCTGCTAATGACTTATTGCACGTGGATGTTATGTCTAAAACAAACCGAGTTTATAGGTAGTGAAGATACAAAAGAGGCTTTTTGATGAGTTTAAAGCCCAGATACACAATGGTTCGTTCTAGAAGATGAGATTTAAGGGTTTTGTATTTTGAGTTTGAGGAAGTCAAAAGCCCAAATCTTTGTCTGAAGATAAACTACGGCTTCCTCGTTGTCCACATGAACTTTGTGGAAAATTTGGTCTTGGTCTTCTGGATTTTGGGTTTTGGATAAATCATTAATGACCAATATCCAAAATGTTCCAAATTGATGGCGTGTAAGTGACCTAAATATAATGATTTGCCGCCGCAAGTAAAGGGTCACGTTCCACTAGCTTTTAAGATTCAACAAAACTATTTTGTATTTTTCTTCTGCTACAGAAAATAATCACCTGGAAAAAAAAAATTCCTTTTTCTTGGCTTGCAAAAGACTGATTGATTCAAGGTTTGATTCTGATATTTTTTCTTCATAAAAGATAGAAATTTGGAGGTTCTTGAGCTGCAGTGGTTTGTCAATGAATAGATGCAATAAACATAATCAGCAACCTTCATATATTGCTGATAATTTCAACAGCTTGGATCAGGTCTAATAAATTCTACCAGCTGTGTTCTTGATATCTTGGTCTGAGTTTTTCTGTGTTGACATCATCTGTGTGCTTATAGCTGATCTTGGTGTGGACTTGGTTGTATTAGGTGAAAACTTCTCTGAGAGAAGCTGGACTTGAATCTTCAAATTTGATTTTAGGAATTGACTTCACCAAGAGCAATGAGTGGACAGGTAACTTGATTTTACGAATATGATTCACATGTGGGCAGAGATGATTCAGTGTTTTGATTTAATGTTGTGAATTTCATTGCAGGAAGATATTCATTCAACAGAAAAAGCCTTCATGCTATTGGCAAAAGACAGAATCCATATGAGCAAGCAATATCAATAATTGGTCGTACTTTGTCTCCCTTTGATGAAGATGATCTGATACCTTGTTTTGGTTTTGGTGATGGTTAGTTTCTTAATTCTTGCTTTGAAGAATCAAGATGAAGAATATTAACAAAACTCGTAATTGGTTTTAAGAATTCTTCTTCTTCCTGCAGTAACAACACGAGATCAGTATGTATTCAGCTTTTATCCCGAGAACAAAAGCTGCAATGGATTGGAAAACGCACTTAAAAGATATAGAGAAATTGTTCCACATTTAAAGCTGTCTGGTATTTCTGACGACAAACTTTATAAATAGGACCACTTTTGTCTCTCTCTTATTTTAAAGACTAATAAGTTTTTCATTGTATTCTTCTCTCACAGGTCCTACTTCGTTTGCCCCGGTTATTGATGCAGCCGTCGACATAGTTGAGCAGAACAATATGCAATACCATGTTCTTGTCATTATTGCAGATGGTCAGGTCACAAGGAATCCAGATGTGCCACTTGGTCGGTGTAGTCCACAGGAAGAAGCTACTGTGAACTCTATAATGGCAGCTAGGTAAGTTATATGATAAGCTCATATTTATGATCATAATTTCATACTAACTATGTTTGATATGAATTTACAGTCATTACCCATTGTCCATCATCTTGGTTGGAGTTGGAGATGGACCTTGGGACACAATGAAACATTTTGATGACAATATCCCTCACCGTGAATTCGATAACTTCCAGGTAATGTAATAAACCTGGAATATAGCAATTGAATCTTTTGTCCAGATATAATGATTTTCTAAAAATCTCTGTATCGTTCCCCAGTTTGTGAACTTCACAAAGATAATGTCAGAGCACAAAGATTCAGCTAAGAAGGAGGCTGCTTTTGCACTCGCAGCTCTCATGGAGATCCCTTTTCAATACAAAGCAACATTAAGTCTCGAGTAAGTGGAGTAAAGTTTGTACCTTTGGAAACCTCTCGTTCACTGCTTTATAGCATTGTTGCATTAGATTCTTGATTAGTTACCAGCCGAATCAACCTTTGATTGTGTTTGTGAACAGTAGAAAACCGGTGCGCAGTTCCCATCTACACCACAAGGCACTCCCACCACCACCAGAGGTCATAGAGCGTGACAATGCTGTTAAATTAGTGCCAAGTCCAATGAAAGAAACTGCAGAGAAAAGTGACAGAACAGCTTCTGCAACTGTGCCGGTAAATTCTCTTTTTTTTTTCTTTTTTAACCGCCTTGTTAATGAGTACCCTTAGTTCCTCTGATCCTAAGATGTACATTCCTTTTGTTAAGGTATGCCCAATTTGCTTGACAAATCCAAAGGACATGGCTTTTAACTGCGGTCACACGGTTAGTGAAGAAAACGCTTGCTTGTTATATGAATTGTGCTGCTTCCAGATCAGTTTTGTGACATCTTTGATGCTTTTTTTATTTCAAATGAAGACGTGCAAGGATTGTGGCGTGGTTGTCTCGACATGTCCACTGTGCAGACAAGATATAACAACGAGGATAAGGCTGTACACTTGACTGTAAAACTCTGGGACAACTCAAAGGACGTTAAAGATGGGGCAAAAACAAATTGGTTAAGCAGTTAAGTTTCATGTTTATGCTCTGTGTAGCATATTGTACAGTCAATTAGAATAATAATATTACCAAAAATTATGATCTGCCGTTTGTAATTTTGTATGTATTGCAGTGGCCGTGAGGCTTAATGAATACCCAAAAGCCTCAGTGAGAAGGGTTCTCTTTTTGTATTAATCAAAAGCTACGTACAAAGAAGCAACATCCAAATTCGATCAATTGGGAGCTATAAGTAACTACGAACAATTTAACAGCAAAGAAACCTATGGAAAACAAAGAGCAACGAACAACCTTAAATACTCAGAGAAACTCTTTGAACCAAACACTTAGAAGCTCCAACGGTCGAGTTGTTCCTTGGCTGCAGCCATGTCTTTTTGTGCTTTCATTCTCCGGTAAAATATTGGACAATCTCGACTGTTATGACCAATAAAAAGAAGTTGGATCAAAACCTATTACCTATCGAAAGAAAAATGTTTATCGAAAAAGAAAATATAGGCACCTGGTGCACAAAACATCTTGGTGAAGAGAGCCTTGGCACTCTTGGCATTGTGTCCATAGCCTTCCAAAAACCTCTTCTAGGTCTGACACTGAATTCAAACAAAATTTTCATAAATTACTCACACATCAACAAGTCTACAGAAACAGGGAAAAAACAGTAGCATACCTTGAGACACGTTTTTGCAATATAACTCGGCTTCTCTTCCCTTGCAACTTGAGCAAAGTGTTCCCTTACTGGTTGAAGTTAAAACAAAATTTGATCAGCAGATACATATATAGAACCAGAAAAGCAAGATTACAGGAACAAATAATTAAATGATAAGGAACTTTGAAGACACAGAAAAAAAAGTATAGATCAGGAACCCAGAATCAAGGATCACGTAGTACTTGCAGGATCCTAATATTATTCGAAAATGAACATGAACAATACATAGGAAAGTAACCACTACGTACCTGATCGGAACTTTGCAACCAACACAGCTTAGTTGTTTCTTGGCAAATTTCATTATGCCGCTGTTTGAAGGAGTACTGATTGATATTGACCTTGTGTGACTTCCATGGAGAAGTTCCCTGCTAGCATTTTTCAAGACAGGCTCAAAAATCCTAAGAAGCGGCTGAAAGAAACATCTGTTTACCTTCCAACTCCCAGAAAGAATAGATAATAAACTTAGACAAGGCCCAGTTCGAACTAACCTTGCTAATCTGATTCTCCAAATAGTAATTTGGGTCTATAGGGATGTTGTTCTGTAGCACGTATATTGGATCTTCCGACCTTTCATAAGCCTATTTGACATCAAAATGAGATAAGCACGGTAGAAGAGAAAGACTACAACATCATATGGGAAAAATAAAATAAGGTTGACATGAAAGCTACCTTTGCACCTTTAGCAGCTTTTATGATAACATATGGTACCCGATCCCCTACGTTTGGCGCTGTAGCAGCATCCCTCTGTCACATATGATAGATCATCAGACACCATACAACAAATCTTAGTTTCAGAACAATCTCTGTATGGTATCATATATTCACCAGAAGAATGCATGAATTAAGAAAAGTCTCGCACTTGTGCAGCTCACAAATGACGACGAAAGAATCACATATATATTATACAAGCCAAAAAGTAAAATCTAAATGTTTAACACTTCCAGTTTTCAGTCTGAGGGTGTGCATGCACTGCTGAAACTATAGAGAAAAACGAATGAACACAATTTGTACATCTTTCTTGAGTAACCGAAATACGACAAACCTTACGCATGCGTTCAGCAAGTTCACCATGAGCTGATTTAACTTCATAATCATCTCCAGTTTTTGTTAGACCCTATGATTTGAGAAACGCAGCAGTAGCATTATAGTTTGTTTTTGTTTCAAATTTCACAGATGGCTTTAATCATGATCATACACTTTCAGAGGATACAAAGAAATCAAGCAAAACATATTACCTTAGTGATCACTAAAAGTGATAAGTCAATACGGTTCATGAGAAGATCCGAAATGATATTTTTAACATACTCAGCTGCACCTGGTACATCTCTATCAACAAGAATTTTGTGGAGACTCTCAGTCACGAGGTTCTTAACCAGTAAACAATTATCCCTTCGTACTGTCTCGATTCCTGCCAGAGTCATTTATATTTCTATATAGTCAGCGAATGAAAAAGATCAAAGCTGTGGAATTAGAAGATTTACCTTTGGTGTCCATCTTGTCAAACTTTTGAGGATTTGTCCACAGCAAACCAGCGTATCTCTTCTTATTAATCAGCAGATATGGAAAATAGACCTTCTCAAACTCCAATTTGATGGGCTTTATGACATTGTACACAATCAAGAAACAGAGAACAATTATGCCTGTTGTAATTTGTTTTCACGAAACCACGTAATCTTGCACATCTACCCCCATGGACTAGGGAGAAATTTATGATATGCTCATACCATAATAAATCACTTACTTTAGTAAAAGCTTGGCTAATATGCTCTGCAGCTTCCCTCCCCAAGGTCATCGTAGCTTCGACATCTGATACTCCAAATTGCACCATGACCGAATCTGTGTCTCCATAAATGACCTAATACATCATTGTAAGTCAAATTCAAGGAATCTAAGAGCAACTTATGCTTCACTCAGTCTTTTCAGTGCAACTGAATGATTAATTTAAAATGTACCTCTGCATTGTATTCATACCCTCCCAATGTTGTGTATTTATCTTCCACAAGTTTTTTCGTTTGTTCAATCATCTGACGACCTTCGAAAAGATACAAATCCATCAGAATAAACTTAATAGATACGTGTCTAGAAAACTTGCAGTACTCACAAATGAGATACCATAGCTAGTTACACTTGACGATATTTCTAAGCATGGTAACTGCCCATTAGTGGCTCCTGTAAACCCGTAGACAGAATTTGCACTGATCTGAGACAGCAACAGGAAATAAATCAAAGAGAAGAATTCACAAGGAAAATATAGTACATAATTTTCCGAACATTCTAATCATTTTTCGGAATGACCATGTCAAAGAAATGGCAATAAGAAATTCACCTTTAACGCCAACTGTCTACCATCTAAAACAGCCCTTTCAAATGGATCCTTAGCCTCCTGAATTAGACAATACCAGTTTCAGTAGCAGTATTATAGGCTGTATACAGATATGCACATACTGCTAGAGTTTCTTCCAAATCAAACGTTCAGTTACCTTTAAATCTGCTTTTGCTCTTTTACGGGCAGTAATAAGCTCTTCAAGAATTTCCGGAAGTATACCCTGAAATAAATTATTTGTTTATAAATTGTTGTACTCCATGAAATGATTACTTGGTTCTATTTCCTGGGAAAAAAATATATTCAACAGAATTTGAGGTACTTGAGGATAATAAATCCAACTAAACACGACAACCTTTTGCAAACTTTGCTTAACAAATGTTTCCCCTGAAGGAGTTCTATTGATATGTTCAGGTGGAAGATTCAGTTTGCGTACATCTTCAGGTGTCACCTGCAAAGACATGAACATGGAAATAATGCTCCAAAATCCATAAGGTGTATAAACCATACCTGTAAACATAAACATAAGTCAAAAACAAAATATCAAAGAATTACCAAGGTGCAGTAGCACAGATTATATGCCATCATAATTGACGGGTAGAGTGACGCAAAATCCAAAGTTGCAATTGGCTTTTCATAGAAACCTGTTCTTGCTTCCAAAACCTGATTATCATAACATCCAAAACAACAGACATGTCTGAATAGTGGAACTAATATAAATGAGGGCGGAAAGAGCTGTTAGAACCGTAAATCACCAACTTACAGTTGCACCTTCATAAGTTCCTTGTTCGGACCCTGACTGTTTAGCATTCGGAAGAACCAGATTCTTCTGTTTAGCTTTCCTAAGAAGTTGAGATAGAACCTGAGAGAATGTTGCGACACAAAATATCAGCCTTCTCAATAAACTGAAGCATTTATCCAAAAACTATTAGTTAAGAACTACCTTGATACTCTGTCCTCTAGCAAGAAGAAAGGATATAGGGACACCAGTTACACGAGCCATTTCAATATAATTGTATATAAACATCAGTTTGTCCAGAAGCCTCTGAGGGAGATATGCATCCTGTAATAGCAAAGAGGATCGTGGTCAAGTTGTACTTTCCCATAAGATATTAACAGAGAAATAAATAGATTGAAACCAAAATTAATGAGACCCCCTAGTTTCTGCAATAATAAAACGATCCATAGAGCAAAAGCATATTTCTGATGAATTATGAAACACAATTGAGGTTACTATAGTATATTATCCAGATTTTAACTTACAGTGTCTGAACATACTTACATTAAAATACATTGTTCCATGTGTCACTAATATCGGCAACTACTGCCAAAAGTCCTACGAACCTACCTCACACCCAGCATACTCAAAACTCATGAATGGAGACAGGTGCAACCAATATGAACCCAAAGAGCATTAGGAAGGTTCAGGATTAGTTAAGGCTTCTCACAATGTCCTTATCTACAAGGGTTTCTCTAGCCACACATACACAGATATATGCAGAGAAAACAAAAAAATTCCTTAACAAACACATCAGTGTTCATCTTTTAAATTAGAAAGGGTGGGACGCTTGACAACATGCAATAGGACCTCTAGCTAACAAACCTGATAGCTAGTTCGAAAATCTTAAACTTATGATAACAGGCTATGCAACAAGACAGAATCAGCAATACTCCAGAATAAACAAAAGAGGGTACCTTCAAACAATAAACAGCAAGACGCCTCCTGGTTTCCGCATTGCCATTCTGGAGATCGGTTATTATAGAATGGTGGACATCCTCTTTCTGAAGAAGACAATCGGGTTAACTATAAAGTAAAATAGAAAGAACCTAAAATTCTACGCATAATTACTCAGTTTCACTTCACCTGCTCAGAAAGAAAGTGAGCTGAGACAGAATTCAGCGAATAAGAACTTAATTTGTAGTCTCTATGTATTGCCTACAATAATAAAAGACAAATTAGGTTGATGTCTTTGCAATGAACAACAAACAAACAATCCAAGAATGACTCAAGGAAGAAGAATTTGTGAAGAGCAGAAACCTGAATAAGGTCGAACTGAAATCGTCCTTCAATTGTGGTCTCTTTACTTTCCCTTATTCCTTGTTGTCTGAAACATTGAACGTATTATTATGGGAGGCAATATATTATTCTAAGATGCCAGAGTAGAGAGCTCATATGCCACCAGAAAATGAAGCATAACAAAAATTTAAGGAGAAAGTGATGGCAGAATGCAACAATCATTTCCTACATCACCTTGATGAAAAGGTTGAGTCCCTGACCCGGACCCTACTGTTCTTTACCCGACCAAGAAGAGGAAAGTCCTCTATTCCCAATGTGGCAGCTCTCTAAGAATCAGAAAACAGAATATTTTCTAGGTGAAACATCTGTCACATATATATGTGCTCTACAGTGCAGCGGAGCATAGAAAAATAATACATAAAGAATGCTATCCGAATGAAAAGCAGGCTTCCATAAGCCAGAGGTGATAATGATCCGCCATTGAAAGTAAAAATTAATGTTCAAGTACCTCAATCAGATAAGGCAAATCGAATTTGCAGATGTTATAACCAATGATGATATCAGGATCAGCATCACGAATCAAATCCTGCAGCCAATACATCGTACACATCAGCAGAAAACATGTTTTACCAAGCGCACCAGAAATTTGTAGTGGCAACATAAAGTTTACTAAATCCTTCACCGAGTCGTCCCGAATTTAATATAGGGTAAAGTGTGACAGCGCTTACTTTTGCAATTTGAGGTGCCAAAACACAGATGAAGATAATATAATGCACAGATTACAATGTAAGAAGATAGGAGGCAAAAAACAGTACCCTCCAAGCTAGTAAGACCTCTCTTTCTGTTTCAAAAGACATGACATCTACGCCTACAATTGGAGCACATGACTTAAGAGTCATGACATTGCGTACAAATGGTTGATCCTCTCCCTGTAGAGTGACAAGGTTTGCTATCTACCAAAGCAATGAGAATGTCGTTACAAGAGGGATGACAACAAAGGCAACATATAGGATTATCAATATATATGTATTATATATATAACAAGAAAAGCAGATAACCTGGATAACAGGATCATGCTTAGACTCTGGAAAGTGTCCTTTACGACCTGCGCACTCGATATCGAAACTTAGTACACGGAATGGAGCCATTTTTGAGTATTCTCCTTCTGCAGCATGACTGATTAAATCTGAGTACCTAAAACCTGTTAAGGAAAGTAATGACATAAAATAGAATATGTTACTAGATAAACATATTTTTGCTTCGGAAAAGAAATTCAGAGATCTTAGGTGAGGATACAGGCAATGAAACTCCAATTGGCAGTATGACAAAGTTCTAGCATTCTTCTTATATTTCCCAGCAGGTACCTCAATCCAATTTCCTCCGACAATATTGCGATCAACCATGAAACGGAGAACAAAAAGAATATTGCTCTCATATGTTTGGAAGCTCTTCATACCCAATCCGTCAATTTGTAAGCCTCTATCAAGGATACCTGCCAATATAATAATTGCAGTAAAATAATCAGTAAAGGAGATACTTCACCTTAAAGCACAAACATTTGGGAATCATACCGCGACAACTAGCCACCATAGTCGGCAATGCAACTGTAATCTTCAGAAAAGTTTGGGATTTTTGTTGTTGGTAATACATAATGCTTATTTTTTGCACCAATTCTATACGACGAACATATTTAGGGACCTTGGCATTTTTATTAGCTTCCCTCATCCTTCCCTAAATGAATCAGATGAGTTTAAACAAAACCAGAGAGAATAAACTAAAAGAATCTCAGAGATCTATTTGGCCTAAATAGCAAATACCTCAAGAATCTGATGTAACTGAGAAATTTCATCTGGCCCCATTCCAGGAGGGCAAGCAATGTAAAAGTAGGGCTCAAATCCATGAACAAAGCAACACACACTGTGACCTGACAATATAACAGAACAATAAGTTCATCAATCAAAGGCCAATGCTACATGTCGGTGACTAAAAATTAGAGGTCTCGATCATTTTTAAACAAAGAGCAAAACAAAAATAGTTAAGACTCACCTTCTCTAGTGACCCCGAACATCCTAATGACTGGAGCTTGTCCTGAGGAACCTAGTAACAGCTCCTTATGACTCTCCGTAACAACAGTGTCAATCTCCAATTGTTGGAAAACTAACAAAATCAAAAAGAGTGGTAATTTATCAGCACTTTCCAGTAATCACAAGATGAAGAACCCTTGACGAAAATCCCGTAAGATTATAAAACTCAACTGATACTCTGCGAATTCGAGAGATAAGCGGGTGAGAGCGGAGGTCGAGCCCAAGCCAACGACCGCGATTGACGCTCCTCGATATCCCGAAGCATTAAGGCATCCTCATCCTCTTCTCCATACAAGAGAGTTTCGTTCAGAAACACGTCTTCGTCCATAAATTCATCTTCTAGGGTTCCGATGACCGGAGATGGGGTAGGATTACCCGTGGCTCGGTGCTTCCCCGCCGGTGGGGTATTCGATGGAGGAGGTCGCTTTTTGGAATTTCCGCCTCTGTTCATGGCTTCAGGTGTGGGTCAGTTGAGCTCGCGGAGGTCTGAGAGAAGAAAAATGTGAGAACAAAGAACACTGCGATTCCCGCCAATTTAAAGGGTTTTTCTACTAGAGAGAGTGAGACGGAGGGAGAAATATATTCCTTTTTAAAAAAGATATCTTAAATAACCGTTTTAGATTCTAAATTACCTAAAATATTTTTTTTTGACCTCAAATAATACTTTTGAATTTTTTATTACATAAAATATCTTTTTTTGATTTTCAAGTCCATCTTTACCTAACTATTGCTTGTAAGTGTAAATGTTTACAACTAAATTAGCTGAATTTGGTTCATCTAATTCTGTATTGGTTCTTTTGATGAGTTTAAAATATTATATATCATATCACATATATTTCTCTAATATTTTATTGTGTAAAAAAAATTACAATTAATAATTGATAAACTTATATGAATTATGAAGAATTTAATATTGATTTTGAATATAAAACTACTATATATATAATATTGGAGAATTTAATATCTATTATATAAATATTATAAAGAATATAATATTGATCATGTTGTTTAGGTTTGTTTATAGGTTAATATTCAAAATCAACATTAGTTGATTGACTCTCGAAGGATTGCGGAAGTTTTGACTCCAGTGTAGTATTCCCAGCGCCATCGACTTTCGTCTCCCTCCTACTGTTTATTTCGACGTTTGCAACCTCATTTCCCCATTCATGAGCCGCTTTTAAAGTTAAAAATATTTTGTAGGGTTCGCTTTCTATCAGCTCGCGTCTTCCTTTGTTTGTTTGGCTCTTGCCTTATTCACTTTGGCCTCGGAGTCTAGTGATGTGATTTGTCATGCCGCTTTTCAACAGTCATTCGTTGTTAAACAATCTGGTGGTCGTCCTTTTTTCTATACTACTCTCAAGAGTGGGATGAAAATCATTCATGGGCTTCCCAACCACGAAGATGGGTGGAAAGAAAGTTCTTTGCTTTTAGTTCCAATAAATCGTTGACCTGGACTTTCCCTTTAGATAAGATTCTTATATAACTTAGATACGATGCTGGTTAGAGTTGGTTTGTTATTATGTGGCTCCTTTTATCATATATATATGTATTTGCTTATAATTTGGAATTTTGTTTTTACCACTCTGTGGAGCCAAAAACATAAACTTTCTTTCCATAGAGATGTCCACCTTCCTCCAAAGCTTCTTGTCATACACAACACAAAGGATATAGGGACACCAGTTACACGAGCCATTTCAATATAATTGTATATAAACATCAGTTTGTCCAGAAGCCTCTGAGGGAGATATGCATCCTGTAATAGCAAAGAGGATCGTGGTCAAGTTGTACTTTCCCATAAGATATTAACAGAGAAATAAATAGATTGAAACCAAAATTAATGAGACCCCCTAGTTTCTGCAATAATAAAACGATCCATAGAGCAAAAGCATATTTCTGATGAATTATGAAACACAATTGAGGTTACTATAGTATATTATCCAGATTTTAACTTACAGTGTCTGAACATACTTACATTAAAATACATTGTTCCATGTGTCACTAATATCGGCAACTACTGCCAAAAGTCCTACGAACCTACCTCACACCCAGCATACTCAAAACTCATGAATGGAGACAGGTGCAACCAATATGAACCCAAAGAGCATTAGGAAGGTTCAGGATTAGTTAAGGCTTCTCACAATGTCCTTATCTACAAGGGTTTCTCTAGCCACACATACACAGATATATGCAGAGAAAACAAAAAAATTCCTTAACAAACACATCAGTGTTCATCTTTTAAATTAGAAAGGGTGGGACGCTTGACAACATGCAATAGGACCTCTAGCTAACAAACCTGATAGCTAGTTCGAAAATCTTAAACTTATGATAACAGGCTATGCAACAAGACAGAATCAGCAATACTCCAGAATAAACAAAAGAGGGTACCTTCAAACAATAAACAGCAAGACGCCTCCTGGTTTCCGCATTGCCATTCTGGAGATCGGTTATTATAGAATGGTGGACATCCTCTTTCTGAAGAAGACAATCGGGTTAACTATAAAGTAAAATAGAAAGAACCTAAAATTCTACGCATAATTACTCAGTTTCACTTCACCTGCTCAGAAAGAAAGTGAGCTGAGACAGAATTCAGCGAATAAGAACTTAATTTGTAGTCTCTATGTATTGCCTACAATAATAAAAGACAAATTAGGTTGATGTCTTTGCAATGAACAACAAACAAACAATCCAAGAATGACTCAAGGAAGAAGAATTTGTGAAGAGCAGAAACCTGAATAAGGTCGAACTGAAATCGTCCTTCAATTGTGGTCTCTTTACTTTCCCTTATTCCTTGTTGTCTGAAACATTGAACGTATTATTATGGGAGGCAATATATTATTCTAAGATGCCAGAGTAGAGAGCTCATATGCCACCAGAAAATGAAGCATAACAAAAATTTAAGGAGAAAGTGATGGCAGAATGCAACAATCATTTCCTACATCACCTTGATGAAAAGGTTGAGTCCCTGACCCGGACCCTACTGTTCTTTACCCGACCAAGAAGAGGAAAGTCCTCTATTCCCAATGTGGCAGCTCTCTAAGAATCAGAAAACAGAATATTTTCTAGGTGAAACATCTGTCACATATATATGTGCTCTACAGTGCAGCGGAGCATAGAAAAATAATACATAAAGAATGCTATCCGAATGAAAAGCAGGCTTCCATAAGCCAGAGGTGATAATGATCCGCCATTGAAAGTAAAAATTAATGTTCAAGTACCTCAATCAGATAAGGCAAATCGAATTTGCAGATGTTATAACCAATGATGATATCAGGATCAGCATCACGAATCAAATCCTGCAGCCAATACATCGTACACATCAGCAGAAAACATGTTTTACCAAGCGCACCAGAAATTTGTAGTGGCAACATAAAGTTTACTAAATCCTTCACCGAGTCGTCCCGAATTTAATATAGGGTAAAGTGTGACAGCGCTTACTTTTGCAATTTGAGGTGCCAAAACACAGATGAAGATAATATAATGCACAGATTACAATGTAAGAAGATAGGAGGCAAAAAACAGTACCCTCCAAGCTAGTAAGACCTCTCTTTCTGTTTCAAAAGACATGACATCTACGCCTACAATTGGAGCACATGACTTAAGAGTCATGACATTGCGTACAAATGGTTGATCCTCTCCCTGTAGAGTGACAAGGTTTGCTATCTACCAAAGCAATGAGAATGTCGTTACAAGAGGGATGACAACAAAGGCAACATATAGGATTATCAATATATATGTATTATATATATAACAAGAAAAGCAGATAACCTGGATAACAGGATCATGCTTAGACTCTGGAAAGTGTCCTTTACGACCTGCGCACTCGATATCGAAACTTAGTACACGGAATGGAGCCATTTTTGAGTATTCTCCTTCTGCAGCATGACTGATTAAATCTGAGTACCTAAAACCTGTTAAGGAAAGTAATGACATAAAATAGAATATGTTACTAGATAAACATATTTTTGCTTCGGAAAAGAAATTCAGAGATCTTAGGTGAGGATACAGGCAATGAAACTCCAATTGGCAGTATGACAAAGTTCTAGCATTCTTCTTATATTTCCCAGCAGGTACCTCAATCCAATTTCCTCCGACAATATTGCGATCAACCATGAAACGGAGAACAAAAAGAATATTGCTCTCATATGTTTGGAAGCTCTTCATACCCAATCCGTCAATTTGTAAGCCTCTATCAAGGATACCTGCCAATATAATAATTGCAGTAAAATAATCAGTAAAGGAGATACTTCACCTTAAAGCACAAACATTTGGGAATCATACCGCGACAACTAGCCACCATAGTCGGCAATGCAACTGTAATCTTCAGAAAAGTTTGGGATTTTTGTTGTTGGTAATACATAATGCTTATTTTTTGCACCAATTCTATACGACGAACATATTTAGGGACCTTGGCATTTTTATTAGCTTCCCTCATCCTTCCCTAAATGAATCAGATGAGTTTAAACAAAACCAGAGAGAATAAACTAAAAGAATCTCAGAGATCTATTTGGCCTAAATAGCAAATACCTCAAGAATCTGATGTAACTGAGAAATTTCATCTGGCCCCATTCCAGGAGGGCAAGCAATGTAAAAGTAGGGCTCAAATCCATGAACAAAGCAACACACACTGTGACCTGACAATATAACAGAACAATAAGTTCATCAATCAAAGGCCAATGCTACATGTCGGTGACTAAAAATTAGAGGTCTCGATCATTTTTAAACAAAGAGCAAAACAAAAATAGTTAAGACTCACCTTCTCTAGTGACCCCGAACATCCTAATGACTGGAGCTTGTCCTGAGGAACCTAGTAACAGCTCCTTATGACTCTCCGTAACAACAGTGTCAATCTCCAATTGTTGGAAAACTAACAAAATCAAAAAGAGTGGTAATTTATCAGCACTTTCCAGTAATCACAAGATGAAGAACCCTTGACGAAAATCCCGTAAGATTATAAAACTCAACTGATACTCTGCGAATTCGAGAGATAAGCGGGTGAGAGCGGAGGTCGAGCCCAAGCCAACGACCGCGATTGACGCTCCTCGATATCCCGAAGCATTAAGGCATCCTCATCCTCTTCTCCATACAAGAGAGTTTCGTTCAGAAACACGTCTTCGTCCATAAATTCATCTTCTAGGGTTCCGATGACCGGAGATGGGGTAGGATTACCCGTGGCTCGGTGCTTCCCCGCCGGTGGGGTATTCGATGGAGGAGGTCGCTTTTTGGAATTTCCGCCTCTGTTCATGGCTTCAGGTGTGGGTCAGTTGAGCTCGCGGAGGTCTGAGAGAAGAAAAATGTGAGAACAAAGAACACTGCGATTCCCGCCAATTTAAAGGGTTTTTCTACTAGAGAGAGTGAGACGGAGGGAGAAATATATTCCTTTTTAAAAAAGATATCTTAAATAACCGTTTTAGATTCTAAATTACCTAAAATATTTTTTTTTGACCTCAAATAATACTTTTGAATTTTTTATTACATAAAATATCTTTTTTTGATTTTCAAGTCCATCTTTACCTAACTATTGCTTGTAAGTGTAAATGTTTACAACTAAATTAGCTGAATTTGGTTCATCTAATTCTGTATTGGTTCTTTTGATGAGTTTAAAATATTATATATCATATCACATATATTTCTCTAATATTTTATTGTGTAAAAAAAATTACAATTAATAATTGATAAACTTATATGAATTATGAAGAATTTAATATTGATTTTGAATATAAAACTACTATATATATAATATTGGAGAATTTAATATCTATTATATAAATATTATAAAGAATATAATATTGATCATGTTGTTTAGGTTTGTTTATAGGTTAATATTCAAAATCAACATTAGTTGATTGACTCTCGAAGGATTGCGGAAGTTTTGACTCCAGTGTAGTATTCCCAGCGCCATCGACTTTCGTCTCCCTCCTACTGTTTATTTCGACGTTTGCAACCTCATTTCCCCATTCATGAGCCGCTTTTAAAGTTAAAAATATTTTGTAGGGTTCGCTTTCTATCAGCTCGCGTCTTCCTTTGTTTGTTTGGCTCTTGCCTTATTCACTTTGGCCTCGGAGTCTAGTGATGTGATTTGTCATGCCGCTTTTCAACAGTCATTCGTTGTTAAACAATCTGGTGGTCGTCCTTTTTTCTATACTACTCTCAAGAGTGGGATGAAAATCATTCATGGGCTTCCCAACCACGAAGATGGGTGGAAAGAAAGTTCTTTGCTTTTAGTTCCAATAAATCGTTGACCTGGACTTTCCCTTTAGATAAGATTCTTATATAACTTAGATACGATGCTGGTTAGAGTTGGTTTGTTATTATGTGGCTCCTTTTATCATATATATATGTATTTGCTTATAATTTGGAATTTTGTTTTTACCACTCTGTGGAGCCAAAAACATAAACTTTCTTTCCATAGAGATGTCCACCTTCCTCCAAAGCTTCTTGTCATACACAACACAAAGGATATAGGGACACCAGTTACACGAGCCATTTCAATATAATTGTATATAAACATCAGTTTGTCCAGAAGCCTCTGAGGGAGATATGCATCCTGTAATAGCAAAGAGGATCGTGGTCAAGTTGTACTTTCCCATAAGATATTAACAGAGAAATAAATAGATTGAAACCAAAATTAATGAGACCCCCTAGTTTCTGCAATAATAAAACGATCCATAGAGCAAAAGCATATTTCTGATGAATTATGAAACACAATTGAGGTTACTATAGTATATTATCCAGATTTTAACTTACAGTGTCTGAACATACTTACATTAAAATACATTGTTCCATGTGTCACTAATATCGGCAACTACTGCCAAAAGTCCTACGAACCTACCTCACACCCAGCATACTCAAAACTCATGAATGGAGACAGGTGCAACCAATATGAACCCAAAGAGCATTAGGAAGGTTCAGGATTAGTTAAGGCTTCTCACAATGTCCTTATCTACAAGGGTTTCTCTAGCCACACATACACAGATATATGCAGAGAAAACAAAAAAATTCCTTAACAAACACATCAGTGTTCATCTTTTAAATTAGAAAGGGTGGGACGCTTGACAACATGCAATAGGACCTCTAGCTAACAAACCTGATAGCTAGTTCGAAAATCTTAAACTTATGATAACAGGCTATGCAACAAGACAGAATCAGCAATACTCCAGAATAAACAAAAGAGGGTACCTTCAAACAATAAACAGCAAGACGCCTCCTGGTTTCCGCATTGCCATTCTGGAGATCGGTTATTATAGAATGGTGGACATCCTCTTTCTGAAGAAGACAATCGGGTTAACTATAAAGTAAAATAGAAAGAACCTAAAATTCTACGCATAATTACTCAGTTTCACTTCACCTGCTCAGAAAGAAAGTGAGCTGAGACAGAATTCAGCGAATAAGAACTTAATTTGTAGTCTCTATGTATTGCCTACAATAATAAAAGACAAATTAGGTTGATGTCTTTGCAATGAACAACAAACAAACAATCCAAGAATGACTCAAGGAAGAAGAATTTGTGAAGAGCAGAAACCTGAATAAGGTCGAACTGAAATCGTCCTTCAATTGTGGTCTCTTTACTTTCCCTTATTCCTTGTTGTCTGAAACATTGAACGTATTATTATGGGAGGCAATATATTATTCTAAGATGCCAGAGTAGAGAGCTCATATGCCACCAGAAAATGAAGCATAACAAAAATTTAAGGAGAAAGTGATGGCAGAATGCAACAATCATTTCCTACATCACCTTGATGAAAAGGTTGAGTCCCTGACCCGGACCCTACTGTTCTTTACCCGACCAAGAAGAGGAAAGTCCTCTATTCCCAATGTGGCAGCTCTCTAAGAATCAGAAAACAGAATATTTTCTAGGTGAAACATCTGTCACATATATATGTGCTCTACAGTGCAGCGGAGCATAGAAAAATAATACATAAAGAATGCTATCCGAATGAAAAGCAGGCTTCCATAAGCCAGAGGTGATAATGATCCGCCATTGAAAGTAAAAATTAATGTTCAAGTACCTCAATCAGATAAGGCAAATCGAATTTGCAGATGTTATAACCAATGATGATATCAGGATCAGCATCACGAATCAAATCCTGCAGCCAATACATCGTACACATCAGCAGAAAACATGTTTTACCAAGCGCACCAGAAATTTGTAGTGGCAACATAAAGTTTACTAAATCCTTCACCGAGTCGTCCCGAATTTAATATAGGGTAAAGTGTGACAGCGCTTACTTTTGCAATTTGAGGTGCCAAAACACAGATGAAGATAATATAATGCACAGATTACAATGTAAGAAGATAGGAGGCAAAAAACAGTACCCTCCAAGCTAGTAAGACCTCTCTTTCTGTTTCAAAAGACATGACATCTACGCCTACAATTGGAGCACATGACTTAAGAGTCATGACATTGCGTACAAATGGTTGATCCTCTCCCTGTAGAGTGACAAGGTTTGCTATCTACCAAAGCAATGAGAATGTCGTTACAAGAGGGATGACAACAAAGGCAACATATAGGATTATCAATATATATGTATTATATATATAACAAGAAAAGCAGATAACCTGGATAACAGGATCATGCTTAGACTCTGGAAAGTGTCCTTTACGACCTGCGCACTCGATATCGAAACTTAGTACACGGAATGGAGCCATTTTTGAGTATTCTCCTTCTGCAGCATGACTGATTAAATCTGAGTACCTAAAACCTGTTAAGGAAAGTAATGACATAAAATAGAATATGTTACTAGATAAACATATTTTTGCTTCGGAAAAGAAATTCAGAGATCTTAGGTGAGGATACAGGCAATGAAACTCCAATTGGCAGTATGACAAAGTTCTAGCATTCTTCTTATATTTCCCAGCAGGTACCTCAATCCAATTTCCTCCGACAATATTGCGATCAACCATGAAACGGAGAACAAAAAGAATATTGCTCTCATATGTTTGGAAGCTCTTCATACCCAATCCGTCAATTTGTAAGCCTCTATCAAGGATACCTGCCAATATAATAATTGCAGTAAAATAATCAGTAAAGGAGATACTTCACCTTAAAGCACAAACATTTGGGAATCATACCGCGACAACTAGCCACCATAGTCGGCAATGCAACTGTAATCTTCAGAAAAGTTTGGGATTTTTGTTGTTGGTAATACATAATGCTTATTTTTTGCACCAATTCTATACGACGAACATATTTAGGGACCTTGGCATTTTTATTAGCTTCCCTCATCCTTCCCTAAATGAATCAGATGAGTTTAAACAAAACCAGAGAGAATAAACTAAAAGAATCTCAGAGATCTATTTGGCCTAAATAGCAAATACCTCAAGAATCTGATGTAACTGAGAAATTTCATCTGGCCCCATTCCAGGAGGGCAAGCAATGTAAAAGTAGGGCTCAAATCCATGAACAAAGCAACACACACTGTGACCTGACAATATAACAGAACAATAAGTTCATCAATCAAAGGCCAATGCTACATGTCGGTGACTAAAAATTAGAGGTCTCGATCATTTTTAAACAAAGAGCAAAACAAAAATAGTTAAGACTCACCTTCTCTAGTGACCCCGAACATCCTAATGACTGGAGCTTGTCCTGAGGAACCTAGTAACAGCTCCTTATGACTCTCCGTAACAACAGTGTCAATCTCCAATTGTTGGAAAACTAACAAAATCAAAAAGAGTGGTAATTTATCAGCACTTTCCAGTAATCACAAGATGAAGAACCCTTGACGAAAATCCCGTAAGATTATAAAACTCAACTGATACTCTGCGAATTCGAGAGATAAGCGGGTGAGAGCGGAGGTCGAGCCCAAGCCAACGACCGCGATTGACGCTCCTCGATATCCCGAAGCATTAAGGCATCCTCATCCTCTTCTCCATACAAGAGAGTTTCGTTCAGAAACACGTCTTCGTCCATAAATTCATCTTCTAGGGTTCCGATGACCGGAGATGGGGTAGGATTACCCGTGGCTCGGTGCTTCCCCGCCGGTGGGGTATTCGATGGAGGAGGTCGCTTTTTGGAATTTCCGCCTCTGTTCATGGCTTCAGGTGTGGGTCAGTTGAGCTCGCGGAGGTCTGAGAGAAGAAAAATGTGAGAACAAAGAACACTGCGATTCCCGCCAATTTAAAGGGTTTTTCTACTAGAGAGAGTGAGACGGAGGGAGAAATATATTCCTTTTTAAAAAAGATATCTTAAATAACCGTTTTAGATTCTAAATTACCTAAAATATTTTTTTTTGACCTCAAATAATACTTTTGAATTTTTTATTACATAAAATATCTTTTTTTGATTTTCAAGTCCATCTTTACCTAACTATTGCTTGTAAGTGTAAATGTTTACAACTAAATTAGCTGAATTTGGTTCATCTAATTCTGTATTGGTTCTTTTGATGAGTTTAAAATATTATATATCATATCACATATATTTCTCTAATATTTTATTGTGTAAAAAAAATTACAATTAATAATTGATAAACTTATATGAATTATGAAGAATTTAATATTGATTTTGAATATAAAACTACTATATATATAATATTGGAGAATTTAATATCTATTATATAAATATTATAAAGAATATAATATTGATCATGTTGTTTAGGTTTGTTTATAGGTTAATATTCAAAATCAACATTAGTTGATTGACTCTCGAAGGATTGCGGAAGTTTTGACTCCAGTGTAGTATTCCCAGCGCCATCGACTTTCGTCTCCCTCCTACTGTTTATTTCGACGTTTGCAACCTCATTTCCCCATTCATGAGCCGCTTTTAAAGTTAAAAATATTTTGTAGGGTTCGCTTTCTATCAGCTCGCGTCTTCCTTTGTTTGTTTGGCTCTTGCCTTATTCACTTTGGCCTCGGAGTCTAGTGATGTGATTTGTCATGCCGCTTTTCAACAGTCATTCGTTGTTAAACAATCTGGTGGTCGTCCTTTTTTCTATACTACTCTCAAGAGTGGGATGAAAATCATTCATGGGCTTCCCAACCACGAAGATGGGTGGAAAGAAAGTTCTTTGCTTTTAGTTCCAATAAATCGTTGACCTGGACTTTCCCTTTAGATAAGATTCTTATATAACTTAGATACGATGCTGGTTAGAGTTGGTTTGTTATTATGTGGCTCCTTTTATCATATATATATGTATTTGCTTATAATTTGGAATTTTGTTTTTACCACTCTGTGGAGCCAAAAACATAAACTTTCTTTCCATAGAGATGTCCACCTTCCTCCAAAGCTTCTTGTCATACACAACACAAAGGATATAGGGACACCAGTTACACGAGCCATTTCAATATAATTGTATATAAACATCAGTTTGTCCAGAAGCCTCTGAGGGAGATATGCATCCTGTAATAGCAAAGAGGATCGTGGTCAAGTTGTACTTTCCCATAAGATATTAACAGAGAAATAAATAGATTGAAACCAAAATTAATGAGACCCCCTAGTTTCTGCAATAATAAAACGATCCATAGAGCAAAAGCATATTTCTGATGAATTATGAAACACAATTGAGGTTACTATAGTATATTATCCAGATTTTAACTTACAGTGTCTGAACATACTTACATTAAAATACATTGTTCCATGTGTCACTAATATCGGCAACTACTGCCAAAAGTCCTACGAACCTACCTCACACCCAGCATACTCAAAACTCATGAATGGAGACAGGTGCAACCAATATGAACCCAAAGAGCATTAGGAAGGTTCAGGATTAGTTAAGGCTTCTCACAATGTCCTTATCTACAAGGGTTTCTCTAGCCACACATACACAGATATATGCAGAGAAAACAAAAAAATTCCTTAACAAACACATCAGTGTTCATCTTTTAAATTAGAAAGGGTGGGACGCTTGACAACATGCAATAGGACCTCTAGCTAACAAACCTGATAGCTAGTTCGAAAATCTTAAACTTATGATAACAGGCTATGCAACAAGACAGAATCAGCAATACTCCAGAATAAACAAAAGAGGGTACCTTCAAACAATAAACAGCAAGACGCCTCCTGGTTTCCGCATTGCCATTCTGGAGATCGGTTATTATAGAATGGTGGACATCCTCTTTCTGAAGAAGACAATCGGGTTAACTATAAAGTAAAATAGAAAGAACCTAAAATTCTACGCATAATTACTCAGTTTCACTTCACCTGCTCAGAAAGAAAGTGAGCTGAGACAGAATTCAGCGAATAAGAACTTAATTTGTAGTCTCTATGTATTGCCTACAATAATAAAAGACAAATTAGGTTGATGTCTTTGCAATGAACAACAAACAAACAATCCAAGAATGACTCAAGGAAGAAGAATTTGTGAAGAGCAGAAACCTGAATAAGGTCGAACTGAAATCGTCCTTCAATTGTGGTCTCTTTACTTTCCCTTATTCCTTGTTGTCTGAAACATTGAACGTATTATTATGGGAGGCAATATATTATTCTAAGATGCCAGAGTAGAGAGCTCATATGCCACCAGAAAATGAAGCATAACAAAAATTTAAGGAGAAAGTGATGGCAGAATGCAACAATCATTTCCTACATCACCTTGATGAAAAGGTTGAGTCCCTGACCCGGACCCTACTGTTCTTTACCCGACCAAGAAGAGGAAAGTCCTCTATTCCCAATGTGGCAGCTCTCTAAGAATCAGAAAACAGAATATTTTCTAGGTGAAACATCTGTCACATATATATGTGCTCTACAGTGCAGCGGAGCATAGAAAAATAATACATAAAGAATGCTATCCGAATGAAAAGCAGGCTTCCATAAGCCAGAGGTGATAATGATCCGCCATTGAAAGTAAAAATTAATGTTCAAGTACCTCAATCAGATAAGGCAAATCGAATTTGCAGATGTTATAACCAATGATGATATCAGGATCAGCATCACGAATCAAATCCTGCAGCCAATACATCGTACACATCAGCAGAAAACATGTTTTACCAAGCGCACCAGAAATTTGTAGTGGCAACATAAAGTTTACTAAATCCTTCACCGAGTCGTCCCGAATTTAATATAGGGTAAAGTGTGACAGCGCTTACTTTTGCAATTTGAGGTGCCAAAACACAGATGAAGATAATATAATGCACAGATTACAATGTAAGAAGATAGGAGGCAAAAAACAGTACCCTCCAAGCTAGTAAGACCTCTCTTTCTGTTTCAAAAGACATGACATCTACGCCTACAATTGGAGCACATGACTTAAGAGTCATGACATTGCGTACAAATGGTTGATCCTCTCCCTGTAGAGTGACAAGGTTTGCTATCTACCAAAGCAATGAGAATGTCGTTACAAGAGGGATGACAACAAAGGCAACATATAGGATTATCAATATATATGTATTATATATATAACAAGAAAAGCAGATAACCTGGATAACAGGATCATGCTTAGACTCTGGAAAGTGTCCTTTACGACCTGCGCACTCGATATCGAAACTTAGTACACGGAATGGAGCCATTTTTGAGTATTCTCCTTCTGCAGCATGACTGATTAAATCTGAGTACCTAAAACCTGTTAAGGAAAGTAATGACATAAAATAGAATATGTTACTAGATAAACATATTTTTGCTTCGGAAAAGAAATTCAGAGATCTTAGGTGAGGATACAGGCAATGAAACTCCAATTGGCAGTATGACAAAGTTCTAGCATTCTTCTTATATTTCCCAGCAGGTACCTCAATCCAATTTCCTCCGACAATATTGCGATCAACCATGAAACGGAGAACAAAAAGAATATTGCTCTCATATGTTTGGAAGCTCTTCATACCCAATCCGTCAATTTGTAAGCCTCTATCAAGGATACCTGCCAATATAATAATTGCAGTAAAATAATCAGTAAAGGAGATACTTCACCTTAAAGCACAAACATTTGGGAATCATACCGCGACAACTAGCCACCATAGTCGGCAATGCAACTGTAATCTTCAGAAAAGTTTGGGATTTTTGTTGTTGGTAATACATAATGCTTATTTTTTGCACCAATTCTATACGACGAACATATTTAGGGACCTTGGCATTTTTATTAGCTTCCCTCATCCTTCCCTAAATGAATCAGATGAGTTTAAACAAAACCAGAGAGAATAAACTAAAAGAATCTCAGAGATCTATTTGGCCTAAATAGCAAATACCTCAAGAATCTGATGTAACTGAGAAATTTCATCTGGCCCCATTCCAGGAGGGCAAGCAATGTAAAAGTAGGGCTCAAATCCATGAACAAAGCAACACACACTGTGACCTGACAATATAACAGAACAATAAGTTCATCAATCAAAGGCCAATGCTACATGTCGGTGACTAAAAATTAGAGGTCTCGATCATTTTTAAACAAAGAGCAAAACAAAAATAGTTAAGACTCACCTTCTCTAGTGACCCCGAACATCCTAATGACTGGAGCTTGTCCTGAGGAACCTAGTAACAGCTCCTTATGACTCTCCGTAACAACAGTGTCAATCTCCAATTGTTGGAAAACTAACAAAATCAAAAAGAGTGGTAATTTATCAGCACTTTCCAGTAATCACAAGATGAAGAACCCTTGACGAAAATCCCGTAAGATTATAAAACTCAACTGATACTCTGCGAATTCGAGAGATAAGCGGGTGAGAGCGGAGGTCGAGCCCAAGCCAACGACCGCGATTGACGCTCCTCGATATCCCGAAGCATTAAGGCATCCTCATCCTCTTCTCCATACAAGAGAGTTTCGTTCAGAAACACGTCTTCGTCCATAAATTCATCTTCTAGGGTTCCGATGACCGGAGATGGGGTAGGATTACCCGTGGCTCGGTGCTTCCCCGCCGGTGGGGTATTCGATGGAGGAGGTCGCTTTTTGGAATTTCCGCCTCTGTTCATGGCTTCAGGTGTGGGTCAGTTGAGCTCGCGGAGGTCTGAGAGAAGAAAAATGTGAGAACAAAGAACACTGCGATTCCCGCCAATTTAAAGGGTTTTTCTACTAGAGAGAGTGAGACGGAGGGAGAAATATATTCCTTTTTAAAAAAGATATCTTAAATAACCGTTTTAGATTCTAAATTACCTAAAATATTTTTTTTTGACCTCAAATAATACTTTTGAATTTTTTATTACATAAAATATCTTTTTTTGATTTTCAAGTCCATCTTTACCTAACTATTGCTTGTAAGTGTAAATGTTTACAACTAAATTAGCTGAATTTGGTTCATCTAATTCTGTATTGGTTCTTTTGATGAGTTTAAAATATTATATATCATATCACATATATTTCTCTAATATTTTATTGTGTAAAAAAAATTACAATTAATAATTGATAAACTTATATGAATTATGAAGAATTTAATATTGATTTTGAATATAAAACTACTATATATATAATATTGGAGAATTTAATATCTATTATATAAATATTATAAAGAATATAATATTGATCATGTTGTTTAGGTTTGTTTATAGGTTAATATTCAAAATCAACATTAGTTGATTGACTCTCGAAGGATTGCGGAAGTTTTGACTCCAGTGTAGTATTCCCAGCGCCATCGACTTTCGTCTCCCTCCTACTGTTTATTTCGACGTTTGCAACCTCATTTCCCCATTCATGAGCCGCTTTTAAAGTTAAAAATATTTTGTAGGGTTCGCTTTCTATCAGCTCGCGTCTTCCTTTGTTTGTTTGGCTCTTGCCTTATTCACTTTGGCCTCGGAGTCTAGTGATGTGATTTGTCATGCCGCTTTTCAACAGTCATTCGTTGTTAAACAATCTGGTGGTCGTCCTTTTTTCTATACTACTCTCAAGAGTGGGATGAAAATCATTCATGGGCTTCCCAACCACGAAGATGGGTGGAAAGAAAGTTCTTTGCTTTTAGTTCCAATAAATCGTTGACCTGGACTTTCCCTTTAGATAAGATTCTTATATAACTTAGATACGATGCTGGTTAGAGTTGGTTTGTTATTATGTGGCTCCTTTTATCATATATATATGTATTTGCTTATAATTTGGAATTTTGTTTTTACCACTCTGTGGAGCCAAAAACATAAACTTTCTTTCCATAGAGATGTCCACCTTCCTCCAAAGCTTCTTGTCATACACAACACAAAGGATATAGGGACACCAGTTACACGAGCCATTTCAATATAATTGTATATAAACATCAGTTTGTCCAGAAGCCTCTGAGGGAGATATGCATCCTGTAATAGCAAAGAGGATCGTGGTCAAGTTGTACTTTCCCATAAGATATTAACAGAGAAATAAATAGATTGAAACCAAAATTAATGAGACCCCCTAGTTTCTGCAATAATAAAACGATCCATAGAGCAAAAGCATATTTCTGATGAATTATGAAACACAATTGAGGTTACTATAGTATATTATCCAGATTTTAACTTACAGTGTCTGAACATACTTACATTAAAATACATTGTTCCATGTGTCACTAATATCGGCAACTACTGCCAAAAGTCCTACGAACCTACCTCACACCCAGCATACTCAAAACTCATGAATGGAGACAGGTGCAACCAATATGAACCCAAAGAGCATTAGGAAGGTTCAGGATTAGTTAAGGCTTCTCACAATGTCCTTATCTACAAGGGTTTCTCTAGCCACACATACACAGATATATGCAGAGAAAACAAAAAAATTCCTTAACAAACACATCAGTGTTCATCTTTTAAATTAGAAAGGGTGGGACGCTTGACAACATGCAATAGGACCTCTAGCTAACAAACCTGATAGCTAGTTCGAAAATCTTAAACTTATGATAACAGGCTATGCAACAAGACAGAATCAGCAATACTCCAGAATAAACAAAAGAGGGTACCTTCAAACAATAAACAGCAAGACGCCTCCTGGTTTCCGCATTGCCATTCTGGAGATCGGTTATTATAGAATGGTGGACATCCTCTTTCTGAAGAAGACAATCGGGTTAACTATAAAGTAAAATAGAAAGAACCTAAAATTCTACGCATAATTACTCAGTTTCACTTCACCTGCTCAGAAAGAAAGTGAGCTGAGACAGAATTCAGCGAATAAGAACTTAATTTGTAGTCTCTATGTATTGCCTACAATAATAAAAGACAAATTAGGTTGATGTCTTTGCAATGAACAACAAACAAACAATCCAAGAATGACTCAAGGAAGAAGAATTTGTGAAGAGCAGAAACCTGAATAAGGTCGAACTGAAATCGTCCTTCAATTGTGGTCTCTTTACTTTCCCTTATTCCTTGTTGTCTGAAACATTGAACGTATTATTATGGGAGGCAATATATTATTCTAAGATGCCAGAGTAGAGAGCTCATATGCCACCAGAAAATGAAGCATAACAAAAATTTAAGGAGAAAGTGATGGCAGAATGCAACAATCATTTCCTACATCACCTTGATGAAAAGGTTGAGTCCCTGACCCGGACCCTACTGTTCTTTACCCGACCAAGAAGAGGAAAGTCCTCTATTCCCAATGTGGCAGCTCTCTAAGAATCAGAAAACAGAATATTTTCTAGGTGAAACATCTGTCACATATATATGTGCTCTACAGTGCAGCGGAGCATAGAAAAATAATACATAAAGAATGCTATCCGAATGAAAAGCAGGCTTCCATAAGCCAGAGGTGATAATGATCCGCCATTGAAAGTAAAAATTAATGTTCAAGTACCTCAATCAGATAAGGCAAATCGAATTTGCAGATGTTATAACCAATGATGATATCAGGATCAGCATCACGAATCAAATCCTGCAGCCAATACATCGTACACATCAGCAGAAAACATGTTTTACCAAGCGCACCAGAAATTTGTAGTGGCAACATAAAGTTTACTAAATCCTTCACCGAGTCGTCCCGAATTTAATATAGGGTAAAGTGTGACAGCGCTTACTTTTGCAATTTGAGGTGCCAAAACACAGATGAAGATAATATAATGCACAGATTACAATGTAAGAAGATAGGAGGCAAAAAACAGTACCCTCCAAGCTAGTAAGACCTCTCTTTCTGTTTCAAAAGACATGACATCTACGCCTACAATTGGAGCACATGACTTAAGAGTCATGACATTGCGTACAAATGGTTGATCCTCTCCCTGTAGAGTGACAAGGTTTGCTATCTACCAAAGCAATGAGAATGTCGTTACAAGAGGGATGACAACAAAGGCAACATATAGGATTATCAATATATATGTATTATATATATAACAAGAAAAGCAGATAACCTGGATAACAGGATCATGCTTAGACTCTGGAAAGTGTCCTTTACGACCTGCGCACTCGATATCGAAACTTAGTACACGGAATGGAGCCATTTTTGAGTATTCTCCTTCTGCAGCATGACTGATTAAATCTGAGTACCTAAAACCTGTTAAGGAAAGTAATGACATAAAATAGAATATGTTACTAGATAAACATATTTTTGCTTCGGAAAAGAAATTCAGAGATCTTAGGTGAGGATACAGGCAATGAAACTCCAATTGGCAGTATGACAAAGTTCTAGCATTCTTCTTATATTTCCCAGCAGGTACCTCAATCCAATTTCCTCCGACAATATTGCGATCAACCATGAAACGGAGAACAAAAAGAATATTGCTCTCATATGTTTGGAAGCTCTTCATACCCAATCCGTCAATTTGTAAGCCTCTATCAAGGATACCTGCCAATATAATAATTGCAGTAAAATAATCAGTAAAGGAGATACTTCACCTTAAAGCACAAACATTTGGGAATCATACCGCGACAACTAGCCACCATAGTCGGCAATGCAACTGTAATCTTCAGAAAAGTTTGGGATTTTTGTTGTTGGTAATACATAATGCTTATTTTTTGCACCAATTCTATACGACGAACATATTTAGGGACCTTGGCATTTTTATTAGCTTCCCTCATCCTTCCCTAAATGAATCAGATGAGTTTAAACAAAACCAGAGAGAATAAACTAAAAGAATCTCAGAGATCTATTTGGCCTAAATAGCAAATACCTCAAGAATCTGATGTAACTGAGAAATTTCATCTGGCCCCATTCCAGGAGGGCAAGCAATGTAAAAGTAGGGCTCAAATCCATGAACAAAGCAACACACACTGTGACCTGACAATATAACAGAACAATAAGTTCATCAATCAAAGGCCAATGCTACATGTCGGTGACTAAAAATTAGAGGTCTCGATCATTTTTAAACAAAGAGCAAAACAAAAATAGTTAAGACTCACCTTCTCTAGTGACCCCGAACATCCTAATGACTGGAGCTTGTCCTGAGGAACCTAGTAACAGCTCCTTATGACTCTCCGTAACAACAGTGTCAATCTCCAATTGTTGGAAAACTAACAAAATCAAAAAGAGTGGTAATTTATCAGCACTTTCCAGTAATCACAAGATGAAGAACCCTTGACGAAAATCCCGTAAGATTATAAAACTCAACTGATACTCTGCGAATTCGAGAGATAAGCGGGTGAGAGCGGAGGTCGAGCCCAAGCCAACGACCGCGATTGACGCTCCTCGATATCCCGAAGCATTAAGGCATCCTCATCCTCTTCTCCATACAAGAGAGTTTCGTTCAGAAACACGTCTTCGTCCATAAATTCATCTTCTAGGGTTCCGATGACCGGAGATGGGGTAGGATTACCCGTGGCTCGGTGCTTCCCCGCCGGTGGGGTATTCGATGGAGGAGGTCGCTTTTTGGAATTTCCGCCTCTGTTCATGGCTTCAGGTGTGGGTCAGTTGAGCTCGCGGAGGTCTGAGAGAAGAAAAATGTGAGAACAAAGAACACTGCGATTCCCGCCAATTTAAAGGGTTTTTCTACTAGAGAGAGTGAGACGGAGGGAGAAATATATTCCTTTTTAAAAAAGATATCTTAAATAACCGTTTTAGATTCTAAATTACCTAAAATATTTTTTTTTGACCTCAAATAATACTTTTGAATTTTTTATTACATAAAATATCTTTTTTTGATTTTCAAGTCCATCTTTACCTAACTATTGCTTGTAAGTGTAAATGTTTACAACTAAATTAGCTGAATTTGGTTCATCTAATTCTGTATTGGTTCTTTTGATGAGTTTAAAATATTATATATCATATCACATATATTTCTCTAATATTTTATTGTGTAAAAAAAATTACAATTAATAATTGATAAACTTATATGAATTATGAAGAATTTAATATTGATTTTGAATATAAAACTACTATATATATAATATTGGAGAATTTAATATCTATTATATAAATATTATAAAGAATATAATATTGATCATGTTGTTTAGGTTTGTTTATAGGTTAATATTCAAAATCAACATTAGTTGATTGACTCTCGAAGGATTGCGGAAGTTTTGACTCCAGTGTAGTATTCCCAGCGCCATCGACTTTCGTCTCCCTCCTACTGTTTATTTCGACGTTTGCAACCTCATTTCCCCATTCATGAGCCGCTTTTAAAGTTAAAAATATTTTGTAGGGTTCGCTTTCTATCAGCTCGCGTCTTCCTTTGTTTGTTTGGCTCTTGCCTTATTCACTTTGGCCTCGGAGTCTAGTGATGTGATTTGTCATGCCGCTTTTCAACAGTCATTCGTTGTTAAACAATCTGGTGGTCGTCCTTTTTTCTATACTACTCTCAAGAGTGGGATGAAAATCATTCATGGGCTTCCCAACCACGAAGATGGGTGGAAAGAAAGTTCTTTGCTTTTAGTTCCAATAAATCGTTGACCTGGACTTTCCCTTTAGATAAGATTCTTATATAACTTAGATACGATGCTGGTTAGAGTTGGTTTGTTATTATGTGGCTCCTTTTATCATATATATATGTATTTGCTTATAATTTGGAATTTTGTTTTTACCACTCTGTGGAGCCAAAAACATAAACTTTCTTTCCATAGAGATGTCCACCTTCCTCCAAAGCTTCTTGTCATACACAACACAAAGAATATTCTTTGAGAATCCTAAATAAACAATAAATTGTTAACAATGGACAATGTAACAGTGCGATCAAAATAATTAACTTACTTCAAGATTTTGTGAAATCCCAGTTGAATTCATTTACCGCATCCAGTTGACCCCACTATAATGAGCATAACCCATAAATACAATAACTCAAAAATGTCCATCCAAGCTCGAAAAGAAAAAGGAGAGAGTAAAATAGTTTCTTCCTCTTAATATCCTAAAGAAGTTTGAGGAGATAGTATCTTTACAAGAAGATATTTCTCATGGTTGGTCGAGATTCAAGTCATTACAATATGTTTGTTTCCAATTTCTGTAAAAAAACTAGATGATTACCCATGCATATATGGAACATTGTTTTGAAAATAATATTAATTTGTATTTGTTTATATATGTTTATAATCTTTGTATGCACAAAAGTCATGATTTGATTTGTATTGTATATTGAAATTTGTATAATTTTGTTTGCTTTTTATTTATATATTATTTTTACATAAGATAATATATATGATATAAGTAGTACTAACTATTATATTAAAATAATATAAAATGTTTTCTTAAAATTATATATAATATAACTACTAATATTTGAGAAACACACAAAAAGCCAAAGTACTAACACAAAAATCTAATTAATATACTACAAGAAATCATATTTGTTATGTCATTTATGTTATTTGTCTAATTGATACAACTACTATTTACATTTGAAGTGGTAACTCTAATTGATGCAAAAAAATTCATCATTTACCATAATAGATGTTAATTTGTATCATATATAAAAAACGATGTTAAGATTGGTATCATTTATTATAAGTAATTTTAATAATTATACCAGTTACTATAAATGATGTTAATATTGTATTGTTAATTTTGTGTTATTTGCAGGAAAAATGAAGTTAAAATTTGTACCAATTATTATAAATGATGTCAATATTTATATCAAAACAATAAGAATTGTAAAAAAAACAAAAGCACTCTTTCTATTCATCTTTGTCAAGACGACGATCCCGTTATATTATTATATTTATACTTTTGCCAATGAATTGGAACGCGAATCAACTACTCCCTTAGTACTGTCTTATGCGCCTTAGTGCAATCGAAGATCACTTTGTTGCAAAGCCGGATAAAGGCATTAAAGTGGTTAACAGTCTGTTGAAATAATTGATGTGAATTTTGTGTTACTTGCTAAATTTAATTATTTTTCGGTAAAAATTATTGATATTAAGTATTTATATAATTTATCAGTGATCGATGAAAATATTTGTATCACATAATAGTTGATATTAAATTATTGTTGTTGTTGTTACTCGTTATTATGATTTTACATGATATTAATTTTTTCAAATTAAATTACATGAAAAAATATAAATTCTATATATATTCCATTAAAAATTGAAAAGAAAAATAGATGATCCATTTAAAATGAAAAAGAAAACAAAATAGAGAATCCACTAAAAACTATATAAAAGAAAATACCATACAAGCCAAATAGTAGATGAAATATAAAACAGATTAACTATTAACAGATTAGATATAAAACAGATCATTAATGCTTACGGTAAGGTCAATTAGCAACTAAACAAACTCCGAAACCCAATCCTTTTCCTGGTCCAAACATCTTCAAGTGATGAAAACGACATCAGTGTACCTGGTACAATACACTGGCACATTCATCATATATTGCAACCCAATATCTTTTTACACCATCTGATTTTTGGATCCACTTTTTTTCTTTCTTTTCCGTGCCTTCTTTTCTTATTGTGCTTTGTAAACAACGGTAAAAAAAACAAACGGTCAAAAAATAAATTTAAAATGTCGAGAAATTCGCGCACTTGCGAGAGTCATTTTGAGATATTTTCAAATTTCAAAAAATCTAACGTTCTCTTCTTCGTCTCAAGTCTACTCTCTCTTTTATTATAGTCTAATCGATCATTGAGAAACACAACTCATCGAGAAACCACTGTCTCAATGGCGGACAATACGACCATTCAGAGAAGAAAACCTCAGAGTTTGAATGATCGTAACTATCGTCTCCTTCAGGATCTCAATGCGCCTCCTAAACAGCCTCCTTCTTCTTCCCGTACGAAAAAATTCTCCTTTCGTTTTGTTCTCAATGGTTTTAGATTTGTATCTGTCTTTGATTTTAGATATATATTTTGGTGTTTTAGATGAAGAAACGAAGAAGTCCATATTTAAGCTTGCTGGACGACGCCGTCTCTGCAAGGCTTCGCCAACTGAAGACGTAGCCAATGAAGATGACGATCCTGATTTGGCCGATTTTGATTCCCCAGGTGATCTAAGTTTTCAATCGATTTTAGGTTTTTTTTGTTATATGTCCTTTTCTCCTTTTCACAGAAAGAAATGAGTACTTCCATTGATGATGTATTCAATTTTGTTATAGTAGCTTCGTTTAAAATTAGGATTTCTCGAAATGTTGTTTTATTTTTGTTCTTCGCAGCTAGTACTTGATTGCGTCTTTACTCAAATGCGTTTATTTTGCATGATGCTCGAATCAGTTAAAGGAGATACATCACTCGAGAGAGCTGGAACTGGGAACAAATTCACACCTAGGGATGAAACTAAGGAAGCCAACACAGAGTTGGCTGACGAGCCTAACTTTTCGATCATCACAGACTTTGCTTCGCCCTCACCTCAGGAGAAGCAAAAAGAAGAAAAGCAACATGATGGAGGAAAGAATGAGATCATGGATATTCTGGATGATTTGACCTCTAAGCTTGGAACAATGTCGATTCAGAAGAAGAAAGATAACCAAAGCAATGTTTTGGATGCCAGTCGGGTTGATAATATTGATTTTGAGAGCATCAAATCCTCATCGGATGAATGCGAGTCCTTTTCAGATGTGGTTACCTCATGTAATACTGGCGTTGATAGTCTCAATGATAAGCAAGGAAATGTTGGTTTTACCACCCAGGATGAGAAGGCTAGTGATGAATTTGCAGGCCAACGGGGAGAGAAATTTTCGAGTTTTGGAAAGCAAAACTCATTTTTGGGTATTGTTGATAAGTCTGCAGATGATAAGGAGGGAAGCAATCTTGACCGTGGGAAGGGCAAACAAAAGGAAGTTGACCAAAGATTAAAGACTACTAGACATATAGAGGTCAGTGAGAAGCTAAGATCAGTGGGAAGGTCAAATGCTGCTAAGCTAAGAGAATTAGATGAGGATGATGATGATGACGAATGTGTTATTTTGACTGAGAAAAAGGCTGCTGAAATGAAAAGTCATCTTGATAATCCTAAAAAGTCAGCTCGGTCTTACAACATTGACTCACATGGCTGTGATGAGAGGGTATTGAAGGATGAGGGGTCTTTCACTTTAACTGGCCCTAAATTTTCTTACAAGTTGCGCGGAAAGATTGCTACAATGCTATATCCACATCAGAGGGAAGGGTTGAAGTGGCTTTGGTCCTTGCATACCCAAGGGAAAGGCGGAATACTTGGAGATGATATGGGTTTAGGTAAAACTATGCAGGTATGGAACATTACAGATTGCACTCTCTTTTCTTTTGCTGTCGTAATATTGTAATGCTGATTCTGTTGATTTGCATTGCAGATTTGTAGTTTTCTTGCTGGTCTGTTTGACTCTAAATTGATCAAACGTGCTCTGGTAGTGGCCCCCAAAACCCTGTTGCCTCACTGGATGAAAGAATTAGCTACTGTGGGACTTTCACGAATGACTAGGGAGTAAGATCAGTTCCTTTGATTGTTAATTAATTACTGGTGTTAGATTTTGTCTTACTGATTTTTTTTTCTGTTCTTTCTTCCTGAAAGATACTACGGCAATTCTACGAAAGCCCGAGAATATGATCTACACCACATTCTAGAGGTACATGTCCCCTCTTCCATTGTAAACTACTAAACTGAGAAATACCACTGATGCCTGAACTATGCATTTTCGTTTACGTTTTGACTTGAAATGTGACTAGAAGATCAAAAAAGAATATTACATGAATTTGTGTGAATGAATGCATTCAATTTCTTACACGGTTATTGCTTACATGGTTAGCCTATCCTGTAGTAAACTATCTTTATCTGTATGGCAACATGTTTCACATTATTTGAGTTGATTAAGCTGAGAAATATTTCATTATTTCGTTCTTGGTTTGTTCGGCTCCAGATAGTTAACTATTCAGTGTTGGTATGGGTTTTGAACCTCAGATCTTTCTAACTTTTGTAGGGTAAAGGTGTTCTTCTAACGACCTATGATATTGTACGGAATAATACAAAGGCTTTGAAAGGTGATCACCTTTATAATGATGAGAATGACGAAGATGAAATCAAATGGGACTACATGATTCTGGACGAGGTAAATTACCAATCTATTATCATTTGTGAGGTCTGCGTGTTAGGAAACATGTAATTGGTATAATTTGTATTCAGGATGATCTATCAAGCGCTAACATGCTACCATTAGCGTATGTTTTGAACTTCTTCCCACGGCCAATATGATGTATTTCTGCTTGCACTTCTAGGGACATCTTATTAAGAACCCCAGCACACAAAGGGCCAAGAGTTTGCTTGAGATTCCAAGTTCTCACCGTATAATAATCAGTGGTACACCGATCCAGAACAATCTTAAGGTATTGTGTATGATTTGAAGGTTGTTCGATATCTTTCCATGTATGAATATATTCTTGCAATCCTAATGGTGCCTATCGATTCCATCTTCATTTTTACAGGAATTGTGGGCTCTCTTCAACTTCAGCTGCCCTGGGCTACTCGGTGACAAGAACTGGTAAACATCTTCTCCCTGATCCAGATTTATCAGAGTATATTTATCATCTTTGTATAATTAGCCGTTAATCCTTAACAGGTTTAAGCAAAACTATGAGCATTACATTCTTCGTGGAACTGACAAAAATGCCTCTGATAGAGAACAAAGGATAGGCTCAACAGTAGCAAAGGTGAGAATTCAATTCAAATATTGTTAAGAGGCTATATTATTTTCCGACAGTAGCCTGTACCTGAAGATATTTTTATTAAGTTTTGAAAGAATTTCTTCTTATCCTGCCATATCTTTGTTGAATTGAGCTCTTTTCTATGATTACTATTGATTATGTTTTCTGGTAGGCAGCAAATGAAAAGTATTCATATGTTACAATCTCAATGCTAATATTTGTCTACTGTTTGAGTATAAATTACACCAAGTATAGGAAGGTTTAACATTATAGATTTTCATGCATCTTTCTAGAGTCTGGATGCACCTTATGAGATTGCATATTGTTTGTGATATAGCCTTTGAACAGTTGAAGTATGGTTACGCAAACTTGTTTGCACCTGAAGAAGAGAATAATGTATCAGTTCTCTAATGACATATGTTGCTACAGTCCGTAGGTTGTAGATCTTACAAGTAATGTCTTTTTGAATAATAGAACTTGAGGGAGCATATTCAACCTTTCTTCTTGCGGCGCCTTAAGAGTGAAGTCTTTGGTGATGATGCTGCAACCTCCAAACTTTCAAAGAAGGACGAACTTGTTATTTGGCTACGGTTAACAGCTTGCCAGGTTGAACCTCTAAACACACAGATAGTCGTTGGCTAATATTGGCAGTCGTATATAAAAACTGATAATTATCTCTTTGTTGCAGAGACAACTATATGAAGCTTTCTTAAACAGTGAAATTGTTCTGTCAGCTTTTGATGGTTCACCTCTAGCAGCTCTGACGGTAACTTGAAGCTCTCTTGTTGTTTTTTCGTTTGATCAAGTATATGAGTCTATGTGCTCTCTTATACTGTGAATGCGTTACATAGATGTGGACTCAGTTTCAGATCTTTGTACACTTTGCTTAATTTTCTTTAGAATATATGTTACATAGGAAAGTTACTTTGCGTCCTCTCATTGATAAACACTTCGAAGTATATACTTCCTGTTCAAAATTTGTCTGCACATGAAACAGATTCTGAAGAAAATATGTGACCACCCGCTTCTCTTGACTAAGAGAGCCGCTGAGGATGTCCTCGAAGGAATGGAGTCAACATTAACACCAGAAGAAGCAGGCGTGGCAGAGAGATTGGCTATGCATATTGCAGACAATGTGGAAACAGATGATTTTCAGACCAAGAATGATAGTATCTCTTGCAAATTGTCATTCATCATGTCGCTACTGGTTATTTCACATTCCTGGTTCAATTAGTGACATCCATTTGTGATGTTTGTCTGTTTGACTGACATCCTTCTACATTGTTACTCAGGACAATTTGATTCCAGAAGGGCACCGTGTTCTAATCTTCTCCCAAACACGGAAGATGCTTAATTTTATTCAGGTTTTGCTGCTAACACCCCCAACGTTATTTTTTCCTTTTGTTTGACATTTTTTGGATCTTTATGAGTTAAGTTTGGAATTTTCAGGATTCTCTTACCTCGAATGGTTATAGTTTCTTGCGAATTGATGGTACAACAAAAGCTCATGATAGATTGAAGACTGTCGAAGTGGGTTTTTTCTTCTCAAACAAATTACATTTCATTTTTTCGTGAGTTCGTTATTCTCTCTCGTCTTCACAGTTCTATAAAACCTTGATATATTCCAGGAATTTCAAGAGGGTCATGTGGCCCCTATATTTCTGTTGACATCTCAAGTTGGTGGTCTCGGCCTTACTCTGACTAAGGCAGACCGTGTAATTGTAGTTGATCCTGCCTGGAACCCAAGGTACTTACTTTCGTTGAATATTCTTTCAACAACCTAAGTCTTTAAAAAGTTTTGTAAATATTGTGTTATTTACTGTCTATCAGAATCTCGTATCTCTAGCTTGTTGAAGATCGAGTTACCAAATTGAAACAGCATAATTTTGCTTCTTGTTTTAATAGATATGCTTATTGCCTAATCTCTTATAGAATGTGAACTATATATGATGCGAAACTTGTTTGTTTCCATTTCTCTGGTTTATCTATTCCTTGCTTGTGAAACTTGATGTAGTCGAGAACTAGTGTTGGGAAGCTGATAATATCTTAGTCTCTTGAAACTACTTTTATGTCATGATTTTCTAATATCTATGCAGTACTGACAACCAGAGCGTTGATCGAGCATATAGAATTGGGCAAACCAAGGATGTCATCGTGTATAGATTAATGACATCAGCAACTGTTGAAGAAAAAATATATAGAAAGCAGGTCTGTGATAATTTTTGGCTCCTCGGCTAGTGTAATAGCTAAGTGATTTTGATATACGTATGATCATTTGTATGATATACGGTATTTTCTTCTGTAGGTGTACAAAGGAGGCTTGTTTAAAACTGCAACTGAACATAAAGAACAAATTCGCTATTTTAGCCAACAGGTGTGTGTAGTCTCAGTTCTGTCATCAGTAACGGTCTAAAATTTCCTGGTTTATTTTTTCGTTTCTCAATGTTTACACCAAATAATATTTTGCTTAGGATCTTCGAGAACTTTTTAGTCTGCCCAAAGGAGGCTTTGATGTTTCACCTACGCAGCAGCAACTATACGAAGAGCATTATAACCAGATCAAATTGTAAGCAAAACCTTAATTGTGGGCAAAAACACTGTCCGGATTGTTTAATTAGAATATGAATTCATTGTGTTTGTTTGCTTGCATAGAGATGAAACTCTGGAGTCCCACGTCAGGTTTCTGGAAACTCTCGGTATAGCTGGAGTTAGTCATCACAGCTTACTCTTCTCGAAGACTGCTCCTGTCCAACCGATACAGAAAGATGAAGAAGAAGAAATAAGGTAACTCTAATGTCTTCAGATTAATTTTTTTAGTTCTAAAGCAAATTTCCTTCATATTCAAATTCTGTTTTCTGATTCAAACTTCAACTTAACAAGGAGAGGAGCAACATCATTCACTGGACGCCCATCAGCAAGTTCTTCACGAGACACCATCATCAATGGGTATTAACATCAACAGCCTTTTGTCCAATTTAACTGTTTTTGTTTCTGTATAAATCTCTCATCGACTTGGAAAACTGTTTATTGCAGGGCTGATTATGCTTTCAAGCCAAAGGATGTGAACTTGGACAAGAGAATCGACATTTCCCCAATCGACGCAAAGGAATTGACAGAAAGCGAAATTAAAGCAAGAATCAGACGTTTATCGACACTATTCGAGAACAAGGTAATGATATCAACTCATGTAATATCCAGAAAGCTTCAGGTTTTATGACTTTAAGTCTCATTTTCAAGATTTAATTTTCATCTCATAGAGTACGGTCTCAAGACTACCTGATGGAGGTGCTAAGATACAGAAGCAGATTATTGAACTGACTCGAGAGCTTAAAGACTTAAAGGCAGCAAAAAGGATGGATATGCCTCAAGTTATTGACTTGGAGGATATAAGTAACAAGATGCACAAAGGATTGCATCTGTAGAGGAAGACACAAGTCAAGATATTGCAATGACTTGTGGTTTTTTTTGTTCGGTAATTAATTTGGTTTTGTTGAATTGATAATTCAATTACCAAATCATACTTAGAGCATCCGCATTGTTGAAAATCTTATATAGTCTCTCAAAAATTAAAAATACTAATATTTTAATATAATTTAATTGCTAGTGGTCTTTAATCTATTGAGAGGTGGTAATTCTACTAAGACATGCGCACTTGCTAAGACATGCGCACTTGCTCACTGTCTACATTATATAGGAACTTGGCTAATGGGCTGGCCAGTGTTGACAAAAAAAAAAAAATTTGTAATTAATTTTAAATAAGAAATTTAACTAATCATATAGTCACATGTGGCATGAGAGTCTCTTATAGGGTTCTCAAAATCTCTCAAATGAGAGACCATCTATTTGAACATACGATTGATGCCTTCCACTTCAAGAAGCTTTTTGTGAGATCTGTGTATGAAGCCATGATGGTCCATCTATTTGAACATACGATTGATGCCTTCCTTGAGTTGTAACTGAAGCTGAAATCTGTTGGGCTATCTGGTTACAGTTCTCTGGTATCAAATTCCAAATTACTTCACGAATACCTGAGAGGTTGGACCTTGTTTGAGCGATAATGCTATTATCTTGTGATAAATCCTGGCTTGTGAATGATTTATATATCCAAGGCAAGCTCGTCTCAAAAATTACTCGATGTTGCTTTATGTTCTGGATGCTTTCTGTAGCCCATAAACAGCTTAGTAATTCTACTTCTTTGCTGTCATTCACTCGTGCATAAGCACGTCGACTGTGTACATGAGCTTTCCCATCATGGTCACGCAGTATCCACGATGCTCCACTCTGTTTTGTATAGGCGTTCCATGTACCATCAATATTGCACTTGAACCATGACATGTGCGGTTTACTCCAACCCATATGAGTAGAATTCTGGTGGTAAGAGTTGCTGATATTGCCTACATTAGACACCGTATTAATCTGATGCCATTCGTGTGCCTCATCGAGAGCTCGTGCAAGAGTTTTACTTGGTGCTATTCTAGTTTTCTCAAAGATGAGTGCATTTCTGGATTTTCCAGATTTGCCATAGAATCCATGGTATGGCCTGGCGGATGTTCACCTGGATGTTATTGTTATCTTGGCATTGAAACAGGTAGTGGACATTCAGCATGAAGGATGTATCTGAAAATCCATTCGCCGGAGATGGGATATTCGCTAAATCCCAAACCTGTTTCGCCTCATTACAAGTAAACAACACATGATTGATGGTCTCTGTACCATTGCCACATACCAAACACTGTGTACTCTGGCTTATACCTCGACGATGTAGGTTCTCTTCAACAGCCAATGCCCCAACTAGGACTTTCCAGATGAAATGGTGAATTTTTGGCAACGTTTTGCATCTCCAAACCTTTTCCCATATCCTGCGTTCAAACGGTGATTGGTTTTGCATCTGGGCGTTAGCAGCGTTCGAAATATCTTCAGCCATTTTATAGCCGCTCTTAGTATTATAGATACCATTTGCTGTCCAAGGCCAGCAATAAGTATCATCACTATCAGGAGAGAGATATCTCTGGCTTATAAGTGCAATGTCGTGCGCAGAGAAAAGCTGGTGTAGCTTAATCATATCCCATTCGTTCCGATGTTCATTTGAAAAGTCTTTTGGTAAGTAATTGTCACATAAGTAATTGATAATTCAATTACCAAATCATACCTATTGCCAAGAAGGCAGCAGAGAGTCGGCAGTCAATTACCAATGCATAACTTTTTTGTAACAAAACATGCAATTTGGAAAGTTTTTTGGTAAATAATCAGCTGCCTTCACCATTCAAGTCCGATTTTAGAAGTCGTGTTTGTTTTTTATGTGATATTGTTTAGAGATTTTGGGAATAAGCTATGCATTGGTATTATCGACTCAATTATTAAAAAATTACTAGTTTTTATCAATTTAATCCAAAAAAATATTTACATATATTGTCATTTTATAGGAATTTGATTTTTGTAACCAGTTGGCTAAAAGTTGACCAAAAATGGGATAATATATAAGGATAAAAAAGTCACGAAAAGTTGCAAAAAAGCTAACCTTTCCATTTTGTGATATTTCTCAAAAATATATCAGTAGTAGAAGCCTTCAAAAGGGCGGGAAAATTTCGCTCTACTGAAGAAAGTCGAAATTACTAACCGTTAGGTTTTTCTATTCTGGCGATGTCGCGGCGAGGAGGTGGCCCCGTGACGGTGCTGAACGTGGCGGAAAAGCCGTCTGTGGCCAAGTCAGTGGCGGGAATCCTGTCCCGTGGAAGTTTCCGAACTCGAGAAGGTAGGTCTCGCTACAATAAAATCTTTGAGTTCGATTACGCTATTAATAGCCAGCCATGTCGTATGCTAATGACCTCCGTCATCGGCCACCTGATGGAGCTTGAGTTTTCCGATCGCTACCGCAAGTGGCACTCGTGCGACCCGGCAGATCTCTACCAAGCTCCAGTCATGAAACACGTTCCCGAGGTAATTTAATGTCTCGTGTATCTGAAAGCCTAACTCTATGATTCTGCGTAGTTTTGGGTATTTGATTTAGTCAATGATTTTTTAACTCGAAACTGATTCTTGGGTCTGATTTATTTTGCTATCGCAACTATAGAAGATATGACCACGATCTTTTATTCGCCTTGTAATGGAGTTGGGTTTTCTAATTTCCAAGTTTTGTTAAATTCTGGTTTTGATCGAGTTAGGACAAAAAAGATATTAAGAAGACATTGGAGGAGGAAGCAAGGAAAAGCGACTGGCTTGTGTTGTGGCTTGATTGTGATAGGGAAGGTGAAAACATTGCATTTGAAGTTGTAGATGTTTGCAAAGCTGTTAAACATAATCTTTATATACGGAGGGCTCATTTCTCTGCGTTAATTGACAGGTAGAGAATGCTTAACAGGCTATTTTTAGTTTGTATTTCGACTGTTCACTCTACTTTAAACCATAGAACCTAGTCTCATGATGCGTTGGCATTGGAATTGCTAGGGAAATTCATGAAGCAGTTCAGAACCTTAGAGATCCTAATCAATTATTTGCTCAGGCTGTAGATGCTAGACAAGTGAGTTTCTCCTGAGATCCCTGTTGTGTTTATGTGTTAGTATCTTCTATAAATATGTATTAGTTAACTTTCTTTTGAATACTGTAGGAAATAGACCTACGCATTGGTGCTTCTTTCACTAGATTTCAGACTATGCTGCTGAGAGATAGGTTCGCTATTGACTCCACGGGTGAGGAGAGGAGTCGTGTTATAAGTTATGGTCCTTGTCAGGTGATGTGAAACCAGTGTCAATAACTTTCAGAATTATCATTCCCATTATATATAGCCAGTTTGTACATCTAGGTTTGATATTTTTCTGCATCCACTGCAGTTTCCTACACTTGGCTTTATTGTAGAGCGATACTGGGAGATCCAGGCACATGAACCGGAAGAGTTTTGGACAATCAACTGTTCTCACCAATTAGAAGAAGGCCTTGCCACCTTTAATTGGATGTACAATTATCAACTGCCATGCTTATTGTTGTTCTCAATCTATTCTTCTTGAGGTGACATTGATGTAATTTCTATTGCAGGCGTGGTCATCTCTTTGATTATGCATCGGCTGTCACATTATATGAGATGTGCGTTGAGGAACCTACTGCCACTGTGAGTAAATAAAGAAACATCTTATCAGCAGGAATTTTATTTTCTGATACTGCATCTTCTAGTTAATATTGTGTATTCCTTATAATCTCCATCCAGGTAATGAATGTCCCACATCCAAGGGAAAGATTTAAATATCCTCCTTATCCTTTGAACACCATTGAACTTGCAAAACGCGCTTCAAGATACTTCCGCCTCAGTTCAGAGCACACCATGAAGGTCTGAACGGGTATTAGATTGGTTCAGATAATTTTAATGTGATTCTTTGGCCTATTAGCACTGCATGGTTTTCAAAATAATCTTAATTCTATTGTATCTTGGTAAAGTTTTCTGCTGTCTTGTAGGCTGATAGGCCTTTGAATTACAACTACATCTCTCTGTTTGATAACATCAATAATGTCTGGATAGGTGGCAGAAGAATTATATCAGGCTGGTTTTATCAGCTATCCTCGTACAGAGACTGATTTTTTTTCGAGCAGGACAGATTTACGAGTGAGTAACTTTTCTCATAAGCCATTAACGTCAATTTCGAGTTTATGATTTCCTTTGATAGTCGTTGAGGATCTATAATTGTGTCTAGGCTATGGTGGAGGAACAAACAAGATATCCTGCATGGGGTTCATATGCACAAAGACTATTGGAACCTGAGGGGGGCCTCTGGAGAAACCCTGGGAATGGCGGTCATGATGACAAGGCTCACCCACCCATTCACCCAACAAAATTTTCTATCGGAGAGTCTAACTGGAGCAGAGATCACCTTGTAAGTATGCCTGTCAGTTCAGTTGACATACTCAAGCATAGGTTTGATCCTATTTTTTCGTTGGAACCAACTTGTCTTCCCACTATTTTAGAATGTATATGAGCTAGTTGTCCGCCATTATCTAGCATGTGTTTCCCAGCCAGCAGTTGCTGCTGAAACTACAGTCGAAATTGATATTGCTGGTGAACGCTTTTCTGCATCTGGGAGAGCAATATTAGCTGTAAGACTCTTCTCTCACTACAAATTAGTCTTCATTTCTGTTGTATGAAATGTAAGGCTGCTTTAATTTACTGTCGTATGTTGTAGATTTGTGATCATATTTATTGTCTATTTGTTCATTAATCAGTGATTCCCGTGTATGAAAGAGGACAGCAGGTTGGTTATTTCTATATCTCAGCTTAGTCTCTTATAAATAAAATACATTATCCTTGCTTGAAAGTTATAATGCAATTGGACGCCATAACTGTACATTTGTCTGGTTAAAAGTGATACTAGTGTCATTATTGTTATTAAAGTGGCTCAATAATAGTTATTGCTACTAATGTGGAGAAGTAACCACAATCTACATAGACAATGACACTTGTTTATTGGAATTAAAACTGCGTCCAGGGACCTGGTTTCCTAGTCCGTCCTGACTGTCTTCTGTATTAAGACTACTGGTCTGTTTCTTAGACATGATGGATCTTATCCAAATGGCTTCCAAACATTTTCCAAAACAGGAGGCTGTTGTAACTACCAGAATCTCTTTTTAACATTCACTTCGTGATTTTTTCTGCTTTTTGCTACGATTAGGTCAGGGGCCTAGATAATCAATGAAAGAGGACAGCAGGTTGGTTATTTCTATATCTCAGCTTAGTCTCTTATAAATAAAATACATTATCCTTGCTTGAAAGTTATAATGCAATTGGACGCCATAACTGTACATTTGTCTGGTTAAAAGTGATACTAGTGTCATTATTGTTATTAAAGTGGCTCAATAATAGTTATTGCTACTAATGTGGAGAAGTAACCACAATCTACATAGACAATGACACTTGTTTATTGGAATTAAAACTGCGTCCAGGGACCTGGTTTCCTAGTCCGTCCTGACTGTCTTCTGTATTAAGACTACTGGTCTGTTTCTTAGACATGATGGATCTTATCCAAATGGCTTCCAAACATTTTCCAAAACAGGAGGCTGTTGTAACTACCAGAATCTCTTTTTAACATTCACTTCGTGATTTTTTCTGCTTTTTGCTACGATTAGGTCAGAGGCCTAGATAATCAATGACAATTATTGAATATCTTGTTAATGTGCAGTTTATTCCAACAACTTTGACTCTTGATTCAGCTGTAACAAGGCCACCTCCATTATTGTGTGAAGCTGACTTACTGAGTTGTATGGACAAGGTGATTAAACTGTCTTGATTGCCCTTCTTTTCATGGTGGTGTTTGCATTTTCTTTGTTCACCAGTCTCTAAAACTATCGTGCGATCATGTTTGTAACTATTCATTATCCTACCTTCTTGCGAATGTTAGGCAGGCATTGGCATTGATGCGACAATGCATGACCACATAAAGAAACTCCTTGATCGAGGTTATGCTACAAAGGATGCTAATACGCGGTTTTCTCCAACCAACTTGGTAGCTGATATGATAGTCCAAACTTACTAAAGTTTCCCTCATTTTTTCTTTTTTCTTTTTCTAGAGTTAATATATGACATACATATATATGTATGCGTGATTGTGTGTGTGTAGTTTAAATATTATTAGCCTTTTGTACGTCTGTTCAACGTTTCTGAAGTTAGTTTCATTTCGTTTCAGGGTGAGGCGCTTGTGATGGGATATGATGACATGGGGTATGCATATCTCTTAAGTGATGTAATAACCAATTTTCCTTAAGGGCAAATCAATCCCTTCTAATAAGAAAAATTGGTTAAGAAGTTATACTCTTTATATTAATGCCTATCTATTTGTATAGACTTAATTTTGATCAAGACCCTGTTGAAGATCCCCTTAAGAAATTGATGTATGCAGTCTTCTTGTTCTCCATCGTTTGATGTTTTTTTCTCAGGTATGAACTTTGGAAACCAAATCTCAGAGCCATCATGGAACATGATATGAATGAAGTTAGTGTAGGCAGGAAGACTAAAGCTGAAGTTCTTGAAGCATGTTTGCAGCAAATGAAAATTTGTTTCTTAGATGTGAGTCAGCTATTTTTTTTTCTTTTTCTTTTTTCTGTTGCCAATTCTGTTTTTGCTGAAGCTGTTCCTCACACAGTAAGCTGAAACTGAAAGCGACGTCTTTATATTGTCATTCACAAAATTAATTTTCGCAGGCAAGAGTCAAAAAAGCAAAGCTCCTAGAAGCAATGACAATTTTCTTTGAAAGGTAGTCTCATTACTGTCTTCAAGTACTGTGTAGCATAAATCTGTTTTGTTATAATAAATATATGATACTGCATATGGAGGTCTAATAATGCTGATGAAGGTGAAAATCAGACAGCTGGTGAAGTTGTCCGACGATGCAATATCTGCCATGAATCGGATATGGCGCTCAGGAAGAACTGGGTATTTATATTTGTTAAATAAAAAATTACTTTGTAGATTACGAATTTCTCCTCGCCCTCTTGTCAGTGGGAACCATAGGTTAAACAGTCTATGCCCTGTCTTTACAGGAAGGCAATTTCATGGTTGGGTGCATGAGTTATCCTCAGGTCAGAGTTTCACAGCTCTTTGCACATGGCATGAATCGTTACAAACTTTATACTTTCCATCCTTATTTCTGAAATAATATTATCTAATAATTTGACATTTCAGTATTTCTTTGCTGTCGTTGCTTGCACTTAATAGTATAATATATTTGCCTCTCTTTAGTGTCGAAATGCAATCTGGCTTCCTGGACCAACACTGGAAGCTTCTGTCACCTCCGATGTTTGTCAATCCTGTGGTCCAGGCACGGCCACAGATTCTCCAATACTCTCACGGTGAATCAATATCCAAAAACTATATCGCACTTGGATAATTACATGGGAAACATTTTCTATTATTAAACGGTGCAACTTTATCTGTAGGCAATGTCTACAAGATACGTTTCAAGTTCCGTCAGATTGGAATTCCACCAGGGTTTGATGTTAATCACTTAGGTATACAGATTTTCGAACATTGGCAAGCAACATGTTGTCTTATATATAATGTCTCACCGTGTAAGTTTTATCTTGATATTTTTCTAATGGTCATATCATAAATTTTGTATCAGGTTGCATCGGAGGCTGTGATCACATTCTTAAGCAGTTGATAGAAATATGTGGAACTGGATCTCGTTCTCAAGGTTAGGGCTTTGTAGTCAGTGTTTATATACTAATGTATTAGATATCATAGAATTTTCTTTCATCATCTTTTGTCTCAAATGAGCATACAAAAAATTTGGTCTGGCGTCTTATGAACAGAGAACATCTAGGCTAATAAGAATGAATCATTTGTTCTTGTAGCAAGGAGAGCTCCAGGTGGTGTATCGTCAAACAATCTCCAAGGAAGCAACACAAGACAGAACAATGTCTGCATACATTGTCAGCAACGAGGACATACTTTTGCTAATTGTCCCTCACGTGTTTCTGCATCTCGAAATTCTCGTCCTGCTGGAACAAATTCTCGTCCTACTGGAACAAATTCAGGAAACGGTAAATGATTCATTTAATATTTCGTTAGCAAACAAAGATCATCTTATTTCTCAGTAAGCTTCTTTTTAGCATATATTCACTCAAGTTTAAAGCAAATCATCTAAACTTAATCATCATTTGTGATAATGCAAATGAAGGTACAGTATCATGTACCACTTGTGGAACACCATGTGTTCTTCGTACAGCCAACACAGAAGCTAACAGAGGAAGGAAATTCTTCTCATGTCCATTACAAGACTGTAGTTTCTTTGCGTAAGAGTCTGAGTTTTACTACAATTTCGTGGACCACAAAATCTGTTGTCTCCCCTATAGAATGCCTCAAAGTCACTTGCATCGAACTCAACACAACGGCTTCTTGTTTGCACTGCTTTAACAGGTGGGAAGATAGCATCAACAACAGTAATGGGTATGCAACAACAGAGTCTAATAGTGGTGGACGTAGTAGTAGACGTGGCAGCAGCCGTGGTCGAATCCGTGGAGGTAGAGCCGGCCAAAGAGGTGGTCGCGGTGGAACAAGCTTTGTCTCTGCAACTGGAGAACCAGTGAGTGGTATAAGGTGCTTCTCATGTGGTGATCCTTCACATTTTGCTAATACTTGCCCTAACCGTAACTCTTAACGGTAACGTTTACTAAAGCCTGCTTACTAAATTTAGCATAATAATTAATTAGTGTGATTCCAATTGTTTATCCACCGAACTCGGCATTGAGAATATGTTTACCGTTATCTTCAATTAAACCAACCTTTTTTATATATATTTTTGTCTAAATTGACAAGATCCATAATTCAAACCTTTAAACTTCAAATCCTATCACGTTAGGCTACTGCAAAATTAAACTATTCATCCCCAATCAAACAAACATTTTAATTTTTGTTAAAAGTTGGATTGAGAAAATCTGATTTATAGCTCAAATCCTTTTTCTAAACCCAAATAATATTATGCGGGACAATGCGATTTTTCTAAATCGAACTGTGGTAGAGAAAACTGCAAAAATAGGTATTCAACTACTTGACGAAAGCCACTTTCTCAAACAAACCTTTTAATCATAATATAGTTTTCAGCTGTGAAATTCTGATAGAGTATTGAAAATTTAATATGGTTGTCTTTAAGATTGGATCGTTTTTGGTTTTATTGTTTATTTACTTGGTTGTTTAGAGTGATTAGGTTTTATAAATTGTAGTTAATGACCACAAAAATGATAAAAGTACACATTTTCTCTGGAATACATTCATTGCATTAGATTAGGGTTAGCTGGATTTTATCAAATAAAATGTTTCACGTGCTATTCTGAATCGTGCCCATCATATTAGTGTATATCTTTAATCTCTAATATTAATTTTAATTTTCTTAATTATGTGGTAGTGAGTTAGTGTTCATCCTCTTGGTCTTATTTGACTTATTAGCATACCATGAAAAAAGATAAACAATTCAAAAGGTATAATTTAAAATCACAGTTGTTTTTATATATTATTTATGTATATAAAAATATTATTCTATGCTTGAAGTTATTTTAGTGATAATTGATCTAAATGTTCGTTAGATTGCCATTCAGATTTAAGTTTGTTTTAAGTTTTTTCTAATCTGACTTTATTATAAAATTAAGACCAATCAGACTTTACTTTAAAACTAGATGTTGTCCTGGCATGGGATATGTTTTTGTGAAAAATCAATATGCATTTATATTATTTTTATTTATATATAATATTAATATGTGATTTTTGTTTTTTTTTTTATGGTTTGATTTGTATTTATAAATTTATTAATTTTATATATACATGATATACTAATAATCAATTTATAATGATGATTGGTGTTGTACACAAAATATATTTCTCGATCTATGTTGATTTAGATTTAGATACATTACAATTTTCGTATAGAAACTTTTTTGACTCGTGTCATTTAAGTTTTTAGACACATGTTCATTTAGGATTTTAGATCCACATTCATTTAACTTTTTAGACTCTGCGCTCATTTAGGATTTTAAACACATATTCATTTAGGTTTTTAGATTTATGTTCCTAAATTTGTAGACATGTGTTCATTTAGGCATTTAATGTTAGCAACGTTTAATTTTTTACATTTTTTTAAATTCATCTCCTTATCCATTTGATTTTTAAATACTACAAATATACAATGTGTTATATTCAGGAAAACATAAAAATCGTATTGTGCCCGTACTATACTACAATCAAAGTTTTTGATTATAATATATATATATATATATATATCAAAGTATATAAATATTTTATAACCATACAAAAAATATGAATTAATTAGAAAATATTTCTAATCTACCGGATTCCTTCTGTCTTTATCATAGATTTTTTTTCTTCTCCAGAAGTACAGATCAGTACTCCTACACTACAACTCAAAACATACTTTGCATCGATCGATTGGCTTAGCTTATAAGTAGGAACGAAACCTTCTTTTCTCAACTCAAATGCTTCAAGTTTAAGTTAGTGTTCATTATTAGTTACATATCTTAGAATAAGAACCATATCAAAGTTTGACCAAATTCTTTAGTGTATATTTAGAGAAAAAAATTAAAAGAAAATTTTACCCAAAAAATTATATGTTTATTACCACAATTTACTTTTTGTTTTTTATATAGTATATTTTTATTATATTTAATTTTTTATCTTTATATATTTAAGTTAAAATAAATTTTTATATATTAAAATTAAAACAAACTAATAATATTATATTATGTTGATAAAGATATTAATAATGACCAGTTAAAAAATTTTATCAAATTTTATCGAGAAATAAAAATTTATTTTTTAATATTATTAAAAATACGAATCTATTAACGCTATGGTTTTATTATATATAGAGATTACACCAGACTTTTAAAATAAATATTTTATTTATTTTAGAATAAATAAATAAGTGTTCAATTAAATTAAAAAATAATAATGAAGTTAAAATATTTCATTTTTATTTTATATAATGTAGTAAAGTAGAAACTCTACAGGAGTCAAGTTTGGTCTCAAATGGTTTGAGGTTCTTTTTATTGGTATTTTCTTCCTTTGTAATTAATTTACTATATAATAATGAATGAACATGATCGTGAGAGGAGGAAGCCAAATCTCTATCTATCTTCTCTGTTTTGAGCACTTTAGTTTATTAATATCTTCAAATTTACAGAAAAAGGTCAATAACTTTAAGCATTCTAGTTTTAACGTTGACTCATTCTCATGGCTTTTTTTTTTCAGTTGCTTCAAAGACAAAACGAATATTTAGTTTCTTTTTTACTTGAAATATACAAAAGCAAAGCTAATTGGCTTCTGAAACTAATATTATAAGACATGCCAGTACGAGTAAAGGTCTTTTTTATTGTAGGAAAATTGCTAATTTCAAACTTCAATGATCAAATAACTAATCATAGCTTGACCATTTCCTTTAAATATTATTTTCCTGAGAAGAAGATAAAAGGTCTGCACCTCTTTCCCATTGTTTCTCTTTTTCATCTCCAGAAACCAGTTTCAAAGTTTGTTTATTGCCAAGAATGTCCTGAGGTATGTGCTTTGAATTTAGATCCATGGTCTAGGATCTGTGTTCATCTTTCAGATGAGTTGAGTTTTTTTTGGATGGTCTTATGGTGTTTAATCTTTACGAGTTACACAAAGAGAGGTCTTTTATAGACATGATAACATCTTGTTTGATGTCTTCTAAGGGAGATTTAAGGAGTCTTGTGATGAATGAATGGTAAAGGAAATGATGAAGCTTACTGTTTTTTCCGCTTCTCTTATTCTGCTTCTTCTTTCCCTTTTGATCTCTGAGATAAGAGGGTTGAACCTAGAAGGTCAATATCTTCTTGACATCAAGAGCAAGCTTGTGGATGGTATGCAGTATCTGAGCAACTGGAATCCAAAGGATTCTGTACCTTGTGGATGGACTGGCGTGGAGTGCAGTAATTATACGAATGATCCAGAGGTTTTGTCACTAAATCTGTCGTCGATGGCTCTCTTGGGTAAGCTATCACCAAGCATAGGTGGATTGGTTCATATGAAGTATCTTGATCTGTCATATAATGAGTTGTCAGGGAATATTCCTAAGGAAATTGGGAACTGCTCAAGCTTGGAGGTTCTTATACTAAACAATAACCACATTGAAGGTGAGATACCTGTAGAAATAGGAAAGCTTGTGTCTTTGGAGAATCTGATTATATTCAACAACAGAATCTCGGGGTTTTTCCCTGTGGAGATTGGGAATCTTTTGTCTCTCTCTCAACTGGTGACTTACAGCAACAACATCAATGGATCATTACCGCGTTCCCTAGGCAACCTCAAGAATCTGACAAGCTTCCGAGCCGGTCAGAACATGATCTCTGGAAGTTTGCCTTCTGAGATTGGTGGATGTGAGAACTTGGTCATGCTTGGTCTTGCACAGAACCGGTTGAGTGGTCAAATACCAAAAGAGATTGGCATGCTCAAGAAACTTTCACAGGTGATTCTTTGGGAGAATGAGTTCTCAGGGTTTATCCCCAGGGAAATTAGCAACTGCACGAGATTACAAACTCTTGCTCTTTACAAGAACCAGCTTGTGGGGCCAATCCCGAAAGAGCTCGGGGACCTTTTGTCGCTAGAGTATCTCTACCTTTACAGAAACTTGTTGAAGGGAACGATCCCAAGAGAGATTGGTAATCTTTCAAGTGCAATTGAGATAGATTTCTCAGAGAACGCTTTGACCGGAGAGATACCTGTGGAGTTAGGTAACATAGAGGGGCTTGAGCTTCTTCATCTTTTTGAGAACAAACTCACAGGTACCATCCCTGTGGAGCTTACTACTTTGAAGAATCTTACAAAGCTTGATCTCTCCATTAATGCTCTAACGGGTCTTATTCCCCTGGGGTTTCAGTATCTAAGAGGACTCTTCATGCTGCAGCTGTTTCAAAACTCCCTTAGTGGGACCATCCCTCCAAGACTTGGCTGGTACAGCGATCTCTGGGTGCTTGATCTGTCCGATAACCATCTCAGCGGAAGAATTCCAGGTTACCTCTGCCTTCACTCCAATATGATCATCTTGAACTTGGGTGGAAACAACCTCTCCGGCAACATTCCTACTGGCATTAGCACTTGCAAAACTCTGATACAACTTCGTCTAGCCAGAAACAACCTCTTTGGTCGGTTCCCATCTAACTTATGTAAACTGGTTAATCTCACAGCTATTGAGTTGGGACAAAACAGATTTCGTGGTTCAATCCCTAGGGCGATCGGCAACTGCAGTGTCTTACAAAGGCTGGAGCTAGAAGACAATGGCTTCTCAGGCGAGCTTCCTGGAGATATAGGCAAACTTTCAGAGCTTGGGACCTTGAATGTCTCATCCAATAAGCTTACTGGAGAGGTCCCTTCTGAAATCTTCAACTGCAAGATGCTTCAACGTCTAGACATGTGCTGCAACAATTTCTCTGGAACCTTACCAAGTGAGGTTGGTTCCCTCTACCAGCTTGAGCTTCTGAAGCTCTCAAACAATAAACTATCGGGTACAATACCCGTAGCTCTAGGGAACTTATCTCGTTTGACCGAGCTACAAATGGGCGGAAACTTGTTTCGCGGTAGCATTCCAAGGGAGTTGGGCAGTCTGATTGGTTTACAGATAGCATTGAACCTCAGTTACAACAAGCTTACTGGAGAAATACCACCTGAGCTCAGTAATCTTGTCATGCTTGAGTACCTCCTCCTCAACAACAACAATCTTTCTGGGGAAATACCAAGCTCTTTTGCTAATCTCTCCAGCTTGCTTGGTTGCAACTTCTCATATAACAGCTTGACTGGTCCTATTCCGCTTCTCCGTAACATGTCTATTTCTAGCTTCGTAGGTAATAAAGGGCTTTGTGGCACGCCACTCAACCAATGTATCCAAACACAGCCGTCCACGCCTTCTCAGTCAACCGGGAAGTCCAGAGGAATGCATTCCAGTAAAATCATAGCTATTACTGCAGCTGTGATTGGTGGGGTCTCTCTCATGCTGATTGCTCTCATTCTATACCTGATGAGACGCCCGGTGAGAACAGTCGTTTCTTCTGCTCAAGATAGCCAACCGTCGGAAATGTCTTTGGACATATACTTCCCTCCCAAGGAAGGATTCACGTTCCAAGATTTAGTTGCAGCTACTGATAATTTTGATGAGAGCTTTGTAATTGGGAGAGGAGGTTGTGGAACTGTTTACAAAGCGGTTCTTCCGGCTGGTTACACTCTAGCTGTCAAGAAGCTGGCATCAAATCACGAAGGCGGCAACAACAACAATGTGGATAATAGCTTTAGAGCAGAGATTCTAACTCTTGGGAATATCAGGCACCGTAACATCGTCAAGCTACATGGATTCTGCAACTACCAAGGATCAAATCTGCTTCTATACGACTACATGCCAAAGGGAAGCCTTGGAGAAATACTCCATGCACCTTCAAGCAACTTGGATTGGTCTAAGAGATTTGGAATCGCTCTAGGTGCGGCTCAGGGTCTAGCTTATCTACACCATGATTGCAAGCCAAGAATCTTCCACAGAGACATAAAATCAAATAATATCCTGCTTGACGACAAGTTTGAAGCTCATGTAGGAGATTTCGGATTAGCAAAAGTGATTGACATGCCACATTCAAAATCCATGTCTGCCATTGCTGGCTCCTATGGCTACATTGCACCAGGTAAAACTCTTTCTTCTGGTTTTTCCAATCTTAAGAACTGAGCTGAAAGTATTTAACAACTCTTTTTCTTTTTTCAGAATATGCATACACAATGAAAGTTACAGAGAAGTCAGACATCTATAGCTATGGAGTGGTTCTGTTGGAGCTGCTAACCGGAAAAGCGCCGGTTCAGCCAATAGATCAAGGAGGAGATGTAGTGAGTTGGGTGAGGAGTTACATAAGAAGAGATGCATTGTCCTCTGGAGTTCTGGATCCTCGGTTAACACTAGAAGACGAGAAGATAGTCTCTCATATGCTCACAGTATTGAAGATTGCACTGCTTTGCACGAGTGTGTCTCCAGTCGCGAGACCATCGATGAGACAAGTTGTTCTTATGCTTATTGAGTCTGAAAGATCGGTAAAAGAAGAACACTTCGATAATACAGAATCGACAAACACTACTACTACTACTTCATGACTCGATACATTTTGGTTTATTTTATTACTACGAGATTATTCATGTATAACCATGGCCAATAACTTTGTAAATTCTACATAAAAATAGATACCACTATATATAAAATATCTTTATCAACTTCAAATTATAATATCTTTTTCAATTCTAAAAACTCTTTATTCCATATCACAAACTTCAAACCCCAAAAACCCCAAATGATATATAGTATCACCACATAAAAGTAGCGAGTAACTTAAAAACAAACTTAAAAAACTTAAAAAACTATATGTTTCTATCTGGATCCAAAAATACTTTATCTGAAAAACTTAAAAACAATTGGAACTGATTCATATCTGACTGGATACCTGAATGTCCAGAACTAACCTTATAACTGAAATTCGTCAGAAAAAACTACAAAACTGCATATTTTTGACAAAAAAAAAACTGCATATTTAACTATTTGATAAAATTATTTCTCCAAATAGATAATCGAATCAAAAATATTTCAACAATAATTAAATAAGAAATTTATGGATATATCAATTGTTAATGACTTGATTTTAAACATATGAATAAAAGATACGAGTTTTTCTTAGTCTGATGATAGATGATCCAAATAATGATTTTCGCATCAAGAATTCGACCCGGATCAAACTTTGTAGTTGCCTAAGAAAACATAATGAATAATTAGGGTTGATAATTGTATTGACCACACAAATGAATAAAACAGTCACTTTAGCTCTGGAATTCATGATTTGCGTAGATTACGGTTAGCTGTATTTTCATAAATATAATATTTCACGTGATATTCTGAATCGTGCCCACCAATTTATATATCAAATCTCTGCTTTAATATAGTTTATGTATTATTGAGTTAATGCGGATCCATTTTTTTTGTTCAATATATTCATTTTGGTCTTCACTCTTTAAAAGATATGATTTTTAAATCAAACTAATAAAGTTTTCGAGTCATATATATTAGACTTATTCGTACTCCATACAAAAGTTTTAAAGCTATTTTTTATTTTCCTTTTTTTCTTTCAACAAATTTCAAAATAAAGTTTAGAATACGTAATCTTGAAGACCATTTTAAACACGACTCTCTTTCTCATTTTAAATTCATGCATGACTCATTTTCTATACTTATAAAAATATATAATTAGTCTTCATATTCATTGATGTACATGGCCAACTATTTTTTATAATTTATAATGCTCAAAACTTTACCTTGCGTATGTTAATAATATCATGTTTAGAAATTGAGATTCGTTACACAATGTTAGTGGTCGGATGATGTTTATATAAATATATATTATTACATACATATGTATAATATTACCTAATTCGATCATATGAACTTTAATATGTACATACATCTAATGTAAAAATTAGTAATTACTTTTTAGAAAAACAAAAAAAATCTAGAGAATGAGTTTAGTTTCTGGTTTTCTTTTTGTCAGTTTCCAAATCCCAATGTTGTCTTAAAAGCATTAGAGAATAGTTGTACTTTCACAATAATTACATTTTTTTCATGAATTTACGTACAATTTGTTGGTAAAATTTATGAAGTACCTAAAACAATGGTACCAAATATCCTCATTAATGAACATAAAATCGTAGAAAATAATTTAAAACAAAAATAAAGATTAAACCACATATAGCAAGAGACATTAGGTATTTTCACCGACATAAGAGTTTTATTTGATAACCAATAAGTGTATAAATAGTGAAGGAACAGTGGGCAGAGATACATAACATAGAGACATAACATAGAAACATAACATAGAGATATAACATAGAGATTGAGATGAATTATTTTCAACAGCCACAATCGCAATTTATGTCCATGATTATAATCATGCTCATGTCCCATGTTTATGTTCATGTCCATGTCAATTTACATGTCCCTCAAAGACATAAAGAGAGAAAAAACATAGACGTAAAACAATATGGTTTTATTTGATAGGTGTGCAATGGAAATGATGGGGTGACAGACGTCATAACGCAGAAAAAAAAACATAAGGGAAAGTGAGGAGAAGACACAAGGCACGTGGTGGTATTTCAAAACGTGGACATCAAACATGGACATATGATATGACATAGAAAGAACGTGGATGTAAAATATAGACATATCGTCTTTATGTTATAGGAATAGGGAGAGGATGTGGACGTAAATTATGGACATTGGATAGCATAAAGTCTTAACGTAAAAAATAGAAATAATTCTTCTCAGCAGCCACATCAAAGAGACTTGACGATCTTCTTTATGTTTATTGTCGACGACAATGTATTCAAATGCTTATTTTATAGAAACAAAGAACGGACATGAACGTAAAATAGGAACATAGGGTTTTTATTTGATAGGAAGAGAGAAAAACGTGGACATAAAACATGAACATAAGGTAGCCTAACATCTTGACGTGAAAAATAGAGAATAATTTTTCTCAGCAACCACAAAATAGAGTGGTAGTGATCTTCTTTATGTCTTTCGTTAACATCAGTGTGATCAAATGTGTATATTCTTCTAGATTGTTTATGTCCATGGTCATGTTTGCGTCAATGTCTATGCTCATAACAATGTCCATATTTTACGTCCAACATCTATGAGTTATTCTTTGTTTTTGGAATCGCCGGAGCCATCCGATGTGAGCTCGCCGGTAATGTCTTATATGTGGAAGACATAGTTTTTTAAACTATATGATTCGACATTGATTGATAAAAAAATACACAACAATTTAAGAATCATTAGAAATCATTCTCCATGGAATAGATCTAAAGAGAGAAGAATGGAATAAATCTAGAGAGAGAAGACATGGAATAGATCTAGAGAGAAAATCCGATTTGGAAAAATTGTCAAAAAGGAAAAACATTTACCCAGAGAACTCACGTGCAAGAAGCCATTGACACCACTACGAACTGTTTGCTCGAGATATGAGTTCATTAGCACAACAAGATCGAAAGAAAAAACTGAAAAAAAGAAATGAGATGAGAGACAAATAGAGAGAAAGAAGAAAAGAAGAATTTTTTTTTAAATGAAACGAAAAACAATTAGATTTTTTTTTTAAATAAGCTAAAGTCAAATTAGAAGCACATAAGTCATTTTATATGGAAGCTTAGTTACTAACTCAATTAATTGTGGTATTTCTCGGGAGAAAAATCAAATATGGATAATAACTCATAATTTTGGTTTTATGTATGGTATAATTGACAATTAATTCCTTTTATATATTACTAAAATCAAATTAAAAAAATGAACGATAGAGTTAGATACACTTTACCTAAAACGAAACATGCATGATTTTATTTGGGATGGAGAAATGTTTGATAGTGACAATATTGTAGTATATTAAAATAATATGGAAATAATATCAAGCCATAATGGCTAACTGTTTTTCTCCGCATATTTGATTCATAGTTTAAATTTTTTCGATATATTTGATTCATAGTTTAAATCTCTTCAACTCTTTAATAATATTATATGTGGCAAATAACATTCTAAACATCGTAGATTGAAGTACGAACAAATGACATTCTAAAGGAAAATTGTCCTTCATCAAATAGTTGATGTTATTTCTACTGGCTTATATATTTGAGTTTGATTTCAGAAAATCATATTTGTTTCACGTAATATTTTCAAATAATCATATTTCGATTGATAATATCTGATTTAAAGTTAAACCTCCAACTTTAAATATCATACTAATTTTTTAGAATTGAATTTGGGTGGAAAATATATCCCGTTCAACCAAAAACACTTTCCCACTAAATATTTATTTTTTATTTTATTATCGGAATTGTAATTTAGGGGAAAACAACGGGAGGATTTGTCTTTTTATGGTTTCTGAATTTGATTTTAACTCTGATTTGTTTGTTTGTTTGTGTAGAGGGCTCAACGTCTCTTATTTCTCTGGTTAGGAGTTTTGATACTATGCTTGGTGTTTGTGAGAGCTTCTGTAAAACAGGCAAAATTTCTGAGAATTTGTGAAAATTTTAGTGAAATTTGCTCTGTTTGAGAATGGGGATTTTTGAGGATTGTTGTGTTTACTGAAATCGATGGATGTTGTTAACAGGTAGATTTAAAGCTAAAGGTGTTCAGAGGGAAATCAGCTAGGAAAGTTCTTGTACAAGAAGTGAAAACGTGTGGAGCAAAAAGTTTAATCGTAGGTTCTTCTAGGAAACATCACACAGTCCGTTCATCAGCTTCGTTAGCCAAGTATTGTGCTAGGAATCTTGCCAAGGATGTCTCAGTTTTTGCTGTTAAGAGTGGTAAAATTATGTTCCGCAGAGTACCTAATACCAATGGTATGTTTCTGATATTGATGGTGGTTAAAGTTTGACTGATCTGTGATCTTGTTGTCTCTTCGGTTTCTGCTCCATTAGTTGTAAAAGAAAAGGTTTGGTGTTTGCAGGTCCAGATGGTCCACACATTAATGTTCCATCTTTAGTTTGTGGTTCACCAGCTATTGCTATTGAAGCGGAAAAGATTGGAAACAATTTTAGCCCTGCAAGAACGAGCTCACGCTGGACAAGAACTAGTCGCAGTTCATCATTGAAGTCTCCTGAAAGCTTAGGTGTAGACAATTCGTTGGCTTTAGTGCCAGTACCAACAAAGGAGACTGAGTCAGGACCAAGGTGGCATTTTCTTCGTGGGATTTACAGTAATCGAAAAAGCTGGACCAAAGTTTCTGCTAAGAAGGCTGTGCTTCAGTGGGTCTCGAAGCTGCGAGGTCGGCATTCAAATGCTGCAATCTATCTTGATAGATAATAAAGTGACTCTGGTTGTGATGAAGATTATTCTTCTAGTATTGATGGTGAAGATGTTTCCATTTCACGATCTGGCTCCGAGCTTATGCAGTCTCCTCTTTCTCCCTGCATTGGATTAAACAACATTCCGGAAGAGCTGGAAGGTCTACATGAGAAATACTCTTCCACATGTAGATTATTCACATACGAGGAAGTTTTGTCAATTACCTCAAACTTTTCATCTGGTATGTCCCTTTTCGTGTTCCAACATGGGTTTGCTTTTGATCTGACTGGATTTTCACCCTTTTCATATGAATACATCGTTCTGTTTTCAGAGAACTTGATTGGAGAAGGTGGTAATAGTTATGTTTATAGAGGAGACCTACCAGATGGGAGGGAATTGGCTATCAAACTATTGAAGCCTTGTCTGGATGTGTTGAAGCAATTTATACTGGAAATTGAAGTCATTACAAGTGTGAATCACAAGAATATAGTGTCTCTCTTTGGTTTCTGTTTGAGAATAATAATTTGATGCTGGTGTATGACTATCTACCACGAGGAAGTCTTGAAGAGAACCTTCATGGTAACGAAACTACATTTGAAATTCCCTGTGGAGATTCTCATTCAGTCAATTCATGAGAAATATCTGTTTTGATTGTTCTTATTTCTTGATTCAGGTAATAGAAAGGATGCAAAAATATTTGGCTGGCTGGAGAGATATAAAGTGGCAGTGGGGTGTTGCTGAGGCGATAGACTATCTCCATAACACTCATGATCCAGAAGTGATTCACCGGGGTGCGAAATCTTCTAATATTCTTTTGGCAGATGATTTTGAGCCACAGGTACTGTTATATGATTTTGAGTTCATTCACAGATAAAATTACAAAACCTTCATGAATTTTTGTGATTGACATTGAAATACTATACTGGTTCAGCTCTCAGATTTTGGATTTGCCAGCTTGGCTTCACGTTCTTCACAGCATGTGTCAGGCGGGGGTGTATTGCCGGGACATTTGGGTATTTAACTTGCTTCTTTACACCTTCCCTTAAAACCATCATCACTCCATCACTCCATCACGCTTACTCTTAACTATCCCCTCTTTGACAGTTACCTAGCACCAGAGTACTTCATGCACGGTAAAGTAACTGACAAGATTGATGTCTATGCTTTTGGTGTTGTATTGCTCGAACTACTATCGGGTAGAAAATCAATCTGCGTCGACCAATCTAAAGGCCAGGAGATCCTTGTCTTGTGGGTAAGCATAACTGCTCACGACTTCATATTTTCTTACTTCAAACTGTTGTTCTGCAAATCTGCCATTGCAATCAGACTAATAGGAAGTAGTATTACTCTTTCATGTCTATGAACTGACTAAGTTGCATCTCTTTCCCAGGCAAACCCAATTCTAGAGAGTGGAAAGTTCACTCAGTTACTGGATCCAAGTCTAGAATATGATAACAGTAACGATCTAATCGAGAAACTATTGTTAGCTGCCACGCTATGCATCAAACGCACACCTCATGATCGTCCTCAAATTGGCCTCATAAGCTTAAATCCTTTATCTTCTCGTGCGCTTTTTTCTTTCTGTTATTGGACAGAAATTCTTAGTCGTTTGTTATTCTTCTTTTGACCAAACTACAGGTCCTAAAGATCTTACAAGGAGAAGAAGAGGCAACAGAGTGGGGAAAGCAACAAGTGAAAGCCTCAGAAGACGAAACCACATACTTGACAAATATTGAATCACACATAAACCTTGCATTGCTTGATTTGGACGATGATGCAGCTTCTGATAGCACAGCCCTGAAGCTAGTAGTTTCTCTGTTGAGGAATACTTGAAAGGTCGATGGAGCCGCACTGCTAGCTTCAATTTCCACTAATATTTTTACTAGTTTAACCCCTAAAATCTCAAGACTTTGATTGACTGTTATGTAAGTTGTGTAAATTGTAATCGATTTTCTGAGATTTTCAAGCCTTTGAAATTGGTATGGTTTAGGAAGAGTGAAGAAAGCTCTTGTAGAGAGGCCTAAAGTTGGAGTTCGTGTTCTTTGTCTTGTGTAGAGTAGATAATGTTTCACTTTTTTTTCTTTTTACACTTCAATCACATATGCATCTCTTGGTTTACTTGTTCTTCCTATGAAAGAAGTGAATATTTTTCAACCAAAACAGTGCTTCATAGGTGCTTAGCCGCACAAAATAAGCTAGCATCAAAAGTTTACAAGTGAAATAATGCCTACGAAATGACACATTAATACCAACGACAACCTCAAGATTAACCACATTTCAAGTTCTGTCTTGTATATCTGCATCAAACGGTAGGGGCAAGAGCAGAATATAGTTCATATGACATGGGGACCCAGCGTCATGCCACTCGACCTTTCCCCAAATCTCTTCACTATTGTGCCTTTCAAGTACAATCACTGCACACCAAATCATCTTGTTTTTATCTCCATTAGAAGTCACAATCTTGTCCCAGAAAACTGCCATCTTTCCACCATAATCCACCATCTTTCCACCATAATCCACCATAATCCACCATCTTTGCACTATATCTGGCAAACTTAGGCAGTCCTTTCACACCCTTCAAATTTCTCCAGAGTCTTTCCTTAATGTCATACCATCTGAACTCTCCGTTAATATAATAGTAAAGCACATTCCCAATCACGCAGCAAGGATAATACCACACCCAACTCATAGGACCCAAATCCATATGTCATTCCATCATTTGCCATGTACCTTCCTTGGGTTTGTAAATTAAACTATCTTGTCCACACAAGAAAAGTTTCCTTCAATCACTGCACTTTTATAAATAGTATAACCACATACCTCTGGGGCAAGGCTCGAGACCGACTCCCAAGTTCGGGTTTTAGGATCAAAGACTTCCATCCAATTAAACGAATTGCAGTTTTTGGAGCCTCCTGTTACATATATCTTTCCATCAAACACATTGGGTTTTAAATATGACCGCTCTACTCGCATGCTTGGAGCCTCGCGCCAAGTGTGAGATTTACAGTGCAGGATCGAGACGTTAGAAGATTGTGCTTTATCGATGGGTCCACCAATGTTGTAAATATTCGAACCAACGGAAACTAGACCAGACAAGTGCGCAGGTCGAGAATCACCATCTGGGATTGCCGCCAAAACACCCAGTTGATTAGAATTCGATCAGGTTTCAGACAGAGAGTGAACCACAGTGGATTAGGGTCAGGATGGGACTTTAAGCACTCATAGAGACAACTCTCGGTGAGGCTTAAAGATGATCGAATCTGGTAAAGCTCCGGTGAAGCAAGGAGAGACCGAAAGCTTTTGGAGACGAGGGAGAGAGTTGGATAGTACAATCTAGAGACGTGTGCTAAACAGCTCAATAGCAAATCATCTGGAGGTGATGGATTTGGGGTCGATTGCAGCGTCCCTGGGTGTTTCAGTGATTGGTTTACTCTCTCACTTCGAATTGGTTCTGCTATAATTCATTTTTGGTCCGGTCCATTGCTTCTCCTTTTAGAGAAGGCCCATTTTCTGGCCCAATATTTATAAGGAAGGCCCAAATTTATTAATTGTATCAGTTAATAAATTTAAAAAACTGTTGTGATTAGTAAATAATTGCAAAAGTCAAAGAGACAATAATACTCCTAGTTCCATTATGCGGTTTACGGTCTAGTGATTATATACATTTGGTAAAGAGATTAGAAGGTCAACGCGTTCACTACAATGAACATTTCTCCGACAACAATTCCCTTTATTCTCGCTCTCTTATCGTCGGTATTTCTACGTTGTTCCGCCGATTTCACCAGTGGCGTTAACGATGAATCTCCCCCGATCGTATGTATCGTCGGAAGTGGGATCGGAGGATCATCCGTTGCTCACTTCCTCCGTAATTACTCTGCTTCTACCGGTTTGGATCAGGCCCGGATCCTGATGTTTGAGCGTCACGATATAGTCGGTGGACGCATGAGGACTGTTACTGTTTCCGGTGATATTTTCGAGGCCGGTGGTTCGATTCTGCATCCGAAGAACTACCACGTTATGGATTTCGTCGAGAGGTTTAATTTGACGGTTCGAATGCCGACGGCCATTGAAGAATCTTCTGCGCTTGGAATTTGGGATGGGAAGAGGTTTATCTTGAAGACATTTGGTTCAGGTATTCCGTTTTTGGATAGAATCGTCTCTTGGGTTAATGATCTCTACTTGTTCTTGCGGTACGGGTTTTCACTGTTGAGAATGAGTAGCTTCATTGAGGTAAGTTTCTTATCTTCCACTTAGATTAATTTGCTTCAAATTCTACAGTTTGATTATGGTTTTGATTTTTTAACCTTAACAAAAACGATTCATTATGAGCATTGTAAGGATAATCTTTCTGGAAACATGTGATTTAGAGGATGTTCTCGTAACAATGACTTGATTTTTGCTTCTGCGTGTTGTTTGATTGATCCTTTTGTACATTTCAATGGATGTAGAATACAGTTGATAATTTCTTGAAGTACTATGAAAACCTAGAAACAAGACCTATCTTCGACAATGTTGAAGAGATGCTTAAATGGTCGGGTTTGTACAATCTCACAAAGCTCACTCTACAAGAGAAATTATCTGAAGTTCAGCTATCACCATTATTAGTGAACGAGCTGGTTACTGTAAGTTTTCTAACAATTGCAGCTGAAGCTGTTCTTTTGAAGTCATTTTGATCCCTAACCTGCTACGTTGTTTTTCTGCCTGACATGCACTGTGTGGTGATAAGATATACTATTGATAAAAACTATAACACAATTTATAAATTCATATAGACCTCTTCTCTTTAAGCATGGTTGCCAAATATCCTCATAGTACAATTTTCTTTTGTTTACTGTGTTGTCTCCAGGTCATTACAAGGATAAACTATGGACAGAGTGTGCTCATCAGTGGACTAGCAGGTGCAGTCTCCATGGCGGGTTCTGGTGGAGGTTTATGGTCTGTTGAAGGTGGAAACTGGCAGATGGCTGCAAAGCTGATTAATCATTCAGATGTTACGTTACACCTGAATGAGAAAATCGAATCCATTTCACTTCTTGGTGACTATTACGAGCTCAAATCCACAAAAGGAAACAGCTATAAATGTGATGTCACAGTAATTGCCACACCATTAGACGAGGTGGATATTCAGTTCTCACCCATGATCTCAATTCCCAAGAGGGAACTACAACACACGCACACAACATTTGTCAGAGGACTTTTAAATCCAGTATGTATTAATCACAGTGGTGTTTTAACTTTAGCCTGATTATGATCTTGACTCTCAACTAATATGTGATGTTTTCTTTCTGAAAAGGGATATTTTGGGATGAAATCGGTTTCGGATATTCCAGTTTTGGTGGGAACTCTTGAAGATCCTCAAATCCCATTCTCATGCATCTCAATTCTAAAGAAATACAGTAAAACAGATATGACATACAAGATCTTTACAAGACAACCTGCATCAGACTCATTGCTTGATGAGCTCTTCAGGTAGTTCCAACACAACTCCTATCAGATTCACTACTGAAGTAGATCTATCGAGTTTCTTTAAAACTTGTTTTACTTCTTTCTTAAACAGTAAGAGAACCGAAACCTTTCAAATGGACTGGGGTGCATATCCTAAGTACCATGCGCCTGAAGTTTTTGCACCGTTCATATTGGATGATTATCAATTGTACTATGTAAATGCTTTTGAAAACGCAGCAAGTACGATGGAGACAAGTGCAGTGGCTGGTGAGAACATTGCTAGACTCATAATTTCCAGATTCATGACAAAGGAATCATCATCTTCTTCCCCAGACAAAAGAAGCTGTAGTTCTGGTACGCACTCAGACATATGAGCAACTTGAGTCCCTGAATGAACAAAGACTTTGACTGTACACTTTGGAGAAAAATCTGATGCTGTTTATATATACACAAAAAGCTGTAAAAACTGTAATGTAAGATTCGTCTGTTTTCAGTTGCTGAATCATCAGACCATTGTCATGATGAAGTTAACCATATTTTTGTCCAAATTAGCATTCAAAAACACAGAAAGCTACGAATCTTTTACTACCACTATTAAGCAAAGTGTCTAATTTGAAGTAAACAATTAAATATTAATTATTTATTTAGATTGTTAATAAATTAGGTTAAGTACTAATATTTTTTTTTCTTTTTAACTGAATGAAATTGATTCGATTTGAGGAGTACTAATCTTCTTCTGTTCTTTATGTAACTTCTTACATCGAATCAAATTTCATTCAATGAAAAAAAAATTAGGTTCAGTACTAATCAATGTAGATAATTATTAATATATAATATAAATAAACCTCCTTTAAAAGAGCTTATTTGTTGGCAGAAGACGCGTCTTCGGTAGAAGAAAGCAGAAGCGAAGAAGAGATCAAACTCAATCCGATCGGAGATGGGTTGTTTCAGTTGTTTCGACGGTGCCCAAAAGCAGCAGCGTAAGGAAGAAGAGAGACAAGCCTCAGCCGAAGCTCGAGCCAGAGCCGCCGAAGCTGCTCAGCGAAGGTATTCGTCTATCTTCTCTTCTGATTTCTTATCACCTCTATTGAACAATGAACCCTTTTAGTATTTAAGAATCTTAATACTCTTCAATTCCTTGAAAATTCACAGAAAAGAAAAGAAGATTTAATTTTTCTGAAATTGAGAATATGGAATTTGACTTTGGGTTTTGTGACGCAGAAAAGAAGATTTTGATAAGTCAGCAGCTGGAAGAGCTGCACAAGCTCAACTACAGAAAATGGCTAAACAAGCTGAAAATACTAACAAAGGAGAGCCTGTTCTTAAGGTTTCTTACTTTCCTCACGACTTATGTAATGTATCACCAAGTGATAAAGTTTGCTTATATTTACCTTAATTCTTGCTGTTTATTGCAGTGGCAAATGACGTAGGCGACGAGGCCTGGTTTCATAGGAATCGAATTGTGAGATTGGTTTATTGTAAATTGATTGCTTTTTAATGTTTGCAAGACTTTCTTACTCATAAATAAATAAATAAATAAGTCTTATCTTCGCTTATGTTTTTGCTCTGTATAGTGTGACCAATAAAGCTGAAGCAATATGAAAATCTCAAGTCAAATGAGCTGAGATTTAGTTTCATCAATACTTGTGTGATTACTGAGATTGTCTAAGATTATTTTGAGTTCATAGATGACTCTAGTCGTCTTCAATCTTGATACCTCCGAGGGAATATATATATAGTTGATAGATCCTTGTGTTTCTGTGTTTGACACATAGAAAGAATGAAAACTTAGTACCTCAGATTGAGCAAGCTTGAGCAGAGAGTTTCAGAATCATTAGGACTAAATATTCTTTGTGCATTTTGGTGGTTTTCTCTCAAGATTTATATATTCCTCTGTATAGTGTGTCCAATAAAGCTGTTTAGAGCAATATGAGAATCTCAAGTCAGCTGATAGTTTTTTTAGTTTCATCTGCATGAACATTAGTTTCATCAATACTTGTGTGATTACTAACTGAGATTGTCTGAGAAGATTATGAGTTCGTAGATGACTCTATTCGTCAAAAAGGAATTCTAGCAGAACAAATGGGTTTTAAAACGAACTGAAGCACATACATTTATTTTAACTGGAACAGTTGAAACATTATCTACTCTTAACAAAACAAAGAACACAAACTCCAACTTAAGTCCTATATACAAGAGCTTTCTTCACTCTTCCTAAAACTTAGAAGCTTGAAATTAAATCACAGAAAATCAGTTGTCCTGAGTAAAACCTATTGATTCCATCTTCATTTTTACAGGTATTGTAAGCTCTCTTCAATTTCAGCTGCCCTGGGCTACTCGGTGACAAGAATTGGTAAACATCTTCTCTCTTATCCAGATTTGTCAGAGTACATTTATGATCTTTGTATAATTAAGCCTTTAATCTTGTACAGGTTTAAGCAAAACTATGAGCATTACATTCTTCGTGGAACTGACAAAAATGCCTCTTACAGAGAACAAAGGATAGGCTCAACAGTAGCCAAGGTGAGAATTCAATTCAAATATGCTTGAGAGGCTATTATTTTCTGACAGTAGCCTGTACCTGAAGACATTTTTATTAAGTTTTGAAATTCTTTCTTCTTATCCTGCCATATCTTTGTTGAATCTTGCTCTTTTCTATGATTACTATTTATTATGTTTTCTGTTAGGCAGCAAATGAAAAGTCTTCATATGTTACAATCTCAATGCTAATATTTGTACGCTATTTTAGCATAAATAAATTACACCAAGTATAGCAAGGTTTAACATTATAGATTTTCACGCATCATTTAGAGTCTGGATGCATCTTATGAGATTGCATATTGTTTGTGATATAGTCTCTGAACAGTTGAAGTATGGTTACGCGAACTTAGTTGCACCTGAAGAAGTGAATAATGGCATATGTCGCTACATTCCGTAGGTTGTAGATCTTACAAGTAAGTTTTTTTTCCCCTTGTCTATGTCTTTTTGAATAATAGAACTTGAGGGAGCATATTCAACCTTTCTTCTTGCGGCGCCTCAAGAGTGAAGTCTTTGGTGATGATGCTGCAACCTCCAAACTGTCAAAGAAGGATGAACTTGTTGTTTGGCTACGGTTAACAGCTTGCCAGGTTGAACCTCTAAACACACAGATAGTCGTTGGTCTAATATTGGCAGTCTTATATAATTACTGGTAATTATCTCTTTGTTGCAGAGACAATTATATGAAGCTTTCTTAAACAGTGAAATTGTTCTGTCAGCTTTTGATGGTTCGCCTTTAGCAGCTCTAACGGTAACTTGAAGCTCTCTTGTTGTTTTTTCATTTGATCAAGTATGTGAGTCTATGTGCTCTCTTATACTGTGAACTCGTTACATAGATGTGGACTCAGTTTCAGATTTTTATACACTTTGCTTAATTTTCTTTAGGATATATGTTACTTGGGAAAGTGACTTCGTTACCTCTCGATTATAAACACTTCGAAGTATATATTTCCTGTTCAAAATTTGTCTGCACATGAAATAGATTCTGAAGAAAGTATGTGACCACCCACTTCTCTTGACTAAGAGGGCTGCTGAGGATGTCCTTGAAGGAATGGAATCAACATTGACACCAGAAGAAGCAGGCGCGGCAGAGAGATTGGCTATGCATATTGCAGACAATGTGGAAACAGATGATTTTCAGACCAAGAATGATAGTATCTCTTGCTAATTGTCATTCATCATGTCCCTACTGGTTATATCACATTCCTGGTTCATTTAGTGACACCCAATTTGATGTTTTCTTAACATCCTTCTACATTGTTACTCAGGAAAATTTGATTCCAGAAGGGCACCGTGTTCTAATCTTCTCCCTGACTCATCTATTTGGTTCGGGAAGCCGGACGAAGTGGCGATATGGGGACAAGACTGTAACTGGTTCTTAGTTTGATGCGACTTTGTAGGATTTCTTTGTTCTTCATTCCGTGACACACCTTCACAAAACACATGCATTTAACTTGTATAGTGATATAATTTTTATATTAAAGAGTTCCAAATCGATTTTCTTGCATGTAGTGACTGTTTCCGTTAAGTTACTGTCTTTGTATTTGGGGCTTGTTTGTAATGTTGAATTGCAATAGAAGCTCTAATTACATCTCGAAAGGTTCCACCGATTTCTCAAAGGCTCAATCTTTGCTTGGATTTTGGAGGGATTTCTTTACACGTAAACAAGAATTCGATTATCCAAACGAAAACTCTTGATAGCTTTCATAATAATCAATGGCTTATATAAAGCCTTAAACTCCTAAAAAACTGGACAATTCCACTAACACACTAGACTTACCAGCGAAGACCACTAACACCTCACATAAAGACTATAGTCTTTTATTGACTCAAACAACTAATTAAGACGCGATCGACAGAGAAGAGAGAGGTTGAAGAATTTCCGTGGAGGAAAAGTTATACGTTTATTTGAGGGTAAGAAAACAGGGTTTTACTCTCCTCCTTTAATAATATTTGGGCCAATACTCGAGGCTTTTGGGCTTAACTAAGCCGCCTGTAATTTTTTTATTTTTTATCCATACATCGAGCATAACATTTTTAGGTTATCATAGTTAGGTTAGGTGGTCTTTGCCAATCTATCATCTATCCAATCAGTACTTTGGTCTAAAATTTGTCACCTTTTTCTTATGTTTCCGGAAAAACATGTTACAAAGGCTATGACTTGAAACAAGCCATACAGTATTTCTTGCAACATACAAGAGGATAGAGAAGCTAAGCATAAAGCTTACAACTACAAAAAAACAGAGCACACAGAGAGAACTACGAACATGGAGATGCTGCAGCTAATAATAAGGGAGATGACGAAGAACTAACTATTATCATCTCATTTTCCTCGACTTTTTTTCCCTTTTTTTCAGACTATATTGCTGCTCAATGTCTTAGGTAAACAGCAATAGAAAAATGTACACCATTCACTTTTTCTTCTAAAGTCACAGGAGTAAGTGCATGAAATGCCACAGAGTGATTTTCTCTTGCTGTATGTCTTATATAACTTGTCAACAAATCACTTTGGTATCTACATGCCTTAAATTCTAACATATTCTTTTCTGATTACTCACTCTCCATTTTAACATATATGCAAATGGAAAACACAAAAACAACATAGATTGGGTATGATAAAGAAGGTCTTCCGATAGGATTACAAATAATAGGAAGACCTTGGGCCGAAGCTACTGTCCTTGCTTTAGCTGCTGCAGTTGAGGTACTATTCAGTCTCTCTCTGCACACCTTAGAACTCAGAATGGCCGCACGAAAAAGTAAACTTTTTTACAATATCAATGAGAAAGTCTTTATGTTGGTATTTCAGGAACCGTTTCCAGTTTATGAAATTTCTTTCTAGTAAGAGCTTTCACTTATATGGTTCACTTATGGTTGGGATCCTGAATTTAAGTTGGTATTTCAGGAACTGGCTCCAGTTACCAAGAAACCTGCTGTCTTTTACGATGTTCTCAATACGAAATAAATTCATACGGATTATCCAGAGAACAAAAAGGAAGGGTTTTCTTTGGCTGAGGAATATGATCTGTATTCCCATTGTACAAGTTAACAAGCTTATTGATTGTGTCATTTCAAAATTAAGAAAATATTAGATGGTGGTGAAAGATTGTTATAACACAATATTTTGTTATACCAATTATAATCATTTACCAATTCCGCGGCCCAATTACCTTTATAATACTTATATGGTCAACTCATAATCCATTCGTAATACTTAATCAGCCCAAGATCCAATCATAGTCCATAATAAACCTATTACACTTTAGTCCACTCAGCTTAAGCTAAGAACAAAAAACATTGGCCACGATCTTCTGCAGAAGCTAATCATTGTTCTTCTTCAATTGAAGCACCTACAAGAATGTAGAATACGATCCTGGCTAATGTATTCGATCAAGGCTTTGGCCACATCCTGATCTTCCAGCAAAACTGTACTTCTATTTGTATCTGAATATCAACATTATCAATCAGAAAGACTTACAAAGACAGGTGAAGGAAAAAAGAGAAGAAACAAAAGAAAAACAGACCTCACTGAGTGTATTGTTTATCATTGTCATGTTGTCTTTCAGACATTTCATCATCTGTGTAGATGTCTATTTGCATTTAGTTCAGATGTTTGAATAACAGATATGTTCATGTTCAGTTCTAAACAAGATTATAAAGCCGATTTTGACTCTTCAGAGAAACCAGCCATCACGTAAACAAGTATTCGATTATGGAAACTGAAAAGTCTGATTCATTGCATAATAAATGAAAGGCTTATATAAAGCCTTACAGCAACTGAACGAAGACCTCACATAAGACTATAGTCTTATATTGACTCAAACAACTAATTAAGACTCAGAATCCTCGCTTTTCCAGCTCTTCCTCGGCATTCTCAATCGCAGTTATATACGGCTGATAGTACTTAGGGTGAGAAAACATACAATCCCCAAGCTTTTTAAAGGTTCCGACACACTCTTCTCTAACGTTTTCGGCTTTGTTGCAACAATCTTCCAAAGACACAACTAATTCTTTGCAATCACCTCCTTCTAAAGATTCTTTAACCTGTTTGGTTAATTCCATCAACCTTTCTGGTCCATCTTCCAGTTTCGACGGGAATAAGGCGTACATCTCCTTCAACATCAGTATTCCAGTAGCCTCCTCCGAATTTTCCCAATCAATTGGCCAATCTTCCAATTTCTTTTTTTGATTTAGCTAATCTTCAAATTTCTCTGACAGAACATGATTGTTTCGAGGGTTCGACTCAATATTCTCAGTTTTTGGATCCTTTGATGATGTGATCCCCATCTTTAGCAGCCGTGAGATCGGTGAGTCACCAAGAGAACAAAGCGAAGGGAAGAGAAAGAGATTGAAAGAAATTCCGTGGATGAAAAGTTATATATTTATTTACTAAGAAACTAGGGTTTTACTCACCCCAATAATATTGGGCCAATACTTCCAGGCTTTAGGCATTGACTAAGCCTGTAAATTTGTTATTTTTAATCATAATTAGGTGATTATCCCACGAGCATAACTTTTAAATTTAATAATAAAATATTTTATCTTATACCTTAATACGGAAATTTTATTAATTAATCTACATGAAATAAAACACTAAAAATAAAATTAATTTGATATGTGAACTATTTTTTTGTCAAAAATATAAATTATATATATACATATTTATATTTATATAGTTCACATATCACAATTTTCATATAATTTAAAAATTCTAAAGCATATAATAAATAACATGAAAATCATGAAAATAATATATTACTTGATGAGAAAACGGTCAATCTACTGATGAAGTGGCGCATTTTTGCCATTTTAAACTCGAATTCCTTCTCTCTCCTAAAAAAACTCAAACTTTGCTTCGACCACGCCGATTTAGGTATGCCGTTACGGAAAATTAACGCGCGTTAAGCGTCGTTAGTGAAGTTTAACGAATCGTTAATTGGGTTAACGATGGGCCAAAACACAGCGTTTTGACCCTAAAATTTACTTTTTCCCCAAATTAAATTTTGAAATCCCTAAAATTGATTTTGTTTCTTTCTCTTTCTCTTCTTCTTCGTTGTTTCTCTTCTTCTTCGTTGTTTCTCAGCTTCTTCATTGTTCATGGTCGAAAACTCTTTATCATCTTCTTCACTGTTTAAGGTCGAAATCAATTTATCATCTTCTTCGCTGTTTATTAAAACAATTTTTTTCCGTCTCAATCTTCAAATCGAAAAAGTATGTTCGAAATCGCAAATATTTATTGCTCTTCCTTGCCTTGATTTGCAGAGAGCACTGAATTAACAGAGAGTGTAATGGCTTCATCAAGTGCTAAGCGTGGATTTCCGACACAATGTGAGTGTGGACGCGGTGTAAAGAAATACACATCACACACGGCAGAAAATCCCGGACGTCCCTTTCATGGCTGTGACAGTATGAAGAAGGTAATATCTTTTGATTCAAGGGTTGGGTCTGTGATGTGAATAAAGAATTGATTGCTGGTCTTTGTTAATTGGTAGGATCATGTATTCAAATGGTGTGAAGACTCTTTGATAGAGGAAGTGGAGGATTTGTTACCAAAGGTAGATGACAATGAACGTGAAATGAGGGAGCACATAATTGAGATTAATACCATGAGAGATGAGATGTATGAGTTACAACGACATGTTATGGATGTCATAAGTGAGATTCGGGTGATGAAAGTAGTTTGTGGTTTGGTGATTTGTGTAATTGTGTTGGCTGCTCTTGTTGCGTTTGTGTTTATGTAGTTTGTGTAATTGTAAGCATGTGACCTTGACGAGACTTGATGTGTATTTGGGGTATTCTATTATGAGTTTATAAACGAGAGTTGATGAGCATTTGAGATTTATAAGTTCATATGTGTTTGCCGTGAATATGAGAACATGTTATTGTGGCCAAAGGTGCACCTGATATTACCAATATCAATAACTGTGACATGAAGTCTTAGAAAAATTCTCACATAATGAAAGTAATGCTTAATACAAAGTCCTAGATTAGAACAAAAGAAAAAATCTAATTGGGATCAAAAGAACAAATAGCTTCGGCATCTAAACTTGGGATCCACGGACAGAGGAGGTCCCTTCTTGTGAGCATCCAGCTTGTGATCCATAGACTTGAAGTTGTGATCCACCAACCTACAATGAACAACACCAATCAAAATGCTTATATAATGCTTTAAGTGAACAACACTAGTCCAAAAAGAGTTAGTAGTGTTCAGACCGGATGTTTCCTAGGACGACCTCGTGGCCGTTTAGCAACAGGCTCAATGGATGTAGCAGTGCAACTGCTCTTGTTGTGTCCTTCTTCTCTACATTTGGAGCAAGTCATAATTCGGTTTTTCCGAGTCAGCCTCGTGTTGGCTGCATTTGTGGCAGCTTCAGTACGACTTTTACGCCTTGCATAATTGTTTGGTCTCCCAGCCTTTCCTACTCTGTTAGGCGGTGGCAGAGTAGTTTTCAGCGAATACGTGAACAAGTTTTCTTAAAGAACAAATAGCACTACACCTCTTCGTTGTTGAAGTGTAAAGCTTAACATCATAACCAGTTTTCAGCGAATACGTGAACAAAGCTTTCTTAAAGTCTACTGCAGAGCAAAATGTTTTCCCTAGCCTAAGAATCTCACTATCATCGTCCTCTGAATTGTGAGGATTGCGGTTACCATCGCCCTCTTCATCACCAGACGAAACATTGTCACTCTCGGGCACATAATCATCTCTCCATACCTCATCTTCCCTATCACTATCTTCGCTGTCATCATCTCCACTCTCCCTAGAAGCAATGTTACCAAAGTGAGAAGACAATACCTGACCCGCGTTCTCTTCAAGTGGTACCACTTCTTCAAATGGATCACGATGCTCTTCTTCTCCATCGCAGTCATCGTCTGCCTCTTCGTCCTCTACTTCGTCTTCAAGCGGCGCAATTCGACGTTCAGATGTTTCACCCACAGCTTCACTCGAACTAACCCGACTCGATACTTCTTGAACTCTACTCAGAGATATAAGCATTTCTCTGTACCTTGCGGGACTTCGCATGGCCTCTTTCTTTTTCCTCATCTTCGATTGAGATTCTCAAAATCGAAACTGATAAAGAGAGAAATAGGACTTGCGATAAAGAGAGAATAAGAGGAGAATGTCGTTGAAGAGGAGAAACAGAGAAAGAGAGAAATGCGAGAATGACAGGAACCGATCGAGAAAGAGAGAAATGCGAGAATGGAAGGGACCGATCGAGAAAGAGAGAAATGCGAGAATGAGAGGAAGAAATCGAGAAACAGAGGAAGAGAGAAATCGATCGAAGAGGATGAAGACAATCGATTTCAACGGACAAGTCTTGAAAGAGAGAGGATTATGTTGGGGCTGTCGATTTCAAAATCCCGAATAGAATTAGGGATTTCGACTAAAATTGGGGCCAAAATTGAAATCTAGGATTTGAGTCAATTTGGGGCAAAATTGAATTTTAGGGATTTGGGTTTTCGGATAGGGGCAAAACGACCGCGTTTTGGGCGTGTCGTTAATTGAATTAACGACCCGTTTAATCAAACTGACGATGATTAACGGGTGTTAATTTTGACTAACGGTAAGCCTAAATCGACGTGGTCAACTCAAAGTTTGAGTTTTTTCTGGAGAGAGAAGGAATTCGAGTTTAAAATGGAAAAAATGCACCACTTCATCATTAGATTGACCGTTTTCCCATTACTTGATCACCAAAACGTGAGAACGGAGAAGATTATGAGTTCGTAGATGACTCTATTCGTTAATTCCTTATAGCAGAACAAATGGGTCATAAAACGAACGGAAGCACATACATGTATTGTAGTGAAACAGTTGAAACGTTATCTACTCTTCATGGCTAATAAACAAAAAACACAAATCACAAAAATTGTTAGGAAGACTTCTACAACACGTTTTTGTCTATCTGGTCGTAAATCTTTTGAAAGTAAAAGCAAATTCGAGATTACAAGTTACAACATCAAAATGTTTGACCACGAAAAAATTTCACCCATTATGACCTACGAGGATATTCCAAACAAAATCGAGCAAAGATAAACGTCAATTTCCTTATTTGCGATATATGCTTATCCGTATGTATGTTTTGGTCATTTAACATTTTTACTATTTGTGTGCTGAGTTCTATAAAAGTACATAGATTTTTATAACATATTATACCCAACTTGTGTAAAAATGTAACATATTGATCTTCTGTTGCTGATTATAAATTAATATATTGTTCATTATTTACGGTATTATGAATTGAAATGAAAAAAAAATAATTTTTTAAATTTCTATTACTCATTTTTCCATTTAAAATGAAGTTTTATTGTAACAATACATTTGTTTAAAATCTCAGAAAATTCAAAAAAAAATTGTTTAATATTATGTTATAATCATGGATCATGAAAATCGAAAGTCAGATATGCATAAAATATAAATATTAGAACAACATAATATAAATAATTTAACAAATTAGAATATAAGATACATGATTAATATATTTTTGTAAGACCTTATATAATACCTGTTTATGTGGAAAATAATACTAACTATGTGACTTTCTCGAACATGTGTGCGGGCATAAATATTTTTAATTTAATTAATTTTAAAATTTTATTATCTTATACATTAGATATTATGTTTTTAATAATCGATTTTACATACAAACACAAACACTAAAGATAAAATTAATCTGATATGTGAAAAGTAAATTTCTATGAACAAAAATTTTAAGACCTAAAATACAATATTACCAATTTTATAAAAATAATATATTAAATAATTGCTTTAATTAACCTCTCATTTGACAAATCATATTGTACATATGATTATGTTATGAAAGCTTTTTCAATAGTTTCTTATTTTTTGAATAAAACTAAAAGATTTGTAATCAAAATTTGAAAATATATATTATTTTAGTCTACACACAATTTTAAATTCACTTCTTCTTCGTATATCAAAACCATCCCAATTGATTTAAGTGATCTTCATAGTCTCATAATTTTCACCCTCATAGATTCATGTCCCCTAAAAATATATAGACAAATTAAATGATCACCACATATTGGTTTATTAGTTTATCTTTCTATTATTTTTTTTTCTCTTAACTATAATATGCTTCTCCAACATTATTATCATGCTTTTTGAATAAAATTAAAAAATTTGTAAATCAAATTTTTAAAATACGTATTATTTTCGCTTAAGCACAATTTTATACTAACCTATTTATCGACCAAAATCATCTCAATCAATTTTGAATCATTTCCATAGTCTTACAATTTTCACCCTGATTTTTTTTTTTTGGTGAATAAAAAATTTGTGATGGATTGAAATTAGTTATCTTTGCTTTATAGAAAAAGATATAATATTCTAATAGAAATAGGAATTCTTAATGATTATGATAATTATGAAAAATATGTATTTATCTTTATCGTAGTAAAATTTAAATAATTGAAAAAACAAATATTTTTAATCTAATTTTTGGATAATTTTAGAACTTAAGAGAAAATTAGATTTCTTTTTAAATAAACATATTAATTTTAAAAAAAAATTAAATTAAAACGAAATAACTTTAACATGTAAAATAAAAAATTTATAAGGAATTTATGTAATTATCAATATTACAAAAACTAAGATTAAATAGAAAAAACACAAAATAATTTTACGATTTATAAAATCTTAGAAACTCTATGTTATTATTTTCATATCAAAATAAACTAAATAAATTGATATTAAAATAAACCGAATTTTAATGTTAGAGCAACTCTGTAATAAACCACGTTAAAATTAAACATGAGGTTGATACATAAGCTTTCTGTTAAAATCATTCATACAATAATATATAACATTGAGCCTGATACGTATAAATTGTTAAACTGGCCTGCATTTAACTTGTTATTATATCAATTTAATTAGGACATTTCAAATGATAACATAAATAACACAAAATTAAAAAAATATTAGATGGTGGTGAAAGATTGTTATAACACAATATTTTGTTATACTAATTACAAAACATTTACCAATTCCACCCAATTGCCTTTATAATCCTAATCACTAATGGAAGTTAAGGTTATATTTTGCAACTAAATGATGTCTCGTACACCAGATTAAATTTTCTTGATATTTTTATGTATATATATAGTACTTTAAATTTTATATAATATTTAATTCATGTTTGTTTAAGATGTAGACGATGTCTCGTGTTAGGCATGTGATTAAATTTAGATGAAATTATTTATATGTATAAGTACTTATAGTTTTGATTAATACTAAAAATTAATTTTGGTTTTTTTGTGTATTTTGAGGATTTGATAATTTATATATTTGATTATACAATATACTATATATTACATTAATTTACAATTATATAATATGTTTCTGGTCGGTTAAACTTAGTATTTTAAAAAAAATTATATACAATTAAATGAATATTTTTAAAGTTATATAAAATTATATGAGTATTTAGATGTTGTACACGAAATATATTTTTCGATCTTTGTTTAAATTTATAACATACTAAACCCTAATTCATAAAAAAAGGTAAAAATAGAATATAAACCGTAAAGCAACCAATAAGTTTTTTTTAACTCTATACTTATACAATATATAATAGCCTTTATACGACGAACTTATACTAAACCTTAAGTTAGAAAAAGATTAAAATAAATATAGGATTAATGTAAAATAAATTGTAGAGTAATCAATCATTTTATTAATACTAAACATATATAAGGAATGATAAATTTATACCGTTGATTATTGATTAATCGAATAATCAAATTTTATGTGTTAATTATTCGATAAAATCCAAATAATAGAATATGGTGTAACGCATAGGATAATTCCGTATTATATTACTTCATTAACCTTTTCTTAATTTTTGAAACTTTAATATTTTAATTAAATCTCTAATGGCATTCGTTGTAAATAAATATTAACTTTAAGATGAATTTTTGAAAATACTTTTTTTTATTATATAGTAGATTATAATTAAGAATATCTCAATACAATATATTTTGGTTGTTCTCTATTATATGCACCAATAAAACTTACTGAAATTAAAACAAACTAATTAGTTAAAAACAAACGGACCAATAATATTAATGTTTTAATCTTTATTTATTAAAATCAAAACAAAAGAACCAATTAAAACAAACCAACCTATTAAAAATTCTTATCAAAACCAATGGATCAATAGAATTAATTGAAATTAAAAGAAACTAATTAGTTTAAAAAATTTTATTAAAAACAAACTAACAAATTAAGTAGTTAAAACAAATCAAATGATTAAAAATTATTTTTATTACTATAAAAGATTTATCTTTAACTGTACAAATATATTATATATAGAGATTAGTAGATCTATATTAAAGTAATCAGCCCATTACCTTTATAATACTTATATCGTCAACTCATAATCCATTCGTAATACTTAATCAGTCCAAGATCCAATCGTAGTCCATAATACACTCATTGCACCTGATCAATTTTGATAACACTTACAGTTAAAGTAGACTAAATTCACATGAATCCAAATGAATAGTCGTTCCAACACATCAATTCCCAATATATATCTTAACATTTATATATCAAAATCAATTTTCACATCAAATAAGACCAGGACTTCTTCTTAATCTATGAGGCTTGACTTTCCTGTTGAATCTTCTTCTCCTCTTTCCCTCAGAAGAAACTTCTGACACATAGTTGTACCAAGAAAATCAAGTGTCCCACATCTCACAAGCTTCAACCTCTCTGAACTTTCCATTACTGAGAACCCAAACCGCTGAGTCCAAGTGGCTAGAACCTCTTGTATAGCAGGCAAAACCAATCTAGAAACTCCAATCTGAGACATTTGCTTCTCCAACTCATCCATCAACACTCTGCACATTCCACTTCTCCTGTAGTCAGGCAATGTCGCCACCAAAGGGATCTCAGCTAAATCTTTCTCAACTCTCACTGTTGCCACTGTAATAGGCTCATTCTTTTTCTCAATCAAAACTGTGTAAAACCCACGAGCCATTCCATTTTCATCTCTTCTAAACACCAATTCCTCAACAATATCTCTTCCAGTGAAAGTATCTTTACTAGGCTCAAACCCTTGGTGAAGAATCTCAACAGCAGAATCTAGCTTAGACTTTTGTTCATCATCATACTGTTCATATTCGTTTGGAGCTCTCATCAATGTCCAGACCAAATCACCACCTTCACCTACTGTAATCTTACGTCCTATGAGTTTCTCAAGAGAGGAAAAGACTTTGTGGCATTGACTACTACAGAACCAGCCTTTACACGAAACAATACAAGGCTCTTCTTTTAAACACTTGATATGAAATCGTTTTTGGCAGTGCTCACAAGTCATTAACTTGGTATTTTCAGGTGATTCCACTGATCCACAGATTCCACAACAGCAACGAGGACAAAACCAAGGGTCTTCTTCAGGGAGACTCGACAATCCAAGACAAGCTTGATGAAATGATGATGGACAGCCATCACATAGAATCAAATCTCCACCCCAATGACAAACACAACACACATCACAGTTCTTCTCCGGACCATAATCTTTTCTCCAAAATCTCAGAGACTCTTTTTCACTCTTGTCCATCTTCTGTTTCTTTTCTTTCGCTTGTAAGATCCTCTTAATCGATTTCCCAACAGTTGCAGTCTTCCTTTTCTTCCTCTGTTGTTGTTTTGATACGACTTTATCGAGATTGATTCTGATCTTCTCTTCAATAAAAGTTTGTCCTTTAAACACAGGCGCATCACAACCCTCCAATCTCTTCATTTTTTTCTTCTTCTTCGGTCGTTCGTTGAGTAGATCAAAACAAGGAACGATTTTCATCAAATCAGACGAACAATTCTCTGCTTTCGGAGTTGATTCAAGAGTATCGAATCTCTTCCTTTTCTTCTCCTTCTTCGCTGCATCAACACAAGGAACGATTTTCTTCAAATCAGACTTACAATTCTCTGTTTTCGGAGTTGCTTCATGAGTATCGAATCTCTTCCTTTTCCTGTTCTTCGCATCAAGATTAGAACTTGAAGAGCGATTACGTGGAGCGCAAGCTACATCATAAATAGGAACAATTTGAAGTTTCTCATGAGGGTCTTTATCAACAAGAGACATACAAGCCGTAGCTAGAGAGTAGAACACTTTTCCATTAGGAGACTTGTACCGTAACTCTCTTCTATCTTTTTTCTGAGCGTAGAAGAAACTCCACCCAAGAGCACAGAGATGTTTCTTTACAATCACCGCTAAATCCGATCGACGACGCATCATCTTTCGATCTTTGACTACAGAAAGCCATTCTTCAATCGATCCAGGACTCAATTCTGCTTCAATCTCAACCAAATTACTCGAACCCATCTTCGACGAACACACAAGTTAATTTGCTTGTTTCTTTTCGTTTTGTGTTTTTAAGGAAACAGGGGTTAGGGTTTTAGTTATATAGGGTTTAAGAAAAAAGGAAAATTTACTTAACCAAATCCTCTTTAACTCTGCTGAATATATTTTCCTGATTTTTTAAGGTATTTTTTTAATCCTTTGTTGAATTATCGTTAACTGGTTTTTGTTATGTTTTTATTTACATAAATAAAAACACAAAAGATTTATGAAAGCCGTTGAGACTTCGAAATCCGCGCTTTCCTACAGTCAAAACTTGGAGATCAAGTTGATCCTGAAAGTAAAAGTTAAATACACATAGAGAAAACACTAGGTGACATAATTTATAGAATTGGTTAGTTTTTATATCAAATTTAGTAGAAGTAAAATACAACATATCGGCAAATATTTAAGATCAAATACAAGCTTTTTTCAGTGGGTGATGACTCGGGTAATCCTAAGTAATCCACAGATATAAAAGTTCGTCAGATACTAACGTATTATGTTATGTTAACCAAAAATATTTAAAAAGATAAGATTTCTAAACCATACTAATATGAACTTTATATTACCCAAATAAATCTAGAGTCGGCTAATATAAAAATAATATGGATATTGGTCCCATTACGGAAAGTGTAAACACAAAACTTAGTGCCCAAATTTGTGATTTCTACAAAAAATTTACAACTAAAAATCTTACAATTTAAATTTTACTGTAGAAAATTCAAAGTTACAGTCTTAACTAATTAGATTTAATGTTTAAAATCTTGAACATGTATCAAAAAAATAAAAATAGAGCCGGCTAATTTAGAAACAATGTTCTAAATTTCGAGTAGAAGTCAAACTAAACAAATTTAAAGCCATATAACCTAAAAATAATTTTAAAAAATTTCAAACGGGAATCAAACAAAACAAATCTACAATTAGCTAACCTATAAACAAGGTTCTAAACTCCAAGGAAAAATCAAATCAATCAAATCTAGAATGGACTAATCTGAAAACAATGCTCTAAATTTCGAGAAAAAAAGAAACCAAACCTCTACAAATTTACACACAAAAACTTAAAATTTGATTTAGTATTGTTCTCGTTGGTCTAGAGAGCAATAATATATAGTTCGGAACTCTAAAACTAATAAATTGTGCTTTAGGTTCAATAGTTTCTTATGGAAGATTTTTTTGCTGCATATAACAAAAAACCTATAACTTAAATTTAAGAATTTCACAAAACTAAAATAGAAGAAAATCTGAAAGCAAGTAATGGAAATTAATTGTTTTTTTAGTTCTTTATATAGAAGGATAACAGACCAAGGAAAATTAACAAATCTTATCGAAACAAAATCTTAACTACCAATACTTATTTCCTAAAGACTCGGAATACTAGATTTAGTCAACAAACTCATTAAGCTTAAACCAATGAAGTTTTTTTTTACCAAAAAAAAAAAACTTTATTGGTTTATAGTTTTTTATTCGTCAAAGAGCTTCATCGTATATTTAAAAATAGTTTAAAATGATAGTTTAAATTTTAGAACACAATAAAACTAAAGATGTTTTTGTATAGTACGTGGATCCATCATAATCAGTATCAATATCAATAACAAATAACATTAAAACTAAGTATCAAGTAAATTACTTTATCTCTATGTAATTATCATACAGTATCTTGTATTTCTCTTGGTTTCTGCATTCGGTTACTTAAAAACCACTATTTTGTAAACCGGATCGAATACCGACCGGTCCGGTCCACTTCTAAAAACATTGTTAAAGAAAAACTTTAATACACACGTGTGGATTTAACAACCCTAAGTCAAACTCATCTGAAAACTATCGCCGAGATTAGACTCTGTCGCCGGCGATACTCAAACGAAGAAGCTCTGATTCAATTCCCATCCCAAATGTCCATCAATTTGTCTCGTCTTTCCCTTCCATCTTCGCCTCGACTCTCAATATCCACTCACCAAGGTCACTCCCAATTTCCATATGATGTGTATTTCCGGCTAATTTCGACGTTTTTGTTCTTTATCGGCTGACAATTGATTTATACGATTGAATTTACTTGATAATTGCCGTGGATTTCAATTATTTGATTCACTGTGCTTCACGCTGTTTTTGCTAATCCAAATGCAATACGAGACTTTTGGAAAGTTGTGGGATTAATAAACAAATTTTGTTGGCCAACAACACATGAATTTACTTTGGTTATTATGGCAGGTTGAGAAGATTTTGGGCCTGAGAATCAGTATGTTACAGCTGCTAAGATGATTCTTCAAGTATTGATATCGTTCCTCAAACACTTGTGGTCCTAACTTGTTTAGACTGCTCTTTAACTTGTTTTTACCTTACTCGATTTGGTTTTTCTTACTGCAGAACAGCGAGGCAATGGTTTCAATTGATATGCCTGCTGGTCCTTCAGAAGTCCTAGTTATCGCTGACGAACATGCTAGTCCAGTTTACATTGCAGCAGACTTACTTTCTCAGGTATTTACTTGAAAAAAGTTGCAATTTTCAATATAAAAATCAAGATGAATTTGTGGCTGCCTTATCTTTTTTCTTCAGACCTACAGGGAGCGGCCAATTTGTACTTCTGTTTTTGGTTTCTCTGCAGGCTGAACATGGTCCAGATAGTCAACTCGTTCTTGTTGTGGGCGATGGTGTAGATCTCAAAGCCATCGAAGAAGAAATTGTCAAGCAGTGCGATAGCCTTCCTAGAGGAGAGTTTGCTTCAAAAGCACTAAGTCACAGTTTCACAGTTTTTGCTCGAGATATGATTGAGGTACCCCTCTCTTTATTGTTCTCACGTACTGTTACTATCTCAAACAACATGTGTAACATAGCCATTTGCTCTTTAATTCTTCAGGCAATATCTTTCTCAAATCTCTATGCACCTGAACATTTGCTCATGACTGTACAATCTTTAAGAGAAGAAGGTCTGAGAAACCTCGGTCCTTATGTGGCGACTATGGCTGAAATCGAAGGTCTAGATGCACACAAGAGAGCTGTCACTCTCAGACTCAAGGATATCGAAGCTAAACAACTGTCCCAAACAAATTGAGTTTCACAATTAGACAGTATTGGCCAAAAATGTTTTGGTATTGTATGAATAAATTTGGTTTCCTTGTGATTGGTTGATGAAATAATAATGTATAAGAGATGTTAAATAACTGGATCAAAAATTCATAATGTTGGATTTTCATTATTCAAATCAAAGTTCATTATACTCACTAGATGATTGACCCAACGAATGGTTAGTGGCATTGACTTTTGATGAACGCACAATGTGATTCCAAATATTCTCTGTTCTTTACAAATGACAGTGACTTCATGATTATACAGAAAACTTCAAAAACAATAAAGAAAAAAAGAAGTGCTAGAGGAATGGTAAAATCGTCTTGTTGATCAGTTTCTTCTAGCTCAAGCTGGCAAAGGTTCTTCGAGAACTGCAACAGGAAATAAGAGACCAAACAAAAACTTGTCATGAGTTTAGTTCTTGCAATTCTAACAAGGATAAGAAGAAGCAGAAGAAGAAAGAAAAGAAAAACCTTTTCTCTTAGTAGCGGATTCTGCTGGTGTGATTTCTTCTTTAGAAGGGACGGGTGTTTTTGTTGGCAGATCTGGAAGATCCAGCTTCTCAGATTTTTCAGACTCCATTGTTGGCACATCAGGCATCTCATCAACAATAAGCTTTAGGCAAAATAAACATCACCATGAGTCTCTCTCTCTCTCGATTAAGAATGATAATAAAAACATTTGTTATTGTAGTAGACCCATGAAACAAAACATACCTGACTTTCTAGGTTGTCGAATTCTGCTAATATATCTTCTTCATCCTCTTCTGATAGTTTCTCTCCCAATATAGCACTCAGCTCCTGACATTCAGAAATGATATAGAGTCAACCACAAAAGTTCGACTAAAAGATTTTAGATGACTTTCAATCTAGACTAGCTCGGGTGACAAAAAGCAGTAATTGGAAGCTGCTGATAATTTACAGGCGATTGATAAGAAACGAAAAGTTATAACTCACATCTTGATAAGCTTTAGCATCAGCAGTATCATCCATAAGTTTTTGAACATCATCAAGGTCTAGCTCACTTTGAATTGCCTTAATAGCACTATTACCCTGCTTTAAGCTCTCAAACACTGCTTTTTGTTTGCTCGTAAGTTCAATATCTGCCAACTGAGAGTCACATGAAAGTTTGAGAATATATATCTTTTGAAAAGCCACAATTTTGCATCAAAAGAGATGATGATTGACACAAATAGGAGAAAGATTTACTTGCTGTTCAACATTGATGACCCATTGATCCACATGCTTCAATAAGTCCTCTTGCGTTCGTTTCTTCCTCAATGCTAACAAAGCCCTGTCCTTTCGCTTTTCCCGGATTAAGTCTCTTGCAGCTTGTTTCTCCGCTTCAATTACTTTCTCAAGCTTAGCAACATTTGAGAAGATGGGTTATACAAAGAGTTGAGCCAAGACCTCAAAACTGAAGTTTGTTTTTTTAATCAGTACTAACCAATCAAACAATCCATTGGATAACAATTGAATAGAATCCAATAAAGTTCCTTCACCAATCAGGGTTTTGGATGAATCAAAACTAGATTATAATCCATTTGATCTCAGATCCTAAAAGAAAGACCTAAAATTCAATCAAAATCAAATAAGAAAACAAAAGGAGAATCAAAAACCTTCTGCTGATATTGACCAAGCTTGCGTCTTTGGGTTTTAAGAGAGAGAATCGCTCGATCAACCTCCGTGATCTGTGGTTTCTTCACGAATAAATTACCCATCTTTTGTCACTTATCAAATCCAACAAATATGAAAATCAAACGACTCGACGAGCAAAACAATAAATACGAAGATTTTATATTCCGTGAAAATCGATTAGTCTCTATATTTCCGAAATTTGTCGCCAATTTTAAAGCAAATCCACTTTTTTGGTCCTCTCTCTCCGCATTTCAGTTGGATCAACAATGAAAATCTCAAACCAAAATTAAAAGTATGAACCGGACCTTGAAAGATATTAACATCGAACCGATTTTAACCGGTTTGTATCATTTACACAGAAAAATCAATATTCAAAATTGAACTAAGCGAACCGAAATTCTTAAGATATTCAGTCTTTGTCTGGTTCATGTTTGTATATTAACCAGAATAAACAGAATCAAAATGGCCAAAACGTTTCTCAAACTCGCGACGTGCTGCGATAGCGCGTGATTGCAAAACGCAGTTGAAGCGTCACGACTGGGTTCGATCTTTTTATAAATCGGTTGGTTAGCTTCTAATTAAACCGGTCGGTTTGGGATCATGAGTCTGATTTGAATATTTTGCTGGTTTAAAATGCCGTCCTTTGAGTAAATGGATCCAAAGCGAGAGAGATCCTAAATCTCGACGAGAGAAAGCAAAGTAGATAGGTCCAAGGTCGAAGCTTGGAATTTTGGGGATTGTCTCCACATCTTAGCTGGTGAGTCCACTCTATTTGAATTGTTGTTTGTATTTGGAATTTCGATTTAGCTACGTTACCTACTTGCTCTTCTTATGAGTTCAAGGATGTACGAATATATCTAGATTCTATGTTGTTCTTATGAGTTGAAAGATTTAAGGGTATTTCTTTGATTCGAGTATTATGTTCTAGCTCTTCAGTGACCTATTCTAAGGGTATCTTTGATCGCTGAAAATTAAAAACTTTTGTTATGTTTTGATCACTCTCGTTTTGCTTGTTTCTCTGGTTCTTAGTGGTATCTGTGTGTTTAAATTGATTATATAATACTTTCATTACCAATCCTTATAGGTTGCGTTCACAGTTTTTGCTTTAGTTAGCTTCAATGGAACCTGTTCCACCATCTCCCATTACATGCCCAACTGAGGGCAATCTCACCAACGAATGGGTTCATGGACTTATGTCATCTTTCGAATGGTCTTCATGGAATCTACCTCCTTCCCAGTTACCTTCAGTATTGCCAGTCAACGTCTTTGATTCCCTTATCCTCAACGCTTCCAAAATCCTCCACAAAGAGCGTAACTGTGTTCATATCGATGATCTTGACTCTGAATCCAGTGTTGTTGTGGTTGGTGACATCCATGGTCAGCTCCATGACCTTCTCTTCCTTTTGAAAGATGCTGGTTTTCCTTCTCAGAATCGGTTTTATGTATTCAACGGAGACTATGTGGATCGTGGTGCTTGGGGACTTGAGACCTTCCTTGTCCTCTTGTCCTGGAAGGTAAACTCTTTAAGTACCTGTTTTGCTATTGTCTCAAATCTTAGTTTTTCTGAAGATCATGTCTTTTTGGATGTTTAGATTTTGATGCCGGACAGAGTCTACCTTCTTCGTGGTAATCATGAATCGAAGTATTGTACATCTATGTATGGTTTTGAAAGGGAAGTACTTACAAAATACGGTGACAAGGGGAAACATGTGTACCGAAAATGTTTGGGTTGCTTTGAAGGTCTTCCTTTGGCTTCTATAATTTCAGGACGTGTTTATACAGCACATGGAGGGCTTTTTCGCAGCCCAGTCTTGCCTAAGAGAAATAGGGGGAAAAAGAATCGTCGGGTAGTTCTTCTAGAACCTGAGCCAAGCTCATTGAAACTCGGTACTTTAGAAGAGCTAAGGCAAGCTAGAAGATCAGTTCTTGATCCTCCTTGGGAAGGTTCGAACTTGATTCCTGGAGATGTTTTATGGTCTGATCCTTCAATGACTCCCGGCCTTTCGCCAAATGAACAGAGAGGCATTGGTCTTCTTTGGGGTCCTGATTGTACAGAAGATTTTTTAAAGAAGAATGAACTAAAGGTGACACCAAACTCTATGTTGATCCTTGCTTGCTTCCATAATACTGATTTGTATCAACAATTTTACATTTATTGATGCAGTTAATCATTAGATCACATGAAGGTCCTGATGCTAGAGAGAAGAGAGCTGGTCTTGGTGGAATGGACCAAGGATATACAATAGATCACGATGTCCAATCCGGAAAGCTTATCACTGTTTTCAGTGCACCAGACTATCCACAATTTCAAGTATGCATCTTGCACCTTTCTTAATTGTATTTTTAATAATGTCATCGAAATGGATCAAAATGTTCTTTAATGTGTGTGTGGTGTAGGCAACAGAAGAGAGGTACAAAAACAAAGGAGCTTATATTATACTGCAACCTCCTGATTTCTCTGATCCTCAATTTAGAAGCTTTGAAGCAGTTACTCCACGACCAAAGGTAAGTTCACTGTTCTTGTAATGAACCAATGACTCATTGCGATTCCGATCCATACCTACATTCTAGTTTCTTAATGTGCAGGCTCATCCGTTTTATGACTTTGAAAATGTGATTGATTCTGATGATGAGATGGATAAATCAGCAATGGACACTGATCTTGGAAGTAGCTGAGAAGGAGAATCTTATAATTGTTGGTGATTCATCATAATTTACAATTGTAAAGAAAAGAGATGAAGGAAATCAAAACTTCTGATTAAAGTTGAGACATTTGTAGAATCAATATTGAAGTTATGGCTAGTCTACTGAATTGAGTAGCAGACTAGTCAATTGGAAGTTTGTGGGCCAAGTTATGTGTATGTCGGCATTATAGTTTTCCTTTTGGGATCTTGACAATGTTAGAATCTTATCCAAGACAAATTTCTGTGGTTATGGAATTTCTAAGGTTATTAACTGCTAAATTTGGTAGCAAATTCATCAAATATTAACGCATGTATGTCTTCTTTTGATGCTTATTGAATTATGGTTCCTTAATGCACTTAAGCTCATTTATTGCAACTGTTTTCATGTTTTTGTGTTGAATGCTAAACTCATAATGGGTGTTTTTTTTCTTTCTAAAGAGGAACAAATCCATCAGAAGCGTGAAGCAGCTTCGTTCTCAAATGGCACAAATTGAGCACATTAAAGATACTCAAGCATCTCCTAGTTCAGTCATTTTGTCTGGACACGAGACATACCTAGTGATACAGGTTAAAGTTAACTGTCCTGTCAACCAAATAGTTCCAAAAACTTCTTTTTGGTTAACCATAATGTTCTGGCCGAAACTTAATTAATGTTCGGGAGATATCATCGATGACTAGTCTAATTCTATCACTTTGGATTTTCTTATGAAATATATATAACACATTATATTTTCATTTGACTAAACATGGTAAAATTTCCAGGGAAATCGACTTCAAAACATATGAGTGTACATTTTGTCCTAAACTGTTCATGTCAGCGGGCTATATTATCTAAAGTCGATTGTTATATCGGATACTACAAAGAACCAAAACCTCTCAGTCCGTATAGGACCAGCCCTAGCCGGACCCGACTGGTCAGCTATGTTCTTTTTTTGGTTAAACCTCAAACTGACTTGTAAAATCACAGATCCAACTCAAAAAGTTTGAGAGACGAAACCTAGAATCCCTCACACAACCCATGTGGGTCGGTGTTGGGTTTTACTATTGTGTACGTTGTTCTTCGACAACCATTGACATGTACTCACCACAATGTTTTCATATTTTCATGTGACATAAACAGTATTAGTTAAACATTTCATGTCATGTCTAAATTTTTATTATAGGTGTCTTATCTAATAAAGCCTTTCCAACTGTTTTTAAAGTCACCTGCGTGCCTTGAATTGTATAGATACTTCCAGTGATTGCCATATAATTCCCACTTTTTCCAATCGATGATAATGATCTTTGTTTCTTTTTCTTCTTATACAAAATGATAATATTTATTTTCATTAGACTATAAAAAATGGAGGAACTGTTATTTATCAATACAATATTTATTAAGTTTTTGGTTAAATAGTAAAATATTTTTAGAATTTTTCAGACTCTGAAAAATTCTATACCTTATCAAATTTTTAGTATGTATAGTTATATATCTCAATTAATAGTTCAATGTACGTAGAATTTGACTCCACTTTAATATATGTAAGTAGATCATTTTAGGGATAATACGAGGCAACAAACATACGAGCGCCTGTGTGTACGATGAATTGAACCGATTGAAAAAGATATAACAACAAATGTCAACATTAGACTAATATTGATTTAGAGTTTTGTCTCGTTGACTTTAATGTCAAAATTGGACAATACGTATGATTCATGATATTAGCCTTTGCATTACAAATTTGCAATAATATCTTATATTCATTTAATATTCTTACTATACATGTTACAACTTGTTACTGACAATCATACAGTGCTAGTTTTCATTTCTATAACCTTTAATGTCACAAGTCTAGGTGATATTTGGTCTAGTTCATAAGAAACAAGAACGTCATCGTTATATCTTTTTATATATTAAAAGATCATTGTATCGTGAATTTCAGAATTTTGATTTAAAGTTTAGTATTCTTATGTCATTTTGGACTATATAATTGAAGAAAATATTGAATATTTACTATGTTTTCACACGTGTCCATGACTAGGTTTTATGAATACGATTATACAATCTATGAGCATTACACGTGTGAATGAGTAAATAAAACAAAAACACAAGTTACGATTTGTGTGATATCATTATTCATATGTATCCAATATTTGCTTATATAAATTAAAGCTCAGTGTGACATATTACATTTAATAAAAACAAAATTGAAATGAAACAATTTACTGAATTCAGAATAAAAAATTATACAATTTGTTTTGTTTTATTTCTTGGGTTTTGTGGCATCACACACACATTTACGTCTAACCACCATTCAAAATCAAACGTTTTTTTGTCGTATTTTTTGAAGATAGTTTCCCCCTAAATAATTTTAAATCGCAGTAATTTTACCATTTATTTTCAAATATGCAAATCAAGAATAATGTAAAATCATGAATAATATGTATTTTTGATGAGATTTTGTAATTATACATATTAGATTTTAAAAAATTTCAAATATATTTGAATTTTGTTGTGAAAAATTATTTTTTCTAATTTTTCAATTCACTTAATTTTTTTACTAAAACTACAAAACAGATTTCATTGCCACATATGTTTAGAAAGTTCTTATGTTCTAACTTTTTTTCTTCATGAACGAAATTATGGTTGAAAAAAAAAAGAGTTGAGTGAATTAACCAGAAAGAGAGTAAATGCGAAGACAGTACGGAATAGGTCAATAAAGTTAAAAACTTACCGGTGAGGTCCAAATTTGGATTTATTATATAAAGAGGGACCCTTTTGCAATTAAAGCCTGAATTTCTTCAAGATGACAAAAGTTAAAAAGAACAGATTTTCTGCGCAGTAAAAAAAGATCAATAAAAAGTCAAAAAAGCAAAAATATGACATGTGCAAATCTCCATCGCGCCTTTATTACTATGTACTGCTCTCTCTCTTTCTCTCTCTCCTTTCTATATTGCTCCGGATAGTGAAAGAGAAGCTGCAAATTTCCCAATTTATCAGAAAATAGAAATTTCTTATTTCAAAATTAGATTCAAAATCAAAAAAATCTTCTTCTGCTTAAGAGAGAGAGAGAGAGAGTCTGCGACTGTGATCCATGGCGGAGGAGGAGAAAGTCGCCGATGACGTTACTGCTCCGCCTCGTAAGGTTCTTATCATCTCTGCTGGTGCTAGCCATTCCGTCGCTCTTCTCTGTACGTCTTCACTACTACTTCACTTCTTCTTTGTTTTTTTTTTGCTTTTGTTGGCTAAGGAGATTAACGATCACCGGAATTGTGGAATTGGCGGTGTTAGTAGGCTGTGTTCTTCACGAATTTTCTTGATCTGACGTTTTCTAAACTTGATAAAATGAGTTTCCCTTACTGTAGCTAGGATTTGTGAAGTTTTGGCTTGATAGTTTAATGTTTGATTCTGAACATTTTGATTTGTTTGTTTTTGTAGCTGGAGACATTGTTTGCTCATGGGGTCGAGGAGAGGATGGACAGTTAGGTCATGGAGATGCAGAGGATCGACCTTCTCCAACGCAGCTAAGCGCATTAGATGACCACCAAATTGTTTCTGTTACTTGCGGTGCTGATCACACTGTTGCTTATTCACAATCACGGATGGAGGTCTACAGTTGGGGATGGTTTGTTTGTTTCTCATCAAAATCTCCTTCTATGCTATTCATTCTTTTCTTCTGAAAATTTGCTTTTAGATGTAGAAAGTGCTATAGCATTTGGGATGGAAAAATGGCCACTACTTCGGTTTAGATTTTGTGTAGAAAAACAGTATCTATGCATTCCTTAAGACACAATTTGAGCCTCATGTTATCTCTCCATGTGTTTTGTGCAGGGGTGATTTTGGGAGATTAGGCCATGGGAACTCGAGCGACTTGTTTACTCCCCTGCCAATTAAAGCATTGCACGGTATTCGGATAAAACAGATAGCATGTGGAGACAGTCATTGTTTGGCTGTGACCATGGAAGGAGAGGTCCAGAGGTATTTTCTCTTAGTTTTTGTTTTCTTCTTATGTCCAATCAATCACGGTTTATATCGCAGCTTAGCAACCTCACTTGTCTATGATGTCATCAGAATTTGATAATGTCAATTGATTTAAGTGTAATTTATATATATATTGCTTACATTGCCTTTTAAACATTATTTCCATCTTGTTTTGTGTTTTCTGACATATCTCTTTGACTGTTGTATGTAAAGTTGGGGTCGAAACCAGAATGGTCAACTTGGTCTGGGGGACACAGAAGATTCTCTTGTGCCTCAGAAGATTCAAGCCTTTGAGGTTTGTGGCGCTATATATTCTTCTAATGGCATAGTGTTAATATCTTCTTGTCGATTTAGTTTCCTGAACTTAACAAAAGACAATATGCTTCAGAATTGAATTAATGTTGGGTTCAGTTCTGCAACTTGATCTTCTTAAAGATATGACTGTTACTAATTAAGGGTCCACATCTGGTGGAAGTTGGAGTGGTAAATACTATATTAGCGGTCTAAATAATAGTTGCAACTATGCGGTATACCATCTGTAAAATAGATGTAAGGTAGGATCTATTGATAATTGCTCTGACCAAATTAGTAGATTCAGTGATCGGAGAGTGCAGGTTTATATAGTTAGTTTCGTTAATCCCTAGTGTTATATCAACACTTCGAACTTTTAATGGGTGCAGGGAATACGAATCAAAATGGTTGCTGCTGGTGCAGAACACACTGCTGCGGTTACAGAAGATGGTGATCTTTATGGATGGGGATGGGGTAGATATGGTAATTTGGGATTAGGTGACCGGAATGACCGCTTGGTTCCTGAAAGAGTTACCTCTCGTGATGTAAGCAACTTAACTTTTGGTTCTTTATTTTTTTTAAATGTGATTGAGTATAAATTGAACATTTTTCTACTAGCCTAATCTTAAGCAATGTACAGCACTATACCGTTTTAGCTGTATAGATTGATAGGGTTACACATATATGCCATTTGGTTTCAGTTTCTGAGAGTTAGGTAAGGTACCATAAAAACTTTTTGGATCCTATGATCAAAGCAAAACTTATCTTTTTTTTTATCATGCCTTCGGCATTCTCAATCTGAACACTGGATGAAAGAAGTTTAGTTCATAAATCATCCATCATCGTGTAATTTATTTTGATATATTTTATTTGAGTTCTCCTAATGCTTGTTTTCTGGTTGTGGATCTACAATTTTAGGGTGAGAAGATGTCAATGGTTGCATGTGGATGGCGGCACACGATATCAGTTTCTTATTCTGGAGCATTATATACTTATGGGTGGAGTAAATATGGACAGCTAGGACATGGGGACTTGGAGGATCACCTTGTTCCTCACAAACTGGAAGCGTTAAGCAACAGTTTTATCTCCCAGGTTTTATTTAGGCCCTATATACCATCCTGAATTAAAAAATTATACATCTGAAATATCCAACAGATGGGATAGCAAATATATTTGGATGATATTTGTTCTTATTTCATCTGCATGAATAAGTGTTTCCGCCAGTTATTTCCAGCTGAAGAAGAGTGGTCTCATTGTATATGTTTGCTGGCTGTGTTCTATTGGTTCAACATCTTTTGAACATTTTCTTCTGTTCTTTTCCAGATTTCGGGAGGTTGGAGACATACAATGGCATTGACTTCAGATGGAAAACTATATGGATGGGGTTGGAATAAGGTCAATATGTCTTGCCTTTTTAAAAAAAATCTGGACTGGATTTCGTTGAAATGTATAGAACATCTCTTTCATCTACACATTCATCTGATATTTGCATTCAGTTGCTTTGTGCATGCACTTGGATAGTATTTCAAGAAATCAACAAACTCCATATAATGGAATACTTGATTAACACATCTTGAATAAAACATGCTTCTAATTGTCTCTCTTCTAGTGTGCAGTTTGGGCAAGTAGGAATCGGGAATAATTTAGATCAATGTACTCCTGTGCAAGTGCGATTTCCCGATGATCAGGCATGTTGTCTTACTATGACTACTACAAAATCTTTTATATAATCATAAAAATAAACTCATGTCTCAATTCATTGTTTCTGTTTCCAATGCGTACAAATCTTTGTGGAATTTCGCAGAGAATAATTCAAGTCTCTTGTGGATGGAGACATACGTTGGCTGTCACTGAAAGAAATAATGTGTATGCTTGGGGCCGAGGTACAAATGGACAGCTCGGCATTGGAGAGTCGCTTGACAGGTAAAAAAACAGTGATCATCCTATAGATGCTCGTCGATCTACGTTTTCCATTTTTCGCATCTCTGGTGTTATGAACAGGACTATAAAACTTGACCAACACTATAATTGTTTCCACCGACCCAATATTTGCATTACATTCGTATTCACTACCCAATCATTGATAATCTGAAAATAGATATTGGGTTTCTGTGTTTATAGGAACTTCCCTAAGATTATAGAAGCACTGAGCGTCGATGGAGCAAGTGGACAACATATAGAATCTTCTAATATTGATCCATCTTCAGGTAGTTAAAAAAAGAAAACACCCAGTTTAACTATTTTTCAAACAACACAATAAGTGATCTAATGTTTCAATTTTAACATCTGTCTTGCTGCAGGGAAAAGCTGGGTGTCGCCTTCAGAGAGATATGCGGTTGTTCCTGATGAAACAGTAAGCTTCTTTTTTCTTTTCGTCCTAAATACACATTAACGAGATGAAAGCGAAGCTCATGAACTGATTACTTATTGAAGCTCATAAACTGAAACCTAATGAAGTATGGATTGTTTTGGAGGATGAGTGTGATTATTAATATGGTTTGTTTGTTAGGGCGTACCGGATGGTTCAAACAAAGGTAATGGAGGTGATATCAGTGTTCCACAAACTGATGTCAAGCGTGTACGATTTTGAGTTTGAGACTACTATTGCTTTTGTTATTTTACTTTCGATGATTTCGGATGATCTCTGTTGGGTTAAGGGTTGTGTCCTATAAATATCGTTTGTCTAGTTTGGGATTTGTCATTGTTGTGAGTAGTTTATGTAACTTGTAATGCTTCCTCTTCGCTCTCTTATTACTTGTTTTACACCTTTTTTGTGTTGTATCTCACAATAATAATTGCCTTATTGCCTTTTACCTGTTTTTCTTTTTGTCATCATCTATTAATAACTAAAGAATCTGCTCTAAAATTTAAACTACGGAAAATAAGATGCAATGACAACATGAGAATTATGGCTAGTTGTTTGGATCTTTCATCATTTCAGACTGTTATCTGTAGCAAACTCGACCTCTGTATATTCTTGCTGGATAACACACAATCACAAAATAGGGCTTCAACTTCATAGTGAAGCAACTATTCTAATTTTGAGTACTATTCCAAATCCATATACAATATGAAACCATAACTTTAGCTGGCTAATATTTTTGGCGTATAGTGAATTTTTTGTATTGGATGATGTTTAATTATTGGAGTGATTCTCTTTAGAGCAAAACCATCCAAATTGCTCTTTTAGTGTTTCGCTTTATGTGCTGGTTACTTTCTCAATTATTCCAAATTCTTCTCTCTTTGTATGGGTTCCATGTTATTATTATTTCCTTTTCAGTTCCAAGTCGCATTTTCTCATTATTCTTCATGTTTCCTCCACGACTTTCCATTCTCTAACTTTTTTTCTTTCTCAATTTGAATAATATTTTATACATAGGTACGTAGGTAAATGATATAGTGCACGAGAGATAAGTTAATTCGTATATATATTGACTAAAGAGTTCAATTATAAGTTTATTTTTTCAACTGATGGTTATATTTTATAAAAAATGAAGTCACGATGGTGGAACGGAATCTAATTACAGTCAGGAGCAAACCCTCTAACAGTGTAGGCAACAACATCAACTCTTAAGATTCAAAAATCTAAAGATAAAATGAATAAAACAAAACCTAAATAAACTTCTTAGTCTTCTAAAATCATCCATGAATTCAGAACAACATCATATATATAAATTACGCAAGATGAAATTCATCAATGAAGAAGCTTTTACATTATTCACATTTTCCCAAATGAAATACATTAAAATTAACCACCAAATTTGTATCTTTTGTTTCTTTCCTCCAACACCATCATCATCATTATCATAGATGTGTTTAATAAGTAGTCTTGAATGGCTTGTAAACCTTAAGGTCAAGCATTACTCCGGCAATAGAACCAACTCCGGCGACCACCGTGATCATCAAGCAACCACAGCTCAACATTTGCAAACAAACCCACTTAGTACTCCATCTCTCAACCTTCCTTTGTTTTATATACATCTCCACCGGAAAATAAACAGTCAAAGGCCAAAACCCTAACGCTCCTAAGATCCCAACAACGTCATTGAAAAACGGCATAAGCATTGATATTACAGTGGTCAAAACCACAAACCCACTTCGGTAAACTGATCTGAAAACGTTGACTTTATACGGTGACCTGAAACAGGGGATTCGGATTTCGTATTCCTTGGTGACCAAGTCATTGTCTGGAAACCTAGAAGCCGCTTGCTTTTCGATGAAGGCAAAGATGGGTTGAGCAAAGACTTGGTAAGCTCCAACGAGATGGACTACAATAGCAGCATTGGCTACATCGAGAAGCCAAAATGGATTGTAGAAACCGAAACCGGTTAAGAGATTTCCTGGTGCTGCATCTCCAAAAGCTGCATAGCCCATACAACCACATAGCATGTAAAACGTTGTTGTTACTGCTATACTGATTTTTGTAGCGTTCCTCATTGTTTTTGATTCTGCTGGTGGAGATCTTACAGTGTCCTAATCAAATAGCCAAACACAAAAAGTATTAAAATATCATCGACTGTTCTGCAATTTTACTGGTCAAAGTCTTCAATTTACCTGAATTTCGATAAGAACAACAGAGTAAGAATAAGCAAAGGCAATGTCTCCAAGAGCTTGAAAAGTTCTCCATATCTTCTGGGTCTGAGTTACTGTCCCAATGCTAATTCCGGTGAGACTTCCCATGACAAATCCATTAGCTGGAATCCATTAGAGTTTAGTTAAAGCCTCTGGTTCCATTGGTTATTGAGAAGATTCTATAGAGTTTATGTTTTTTTACCTGCAACTTGAATGATTCCGAGAACTAAACCAATTGCAGAGTATGTGAAAGACATGACTGCAGCGAGAATAGAGAGCCACCAAATCTGGTCAAAATCTTTGATCTGAGATAACAAAATCTCAGTCACACCAAACATGATCATATATGGATTGCTTGACATGTGACATGGGTTCTTTCCTCCGCTCTCATGGAAACAGTTAGACCTCTTAATCGCCCTGCAAGATCGATCCCAAAACCATCAAATTTTAAAGGCTTTTGTCTCTAGTATCAAAAGAAACTACTGTATGAGAAAGAGAGACTCACATCATGCTTATAGATGCAGCAATTGTGTACCCAACTGTGATACCGAAGAGATTCAGATACTGAATCGACCCACAAATCTTGAACCGAAACCCACCTGTCAAAAACAGAGCTTATAAGAACGCAAAACAGAGCAAAACCAGAGTAAAACATAGCAACAAAAACATATATAGAGAAAAATGATACCGAGGATTGATCGAACAGCATCCATGTAAGTATAGTTTCTCTTCCCGGAGACAGGATCTCCTGTTCTGTAGCAGTCACTAAGAAGAGTGGAAGAGTAATAAGTGACAAAAGAGAACAATAACATCACTGTAGGACCTGCGATCCAACCTAGTTGACCTATAGCCCAAGCAAGCGAAAGAACACCAGATCCAATCACTGCAGTTATAATATGAGCACTTGCGGTCCAAACTGTCCCTGAAAATACAACAAAATCACAATATTGTTAAGGCTTTAAGGGCTGGGAACTGGTTATGAATTGGGTCTTGTCGATTCAGTTATTTATCAAATCACAAAGAGAGCTCTTACCTGATCGCTTAAGCCGACCATCATCATCGAAACATTTGAAAACTGGTTGTGCATCCATCTGTATTTTTAGTGAAACATCAAAGTTATGACAAGTTTAAAATACTGTTAGGACTTAACTAACGAATATTGGCGGTAAATAATTTCTACATATACAAAAAAATGACTTAGTGTGAGAGAGTAGATTTTTTTACTCAAATATATATATATATATATATATATACTAAACCTAACCGAACTAAAAGCACAAATAATTAAATAACCATAAAACCAGCGGAAATAAAAAATTCTCAGAAAAACTAACCCCAAATAAGGGAAGATAATAGAGCAAAGAACCAGGCGGTACAATACAACTGGTAAAATAAAACTGCGACCCAACCTAGAGAAATACTAGAACTACACCGAAAAACTCGAAAAGAAACCAAAAATCGCGGTTGGAAGCATAACCAAGAACAAAAACTAGACAACAAGACTAAAAAGAGAGACTTGTTATAGTACCTTGTCTTAATTGAGAGTAATAGATTAAGCTTTAGACAAAGATATGCTACAAAATGAAGCCCCAAATAATTTGCTATGAACAAAAAGGAAGAAATGCAAAAGAGGTATAAGAAGATTGGTGGTGAGAGCAGAAGCTGCTGCATTTTGATTGTTTTGGGTCTTTCATCTTTTATAAGCCATCAAAAGTGGGAATCTTTCCTAATTTCTTTGATTTTATTTTTTTTAAATATATATATTATTGGTACGATATGAAAATTTCAGGCCACATAAGTCATACACGTCTATAGATTTGTGTATATAATGTGGATTTGGCCAAATCTATGTCTCATCCGACCTATCATCACTACAACAATCTAACTAATTCTTCATGGAAATGATGTCTTTCGAGAATTTTTGATCAGACATAGATTCTTAAAATTAATATTTAGTATAAAATGTTCTTAACTATATATGTATTTATACATGAAATTTAATAACAACTATCAAATTGCCTTAGTACAGGATCAACAAATGTTTCAGTATTTATATTAGAGGATGCTCAAAATTTTGAGACAATAAATTTTAAATAATTTTCAAAATTAGAGATCAAATCGAAAAATGACTAAACCAACCCATTATGTTCAGTATATATATATACACACGAATACAAATATATAGATTTCCATTGGCAATGTGTATTTGGTCAAGTGATTAAGCCTATTTATGCAACTTTTTTTTGCCAAAGTTTGATTCTAATGAGTCATGTAATATTCTCACGTAATATTGTTTGAAGTTTTGAGAGGTGTGTTTGAGTATGGATCGACCTTTCGTCTCCCATCTTTTATTCTTTTGTGTGTAAATGTGTGAGTATTATTGCGTGTACTCTTCTTTTCAAGTGTTTCATTCTTTTCGCAACCATTGCAAAGATCATGCCACAACTTAATAGATCAAACATCAAGGCTCTTCATTAACAAACTGAATCAAAATTAGATCTACTAAATCGATTAAACTTCTATGAACTACAGTTTATGTATTGAGTTTATTGAGACATTACACATCACTCTCGTTTGTAATATGCTTATTGGAACATAAGCTACGGACCAATTCTGCCATAAACATTACAATCGAACAATGCTTTAACATTTTTGTCCTAACAAGTCAAAATCTATGTAAGTATTCTAATTTTTGAGAGGTTTTTTAAAAGGGTTTTGTTTTGTGTATTCTTTAGTGAAAGATACGTGAAAAGAAAGAGAATAAAATGTTTCTTTACGCCTCCATAACTTTTGGATTCGATCTAATCGCTCGTATAAATTAATTGTTAATTAAACTCAATCTAACTTCAAGTGGATCAGTTCTAGGCTATATCACGAACTAAATAAACGAGCATATGCCAAATTTAGGTTTTCTTAGTTATTTTATATCTAAGGAATATATGCTACATTAATGATGAACCCATTATCATTTTGATCTATTATACATCAAGTTCATCGATTTCAAATTCATATATATGGTTTAAAGTTTCATCCCACAAGCATATTGTTCCATATTGGGTGAGAGATAAGTCCTCTTCAATACATTTTGCATGATTTTGATAACCAGAGGTCTAAGCCTATTTAATCTGGAATTGGGTTCATTTTTGGTAATGAAGTTTTTGGATTTTGAGAAATGTCTTATGGAGATCATTTTCAGAAAATTGTGTAGGTCCGCGTAATAGAATTTGGGGTATGAAATAGAGATTGAGTTTTATCGATCTAGTTATTAAAAAACAATTTTTAATATATAGTATTCGGTCAAATGATTGAGTGCCACATCTTTTGTCTTCTCCACTCGAGTTAGATTTCAGGGAGTCGGGTATGTTCCACGTGGTATTGCTAGAAGTTTGAGGATTTAGTTATGAATCGAGGCTTGTCAATCTTATTGTTTACAAAAAAACATTTGGTTTAAATTTTGAACCATAAAAATAAGTGTTTTTAGTCAAGCGGTTATGTGTCTATTTCTATTTTTTTTTTACAGGAATTCATCTTCAAAGAGTTGTATTGTCTCACTTGATTTTAATAGAAGTTTAAAAGTTAAATTTTGGATAATTGGATTGATGTCGTCGATCTAATCCTTTGTGAAGAAAAGGATCGCAGGTACAAAATATATATAAATGTGGTTTAAATCTTAAAGGAACAATAATGAAGCTACAATGCATGAATGATCAGAAGAGAATAGAATTTTTTCATGCAAGTGGGCCATTTTTATTTTTTTAAGAGTATCTTTGAACACTTTCAAAATGTCCTTTTGAATTCCAAAAGATTCCTTTTTTCTTCTTCTAATATTCACTATATTCTAAAATGTGTATAATATTAGTTTTAATTCGAGAATTTTGAAAGGTATATTTGTAGAAATCTGAGGCTTTAAATTAAAGAGAAAATCGTCTTTATACCTACAAAAATTAGGTACTTACGTGACTCTTATTACATGAAATTTTAGCATCTTATTATCTCACCTAAACGAATCTAACATTACTAAGAAATTGCAAACTTTTTACATACTTTAAATTGACTAAAACAGTAAACAGGTTTTTTTGAATAAAAACCAACCCACAGAATCTGATTGAGTTCGAAAATTTTAATATTTTAATATTCATGACTCTTAAAGCTTGTGAATCTTCTTGTTAATCAAACGTAATCCTATACATATTTCATGAGTTGATTAGGTCAAAAGTAAAAGATTTGAAAACAATTAGTAGCTTAGTATCACTATAACTGAAAGATAATATTATTTGCAAGTGTTTGAAATTGTTTATATAAAAACTTAAGTTTCTGATCAATACCACTTAAATTTCATATATACTTATAAAAATAACAAAATATTTTTAAAAAATTATAAATATTACATATATATATATATGTGTGTGAAGAAAATATAAAAAAATCATTAATAAAAAATATTTTGAACGAAAATCTTAGGGTGATGATATTTATTTATTGTTTAAAACCATATTTTGAATAATACAATATGGGCTAATTTTTTATTTTACTTATGGGCCGATTCAATATAGAGGATATACTTGCTAAATGGGCCATTATATGTTCTTGATTATAGGCCGATTGAATTAATACATACGTTTATTTCGTTTTGTTTTTACATTGGCAAAGCCCACGCGCAGTACACGCACGTTGAGCGCGTGACAACAAAATCCATAGGTTTAAACTCACGGATTCGGGTATTTTCGTATTTTTCAAAATTTTAAGGACATGAGCGCGTGTGGTTCGTTTGGTTTTGGTTGACTTTTAGGTTTACCTGTTTTTTTGGATATGGCAAGGTTTCCTTGTCGTGTTTTTTTTACATAGGCATTTTAAAAAACCATATATTTTGGTATTTGTAAAAGTATAAAATTATTAGTTTATAAAAAATATTAAACATCCAAGTGAAAGTGAAAATATTTTTCTGTAGTTTTTGTGAGATAAAGATAGATTTAAAACTCCAAATTAATATTATTCAAAAGTGTTATTTGTTAAAAACAATTCAAAAATAAAATGTTTTCTCATAATCTGACCGATATATTTTTTTTTTGACTTGATTGGAATTTTTTTAAGTTTTGTTGTTTTGAAAAACAAAAATCCTTATAAAAGTTTGAAAATAAATCAATAACAGTTTAAAATAAAAAACAAACTTCAGTATCATACAAAAAAAATTATTTTTCAAAGAAAAAACAAAAACAATTTTAATTAGGCCCTCCCCGATTAACAATTGTTTTCGTTTACTTGTTTTGAAAAGTAAAAATCTTTGTATAAAATTTAAAATAAATCAATCATAATTTAGAATCAAAAACAAAGTATAATATAATTGTTACAAATCAACAAAACAAATGCAATTCCAATCAGACCCTTAGTCTTTATAATTATATATTTGTTACAAACGTTACAAACGATTTTGGGAAACCAAGTTGTCTATATATCAAAATTTTATTAATTATGACACCATGCATTCAGAATTGTCAAAATCTAAACTTTTATATTAGGATTAACAACAATGCATTTATCAAAAAAAAAAGATTAACAACAATGCAAGTGATTTCGAAACTGTTAGTTCTTACAACTATTTAAGTCTAAAACTCCAAATATATATATATATGAAAAAGGTGCAATTCCGTAGACCAAGAGTAAGTATGGTTCACTCAGAGAATCTTTACGGTCCAGTCCTGGTCCACTCGAACACCTGGTTTACGGATAGTTAACACCTTTGTACCCGACGAAGCTACAAGCCCACCCATACGGAGTGGTCCCATCTCAATTTCTGCCTTTTGATTCAATGGTTCGACCAATGCAGTTTTGGGACCAGAGGCGTGTCCCAAGAGGATGATTCTGTCGATCAAACATGGAGAAGAGAGACGAGCTTGTGGAGCTAAGTTCGTTGATGTAAGTATACCATTTGAGAAGACAAAGCTACGGTGGATGTAAGTGCCTTGTCTGAATTCAAAGCTTTTGCCGTCATCGATGTAAAGCTCACCATCTGCTTCTTGAGAACTGTTTAAAGCTATCACCTGGAGGATTTTAGATGTTAGATCACTTGGAGGATTATAAATTTTTACCGAGCGGTTTACTTTGTTGATCGTGCTGATAACAAATGATAAAACAGTGGAATGGTAAGTACGGTACGTACCAAAGTATAAGGATCATTGTCCATATGAGAAGAACTTCGTCGAAACCGGTCCTTCCTTGGGATGATAGTTCCTGCCCTTTGAAACGCAGGAATACTTTCCTCTGGTGCGTCCATCTTGTAAGTCTTGCCTCCAACGTAAGTCTTACCGTTTCTCAGGTCATACCATGATTCTTTTCCAGGCAAATACACGGAAGCATGTGTTGTTTCCTGATCGAATATAAAGACGAGAAGAAAGTATGTGACAGGTTTGAGAATTTCTCCGGAGAAGATTGATAAAGTAAAGTATCATGAAGGCGAAAAGTAGAAATCAATAGGAAGATGTTGTTAAGCGCTGGAAATACCTTAGTGTAAACTCCTTGAACCAGTAGACCATTACCGACCATGAAGGCTTCATCGTTGCTAAACGTAGCTTCATCTTGCGGAAACTCCATCCATAATGGGCGTACAACAGGAATACCCGTCACGTTTGCTTCTCTGAACAACGTGTAGAAATATGGAAGCAGCGTGTATCGAGTGTGTATGGCATCCCTCATGAGTTCTGTATTCCGTTCACTGAGACAAAATAAAAAATATATTTGATTGGAATAAGAACGTGCAAACTTTATTAACCAGCAAAACAAAGGCAGATTGACCTCTGGACAATCGTTGCAATGCCTACATGATGAATATCAATCAAATTAACTAAACTAGAGTGCAACACCAGGTTTATATTTTCACAATCTTATCCACTTGCCAATTGCAGGATCACTGCATGTCAATCTGCTTAATAAAGTACAACTGATATCCTTTTCCTATTTGTCATCTATCAAACAAATATGCCTAGACTAGACCTGGAGCGCTTAAAACGTACTGACAAGCAAATATAAGTACTAAATCACATCTTACCCAAATAGCCAAGGCTCTCGTCTTTTGGTGTCATGATGAGCATGACCCCTGAAGAATGGATAGTAAGCACCCACTTGGTACCACCTAACTAGTAATTCTGGTTCAGGATTTCCAAAGAACCCACCAATATCAGCTCCTGCGTAAGAAAAGAAAGCATCAATTAGAAGAGGAGGGGGAGAGGAAGGGGGAAACACCAGGAGAATTTGAGCAATTAACTTTTTTTTAATACCTGAGAATGTAATTCCAGTAAGCCCAAGCGTCAATACCATTGGAATGGAGACTCTAAGGTGTTCCCATTCGGCTGTGTTATCTCCAGTCCAAATTGCTCCATATCTTTGAGTACCCGGAAAGATTGCTCTTGACAATACAAAAGGCCTATCCTTTCCTTCTCCACGTATAACAAGTCCGTCAGAAGTCGCCATGTGAAAGTAATATCCATAAGCGTTATGTACATCCCTATGTTCAACACCCCCAACATGTAGTGCATCTCTTGGCATAGTAACCTAATCAAAAACAAGAAAAAATAGTCTGTCAGCCTTCATCTCAGTAAAGAATTTTACATAAATGATAAACAAAACAAAGGAGAAGATGAGCAACCAAGCTAACACTTCACGTTTAAAAAAGTCACAGGGATAAATATCCTAATCCAATGTAAAACCACAAAAAGATAAAATGGATCATAAAGTACTTTCTGTAGTCGTGCAATATTTGAACACAGGTGTCAGATTATGCAAGGTAAGCGATGTATAAATAAAATAACCAACCAGAATTCTAACCTATCCATAATTGCGCTTATGAAAATATGAATATGAGAAACTTATGCTATACAGATTATAGAAAAACAATAACGGAACAAGCAAAGGTCATTATACCTCTGGACCATTGAATACGGAAGGCTCATTCATGTCATTCCAGATGTATAATGACGGAGTTGAACCAACATAGTTCTTATACGAGAACCTTCCACCCCACCATGTTCTAATCTCTGGACTCAACATATCAATGTAAGATGATGAACCAGGCCAGCACCAACCATCAAAGTCTTTTCCAGATGAATCCTTAACATAGTATCCCAGCTGAGTAGCTTCCTTATGTAAGAAGTATGAGTCATCCCTCTTGATATGAGGATCCACAATGGTCACCATCTTCCTTCCCTTTGCAGCCAATTTCTTTTGCATCTCCCCTGGATGAGGAAACAACACACTATCCCATGTAAAGTATCTCTTCCCATCTGTATGCTCGATGTCAAGCCAGAGAACATCATAAGGAATATCGTGCTCATCGAATTTCGAGTCCACCTGTGCCACATCCTCCTCATCTTTGTAGTTCCACCTACATTGGTGATATCCAGTGGCAAACATCTGAGGCATTGCTGAAGTACCTGTCACACTTGCATACTGCTTTACGACATCCTTTGGCTCAGGCCCAACAAAAAAGAATGTATCCACGATCCCTGCCTCACTCATCCATAATGTGTCGATCCTACTCTGACCAGAAGGCAAAGAAATGCCACTCTCTGCATCCCATCCATTGGCCAACACATCAATCTGCATTTCCGCAGCATTTAACCAGAAAAATCCGGAAGTTTTACCAGATTTCCCATGTGAAACCATGAATGGGATCGACCCGTAAAGCCCAAATGGTGACTCATGCTCGTATTCAAAAACATCTAGATTAAATAACCGGTAGGGTTCAGATTCCTCAACTCCAGGACCCTTGGTAGGCTTTAAGGCGAAGCTAGTAGCGTGTTCAGGAATTCCATAAACGAAACTAGAATCATAAAATGAAACATCAAAACTAATGGATTGAGCACCAAATGGTCTCGAATCTGTATGAGTCCTAAATTTCTCTTCCCAGTTATCTTTGTCAGTTTTCTCTCTCAATTGCTCAAAGTCAAATAATCCATGAGAATTCAAAGACACAACGCGACGACGATCACCTGATTTCTCGCGCACGTACACCTCCAATGGATCGTGCCTCACCACTGCCTCGTAGCCGTCCGATACATAGACTACTGAAGATGGACTAGTGTCTCCAGATATCGTCTCCGTCGCAACTTTCTGCAACCAGATCTTCTTCTCCTCGAACTCAGACACTACCACATCAGGAACTCTGAATCTCTTCTTCGGTGGGTTCAGCGAATGATCCTCATCGACTCTGAGCCGTACGATCCCATCCGTGTAAACCGAGAGAGAGAGAACCAACGGCTTGATCTGATCCCCATCACCTTGATTAGGGGTTTTCGGTAGTATTTTCGCCACTAGATCTCCATCGGTGATGGAAACATCGCCGACAATTAGAGAACACGTCCCGGGAGTACGGGATCGAGCGCGTTTACAAAATGGAGTTTGGTCGCAGCTGCGAAACTCTTCCTTCTTCCATGAAAGTGCTGTTTGCGAGCAGAAGCAAACGAGTGACAGTGCAAGGAGAAGAGATCTCATTTTAGTTACTCGATCATGGAAATCCTTAGATTGAGGAAGAAGAAATGAAGAAAACCACACTAAAGGAGACGATCTTTTCGGGCGGGTATTCGGATCAGTTTTGAATATATCCAGCCCCGTTTTTTAGAATTAGCCTTATGAGCCCACAATACGGCCCATAATTTGGCCCATTATTCGGCCTGATATGATTTGAATATGTGAGTTTCGAGACTTGTTCTTCTTCAATCAAGCCCTAATTTCAAGCTTTCTAGAGGATGATGCCGGAGAAGAAGATTATCACGTCGGAGACTTCAAATTCGTCTCCGTTAAACCCTTCTTCGTCACGGATAATCTGCCATGTATGCAATAAGCAGTTTTCGCAGTACACTTGTCCACGCTGCAACTTCCGCTACTGCTCCCTTACTTGTTACAAGTCTCACAGCGTCCAATGTACTGAATCATTCATGAAAGAGAATGTAAATAATGAATTGCGGCAAGTTCGATCTGATGATCAAACCAAAGCGAAGATGCTTGAAATTTTGAAAAGGTTTCACTCAGAAGAAGAGGAAGATGAGGGAATTGATAGCATCACGGATGATGAAGATTCAACTTTACCGGAGGATATTATTCAGAAGATTCTGAATGGAGATGAAGTTAGTCTTGATGATTTGAGCTTAGAAGAGAGAAAAGGATTTCAAAGAGCTTTAGCTTCCGGAGAATTAAGCAAAATGATTGAACCATGGGATCCTTGGTGGTTTCTAGCTTCAGCTCGAACTATCTCACTTGGGCTTGGAGGTACACAACTCGTACAAGGTGTTAAAGAAGAAAAGGAAGAAGAAGAAGCAACGGTTGTGGGTGAAATCCCTCGAGGACCTGATACACCTTTGATCTCATTAAGCAAGCTCAGCTCAACGAATCCATCTCCTTTCTTACCACTTCATTTGATTGACATCGTATACAGTTATTGTTTTACTCTCCGTATCTATAATGGAGAGTGGCAATCCGATTCGTTAGGTTCAGCAACAATGGTGTTGAGTTTGTCATCAGTTTTGGGTCACAATGGACAACCTGAGGCCATAAAGGAAGTGTTGTCCTTTTGCTTGGAACAGACTTGTTCTTCGGCTTATAAAAACCTTGGCGGTGGTCTGAAGTTCGGATTGAATCTAGTCGATGATGTAATCTGTTTGCTTTCTCTTGGCACTACAGCTATGGTATGCTTGCTTTCTGATCTCCAAAGGTTGATTCTTGGTGCAATTCAGGAAGTGAAATCATCATCAGGGAGAGATCTGAAGAAGAAACTAAAGCTTGCAGAGAGGAAAGTGTACTTCATGATGTGCTGGGTTAATGAACAGAGTCCTGAAGTGTGGCAAGTTCTAGAATCATCTGTAAGGGCAGAGAAGAACTCTTTGGTTGAGCTCCACGATTGCAAAGAGTTTCCAGAAATGAAGAAGAAAGATCAATTCCGAAAAGGCAGTGGTGTGGTGATTGAGGAGATAGAATGAATTATAATGTAGTAGCTATAGCTTTGATAATGCAATGGTGTGTAAACTCACAAAAATCTTGCTTTTGTTTTACAGTAACAACAAAAATTCATTTCCTTGGCATATGAATCTCAGATCTTCTTTGCAAATTGCAACTCTAAACTTTTGCAGCATCTTTAACTTGTTAGTTACACCACCGAGACTGTCCTTCTGGACAGTTTTATGTTCATGGGATTGCCACCTTTCTCCTCGAAAATCACCAGCTCATTTCCGGAAGACTTAAACCATGATCGAGGAACATGATACCTAAGCCAAACAAGAATCGGATTTGAGCAAATAGAGAAGTTGAAAACCAAAGATGAGAACTTTATGACTAATTATATTAGGTTTACCATCTCTGAGATGGCTCTCCACATCCAGTGAGACATTTATCCGGCATGAATTTGCCTCTGTAGTCACATTCTTTGACGCATTCGTCATTTGGGGCGTTCTTTCTAGCAATCCTAGGCCAATATCTTCCAATCTCTTCACCGTTTAACCATGCCATACCTTTCCCCATACTGATCATATCAAGCCCAACTGGCTCACTCCCAGAAGGTGGGTCTATGACAGCCTACCAAAACATCAGATCTTTTAGAGAGTATTACAGAACTTGATCTTCTACAATCTTGGTTCTTTTCCACGAGTTACATTACCTTATACCAAGTCAAAGGTTGTTTCTTGGGAGGTTTCGTAGTGACCGTCCATTTTACAGCCTCAGAGTTACCAGGCTTGAATAGTTCTAGATGCTCTCCTTGCACGCCGAGCTGCAAGATTTCATTGGATAGATATTGAGAAACTCTTTAGAGAAAGAATCACTCAGAGCACATGAAAGGTTTCTAGGCAGAGAGTTATGCAACCTTGTAGGACCATTTACTATTTGTCAAATTCAATGTGCCATTGTTGAAACCTTTAATTGAGACGCTTGTAAGTCCAGCAGGAACCCATTCATAAAAGGATCCTGCATTCTGTAGCAGAGGAAGTGACGAAATGTATCAGTGAAGATGATGAAGTAGAACCGCATATATGGAACAGGATAATTCGAAACTTTCTGTTTATAGAATTACCGAAAGACCAACAGTCATGCTAAGCAAATCGATATTGTTTTCACCCGCTTTGAGAGAAACTGATTTCTTGAGTTTGAAAGGCACATGAGTTCCATTCCCTGTCGCAGTTCCTGGAAACAAGTAGACAAATTTACGCATAACCAATTATAATCTCGAGTGCAAGAAAAAACAAAAGCATCACGGAAGAGTTTTGAAAGTACCTAAGTACTCTTTGTTGATGAAAGCATGAAGAGTATGCCCCTTCGATTCAATAAACAATACCAGGCGGCTTCCCTTCTTCAAGAACTCTTCATTATTACTGACTGTTATACTGCAAAAGATAAAATGTATATGCTTCAGACACTTTCTCAACGAAAGTTTCCAATGTATTTACAGTAATACTGACCTTGTTGTGTACCAAAGATAGTCAGTTGTGTCCTTTGTGGTGTTAATATGATCAACAAGTTCGTTTTTCACAAAATCTGCGTCTCCCCAAATACCTAGTTTCTCGGAGAACACTTCCCATTTAAGACCTGTGGAAGATTTTAAATCTTCAGGTATCATTTCAACCTTGGAGGACTTCGCAGTTACCTGTTGCAAAAAAATTTAGTATCAGCCTTTGGTAAAGCTGTGTTTACGTTATGCCATTGTCCAAAGCAGTTTTTGTTACCTTTGCCGTATTGAAAACCTCGTTCTTGCAGTCAGGAAGAATGCTAACTGACCAAGCAGGTAAGTGATATGACGTGTTTCGAAACATCACCGTCTTGTCATTTTTATCATCTGAGTTTGACAGAAACGCAGCACAATTTCTTGAAGAGTCTGTGTACACATCAGCCTGAAAATCCAAAACAAACCATCAGAAAGAACATTCTGACAGAAACAGAAGTCTGAGGGGTTAAAAAAAGAAACTCTACCTCGAGTGAATGGCCTAATGTAAAATTTTGATGCTTCCCACTGATCAGCAAGCTTTCAGAGAGCATTATAGCTTTGTGGAGATTTTTAAGGTGTCCCCATTTTGGTAATCTAGGCAATCCTAATAAAGGAACAGAATATAAACATTTGCCATCGAAAAGTTAACTCACTACATCCCGATCTTGGTTGTTACAAACTCACCATACTCATCGATCGGAGCTTCGTAGTCATAGCTTGTTGTGATAAATGGTCCTCCAGAAGTACGTCCGAAATTTGTTCCTCCATGATACTACACCAAAATGCAGACAAAACATATAACAATAAGCCAGTTATATTATTAACTGATACAAGGCTAAACTTCCTTGTTTTGAAGAAACTAGCTAATATTACCATGTAGTAGTTGTGAACACTTCCACCTTTTCCGAAAAAACGGGCAACAGAGTAAGCTACATCCTCTGCTGGTCTGTGTGGGTCTCTGCCTCCAAAAGTTTTAAACCTGGAAGAAAAGAAGAAGAAAAAAAAAGTCCTATTATACCACAATAATCAGATTGGGTTGATAATGAAGCAGAAGCTTCAAAGACTTCAAAATTGTATGACATGAATTTAAGGAAATGTTAATGGAACCAGAGATCATTCTGCTTACCATCCAGGCCAGTTCTCAGTCCAAATTTTGGGTTTATCGGCCGTATTAGGTGTGAATTGGTCACAGTAAAAGCCATTGCAGGTACTAATCTGCAAGTGAAAATAAGAGAACTCCATAAGAACACAACACATGTTCATAGATTTTTCACTGGTGTAGCAGAACACATCCATCAACATATCGATGCAAGATAGTATGCAATTGGAGGTGTGTATAGATATTGTTTCCAGGATTCAGTATAAACTTACCACAGTTGGAGGAGCATCCCATTGTTGGCACATCATCCATGGAACACCAATGTTTTTTGAAACAGCCATAGAAGCAGACCATTGAGCATACCTCTTCCCTCCTTCTCCGTAATCACCCTCATAATATCCATACTCGTTTTCCACCTAATGAATCACAGCTTTGAGATTAACATTCCAAATGGAGACAGATCGAAACTGAAATTTTGTATGTTGTCATTTATCTTGCCTGAGACAAGATTATCGGACCGCCCTGTGGTGCGAAAAGCTTCTCTTTTTTCAATACGTTTACTATATACGTTGTGAAACTCTCCATGTAATGCTGAAACAAAACAAAAAATCACAGAGAAAATGAATTTTCAGTAATAGAAAGAAAAAATTTCCAATATTATCCTTTCTAACCTTCCATGGCTCGTTATCTGCCCTGAAGACTGTTCCTGGCACATAATGCAACCAAACCGGGACTCCCCTGTAACAACAAGATTCAATTCCAAAACTACAGTCTTTCAATTTCATATCTTAGTGAAGAGTGTAGAAAGGGCATTACCCATAATTCCACTCAGCAGCAACAAAAGGACCAATTCTGAGAATCATATGCATTCCAGCTTGCTGAACAATTTTGATGAACTTCACTATATCATACCGTCCACCAAAGTAATACTACAAACCAAAACCAAAATAAAGATTGGTAAACACAAAGCTCAACAAACATTTAATCTCCATAGTGTAATAATTGCAAATTCATTGAAATTTTCAACCTTTCCAGGAGATGGCTCATGGCCATTCCAAAACACATAAGATTCAATTGCGTTGCAGCCTCCTTCTTTTGCTGTTTGAACAAGTGATGGCCACATCTGCAAGATAATCAATTTCATTCTCATCAGAAATATTTTCTAACCTAACAAATAGTCATAGCTTAAGAACAGAGGCCTTAAACATTACTCGAAATCCCCAAATCATTTCCCCATTTCTCATCAAACCCATGATCTTAATGTTGTGTATTAGAGACTGATTCTAGAATCTCCCCTGAAAGAATTAACTAAACCCTCGCAAGCTCGAAAGTTTATTTGAATCAATGTGAACATAAAGTACAAAACCAAAAAGCTTCCAACTTTAGCAGCACTAAACGGAAAATCAAAGACTGGAAAAAACCAAAGGAAGAGTAAGAAGAAATCACTAACACCCGGAACACTTCTGGGATAGTGAATGGCGGCGGAGATAATGAGCTGACGGCGATCGCCGATGATAAGAGAACGGTGGTCATATGTTACATTGGCCGCCGAGATAGCTCTCAACGAGAACAGAAACACTATCGCCACCAGAATCGCCGGAGACACAATGCTTTCAGTGACCCGCTTCATTTTTTTAGCTCTTTTTCTTTGTGTTCCCACAAGGCCTCTCTTTTCGATTAGGAGGGAAAACAAGATTTATCCTTTAAGAGCTTCGAGAAGCCTTTTCTTGGTTTGTGTGTGACTGAGACTGACGAAATCACTCTTCAGTGTTCTATAACAATATAAATATATAAAAGAGATTACATTTGATATAGATATCAGATTACATTTAATGTAGATATCAGATTAGATTTACTTGTTTATACTATACGTCTATGAATTTGAAGATTATTTAAGTGAGATTTTGTATTGTTAATTAATAGTATCCTCAGATGATGCGTTGCAGTTTAATTTATTTTACCCCATATGTGCTCAGAAATTATGGTAGAGACAATTCAGGAAGTTCTAGGAAAAGTATGACTATGAGAACTATTCTTTTTCACTCGAACAAACCAAACCATTATTAGAAAGTTTGAGACAAAATCTAAACTAATCTTCAAACTTTACGAAATGTTAATATTTTCTTTGTTATTTAAAACATACATTGTAGTCAAATTATAATTAAAACTCTAATAAAAAGAATGGAACAGAATAATGTTTTTGTGAAGTTGTTACATTTAACAAAAAAAATTATCAGAATTTGATTTTAAAAATCTTCTGATCCTGCAAAAAAAATTGATTTTTACAACAAATATAAAAGTTAAAACAAAAAAGAAAGAAAAAAGTGAAAGATACAAAATTCGAATGTTAAGTCATTAGCTGAATCATCATAATCACTAGATTGAAAAAAAATATTCATTTATCTTATAAACTTTATATAATTGCTTGTGCAATGGTAAAACTAGAAAAAGTTTTTTAAAAAGGAAAGAAATCAGAGATGAAATCGTCAAAGAGTCGTCTCAATCCACTCCTCTCTCTGAGACGTCTCCAGGTAATTTCTTTTGTTTTTTTTTTTAAAATGCATCACACGTACGAGACGCACCCGCGTATGTACGATGCGGGTGGTCTTAGCAAATCTGTTTTTTTTTTTTTTGTCAAACAAACAATTTCATTTCTAATTAATCAGAAGAAAAAAAAACAATAAAAAAGGAACACGCTGAAATATGGTGTGGCGGTGGAACATTAGTCGTCATGGACCCATAAATTAAGGACGAAGTAAAGCCAACTTCACGAAAGAAAAAGACATAATGGAGAAAGCGAAGTCGTTAGCCTTTTTATAGAATCATATTAACCAATCTTGACTTTACCCTAAAAAGATATATATTTTATTTCTAAACGAGTATTTCATTTTCATTCAGTTTTCAAAGAGATAAGATATATATTACGTGCCGAGGACAGATGGCCCAGTGGTAGTGGTCACTTTACAAATCCTCAGACACCAGGGTTCGATTCCTCCTAGATGTAAAGGGAAGAAAAAAAGAGGGATTTTAGGATATGAGGTTTGGCTATGGATCGGACCTTGTCGATCCAATTATAAGAATAAGGTTGACAAAAAAAAAAAAAGATATATATTACGTTCCTCATAAAATAAAGATAAACAACTGGAAATCAAAATAAGCTCTAACCAAATAAAGCAAGATTCAGGTCTAATCCCAAAATTCTAATGTAGTCTGACTTTGTTATGATTTTATAGAGTAGGACGCCGCCATCAGGCCACCTCTCACCAGATCTGGAAGAACTCTGGCACGGTAAAGGTGGAGGATCCGGAGAGATAACTCCTTCTTCCAGCAACTTGTTATTCATGACAGTGCGCTCCTCAACGACATAAAATCGAGTATATCGGAGCTTTTAAAATTTTTAACATATCTGCATGGTCGATAACTATGAAAACTGGCAATCGCCGGACTTCGAAAGGCCAAAGACTGATAATGTTCAAAAGATCTCGGACTGTAGAGATAGGATCTCGGCAGAGAGACATTACCGAAGCATCGAATGCAGCTATTGGAGGTTCTCTTTTAGTGCCGGTAGAACCTTGACGGGAGAAGAAGCTGATGAAACAGTATGTCTCGCCAGAGAATCATCGACGGAGGGTCGGATGACAGGTTTCGCGACCCAGTGGTGGATCAAACTTGCCACAGAGGTTCCTCAGAAGACATGGAGGTCAGCAAACCTGAGAAACTGGACGGATAATGGGTTGGAGGGGAATATCAATGAATTGGACCACTTCGTTGGATATTCTCGGTGGAGAGATGGTGGCTCCACCGCTCCAGATCTAGAATCACCAAAATGATTTTGGATTTCACTGTCGGGATCATAAATAAGAACAAAAAAGAGAAAGATAGGATAGAGGAAGAGAGAAGATAACGAAAGGAGAAGAAAAAGGGTTGTCGCTGGTGGCAAGGGCACCGTCGGTGATAACGAGAAAGCTAGAGGAGTTTGTCTTGATTGTTGTGTCTGAGAGAAAAACGAAAATTTTATAAATTGGATCCAAAATATATTTTCTAAGATCTAATCTTTGCCTACGTTTCTTCGCCACGTAACGATTATCGATCGTCATCGTCAAGACAAAAACAATTAGCTTTACACAATACATCTACGAAAAACAAAATCAAAATCAAAATAATGTGTTTATTGTTTCCTTTTCTTTTGATCATCTACAAATTTAATATTGGTTATATGATCTGTTAGTATTAGTTTTTAGTTTATGATCAAAGGAAACACACCACATGCATGGAGAATAAAACCAAAATGGCAAAATTAAATGAAATACTGATACGGAAGATCTTTTAATTGATCGACATGAATATTTAAAAAACTCTGATCACAATCCACGTTTTCTGGTACATTCGTGTCTCCTTCCACGTTACCTTTTCTTCTGTATTTAACCACACCCATTTATTTCTGCTCTGTTTCATACTGTAAATATTCTCTCTGTTTCAAATCATTACTGTTACAAGCAGTGCTCAAAATACAAGCATGTAATTTAGTTAAAAACTTAAAATGTGTGGACATCTTTTTTCTCAGTCAAGTACAAGCATGTAAAAAAAGCCTTCAAAAAACGTAAGAAATATATGGTCCGTAATAAGACCCAACACATAACGATGTCGAAAGTGTTAAATGTTTAGGGTCCATCTTACCGGCTCTACTTCTGTCCAAACCCACGCACTACTCTTGGAGGGTGAGCCACACGTTTGTCGGTGAAGAGACAACTTGACCAGCCGAACTAACAATGCCTCAGTCTCTAGACTGGTCCATGTCGTACTTCCGATTCGATCGTGATCGTTGGATTTTATTCTGTATTTTCTGCAATTTTGTTTTATCTTAGCTTGTTTTTGGTTTTTTTTTGTTTTTCTTCTTTGATCCAATGTGTTATATTCAGCTAGATTCAGATTAATGATATTATTTAAACTATTTTTAGCATTACCTTTCCATATTAACAAGACAAATAAATTATTGAAAAATAAATTTATTGATCATTTTTTTGTTGAACAACACCAATCACCGTAAACCAATTAAAAAAAGAATATTCAACTTCAAGAGAGTTGATGAGAGTGAGCTTTGTTGGAACCAATAACCGAAATTGTATTCAATGATATCCCAAATGGATCACCACCTTCTTCTTCCATTACCAACAATAAATTTTCATTTGGTTTCAAAAATGATCTTGGAATATGATATCTGCATACCAAAAAAAAAACAATGTTGGATTAAAGTTACTATTATAATATGACGTCGTCCTCTACATTTGCATTTTCTTATTTAAAATTGTGTAGTTTCGTCTTATTTGATTTAACATCTACGAAAATTTGAGTTATGAATCGTAGAAGAAAAAACATCATGTCGAACTTACATAGATTGAGAAGGATGTCCAGAAAGAGTAAGAAAGGAGACCCAATAACGACCAATGCTTTCACCATTTACCCAAACTTCTCCTTTACCCATACTCGCCATGTTTAGGCCCACCGGCCCATCTCCACTCGGCCCATCAAATGTGGTCTGCACATATATATACATTTTGACACTTCCTATACAAAATTTTACTTAGTTTTCTTACAATCATATGGAAGCATACCTTGTACAAAGCGAGAGGATGGTTCTTGATGAGTCCAGCATTATTGCTAGTCCACTTCACTCTCTTTATATTTGTAGGTTTGTGTAACCTAACTTTCTCTCCAAGCAAACCAATCTTCACAACACAGTAAGATATAATGTATCAATAGAATCTTCAATCACTTCATGACTCATAGAATGAAAGCTTATAATCATCATATTACCGAATAACCCCATTGAGAACCACTCAAATCGATGGTTTTTGTCCCGTCACAGCTAATTTGTACTTTGGTTAGTCCATAAGATTTCCTCTCCATGTAAGCTCCAGAGTCCTTCATTCACAAAGTTGAAGAAACTTTCACGATTCTGCTCTTTTGTGTGATACAAGAAATTACTTACTAAACCGGGTTTTGGTTGAGCAAATGTCTTACCGGTAGACCAACCATCACACTGAGGATCGATATATTGTTTTGTCCATTGATTAAGCTAACCGGAACTTGGAGTTTAACTACTCTTATGTCTCTGCTTCCATGTCCAGATCCTACAACAATACACTTATGTCAGAATATCCCAATCGAAAAGAAAAGAAAATCTAACATATAAGATACAAGAGATGAGGATCTCTTTTACTCATTGTCGATTAGTTTTGAGTTGGAAACTCATAGTCTAACATCGTACCAAAGCCAATTTGACTCAACATATGCTAACATGTTGTGGAGTACCGAACAGATACCAACATGTTTAGTTGTTTTCTCAGGGATTGTGTGGGACTATGAATATTGGACACTTTGGTAATCAAGCTATACTAGAGAGTAAACTCTCTGTTCCTCGGAAACTAAGTACAATGGACCGCTAAAATTAAGACCCAAGCAAATTTTGTAAACACATTAATCTTCCAAAGTTACTGTCAATACTTATGTACCTGCTAGTGCATCGTTGACAAACACATGAACAACATGTCCGCTTGATTCAATGTTGATAGATGGGTTCGTGCATGTTGAATCCTTCTTAAAGCTTACATTGGAAGAGAGCCAAACTTGGAGTTAGGAAAGATAGATGAATTTCACTAGAAATGTAATGATTAATGTCTCTTATCTTTTACCTTGTAGTGTACCAAAGATTATCAGTTTTGTCTTTAGTCACATTAGTGTGTTCCAACAAAGCATTTGTCTTCAAAGATCTGCCTGAGAATGCTGGGGTTTTTTCTCTAAACACGCCCCATTTGTCTGGAACATTGAACACTTGAACTGGTTTTGTAACTCTCATGTTCTTCTCCACATTTACCTTTATAGTCATAGTTAATTAGCGATTTATAAGCTTAATTAGTTGTAATTACTGATCTCAAAGAAGAAGATAAAGAAAGACTTACTTTTGCTGTTTCATAAATAAGGTTTTTGCAGTTCTGAAGAATACCAATTGACTTGGGACACAAGCTATACGCATTGTTTCTGAATTGTATTTGAATGACTTTAGCTGCGTCATTGTTCACTAGAAACGCAACGCAACCACTTCTCGAGTCTTCAAAGACATAAGCCTGTTGCAATGGTCCCAAAGAGAGAATGGGTTGTTTCCCTTGAAGCAGAGGATTTGCAGAGGACTTTATTGCAGCGTGAAGCTCCTTCAAATGACCGTACTTAGGCTGTCTTAAAAGGCCTGAACACACACAAAACAAAACTCATAAACAAAATATTGGATCCTTCCGAATAGTGAACATGTTCAAGAGCTTTAGACCATACCGTATTCAGCCAAAGGAGCTTGATCATAGTATCCTGTAATGAAATATGAAGATGAAGTCCTTCCAAAGTTTGTTCCTCCATGGTACTGTATTGAAACATGGTATCAATCCATGAAAGCTTATTCGATAATTATATATTATGTTAAACATCTAGACTTGAAAATACCGAGATTTCTGGTATTACATACTGATGCGATTAAATTTTTATTTACCATATAATAGTTGATGTAGCTTCCATTTTTTGCGATGAAAAGAGCAGCATGGAAAGCAATATCCTCAGCAGATCTAATATAAGGCTCTGTTCCATAAACCTGAAAGCTTCATTCATTACACGACGTTAACTTATAGAAAAAGAAACAAATCAAAATAGACAATAAAGAGAAGTAAAACCCTTACAAAGATGTCCAATCTTCAGTCCACAATGTCGGCTTATTAGGTGAGTTTGGTCCGGTAAACGTCTCGCCACACCTCATTCCATTGCACGTATTGATCTACAAGTTTTAACATTAATCTTTTAAGAACAAGGTATATTGATCTTAGATACTTTAACCGGTACGGTACGAACCACGGGATCAGGAGCGTCCGGCTGCTTGCACATGATCCATGGTACTCCGGTATTTTTACGACCGCCATTGCTCCTGCCCACTTGACGTACGATGCTCCTTTCTCTCGAAAAGCACCTTCCACATTTCCGTACTCGTTCTCGATCTTTAGGTTTCAAACCACAAGAAATCATCAAACATATTAACAGCATAAGAACTAAGAAGCTTAACATATCTCATATATATCAAAACGAGAATTCTAACTTAACATATAAGAGTCTGAGAGATGTTGGATAATTCCTACACTTGTGGTCTAAGTTATCTTTAGTAAGAGTTAGTATTAGAGAGAAATATGTTATATTTCTATATTTCTATATATTTAGAATATTCTTGTTTAGATTCTATCTTATCTTTAGGTTTTAGGTTAGTTAACCTACTTGTATAAAAACCTTGATTATCAATAATGTGAAACTCATCACCTTGCCCACCATCACTAATCAATCTGGATCCTGCCTGAACAAAGGCAGGGGGATCTGAGGAAACCACTCCAGACTCAACCAATCCCTCCAACCCAATGCTTACTTTGCTCAGAATATTAAGATCACCATTTGGTATCACATTTGTCAACTCCAGCTATACCGAGAGTTTCAAGGAACTTGACGTGGGACTCCAGAGTTTCATCTCTATACAGGTAAACAAAGATAAGTGGATTTATATTCTAATTAAATAATCAGGACAGTGTTTTTGCCCATAATTGAGGTTTTGCTTACAATTTGATCTGGTTATAATGTTCTTCGTATAGTTGCTGCTGTGTAGGTGAAATATCAAAGCCTCCTTTGGGCAGACTAAATAGTTCTCGAAGATCCTAAGCAAAATATTATTTGGTATAAACATTGAGAACAAAAAATAAGCCAGGAAACTTTGGACTACTACTGACGACAGAACTGAGACTACACACCTGTTGGCTAAAATAGCGGATTTGTTCTTTATGTTCAGTTGCAGTTTTAAACAAGCCCCCCTTGTACATCATACACATGATCATACATACATATCAAAATCACTCAGATATTACAGTAACTGAGGAAGCAAAAATTATCACAGACCTGCTTTCTGTATATCATCTCTTCAACAGTTGCTGATGTCATTAATCTATACACGATGACATCCTTGGTTTGCCCAATTCTATATGCTCGATCAACGCTCTGGTTGTCAGTGCTGCATAGAAATTAGAAAATCATGTCATAAAAGTACTTTCAAGAGACTAAGATAGTTTCAGCTTCCAACACTAGTTTTCGACTACATCAAGTTTCACAAGCAAAGGATAGATAAAGCAGAGAAATGAAACACACAAGTTTTGCATCACATTCACACCCTATTAGAGATCTGGCAATAAGCATATCAATTAAAACAAGAAGCAAAATTGTGCTACTTTAATTTGGTAACTCGATCTTCAAGAAGAGCTAGAGATACGAGATTCTGATAGACGAATAAATAACAAGATGTTTAACAAAACTTTTTAAAGACTTAGGTTGTCGAAAGAATAGTCAACGAAAGTAAGTACCTTGGGTTCCAGGCAGGATCAACCACAATCACACGGTCTGCCTTAGTCAGAGTAAGGCCGAGACCACCAACTTGAGATGTCAAAAGAAATATAGAGCCACATGACCTTCTTGAAATTCCTGGAATATATTAAGGTTTTATAGAACTGTGATAACATGAGACGAGAGAATAACGAACTCAGGAAAAAATGAAATGTAATGTGTTTGAGAAGAGAAAAACCCACTTCGACAGTCTTCAATCTATCATGAGCTTTTGTTGTACCATCAATTCGCAAAAAACTATAACCATTGGAGGTACGAGAATCCTGAAAATTCCAAACGTAACTCATAAAGATCCAAAAATTTCAAACAAAAAGAAAAAAGAATAAACGCTGGGAGTGTTAGCAGCAAAACCTGAATAAGATTAAGCATCTTGCGTGTTTGGGAGAAGATTAGAACACGGTGCCCTTCTGGAATCAAGTTGTCCTGAGTAACAATGTAGAAGGATGTCAGTCAAATGGACAAACATCAAAATGGATGTCACTAATTGAACCAGGAATGTGAAATAACCAGTAGCGACATGATGAATGACAATTTGCAAGAGATACTATCATTCTTGGTCTGAAAATCATCTGTTTCCACATTGTCTGCAATATGCATAGCCAATCTCTCTGCCACGCCTGCTTCTTCTGGTGTTAAGGTTGATTCCATTCCTTCAAGGACATCCTCAGCAGCCCTCTTAGTCAAGAGAAACGGGTGGTCTCATATTTTCTTTAGAATCTGTTTCATGTGCAGACAAAATTTAACTAGGAAATATATACTTCGAAGTGCATTATGATTACACATTTTTGTTTACGTGTCTCGCTAGTGTTAACTTTTTGTTTGTTTTGATCAAACAAATGAGATCTATACAATTTTATATTGTTTACTTTTCACTTTAATTATAGATATTTGGTCTTGTCTTGTCTCAAATTTTGTTTGCATTTTTATTCGATTTTTTTATTTCATATAAGTTTGACGACGTTTTATGATGGGAGATACACAACACGGTAAAGAAAAATGTCAGTGGATTCCAGAAGAAACCAGATTATTAATTGAATTACTTGTAGAAGGAATCAGAAAATTGGCGTGATTCTAATGGAAATATCAACAAGCTAACAGTATAAGGCAAAATATCACCAGTCCTCAATCAACATCTTGGATGCAACAAGAATCATAAACACTATCTCAGCAGACTTAAGTTTTTGAAAACTTTGTGTCAAAGTTACATGGATTTGCAACGTTTTAGTTCAGAATTTGGTGGGATTCTGAAACAAAAAAATTTACAGCTCTTGATGAAGTGTGGAGAGATTACTTAAAGGTATAATTTATTTCATTGTTATAAAGTGAGATTTTTAAAAACTATCTCTATGATTACTATTTTTTTAATTCATATTTAACAGGCACATCCTAATAAACATATGCAACATGAACCAATTGACTATTTTGAAGATCTCCAAATCATATTTGGATGTGTTGTAGCAAGAGGTATTTTTTTCTGTTAGAATGAATGACAGTACATGCCTTCGTAGGAATACGATTGATAAAAAGATTAAAGTAGAAGAAACGGTGAATGAATTTGAGAACAATGAAGAAGTTTATGAATTATCATCTCAATATCCATTATCACAAGAATAAAGTACACCATTCACTTCAGACTTTACCACAAGAAGTTGTTCTGAAAAACTTCTTCCAAGGAAAAGAACAAAAACTGGAGGCTGCAATAGTTCCGATGAAACAAAGAGTGATCACAATGATTCTATGATCAAGATCAGTAACAAAATCCTTGATGTGATACAACAAAGAGAAGAAAGACTAGAAAGAGAAGCTAAAAAAGAGAAGAAAAGTTGAAGGAGGAAATTGAGAAAAGAGAAGCTGAAAAGAGAAAAACCAATGTTTGGGATGCAATGAAAGAGATTCCTCAATTAGATGAGCGTATACACTATAAAGCTATTACCATGATTCATTCATTAAGAATGAAAGATGTTTTCACAGACATGACAATAGAAGAACGATTGGGTTGGATCAAGAGTAACTTTGAATGATTTCATGTTTTTGAGATTGTTTGTTTATCTTTTTGTGATCATCATTCTATGGTTTTGGTTTTTATTATCATCAATGACTATTTATTTTATGGTTTTCGTATTTTCTCTTATCATAATTTGCATCATCTTTTGCTTTTTATATATTATTCTTATAGTTAATGGATTTTTCCGTAAACAGTAATGATAGGAAAATTGTTCATGAATATCTTCATGTTTGTATTTTATTTTAATATTGTTGTTTTACAATTGACGCTGTAACTTAAAGTGTAGTGTACGTAAAAATGATATTGGTCATTTTTGACTCCTAGCTAGCTATTATTATTCATTTTTTTCAGCAAAGCTAAACATATACAACATTAAGCCAATTTTTGTTTTGCAGGTGTTTAACATGGATGCTATTTTGAAGAAGATGAATTACGTGGAGAAGGATTAGCTGGAACAGAAGATGACGAGTTAGATTTGGATGTGATGCTTTTATTGTTAGAAAATATTGCAACAAGTATTTCCGTTGAACGTCCAATTCGTCGAGCGGTCTCAAAAATTGGGTATAACTATATTCAAAATGTTTTTTCAATCAATTCTAATCTTTTTCGACAATTATATCATATGAATACAGAAGTATTTCATAAGTTATGTGAAGTTATAAGAGAGAAGACATGGCTAGGAGATACACGACATATATGCATCGAAGAAATATTGGCTACATTTTTACTCACAGTTGGCCAAAATTCAAGATATTGCTACACAATGGACACATTTAAACGATCAAGTTATTCCACAAGCATTTTCATAAGGCACTTGAAGCATTAACTTTTCTTCCACCAAGTTGGATGGCTAAACCTGAAGATAAAGTACCTATAAAGATAAGAGAGAGTACAAGCTTTTACCCTTATTTCAAGGTAACTTCTCTATAAATTTATTATCTATATAGTGAGTGACTAGCATATAAGAACTTATATTACTATATATAAGACTCCATTGTAGCAATTGATGGAACACACATTTTTGCTAAACTTCTTAGAACCATTATATATTTCGTGCATATCACGGACAATCGCCTACCTTGATATATTATCCAACCATTATTAATTTGAAATTTTTGTTTGGAAGGTGTGTGAGATCTTATTTTAGTTAATTTATATGTAAAAACAAACTACAAATTTATTTCAATTTGTAAATTTATAGAGAAGTTACCTTGAAATTTATAGAGAATGTAGCCTCACAAAGTTCCAAAGGATCAGATAATTCTAACAGGAAGACAGACACTTCATGGAAGATTGACCAAAGGAAGGATAAAAAGGAAAATAATGTACAAGAGTCGACAGATAAGATCAAGAAACGTGAACCTGCAATGTCAGCTCGAAGTTACAGGGCGTTGTTCAAGAAAGCTGAGGAATTGGTATATACTTCTTCAAATGACGAGGAGCTAGTAGTTGTTGGTTGTTCTCGCAGTATACCAGCAGGCAATGATGATGCTCGAAATAAATTTGTAGTTTGTTTTTACATATAAATTAACTTAAAATAAAATCTTACACACTTTCCAAACAAAAATTTCAAATTAATAATAAATTTGTAGTTTGTTTTTACATATAAATTAACTAAAATAAAATCTCACACACCTTCCAAACAAAAATTTCAAATTGAAATAAATTTGTAGTTTGTTTTTACATATAAATTAACTAAAATAAGATCTCACACACCTTCCAAACAAAAATTTCAAATTAATAATGGTTGGATAATATATCAAGGTAGGCGATTGTCCGTGATATGCACGAAATATATAATGGTTCTAAGAAGTTTAGCAAAAATGTGTGTTCCATCAATTGCTACAATGGAGTCTTATATATAGTAATATAAGTTTTTATATGCTAGTCACTCACTATATAGATAATAAATTTATAGAGAAGTTACCTTGAAATAAGGGTAAAAGCTTGTACTCTCTTATCTTTATAGGTACTTTATCTTCAGCCATCCAAGCTTGTACTCTCTCTTATCTTCAGTGATTCCCGTGTATGAAAGAGGACAGCAGGTTGGTTATTTCTATATCTCAGCTAAGTCTCTAATAAATAAAATACTTTTATCCTTGCTTGAAAGTTATAATGCAATTGAATACCATAACTGTAATCTGTACATTTGTCTAGTTAAAAGTGAAACTGGTGTCATTATTATTATTAAATTGGCTCAATAATAGTTATTGCTACTAATGTGAAGAAGCAACCACAATCTAAATAGACAATGACACTAGTTTCTTGGAATTAAAATTGCATCTAGGGACCTGGTTTCCTAGTCCCTCCTGACTGTCTTCTGTATTAGAAGTATTGGACTATTTCTTAGACATGATGGATCTTATTTAAATGGCTTCCAAATAATTTCCAAACAGGAGGCTGTCATAACTACCGGAATCTCTTTTTAAACATTCACTTCATAATTTTTTCTGCTTTTTGCTACGAATAGGTCAGAGGCTTAGACAATCGATGACAATGCTGAATATCTTGTTAATGTGCAGTTTATTCCAACAACTTTGACTCTTGATTCAGCTGTAACAAGGCCACCTCCGTTATTGTGTGAAGCTGACTTACTGAGTTGTATGGACAAGGTGATTGAACTTTCTTTTCATGGTAACACAATAATTTTGATCACAATTGATTGCCTTTCTTTTCAAGGTGGTGTTTACTCTTGATTGCCTTTCTTTTCATGGTGGTGTTGCATATTCTTTGTTCACCAGTCTCTAAAACTATCGGTCGATCATGCTTGTAACTATTTATTATTTACCTTCTTGTGAATGTTAGGCAGGCATTGGCACCGATGCGACAATGCATGACCACATAAAGAAACTCCTTGATCGGGGTTATGCTACAAAGGATGCTAATACGCGGTTTTCTCCAACGAACCTGGTAGCTGATATGATAGTCAAACTTATTAAAGTTTTCCTCATTGTTTTGTTTTTCTTTTTCTAAAGTTAATAAATGACATATATATATATATATGTGTGTGTATAGTTTAAATAATATTAGCCTTTTGTATGTCTGTTCAACGTTTCTGAAGTTAGTTTCATTTCATTTCAGGGTGAGGCGCTTGTGATGGGATATGATGACATGGGGTATGTATATCTTTCAAGTGATGTAATAATTAATTCTCCTTAAGGGCAAACCAGTCCTTCATAATTCATTATACATGTGGCTTTAAATCATATTTCCCTTCTAATAAGAAAAATTAATTAAGAAGTAATACTCTTTATATTAATGGCCTATCTATTTGTATAGACTTAATTTTGATCAAGACTCTGTTGAAGATCCCCTTAAGAAATTGATGTATGCAGTCTTCTTGTTCCCCATCATTTGGTGGTTTTTCTCAGGTATGAACTTTGGAAACCAAATCTCAGAGCCATCATGGAACATGATATGAATGAAGTTAGTGTAGGCAGAAAGACTAAAGCTGAAGTTCTTGAAGCATGTTTACAGCAAATGAAAGCTTGTTTCTTAGATGTGAGTCAGCTTTATTTTTGCTTCTTCTTTTTTGGCTTCTCTCTTTGGCCAATTTTGTTTTTGCTGAAGCTGTTGCTAACACAGTAAGCTGAAACTGAAAGTGACGTCTTTATATTTGTCATTCACAAAATTAACTTTTGCAGGCAAGAGTCAAAAAAGCAAAGCTCCTAGAGGCAATGACAATTTTCTTTGAAAGGTGGTCTCATTACTGTCTTCAAGTACTGTGTAGCATAAATCTGTTTTGTTATAACAAATATATGATACTGCATATGCAGGTCTAATAACGCTGATGAAGGTGAAAATCAGACAGCTGGTGAAGTTGTCCGACGATTCAATATCTGCCGTGAATTGGATATGGCGCTCAGGAAGAACCGGGTATTTATATTTGTTTTATAAAAAAATACTATGCGGATTACGAATCTCCCCTCGCCCTCTTGTCAGTGGGAACCACAGGTTAAACATTCTATGCCCTGTCTTTACAGGAAGGCAATTTCATGGTTGGGTGCATGAGTTATCCTCAGGTCAGAGTTTCACAGCTCTTTGCACACGTCATGAATCGTTACAAACTTTATACTTTCCAACCTTATTTCTGGTTTAATATTATCTAATAATTTGACATTTCGGTATTTCTTTGCTATAGTTGCGTGCACTTAATAGTATAATATATATGCCTCTCTTTAGTGTCGAAATGCAATCTGGCTTCCTGGACCAACACTGGAAGCATCTGTAACCACTGATGTTTGTCAATCTAGTGGTCCAGGTACGGTCACAGATTCTCCAGTACCTACAAGGAAATGATATCCAAAAACTATATCACACTTGGATAACACAGCATTTAGATGTGAAACATTTTTAATAATGTAACGGTGCAACTTTGTCTGTAGGCAATGTCTGCAAGATACGTTTCAAGTTCCATCAGATTGGAATCCCACCAGGGTTTGATGTTAATTACTTAGGTATGCAGATTTTCGAACATTGGCAACCAACGTGTTGTCTTTTATATATAATGGCTCACTGTGTAAGTTTTATTGTGATCTTTTTCTAATGGTCTTATGGTAATTTTGCGATCAGGTTGCATTGGAGGCTGTAATGAGATTCTTAAGCAGTTGATAGAAATATGTGGAACTGGATCTCGTTCTCAAGGTTAGGGCTTTGTAGTCATACTAGGGTTAAATATCATTCAATTTTCTTCATCATCTTCTGTGTCAAATGAGCATACAAAAACTTTGGTCTGGCGTCTTATGAATAGAGAACATCTAGGCTAATAAGAATGGATAATTTTTTCTTGTAGCAAGGAGAGCTCCAAGTAGTGTAGCGTCAAACAATCTCCAAGGAAGCAACACAAGACAGAATAATGTCTGCATACATTGTCAGCAACGAGGACATGCTTCTGCTAATTGTCCCTCACGTTTTTCCGCATCTCGAAATTCTCGTCCTCCTGGAACAAATTCTCGACCTACTGGAACAAATTCAGGAAACGGTAAATGATTCATTTGATAATTTTGTTAGCAAACAAAGATCATCTCATTTCTCAGCTTTTTGAGCATATATTCACTCAAATTTGAGGCAAATCATCTACATTTAATCATCATTTGTGATAATGTAGATGAAAGTACAGTATCATGTACCACTTGTGGAACACCATGTGTTCTTCGTACAGCCAGCACAGAAGCTAACAGGGGAAGGAAATTCTTCTCATGTCCACTACAAGACTGTTGTTTCTTTGCGTAAGAGTCGAGTTTAATCACAATTTCTGGAAACACAAATCGGTTTCTATCAGTCAAATTCACTTACATTGGACTCAACACAACGGCTTTTTATTTGTGCCGCTTGTAACAGATGGGAAGATAGCATCAGCAACAGTAATGGGTATGCAACAACAGAGTCTAATAGTGGTGGACGTGGTGGTAGACGGGGCAGTAGCCGTGGAGCTAGAGGCGGCCAAAGAGGTGGTCGCGGTGGAACAACCTTTGTCTCTGCAACTGGAGAACCAGTGAGTGCTCTAAGGTGCTTCTCATGTGGTGATCCTTCACATTTTGCTAATGCTTGCCCTAACCGTAACTCTAACGGTAACGTTTACTAAAGCCTACTTACTAAATTTAGCATAATTAATTAGTGTGATTCCAATTGTTTATCCATGGGACTCGGCATTAAGAATATGTTTACCATTATGTTCAATGAAACCAACCTTTTATATTATTTTTTTCTAATAATTATATCGACAAACATATATAACCCAAACCTCTAAAACATTAAATCTTATCACACCTAGACTGTACGATTTTCTAAAAGTTAAACGGTAATAGGAAAAAGAACTACATAACACTTAACTTTACATCCTCAATCAAACAAACTTTATTTGTTAGCAGTTGATGGGCAATGTCTTATTTATTTTTTTGTCAAACAACTTCTTATATTAATTAGAAATCAGGATTACAATTCCAAGTTGCAATACTAAAATACAATAAAGTCGATAGGATACTGAAATATAACGTAGATATACTGAAATATGTTTATCTACGTAAAAGCTTAGTCGTAGTGTTAGTTACTGAAGCAGAAGGCGAGCTTTGAGGACAAAGTGGTGGGAAGCTTTGTGAAAGTGAAGAATGACCCTAGGGACTTGATGGCGTACCAGATCTTGGAGGTTACAGGTAACCAACTTATTTGTTACATGGCAGCTTATTAGACATTGTGGTACTGTCAAATTGTCATAACTCATCTCTGAATTTCTCATCAATGTCATGATCATCACTGCTTTCGCTATCATTTTCAAACCTGTTCTCTATTTTTCTTCTTTTCTGTAGGCATTAAAACTGTCGATGGTGAGTGTGAGGGCGTGCTTCTTCATGTTGCTGGTATGGCAAGTGATGTGATGATTCTGACATAAGCGAAGTGAATTATGTCTAAAATTAAACTCATATTTTATCATTATCATTTACTTCAGTTTGCTGCAAGCACTGAAGAAGTATCTGTATAATATCCTTCCTAGGTGACAAATTACTGTCGTCTGTTTCTATCTATTTGAACATGTGACTTTCTTGTGGTCTTGAGTAGCAACTAGTTAGGTTCCAATTGGATTCAAACGAAACTCTTCTTCTGGTGCTTTGCATTGTGCTCAACTCCGAGTTCTTCCTTGCTTCACACTCAATTACATTTTTTTTTCCACTTGAAACATATATTTTCAAGAAGATTACTCTCATAAATTTTTGTTAAAAATATATCAATAGTAATTTAAAGTAGTTCTTATGAATCTCTCTTAATCAATGAATAATTTATTAGGCCTAAAGTTACAGGGTTAGTCAAGGCCCAATAATATTGAAGTGAGTAAAACCCTAGTTTCTTGGCAAATATATATATATATCTTCTCATCCTCAAAAATTATTTCAACCTCTCTCTCACCCACCACCGATCTCATCGCTTCTGCTTCTAAAGATGGGGATCACATCATCAAAGGATCCAAAAACTGAGAATTTCGAGTCCAATCCTCGAGACGACGAAACTCCGTTAGAGAAACTAGAAGATTCTTTCGGGCGGTTGCCATCTTTAGATTCGCCAATTGATTGGGAAGATCGGAAAGGTGCTATGGATATACTGTTTATGAAGGAGATGCTCGCCATATTCCCTTCGAAACAGGAAGGTGAGTTAGAAAAGTTGGATGAAGTAGGCGAACAATTTATGGAATTTATAACACGAGGTAATTGCAAAGAATTAGGTGTGTCTACGGTAGATTGTTGCAATAAAGCCAAGTCTTCAGACGAGTGTGCGGAACACTTTATAAAGCTTTATGGTTGTATGGCTTCTCACCTTGATGACTATCAACCGTTTATCACTGCGTTTAAAAATATCTCAGAAGAGATGTCAAAGCATGGATACGAGCCATGGATACGAGCCAAAGAATGATTAAGAGGATTCTGTTGGTGAATGGTTCCGGAAGTCACGGAGTTGGTTAGACTCTGCCGAGCGAGTCTTAGGGGGCTTATTGGTTATAAGATTTTTAAAGAGTTTTAAATTTTAAAGAGTGGTGTTATTCTTTCTTTTTTTTGGCAAATAAAGAGTGGTGTTATTCAATATTGAATTTTTATTGGTTTTGGTGTTTTAAAATTCTTGTCTTATTGGATTAAAGATTCTTTAAACATTTTTGTTCATAAAAAAGACTCAGGTTTTACCCTCAGATTTTCAAAATCACATCTTTAACAAAACATATCGTATATAATTCAAAACATTTTTGTTCAACTTCTCCCTTCCTTTTCTCAACCTCTGCCTCTTGTTCAAACTCTTTCTCCCTTTTCTCCAACCAGTTTCACTTTCACCGACTCATCAATTGGCCTAAAGCTCTTTTTTCCGATAAAAGCTCTTCTTCCTTCTTCTTCTTCAACTCCAAAGCTTGGACCTTCATCGATTCTTCCAGCATTTCAAATTCCTTTGCTCAATTCTCCATGAGATATACTGAGATATCTTGAAATCTCCCTCACCAAATCAAGGCAAGAGAAATTTACAAGTAGATGTGAATCGATGGAGAAATTTTGTAATGAGAAGTTAATGGAACCCGACAATGAAGGGTCTTATAAGGAATACTTGAAAAAAGAGATTGGAGAAGCTAACGATAGAGTTGATAGCATAGTTAAAAGTTGGATTGTTCTCCTAAATCTGATCCAGTTGGACTCGAGAATCACACCAAAAGTTGAAACAGGAAGCGAATTCACTTCGGATGAAATGGATTAGCACAGCTAAAACCAATCCAAACATTGCTTACCTTGAAGATCATTGTTCAAACCGTGACCCACCAAAATAGTTCCCATAGAAAGAAACCTCCGCAATTTTTTTGTATATCTGCTACAGATAGAGTAGCTTTCTCAAGATCCTCAGCAGTAACTCCAGTAATCTCTGTCTTGTAGTCAACAACAACTTTGTCTGGTTTCACAAATTTGTCAAGAACAACCTGTATCATGAGCATCAGATCGGAACCAACATGGTTACAATGCTGATAACCATATATTCAAATTCTAAAAGCTAAGATATTCTAACTCTATACATTCAAATCACGGTAAATAGAACTTAACACAAATGCACACAATGTCTGATATTTCATTTTGGTTGGATTACTTGTTCTTAGTTCTTACCATGTTTATGTATTTGATTCTTGTGTTTATACTCTCAGCTATTAGCTAAGGTTCTGCAGTGTGGTACTAACCGTGGACTGGTTGATAAATTCAAGCTAGAATCTTCGGATAAAGAGACTCCTGAGCAGGTGGGGAACCTTTTGAGGATGTCTAGTTATAGGCTATGGTTGTGTAATGTTTTTTAGTTGTATTAGTAATTGGTTCATAACTATGTTGTTGGCAGTGCAGAGGCTAGTTCGATTGACTCTTGCTCATCCCCTATTTGCTACAGACTATGCATTCCCTTCCTACGCAGAGGTTTGTGTTTCAATCAAATTGATTAGCTTTTCCCTTATTGCCCTGCATATGAGATTACTAAACACTTTTTTTCTTTTCAATTACAAAACAGGAGTGGTTTGTAACTAGTCTCGGAAAGAAGTCCAAAGTGATGAAATCAACCAGAATGCTTGCTATTGATTGTGAGATGGTTACCTGTGAAGACGGGAGTGAGGCTGTAGTTAGAGTTGGTGCAGTGGACCGTGATTTAAATGTACAGATTTAACATCTTTAATCTTTCATAGTTTCAATATTTGGTGATCAGCAGCGTAACCATGTTGGTTGTTTATCAGATGCTCATGATACAGGTTGTTCTTGACAAATTTGTGAAACCAGACAAAGTTGTTGTTGACTACAAGACAGAAATTACTGGAGTTACTGCTGAGGATCTTGACAAAGCTACTCTATCTGTAGCAGATATACAAAAAAATTGCGGAGGTTTCTTTCTATGGGAACTATTTTGGTGGGTCACGGTTTGAACAATGATCTTCAAGGTAAGCAAGAAGCTTTGACTCTCTATACGTGTTTAGATTTTATTCATTGTGATTGTGCTTAGGAGTTACTTTTATTTCAGTTTTGAAGATAGATCACGCGAGAGTGATAGACACTGCGCTTGTATTTAAGTATGAGAACGCACCAAGTTCTCATAAACCTTCCTTGAATAATCTATGCAAGGCAAGCATGCAAAGCTGTTATTATTCTCTACTCATTTAGAAATCTTATACTTAATATGTGTGGTATTGATAAATTGTTTTGTGTATTTGTTTGTTACTCCAGTTTGTTTTGGGTCAAGAAGTACGAATGGCTGGTGCTGCAAACAATTGTGTTCATGACGCAGCAGCTGCCATGAAAGTTGTGCTCATTGTTATAGAGAAAGAAGTAGAGACTGTAATTCCACTAACTGAAGAAGTAAGGTGGATTTTTGCATATCATTCTAAGTTCCAAGATAAATGTGTCTATATATTTATAGTTTTCTGAAACTCGCATATAATTGTCTGCAAAATCCATATAAGATGTTGGAGGCTGTGAAGATAAAACAAGAAGCTAATAATAAGAAACAGCTATTCCTTCATACGATCCCTAACTATGTTCCATCTCAAGAGTTACAAGGAGTTACAACCGGAGATTACACGGTCGAAGTTAAGGTAATATTATGAATCTAAACATTCTGATCTTTGGACTCTTTTGCTTTCTTTCTCTAACAAGGATCATGTTTTGCTATATCTTTTTGGGCAGCCACCAAAAAAACAAGGAGGTTTCTGTACTGCATTCATTACTTTTAATAGTCCAGAAGAAGCAAATCAAGCATTTGAAAACGCTGAAGGAGACTTAGTTTTAGTATTAGGACAATCTCTCTGGTCATTTCAGGATCTGAAGATCAATGTAATAAGTTTCTGTTTCCGTTTCCCTTTCAGGAAAAAGAGATCTGCCGCAAAAAATGCTTAAGTTTAAGCTGAGTTCTGGATCAGAAACTAGTTTATACGTTCGTAAAATGGTTCATGATGGTGAAATTTCAACAAAGAGAGCTCAGGAAGGATCACTTAAAAGGAAATCGAAGAGCTGAAGGAACAACTCAAATCTGAGGACTTTCACTCTAAGACTCAAGATAAGATGATAGCTAACCTCAGACCAAAACTGGATAAGAAAAATCAAAGACTTAGTTATGATTTTAACAAAATTAACCATAGAGAGTTTTACTGCAACATTTTGTTGTATGAAGAAATTCCAGAATATTAAATTTTGTCTTATTTTAAGGGTAAAAAGAAGTAAGAGACTAGACTATTATTGTCTTCCAAGTTTTGTAAAAAGGCTAAGCATTGAATTGATTGAACTCAAAACATCTCAAGGATTTTGTATTGGATACAATGAAGCCAATTCACAGCATGCAACAATTTTCACGATATATATACGCTGAAAAAAGAATATAAAATGAAACTCTTCTATTTATAGTATAGCTTCCCTCATTGCTGATACTTGAATACCATTAAAAGGCTTTGGGTTCTTGTTTCTCCGGCTTAATGGAACGACTTTGCGGGCCTGATCGACCGTTTTTCGCTTCTTTGGTTTTCACTGAGAGCTCTGAGGAAGTGTCTGGCCATGGAGTTCGTTTTGATGGCACTGTGATTTCTGAAGGTGACTTTATGATCCAGCTGCATACAAGTAGAGAAGATGAGAAAATGTGATGAAAGAAATTTGCTTCAATTCAGAGGAAATGAGTTTTTGAAACTTACCCCGGTGGGAATTTGCTATCAGCTCGAGCTTCAACTCGAAGCCACCAAAGCAAGACACGACAGCCACAGCTTCCAAGAGGTTCCACCATGGAAGGATCCTTAACCAAAGACAATGGACTAGAAATTTCCTCATTAACATCCAACAAGCTGAAATCTTTCACCCATTCTGGTTTATCATCTACAGATTCTTTCCAGAGCAACCTAGAATTCAATACAAATCCTGACCATTCCATCTTACTAGGCATCACAGCAGCTTTGTCATCGAGATAAGCAGCAGTCTTTTTGGCATAAGGCTGAGTGTTGAAAATGTGCCATCCAATTAGTTTATCAGAGGAATCACAGCTAGGTCCTTGGATTGGCATTAAAGCTTTGTCTTTTTGCTTTCCTTTTTGATTCATCACGACTGATAATTCATGTGCATTCCCTGAGTGAGCAATTATTCCAATAGATAAAGCACCAACCCATTTCACAGTTTGAATCTCATCAAATAACTCCATGCTATGCATATTGCTATCATCAGCAAACATAACAATTCCATCTAACTTCTTCTCTATCACAATTCTACTCTTTCAATCAATGAACAAACACATTCACACAAGAACAATTTGAAGTCAGAATCAGTCAATCAATATAGTAAGCAAAGAGTGGAATCAGGATTTCACCTCAAGGCATGAAGCCTCATTTGGGATTCTAATTTGAGGCGATCTTCCCAAGTATTCGGCATTTTCTGGTCAATTCCTAAGTGAATAGTCTTCAATCCTGATTTTGCGATGAAGGAAGCAGTCTCCTCGGTGGTTCCACCAGCTTCAACAACAATCCAAACCAAATCGTAAGGAACAAGCATTAGCGAATGCATAACTCCGGTGAGATGAAGCGCCTGGAATGTCCGTACATAAGTCGGAGTGACCGCAATTATAGTCTTAGGGATCCTCACACCGTACAGCGATTTCTGCTCTTTTTGCACTCTTACAAGTAGCTGATGCGCTTTCAAAACCTCAATCGGATTCGGATGAGGCCATGGACGGATCCGAATCCCATGTCTTCCAACCACCACTCGAGAGTTTTTCTTCACAGTACTGTTAGTTGTTGTTTCCAAAGGTTTCAGCCGGAGAAGCTGACTTACACCGCCATTACCAACGGAAAGTAAAGGCACATATTAAACTGATATTAAACTGATAAGCACAGATACTACACTTGATCTTAGCCAAAAGGCCGAGAAAGGTAAGAATTGTTCAGAGCCTTAGCCTCTTTATTTATACCACTTCTCCTCTCTTCCACGTTTCTTGTATTAGCGATGTGGGACGTTCTGAACAAAAACGATAAAAAAAAGAGTGAGTCAAAAAAAAGTCAAGATAAAACGGCTCGAGATACGTTACTCTAATCACTCTCCTTTCTACAATTTAATAAAAAACCTTTTAAGAACAATATTAGACACAAGCTATCCTTACCTTAGTAAGTAAGCCAAACACTCGAAGAAGAAACACAATATTTTTAATAAATATGCTCTTTCATAAATCTCTTTTAGGATCCTACAAAAAAGTACATTAAACAAGGAACATGAGTTTCGATCATCGACTTCTTCAACATGACAAAATCAAGAATAATCGGAGTTTTGTCTCATCTCCTTTTAACGGCCGTGATGTCTCCGATTCTAGTGGTTTCAAGTTTATCAGACGATGGTTTTAAGAGACGAGATCCTCTTAACAGCTTTAGATATTACAATGGAGGTTTTGATGTTCGAAACAAACATTACTGGGCAGTGAGTCTCTCTTCTGTTTTTCTTTAGTTTTGTTGTTAGTCTGATGATTAACTGTTTAAAACGGAATGTTCAGGCTACGGCATTTACCGGAATCCATGGTTACATTGTCGCCGGAGTTTTAATTATTGTCGGAATCGGTTTGGGACTCTACGTAGCTTTCTCAGACAAAAAAAAACGCATTTCTTCAACACGTCGTCGATATCTAGACCGATGTTATGTTCCTCTATTCTTACTTCTCCTCTTCTTCATGGTTCTCTCGATGTAAGCTTTTTGGATCTTTGGTTTGCTTTATAGTCCAAATTCACTCAAAATCACAGACTCTTCAACGATTGTTTTCTTAAAAAACAGGATAATGACAGGTATAGTGATAGCTGCAAACCAAAGCTCGAAGAATAGAACAGAGGAGATGAAAGAAACAATAGACAAAGCAGGAGAAGATGTGAATACAAACATTCGTACAGTGATTGTGTCTTTAACTAAGATACAGTATTTATTGCTTCCTTATGATCAGAACACGACTCATCTTCTTAATGTCACTACTCATCGACTTGGCAAAGATTCTCGTCTTATTCAAACCTTCTTTCATCATAATGGTCGTTCCATTGATCTTGCCATTAAAATCTCGTACGACCCTTCAAACTCTAACTCTTGTCTAATTCAAACTCTAACACTGTTCTGTTCTGGTTTTTTGTTTCTCAGGTATGTGTCTCATCTTATGTTTTCATCTGCTAACTTGTTCCTTCTGCTTTTAGCTTTTGGTGAGATCATTTTAACATCAATTTTCTTCTATGTTTGTAGTGATTTAGGGTTTTAAAAAGACTTTTAATGATTTTGCTTCTGACTCACTCTCAGTACCTCTCTTGCTTCATTGGCATCCTGGATTCATCATGTAAGCAATCGAAAACCGAATCAAATTATGTTCATAAAGTTGAGTTTTAAACCAGTTGAAGATTAATATGTTTTTTCTCTTTAAAAGGGTGATATACTTGTGTTGGATCATAACAACTCTTTATTGGGTTCTAACTGGATTTGATTTCTTCATTCACACGTAAGCTAATCAAATCCTTGAACCAAATTCTCTCACATGTTTCAAAAACCCCAACTCCTCAATTTTTACTCTCACAGCTTTGCAGAAGATGTTTGTTCGGCTTTCAATAGCTTTGTACAAAACCCACAAAACAGTACACTAACTAATCTTTTCCCTTGTATGGATCCTCTTCATTCTGACAAAACCCTAATCGAGATAAGCTTAATGATTCATAACTTCATCACCGAGGTACTCATGATTCATTGATAAAACTCTACGATTTTCAATAAGAATAAAAAACTCTGGTTCATGGTAAATTCTAAAACCTCTGTTTCTTGTTCAGTTAAACTCAAAAGTAGCAGAGTCAATGCGTTCTAATGCGTTGGTTGATCGGAGCAATGCTGGCTCATCAGCGCCGGATTCTGGACTCATATGTGATCCATTTATTGGACAACAAATTAACAGTTACACACCACAAAGCTGCTCCAATGGCACCATTCCAATTGGCCAATTCCCAAATGTAAGACTTCTTAAAAATGCATACATAGTTCCATGATTCTATCTCTTAAAATGCTATTGATATCCTAAATCAGAAGTTGAAATCATTTTAATCTAAAATATATGATCTAAGAATCATTTTACTCATTGCCAATTAGTTTTGATTTGGAAACTCATAATTTATCATAGTATGAGAGCCAATTTTAAAACAAAAATAACATGTACGATGAAACATCTATTGTGGTACGAGATGTTACGATATACACATACATTTCGAGAGGCATGTTAGAATGTGATTGGTATCTCATATCGGAAATTGAGATCATTCTAATCTAATTTATATTATCTAAGAGTAAATCCACTAAATTATCTCTGTAACATTGATACAAAAAGCCTCTTTTGTGTTTTTAGATTCTTTCGAGATTCATATGTCACGACAAAGATCCACCGGCAACTTGCCGAATCGCCGGAAAATTCATCCCGGAAGCAGCTTACCTAAAGATCAATGCTTACAGCAACTCAGCTCAAGGCATGCTTGATATATTACCTTCTCTTCAAAACCTAACACAATGCCTTGCTGTAAAAGAAACATTATCATGCATTGTCTTTAACCAATGTAAACCCTTTAGAGCTTCCATGTATCGCCTTTGGGCATCAATGCTTGCTCTGTCTCTTGTCATGGTGGTACTGCTTTTGCTCTTCATTGCTAAAGCTTTCCAAGAGGAAGGAAAGAGTTTTGCTTGGTTTTCAATTCATCCAAATTCTTTTGCAGGAAGACACGTTATATATAGAGGCTAGTGAATAAATAAGAGCGAAGAAAGGTGTAGAAAATCATTTTGAAAAAAAAAGAATTGATCAACTACTGAAGGAGTAACATTTTTTATGCATGAATTATGTAAAGTACACAACTTTGAGTAGAAATCAAACTAAGACCATATTAAGTGTTAATTACTGTTAAATCAATTGGGATTTGTTGTCTGGATTTTGTTTCTTAAAACCGAGTGATCATTAAATGGAAATGGATAAAAAAAATAGTTAGAAATTACTTTTAAATGTGGATAATAGAGATTATGTCAATAACTAATAATTAGTTAATCACAATCACTACTTATAATAAATACAACGGGAAGAACTCGCCGAGAAAGCAGAACGCAAATTTATCAGACCGGAATCAGAGGAACAAGGAGATACTAATAATCTTCCGTCTTCTCTTTGTTCGAACGTCGGAATCATCAAAGACCTTTGATAGATCCATTTCAACTAGACTTCAATTTTACTCACTCGATTCAGTTTCTTAATCTCGTTGCCAGATTGAGCTTTTGCATCTGATAGAAGTGTTGCTGATTTGGTGTTTTGCTTCAGAGGAAGCTAAGAGAGTTGTGAAAATCCTATATTTATATTTTCTGATATTATATATATGCCTGGAATTTCGGCTTCTGCTGGTCTCCGAGGATATTTTGGTAAGATTTCTGATGATTTCGGCTCGACTATTTATAGAACTTAGCTTGTCTCTGCTTCGTATACTTAGCGTTTAAGCTTATGCTGATTTGGGTATCAAAGTTGGATTTGATATTTAGGATTGATTAGCACATCAACTTGCGGAATTGGTTGTTTTGTTTTGTTTAGGTGAAAGCTTGAATTTTCTAGTTTGCTGATTTAGAGTTATTGAATCTCTTGCTAATTGTGAGATTTCTAAGATCTAATTTGTTGCACTAGATATGTGTTTGGATCTACAGAAGTTGTGGTGTTGTATAATTACAGTGTTTTAGAAGACAGAAAGAAAGAATGAGGATAATGAAGTACACCAAGTACGATAAGAAACCAACATATTTGCATTGCAATGGTGCAGGAGGTTGCAGATATTCATTGCTTACTATTGTATGGACTGTCGTGGGGCTTTACATGGTGGCTCATCTTATCTCATTGTATAGCAGAAAAGATAATATTCATCAAGAAGTTTCTTCTGATCAGTTACTAGTGGATCATCAACATTTTCATCATCCTGTTGTTCATGAACTTGTAAGGGTTGAAGAAGAGAACCTGAGATTGCCACCTCCTAGGAAGCATCCTCCTCGTTCTCATAAACGGAAATCGAGAAAACCAATGCCTCTGGTTGAGGAGTTTCTTGATGAGAAGTCACCAATTCGGCATCTTTTCTTTCCTGATATGAAAACAGCTTCTTTTGGTCCCACCAGGGAAATGGGAAACGAAACATTGCATTATTTTCCCGGGAAAGTTTGGATGGACACAGAAGGAAATCCAATTCAAGCTCATGGCGGAGGGATTCTGCACGATGAGAAATCTAACACATACTATTGGTATGGAGAATATAAAGAGGGACCAATTTACCATGCTCACAAGAAGGGACCAGCTAGAGTAAGTACCACTTTGTTTCACTTGTCCCAACATTTATGGTCCCTTGTCTGTATTTTGGGTTAAAGTTTCAATCTTGTGTCGTCTTCAGGTTGATATTATAGGCGTTGGTTGTTACTCTTCAAAAGATTTATGGACATGGAAAAATGAAGGCATTGTCCTCGGAGCTGAAGAAACAAACAAGACACATGATTTGCATAAATCCAATGTTCTTGAGCGACCCAAAGTGATCTACAATGAAAAAACCGAAAAGTATGTGATGTGGATGCATATCGACGATGCAAACTACACTAAAGCTTCAGTTGGTGTGGCTATTAGTGATAACCCGACAGGTCCTTTTGAGTATCTATACAGCAAACGTCCACACGGGTTTGATAGTAGGGACATGACTATCTTTAAAGACGACGATGGTGTTGCTTACCTGATATATTCATCAGAAGTCAATAGCGTGCTTCATATTGGATCTTTAACGGAAGATTACCTCGATGTGACTCCAGTTATGAAGAGAGTAATGGTGAAACAACACAGGGAAGCTCCAGCTATCTTTAAGCATCAGAATACTTATTACATGGTCACTTCCTGGTGCACTGGCTGGGCACCAAATGAAGCCATGGCTCATGCAGCTGATTCAATAATGGGTCCATGGGAGAAACTGGGGAATCCATGTATTGGCGGTAACAAAATTTTCAGGTTAACATTTTTTGCGCAGAGCACGTATGTGATTCCATTTACCAGGTGTTCCCGGAACATTTATATTCATGGCAGATAGATGGAACCCGGCCGATTTACGGGATTCGAGATATGTGTGGTTACCGTTAGTTATAGGCAAACCTGCTGATCAGCCATTGGAGTTCAGTTTCGGCTTCCCGATGTGGTCGAGAGTGTCCATTTACTGGCACAGTATATGGCGTCTGCCTTAAAGACACACAAACACTTAAATGTAATCTTACAGATCATTCTGTGATCGTTGTTGTTGATTTATTCTGTAAATTAGGTGATTTTTATACACAGCATTGTTTCTAATAAAAAACTTTACTCAGCTTCAGCATTTGGACATAAAAGGTTCAATTTTTTCGTACAATGAATGCTATTGTGACTTGGGCTCTATCAAAACTAGTCAACAGTTTTACAAAATAGAGACAGTTTTCAGTTACCAGCTAGAGAAATCTTTAAACCCTGTCGAGGCTGAAGTAGTTTTTCTTTTCTTAGACACTCCGATGGTTGAAATATCAGAGTCAATGACACCAATAACGTCTTTAGTGGCTGTATTACTCTTAGCTTTCAAATATTTCCCGACACCGCCAGTACCAGCTCCAGCTTCTGCTGTTCCTGATCCAGGGTTGCTGTACCAAGACCCGATCTTTTCCTGATACATCATAATGAATATATATAAATCTTAGCATATCGATCGAAAGCAATGAGAAAGAGGAGAGGTGTTTGGTGGAAGGGATGATACTAACAATATCTTTGTCTTCGTTCTTCTCTTTCTCAGCATTTTCTTTTTCCTCCTCTTCATCAGGCTCCGTGTAAGGATTTACAAACACATTTGCCTCAATTACCTTTATCTCTTCCTGTAAAAATACCAAAATACTATCTCAGGAAACTGAAACTACTCAAGAACGCATTTCAGTTGAGTTTTTGGAACTTACAAGAGGACGGTCGCTTTCATCTACAGGTACATTTTCCATTGCTGCCAGTGTAGCCAAACCACCAACAACTCCACCAAACACTGTGCGCTTGTAGTTTAAATGGGTTGCAGATTTGTATAAGATGAAAACCTGAGAACCATTTGTGTGAGGACCACTATTAGCCATACTAACTACGCCTCTTCCAGAGTGAAGCAGCTTTGAGTTCGGCTCATCTTTGAATGGTTTCCCCCAGATGGATTCACCTCCTTTTCCTGTGCCAGTTGGATCGCCACCTTGGATCATGAAGTTCCTTTGAAGAAGAAATGTCAAAAAAACATGTTATTAGTAAATAATAAAACTCCTTACAGGAATCAGATTTCCAAGGCATATATGTATACCTGATGCTTCTGTGAAAGGGGACTCCATTGTAATAACCGCGTTCACAGAGAGTGACGAAATTCTCACATGCTCTAGGAGCTATATCGCAATGGAGCTCAATGTTCAAATCGCCATGTGTTGTACGAAACTGAACATACCCTTTCTTTGTCGGGTTTTTCTCGACTTTGACTAATTCAAAGTCGTTTTCAGTTACAGGAGTAAAAGCAGTGGAGGTGAAAGAACGAGAAGCAGCACCCGACGAATAACGGCTCTTCACCTATAGATAGAAACCAAATACGTTAACAACAGGAACAAAACTCAAGTCCGAGTTTATTACATACAAGAAACTAACCATTTTAGAATTAATAGGTGCTCGATCTCCAGCCATATGCATAGCTATCCTTGCAGCTGTTTTATCACTAGAACCAGCTTTAGCTGCATCAGCACTTCTTCCGTAAGCAGATGCAGCATCCACAACACTGTAGGTCTGCTTCGGTTCTTCTGCTTTAGAATCCTCTTTGATTTTTGATCTTGACTCTAGAATCGCAGCAGCTCTTTCATTACGTGCCTTGTTTCAACCTCCTCCATGTAAAGCAATCTCTTTAGCTTTTTCAGTTCCAAGATCGGCAAGCATCTGCTTGATATCTCCAGACACATTTATATTATAAGCTGGGTCTGAGTTCATCTTCTTCAATTCTGAAACACACACACACAAGAGAATGGAGTCATAACCAACATTAAAAAAATCATGGATTATAATAGATTGCTTGGTCGAATATAAATCTGAATCAAACCTTCATCATCGTTCTTAAGATTGTTTTTAACATGATCAAACTCCACCGTTACTTTACTGTCAACTGCATTAGGATTCTGCAGAACATTACCAAAAAAATGCTATAACACACTAACCCATTGGATAAAGATTCCAGCAGAGAAAAAGAAGTTAGTCACCTGAATTGTTATAGGGGAAACGAATATCCCAAAACTAAAGCTCCATCTAATCCTAAACAAGTGTACTAAGAAAAGAGGATAGACTTAATCAAATTCCCATAGAAGACAAATTGCAGATACTCTTTGACATTTCTACCAATACGGCAATACCTTGCTTGCTTCGGTATCTCTCTTTTTGGGTTACGTGGCGCTTATGGAAATCACGGAACTGTCTAGTTTATTCGAGTACATGTGTGCATCATTTAATTATTGCTGAACAAGCTGTTTCTGATACTCAAGAATGGTTGGAATCACAACAACATTCTACTGGTTCAGAAAACAATGTTTCACAAGCACAACCATTACAACAACGGTTAAAATGGCAAACACCTCCGGAGACATGGGTGAAATGTAACTATGATGCATCTCATCTTGAAGGATCACTACCATCTGGTCTAGGTTGGATAGTACGAGATCACCATGGTGATACCAAAGTATGCGGTATGGGATGTTTCCAGGGCAGACACACAGTGGAAGAAACAGAGTTTTCTAGCCTATTATAGGCACTACAGGTGATGTGGGGACTTGGGTACAAACGTGTCATCTTTGAAGGTGATAATGTGGTGGTGAATGCAGCATTATCTAAGAACAATAATACTCGCCTTCGTTCGTATGTGAATACAGTGAAGCAATGGTGCATGATGTTTGATGATGTGCGATTTGTCGTAGTGTCAAGATTACAAAATCAAGCTGCTGATTATTTAGCTGCGATGATACTTACTATTTTAAATGCAACTTGGTCAACTTATGACTCTTGTCCAGATTTTATTCGATCTATTGTATCAAACGATATTGTATTATAATTTTCAAATAAAAGTTAGTTGAAAAAAAAAATCAAAACTCCTATAAATTGTTAGTTGTATTGTATGTAAGGATTTTTGTTGGAATAATAATTGGATCCACAAAACTAATTAGTAGCTAATGCCCAAAATCCCTAAATAATATTATATAAAGCAAATATAATTTTTAAAGTCGATTTTGAGCGGGAAAACAATAGAGTCGTCACTTAACTATTTTGGCCAAAAAATTTTCCAAATTGCATGTTTTGTTACAAGAAAAATTAAAGTTAGAAAACGATCAATAACTTTGATCTTCTTGGCAATAAGAGTATGATTTGGTAAATGAATTATCAATTCAACAAAACCAAATTAATTACCGAACAAAAAAAACACAAGTCATTGCAATATCTTGACTTGTGTCTTCCTCTACAGATTCAATCCTTTGTGCATTTTGTTACTTATATCCTCCTCCAAGTCAATAACTTGAGGCATATCCATCCTTTTAGCTGCTTTTAAGTCTTTAAGCTCTCGAGTCAGTTCAATAATCTGCTTCTGTATCATAGCACCTCCATCAGGAAGTCTTGAGACCGTACTCTATGAGATGAAACTTGAAACTTGAAAATGAGACATAAGACATAAAACCTGAAGCTTTCTGGCTATTTACATGAGTTGATATCATTACCTTGTTCTCGAATAGCGTCGATAAACGTCTGATTCTTGCTTTAATTTCGCTTTCTGTCAATTCCTTTGCATCGATTGGGGAAATGTCGATTCTCTTGTCCAAGTTCACATCCTTTGGCTTGAAAGCATAATCAGCTCTGCAAATAAGCAGTTTTCCAAGTCGATGACAGATTTATACAGAAACACAAACAGTTAACATTTGAACAAAAGTCTGTTAATGTTAATACCCATTGATGACGGTGTCTCGTGAAGAACTTGCTGATGGGCGTCCAGCGAATGATGTTGCTCCTCTCCTTGTTAAGTTGAAGTTTGAATCAGAAAACGGAATTTGAATATGAAGGAAATTTGTTTTAGAACTTAAAAACTAACCTGAAGACATTAGAGTTACCTTATTTCTTCTTCTTCATCTTTCTGTATCGTTTGGACTGGAGCAGTCTTTGAGAAGAGTAATGAAAGTGTTTGGGAAAAGATTATGTATTGTATTGATAATCAAGGTATTTATACAAGTAGGTTAACTAACCTAAAACCTAAAGATAAGATAGAATCTAAACAAGAATATTCTAAGTATATAGAAATATAGAAATATAACATATTTCTCTCTAATACCCTCCCTCAAGTTGGAGGTGAGAGGTCTTGAATTTCCGACTTGAACAGTAGATATGTGTAAGTTGTTGCGGACAAAGCTTTTGTGAAGAGGTCTCGCGGTTACTTGAACACATTTGTATCAATAGAAGTGCAGATCCAACCTGCATAGTAGTAGTAGTAGTAGGTAGATGTAGCGAACCTAATCCCATAGGTAAAAAATATAGTGAGAAACGGTAGATCTCAGTAGTAGTAGTAGTATGCTCAATCATTGTTGATTAGTCAATCAATAGTGAGAAAAAAAATCATGGGTAGAAGAGAAAGGAGGCGGAGAAAATATTAGGGTTTTTTCCTGCTCTGATACCATGAAAGTGTTTGGGAAAAGATTGTGTATTGTATTGATAATCAAGGTATTTATACAAGTAGGTTAACTAACCTAAAACCTAAAGATAAGATAGAATCTAAACAAGAATATTCTAAGTATATAGAAATATAACATATTTCTCTCTAATAGTTAGTTATTAGAGATAAGATCAAATAATAGGATTAGATTTATGTAAATTAAATCCTAGTAGAATATGGAGTTAGTCTATTTCTTAATAGAATATGAAGTTAGCTTAGTTCTATAAAATACGGCTCTTTTGGAGAGTTGTTCCATAAGACAAGCAAAAAAGTTTTGGTTAAGTTTTGGTTAAGTTTTGAGATAGTTTCTTAATCAATAAAGAAGAATAGTTTTTTTTAAATCTTTTGCTATAATTTCAACTTCAATTGGTATCAGAGCTTTAGTCGAAGATCCGATCTAGCATCTGAGAGATTCACGTAACCAAGAATGGGGGACGCGAATAATCCACCACCACGAAGCAAGGACCTTGGAATTCCATTGATTCATTGTCCAATGTTGACATCGACAAACTACACAATTTGGGCAATGAGAATGAAGATCGCACTTCAAGTTAACGAAGTATGGGATACGATCGATCCAGGATCTACTCACGTAAAGAAGAATGATGTGACAATAGCACTCTTGTTTCAATCCATTCCCAAGGTACTAATCTTGCAAATCGGAGATCAAAGCACGACAAAAGAGCTTTGGGATGCTATTAAATTGCGGTATCAAGGAGTAGATCATGTGAAGGAAGCAAGATTACAAACCTTAATGGTTGAACTAGAAAAGTTAACCATGAATGACAATGACACGGTTGATGATTTTGCGGGAAAGATTTCCGGTATTGCGGCTCAATCGGCTTCACTTGGTGAATCCATTAATGAAACACGACTAGTCAAGAAATTTCTTAATGGACTATCACCAAATAAGTATATTCACATTGTGGTTTCTCTTGAACAAGTTTTAAGCCTTAAGACAACAAGTTTTGAAGACATAATTGGGAGAATGAAAGTATTTGAAAAATGTATTAGCGTTAACAATAAACATGTGGAGGAACAAGGAAAACTTATGTTTTCAAACAATGATTATGAGAGAGGAGAAAACCGATGAGGTTATAGCCGAAGAGGCCGCATGAGAGGTCGTGGTAGATTCAATAACCGTGACAAAGAAGAAAATACCAAAATCTATAGCCAAAGGGAAGGAAAGATCGATCTAAGGTGATATGTTGGAGATGTGACAAGTCGGGTCACTTTGTTTTAGCTTGTCCCGATAGACTTAGAGAGAATCAAGAAGCAAATTTTATTGAACATGAAGAAGGAGGCGAAGAAATTGAGGAAAAAGCTCTCTATGTTCATGAAGTTGTGTTCTTGAATGAGGACAAAGTGTTTCCGAAAACTTACGGCACAAGTAATGAAGGATAAAAAATTTGGTACCTTGACAATGGAGCAAGTAATCACATGACGGAAAACAAAGAATTATTCACTAAACTAGATGAAAACGTTAAAAGAAAAGTGAAGTTTGGAGATGGTTCACACGTCAACATAGTTGGGAAAGGGTCGATTGTATTTGTTGGTAAAACCGGTGAAAAAAGGGAACTTAAGGACATCTATTTCATACCCAATTTGAAACATAACATCATAAGTCTTGGACAAGCAACAAAGAATGGGTGTGAAGTAAAGATGAAAGGAGACAAATTGACACTTAGAAATCCACAAGGAAGACTACTAGTTTAAGTAACAAGGTCTCCAAATCGTCTCTACAAAGCACTGATGGAGATAAGCTATCAAAAATGTTTTCATATACAAGACAAGGAAGATGAAGAACAAAAAGCAGACATACTTACAAAGTCATTAGAGAGAATCAAGTTCAAAGAGATGAGGAGCAAGATCGGAGTTAATGAGATCATTCTTCCCGGAGTTCAAGTCGGAATTATGGAGGTGAATGTTAGATAATTATTAGACTTGTGGTCTAAGTTATCTTTAGTAAGAGTTAGTTACTAGAGATAAGATCAAATAATATGAATAGAAAGTTAGCCTATTTCCTAATAGAATATGGAGTTAGCCTAAATAAGAGTCTTTTGGAGAGTTGTTCCATAAAACAAACAAAAGAGTTTTGGTTAAGTTTTGAGATAGTTTCTTAATCAATAAAGAATAGTAATTCTTTAAATCTTTTGTTATAATTTCGACTTCAAGAGATAGCATAATCTAATTAACATAATAATGTTGACCTAACATATGCTAACATATCAAACTATGGTTCTTTGAGATTGTGAGTTTAGACCAACATCCACTCTCATATCGAGAAAAAGTCTGTTAGAATATCCTAAATCGAAAAGAAAAGAGATTCTAATCTAACAATGTGAAATAAAGAGCTTCAGTGATCTGATTCCGGTTTAATTAAACATTCAATTGTGAGAAAAAACTTTAACCGAAAATTTTAACCTATGTGTGTGTACCTGAGAAAGAATAATTGGACCTCCTTGAGAAGCACATAAGCCTTCTGATTTCATCAAATTTACAATCTTTGTGGTGAACTTTTGCATGTGGAACTTGAAAGGCCCATTGTCTGTTCGATATACCATACCGGGCACATCCCGTAACCAAAATGGTAATCCCCTGGTTAACAAAAACCGGTCATCAAAATCAAATATAACCATTTTTCAATGACTTTAACATATATTAAAGAAACAATAAGTTTAATTAGTACCCGTAATTCCACTCGGCTTCAATGAAGGGTCCAATACGTAGACAAACATAAAGACCTTGCGATCTAATTTCTTTAATAAACTTCACTAAATCGTTTCTTCCACTAAAATCATACTGCAATATTCATTTTATTTCCAAATATTATAAATTCATACAATTTAAAATATGAAGAAAATAACAAAATATAAATTTTCATATTGAGACTGACCTGTCCGAGCTTAGGCTCATGGAGGTTCCAGAAAACGTACGTTTGGATCACATCAATGCCTCCTTCCTTTGCCTTTTTTATCAGAGATGGCCACATCTACAAATAAATTGAAAATTATATTAAATTCCTTCAAATATTTATAATGAAGTAGTTAAGTTCATTTCGATTTTTGATATTGTTTGGAATTTTAGAAAGTAAGTTTGAGTTGTATTTGTTTACTCAAATAATTGAACTGATACTTATCAAAACTAATAATAATTGAAATGTTAATACATTTTGCAGTGATAAAATTGGCTGTCTTTGGATCCCATTGATATAAGATTTGTTCACGTGATTGAGTTAAAGTTTATCAAAAAGACCAAATGATTGTAAGATCCACATGAAGACAGAATCAATGATCATCACATTTAACAAATAAAATATTGTTGTTATGTGAATAAATTTTCAATAGTTGTTCGCATTTTGACTTTATATTTTTATATGATTTTTTTACTTAAATTTATATATCGAAACAATGAGAAGAACATTAATGAGGTACAGACAATAGATCAGTGTATAATTAGTTTAAAATTATAAAGTAAGAAGTACGTCTTTTATAGATCGATGCACATATTCGTTTTAGTACTGTTTTATTAATGTTAAATTTGTAACTTGAAAAGTGTCTGAAAAGTAGCAATGACAAATAGTACAAAGTGATCAAAAAAAATACCAAAAACGGTGTCGTAATGAGACCCGTGAGGCCGTGACTATTTTATTTGGTTGTAGAAGAAAGAGTCAAAGATGCTGTGTTGGATTAGATGATACATATGTCTTAATCGTGAAAATGAAGGTAAACAAGATCTTGTGAACCAAACACAATAACCCCATTTTTAAATAATAATTATGGACATATCTATTTCGTTTCATTAGGTAATGCATATCTTTTTCGTTATTTTATAAATGCAAACAAATTGCTAAACTATTTTCATTCAAGGTCGATTTCTACCCGCTGTATTATGATCGTTTAAAAAAGAAATTATTAAAATAAATTTTAGATTATGGATCGAGTCTTATCGATCCAATTATTGACAAAAAAATGCAAAGGAACTCGTGAAACAGAATATATGCAATAGCCATCATTTAATATCTAATGATTAAAGTAGTATATAATTTTTTTAAATGATTTAGTTTTCTAAAATTTTCACATATATGTAAAAACAAAACATTTAATATTTTTTGTACCAAATTTTTTTAAAATAATTAAATAAATTGAATTCAAGTTTGCGATTCGTTATCATTAATCAATCAAAATGTATAGAAAAGTTTAAAATCTATTACAAGAAACAAAAAAAATGTATAGAAAATAGAAAATCTATCATTTAAAAAAGGAGAAATAAGAATAAACTGTATATGTGTGGCCATTAATAAAATACAATTTTCTATAATAATAATTAGGTTGAGAATAATACATAATATTCAATCAAATATCTAGCTTATGATATAAGATCTTATCAACAAAAATATTGCTTTCATATATATCCAAATTACACAACCAATTGTGTCACATCTATATCTTTTTTTTGTGATAGCTAAGTTTTGTCATATTACATCAATATATGACATGACATAATCTTATGGTCCAACCATATTTATTTTTTATTTTTGATAAAAGGTCCAACCATATTAATATTTATAATTTCCAAAAACAGTTTTGTTTTCTTGATAAGCTTCATTAGTCAGAATATATTATATATGAATATATCACAATCTATATCAAATATAATAAAATTATTAAATAATTAGAAACATTTACCTCGGGTGTGCTGCGAGGATAATGAATTGAACCGGAGAACAGAAGTTTCCTCTCTCCATCGATTATCAAAAACCGTCCATCGTACGTTACTCCTTTCTCCGCCGTAGAGCCCCCGGAGATTGAATAGTACCCATAAGAATCAAATACAACCCGATAACCCGACCCGACTTCATCTTCTTCCTCTTTGTTGCTTCTTTTGCTGGTTACAGTTTGAATATGTGTATGTATATATATAGATGCAAACATCAAGCATGTGAGTGTATGTATTGATGCATTGTATGAATCTAAGAATGATTTATGGTTTGAAAACAAATGTGAGATTTGAGGATTTGGGAGATTTTTATTATGTACAAATCGATTGACTTAAATGCCCTTATGAAATAATTTTGTATTCATAAGTTAACAAATCATTAACTTACTAATCTTTGATCAAAATTAAAGTTTATTTGGAAGAGTTTTACAGAGTAAGAAAGATTTTTCCACCAGCTTTTCTTTCTATTTAACCTCAAAACCTTCTTAAATAGCAAAGCAGATTTGTTAGTTTGCAGTATTCGAGATTTTTTTTGAAATTTTTTACTGATGTAAAAACTATAATCTTCCAAAATTAATAGTATAAATTATAAGTTGCTGGAAACAAAATTTACAATAATATTAAGTTACTTCTTAAATGCTAATGTTTAACTTCAGTTAGTTAGTCGTGTAATCTGATTTGTGATGAAATTTACAATTTGAATTTAAAGATTTGGTTATCGATTTGACTTTATGTCAATATTTATATAAAAAAACCTTTTGAATAACTTGATAGATATTCCCATTGTTAGTTAGCCTTAGCAAAGTGTTAAGTTTTGACTCATCTGTTATCCAATTCGGACAAATCAACGCAAAAGTAAAGATCTAATTGAGTAAGTTGCCAATTTTTCTAAAAGGAAAAAAATGATCAATAATGTTTTGAAGGATATATATATATATATATATATATATATGTTTTTACAATACATGATTTAATTAAAATATCCGATAGTCTATAAAAGAAGTAGATTAGACAGAACTTTATAAGTTATAAAAAAGAATAGGGGTAAGACTTCGGATCATTCAGGTCAGGTCGGGTCGATCGGTAATCAAGTTATTCGGATCATACAAAAACTATCCGAAATAACCGAACCAAAAAATCAGGTCGTGTTGGGTCGGGTCAGAAAAAAAAAATTGTCCGAATTTTTTTTTCCTAAAATTCTAAAAAAAGTTGAAAAAATTTGAAAAACTCGATCCGAATTGATCCGAACCGTCTGAAATATCCAATTAAGAAAACGAAATTCCAAAAAAATAATTTTTTTTTATAGAAATTTTTTAAAAAAATCGAATCGGATCGGGTCAAATTTCCACCAACATTATTGAGAAAAAAAAGTCGAAAACAGAGGTGGTGTTTGGGGTTTAGAGTATACGACAATGAAATTAGTATTTGGAAAACAAGACTTGGACACAACAGTCAATACAGACTTGACGTAAAGGTAAAATGGGCCTTCATATGGGCTTTAAGTTATACTTAAGATATATCTGGGCTTTTCATCTGGATGGTTTAGCTACGCATAAGCCTTTTTCTACTTCATAAATATCTTAATACGTATCCTTTTCTTTTTTTTGGTTTTAAATATCTTAATATCTTAGGGGAAAAAAAAATATATATATATATATCTTAATATTTTTCACTCTCTTTTGATTTTTTTAATATACAATTAATATCTTTGTACTTGTAACTTTAACAAATTTTTTTTGAGGAACGCACATGAAGATTAGCAGAGATGCTGATAATATTCGTATCTTAAATGAATTTAGTAAACATTTTTTATGTTTATAACAAATTTTAACAAATTATAAAAACATTTTCGTAGATATTAGCTCTCGTCTATGTGGAAATTTTGGTCTCGGAGCAACTGTCGATATTTTACATAAGATGACTTCATCTATTTATGATGACGTAAGCAATAAACAGAGGAGATAATCTAATGCGGAGAAGCGCACAGTACTACTCCACACAGTCCACTCACAAGTCCAGTGCATATAATATCAGTCCAGAAAACAACGTCAACAAGCTACACCGAGAAGTAGCAGATTACAGCCACAAAGGTTCTTAGAAATGACGGAAGCCATGACATCACATACTCTGTATGTCGATCATCCACTAACTAAACGCCACGTTTACAACTTTTAGCTGGCTGCGCGGTCAACGACTCAACGTTGAAAAATAAAACGGTTTGTTTTTTGTCACACGTGTCTGAAAGTTACCCACGTCTTGATTAATGAATCTCTTCTCTCTATAAAAGCTCAATGGACTTACTCTCTTTTCCTCGATTTCAATCTTTGAGATAAACCACAAAAAAGATCCGATCAAAGTTTTAAAAAAAAAAATCAAATCTTATCCATAAAAAGAAAAGACTTTTCTTACAATGAAGGCGGAGTTAAATTTACCGGCGGGATTCCGATTTCATCCAACGGATGAAGAGCTTGTTAAGTTCTATCTTTGTCGGAGATGCGCATCGGAACCGATTTCTGTTCCGGTTATTGCTGAAATTGATTTGTATAAATTCAATCCATGGGAACTTCCGGGTAAAATCTCAAATCCACTCGATTTTTTATTTTATTTTTGGTTTGAAGTGATTTGATCTCTTGATGTTGAGGAAATTTGAATTTTGTTTGTTGCAGATATGGCTTTGTATGGAGAGAAAGAATGGTATTTCTTCTCACATCGAGACCGGAAATATCCAAACGGTTCACGACCAAACCGGGCAGCTGGAACCGGTTATTGGAAAGCGACTGGTGCTGATAAACCGATTGGTAAACCGAAGACATTAGGGATTAAGAAAGCACTTGTTTTCTACGCCGGAAAAGCTCCGAAAGGAATTAAAACGAATTGGATTATGCATGAGTATCGTTTAGCTAATGTTGATCGATCTGCTTCATCGAATAAGAAGAACAACTTGCGAGTAAGAAATTTTTAAATTTTTTTGGGAAATTACTCTCAATTTGTTTGATTTATTTGATGATTGATTAAAGTCTTTTTTGTTGAAATTTTGCAGCTTGATGATTGGGTTTTATGTCGGATTTACAATAAGAAAGGAACAATGGAGAAATATTATCCAGCGGATGAAAAACAGACGACGATGATGACTACGTCGGACTCGAGATGTTCAAGTCACGTGATTTCACCGGAAGTCACGTGTTCTGATCACTGGGAGGTTCAGAGTGAGCCTAAATGGATTGATCTTGAAGAAGCTTTGGATGCGTTTGATGATAAGTCCATGTTTGGTGGTTCTATTGAGTTGTTGCAAAATGACGCTTTTATCAATCCGTTTCCGTACCAGTCCGATTTCGCGTTTCAGGACCCGCCGGAGCAAAAACCCTTCATGAATTGGATGAATTTTGGTCATCAGGGGTAAAAATGGAAAGAAGAGCTTAAAAATTGAAGCTTTTTAGAGTATTCGACCACCGCACAGTGTCGGATCCTGACCCGGAACCCGAAAACTTGATCCGGTCACAGAATGATGGAATCGGTTGTTGTTGATAATTCCTTGAACAGTTGGATTTCAGGAACATTAACTAACTTAACGAATTCTAAGTCAGAAAGTTTCGATTTTTTCTTGTAAATTCTGAATTGTAATGTTAAATTGTCTAAAGTTTAGATATAGAAGAATTGTAAAAGCGACCATTATGAATCATATATATTCAATGAAGCATGTGCTTATACTTTTCTTTGATGAAGCAATGTACATTTTTCTCTACGACACAAATACAAATTTATGGAGAGAAAAAGCAGAGCGAGAGAGAAAGAGAGAGCGATAATAATAGATTCAAGGGTTATTGTGAGAAGCATTCGAACGAGAAGCCCAAATACCAAACACAAGAAACCAGAAGATGAATAGAATTGCCCAGTAGCGTGCAGGACCATACCTGATTCTAGTCAGCACAACCTGAATTCAAGTATTGTGTGTTTTTGAATTAGTAAGAGTAGGAACTATGAATCTGTAAGAATAGGATTAGTGTAAGAGATTTACTTACAAATCTGAAGAAGATGACTATTGTTAACGCACATAGACCACCAAGAAGGATGTGAAGTCCACTCCTTGCAGTTCTCTGTGGAGTTAAAAACAACCGTTAAACCAATTAACGCTGCTCACATGTCTCTCAAAGAGGCTTAACGTACGAACTTTTATTAATGGCATACCTTTCCAACACGAGGGGCAATGAGCCAGACCAAAGTAACGGTGAGTAAACCAGTAGCAAGTAGAATCCCAGTACCTTCCACAGCCAATTTAGTTGCACGGCTTTCCATAGGTAAGATGTCGAAGTTTATAACACCTAAAGGTTGTTCAGGCATAACCTGAGAAGCTGCAACAGAACTATTGTTGTTGTTGTTCATGAAATGTGGACCAAACCATGACGATATCTCCCCAAGTCGTTGCCTTCGAATGGCAGCAACTTCATCTGAATCTATGGTTGAATCTGTATGCTCCACAGGGTTTGGATCTTCCCCATCAGGAGTTCTTTCTCTTAGTGCCGTGTAATCTCTTAAGGCAATGACCACTTTGTTGAAGTCTGCAGTCTTTATATTATCTGCAGAATGTCCACAGATTTCACATACGGTGGATCCATGGTTGAGAAACCATTTGAGTGCGCAAGCATAGTGTACCAAAGCAAGCTCGTTTTTGCAAGAACATCCAAGCTCAAGCAATGCATCCTGATGTTGCAGGATTCCCATTTCTATATCATTTGTACAAATGAAAACTCCCCCATCAGGACTTGCTACTTCGATGAAGCCAGATTCCATCTCATTACTTTTGACGACAGAATTCTTCAGCTCAGTCTCTGTACCTTTGCTGACATCATCAGCGGTTTCGTCTGCATTGCTTTTTCGAGCTTCTGGAACCGGAGGAGTAATTCCCAAAAACCCTAAGGCAGCATCTCCTCGTTTGTCAGATTCTGCAGAATGACATACACGACAAATTGGCAAACCAGAGTTACTGTCTGTACTGTAACGCGCCTCAACTGCTAGTTCTTCGTTCTTGACGGGTGGACAATCGTGATCATGGACTCCACAATTTGTTGTCTCCAACTGATTCTCTTTACCCATCAAACCCGAAAAACAAAATTTTCTGTTTCTTCACAAGACAAAAAAAAAGTTCACTAGATAAATTTATCCTTTCAACTTAATAGACATCAGATAGATCTTCCCATTTAGACAAGACAACTCAAGGTCCAATACTACAAAGCACATCACTTTATCTACTATTGTACTCAAGAATCACGTTGACAGAGAAGAATCTATAAGAGAAGGACAAGAGAGATGGTCCTTTTGCATTATCTCAATCGAACTCCTGCAGCAAAAACATTACAAAGATGTCACTAACATAAAAATCCAGATTCTAACAAAGCGAAAGCCATGAAAGTAGAAACAAGATATATATATAAAGGGTACCAAGCTTACATGTAAAAGGGACAACACATAAACTAATGATGATGAAGTAGCTAAATCCTAGTTAGTGAAGTGTATAGGTTTATAATAGGAAAGTGAGAAGAATGTATCATATATAATCAATTTGATTCACAGATCCACCCAACCTTTCAGTGTCAGAAGAGTCAAAACATGCTGAGATCATTCAAAACAATAGAAAGTGACCAAATGACATGACAAAATGATGTCTGAAAGCAATAAGCTCATGCTTCAGGTAGTAACTGAGCAGGAAATATTACACTTAATCCAAACACAAGAAACCACTAACAAGTGTATAATATATATATATAGAAGCAAGTTAAAGTAACCATTACTCCAATAATCTAACCAGAAGCAAATTAAGCAGCCATCAGTTCAATTTTTTAACAGAAGCAGATTAACGCAGCCTTAACTCCAAATTTTTTAATCACAAGCAAATTAAGCACCCTTAGCTCCAATTCGTTAACAAAAGTAGATTAAGCAGCCATTAATTTAAAATTTTGAAGCTCTCGACCATATTCCGACCAGTGAATGAACATGAACTCATTAAAAAATACAAAACCACCAGATTTCGTTATCTTGTGAACTCATGGGTGACATATACTGAAATAGAGACAAAAAAAATTTAACGATCTGCAAAATGAGAGATCAGACATGTGCGAACCAGAGTAGATTTGAACATTGTAAAGCAAACGAATCTTTCAGCAACATGAACAAAAGTAAAACGAATCTGTAGGGGTTTTGAGTGAGCAAACCTCCGCAAAATCTGGATTTGAGATGGGCAACGAGCAATTTTAGAGCATTATGAAGATCCAATCACTTTACGTTTCCTCGAACTCTGAGAATTAGGTATCGGGAACTTTCAGGAAAATGCTCGTCTCTGAATTAAGCAGTTCAGATTCGAAAGAGTTCTTGCCACTACACCAACCTTTCACATGCTACGGAGAGCTGAGTGGTTTCAGATTCTTTCTTTTTCTTTTCTTTTTTTCACTATCAAACGTTTTTTCAAGACGAAATGAAAAAACACACTGTCCAGATTTCTTATAAAAAACAAACCAAAAAGATAATGATAAGTAATAAATGACATATAAATTTTGGATTGAAATATTATTTGAATTTCTGATTTTATATTTGATTTTGGAAGAAAAAATCTTGACTTCATGTAGAAGATATTACTAATTTCCTTTTTCAAATAGTTTGAATAATTATCATAATTTTTTTTGTCAACAACAACTGGATCAAATAATTAAATAATTTTAGAATTTAAATAAATATTTCAATATTTCCTTACAAGGATAATTATCATTTGGTTGACTAAGATCAGTCCATATAAAAATATAATCTCTAAAATTAGAATATTTTTTTCTAAAAAGTATTGTTTTTATTATTATATATTTTTGTCCATAATTAGATAAACAAAATTACGCCTATAATTCAAACTCCAAATAATATTATGCGGGACAGAGAAAATCTGTATAATCAAATTTTGATGAAAGTGTAACCATTTTCAACAAATACAATTTCGAGCTTCCAAATTTAAGATGAACAATGCATCGAATAATATGCAATAAAACATATATTTTTGGGAAATCAAATCTTTTAATTTGGATTTGGAAACTTTTAAATCTTTGATCAATGGACTAAAGAGCTTCGACATAAATGACATGTTTCTCTTTAGGCTATAACTTTTTCTTGATATACTTTGCTCTGAAATTTGAAATTATCCGCTGGTATTTGTGTAGATATTATCTTTTTTGGGGTCGCAGGATGGCTGGAACGGAACTGTTTAATATATTAACCGCTAAGTGCAATGCAACCGTATAAGCATTAAACCATCCACCAAATCCTATTATAAACGTATATCTGTAATAGCAGTACGATAATATCTTAGTGCGGCACCCAATTATGTGAACTATACAAAAGACTAGCTGCACTAGGTAAGCTCAAAATTTAAGGAAATAACAAAATAGTACGGCAATTAAATAATAAGTCAAAATTTAGTAAGTATTGGCCACAATACTATACTTGATTGAATCTTAATATTGAGCTGATAAAATTAAGAGAGCAATGAGATGTAGGTATCGAAAACAAGCCTTCCTTTTTCTTCTTCAGTGGCTTTTTGTAACCCTAAAACGATCACTGTATGTTTTGTATATAATCAATTGCTTTCTTCTCTAGTTAAAACATTTTGACACCAATTTTGTGGCTTTTGTATGGACACAACACTATACATATCACACTTTTCACAAACATTAAAGGGAAAAAGAACAGAAATTAAAGGTAAAAAAAGGACCAAAAATCTCGTACCCGGGACTGGCTTTTTAGTTGGTAAGTTGACTCTTTTTGTTAGCAAAATTTGGTGAGAGGGTGAATTGAGACATTGTTTTATTGCTAGGAAAGATGGAGAGCCATTTGGTGTAGAAGTACTTTCTTTTGAGATGCATTTATGACTCCTTTGCATTCTGCATCCAGTAACACCTCATTCATTATTGCTGCTACATGTCCTCTAGGTTCATCTGATGCTCTTCTTAGCATAAACACCTGTACACAAAAACACAAGCCTTTACTCATCATCATCATCATCATCATCATCATTATGGGGGTGTCTCTGTTATTTATGGCACAATGACTACTTGCAACTTCGCATATGTAAAAGAGAGTCGCATTAATTAAAATTAAGTGTTTATCCCTCCTACTACCTCTACAACAACCTATGAGTTTCTAGAGCTGTGCTTACAATTCAATGTACAATTTGTATTCAGGTTTTGCCAACTATTTTGATGAGTGGGAAATGATATACCTGTCCATGGTGAGTTATCTCCAAGCAGCCAGGTTGCTGAATAAATGGTTCTCCATCTATTTGAACAGGGAAAGGACTCGAAACATGTATTCTTATTACCTTTCCTTGTGCTAGTCTCGTAGCTTGAGAAAGACCCACCTGTAGAGGAGTGTCACACGTTAAAATTCTATTGAATCAATCCAAATGAAACTTTTAGCCTAAATTGAATAGGGAATCCTGCTAAAATGTCAGCAGGTTCAAAAAGGTAAGTATCAGACACAAGAGTAAGGAGTAATTCGAGATGAGACTAGACCTGTAACTTGCCAAGGTGCCACGCTCCTCGGACACATACCACCTCTAGCATCTTGTCGTGCATAGATTGAATGCTAAAATTGTCATCGTGTTCATAATCATTTTGCCAGAGATCTACTCCACCCATATAGCTTCCAATGTTCAGTACTATTAGACCCTCTGAATCCTGAGAGGAAAATAGATTATGTACATTAGTTTCTAGAGGCAACACGAATAATGTTAGCCTTTTTGGTAATATCAACCTCTCTAAATTCCCAGAAAATCAAAGCATTCTCCAGTTGGAAACTATCAGCTCTGGTTTTATCAAGTAATTATGTTTTGTCTCTCATGCTCAATTTTTACCCAAGTTCATGCTTTATGAGTAGTAGTTGGGGTTTCCAAATTAGCAAAGAACAGAAAGGCACAGCACCGAGGAAAGTGATACAGATAAATCCTGTAAAACACATCACAGGAGAGGGGAAGTGAAGGACTAATATCATTTAAATACGATACCTTGGGAATTTCAATGTCTTCTCCATCAACTTCAAGCCAAACTTGCCATGGTAAATCGGCACATGCTCGATCCATGATATCTCTTGCCCCTTCTTTAGCATATCGTAATTTATTTACAAACTGCATAACAAACATGATAATTATATCAGTCATATCTTTTATTGAACTAGGTTGCTGATCGGGCTAAGACACTATTCCTATAAACCACAAAAGACAATGACACAAAGCATTATTCACATTCTGCTGCTCAATAAATCATATCATATATGATCAAGGTAAGAAACACAAAACAGTACCTGACTACAAAACTTCTTAGGGTTTTCTTGGCGCATAATATGAAATTCATATGCAACTTTAGCATCGCAGCCAATACCTAAACAAAGGAAATGTCAGCTATTGTTCATGATCCATTACAGAGATAAAAACATAATGCTTTATTAATGTACCTAAGTAATTCATCATAAATTTGTGGCCTTCTTTTGCAGAATTTTTCTTTGTATTCTCTTCTATAATTTTAACACTCCAACGATCCAACATTGTAACTGCAGCATGATCAATGTCTTGCAAAAACGTTCTTAGACTTCCTTGTCCATCAACTACTGAAATACCTCTTCCCCACTTCAAAACTCTTGATAAATCGTTTCCTGTGCCTAAAGGAAGAATAGCAACAGGTGGAGGTGATTCGAAATTGCGCTTCTCAATGGCATCAAGCACCCAACCAACTGTTCCATCTCCCCCACACACCAAAACTCGTAAGTACTTCACTTTGCTACATAGGTCTAAACCAGCATCTGGCCCTTGACAAGAGCCAAGTTCAAAGACCTGTAAATTCACCAAAGCAATTATCACTTAGTAATATTATACCTAGACCCAATCTTAAAAGCAAAAAAAACTTCCAAATGTCATTTTATACAGAAAGAAGATAAAACTGGAAGGTATATAAGTTTCATATTTCAAGCCATCAGTTGCTACTGAAATACTTTGTGTACAATATCTACAGTGAAAATTTGAAATATCGAAGCTCATTTGCTACCTGTACTGGATTCAATAGCATGTTAAGTCTCCTATGTAGAAAAGAACCGAGTTGACCGCCACTTTTGGCATTAATAAAGACTAAAAGCGGTCTTGCATCTGAGGGCAAATCGATCAAGGAAAACTTCTTCATAGAATTAAAAGCAGCACATTTATTTTGTCTGTGCCCGCCTATACCATTTTGCGATCCCTTAGCATTAGGCATGTCTGAGGCCACCTTTAAGCAGTCTGTACTCCTATCTCTACATAGTTTCTTCACTACAAGCCCACTAACTACAGTTTTCACTGGATTACTGGCTGGATCCTCCAGTAGCTTAACACTTAGAGATTGGCCATTTCCATTTTTCCCTCTATGACGCTTTCTTCTCACCTGTCCCCTAATAGATACTAACTCGTTTTTAATAGTACTCAGTACTCCATCTACGCCATTTGCTTCATTAACTTTTACATGTACTGGAGAGAGGATTACCCTTCTGAGAGAGCCAAGATCACAAGCGTCACCAGATTCCTTGGACATAATCATGTGACACTTTACATGTATAAGGCGTTGGCACCAAAGACAATGCCACATTGGAGAAGCTTCCATGAAAGGAATATCGCACGGTTCATCACAAAAGAAGCAAAACGCATTCATGTCAGCATTATCATCCATGTTAACCCATCGCTCAGACCAGTGATGTTGGACATGGTCTGATTCCGCCTGTGCAACACATTTGCAGTCTTTTGGTGCGGAGCCTGAGCAATAAAAGTGAGCTGCTACACCGCATACAATACATCTGTGGACGGGAATACTCAAAGTTGCCTTATTAGACACACTTTGCCCTGGACTAAGGGAGTAAAGACACACACAACAAGTGGATGGCTGTGGCCCATAACCATAGTCGTCAGTCCATTGGTGATGAGAAAGTGGAACTCTCAGTCTTTTCCACACTTTCTTTTTCTCTCTAGCAGCAGCTTTAAGCCAATTCAAAGAAGTTTTTTTCTGCCATCTAAGGAATGTGTAGACAAACGCCAGAACCCCAACAGTTCCAGTTACAAGCCATCCGAATATAAATGGATTGTCAGCACCAGAACTGATCAGCCATTGAATAAGAGAGAACCCCACTTCCATCATTGTAAAACTAACGTGTCATTCCTATGTAACTTCTTGCTCTAATAAAAACTTATGAGCTTTAGGCCACACAATACCTGCCAGATAATCACAAGACTGAAAGAAAACTTCGTAAGAACTAAGAAGAGATAACCTTAGAACTTATACTACGCAAGATATGGAAAATACACCATGAACAATCACAGATTCAAAATGGCTCAACGATTCCGTTTCTACAAAAGCTAGTGACCTAGTTTCTTCGTTTAAAATTTATCATGCTAGATATAGCAAAATCTCCATACCAAATCCTGAACGATTGGGGACTTGAGTGTATTTCTAAAGCTAAACATCAAACTTAAATTCGAAAAATATGCCAATTTAACTCTGTACAATTCGACATTATACAGTCCAAGCCATAATTCTTCTAAAATCACCAAAATTAAACAAGATCAAGCAACTCGGTGAAACACAAACAATTACATCAAACGCAATGCTGAAAAACATGATACAAAACAGATTATAATAAGAACCAGAACCTAGAACCGATCTAATCGGAAATAAAATAAAGTAAGACAAAATTTTCCAGATCTGAAGCGAATCCTAAACGATGAGTAGATTTTAAAATCGTACCAGGTGAGAATCGGAAACGAAATTACGACGGAGATCCGGCAAGCTAAAATTAAGAAAAAACCTAGGAATCTCTGAGAACCAGTAAAAACTTTTCTCCAATTTTCTTCTCTTCCTCAGAGCCGGCGAAGAAAAAAAAAAAAAAAGAGAGAGAGAGAGAGGAAACCCTTTTTATAACGGAAGGTGAAAAGCAAAAGGCGGGATTTAGGCTAAACGCGCGTTTCCTAGCAGCAGCAGGTGAGAAGAGACTCTATTCCTCGTGCCACACGACGTGCGGGCCACGGGTCCGTCGGCGTTGGCTTCTTATTGGGGTTTTATTAAATTTACCCTTATACCCTTCTCTTTAATATGTCTGACGTCACTTGAACATTTTGTATATCACATGCCCATTGACTTTAAGCTCACCTAGTCAAACAACGCAAAAAAGTGTTTTTCCAAGACCAACAAAAAAGAATGATGGAGTTAGGATAATTATTATGATATTAGTAGGCATTAAATTTTTTTCAATGATAATTGTTAGATTAAAAGGTAATTTTAGGTTATATGAGATATTGTTTTTTTTAATCAATATTCGGTCATAATTAGCCGATCCATTAATTAAATTCTTATATAATGTAGGTGGTGAAATTCGATCATTTGTTATGTAAATACGCATGTTTTAGTGTATTTACTACCTATCAACTTTGCAAATGAGATACTTTTAAAGCAAAAAAAATAGCGTTTAAGTCAAATATTACTTAAAACATATTTTGAATCACTGATATAAAATTTTCTATTTAATGACTTTAGTTAGCCTTTGACAACGGTTAACAACATCTATTTAACATATTATATATTTTTGTCATTATTCTTTTTGTTTGGCAGCTTTTGTTATCAAATTGACTAATCATAAATAAAGGGTTTTATTAGAGGTTTTATTTTAATAAATTTAGAAATCTTTACAAAATTACATATTATTTGAGCATTTTTAAAAAAATTTCTAATCAAAATTATATGTTATTGATTTCATGATTTATAAATTTACTTAAAATCATTCTTTAAAGTTTTATCAGTTGTAAATTCTAATTAAAATCACCTCTTATTTAATATTTTTATTCAATGGATTTCCAGTAAATTTCTCTTTAAACTTGAAATTTTTACTCAAAAATTGTTATTTTGAGTTGGATTTGCAAGATTCAAATGTTTTAAGGTTTTCAGCATATATCAAAAAAAAATTAAAATGACATTTTAACGTCATTAATTATTTTTAAAATAATCAAAAAAAGAGTTTAAGAAGAGAAGTAAAAAGAGAAATAAGGGTAAAATAAAAAATATTTAATCAAATATGCATTGGAATTTGGAAGTAGACAAACATTTAACTTTTTGAAACAAATTTTTTTATATAATATCTATCTTTTTAAAATAGAATGGGTATATGATTTCAAAATCAAAGAATTCTCCATTGATTTCCAAATCTTACAAAGATTTATAAATTCGTTCGAACCAGGTCTCCAATAAACCCCTAAATAAAGAATCATGACGTTAAATACCTAAAATAAATCACAATAATATATACTGTCAAGGGAAAAAAAATGAGAACTCAAAAGTCAATATTTTCTTTACCTTGTGAGTCAAGTTTGTTGTTGATTGAGACACAAGCTACCAGTTATCCTAGTTTTTACTTTTATTTTTGTTGTTGATTAACTCTATTATTTTTAAGTTTATCACACTTTCCTCTCGTTAATATGTGGATTAAGGTTCAGTGGGCCAAATTTCTTAATGAAAAAGAAATCCTAATTAGAAAATAATTTGTAATCAGCAACAAAAAAAAAATTATTTAACGCGACGATAACTCCAAAGGACTGTAACGAGAGTGAAATAAGGAAAACCCTAGACCGTAACAAATTTCTAGAGAGTAAAGGACGATTACTCTCTTCACCTTCGATTAAACTTCTGTTGATTGAGGCTCAAGCTACTCGTAAGTCTTTATAACCCTAATTTTTCTATATTTATTCGTCTCTCTCTTTGTTGATTCATTGATTCGTCTTTCTGATTTTTCTTAAAGAAAACAATGGAGTTAGATCAACAGAGACCGTACTCAGTTTTAACGAGAGATAAAGTTAGAAACATGATGAAGAGACAGATCAATGAAATCTCTGATAGCCGAGGCTCTAGCTCTTCGATCCGCGATGATTGACGCACTGGCCACCGGCTTCGATCAGATCGTGTTCCGATCACAGCATCCTTGCGGATGTAACCTCTCTTCTCCCTCTCTTTGACTCTGTCGAGTTCGAAGCTATTTCTAGATCCTTCAATGGCGCTGCTGATTCTCTAGCAAAAGCAACGCTGTTAAGTTTTATGTCTTTTCCAATTCCCTTCGAAGTAATAGTTGAACCTGTGTAACTTTTCATTTAATGACTTTGCTATTTGACAAAAAAAAAAAAAAAAAAAAAAAAAGAAATCTCTGAAATCTTCTGGATATCAAAATTCGATGCGACTGATCTTCTTATGAATCTCCGATGGGACTCGCTTCGTGTTTCAGAGCGTTTGGGTGATAACAAGGAGAAATTACTGGATGAATCAGGTTTGAAACCAGTTGTGATTGATTCTTTTTCAGATTCATCTAGTGAGTTTCGCTTTGATACTTGTGGTGAATCATATGGATTTGATGCTGATAAAGAAGATAAAGATGATGATTTGAAAATCTCCTCTCCCTTTTGTTCTCATAAGTTTAGCATAACATATTGGAGAGAGTATCTTGAGAACAATTTCTACTCTGTTGTGGAAAACCAAACATCAATCTGTTGTCCTGATCGAGATTGTCGAGCAGCTGTTGGACCAGACACGATTGAGAAATTAAGTGGACCTGATCAAGAGTTATACGAGAGTTATGTTCTGAGATCATACATTGAAGGGAACAAAGTATTGATGATCAAACAGTGTCCTGCTCCTAATTGCAACTACCTCATTGAGTTTCATCAGCAGAACAATGATACATATGTTGATGGTGAAGATAATGATGATGAGGAGAGTTATGATTCAAATGTGGTGTGTCTCTGTGGTCATATCTTCTGTTGGAGATGTAGGCTTGAGTCCCATAGACCAGTGACCTGCAACAATGCCTCTGATTGGTTATCTAGAGACTTAAGTAAAGTAGAAGAGGAATCTGATGAAACATCATTCATATCCTGGACCGATATCCTCAAAAAGACTTGCCCTCGTTGCCTTTGTCCTGTTGAGATTTTTGAGCGTAACAAAAAAAGTCGCAAGTTCTTGACTTGTCCCTGCAGGTTCCATCTCAAATCTTATAAAACCGAATTTATCTCTCTATTTGAGTATTGATCTTACTAATTGTGTTACCTTGATTTAGGTTTCTTTTCTGTTCGAGGTACTCTTCGTCAGATGCAGCCCTCGATAAGAAACCAGAATCCTCTGGAGACTGTGTTAGTACAGAAGGAGACTGTGTTAATACAGAAGGAAGGATTTTGTGTGGGGATAACTGGATGGTGTGTGAGATTTCACTGGAGAAAGCTGAATACAACCTAAAAAAATTTGTGGAATCAACCATCAAAAAACCAAGTATCTTGACAGAGGAAGACATAAGGATTATAAGAGAAGGATTGATGCTTATTGTTCAATGCAGACGAATCCTGAAATGGTGTTGTGTGTATGACTATATCAACACAGAGTATGAGATCTCGAAGAAAGAGTATCTACGATACCTCCAAGGAAATGCTACTGTGGCTCTCCAGAAATACTCAGACACCTTACACGAGCAAATAAATTTGCTTTCCTTTGAACCTACTTGGCAAGAACGTAGTATGAACAGGGTTACAATACCAACCACGACAACTAACATTGGTAATCACTTTTATCATTTCATCAAGACTTTGAAAAATAGTATGGTCGATGTGCAGGTGAAGTCTTACGACAATATGGCTGGTTCGGTCTTGTACTGTGATTGTTGCACTTTTGGAAACACTTGGTTCGATATGAAGTGTAAGATGTGCTGTGACAATACTGCTCCTGAGGAGGAGCTTAAGTATATGTCTCTGAATGAGTCTTATTTATATGTCTCTTAAGTAGGTTTCTTAAAGATAAAACAAGTTTTAATTACTTTAACTAGATTAATGATTCTACAGACTAGTTTTCTTCATGTTTTTGAACATTTTTGAACAAATAATGTTATTTTCCTAGCTTTACTCATCTTGTGTTGGGAAACTTTACACCACCTTGACGTTTCTTCAAGGTTTTCCACCAATGGGGTTTCTTGTTATGGCTCTGCAACTTGTTCTTTGGTTTCTTTGAGTTCCTTCTATGTCTCATTAATCCTTCCACTAATGCTTGAAATTGCCCACCTCGATGCTGTTGCTTATATGGAGTCAGACCTTTGGATTCTGATTTCTTCCGTGAGTCGTCTTTCTTTCTGTGAAATGTCCTCTGCAAATTCTTCCAAGCTGATGGCTTAAAGCCTTTGTCCTTCTCGTGGTGGTGATGGTGGTGGTGATGGTGGTGATGATGGTGGTGAAATACTTGTCCTAGTTTGTTCTTGAATCTTTTAAGACGTCCCAGTGTCTTTTTCGCAGTACCGATTGATCCTTTGTCTCTCTTTTTACGTGGAGGAGAAGCACTGACTTGAGAGTCATCATCATCATAATCACTCTGTGATGGATATGATGAGCCTGACTCAGACTCAGTAACACTCTCTCCTTGAGTTTCCCGATTTGAGCCAGAGCTTGACCTTGTTTCCTCAGAGTTTTCTTCTGATTCTAACTCAGTGGAAACAAGTTCTTCGTCTTCAGAACCAGAGCTTGTCACACTCTCTGTTCCAATCGAATCTTCATCCCAAATTTCAGTTTCCTGATCCAACAAAGTTGGTTTCATCATCTTCTTGTCTGCCATTCTGTTGCCTTGACTTGGCGTCCTGAAATCAACAGATCTCACGGGAAGAGGCGGTAATGGTGGAGGTCGTGACTTGACCCGACGAAACTGATCATCAGGAGACAAATTTAGATCATCAGACCTTTCAAATCTCACCAGTGCACCATTATTCACATGTCTCTGACTCGGTACTATAGTCGAGGTACTTGGAGTCGTGCTTCCATGTTTCTCAAAACCAGACATAGAAGGAGGTTGAAAGCTTTGTCTTCGCTCTTCAATCTCAGGAACAACCAAATTACGAGACTTACAAGACCTTGTAGTATCATCAGAATCCCAACGTCTAGAACAAAAACGCAAAGCTGAAAGCTGTGTTTCGATTTGTTCAATTGAATCAGCAACTTCTTCAACAAAACTATCTTTACGTTGAATCAAACCTCGCTTTAACGATCCATTCCTACTCTCCAATGTCTTACCAATTACAGAACCATTGTTTGATTGTGACTCCACTACATTCATTGGTTTCTTACTCTGTAAAACCACTTTATGAGACAATCTTAATTGTGCTGCTGTAAGTATCTGCAATAATCATGAAGATCGATGAATAAAACTATGCAAAAACAGAGTTTGATTGAAAATCGACGGTTACTTACATTTGATTGTCTAACAAGAAGTTCTTGAGCGGCAGAATCGAGCAATCGTTTGAGTAGAAAATGAGAATTTACATCCAACTGTGAATTGAAGGATTAGATTACTCCATTAAAGACGAAGAAGTATGATTCTGAGTTTGAAGATGAGAATAATTCATTTAAAAAAAATCAAAAACTTACCAGAAATGACTGGGGAATATATTCATTTGTTAGATTTGTTTGAAGAAGACTGTATAATCTTCTCAGAGATTGAAGATCACGCTCTACATTTTCAGGCTCCATCAAAATCAGAAGAAAATTAGTTAACAAACAAAAAAATGAAGAAGTAAGTAGTAGTTACGCGTCTGTTTATATTCTAAACCAATAACGGATTTGTTCTTTGTACTATCCTATATCTCTAGGCCCATTTAGCTGAGAGAGTTTTCGTTGAGCGACTCTTTTAATCCGTATTTGTTGATCTCGTCGGCGCGTGAAACGTATAGTGGGGACGACGGGTTGCGATCTTGGCCTTGTCGAAGTTCTCTGCTGGTGGTGGTTGTGTGGGTTGAGTTCGAGGTGTGTTTGTGTTTTTTGTGGTTGTGAGTTTTATTATGGTGAGGTCGAGGGTTTCGAATGAAGGTAATGGTGATGCTACGATGGTGGATGTGAATGTTAAGATGAAATTGCTGGGGGATCTGCCAGATAGTTCGAGTTCGTGGGTGTCAAGAGTGGTGGTGAGTTTGAACACAGGTGGTGCTCCGATTCCGGAATCGTTGATTGATGATGATTTTGTGAGAGCTCGTTTGAAGGTGAATTTTCCTAATGGTGAAGATGGTGAGCCTGAAATCACGATTGGGAATGAGGTTATTGATGCTATGAATGGTTCATGAAAGTGTTGTATGATTGTTAAAGTGCTTAGAAGAAATGTTAATGTTGTTGTTCTCAATCGAAAGTTAAAATAACTGTGGAAGCCTAACGGATCAATGTGTATAATGGATTTGCCGAGGCATTTCTTCATGATTAGATTTGGGGTCAGAGGATGAGTATCTTGCTGCATTGACCAGAGGTCCATGGAAAGTTTTCGGGAATTATCAGATGCTGCAAGCGTAGTCTCTGGCGTTTGATCCGCTCTGTGATGAGATATCTACTACTCCAGTATGGATTAGACTATCACAGATTCCTATTAACTTTTATCACAGAGCTATTTTTATGGGGATTGCAAGTAGCTTTGGAAGGTCGATTAAAGTTGATATCACAACATTAAACTTGGAGAGAACTCGGTTTGCAAGAGTGTGTGTGGAGGTTGATCTTGCTAAACCTTTGAAAGGTACTGTGTTAATCAACAAAAAGAGGTATTTTGTCACTTATGCAGGATTGGCGAATATTTTGTGCTCGTTGTGGAATTTATGGTCATTTGCCTCAATATTGCTCTTTTATTTCTTCGTATTCATTTAGTGAGAAGGGTGTTGTGGTTTCTTTACCAAAAACTGTGGAGAGATTAGTTGTTGAGAATAAAAATACTGAGAAGTTGATTGTTTTTGATCATTTGGAGGATGAGTTTACTTTGGTAAAGAAATGACCTCGCAAATATGTGGCTGATTCGAGTGGTGGTGTGTTTGTTGCAGGTGGGTCTAAGAGTGGCACTGAAAAGGTACTAAAAGATATTTCTGGTCATAAGGGAAAAGGAGTTGTGACTTCGAATAGTTTTAGTAGTTTCAAAGTGGGAGAAAATGCTAATGTTGAGGGGATGAATGTGTGTAATTTTGGTGGTAATAAGGAGAATGTTTTTGCTGCTCAAGTTGGTAATAATTCTATAATTCTGGACACAAATGTCACTAAGAAGAGTGATGTTGGTGGGAATAAGAAGAGTTCTAAAGGTGGTGCCAAGGATTCTCGACTTGGAGTTTCTAAAATTGTGGATAACTCTCGCCAAAAGGGGAGAAAATCTATGTACAAACCATCAAAAAGATTGGTGTTTGGGCTTACTAAAAGCGAGTTAGCATTACCAAGTTCTGGTAAGCAAATGAGAGTGGAGAATTTGAGTTTAGGGAGACCTGGTGGTGCTTTTGTTGGTGGTGAGGGAGCTCATTTAGGTGATACCGGTATTACTCAGATTCAGGAAGCTACCAAAGACATATCTTTGGCTAAGCCGAGTGGTGAAAGTCAGGTAGATATGGATGCGGTTCAGTCTGATCAGTGTGAAAGAATGTTTGATTATGCTGATCCAGCTTTACTAAGTTTAGAGACGAGAAGTGAGATGAAGCAAGTTATTTCACCCATTGAAGGGGTGAATCTTCATCAAGCATAACAAGTTTCCGGGTAATTCTTGTGTTGGAATGTCTCATTATTTTAATGAATTGCTTGTTTTGGAATTGTCAGGGGCTAATAAACTCAATTTTCGTCGGTCTATTTGTTATATGTTGAAGAGATATAACGTTGATATCTTGGCTTTGTTTGAGACTCATGCGGGTGGTGATGGAGCTAAACGCATTTGTCTTGGACTAGGTTTTGATAATTCATTCTGTGTGGACGGTTTAGCGAATTATGTATTTCAATTATCTCTGAGTTTCCATATGTTAGACTCGGTTCCTGAATGTGTTAGGTCGATTTATTTGGAGGATATTTGTGGTGTTTCTTATCCACAAAGTGTCAGACTTTGAACTGGTGATTGATTAATAAATTTAGGGCTTTGCCTTGTTTATGACAAAAAAAAAACGGATTGTTCTTTTGCAGTCAAACCGGTTTGTCTTAACACATACTAAACCATATCGGTTCTGTGAAAAAATTACAAACGATTGTTGTCTTTTTTTTTGGTCAATAATTTGATTATCTACAAGTCTACGAGCTTAATCCACAGTCAAACTTTATGAACCTTATTATGTAGAACAAACACAGCTTTTTATAGCTAAATTCGGATTGAAAATTGAGTAGATTTGACACTCAAATCACTTATTTTTATTTTTTATTTTTTTAGCATATATATTACTTCAATTTATCAATCCAAGAAAAAGGCATTGTTTACATAAGCACAATCTCTAGATAAACTTCGAACACTTCTAGTTAACCAGTCCACCTTATGGTTGAGACTATGCAGTATCTTATGAAGAGAGAAGTTGTTTGAGAGTCTTCTAAGTCTTTCAAAGTCTTCCAGGTACTGAGAGAAAGCAGGTCACTCGTCTGGGCTCGCCACCTTCTTCAAAATCTCCGCACAATCTGTAGCACAATGAACATCTGTAATATCTAGCTCCAATAGAGACTCCATAACTCAAAGTATCGCTTCAAATTCGGTATGGAGAGGTGATAAACAACAAAATACTTCTTTGGCTCCCATACTGACTTCTCCCGACAATCAATCACTTATTAAAAGTTATTTCCAGATTTTATTTTTTTTAATAGTTTAATTATGATTTTTTTTGATTAAATAATTTGACGTTGTATACTTCCATTTAAGAATTAGATTTTATTTCTTGTCAAATTTTCATAATATGTCTGACTAGCGGCAAATTATGCCATTACGCAGACGTTTGTGTTCTGGCTGGTGTCGATACCTTCGTGTTTTACTTAATGAGGTATATCACAGGATTCGCTTTCTAGGAAATTATGTTCTCTGCTCTATCAGTTTGTTGGTTTGTGTTTTTTAATCGATTTATTTGTTTCTATAGTAGCTAGGTTTATGTTGTTGTATGTTTTAATTGTGAACTATTGAGCCGTTCTTCGGGTTTTAATAACAGAAAAAAATTAAATTTTTGTCTTTCTGATTAATTTCAATCACAATCTAGGAATTTAAACTTGAACATGAATAAGATCGAAAATATCAACCAAAAAAAAATGATTATTGCCAATTCCGTGTAAAACCATTTCAACTTGACGAGACTTTTACGTGCAAAGCTTTCTTTTGCTCTTTGTAATTTGTTTAGTTCGGTTGGATAAAATCATAAACCGAACTCAAATCTCAGTCTTATTTATATCAACCACTGCTTAAACCGATTGTTAATTGTTTCCCAAAGTTATTTTTGAATGAATATCATTTTTTTTTTTGCTTAATAAAAAACAAGATTTGCATGCATACATCTAAATTTATATGTAATAACGGCTATGTAATTAAAGGCTCAAAAATCCTTAAAAAGTAAACGAAAGAACAACGAAAACAGTGAAACAAAGAAGAGAATAATCTAGATAACATAATTCTAACTATATATTTCATGAATTTGTCAATGGTTATACAATAATTAACACTGTAATATGATTAGTAAAATGGATCTAAAAAATGAAACAAAAAGCTTCAGAAATTCACATGTAACCATGAATCATTGGCATTAAGAAGATTGGAAGAAAATGCGATCAAAAGGTTGAGAGGAATGAAGCCTGGTCCGAGAATCATTTAAAGTGAAATTGAATTACTCTTGATGACCTCGAGCCAAACAACATTCCTCTGAACCCTAAATAGCTTCACAGACACTAAGAAGAAGAAGATGAAGAAACCATGTGATGATGAAGTTTATGTAAGAAGAAGAAGAGGAAGAGACAATGGCAATGAGACCAAAGTAGTTTCTTCTATTTATAAAGAGGACAAAAGATCTAAACCCTAGATTTTACTTTTGCATTTTCTTACATTGATTTAGTAATTTTGGTTTAATTGTTTTCTGATTAATTTTGGTTATTGTCATTATTTGGTGTGTATACTGTTTCCTAAATAGTATTTTTACAGTGTATAATCCATATTATGGTAAAATCCGACATACTCCAAGTTAGTACATTCAAAGTTTAAACCATTTCCATGTTTTAATTCAATTATTCTTTTGTTTTTTAATTGTTTTTCTTGTATATATATTTATTTAATTACAGTCATTTCCGAGGCCAACAACAATCTTCCTCTTATTTAAAATCTCTGTCAAGTCCCCAAAAACTAAATCTGCAGATCTTATAACATATTTATGTGTATATATTTTTGTATATCAAGTGTTTGAGTGTTTGTAACTAGACTTTACCAAATTCAAAGTAATTACAATAGCATTATAATGTAATTTATTTTGAGAAATTTTGTTGTACTTTGTAGACACACAAACACCTATAGATACATATATAAAGGTAGATGTTAAAAAAAAAACATATATAAAGGTAAAATGTGTATATAAATATGAGTAATGTATTGAATGCAAGACAAGTACCTTTGTCCTGATTTATTATTGCCTTATTATTACTTTTGAATTCACCTCAACGACTTTTTCTTTTCTTATAGAGGTTTTGTTTTTATTGAAATAGTCCTCAACGACGTACAATTTTGTTGTCTCTTTAGTTATAAATTAAAGTAGTTGTACGCTTTTATAATTTTTAGAAGAAAAGAAATTTCTACTATTTTGAAAAGTAAATGATTAAAATAATAATGCAAGTGACTTTTAATCTAGTGGCAGACGATAAGTCCACATAAGACATGCACACTTGCACAACCAGAGATCGAGTCTCACCGCTTACATTATGTAGGAATTTGGCTAATAGGCCGGCTTGTTGTGGTCCAACGTTGAAAAAAAAGAAAAATAATAATTTATTGTTAACTAACAATCAAAATAACAATAATACTCTTTCATGCCATATTTCACATGTTTTGTGGATTAATCTTGGAAATCATCAAAATATGTTTCTGGATTCAGATAATACTGTTTTCCGAATGATATAGAAAAAATTTGTATGAGAGTTCCAAGAATAAGAAAAAGTTTTTCAGCACTGCAATCTAAAGTCAAAACTTTTTTGTAGGCAAAAATTCTAAAGATAATGTCTAATTCACAAGAATGGTCAGTGTTGGAATTGTTCCTTAAATTGGGCTTTTGGTTAAGACTAAATATGCAAATGTTTAAGTCCAATAAGAAGCCCATGAATTCTTATGAACAATAAACGCTTGGATTAATAAGATTAGTTGTTAATATAAGTAACAAAAGGAAAAAAACGAGATGAATTGATAGTTTGTAAAACCAGATCATCTTCTCTGTAATCCTTTTTCGGAGTTTTTGTAGGTTCATCTTTAATTCTATTCTTTGTTGAGTATTTTACCTCATCACTTTCCATCGAAAATTTTTTCACGGAGATTTGGTAACTTGTTCTCTCAAGTGCAGAAGTTTACTTCCGCTATACAATTTTCGTTTCTTTGTATTTTATTTCAGTTCCAACAATCAGTTTTCTCCTTACACTTTTAGGACTTGTCAAAATTAAAGAGTTTGTTTTGTTTTTTTCTCCTAATCTATTTGTCCTTTCGTTGATTCACAAAGCAAATCCTCTTCTTTGTATTATTATGAGAGGAATGACTTAATAGTTCTCTTACTTTTTCAATGAAATTAAAAGTTGATAAAAAAAATTTACTCGAGCTCGGGTAACGTGTGTTTACATTTCCATGCAATATAGGTACAAGAAAATAATATAAATATCTAAGAAACTTTATAGAGTTCAACGATTAGTCAACCGGTTAAGCTCAAACCACCAATTGACCCATTTTACGTACTTGTCTATTAAATGACTTTGGTTATTTAGGGTACGCCTGATAAGGTCAGGAGAAACACCGAAGAACACGTCACAACAAACCAAAGAGATAAAAATGGAACAAAAAGATCTGAATCGTCCATTCCAAATTCAATCGGACGGTTGATATGAAAGTTACCTGGGAACCGGACATGTCGGTGTCAGCGGAAACCAAGCAACAGTAACCGAGAAAAACAGCCCGGTTTACGAGGGACTAACAAAGCTGGTCTCTTTTTCACTGACTGCTTACGTCGATCCGGTCCCATTACTTTGACAAAGTACAACACCAAATTAACCTCATATTATGATTTGTTTTTGCTTTTAACAACAGAGGATCTAGAGTTTAAGAATAAGTCTTAATCCATGAAAGTTCTGTGTTATGAAATCTGAATTCTGGATTTTTGTCATAAGGAAATTTCTTGATTTGTTTTGTTCTGTCACTGTTGTTTTATCCTTTCCATGAACTCAATAGGCTAACAAATTTCATGAGATATCGTCAAAGAAATATAAAGTTAATAAAAGAAAATTAAAAATTCCTTAGATATAATTTGTGAAAAAATTAATTTAAGAGAAAATACACCATATTTTTTTTTTGTGAAAAAATATTTTTTTGTTGAATGGTTAAATATTCAATTATGCAATTTCTTTGCCATATTTTGATTTAAAATAGTTACTTGATCCTATAGAGTTTGAGATTTGAAAAAAATTGTGTTATGAATCAGGTTTTATCGATGTAATTGTTGATAAAAGTATATTTGTGGGTAGTTTTAAGGCAAAAGAATTCTAGCACTGTCATGGGGGAAAATGTGCATATACAAAATTGAGGGTAAAAAGGTGTAACCAACAAAAAAAAAGAGGGCTTAGGTAAACATTTACAATTTCTAACGACTTCGCACAAAACGACGACGTAACGTTACTTCAAAACATAGCAAGTAAAAACAGAGCAGAGACTGTCTCCATAATCATCATCATCATTATCATTCCGCAGTAACCAAATCATATACAAAATACAAGTAGTTATATGTTAAGTTTTATCTATTACCCAAATCAAGTTGTGTGTTTATCTTCGTTTTTCCCACCTGTTTCAATACAATTAGCAGCTTGAAAATACTTTCTAAGTTTATGTTCTATAATGCAAGTTTTGTTTCCCTTTTTAGATCCTTCATCTAACTGTTGATAATCGGATAGATTCATGATCAATGGTAGATTCTTCTTCACCCCAAGTAGCTGGTAAAGTCGGAAGCAACAGTTCTTCTTTGTTTCTAACTTCTTCAAGTTGTTCCCATTCAATCCATTTCTCAGCTAAATCACCAGTCCCTTTAAGCATTTTAACGACTTCTGACATCGCTGGTCTTTCTTCTGGTAAGCCTTGTGTACATAGAAGAGCCACTTGAACAATGGTTTCAACTTCTTTAGAGTCATATGTAGTCAAATTGTTATCAACAATGTCTCTGAGTCTTTGTTCCCTAAGCAACTTCTTTATCTAATTCATACAAATCCAAAGGTTAGTTTCATTCTTTATCAGACAGGTTTAAGAGAATTCAAGTCTTACATGATCAAGCAAGAGAATGTTTTCTTCCTCTTCTAACCGCGAAAAATCGATTGCACGTTGACCAGTAACGAGTTCAAGAAGTGTTATACCATAACCAAAAACATCAGTTTTTTCTGATGATTTTCCTGTGCAGAGGTACTCTGGTGCAATGTGACCCATTGTACCTCGGACTTGTGTTGTGACATGAGTCAGTGATGTGTCTACTAACTTAGCTAAACCAAAATCTCCAAGAACAGGCTCAAAATTGTTGTCTAGAAGTATGTTTGCAGCTTTGAGATCGCGGTGTATGATCTTTGGATTACAATGTTCATGTAAATACTCTAAACCATGAGCTGAACCAAAAGCTACACGCTTCCTTGTTGGCCAGTCTAATCCTTCCTCTCCAGATTTCAAATCTACAATGTCACATTTGCAAATTCTCATAAACAAAGCTGTTATTTCAGTTGCAGAGCTTATAAATAAGCTGAATACAATACAAGTACCTCTTAGTCGATATGCGACACTAAGATTCTCCATGTATGGATAAACAAGGATTCTCTCAGAGGAAGTTGTGCAGAAGCCAATAAGGCGTAAGAGATTCTTGTGAACTGCAACACTTATGAGCTGAATCTCTCTTTGGAAAGCAGCTTCTCCTCCAGGACTAAAGTAATCTGCAAGTCGTTTTACTGCAACTTTTGTTTTGTCTGGAAGCAAACCTCTGTAGACTTTTCCAAATCCTCCTTGTCCGATCAAATTTCTCTCATTGAAACTATCTGTTGCGAGTTGGATTTCACGTAAAGAGAATCTTTTAAGCTGTCCAAATGAAATCTTCCTGTCATCTTCACCTGCAATTTTTCAAGTTTTGTGTTAAGAGTTCATAGTGATCAAATGAGATATTTGATAAGAAATATATGTAAAATTACCAGCTACATCGAAAAATATGTCGCATTTGGTTCTGCGAAGCCGATGGTGGTGGTACATGACCATAGCTCCAAGGAATAAGATTACAGAAGCAACACAACTTGCAGTTAAAGTGATGTCTCTTAGTTTCTTCTTGGAGGATGTGACTGAACATAAAGCAACTAAGTTAAGTCTGTTCTGTTAGTATGTGAAATGGATGAAGAAGAAAGAAGTAAGAACCTGGAAGACGAGCATTCGAAGAACAAGGCTGATTCAAGCTTTTACCACATATAAGCTGAGTTCCTGAAAAACTGTAAGAAGAAAACACAACAGGTGATTACAGTACTGATTAGTCAATGTGACTAATTTAGTAGATGAGGTTCTTTTTACTCGAACGTTGGGATTGAGAAGAGTTGTGTTGGGATGCTTCCTGTTATATTATTGTTTGAAAGATCCCTGTGAATCAAATTTCATTGTTTGATCTTAGCCAACAAAAACTAACAGAATCACATTTTAAAGATGGTTCATAAGAGTTTCTCGTTGGACTTACAAGTGCTTTAGATTCGAGAGCTGTCTCCAGCTTGCAGGTATTGAGCCACTGAAACTGTTCACTGATAGGTTTAAAGTCTGTAGATTAACCATATCCCCAAGATAATCTGGTAAATCACCATATAAACTATTGTTCTGTAACTCTCTGCATTTGAAAGCATCAAGAACAATATTAATGACTAATGGAACCTATAAACAATCTTGTATCAGAAATGGTTATGTGATCTCTTACAATGTTACTAAGAACTTCAGCTTTGTAATAGCTGGTGAGAGTGTTCCAGTGAATCCAATTGAGGCAAGATTTCTACAGATAGATGCAGAAAAAGTTTTCAATATAAAGCGAAATCTCAGTAACTTAAAACTTGAGAATTGATCTTGTGAGTTCTTACAAAGCCACAACACTCTGGTCTCTACAGGTGACATAAGACCAACTATAGCAAGCGCTCACGAAATCGCGCGTCCATTTCAGACGATTTCTTGAATCGTTAAGTGAATTTCTGATCTGCAACAAAGCTCCTCCTAGCAAATGAACACGAAGCAAACCAGTAAATACCATAAGATCATTGATTCTTAAACATACACTAATTATATATATATATATACCTTCGATATCTGGTTGAGTTGTTGAAGAAGTGAGTCCCAATAAAGTTAAGACCATGAAGCATAGTAAGATCTTCTTCCATGGAGAGGAATCTCGTTGAGTTCTTAGAGGATTACGAAAACTTTCACCATTCCCTGCAGTTCATCAATATAAGAATTGTTATATAGCTAAAATCAATCAAACTCACTTCAAAAAGCTTTTTTCCATTTTTTTGCAGAATCTATAGTTTTGACTGCATCACACATGATTATCAATGGAGAAAGTTTGATTGTTTTACAAGAAACACATAAACCTTATGATCAAACAATGTTAACTAAACATAAATAATCAAATACAAGAAAAGGTCTAGTTATGTAACAACTTTGACTGTTATTTATGTGAAACATCATCAGATCAATCAATAACTTCTGCATCAGAGGTCATTTGAGCCCAAAACAGTTAAGAAAATGAAAGCTTATGAGCATCAAGAACAACAGATTCATAGTATACATGAAAGTGTAAGAGAAAACAAAGCTTATAGTTATAACAACCTGAGTGAGCCATAGAAGCTGAAACACTCTAAACAGAAGAGAACAAAAGCATGAATTGAGAAGAGAAATGGAAGATTTTGTATAATAATGATGAAGCCAATAAGAGCAACAATAATGAGAGAAAATAACGTCTAAAGAAGAAGACTTTTTTAGAAGTTAGTGGCCATTAATGGACCCACAAAAGGTATTTTTTCATATTTTTATCTCTATGATGTTAAAAGAACAAGAAGAAATGCTGCTTTGAGGGAAAGAGAATCCCACTAAGTTGAAACATCTTTGATTTCTTAATGGACTTGTTTTCTATATTGAATTCTTTATTTTGGGTGATCTTTTTTTGCAAGTGTGTGACTTGGATGTGTATGGCTCTTAAAGGTGAAATAAATGTGAAAAAAGGAGAAAATATGATGAAGAATGATTTGAATGGATGAGTAATTTAAACAAGCCAATGAGTTAATTAAGAACTTAATTATGTTTGGGAAAATGGCTTATGCTTTTGGAAGAGACAGAAGCATGTGTAAGAAGGTTCCACTTTTTCAGGATTATATTCCAACATTATGGATGATGGTAATGCAAAAAGGCATTTTTGTTTATATTCTTCTCATCTCTAACCATCAAAAATGAGAGTTATAAATATTATATATATTTTGAACAAAATTACTCATGGAAATCTTATGTATAAACAAATTTAATATCATAAAACGAAAATATGTTTAGAAAAAGTTAGATTTGCAAAGTGTCTTTGGTTAAATATCCACTATTTTCTATAAATTTTGTTTTCACCATATTTCTATTCCGAAAATCTCATAACTTTTGATTTGAAATTTATGATTTTTTTGTCAATATCCGATTTATATTCAAACTCACCCTTAAAATTTTTAATAATATCACGTTGGATTACGCGATTTCATAAAATCAAAACAAATCAAAGTTGGATGAAAATACAATTAAAGTATATTTAACCAAAAGTCTTCCTCTTTTTTCTGTCAACACTGGATCACAACTGATCGATCTATTATCCAAGTTCATATATAATGTAGGCAGTGGAACTCGATCCCTATATGTAAGATAGTGTATGTATGCAATGAACTTATCACCTGCCACTAGACCAAAGTCACTTCACAAAATCTTTCTCTCATGTTTAGATTATATATGTATCAAAAATCTGAAAACATTCTTGGCTAAAATTGAATTACATTCATATGAATTATGAAAAAGGAATATAAGAAAAAAATCAGATATTTCAAAGGAAAATTAGGTAAAAAACATGAAAGAAAACATGATGTGATGAAGAAGCAGAGTAAGAATATTATAGGGAATAATGCAATCAATGTTAATATGCTTGAATATGTTCTTATGCTCATCTCTTTATATATTATCACATCATTCTTCACCATATTTGAGTGAGACTTTTGTTCCATCAACAAAAATCTGATCATCGTCGCATTCTACAACGTACATTTTAAAAGTGCATTTTTATCTACATTCCCAAATTACATAAACAAAAATACATAATTTCATTTTATTTGAAAAATTAAATTAAGAGAAATGAAAAGATAAAAACATGAGAGCCAATAAGGAAATTTGAAGATCATTATTTTTCATCAACACAAATCACATTTAAAAATATGTAAAATATTATTGTAATTCAGGATAAAAAAGCATTCAACTTTTACATAACCACTTTAAACATTCTATTTAGGTTTATTTTAGATTTAAATAGTAAACTTTTGTTAACTAAGCAAAATTATATTCGTCGTAAAACAATTTAACATAAATTATGGATGTAATTGTTTCTGTTGTTCTAGAAAGCAAAAAAAATATTTAGAGTATTAAAATAAAATCAATCATGTTTTAGATTTATTTTTGATTCTCATTATTCTAGAAATCCAATTTTAACCAATAACAAAAATTTATGAAAGGTACAAATTAAAATCATATAACAAAAAAAATTATAAGCAAAATACATACAACAAAAAAATCTATAACAAAAATATATACAACCTAAATCCTAGAAAAAAATCTCAAAACTACAATAATTACTAATTAGGCCTATCATTCTGTTCATTTCCTTTAACAAAATTTAGTATTAGTGATTTAATGGAGTTTATAATTTGTGTTAACAGGGTTAATAATTTCTATTAAGTTAATAAATGATGAATCTAATTCAGTCAACAAAGCCAAAAAAATAGGTGGTTCAGTTGGTTTATTTCTCATTTAGTTAGACAATATATGGTGAATTCGAATTTCACCCGGTTCTAATTAGAAAATTTAGGCTGTGAATCAGACATCGTCGATCCAATAGTTACTTGTTGATAAAAAAACTTTCAGTCAACAAAAATATACTATTTGAATTTATAATGAATATAAATAAAAGCATTTAAAGTAGTTATGTAAAAATTGAATATTTTTTTACCACAAAAAATATGTGGTTCAATTGGCTTGTTCTAGATTTAGTTAGATACGAAATGATGAGTTCAAATCTCACACTTTTTTATTTGCAGAATTTAGGTTATGAATCGGATCTTATCGATCTAATAGTTATTTGTTAGAAATAAACGAATGTTTTTCAATTTTTTCGTAATATTAGGGATTAAAATTGACATTTTTCTCTTGCATATTTATTTTTGTTGCGAGCATTAATAGCTGATTATCAGACCCGCGAAACGCGACCGCTAAATATTCGAAAACTTTCGTATGAAATTGACGAAATAACCCTTGCGAATTGTATATGAGCGACACGTGTCTTAGATGTGACGTGAGGGTATAATAGGGAAAGCAAAACTAAAGAAAGTTCGCGTCTTTGCTGATTGGTTAAAAAACACTAATCCGAAATCCTTGAGAATCTGTCAGCTAATTATCTGCTAATGTCCCCACCTCGAATTTGATACCTTTCAGTTCCTTTCTTGCTCCGTCGTCATTAGATTACTCTGAGTAGCGAATCGAGAGCGCGACAGCGAGAGATATGGATGCACCGATAATTGTGGAGGATGATGAGGAAGAGAAGGAGTGCGAAGATTGGTGCTTCATCTGCAAAGATGGTGGAAACCTAATGCTCTGTGACGACAAGTGAGTTTCTCTCTCTGTTCTCTACTCGTCTTTTGAACTAGAGATTTTGAAGGCTTACTAACCAGAGAAATGTAGGTGTTAGTGAAATTCTGGTGAAGGAAAAACATAATGCTGATGTTGTTTGTGTAGAGGGTTAGTGAATTTTCTTTCGCTTTGCATGTTCTGGGTTTTTTGTTGACGAAGGGTGTTTACGTCTTTAAGTATTGCTACCAAGATTCTTCAATTTAAAGGATGGATTTTATATTAATATAATGAAGAGGTGAACAAGTATCAGTATATCGTTTCTTTTGCTTGTCACAGTGAAAAAGTAAGAATTGTTTTTGACTTCTCGCTAGGAAAGTTCTTCTTTTTCAGTGGAGTTGTGGTTAGGGGATATGGTTTTGGAGTAATCCATGGCAAACAGTTGATTGAAGCTATAGAGAATAGTTACTGATGATTGTTCAAATTCATGACTGAAGGAGAACCATTGTGCTCCATTCTTAAATGAAAATGTATAAATGTCATTTTTCTTTAGGTAATTTGTTACAAGCTTAGGTACCAAATCGACCATTTGAGATCTACTAAAATTGCATCAGATTGGTAATGTAAGATCTGCATGCAAATTAGCAATTTCATTGTGAAAAGATAGTCAAGATGAATATTAAAGCTGTTTCAGTTGTGACATCTAGTTAAAATGAATGCGTCTCCTCACTGTGGTTGCTTATTTCAGGGACTGTCCAAAAGTTTATCATGAAAGTTGCGTTGAGAAGGAGAGCCCAGTAAGAATGACTGGAGACTCGTTAATCTGTCGTAAGTGCTAAAGTTTCTCGACATACATATATATATGTATATATTCATTGCGATATTTTACCATTTTGAAGTAGCATGCTTTCATTGAATTGTGAACTAGCTTCCGTTAATGGTCTCCTTTTGATAAGTTGAATTTTTTATATCTGAAAATGTAGAGACATTGGAGGCTTTAGTTTGCAGTGTGTAGATTTCTTGACTTTTCCCAGTTATTTAGGAGTGATGAGTAGCATCCTATAGCATCTAACAAGAATAGAGTTTGGGGTTTTTAGAAAAATTTATCTCCTTGTGTGAGTAGCTTAATAGTTGTTTAAACCTATTGAAGTTGTTGGTAATTTGTACAAGCTTTAAATCAATTTATTCTATAACTTCGAGTACAGTATCAAATCTATATGTTTGAAAAGTAATGTCTTACCTTGTTAGGCTAATTGGGTCTGTTAAAATTTCTGAGTATAGAGGGGAACATTTATTTGGATGTTCATATTTGCAGTCAGAAACCTACTGTATCTGTCTTGCTTGTTTGCTCAATGTTGAATTCTAAATGTTCAATTTTCAGCGTGGCACAAATGCTACTTGTGTAGCAAGAGACCGAAGCTATGGTGCCTTTGTTGCCCACATGCTCTGTGTGAAGGCTGTATTACTCATGCTGAGTTTATTCACCTTAAAGAGAATAAAGGGTTATGCAATCAATGCCAAGAGTATGTCTTTGCTATAGAAGAGATTCAAACATATGATCCTGCGGGGGTATGTTTCAAACTGCTGTAGCCATATCAATATATGTCCTATTGTTTCCTTTTTACTCAATTTTAAATAGTAGTCTCTAACCTTGAATTTTGGTAGTCATCTGTACAAAGAGGGTTTTATGGCCTCATGAAACAAAAATGAGCAGAAATTTGGAAAAGACTTAGCAAACAACTCAACAAATTTCAGTTAGAAGACTTGGTTAGGCTTCTCCTAGGAACAGTTAGATGAATGCACACCACATTTGGTATGTCTTTAGCGAATTGAATGAAATATATGTGCATTAGAACTTGTAGTATCTTATGTTGTAAATTCTTAACTAAAATGTGATACACAGATATATTAACTACTATATGTGTATCCCCAAAGCTTTTCTTGAACTTTTTGCATGCTCATTTTACCAGAAATTTCCTAAGTAAGGGAGTTGAGATGACAATTAATCTACATAACATTTCCTTGCTCGTTGGCAGGATAAGGTTGACTTGACTGATCCGAATACATTTGAGTGTCTGTTTCTTGAATATTGGGAAATAGTAAAAAAACAAGAAGGCATAACTTTTGACGATGTCCGCGATGTCTGTACTCCAAAGTTACAAAGGAAAGGTATCAAGTTAAGGTACGAGGATGATCCCAAATTTTTGCCTAGTGATGCCCATAAACCGAAAACAGGAAAGAAAAGCATCAAGCGGAAGCACAAAGAAGATCCCAACTTTTCACTATCTAACTATGCAGTTGAGGATGCAGAAGGTTATAAGACGGTGGGCAAAACAAAGACAATGGAGTTTATCAGATGGGGTTCGAAGCCCCTCATTGATTTCCTAACATCCATAGGGGAAGATACCAGAGATGCAATGTCACAACATAGTGTGGAGTCAGTTATCCGCAGGTACATACGTGAGAAAAACCTGCTCGACCTTGAAAATAAGAAGAAAGTTCGTTGTGACGAGAAGCTGTATTCAATCTTCAGGAAGAAGTTTGTTAATCACAAAAGGATTTATACACTTTTAAATGCTCACTTAAAAGAGAATCTTGATCAGATGGAGTATCTCACATCTTTAGAACATGGCTTCGGTGGAAAGAATGAAAAGGTTTTAGTGCCGTGCAAGAAGGAAAAGATAGATAGGTCAGATGAGAAAACTTGTGAAAAGGAAGTGAAACCTAAAATGAGGGCAACTGGTTTTGCCATGATCAATGCAGATAATATAAAGCTTGTTTATCTACGTAAGAGCTTAGTCGTAGAGTTACTGAAGCAGAAGGAGAGCTTTGGGGACAAAGTGGTGGGAAGCTTTGTGAAAGTGAAGAATGACCCTAGGGACTTGATGGCGTACCAGATCTTGGAGGTTACAGGTAACCAACTTATTTGTTACATGGCAGCTTATTTGACATTGGGACACTGTCAAATTTCCATAACTAATCGCCGAATTTCTCATCAATGACATGATCACTGCATCCCTATCATTGTAAACCTGCTCTTTTTTCTTTTTTTTTCCCTTTTCTGTAGGCATTAAAACTGTCAATGACCAGCATGAGGGCGTGCTTCTTCATGTTGCTGGTATGGCAAGTGATGTTAGCATTTCCAAGTTGGAGGATTCTGACATAAGCGAGGTGAATTATGTCTAAAATTAAACTCATATTTTACCATTATCATTTACTTCAGTTTGCTGCAAGCACTGAGGAAGTATCTTTATAATATCCATCCTAGGTGACAAATTACTATGTCTGTTTCTATCTCTTTGTATTTATTGTTTTTCTAAGGCGGTGTTCTGGTATAAATGGGTGGGATGGATTTTTTTATTTGGCGGTTAAAAACCTTCCTGAAAAGCTATAATCTCCACTTTCCTTTTCAGGAAGAGATTAAAGATTTGAAGCAAAAAGTAATGAATGGCCTTCTGAGACAGCCAACTGTTGTAAGTTGTTAAAGCAATCTAATTTCTGTATATCTCAAGATATGGTTCTCTGTTTCCAGATATTACCTTTACGAATTCACTGATAAGACAGAGAAGTAACTAAACCATTTGGCATGTGCAGTCTTAAACCCAAATCATATTAGTGTCTTTCAGGAGCCAAAACTCACCAATGATTTTTTCTCTGACAGGCGGAGATGGAGCAGAAGGCTAAGGCTCTCCATGATGATATAACAAAACATGTGAGTATCTTTAAAAGTACATGAGTAAATACTTCATGTTCACAAAGGTTTCGCACTCTGTAATTTGATGCTAAGTCTCACTTTTTTGTGTAACTCACTTGGAAACCCCAGTGGATTGCCAGGCAGCTTATGGTTCTGCAGAAACGCATCAACTATGCTAATGAGAAAGGATGGAGAGCACAATATCCTTTAAGATTCTACAAAAAGTGAACATAATTTCAATCTTTTCATATGATTTCACATCATTACATTTGAACACCTTAACTCTTTCCATTTGCTTGACTTATTGTACATTAGATGAGTATCTAGAGCAGAGAGAACTTCTCGAAAAACCTTCAGAGCAGGAAAGATTATTAAGAGAAACTCCAAGGATCATCAAAGAGTTAGTGGAAATTAAACCAGAATCAGATGCATCCCCAGATAGCAGCAAACAAGGGAATATCAGCGGTCTGTCTCACGAGGCAGTGATAGATATCGACTAAACAAGATTTCTGCAGCTTCTTCAAGAGGAAGAAGATTGATGTTGTTGTACATATTATTACTATTGGTTAGAATATTGGAATGGAAGTTTTCTCTTCCATTAGAACTTAAGAAACTCGGCTAATATGTTGAAAACCTCATCTTTTTGGAACTGACTTGCCTTTGCAGAAACAAAAGGCTAAGTTTTTAGGTGGCTCTGCTAATGTTCTTTGTATGTGATCATGTATGTTACAATGACATGGCATGTTAAACATGTCATGTATGTATATGCTAGTGAACATGTCCTGCTTTTTGAGACCTTACCATTCGCTATTGACTTATTTATATAACAATTTGTCTTAATGAGAGCGATGAAGCGGAGAGAAAGTGAAAAACTTCAAGCTTAGATTCGTCTCGGATTTGTGCATGTCCATTAGGGTAACCTCGATACCCTCTCAAAAGGGAGCTCACTGTCGTTTACTTTCTTCGTCACCGTAGCATTCTCAATCGTTGACGTTTTCTCTGTCAGTATTGTGGACTTTGAAGTGTCTGCTCGAATCGGTAAGTTTCTGTGAATTCTAGTTTGAAAACAATGAATTTTCAGAGGTTGAGATGATTATAAACGAAACTGCTTTTCTTAATTATGTTGGAGAAATCGTGAAGGATTCACTTTTACCTTTTGAATCGATAGATAAAGGTAAATAATAATGTTTGCAGATTAGTTGTTCGACAAAATGTCTAAATGAAATCTGAAATAGGTTTATTTATGATTTCATTCAGTCTTTTATATTGCTTGTGCATTAAGTAACAATTGTAACGCTTAAAAGTAATTCTAGCAAAGACGTTATCTGATAATCCCAAAGGTTCTTCCTTTGTTTTGAATTCTTCATTATTTTAACTCCAGGAGATTGTAAAAAACCTCTGAAAGATGCACTTGTATCTCAAGGACATAGTTCCCGCAGCACAGAACAACATAAACACGCGTTTCATCATCCTAGATAAAGCCAAATCGCCGGTTGCAAACGGGAAGAATTGTATTGCGTTGGCGGCGGATGAAACGGCGGCGGTTCACTTACAGCTTTGGGGAGATGAGTGCGACGCTTTCGAGGCTGGTGATATCGTGAAACTCACCAATGGGATATTCTCATATGTGAGGAATTGTGGGCTTGTTCTCAGAGCTGGGAAACGCGGAAAGATGGAGAAGATGGGTGAGTTCACGATTGCGTTTGTCGAAACGCCAAATATTAGTGAGATTCAATGGAATCCTGATCCTGAGAATCCCAAACGCTATATTCAAAACGGCGTCGTTTCAGCTTTTTCCCGTATCTTCCTTCCTTTGCCTTGAATTAGATTTCTAAACACGTTAAAGCTCTTTGATCACATATTCGATTAAGTTTCTGTGTTGTTACTATGATTATAAAAACAGAATATATATATATATATGTAAAGTAAAATATTACTTATACTTATTTAAATTTTAAAATATTGTTTGCTAACATATTCATTGATAATATTTGAAGACTATAACTATCAAATATGATTAATTGGATATCCATATACGAATCAATCATTTAATTAAAAAATAAAAATTATATATATTAATAAAATTTAAAAAAATCTTTAATAATCGATGCTAATATTTTAATTGAATTCCTTAAATAGAATTGTTAATTAAAAATATCTAAAACGGATTTACGTTATTCTAAAATAGAAATTTATTTAATTTTAATTTTGAAAAATTTAGATTTTGTTATTTCATGTTTACTAAATATTATAAATTTATGGAAAATGAACAAATTTAAAATTTAAAATCCTAAATGAACGCGGGTCTAAAAACTTAAATGAATACGGGTCTAAAATCTAAAAGATAATGAGTAAAAATATAAATGACAAGAATCAAAAAAAAATTATATATGAAAATCATAATGTATCAAAACCTAAATTCTAGTTAAAAAAAATTTCAGGATGTTATTGATTTTATATATACTATTAACGTTTATATAGATACAGACAAAATATTATATACTGCATAAAAACAGAAATTAACAACTTCCTAAAAAATACATTTGGAATACAACACAAATCATCATTATATCTAAATTTTTATAATATAAGTATATATAAAATAACTGTTTTAATTAAGCACACCATATATAAATTATTAATAAATCTCATATACAAATGAAACCACATATCAAATTTCCATATTAATATATATACTATATGATTATGTCGATGTATTCAAATATATAAATCAACCGATATTATGAATAAACAAAACACAAAAAAATATACTTAGTTTAAATAAATATAAATAACTATGCATATCAACTGCAGGGGACATCATCTTGTTTAACTATAAGAACTAAGAAGAGTAAGAGTAATAAGATACATGAATTCATAATAATCTCATATAAGCTAAAGTAGCAAAAGAAAGAGAAGAAATGCAAAAAAAAAAAAAAAAAAAAAAAAAAAGAGAGAACACCTTCAGGAACCTACTTCCTGTCCTTTATTTCATTAAGAAACATAAACAATCTCAAGATCATAATATTTAGTAGAAAAATTACTTCACCACACAGATCTTGATAACTGAAGCAGCTCCAATACGGTGCAAAGCGACCACAGCATCACCATGGTTACACAGTCCTTTCTCAGTGGCTGATTTCAAAGCAGACTCAATAATCTCCTCTGTAGATTCACTATCAGTTGCTTTTGCAGATCCTTCAGCCAAAACTGGAACCAAACCTCTATATATCAAACTATGCCTCGCTGGTGACTCATCGCTGCAACTCCAGTTAAAAGTATCACTGGTGAAAACAGGAACAACCACTGATAGAATTGGAACAGCTGGTCTATACTTAGCGACCAGTTTAGCTGTTGTGCCTCCTCGGGTCAACACAATGATGAGTTTGGCTTTGGCTTTGTTTGCAGTTCGTACAGCTGATGATGCAAGACTCTCAAGTGTGCTCATTGGCAGTGGTGTTGCTCTTATCATCTCCTTGAAGATTGTTTCGTAGTCAAGTGATGATTCCGCCTCAATGCAGATTTTAGCCATTGTTTTCACTGCAATTTCAGGGTAAGCTCCTGCAGCACTTTCTCCACTAAGCATCACACAGTCCGTGCCATCAAGAACCGCGTTTGCTACATCTGTGGCTTCGGCTCGTGTTGGCCGTGGTGATTTGATCATAGACTCGAGCATTTGAGTGGCTGTGACCACTGGTTTACCTGCGAGGTTACACTTGTAGATCATCATCTTTTGAGCCAAGAAGATCTTCTCGATCGGTATCTCCATCCCAAGATCACCACGAGCAACCATGAATGCATCGGTTTCACGCAAGATCTCATCGAAATTTAGCACTCCTTCTTGGTTCTCAACCTTCAAAAAGAAACAAGAAATTCAAATCAAAATAATACCTTCAAACATATGAAATTAAGGCGTGTGCTTGTTGTACCTTAGACATCAACATTATACTCTTGGAATGTGATCCAAGTACTTTACGAACATTAACAAGATCTGAACCTTTGCGAACGAAAGAAAGAGCAATCATATCGATTTTGTTTGGAACACCCCATTTAAGAATATCTTCTACATCCTTGTCAGTCAATGTAGGGAGATCAACAACAACACCAGGGAGATTCACATTCTTTCTTTCACCTAGCATCGCTGTATTTTCACATCGACATATAACAGTCCCAGACTCTGGATCACATGACACAACAGCTAGACTTATGCTTCCATCTGCACATAGTATGGTATTTCCAGGCTTCACATCCACTGGCAGCTTTTTGTAGCTCATTGAAATCGTTTTCTCATCACCCTTGATGTCATAATCAGTGGTAATCGTGATCTCCTGACCTTCCTTTAGTTGTATAGGGTTCCCATCTTTCAAAAAACCGGTACGAATTTCAGGACCCTGTGATGCAACCAATACGATTATCAGATCAGTCACACTATAATGCCATAAGTACCAAATAAGATCTGAAGATTCCCATCTACAAATGAACAATATAAAACCTTTGTATCAAGCATAACAGCAGCGAGAATGCCGGTATTCTGCATAGCAGTGCGGAGATTATCAAGAGTCTCCTGATGATACTCATGACTTCCATGAGAGAAATTGAATCGAGCAACATTCATGCCTGCTTTTAGAAGTTTCTCAATCATTGGCACAGACCGAGAAGCAGGACCCAAAGTACAAACAATCTTAGTCTTTGGAGTCCTCCCATCATTAGGTAGCTCCTTTAGTATCCCTTCTATGTCTATGTTCGACATTTCTTCAAACCTCCAAAAACCTAATCAGACTCCTGCAATGATCGAATCATCAAAAACCTAAGATCATGATCATCACTTTCTCAAACAGAGAGATCCATCTTAAGCAAAAAGGAACAAAACCCACAAAACAAAACAGAGAATTCTACGATCACAACTAATCTAGTCCACCAAACCAACGGAAAAAATGGGATTTTTAGATTCAACAGATGAAATGAATGCTTAACGAGTGATCCAATACACGATTTATCGATTGGATCTAAAGATATTCAAAACAGAGATACAGAATGATCGGAGAAATATATATTATTGTTACCTGAAAACGCTACTTCTGTGGTGTTTATTGGAGTGTGAAAGCCGCCGGAGACTCGAATGTTAAGAAGAATGAAGAGAGTTTATAGCGACGTACGGTAATTGCCACGTCCAATTGATTATATACCCAATGAGAATTTTACATACTAAATATAAAAATAAATGATTTGCCCCTTCGAAATCCGTAGATCGCGGACTTGTTCGTTTATTTTCAAGTGTATACTAGTAGTATTCATAGAAGAATAAACTTTATTGAAAATTACGTTTTTGATAAAAATCAAAACTTTATTATTTAACATAGATCGAACATGCTAATGCCCATAGGATTAAGATTATTCTAACGGCAGATGAGAAGTATATGCTTTTGGAATTTACGAGATGTGCTATTCTTTCGAGAAGGTCTAAAGCTTTACTTTTATCCCAAAAAGGGTTTTATGACTTGGACTTTGACTTTGAGCAATTGAACAAAAAAAAAACAATTTGTTTGTTTTTTCTGTTAAAAGGTTTGCTTTGGTTTTATGTCTTGGACTTTTTGAAGGCTTAGAATTGTCTTGTTTTGAAGAAAGATGAGTTTTTTCTCATTTTTAAGCAGTCTTGACTTGTTCAACATGGATGCATCACAAGATTGAAGATACAAATACAGCACTTTGATACTTGATAATATTACATGAAGCTTAAATGAGAAAGAGCAATACTTGATCTTGTCTTGTATTTTTCTTGAGGGATTTGCTTCACATTCGTTTTGGCAGAACATACTGTGCACGCTCTTCTTGGCATAAATGCTGCAGTGAATCACCAAATAGTGGAAAACAAAATCAGATAGTGACTGTGATCTATTTTTCAAACACAAAGGTAAGGTGATGCTAGGTCCAATTTCAAACCATGAAGATAATTTATTGACTCCTAATCATTTACCTGCATTTCTTCAGGGAGTGCCTCGGCGACAGCAAGAGTGTAGCAACCAGGTGCAAACTTACCTATTAATTTTAGCAACATCATGCAATCAGCTAATCATACAAGGAAGAATCTTCAAATCTAAACCACATTTCAATTTATATTAGAGTTAGGCTTCTGAGCCACATTCTTCTAGTAACATGGGATCACATAACCCTTCTAGATGCCATCATTCATTGGAGATCTCATGGTCACTCTTTAGCATAAAAAAGAGTTGTGATGATGAACTTAACAGTTATTTCACCATCTATAATCTATCAGACTTTATTGATGTCCGAGTGAGAACATATTGATGGAAAGAAGATGCTATGATTGTTTGGAATAGTTAAAGAAAGCAATCAACATACCGATTCGTAACCACCGAGCCGCCCAGCTTCTACTTGGATCCATCACAGAGATTATACTGCAAACAATCTTAGTATCAGTAGCTAAGAAAAAGAAGGTATCAACTTACTAAAAGAAATACAATCCACTAAACTCTCTCACTTTAGTTTCTAAAAATTACTCTTAAAGCAGCAAGCTTTGGACAATTCGCACTAGTTATGTAACACAAATCCAACAAGAAAGTAAGTTCAATGAGATCTCAGGAACTAAGAAGCAACAATCTATCTAATTTCATCCTTAAACATAATCACTCTAAAGCTCGAAACTTTTCATTACTACACAGCAAAGTAAATCTTTCACTACTACACAGTACCCATTAAAATTAGGGGTAGTGACCTCCACAATTCGCTCGTGATCCTCTTCCATCTTGAAGAAAGGACAATTCTCGCAACCAGCGTCCCTGAACTGTTAAACAAAAACCCAGCTTTAAAAGTAGAAACAAATAACCCAAAAATCTTAGAAAGAGAAGAACAAAACCCTAATAGAAACAGCAAAAGACTCTGCAAAAACCTGGTCATAGGTTTTGACGAGTCGGCAACGAAGACAAGCCCTAAGCTCATGGCCAAAACTAGTCGGAATCTGAGCTGGTGCACTTCCCATATTGTTAGTTTAAGAACCAAAATTCTCAACTTTAAATCCCAAAGTCCACTCTATTGTTAGATTCTTCTTCAGTTCTTCCCAATAATTTCAACGGAGACAAACCGGGAAGGAAAACAACGCACCTCCAGAATCTCATAGACGACGAAGTCTTTTCCAATTTTCACTAATTGGGCCGTATTTAGGCTTTATATGGCCTCTTTTTTTTTGCAAAGTCTTACCAATTTGGGATTTATCTATGGCCTCATTTTTCAGTAATTGAGCCTGATTTGGGCTTTATCCATGGCCTCATATTTCAATAATTGAGCCGTAATTGGGCCTTATCTATGGCCTCTTTTTTGTATTAATTACCTTATTATGATGAGACTATGAGTCATCAAATTGGACTAATTGTGTGTAATTAGACGATTAATTAATACGATTTGTAACGTAAATTGGAACGCAATCAAAAAGACAGTACGACATGTATGCCAACGACTTCCTCCCGCCACGCGTATGACGGCGCGTGAATTTTCACTCTGTGAGTATTTGTCATTTCAATTTTGCATTTCGTCTGCGAATCGAATCTGAAAACCTCCAACGCACAGTCGCCAAAACAAATGTCTCTCTCGATGCCATCTTCTTCTTCGGCTGCTACTGTTGCTGCTACGGCGGCGTCGACATCGGGATCATCGTCTTCTTCGGCGACATCCTCCACGACCACTTCCTGGTTTTCCGGAATCGTTCGCGGTCGTGGTGACAAATCCGGCAACGGGAGGCTAGCTAAAAGCTCTTCTTCAGGCGGAAGCGGAGATTATGGTGGACCAATCAAAGGAAAGAACCAATTTCGTGGAGTTTTGTTCAAATACGGTCCCAAAGCCATACAGGTTTGCTTCGATTTCGGTTGCTTTAGAGTTACTTTGAAGCAAAAAGGAAGAAGAATCTTTGATTAAATTATCATTTCCTGATTCTGAATCTGCTTAAACTTAAGTAGCTTCTTCTGGATTTCTAAATAATTTTTTTTAAAATTGTTATTGCTTCATGACAGTTTTAGCAAACGATTGTGTCCTTCTCAAGCTTGTTTGCTAGCTTTGACTTTTTTTTTCCCTCCCAAATTGGTTCGTTGATCATGTTAATGAGAATTTGGGTGATTTAGGTCAACGTTCCAAGCCATTACAAAGACCTGGATATCAGGTTTGCATCAAGTTAGATGATTTAAATTGACCACTTATAGCAGCAATGATCAAAAATACCAAAGATGGTCATTTCTGAAGATTCAGCATGATTCTTATATACTCTTATAGAAGAATCTATATGAGGTTTTATGGCTACTAGTTTGGTTAGATTCGGGTAGAAAGCAATAGCTCTTTTGTCTATTTCACATGACTTTCAGGTTGCTTTTAAGACCGGAGAGTATAAACAACAAGTGATATTTATCGGTGGGTTAACAGACGGTCTTATAGCTACCGAGTATGTGGCTTCTCACTTTGCTCTATATCTTCCATCTTTTGGCATTAATTGTGCAGTGTTTTCTTCTTCTTCCTCCCAGTTTTTTCTGTTGATTCTTGATGCTGGTTGTCTTCCAATAACTTGTAGATTCCCTAATGAATCTCGTTTTTTCACTGTCTATTAATTGATGGAACATTCACCAAATTGGTCGTTTCAGCTACTTGGAACCTCTTGCTATTGCTTTGGATAAAGAGAAATGGTCTCTTGTTCAACTACTGATGTCGTCTTCATATTCTGGATTTGGCACTTCCAGCTTGAAACAAGTAAAGAGTTGGTTTGTTTGTCTCTTGAGATGGACTTTATCTTGCCTTGTAATATTGGTAGACTCTAGGGAAAAATTACCTATTCAGCAATTTGCTGAACAAGATTCCTTGTTCTTTTTGGTGAAGGATGCACTTGAGATCGACCAGCTAATAAGCCATCTCATCAACAAAGAGAACTCCGAGGGGGTTGTTCTGCTTGGTCATAGCACTGGATGCCAGGTGCTTGGCTATGTTCCCACATAGTTTTTGTTATGGTTCCAAAGAAAAGTTATGACAGAAACTCTTTTATTTTGGGAAATGTAACAGGACATTGTGTATTATTTGGGAACAAGTTCTGCATGCTCCCGAGCTGTCCGAGCTGCAATATTGCAGGTGCTAGTCCTAGGTTCTTTACTTGTATTTTTTTCGTTTTTCTCTTAAAGCTACACTTTATCATATGTGAAAGGCTTTTGATTTGGATCTTGTGTCGTATGCTATATGTTTGAATATTTTGTACCTTTGATGATATTGTCTATTGCAATGTCTACTTAGGCACCAGTCAGCGATAGAGAGTACAAAGCAACACTTCCTGAAACACCAGCTATGATAGACTTAGCTGCCAATATGATTAAAGAAGGTCGAGCAGAGGAGATAATGCCTAGAGAAGCTGATCCTTGCGCTCCAATCTCTGCTTATAGGTATTCATTTATTTCCGTGCACCTTAATTGCAGCCTTGACAATAGAAAGTTATGTGCAAACTTGATCTTTTGCTTGCTTCCTGCAGATACCACTCCCTCTGCGCTTACATGGGGGACGACGATATGTTTAGTTCTGACCTTAGTGATGATCAGTTGAAAACTAGACTTGGACATATGGCTAACACACCTTGTCAGGTAAAACTAACCATCATGACCACTTCCCGGCTTCCCGGTGAATATAATTGTTTGCTCTAGTTGTGGCCATTTGGGCACTGATTAGTTTCTTATATCCTCTATGTCTTGATTCTAACACAGGTGATTTTCTCCATGGGTGATGAGTATGTGCCAGATTATGTAGACAAAAAAGCTCTGGTTAATAGGTGAGGCCTTTAAACTAAAGTAACAATAAGAATCCAGGAACCACTCGAGAACTAAAGTTATCTTACTTTGTGTTCATTCGTTAAAATCGCAGCTAAACTAAGTACTACATAGAGAACTACAGATGCAAACTTTGGATCAAAATGATTGTACATGAACAAACAGATGGTTTAAAACTTTAAATTGATTTGATCTCTGTAATTACAGATTGTGTAAAGCAATGGGGGGAGCAGAGAAAGTGGAGATAGAGCATGGGAATCACTCTCTCTCCAATAGAGTTCATGAAGCTGTTCAAGCCATTGTTGGTTTTGTCAAAAGAGAAGGACCTAGTGGCTGGGATGATCCTTGGAGCTAAATCTGCCGTTTCAATTTATGTGAATGATTATTATCCAAACCTCAATCTCATGAATCAATTCACTTCTTGGCTTATTTCATAATCATTTCTGATTATACTTGGATTATATATATAAAAAATCGTTCGTTATACAATTTTAATGAAAATATCTGAATAAATAAATTGTTTTGATCTTTTGACCAAAAAAATATATAAATAAATTGTTTGATCATGAAATACACATGTCATATACACTTTGTGCAAAACTGTATGATGTCATTCTTTCTTAATCAAGAAGATAATGTCATTGTTTCTGAATATTTTATTTTGTTTTGGTCAAACATATCCTTTCCTTTTTAATTTCATTAATTATACTTATAATCTACTTAAATATGTAAAACAAGAGGTAAATTGTAATTATTTAGAGAAATATTTTTGATCAAATGGTTAAATTCATATTTATTATTGTTTTCACTAGAATTTGATTTCAAATATCGTATACTCTTACATGATATTAGTTGGAGTTTTGAGAGAGGGTTTGGACTCTTATAAGATTTTACCGATGAAAATGCAATTATTTAAAATTTTACAATAAAAGAAACATTACAATATTATGATAAATTGACTTTATAAGAAAAAAAAATTATTTATCGAAAAAGATTGAGGAATGAGGACAGAACAGAAGTCGGTACGCGCCACGCGGTTTATTGTAACCAACCAGTCACAGTTCATATAAGCTCACGCCTCACGCTAAACTCGGACTCGGCAAACCAAAAATCAAACCCCTATAATCCAAATTAAATTTGTCTCCTTTCCGGTTTTGGGATTAGATCATCTCCAAGGCAAGTTCCAGATTTTCTGGGTTCGTAAGATTTCGTTGCGTTTTTCTTTTCTTCATCGGGGAATTCTTTTTCTCGTGGTTGGTTGAATAGCTCACGGGATTGTCGATAAGAGAATAATCCTTTGAGAAAGAGTTTACGGGAGGCAATTTAACGCCATATATTCCGCCGTTCATGGCGTTATCGGTGGGATCTGCTCTTCGCATTTCCGTTCTCTTCCTCCTTGTAGCTGCAATTGTCTTAGCTTGTTATTTCCTCCCCGTTGAGAAGGTCAGTTTTCATTTGAATTCCCAAATTAGGGTTTCCAATGTGGGTTTCTGTGATGGGTTTTTGTTGGTTTTGGATTATCTCTGGAAATTCAGACAGTTTGCCTTTGAAATTCTGGTGAATGAGTTTACAATTCTGGTGATGCGCTTTTCAATCATAGCTTTGATCATATAAAAGGGGCATTTTAACCCTTTACATATAGCATATAGTTTCTGGGCAAGATGTGTTTGTGTTTGTGTTTGTGGTTATGTTTGTGTGTGCTAAATTGATTAGCAAATCTCAGAACGCCTTATCATTGGATAATGGCTTCCCTTTTATAATTTGTTGATTTGAACTATTGATTTGTCGCATTATCGAGTTATGATTCGAAACTTACTATTCCGCATTGTGTGTTTTCAGCTTTTGAAGGACTTTTTGTTATGGGTTGAAAAAGATCTAGGGCCTTGGGGACCTTTTGCCCTGTAAGTATCTCTTCTTCTTGTTTCTTCAGCTATGATTCCAATTAGAATTTTGCGTGAATTGTAGCAATGAGCTACGCTTTACTTCTCTTTCATTATGAATGATTGTCCTTGGATTTGGTGCACATAGAACTTCTGAAAATATAAGGTTTTTTTAACTTTTTCTGAATTTGTATTTTTTTTGCGCAGAGCTGTTGCATACATTCCTCTTACAGTCTTGGCTGTTCCTGCCTCGGTTCTCACGGTATATACATCAGATCTTATTTCTTTACCGTGTGATATATTACGGCTATTTTCCACTTTGAGAATCATAGGTTTGTCTATAAGCTTGTGAATTCTTATCTGGTTAAAGCTGTTATATTCAGATCGGTGGTGGCTACCTTTTTGGGCTGCCAATTGGATTTGTGGTGGACTCGGTTGGTGCTACACTTGGCTCAGGAGCAGCATTTCTCCTAGGCCGTACGGTAAACATCTCAAACTTCTTATATTGTTATTGCAGACAGACACTACTCTTTTTGTTTGGTACTTACATTGTAAATACTCTTATGCAGATTGGAAAACCTTTTGTAGTTGCAAAATTGAAGGATTATCCTCAGTTCCAATCAGTGGCAATCGCAATTAAGAAATCTGGTTTCAAGGTTTGTGCTGAGAACCAATACAAGTTTCAATTTCTTTCCTTCTTTGCGCTTACACTAATCTTTTTCTTTCTGTATACTTATGTATAGATATGTTTGCTGCTCCGGCTTGCTCCTCTTCTCCCCTTCAGCGTATTGAATTACCTCTTATCTGTAACACCAATCGCTCTGGGACCGTACTTGCTTTCATCTTGGTTAGGGATGATGGTAATCTAATCTAATCCATCTCTCCATAACCACTGTAAAATGTTTTGATTGAATGGTCAAAAGAATACAGCAGTTGATACATTGTTAACTTTGCAGCCAATAACGCTTGTCTTAGTATATGTTGGAACAACTCTAAAAGACCTTTCTGATGTGACTCACAAGTGGCGTGAATTCTCGTTAAGTCGCTGGGTAAGATCTCGAATAATTTTTAACTACCCTCTCCAGCTTCTTGTACTAACCATGTTCTGCAATATGCAGGCAATCTTGATTTCAAGCCTTGTAATATCTGGTTAGTTCAACAGTTCCTAAGATTCACAATGCGTAACCATAACACAATCTATGTGCATGAATTTGTAAATACACAAAATCACTAATGGTTCTCATTTCTGTTTCTTTGCTAGTGATATTACTGATCTGTGTGACGAAGGTGGCTAAGGACGCTCTAAGAAAAGCTTTAGCTGAGCACGAAGGAGACATGAATGGAGCACCTGCAGAGTCACCAGACCTGACTGATACTTCTGATGCAGATCAGGCTGATTTGAACGAACCTCTATTGATAAAGATAGATGCTCAACCACCTCAAAACCAAGAAAACCATAATCATTGCTAAATACATTATAACTTTGTATACTCTTTTATAACTTACAAAGCATAGGTTCTTGGGCAAAATTGAGTCGTCCGTTGATGCACAGATAACATATATATGATCAATGTAGTTTTCTTTTCTTTTCTTTGCTTTGTATAATAACATAGATTAAAAATCTTTCTTTATATTATTGTGAAGAAAGTCTGTTTCTTCGTTGGATACGATCATGTCTCTTTCATTCCGGGAATATCCGATTAACAAAAACGAGTAAAAGTTGAGAAATGACGACTTGCAGATTTTGGAATTGTGTGAGAAATTTATTGTTTTTGCTGATCAAGAAACGAGTGAAAACTTTAGACGCGTTTGACTTCTGTATTTTTTTTAATAGTGGAGATCTCAAATACTTTCTAGGCACGACGGAATGACTTTACATCCGATTTCATGTTTTTTAATACGGCTAGGTGGTCAAGACAACTTGGATCCAGGATTCTATTCATAGTTTATAACTTTATATTATGTTATTTTATTTTTTTTGTCAATAATTAGATATAAATTCGATCGACAACAAATACGACCTTAACCACTTGATCTGAAACATTTTTTTCATTCTATCATTTCCTAGGTTTTTATTATTTTTCGGAATCAAATTTCTAAAAGAAAAACTATAAAAGTAAACATTTGACTTGTAGTTATATATCTAAACTTGTGTTGATCGATTTATTAAGTAGAGATGTATAAAAAAGGAAAAATATTGGAAGTATCAAAACTCTTGAAAGACAAAAGGACAAACTTTTGAATTTTGATCTTGACTTTGTCTTGACAACTCTTTCTCTCTTTTCGCTATGGGAATCTCATTCAGCAACCGCCGTCGAGAAGACCACCACCGTCGCCGCCAAAATCACCCTCCACCACCGTATTATTACCACCACGATCATCCACAACAACCGCCGCAAAACGAGTATAACTACACCACATCAACCAATCCCACTCATCAACACATCGTTTCAACTCAACAGCTTCCTCCTCCACCGCAGATTGATTACAGACCGTATGGTCAAAACTATTATCAAAACCACTATCGCCCGCAACAACCTCCTCAGTATTTCGCTGGTTATCATTACAATGGATGGAATCAAATGATCAGACCTAGTTTTGGTCCACCTCCGATTCAGCAACCGCCTCCTCCGTATGTGGAGCATCAGAGTGCGAAGAAGGTGAAGAATGATGTCAATGTGCATAAAGATACGGTGAAGCTCGAAGTAGACGATCTCAACCCTAGTCATCATCTAGTCTCCTTCGTCTTTGATGCCCTATTCGATGGCAGGTATAAGAACTCTTCTTCTTTGCTTCGATTAGTCGAAATGAAGTTTATTTTCAGGCAATTAGAACTGGAACTGGAATGAGATTGGCTAATCAGTGAAGAGGGAACTTTTGAATCATAAAGGTTCAAACTTTAGACCAGAATTGGGACGATGTTAGTAGCTATTTAGCGTAGAGCAAACATCTAAAGGAAAGTTCTTTACTCATAATTTAACTCTATATTAGCAATTTTGGACTCAAAAAGGTTCAATTTTGGTTTTAAAACATGAAATTTAGCCTGTAGTTACATAATTGATGCAGAGTTTTTAGGGATGAGTGATGTAAAACAGTCTGTTCACATGTAACGTTGTAGTTGTTTAAAACCTTGTAATTTCTGTTTGTTTGCGTCCAACACTGGAATCAAATACTTAAGCTAGTCGCTACTGAATCAGTTGTATTAGTCTTTGTTTGTTGCATACCGAGCATAAGGCTTTGGTCTAGGGGTGATCAGTAGCACCTTCTGATTAACAACATTGGGAATCCTGAATCTGAAATCCTAAGATATTGAAGCTACTTTATTAAAATTTATCTAACAGGGAGTCTCATTATGTTCCTTGTCTCATTTTCCAGTTTCACTATCATATTTTTTGCAAAGGAGGAACCAAACTGCACAATGGTCCCGGATTTACCAGAAGCTTTCCCACCAACCAAAGTCCCATTTCAGAAAGGTTTTGGGCAGAAGTTTGTACAACCTTCAGGGACAGGAACAGACCTGGGCTTCTTTTTGCTGGATGATCTATCAAAACCATCACCAGAAGACGTGTACCCACTTGTAATATCAGCCGAGGTACTTAGCTCACCAAGTTCGGTTTCAGAGGAATCATTAGTTCATAAGCAAATCACACAAGCGGGTTTAGAGAAGACTAACGATGGATCTTTCAAAGTGAAAGTCATAAAACAGATTCTATGGATAGAAGGAGCTCGATATGAACTACGTGAGTTGTATGGAATCGATAACTCAACCACACAAGGAAATGCTGCGCAAGGCTTAGAGGATACCGCTGACAAAGAATGTGTCATATGCTTGACTGAACCTAAGGATACAGCCGTCATGCCTTGTAGACATTTGGTAAAAGCTCCCAGAAATTCTTTGCTTTCATCTAAAAACATAACCATTTTCATTTATAGATTGTCGGCAAAGTTTCATATTTGAGCAGGCAAATTCTGATATTTTTAGACTTACTCACATTTTTGCTCATGGTCTCTATAACCAGTCTATGCGAAATCTTTCCTAAGAACTTAACTTTTGGTCCAATTGTCCTTAAGACTAATCATGTTGTGTTGTCTCTTGCAGTGTTTATGCAGTGACTGCGCAAAAGAGCTGAGGTTTCAGTCAAACAAATGTCCCATTTGTCGACAACCTATAGAGGAGCTTTTAGAGATTAAAGTGGAAAGTACAGATGAACAACACTGAAAAAGAGGTTGCTTTCCTTCCACTTGAACACCAAGTTTGATACTTTTTTTCTTCTGTTTTCAGAACCCTCGAATCAAACTCTTTGGCCCTTTCTTCTTATACAAATGTGTTTTTCTCATGTCATACTACGCACATAATTTTTAGTTTCAACTTTGAAAATATGAAAAAAAAGAAACTAAAAGTCTGTAATGTGTATAGTATACTTTTAGTGGAGAAGCTTTCCCTTTGTATCTTTCTTACTTGAAACACTCATCAATCTCTTTGATATGTTATTGACTACTTTTTGCTTTGCATATCGCTTGACTATAACTTGCAAATCTCACACTATTATACGAGGTGACATATGTTTCTAGAGTTGAATTTTGGTGGAAAATATTTTCGAAAAAATGGATATTTAACCACTTAACCAAAAGAAAGTTAATGTTTGTGAAGACGACATAAATGGGAAACCTTGACAAATACTGAGAGATTCCAAAAGAAATATAAAGAGAGATGGGAACTGAAGTTAATGAAGAACATTCAAAGAAGCAAACTTCTTTTTTCTATCCTTTTTGTTTTTTGTCTATAAAAAAGGCTAAAGAAGTAAAGAAAAAGCTGATTGGAGATGGAGAATGTTTCCTATTGAAGTTAAGCCCAAAAGAAAGAATTAAGTTATTTCAAAAGAAGAAGAAAAAAGTGAAGCTGAATGAGAGTTCACTCTTTTTGACAGAATTTTCAAACTTTTGATTTGTGTAAGAGATACAAAAATCAAAAGTCTGCATTTGATTATAGTGAAGTGACCATCTTCACAAGCAAACTTATTTCTCAATATACATATTGATTCCAGGTGATTCTTCAATATCTACACACATCATATTCCTTTGATTTGACAAGCTACAATATATATTGTATTTTTTATTAAAACACAAACATAATATTATAAATAAAAAGTGTATTTTGTGAAGTTGTTAAGCTTATTTCTATTAGTTTTTTTTATCGGAGTTCGAATCTAAAGAATCGTGTATCTTCACATGTTATCATTTGGGTTTAGATGATAGATTTCTGCTATAATTTGAATTTGGTCAATCCAGTTGTTGACATATATATATATATATATATATTTTTTCTGCCCAACTTTAGATAGTAGTGATAAAAGTTTAAAATTTGAGCTATAATTGGATTTGTCAATTAATTGTTAGAAAAAAAACATAATAATATTTGAAGTGCTGAACAATGAAACCATAATAATATTTGAAGTTTTGAACAATAGAACCCTAAGTCTATGTGTTATTGTCTTTGTCTTGTTTTGGAAAATGTACACTAAATTTAAGTGAAATTTTACTCTTTTATTCACGACAATGTTCACTAGTCATACCATGATGTTTAATCAAAATCCTTACCGAACCTACTCTCATTTCATTTATATCAATCTGTCTCCATGCATTTTCCTGTATCAACATATTTGTTTTTTCATTTCTGATATTCTATTCAACTATTTTAGACCAACCTGTTTACATAGCTTTTCTCAGATTTGACCTTTATGGTCTATCAATGGATATGTTTCTAAAATAAGTTCAAGTTCAACTAACTCTACGGCTGTATTTATTAGCCACTAGCTAAACCTAACGAGACTGCTCAATCGAATTTTATACAATTAGCCACATTAGTTTTGAACTTTTGCCGACTGATCACAACTCAAGACACGACATAATGTGACATGACAAAAGCAAATAAGAACTTGTCTATAATTGGAGATTTATAAATTTTGATGTGACACTGTACTATAGTTATGAGTGTTGTTGGATTGAAGTCTACATGGTTGTATAGAATTTTAGTTTAGACTCTACAAAATATGTGTCATAAAATGGAACATATTTATGCTTGTTAATGTTTTTTGTACTAGTAAACTAGTGGTTTCTTGAAGTGATGATATATTCCAAAATTTAGTAAGAAATAACAAAACTTAGTCGACAATAATGTATCCTTATTTACACTGATTGTACCATCTCTCCATATCATAATGTGATGTCTTACAAAATTTTGTAGTTAGAAGTATTTAGGATATGCAAAAGATGAAAATATTAGTTGTTCTCGATTGTATTATTTTAAAATATCATCTGTATTCTGAGAAGTTTGTAGTTTGGTAGTATCTATAAGTGTAATTGACTGTTTCTAGTTAATGAGCTATAAATTTGACGGTATAATCTGATATTTTGGTCGTTCTATATGTTTCACTTGATATTGAAGTGTCCGACGAATTTTCATATATATAAGATTAGTCGAATCTGTCTGAATTATCTTTGTTATAAAGAAAATACGGTATGTATGGTCATACGCTAGTATATTTGATGTATATAGTGAAAAGTTGTATTGTATGTGTGCTATACAATATATATACTTATACTGTATCGTATATAGAGCTATACATTTATCTGCACCAAATTGCTCTATATCAAATATGATCATTTGGGTCAGTTGACACTTCGCATTGTCAATTTCCAATCATATAAATATAATGACCAAAAAATTAGATAATTTTTTATTATCTTCGAGGCAAAAATATAACAGTTCAAGTTCGAAAACGTATTGTGATAAGCATTGCTTAAAAAAAAAGAAAACGAATCTAAAGGAAAACGGAGTAACAGGTTGAGAGAATAAAGACAAGAATTCCAATTAATGTCATTTTGTCAATAAGAAAGAAAGATGTGACCCCATGTGAACATTAGACATTCATGTGACTCAATTTTATCATTTTTGGCAAAACGTCACCTTCATATTTTTATCGCAATAAATCACAATTTTTATTCAAATGTTGCTGCTAATTTTGGTTTTTTGTTAAAAATTTATTCAAATGTTGGTAGTTTAATTGATAATATTGAAGCTGTTTTAATGTTCTCAAATTCAAGTTTTAACAAGGCATAATTCGATAAGATTTGATTTATAACACAAGTTTATTAGCTATATATGATGTTACTAATGAGTTGGTGATGAACTTAAATGAACTAAAAGTCTATTACCAAACCAACTCGAAAACCCAACCCAATATGGATACATCTAGACCCGTTAACACCAATTTATAATATCTATTAATTAAGAGAACGCAAATGATCAAATTGGTGCGACAAAATCCAGATAAAACAGATCAATATGATAAATTGGAATTGATTTGATTTGGACCGAAAATGACTGAATTTTGAGAAGAGTTAAGGGGAATCAAAGTTAAAAGAGAAAAAGAGGCAAAAAGAAAAATTATGCATAACATAAATCGCAAAGAGAAAGAAAGAGTATAATCACTCGATTGGGAATAATTCATCTCATTTCCTTTGTCAGAAAATCAGCTTTGTAATTCGATTTAGTTTGAATCGAGAATATCAAAGCTCAACTATAAATCGTTATGTTGCTTCAACCGATCCAATCGATTGTTAGCCTAGCACTAGCACAATGGCTGATATCGGATGTGAAGAAATTAAAAGTGAAGATGTGAATTGCATCGTTAACATAATATAAAATTAAAGATTGCGTGTAAGAAAATCGTGGGATATGACTAAAAGACGTGAAGTGATTGATGCACATGCACTGCCTAATAAACGAAATTAGGGTTTATGATTTGTTTCACGTACAATGCATTTAGTTTCAGCTAATGCCTACCATCTCATTTGAATTGCTAACAACTAATTTCTTTGTCAATAATAAACACTATACTATAGATTTGAACTTAATAATATAAATTAGAACAAATCATATCATCTTCTTGCTAGTATATAAACTAAGTTAATATATTAAATTTTGATGCTGAATGCTATGCTAAAAGTTAATATAGCATAGGTGATCAAACTACCTCCCAGTCCCTACTATCTCTTGACAGAGTCGGTCTTTAACTAAAATTCACGAAACAAAGATTTTAGACGCAAAATATATTAATAATTTTAGGGACATTATTTTTTTTCAAAACTAATGATAGTGTAGTAATATTTTTGGTTGACATTCTCAATTTATATTTGCTTTTATTTTTTATTTTAGGTTTTAAATTTGTTTGGGGTAGCCGTGCTCTTGGTATTATTGTCTTTTGGCACGAGAGTTTGATTCTCTTAGTACTCTAGTGGGGACACAAAAATAGAATATCTTTATGTGTGGTTTTAAATCTGACAAAAAAAATGATTTGTCAAAAAAGTGTATTTGATCAAGTGGTTAAGTGTCACATCTGTTATCTTTTTTATCTGAATTCATTTTTTCAAAATCGTGTTTGTTCTACGTGATATTGTTAGTTGTTTGAGAAATTAACTATAAATTGAATAGTATCAATCCAACTAACAAAAAAATTATGCTTTGTCAAGGGTATTGTAATTCATTTATGTTTTAATATAACTGATGTTTGTGTAAAATTATTGCAACTTTTAATTATGACATTATCAATGCATTATTGTTGTACGTTTAACAACTTACACAATACTACTAATATTTACAATTAATGTAGTAATACACATTGATCTCTTTCGTTCTTTTTTTAATTTGAGATTATTTGTATGCATGAGTGTGCGTGATCTTTTGTTTTTTCACTTTACTAATTTGACAGATATATCATTGATTTTTTTTTCGTTTAACAATTTTTTTTAATTTTAAACAACATTAACAGTTAAAATCTTTAAAGAAAAGAAAAAGTGTAATTATAGTATTATTATAATTAAAAGCTAAAAATAAGGGGGAAGAGTGTTTCATGGCATGTTTACATTATTTAGGCTTTTGAGACAAAGTGTAATAATGATAAATGCGTAGAAGAAAAGTGTCTAAAATTAGAGAAAATAAATGTCTAATTAATTAACAACTCAATATTAATATAGAATTAATTAAGAAAAAAATAGCCGAAAACGTGATTATGTTCACTCACTCTTAAGGTTGAGGCTTTCATCATTTACCCAACCCCACATTTATTTTCCTGTTATTAATTTTTAACAACATTTTTTTAAACTTTTTTGCTAATCTTTTTTCTATTAAGAAAAACAAATAATCATTGAAAAAATAAATTCCATTCCTAAATTTCTATTAGAACATCTCCAATGATACACTAAATCATACTCCAAATTCTATATTTAGAATAAAAATATATCCAATAACACTTTATTTTTTACTCTAAAAATAAAAGTCTCTATTTTTTCCTCCAAATTTGGGGTGCTCTATTTCTTCCTCTATTTTTTAGAGTAAGATTTTTTTTTTACAAAATAATTTTTTAATTTGTAGTGTAATATTATTTTATACCTAAAAAAATTATATGATCAAAATATAGATATTACATATTGCTTAAATATGAAATTTTATTTTAAATTCATTATGATTTTACTAATCTTGTTATTAACTATTTAATATAAATGAGTAAAATATATTGATTTCAAAAATAAAGAAACATCTTAAAAATTAACAAATTTATTTAAAGTAAATAATAAAATAAACCATTGGAGCAAAAGCTCTTCTCTATTATTTGAATACGTCTCTTCCTGTATACATTTTTGACATTTTTTCATCTAGTTGGCCCCATTGTTTCAATTTTTTACTTTTACTGAATATATCAATCAAATTTTCTTTTGTCACTTAATATATCAATCAATTACTGATGAAATTTTCGGCAAAAGGCAAAAAAAGAAAAGAAAGGATAATTGGCTACAAAAACGTGTGAGCTATAAAAAATCTTAGATTGATAGATTTTTAAATCATGAAATAATGTATATATAGATAAACTACAAATAATCTTTTCCGGAATAATACAAAGTTTATGATTTTTATACACAAATTAAGAATCACATAGATTGTAATTTTTTCTCTGTAATAACATAATTATTATTTTAAAAGAGAATACTAACTGGATAAGCATTAGAATATAATTATATGCATTGATCATTAAAAATCATGGTCCGTGGTGATTTTTCTTGAAGTAAATTAAAATTTATAAATCAAGTATAGTTGTTAATAATTAAAAAACAAGCCATGCGTGAAATGATATAATTGTGAAAAATTATTAAAGAGTAGATGTAAATCGATATGGTCAATAGTTCTTTTTGAATACTTTAACCAAATAAAATAAAATAAAATTCTTAGTATCGTAGAATTAAATTAATCATGATTGAGAAGACAATCATATAAATCAAACCATAAAGATGGAAACTCTTAGGTTTTGTCTAACTTTATTCATTCTATTTTCTCTGCCATTTTTCTATATAAAACACTCCATGTTTTGAGATTGTCTTTAAAAGACTATGTGATATTTAAATATCATCTCAGGTATTTAGATGTACTGTTTGCAATTTTAGGACCATAAATCAAACACTAGTTTTAATAATTAAACACTAATCGACCTCTAGGAATGATCGAAATGTTGAAAATGTCATGATTATGTCTAATAAGTTAGCTCCTTTGATTAAAAGTAAAAAAAAATGAACTTCTTGTAGTCTCTACTGATTTTTCTTTTAAAAGATACCTAAAAAATAATTAGTTCAGTTTTAATTCATTAGTATAGAAAACAATTATAAAAATATGTATAAGAATTAATAAACAATGGTTTCATCATCTTTTTATAGTTTCAATTACGTATAAAAAATATAGTATGTGATTTTATTTGTCGCTGCGATATCGACAGTAAAAAAGTTAAATAAAAAAAATTAGTTTAACTAACAAAATAAAATGATAAAAGTAAAAATATCGACAAAATTTAATGATTGAAGAGTCGTTAGAAATAAACGACAAAAATGAAAGTGTCGGCAAAAAAAAAATGTCGCTATAGCGACAAAAGATTTGTTAGAAAATCTAGCTACAACGGTAAAATCTTTTCATTTTTTCCGGCAATTCCTTTCTTTGTCGTTTACTTGTAACATATTACGACAAGTTAAATTTTAGTCGTTTAGTTGTCGCTAACAATCGTTAAAATTTTAGTCGTTTAGTTGTTGCCAATAATCGTTAAAACTTTAGACATTTAGTTATTGCCAATAATCGTTAAAATTTTAGTCATTTAGTTGACGCCAATCGACAAAATTTTAGTCGTTTATTTGTCGCCAGCAATCGACAAAAAGACAGAGCCATTAGTTATAAGAAAAGTATGCTAAAATAGCCTTACGAATATAAAAAGATGTATCAAACCATCCATAAAAAATCGATTCTAGAATACTTTTTTGTCCGGAAATTTTGGTTATATAAGAGAAGAATGTGACAAGAGTCACCCATGGAGAAAATATCCCTACACAAGGCAACAATAATCTTTCATTATAGCAGTTAAAGGTAGTCCATAAAGAAAAGAATCCATAAGAGAAATGCATACTAACCAGAAAACAGAGCAATGAAGGATTTGAGGAAAAAAATGAGAAAAAACATTGCATAAAGACAGACTTTAAAACGGTTTCAAAACTCATATTTTATCTTTATGCATAGAGAAAGAAGACAAAACAACATTGAATGCTTCTGAATCAGAAACAAAATCAGCTTAAATTGAGGAACTAAATCGATGAATAAAGTCCATAATGCCAAAATCATTAAGCTTGACTGATTCCGATATCACACGTTAAACAACCAGTCGTTTGTTTGGACATATAGACAATGTTATCTCTAAACAATTCAGTTCAAAAACCTTTTTCAAAAAAAAAAAGAAAAAAAAAACAATTCAGTTCATTTTTATAAATGTTTATATTTACCAAAATGACATAAAATCACAAAATTCTCATCATAAAATAGCAACTAACATCGTCTACTCTCACTTCAAAGTTCAAAGTATTCTCACCAGATTATGTTGTAAAATAACTAGATTTAATTAATATTGATTTGGTTTTGTAGTTAATGTATTGCGATAAGTAAGAATCCCAAATTTTGATGTAGCAAAATTCCTAAGACCGGTTTATACGGAAGGAATAAAAAAGAGAACAACTTCACGTTTTTCATCACATTGTAACGTTAAATTAACCGGTTCATTTATAAAAACAAAAATTAATCTGAGTTTTTTTTCCTTAAACTAAATCAACAAAATTTATTGTTATAATCCAAATTCATTCTTAAAATCCATATATTTAACATTTAAATGTAGTAAGGTAGAATCGAATTTCACATACATAAACTTATTAGCTGAAGTATATGATCACCCGACTAAAAAAATCTTACAAATTAATTTAAGTTTAGTTTAATTTATTCCAATAAACAAATGTTTATTTATTTAAAGCCAAGCTTAGCCACATAAGCCGACCTAATAATTCTGATAATAATGAATTAATTTACAAACAAAAAGCAACATTCTTATAAATATTTAGGGATTTCATGAATATTCACCTATTGTTCTTAGTTCCAATTTCCAACGTTAATAAATCATATTTCATTAATCAAATTATCCAAAAATAAATTGTTTTTGTATTTTAGATGTAGAATTCATATAATTTTTTTTTAATTAAAGAATATTCATATAAATTTAGAACATACTCAACTCATCCGTTACTTTAATATCTAGCTATTAAATAATAATTATGGCAAAAAAGAAGAAGATTACAAAAATATTATTATTAAAAAATTGATTATCCCCAAAGAAGAGTACTGCACTCACTCCTGATAAATTAAATCTCTTCTCAAAAAAGAAAACGAAGTAGCAATCTTTGTTTCATCTCTCCTCTCCCTCTCTCTATTTCTCTTCCTCTCATTCTGAAATAGTTGAAGTAGAGAAGTTAATGTTCACCAAACTTACTGTAAAGTCTGAAACTTTCTTCCTTCTTCTTCTTTGCTTCATTCAAGTAAGTCTCTCTGTCTCTCTGTTTTGCTTTCTCAGTTTCTAAATTATCATATTTGTCTTCCATGGCAAATACCCATTAACAAAGCAGAGCTCTTTCCCTCATATAATGTATGTCTCCATACTCACTTTTGCTTCTTTCTTCTCAAATCCATAGCTTTACTAATGGGTTTTTGATTCTGCAGATTAAAGTTTCAAGTTTCAGAGGAGTTATCTCAGATCTATAGATTTGAATTTCGTCACAAATTCAGAAAAGATGAGTAAAGAAGAGTTTATGAAGATCCAGGTTTGTTCTTTTTTTCCATTTTTAAATGTTAATTTTGTTACAGTAATGTGAGAATTAACTCTGTTTTTTGTTTTCTGTAGACTTGTGTTCTTAAAGTGAACATTCATTGTGATGGTTGTAAGCAGAAAGTGAAGAAAATCTTACAGAAAATTGAAGGTACAAACAAAGAAAACCAAATCTTGACTTTCTGAATTTTTATTTTTCAAACCAAAGTCTTATTATTCTTTTGAGATTTTGACTAACCTCCAAAGTCTTATTTGATCATTAGGTGTTTTCAAGACAAAGATTGATGCAGAACAAGGGAAAGTGACTGTATCTGGAAACGTAGACCCTTCTGTTCTTATTAAGAAGCTTATCAAATCTGGTAAACATGCTGAAATCTGGGGAGCTCCAAAAGCAAACACCAATCAGAATCAACCCAACTTGGCCAATCAGTTTAAAGGCATGCAGATTGACCATGGAGGTAAAAGCGGTGGTGGTGGTGGAGGTGGAGGCGGTGGGAACAATAACAAAGGTCAGAAAAATGGTGGAGGCGGAGGTGGGGGTGGTGGTGGTGGAGGAGGAGGAGGAGGAGGCGGCGGTGGTGGTGGGCCACCGAAGATGGTTCTTCCACAGTTAACTCCACAACAGATGCAGCAGCTGAATCCTCAGCAACTTCAGCAGCTACAACAGCTTCAACAGATGAAAGGGTTTCAAGATCTGAAGCTTCCTCCACAGTTAAAGGGTCCAGGTGGTCCTGGTCCTGGTTCTCTTCCTCCTATAAATAAGAATCCTCCTAATCAGAAGGCCGTGAAGTTTGATGTTCCTGATGATGATGACGATGAAGATTTCAGTGATGATGAGTTTGATGATGAATTTGATGATGACGAGTTTGATGATGAGTTTGATGACCACCCACAACCTCCGGCTAATAAGATGAAACCGCCTATGATGGGTGGTGGTGGTGGACCTGGAGGTAACATGATGATGCCTAATAATATGACGCCCAACATGATGATGCCTAATAATATGACGCCCAACATGATGATGCCTAACGCTCAGCAGATGTTAAACGCTCACAAAAACGGTGGTGGTGGTCCTGGACCCGCCGGTGCTAAAATGGAAGGCAAAGGTATGCCTTTTCCTATTCAAATGGGAGGTGGTGGTGGTGGTGGTGGAGATCCCGGTGGTAAGAAGGGAGGTCCCGGTGCTGGCGGCGGAGGTAATGTGGGCAATCCAAATCAAGGTGGAGGCAAGAACGGCGGTAAAGGCGGAGGTGGTGGTGGTAATAATGGCGGCGGCCCTAATGGTAATAAAGGAGGTGGCGGAGGTCCAATGAACGGTGGTCCCAATGGTGGTAAAAAGGGTGGCGGCGGTGGTGGAGGAGGACCCATGAGTGGAGGACTCCCACCGGGTTTCCGTCAAATGGGACCTGGCGGCAATGGCGGAGGAGGACCAGGCATGAGTATGCCAATGGGTGGTCCAATGGGTAATCTACCATCAATGGGTCCAGGTCCTGGTCAAATGGGTAACAATATGCAAGCGGTTCAAGGACTACCCGCAATGGGTCCAGGTGGTGGAGGACCACCCGGAGGAGCACCACAAGGCTATTTCCAAGGCCAAGGCCCCAACGGTGGAGGCGGCGGTGGACAAGACTCAATGCCGGGAAATCCCTACTTACAACAACAGCAACAGCAACAATACTTAGCAGCCGTTATGAACCAGCAACGAGCCATGGGTAACGAAAGGTTCCAACCAATGATGTATGCTCGACCACCACCAGCTGTTAACTACATGCCACCACAACAACATCAACAACATCCTTACCCGCATCCTTACCCATATCCATACCCGTACCCGGCTCATAACCATGGTGGTGACCACTATTCTGATTACTTCAGTGATGAGAATACATCAAGCTGCAATATCATGTGAGCAACCCAAAAGAACAAGAACTAAAACTTTCCATAGTTTGTGTCTGGTCCGGTCTGTGATTATACATGGAAATTGGGTTTTTTTTCTTTTACATAATCATTGGGTTCTTATAATCCTTCTGTTTTTTTTTTATCCAATCCTAAGTTATATTAGGGTCTCTTAAATTTGTCATAGTTCTTAAGTAATTTTATAGAATCATAATATAAAATCAAAAGAATATTTTATATTGCACTATTTTGTTTTTACTTAATGAGATCCTAGAGTTCATATGTTGTTTATATATTCCCAAACTAATCAAAATAAAAGCACTTTTTATGCAAATTTTTCTCATGATATTTTTTTTGTCAAACACTGGATTATAACTGGTTGATTTATTAGCCAAATTCTTAGATAATATAAGCACCTAACTCCATGATATTTGTTTATTCTTTAATTGTCGTTATTGTATTCTTTAATGTGAACAAGTTTAGTAGATACTAAGATACCAAACCTTTCATAAAATAAAAATCGACACCGATAAGTGGTATTGACACTTTTGATTCAATATTCTTATAATAATATAAAGAAAACGTTTATTATTATTATTATTATTATTATTATTATTATTATTATTATTATTATTATTATTATTATTATTATTATTATTATTATTCTTTCTATTTTCAAACTGGCAAAAAATAATGGAGTAATGGTATTGGACTTCTGTCGACCCACTATAATTTTAGATCATTTTGTCCATTTGGTTTTTGGCTTTAATTTGTCACTTTTATTATTAGGTTTGAATTGATTTATGAAAAGAAAAAAGAGTATAAAGACAAAAGTAAACAGATCAGTCGTACTTAAATAAAATTTTAAATAAAGGAGACAACTAGGGACTAAATTGTAACAATTTAATTCAGTTATTTTCACTATATAGTAAAAACTGTAATCACCTCTACAGACATGGTTCACTGGTACTTAATCGCAAACGGGACGGTGCTCAATTCTGGTCGCAGAACCACGGTTGCGACGCAGTGTCAGCGTTTGGAAACGTTAAAGTTGATTATTAGTCTACTTAGACCAATCCAATATGTGATTCATTAGGCCGGTTTAATCTCATAACTGAAAAGTAACATATGATCCTCTATGATTATGTCGATAATTATGATCATGAATTCATAATGATGGAAGACTGCGGGACCAATATAAGTAATTTTTTTGGGTTAAAAATGTAGGTGAATTTTTGTTGTTGTCAAAAAGTAACAATTTGATCGATAAGTTCTGATTTATAATCTAATTTCTCTAAATGAAGTAAGGTGAGATTTGAACTCACCACCTCGTATTTAACTAAATGAAAGACAAACTAAATGAATTTTCTGTTTTTTGACAAATATAGGTGAATTTAAATGAATGTTTTGGGTAAATATTCAATTTATAATCTAAATTTTGAATTTTATTACACAAAAATATACTGTACTATTACTGGTTGTCCAACTCTAATAGAATTGACAAATATAAAAAAATTCATGTTTTCTCTTTTTATATATATTTTTCTGTCAATTATCAGATCCATAAATTTAAAATATATAACTCAAATCTTTCTCTCCGGTTATACAATTTTCTGGAACCGAATATTAATAGAAAAAAAAACTAGAAATATAGATATCTAATTATTTGAGTGAAAACACTACTCCTAAATTTTTTTGATATTTATCACAAAAACTAATACTCTATATTAAAAAGACTAAGAATTTGCTTCTTTAACACGTATTCTGCTTCTAATTTTTTATTAAAGTTATTTTACTGTATTTACAAAGATTCGTTTATACGGCATTGACATTATCTAGAACCAAGAAAATAGATTTACCATAATTAGACTCATTTTGTTTTCTTACAAGGTAGTAAAAATCAGACCAAAGAAAAAAAGTTGAAATGAGAAGACATGAACAGGCTGCTCGAGGTCCGACACTTGTTCATCCTTTGTTTGGTTACAGTTCTGATGTTATCCTCCGGCGAATCACTCTATTAAAATTGCATTAACCACTTTATAAAAACAAAAATCACGTTACCGGAAATCACAAAATCAACACATCTTTTTCCACTGTCTTTTCTTTTGGGTCCCATTAATTTTATTTTCTCCCTTCTTATTATTAGTCATATAGCCAAAAGCAAAATAAAAGAGTCAATTACCCGTGTTGCATTCACATAATATTACAGTAAAAATATATGGTTCTCTATTTAAAGAATCTTTATAAGTTAATTAAATTATAGGATTTTTTTAGAAACAGACAGAATTTTACCTTTTACTCTTTTTAATAAAATAAGCAAATAAACATATGAAAAATATTTTTTGTTCAAGTATTTAAATATCTAATTATATCGTTTTTCAACCTCATGTTGTCTTATATTATATTATTTATGATTTAAATTATAGATTCTATTTTACCGATCTAATTATTGAAAAAAATATATTGAATAAATATTTTTACTCAAATAACTAAATATTACTACCAAAATGAGAAAATTAATGAATTTACATAATTTATTTAGGTATAAATGTTTTTTTGAGACAAATAGAGAAAATTGAAACAAAAAATGGTTAGGGTTGTGGTGTGTAAGCAAAGGTGTGAAGCGAGATAAGCTTTGGGGGTTGAGAAGTGTCGAATAAGAGAGTTACAAGTCATCAAAAGAAATGAATAATTGAGGGTATTAACGTCTGCATCGCAGCCGTCCGATTGACGATCCGTTTTGAGATGGCGCCAAAAGAAGCTCGACTGTCTAGGACACGCCGTGGGTCCCAAACTGCCTTCTGCTTGCTCGCCCGTTACGAAACCCCGCCAACGACGAATCACGACGTCATGTTTTTTTTGGTTAACGCCGTTAAATTTCCATAATTGTCTTTTCACATTCTTTTTTTATTACTTTTTTTATCAACTTAACTCAATTTAAAAATTACTGACACCAAAAAATTGAATACATCGCAAAAATTTGATTTCTAAATAATTCTCTAACATGAAGGGCTAGGTAATCGATCTTGTAGTTGAATGCTCGCGGAATCCAGGCTAAAGAGAAAGCTCTGAAACAACTCCGAAGTCTCGAAAAATCTTCTAGGTTTGGGAAGAAACCCGGCCAGGCAGCAGGGTCTTCAATCATCTTCAGAATCTCTGAACAATCAACAAGAAACTCTACCTCCAAAATCTCGAGTGATTTAAGACAAGTCATTGCCCAGAGGAGAGCTTCGAGTTCCGCGTGGAGTGATGAAAGACTACGCCTTATGTTTTGTGTCCCAAGATTTACCCCTATAATGCCATTAGGATAACACTACCAACCTAAGCCAGTAAAGAGATCTGAATCTTTTCAAGATGCATCCACCATACATTTATACCTTGTGAACGCAAAATTGCATACTAAAGTTCGGGAAATCTTCTCATTATTCAGGTTTAGTGCCAATTCCTCCAAAAACATCGAGATTTGTTCTCCAGGTTGGGCATCTGCCCACGCTTTTGCCTCACACTCTGCTGCTTGTATTAAATTTGAGGATTATTGTCTCTGTTCTGGAACACCTTATCAATCCTTGCTTTCCATAAAAACCATAAGATCCATAGGAAACTACTATACTCTTTTGTTCTTGGAATCCTCCATAACAGATGGTCAATGTTTGCATAAATAGACGATCCAGGAAATTTTTGTCTTGCTCGGATCCTAGATAGTGCCCATGTATGAATGGATGAAGGGCATTCAAAAAGGACGTGATTAATCAGTTCCTTCTCTGCCCCACATCTATCGCACCTCTCGCACACTGTATGCCTTATGAAATTAGATTAACTTTAACCGCCATGTGCCTGGATAAGGCCTGCCAAATAAAATGTTTTATTTTTTGAGGTGCTCGTATCTTCCAAACCTGCGATTGCAGATCTTGAATATTTGGTCCAAATGATCTTGCACTGTAAGAAGTTAAGTTACATTCGGCCTAATATCCTAATTTCACTGTATAGAAACCTGGCTTGGTATAATGTCATCCAAAATGATCTGGTCTAGGCCTTTTAGGAATATGAATGGCTAGTATTAACACAACATCTTTTGCAGAGACTAATTGTTTAATTAGGGCATCCCTTCATAATCAAGTATTAGGATCAATCAGTTCTGAAACTTGTATATCCAGATAATATAGTGATCTTTCTCCACTTGTTGGTCTTGGATTATTATCAGGGATCCACGAGTCGGACCAGACCTTAATCGACTCTCCATTGCCCACCCTTTTGATGAGGCCCTTCATCACCAGGGCGCATGCGGAAATGATACTCCTCTAGCCATAAGATAGAGAATATAATCGTGTAGGCTCCAGAGGATTTGAGCCCGAAAAATACCGAGTTTGGAAAACTCGAGTAAGTAGTGAATCTGGTTTATTCAGTAATAACCATATTTGTTTAGCTAAAAGAGCGGTATTAAATTTCTCAATTGCTCTAAAACTTAAACCTCCTTCTGTTTTATGTTTGCATAACCGTGCCCACTTTGCCAAATGTATGCCTTTTGATGTTTCAGAGTTATGCCACCAGAAATCTGCAATTGCCGCATATATCTTCGAGGTTACCATTTTGGGTAGACTGTAACAGGACATCACATAAGATAGGATAGCTGTTAAAACTGACTTAATAAGTATCTCTTTCCCACCTTTCGATAGAAATTTTTCCGGCCATGAATTTATCCTTGCACTCATCTTATCTTTGACAAAAGTTGTTGCTTTCTTCTAAACCTTTCGGGAGACCTAGATAGGTTCCCATGCCACCTAAGTTTGTTATACCCAAACGTTCTTGAATCTCATGTTGTCTAATTAAGTCAACCTCCTTTCCAAATTGAATAGAGGACTTAGAAAAATTTATTTGTTGTCCTGACACTTTCTCATAATTCTTCAAAACTCCCAATATGGCATTTGTATCTTCGAGGGTCGCCTTATAGAAGAAAAAGCTATCATCCGCAAAAAGAAGATAAGACACTTTTGGAGTTTTCTTCGCAATTGCAATCCCATTCAGTCTTTTTTGATCGACCGCCTTTTTAAAATTTGCAATCAAAGCCTCCGTACATAAAATGAAAAGATACGATAAAGGGGATCCCCTTTTCTTAGACCTCTTCTCGGGTTATCTGACCTCTTGGAGTACCATTAATAAGTACAGAGTAGCAAACTTGAGATATACATAACATTATACCCTTTACCCAATTTTCGTGGAAACCAAGTTTTGTTAATAATTTCCTCATGAAACCCCATTCAATTCGGTCGTATGCTTTGCTCATATCAGTCTTAATTTTCATATAGTTTCCTCGAATTTTCTTATTTGTTTTAAGGGCATGAAACATCTCATGGGATATTTAAATATTATTAGATCTCAAACTTCCTAACACAAAGGCCGATTGTGTATCCGACACTAGATTAGGTAGAATCTTCTTCAATCTTAGACAAACAACTTTATAGATGACTTTGTAAACTACATTACAAAGACTTATAGGTCAAAACTCCATCATTCTTGTAGGTCGTGACGTCTTTGGAATTAGACATATGTTCGTACGATTTAACTTTTTTTCGAATACTCCTGTTTCTATAAAAGAGTTAACAATATTAACCAAGTCACCTTTTATAACATGCCATGCTTTTTGGAAAAATAATGGTGTCATGCCATCCGGTCCCGGAGCTTTCCCAGGATCCATCAGAAATAAAGCATTTTAACCTCCTTCATCGTCGCCTTGCTTAGGAGCATTTGATTTATAGAATCAGAGACCAAAGGTTCAATTCCGTAAAGGTTAATATCAGTTTCTGAAGTCCCATTAGATGTAAACAAACCGGTAAAATATTTAACCACTTCAGTTTTAATATCTTCATCCTGATCCATCCATTTATCATTCTCATCGTAAAGGCCAATGATTTTGTTTTTAGCCTGACGCTGTTTAGTTTAAGCGTGAAAGAATTTTGCATTCTTATCTCCTTCCTTTAGCCATTTGTTTCTACTTTTCTGTTTCAATAACATTCGTCCTCCTTATAAGCTAAATTTAAGTAATGGGCGAACTGATGTATATCAAAAGTAGGACATATATCTAAGTTTTTCATTTCCTCCAACTCTATCTTTAATTTTTCCACATTGTCTTTCCCTGGAATAATTTGTCTCTTCCTCCATCTTGAGATCTCCCTTCTGCAATTTCAAATATGATTGCCTCTCAAATTTGCGTATCGATTTCAACCCTGTTTAATGGTATTAGTCAAACTAGGCTGATCTATACATCGTTTATCAGACGGTGATCATATCCAATCATCTTAAGATATTCCATTATAGTATTTTGATACATTGTATGCCATTTTTCATTTCTGAAGGCTTTGTCTTACTTGCACCTTATGATTTCATTTTGTCAGACTCCTCTCCAAGACCATGTATTACCAATACATGGGAATTCAATAAATCCACAATTTCTCAATATAGTGTTAAAAGGGACGAAAGAGTAGATGTCGCATACGTCCTCCTTTCTTTTCATTATGTCCCGATATTTCATTGAAATCGCCAATAGTAAATCATGGTTCTTATCATTGTACCTTAAATCTTGTTATACACTCCCAAACTGACTCGCGCATATAATAATTAGGTTCACCGTAGATAAACGAGAGAAAAGATCTCTTACCCCTTAAATCTAAGAAAATGTCTATCATATTTTTGTCCTTATAATTAAGAGTCACATTGTAATTATTTGGATAATAGAGCACTAATCAACCACTTGCACCAATAGGTTCCACTGTAATCATATTATCCATGTGCAAAACGCCTAATAAATCTTCCAAAGCACGGTTTTATTTTTTTGTTTACATTAGGAATAAAAAATCATATTTGACTGCTTTATAAATATCTTTTAGATAGTTAATAGAAATAAGGGTACCAATACCGTGACAATTCCATGAAAGTACTTTAATCATAAAAATGGAAATGAAAAAGTTTATTGTAATTTGCGAGAAGTAGCACTCTCACCTCTTTTTTTACTCTTCTCAGTCCTCTTATGGGTATTGACCATCGAATTTGTGAGATTTTGTTTTTTGGAGTTAACTCCCTTCAAACTTTGTGGTGCCTTATAAGATCTTTTTTGCTCCCAATCGAAGAAGTCTGGCCAAATTTAGATTAGCTCTTCCTTACCGGTGGAAGAGGAAGTTTTTTCACCTCCTGTTTCTTCTTCCCCTTTTTCAGCAAAACTAATCGTTCCTCCTCTGTTATTGTGCCATAAACTTTGAATTTTTCCACTTCGTAGTTAATCCTGAAGGTTCGGATCCGGCATCGTCAAAATAATAGTAGATCTTTTAAATAAAATGAAAATATAATGAAACACTCTAATCCGGTTTTCCTAAAACCACCGCCAAAATATATTTTTCGGTCACTCTAATCTAATATTTTGTATATTTTGTTTCTACTTACACAACTTCTAAGAACTTAACGTATTTGGCTAGTGACTAATTTCGTCATGGACTATATGTTTGCAGGTTAAAGCGTCTCAAACAGTTTGGAGGAAGACGTAAATCTGTAAATTTTGAATTTAATTTTTAAAAAATTCTAAATTACTACATAAGAGTTGAAAATCATATCTTAGATTTTATTAGAAAATATGAAATGAAGTTAGTAGTCTTGCACTAACGTTACAAAAAATAGTTAGAGCTCGTTCAAATTCCCTAGATACCAAAAAAATGTCTTAAAAGAGGATAAAAAAGGGGCCAAGTAATTAAAAAGTTGGTAAGGTTAATAATTACAATCAGTAAAAAGGAAAGAAAGGAGCTTTGTGAATTAACGCAAATGTTCCCTAGTCGTACCATGGAAACCTGCAGACCAATCGAATTGCGGGCAAATAGTCTCCTTATTTTATCGTTTTACTATTCATTTGTTTGCTTTATCAAACTTAATTATAGGGCCTAGTTTGGTCTTTTCCATGTAGATAGATCACCGAATTTCAAAAATCTAACATAAAATAAAAACTTTCATAACCTAAACAAGTAAAAAAATGTCTATTTATTTATTTATTTAACTGAATTTGATTTTATTTAGAGAATATTATCTAAAATAGAGTTTTTGAGTTTAAAATTACATGAAATAATCTATTTTTATTTTTTATGTGAAATACTTTTTTTTCGCCAAAAGGATATTTTGAAAGTGAGCATTGTATAACATATGTTGTCTATGATAGATGTATGTATGATATTTTCTGTACGGTAGACATTGTAGTGTCTACAATGATCACGAATGATGAACTTATCTTTTTTTTAGACATTAATAGTGTAGTTTGTGTTGATATTTATCTTTTGTGAACAAAAATCATTTATGTGAACTAAGTTCGATTTTTTCAAAAAGAGATATTTTATGTAAAGAACTAAAAAATATGTATTTCAGATAATTTTATATTCAAAAAAATGTATTTCAGGTAATTTTACTTTTAATTGACAGTGTAATTTTACGCAATAGAATTGTTCGAATAATATATCGAATATTATCAATCAAATCATTACAATGAAATCCTACACGTATTTTCCCTAGTGGGTATTTTGTATGTTATACATTTATGTATATGTATCATATGATGATTCCATCCAATCTAAGATCCAAGAATCCTCATTAAGGCTCAACACGTTTACAAGTGTTACATAGGTTGAGGATGTTCTCAATGATGAAAATACTCATAAGAAACCATCAATGTTTTACACTCGACCTATTGGCATGCATGTAGAAGATCATGTTTTGTGATATGAATTTATAAAAAAATTATAAATGTGTTTGTATAATGAGAATATTAAAAAGGACATGCATCAAGTTTTAATAATGGAAACACTAAAATAAAGAGAAGGATGTGAGAGAAAGAGCGTGTGGGAAATTGAGAGCCCCGAAAAGAGATAATTGGAGAAGGAAGTGAGCTCACATGGAGAGGCTTGTTTGTGTTTCCAATGGTGTAAGAAGAGAATATTACATACCAACAAAAGTCAATTCTGTCTCATTTGCTAACTCAACCCTCTCACCCCTTTCACAGCATATCTATCGGGACACGATTCAGGAATATACCAAATATAATAAAATTATAAGACTTTACAAAATTAGGCTAAAGTCATTTTATATTAAACTTATTTATATAACAAGATAACCATAACATGTAAACCCAAAAAAATAAGATGATCATACCAAACTCGACTAATTTGACGAAATATATATTTAGATATAAAAAATTAGGTTGTCGAATTTTGTTCAATATGGTAGTTAAAATAATCCACTTAATAATTTTGGTATTAAGGGTTAGATCCTAGATAATAATAAAAAGGAATGAACTATATAACATATATCCGATTTTGTCAATTTTATACTTCATGCACAGTTTTGTAATAGCAGTGAAAATAGTAATGTTATCGTCGACTAAGATTATCTAACAGCTTAAGTACAGTTGAGGCACAATCAAAATATAGTTTTTAGGGATAGAACTTGTGGCTTCAACCTATATGTTTTATCATTTTTTTAAATTCTTCCTTAGCAGAATGCGAGAGGTTACCCTTTGATTTACCAGAAGCGGAAGAAGAATTAATAACAGGTTATCAAATTGAATATTCAGGTATCAAATTTGGTTTATTTTATGTTGATGTGGTGTGTATAAGGCCCGAGAACGACTTCACTCCAACCACTAGTCCTACCTTCGGCATCCTCCTTACGGTTAAGGTAACGATTGACAAAAATGAAAAATATAAAAGACCGAAATCTCGACATCATATTAACATATACTCTCATCATCTAAATAAATTGAAACCGATTATATAAAATATATTTAATTTTTGACAGAAATCAAAATAGAATTTCTACGAGTTTTTTTATCAATAACTTGATTAAAATTCAAACATTACATCATAATGAAAGAGTACATGAGATACAACAACCTAAGCTACGTTGAATTTGTTGAATTTCTATGAGTTTTATTATCTAAAAACCTAAGCTATTTATTTATATATATTCATATTGCGAGAATACAAGTCTCTCACCATTTTAAATCAAACATGTCAAACATATATTCTCTTATTCTTACTTTCTTCTTTTTTATAAAAATAAAAAGATACAAAACTAACCATTTTCGGTTTGTCGTAGTTTTTATAAATTGCACGAAAAAGGTTAAAACAATTCTTCTTATCTCAAATATATATCCAACTTCTTCTCCTTGACATTTACTAGAATTCGTCAATATTCTCCAACCATCCAAAGTGGTCAGTGCATAGTTTTGCTTTTATAAACGCATTATCACAAATGCAAAAAAAAACAGGAGTACTAATTTTAGTGCACTTTCAACTTCTAATTTATTTATTTCTGTTCCTCAAATTCGTAAAGCTTTGTTTATTTAATTACCTGCAATTAGAAAAAGTAATTAAAATGTTGACTCTGTGAGACAGAAAAAGGAGAGATGAAAATTAAATGTGTCACGTGAAGCTGATTCAATAAGCAAAGACCACTTTGACAAATAACTAAGCAAGTATGCTCAAAAAGCCTTTGACTCTCAATTATTGAACCACACGCTTTCTCACTGTATTTTTTTAAAAAATTTAATTTCAATTTTAAATTATTTTGTTAACAAAAAAAATTTATTTTGTTAAATGTACTACTTCTTGTTTGACAAAAAAAAAATGTACTACATCTTCTTATTCAATATTATTCACTGTTTCACTTTTCATTTCTAGTCTCTGTATTGTTTTCTATTAATTGTCTGCTAATACGTCATTTCAAAGTATTGTTTATATTAAAAAAATCTAATAATATATCATTTGGTCACTAACATCAAAAGCTGAGTAGAAATTGCACTCACGAGTTTTTGCTTAACGAATGGACTCACAATTCATAAATAGTGCAAATCAATAGCGAGAAAACAATGACTTCTACCGGCAAAATAAACTTGTCTACAAACAGAAAACACACACAATTTTAACGGCTTATATTAAATTGTAGAATAAAAGAAGATAATAAAATCATAAATATATATATATATATATACGTACGCTTTTTTGATACAAAAATTCACCCAGATAAACCTATAATAGTGTCATAAGTCATGAAGCAGACCCGATCCTGGAAAAAGCATGTCTTCATGTCTATATGAGTAGGATCAGAATCTGTAAATAATAGTTTGGGATTCATGAAAACGTGATTCCAAATTTTTTCTTTTTGTAGTTTAGAAAATGTTTAAATTTTGATCTTGTATGGAATGTACCAAAAAAAAAAATGAGCCGGTTCTGAATATATGAAAAAATTATGGTTAAATAGTAGTTACAAAAAAATCCATCAAAAATGATCAAATAACCACAAAAAGTCATTAAAATGTCACAACTATTATATAAATGTAAGTGTGATTTTTGCTATTCATTTTGTCTCAATATAAATAATCGTTTAGATTTTTAACGCAAAAATTTGATTAATTTTTCTTATTTAACCCTATTACTTATTCATATTAACTATTCTATTAATTACTATATAGAAATATTTTATAAATTGTTTTAAATTATTGTATATTTATTTTAAAGATCATATATATTGGGATAGAGGGAGTAGTGTATGACATAAATTGAGAAAAAAAAAATTCTTTGGCTTTTATTTTTTTATTAATAAAAAACATTAATAAGAAGATGCACAAAATTATTTATAAAATATATAGAAGGCAAACATTTATGATTTAAAATAGTAAATCCTAAAACGTTGGACCCTCTATGTCATGCAATATCAAAAACAAACATGTGTCCCGCAAATATTACTGTTTGATTTCGATAAAGAAAACAATGACTGCAGAATTTCCATTGTGTTTTGTTCTTGAGATCTTATTTATAATTGATTATGTCATTATGGTTTGTGAACTGAATTTCTTCATACACCTACGATATATTACTCACCAAAGCCAATACGTAATGGTCGATGAGTGTGCATGTTTGTGTGCTGTCCATAAATTAAAATTATTTATATAATAAGACAAATAGATCACGGGCATAAGGAAAATAAAACCCAAGAAAATTGTATTAAAAAATGCAAGAAACATGACATCGAGGTTGTAAGATTTTTTAGTGGGTCTATAGATATTAGATCATGTTTATCTCCCAACCTAACAATTTAAGGATCGAAATTCAACTAATCTCTCAAATAAATAGTATCGACAATTAAATTATATCCAAATTTTTTAATAAAACCTAAAATCTAAAATGTTTAGTTGATTAAGTGAGTCTCAGTCTAGTGATTTTCTCTAATATTATAGCATGTTCAAGTCCACTCGAAAAAATTGATTTATGCTTTAAATATAATATTATTAATGACGGACTCTAGACATCATAAAATACATATCAAATATCTCGAACTCCTATTATTTATCAAGAAAAAAAATAGTGAATTTTTTTTTTCCGTCTGATTAATTACAAGAAAAAATACAACATTTTTAATTACATAAGCTGAAAAAAACCGATTAATTTCCTGGAAGCAAACCCCAAATAAGAGAAACAAAAGATTTTAACACTTGAAAAAATTAATAACAAAAAATCCTTTGAAAAGAAAAAGCCAAACCGAAAATCGAATTTAAAACTGAAAATATTTACATTCTGGTCCAAGTAGTTTTTAATTACCACTAGAGTTCAATCTTGATCTTCATAAAATAATAGCCTCTGTTATCTATATTTGTATGTAAAATAATGTACAAGTAAACAAATAATGATCAATTATATCATAAGATCCAAATAAAAAAAGGTCATGAGATAAGACTACTCCTTATAATGCATATGATTGATTCAACTTAGTGACAGTGAGTTTTAATGTGTCGATAGATACCACTCCATTCATTTCCATTATTTGGTATGTTTTGATTTATTTAATATTATTAGCATGAAAATATTAACATCTTTTATATTTCCTGTTACGTGTAAATGAATTGAAATTGTCACAATAATCGAACCCCAGACATCTTTCAGGTAACAGCACGTGAAAGATAGGATAACATTTGTTTAACTAAACAAAACAGGTCAGAGTTCACTTCACCCAATTCTCATACAAATATCTCTGTATCTTTATAATTTATGATTTAATTTGTTTTATTATTTACTCATTCCCCACTCCCTGTCTTTTTAGCCATTCATTTTGAAATATATCACTTTTTGATTATATATATAAATATGTAGCAATTATTATGTCTAAAAAATAATAATATTAACAATTATTCTCTGCCTGCACGTAAAATCAAGGAAATTCTCTTTAATACATTTAATTAAAAAAAAGAAAATATTTAGGTTTATTTGCTGATATATGAATATAAAAGATATTATATATTTTAACCCAAAAAAAAATATTCAATATCAAAATACATTCTCTATATAGAATATATAATTTATTTTTATTCTCCTTATAATGCAGTAATGCACTAAAAACTCTAAAATATTTAAATATGTGATAGGTAACATACATTAAGTCTATGGATAATTACCAAAAAAAATGGCCAAATCTACTAAGCTGGTCAACTAAAGTTGCAGTCAAGTGTTAATATCAAATGTTCATCTTTTTAGTCTTTGGTCTGGATTTACAAAGACTAAACTTACAATCACATGTTGGTAATTCAAGTGCAAGAATATTAAAAACGTACGACAAAGATTAAAAATTATATAAAAAATATATAATATAATTAGATTAATGACTTAAGTACTGTTTAGACTTAGGGTGTAGGGAATATAATATAAAATTTTTAAAAAAATATAGAAGAAGAAATTAGTGAAGGTGTATAAAATTAATAAAATGAGAGAAAGTGAGTTAAAAAGAAGAGTAAGACTTGTAAGAGTCAAAGTTGGGAGTTCGAAGCAGAGAGATGGCTCAAGACCCAATCTGGTCTAGTGTCAGTGATCTTCACATGGCCATGTCCAATTTCACCGGCTGCTTCCGACTTTCTGTTTCTTCTTCAATTCTTCAACGGCTCTTAACATTTTTTCTCTTAATTCCCATTCCCATTCACTTACCTGCTAAAGTTCAACATTTTTTACGCAATTTTATGTCATTTGTTTGGACAATTGTGTAATTGTTTTATTTTCCTATGTCTTTTGTGTTTCATGGCAATAATTACATTTTTTTTGTACTTTTTCTTTTAGAGTTTATTATTGGCCACTCTTTTGGATAAAATGTGTCATCCATAACTTATTGAATTCCAAAAATATTTTTATATAGATTTAAGAAAATTCTGGTTCGGTTCGATTTAGTACAAACAAAATTACATAGTAAAATATGTTTGAGTTTAGTTTGGATGGTCTAGTGGTATTTGAACTGGTAGTCGAAATCTCTTAAATTGGTCGTCTCCCGAATTGAAATCTCAATGAAAATTAATTTTTCTTAGGCTAGATCAATTGGTTACATAAATTTCTGAATAGATGATTAACATGAAGAGAATCCAACAAACTCTCTTATTTTCGGAATAACATGAATTGAATGTCCGAAATACATTAGCTAATAAAAAATTTATTTAGTCAAATGGTTTATGTTCCAGTTAAGTTCTATGACAGACTAAAACCGACAAACTTGGTTTTAAGCATCATTTATTTGTATTCTTTGTATAAGTTGGTCCTAGGAGATGGAAAACTAGTCGAATCAACCTCAAGAAAAAGGAAAACTTTGCATCTTCATTTGTAGTAAAGTTTCATTGCTCAGCTTTAAAATCTTTTATCACTATTAACGGCATATTTATTTAGTGGTTGAACAAATTTGATTCACTCATTATATTAAATACAGTGTTGGGATTATTGAGCACTTATTAAGCTCATTTAACTAAAGAATAGAGTGATTGACATAAAATATGACCGACAAAACCCTTAAATTATGGTCCAATGCAAATTATTTTCTTATATTTTTGTTTGCTAATTCCCAAGTTTGAACCCGATTCTACATTTGATTAATAACATTATTCCCTTGAATTTTATAAATTTGTAGATTATTTAATACTTCGAACAGCGAATAATTCTTCACTGACTTCCAAGGTATATATTGTTACACATTCGCTTTGCCCTTGGTAAAACTAAAAATTTAATACTATTCACAATCTAGGATTTGTGGTCCAAATGGCGATCATATAATATTTTGTTCAGGGAACTTTTCATAACAATAGTACAGAATAGAAAGTATAACAAATTTCATTTGAAAATTTCCTATATTAATTTTAAATTAGATTTTTTATATGTCAATGTTATACCTTTTCTAAAGTGAGACTTATGTCCCATTATGTAAGATGTTTTATTTGTTTCAATTTATAAGATATTTTGTAAATTTCAATATAAAAATTTAATTTACTTATAATTTTTTGAATATTAATATTCTCCTTCTTTTTTATAATTTTTCAAATTTTAATAAATCAAAATACTGAATAATTTTTATTTTTAAAAAAATTATTAAAGTTAATAAATAAACTTACATTTAGTCAAAAAGATCTTATAAAATAGGACAGAGGAAATTTTATTTTTTGGTTAATTGATATATGAACCGAAACCCGAAATAGCATCGACAAATACCATAGTTTCAAGTTTTTTAATGAAACATAAACATGTCCTCTGTTTTTGTCTGGTCAGACAATATTAACTTAATTCCTACTAAAAATCGAATTCAGATGTAATGAATTTATGTTTTGCCTATGTCGTCTCTACCATCTGGATATCAAGTGCTTGGGTTGCTAAAGTGAATCATTCTCTATGTAATATATAACATGTCACATTTTTGTTCACTTGTACTATATTTTTAAAAAAAATTAACTAAAAGAAAAAAAAGAAAAAAAGAGATTCTTGATTTGGTTGTTACGTCTGTCAAAAAGAAGAGATAGAAAATCTTCGAATCCGGAAATTAGCAGTCAAAAAAGTAAGCTAAAGAAAATAGCTACAACTCCAAGCAAACACAGATGACAGATCCAAAACCTATTCTGTCTAAATTCACTTAAACTACTTTACTTTAGTTTAGTTTAACTTACCTGGACGGTCCAAGATCCGACCCGAGCCGACGAGTAATAATTCAGTGTGACGCACATATCTAAATAAAAATGACGGAAACAAATTAACGGTCAGGATTGAGTGTAACAAGGGAATCTTTTTTAATGTACGGTAGATTTTGAAGCTAGTGGACCCCACTTATTTATCCTCCATACCTCACTACACCCCACGCTTCATTATTACCTCTTCACTCTCTATATTCAAAATTAAAAATTAAATTAAATTCATCATTTTAGTAATATTTTTTCCTTATAGGGTAATTAAATAGAATGTACGTTACGAGTCACAAAACAGTCAAATTCATCAGAACAAATATCTTTCTGATGTAAAATAAAAATAAAGATAAGAATCTAATAATACAATTAGTGGGTGAATATGTAGAGGCATGTGAAAGAAGTGTAGTGAAAAATAGGAGAAAATGAAAAAAGTGATTGGTACGAAATGTTTTGTAACTTAAAAAAGAGAGATCACAGAGAATCTGAGGACTGTAATTGCACAAAATCCTTGGATGACTTTCTTCGATAACGACACCACTCATATAGTGACACACTAAGACATAGCAACATCAAGCGGAACATGTGAGTGTTTTGCGTAACATCATCCATATATGGACTTATATTATATATCACATAAGATATTATATTGTATTTTATCATCCAATATATGATATTAGTAGAAGATTCTTTTTCTTGGTATGTTTACTTTTTAGCTGGTTAAATTCATGCTTTTTTTTTCTTTTTTATCAGAATTTGATTTATGGGAATTAGAGATTTACTGATCCAACTATAACAAAAAAACTAATTTTGTTACCAAGAATTGGATGGAAGATACATGATCCATGGTTTAAATCTTTTCAAAATTTATCACGCGTAGTTACATAATTATTAAGTTGATTATAGTAACAAAACGGATATTTAGATTTTTTTTTGTTTGTCAACAATTCGATTAATAAAATTAGATCCATAATTTTAAATCTCTTATAATATTTCTAACTATAGTAGAGAAAACTTGAATTATGATGCTAAAATTATTAATTAAATTATTCGAACCACCATATTGTGAAGAATTCAGCAAGATTTGGACGTTTAACTATTTAGCTAAATAATTTTTTCATTTTAAATATATACTTTAAAAAAAAAAATTGTTGCAATCAATATTACCTATTTAAACTATGATTATGGACGATAAATATATCATTAAACCTAACCTTAATTTTCAAAGAGACAATCATTTACATCGTACATGAATCATGATCACAAGATCCCCTCTATTATAAACAGTTGATGGACAGGTTAGTTTACTTATTACATTCACTAATTAGAATTTGACTTATTGTTTGAAATAAAGTTTCCACCGTATTTATTTTGCCTATGTGACATATCTCTCATATATATTTACACAAGTTATAATTAATAGGGTTGTCGGCGCATTTTTGTAGATATCAAATCGGGCCAAACTTAATTCATGCATACAAAGCAACAAGAAAAAGAAAAAATACAACAAAGAATAAACATATGAAAGATGAAATGCTGTCATTGTATGGGCTTTTGGTATCAAGCTTGGATCGATTTATGTCTAAAGACATTATTTTGGTCTATTAACATAAATACTGGCCCAACTTTCACATATGTACGTATGGGTAAAATGGGTGAGATTTATTGTAACAAATTCTTATTTTTGGAAATCGTGAAAATAACCATGTTATAGAAGCTAAATGGTTGTGGGCTATATGGAAACAGAGTGAGCAATCACCAAAAAACATAAGTGGTCTAGTGTACAATAGTAGCCCAAAAGACAATGGACTTTGCAAATAAAATAGAAGCCCAAAATGAAATACTGGACAAAATATCCGGACCCAAAAATTGAACCAAAACCGATCTAAAGATACACCGAAAAAATACCTATTGGTCTTATTCATCTATACTCGTGGTATTTGGTAATACCCGATACCAAACCAATACCCGAATGGATATCCGATTGACCCGAAAACATGTAAACATATATGAGAATTTATAGTAATTTTTCAAAAAAATTGATGGTATTTAAGTATTTTTTTAGGTATTCGGATATCTTTCGGGTAAATATTTGTATTTCGGGTATGAAATACTCAAATATAGAGTGAAATCGTAAAAAAAAATCTAATATTTATACCCGATTCTAATCAGAATCGGTACCGAAACTAAACTGAATTGTATTTGGTTCCTAAATAGATACATAAAATATGGACCCGAGAGAACTTCACCACAAAGAATGAAGATATAGGGTGACAGGGATCACCTTGGCGAATACTTCTTGCTGTTTCACTTCTCTTCTAGCTTCTCCATTGATAAGGTAAGAGTACGACACATTAGAAATGCATTGCATAATCCAATTTGTCCAAGTAGTATGGAATCCCAATCTTAACAGCACCTTTATAAAATTCTATTCCACTCAGTCGTAGGCTTTGCTCATGTGTCTTAACAACCATTGCACATCTTTTCCTTGCATTAGACTGTTTAAGAAGATGCAAAGTTTCACGAGTCATAAGTACATTATCTGTTATAGATCTCCCTTTGACAAAGGCTGATTGGTTTTCAGAGATGATATTTGATAGTATCGGTTGCAGCCTTCTGGATATGATCTTTGATATTATTTTATAGGTCACATTACATAAAGCAATGAGCCTATAATCAGCCACCTTTCTAGGATTTGCACCTTTAGGAATTAGTCTCACAAGAGTATGGTTTAGTTTTCTTGGCATTAAACCAGAGGAGAAAAAATGTGTGATTTCATTCACTATTTCAGGTCCTACATCGGTCCACAAAGCTTGGAAAAAACTGGCTGAGAAACCGTCGGGACCGGAGCTTTGTCAGGGTGAATTGCAAAGGCTGCTTCCTTTATCTCTACCGCTGAGGGAATTTTGATAAGTCTCTCATTTGTCATAGCCGAGATCCTGGGTGAGAGTGCTTCATTGATGATGGCAGTTCCTTCACTTCCCTGATTGGTAAATAACTCCGAGAAGTAGTTTGATATTACATCAGTTATTTCCTGCTCCTCATATACCACGTTTCCTTTCATATCCTCAATAACTGAGAATTTGTTTGCCACTCCTCTGCCTCTAATTACTGCGTGAAAGTAACTTGTGTTTTTCTCTCCTGCTTGTAGCCAAGCTTGTCGACTTCTTTGTCTCCACATTTCCTCCTCTTTTTGATATATGTCCTTTAGGGTTCCATTAATTTCTTCAATTTTGGCTTCATCTGGAACAGATCGTCGCATTTCATTATTGAGGGCTTGCTTGTTCCTCTCCAGTTTCAGATTCAATTCTTCTCTCTGTCTTTTCTTCCATTCAATAATGGTCGTTCTGCATTTGTTTAGTCTTTGCTCATAGGATAGAAGCGGGAATGACGTCCAAGTTTTCCTAATTAAGTCTTGAACTTCAGGGACTTTATTCATGGATCTGTCATATCTGAATAGTCCTTTTTTCCTCTTCTTTGTCTCTGAAAAGTAAGTCGATATTGGTCTGTGATCGGATCCTTCAAACTTGAGATATTCACATCTTGCTTTGTGAAACTTATCGAACCATAAACCATTTGCTGCAGATCTGTCAAGCCTATAGTGAATGAGGTGGGAATGGCGATATTCTGTCCACGACATTACACTTCCAAAATGCTGTAAGTCATATATGTCATTCTTCTCAAAGAAATTTCGGAATTCGAAGAAGGAATCTTCAGATCTTTGGGGGCCTCCTCTCTTCTCATCATTACATAATATATCACTGAAGTCTTCAGTAATGAGGTAAGGGGCATCTCTAAGTTCAAGCATATTAGATATTCTGTTCCATAAATCTCTGCGTTTTGATCTAACTGGTTCACCATATAGGAACAGAATGTGAAAGTTGAGTTTCTTATGTTTGATCTTTGTGTCTATGAAGTTGGCCTCTGTAGATAGTACCTCTACATCCACATCTGAGTTCCATAGTAGAGCTAAACCACCTCCTCCACCTTCACTTGGGGGAACCAGAATTAATGACTGGTATGTTAATTGGTTCAGAATCTTCATCACTTGGGGATCTGAATTTCGAGTTTCTGAGAGGAATAGCAAGTCTGGCGAGATGTTTTTGTGCATCTCCTTTAACCGCTGGACTGTCAAAGGATTCCTCAACCCTTGGCAGTTCCAGCTTACAACATCTAAGGAAGAGGATTCTCTGCCTCCTAAAAATCCATAGATCTACAGGACGAAGGTGAGGGTCTTGTTCTCATTCTCTGCGTAGTACCTTGGTTACTAGTACCATACTCTTCTAGTTGTTTCCTTGCTGATTTATGGATTTCCTCTGCGTTTTGAGGCTCTTTTGCCCTTGTAATGGACGGTGATATTCGTGGGGAATCAAACATCTGGAGAGCATTTAGGAAAATATATTTAATTAAAAATCTTACAAATTTAGGAAAATAATTTGAAATAGTCTTATGGGATAACATAATAAAATTTTAGGGATTGTTAATCAAAGTACCGTGACAAAAAAACAACAATTATACAATTTTCGACAAATCCATAACCTAAACTTCATTCCCTAAAATTCCTTTTAATTTATTTCATGTAGTGAGAGATTAAAATTCCTTTTAATCCCTCTAATACTAGAATTATTAATTAGTTAGATCATTTTAATAACTAGATTGAAAAGAATTCGGTTAACCTTACAAAATTTTAAATTGTACTTTCGAACATTAATTTTTTACTTTTTTGGTAAAAGTTTTAAATTTCAATTGGAACTCATAATTTAAGTCATACAACAGAATCCAACCCAAGGATCGAAGATGAATATGTTTTGTCTCACATGTATAAGATTGATTCTAATTTCGGGAAGGCCAAGTAGAGCAGCTTGTGTTATGGAGCAATAGTGACTCACTAAAAGCGAATATCGTCCGGCTAAAGTCAAATTCGATCATATAATCTTGAACTTGATGTGTTCCAATCACCATTGAATTCTTAGGTTTGTTTCCGCCGTCGATGAAAGCTAACCACATAACTGATTCCTTCACATTCACTACCGTACTTGCACCGTAGAATGCCCACTTCACCTATCCCATTCTTCCCGGTAGCCCAAGTTCTATCACCGGTACGTTAGGCCCCGTCAACTTCTTTCCGGCGGCGCGTGAGTCGAAACAATGTTTAAACGGCGTCACTGATGGAACCTTAGATATTCTCATTGCCTGTATAATTCAAACCACAAATAAACTTTAGTTATGATTGTCTATACAAAAATATTGTCAAAACATAATACAAGCTTTTATACACTAAAATATCAATTTTTTTTTGTTAAGTATTCCGGGTTTTTACCATCAGACTAATTCTAAACTAATTAGTTAATAGATAGAGATCTATTATACATATAAATCATTTTCGTAAATATAATGTAATATTTAAAATTTCTAGAAACCCCCAAACAAAAATCTCTATGAATTTACTCCGTAAAATTTTATTTTCTAATACCACTAGACTACTGAACTACTATGGCTTCGTTAAAGAATGCATTAATGTGTCATATTTCTCCAAGTTATTGGTTTTGTTTTTCCATGAAATATTGTATGTATAAATTTGTAAATTTTAAGTGTCAAAGAAGAGATAATGCTCATAAATAAATAAATAAATACCTTAGCTTTGAGTGTAAATGACTGAGCAGGAGCACTGTAAATATCTGTCTGGAGTACGGTGTAAGGAACCACCGTGCTGAGTTTTGTTCCACCATTAAGCAAATTAGGGTTCAACGACAATGGAGTTCCATCAACGTAGATGGATTCAACGCTGATTATATTCTCTCCTGAACCAGTACCTTTCATCCCCGTAAAAGTCATCGGCATCGTAAAACTGCTATTACTGTACGGCGGGATAAAGTAGTGAATGCTGGCGATGTAAAAATGTCCCGTGCCGGAAGAAGGCAAGCAAAGAGAGTACTTCGGGATGACATTAAACGCAGTAGTCACCTGTCTTGTGAACGAGGAAGAAACAGGAGCAAGACTTAAAACTCCGGCGACCGGAGGAGGAAGACCTTTGAGAGCTTTCTCTCCGGCACAAGAGAATGTGAAGCGAGGGATAGAGACTTGAGAGAGGAACTTACCACCGTCTGTGGTGGAGATAGAGGCTTTGTCTTGAACAACACGACTTGTTACGACGGTGTTTGGAGTGAGAGGGTTTTATTGCCGGGAAAGACAGAATTTTCTGGCGCAGGCATTGCCGGGAATGGATTTACATATAGGGTTTTGGCAAATGACGAGACGCATAGATGATAAAGATTTGAGTTTGCGGCAGTTAAGCCATGTGAAGTTGGTTCCGAGATCAAGGAGGAGGTTAACGGGAGATTTAACGGCGGAGCCGACGTTGAAAGTGGTGTAGAATTAATTAGCGGGTTCATGTTTGGTTATCGGAAAAACTATTTTGCCCTCATCTTCTTCATTTCTTTTATTGATGAACCTTATTTTCTCTTACCTATAATTTTTCAATTTTAATATTTTTATCCTGGTTTAGGTTTTCTAAGGGGTTAAAGTTTAATATTGATGATTTCATATATTATTAAATATATTGAATTTAAAGATTTTGAAGAAGAAAAAAAAAATCGAAAAAATATGAGAAGAAGAAAATGAAATTAAAAGATTTTAATACTTTCTTTTGGGTTTAGGCTCTCTAAGGGATTTAGGTTTACTTTTGATAATTTTATATATTATTAAATACATTTAATTGAATATTTTAAAGAAAAAAATTGAAAAATTAGAGAAGAAAAAGATGAAATAAAAAGAAATTTTAAAATTTTTCCGTAGGTTTAGGGTTTAGTTTTGATAATTTCATATATTATTAAATGCACTGAATTTGAAGATTTTGAAGGAAAAAAATTGGAGAACAAAAAGATGAAATCAAAAGAAATTTTAATATTTTCCCTTAGGTTTAGGTTTCTTTATAATTTAGATAATTTCATACAGTATTAAATGAAAGAAGAAGGAAAAAATAAAAAATTGAAGAAGAAAGAGATGATGGCAATTTATGTATTTCATGCATAAAATCATGGTCTTTTTTATAAAGAGTGTAGAAAATGTCCTAAAACACAATTTTGCCTTAAAAAAATTTAAAAAAAATTGTTAACATTTAAAAATTTAGGTTATAGATTAAATTTTCTTTTTGTCAACAATTGGATCGACAAGGCCTGATATATAGCCTAAAGTCCACCTCAATAATCCCTTTTTAAAGTTACTATAATGAAGTATGTAGGAATCGAACCATGTAGGAATCGAACCATGATGCCAAGTCATTAGGTAGATCATCCTAATCACCAGATTAGATTAAATTTTGTTGATATGATAAAAAATTAATAAATTCTGATACATAATTCAAGCTTTCCGAACTTGATCACCTATGGATTAGAATCGAACTTGAGAAATTTGGACAAGTGTTTCATATTATTTAAAACTTAAATTGTAAATCTATTTATCATCTATTTTATTACAGCCATCAATTTAAACAGTATAACTTTCATACAAACAAAACAATAAATAAAAAAGTATACTACTTTTGTATAAATAGAAATAATTTCCATTTGGATAAGTTGTTTTACTTTCTTTTTTTCATCCTACCAATATTTATATGATTGTTTATCCAAGTTTTGATGACTATTATCCATGATTTTTCCAATGGTTTTATGAGTATACAACCTTTTTCCAAAAGTTCCTTGATATGGTGTTTAGATCTGCTTATCGTTATAACCTATGAAGGCGTTATTGTTTCCAGAACTTAAACTATATTATAATTTAAGAAAAAAATTAAGAAAAAGTTCCAATATTACAACATTATATGAAAATTTTACAGTGAGTTGTGAGTAAAACAATTTTGTTTACATTTACAATATTGAGAACTTAGCTCGATTACATTGCAATATTTTCTATTGAAAAACATCATGTTACATTAAAATGATATTACATTACCTTATTTGCACAATATTGAGAACTTAATTCACATTAATTACTATTTCATCACATTATTTTACTTTGGCTTGTTTTCCAAATATTAAAATTTTACACTTATGATATTTTCCTTAAGTTAAATATATATAGAATAGTTTTTTTTTAAAGAAAACAAAAACTAAAAAGTTGTTATAAAATATATAAAAAGTTAGATTCCATTTGTGAAAATAGATTAAATTTATAACAATTCTAACGGACCAAAAAAATTTAAAGACGAGATGTTAAAATTAGTTTATTTTCATAAAAATTAAATTTTAATATTTATAATAATATTTTCTTAAAAAGGAAAAAAAATTGAGAACCAAAAACTTATTAGAAAAATTGTTGTGTTAAATTTCATTTCGTGAAAATAAGTTGAATTTAATATCTCTAACGGACCAAAAAGGACATGATGTTAAATTCAGTTGATTTTCACAAAAGTTAAAATTTAATACCTATGATATTATCTCAAACAAAAAAAAATGTTTTTATTTAATAAAGATACAAAGTTTAAGTAGTTTTGAAATTTTAATTTGGAAAAACTTAAAAATGAAAGAGGCAAAAACGCATTTAAAAAAAAAAGTGTTTGTCTAAGTGAAAAAAAAGGTAATGAAATGGACCAGAATTAATAGTGATAGAGATCAAATCAATAGAGAAGAAAGCAAATTGAACTAGCGTTACCTTGTGGAGGACTTTAAACACTTGATGTGCCAAAACGAGTCCAACAGATCCAAAAATTAATAAAATAAATGAAATGATTTTAAAATTCAGTTCCATACACATATAGCTTCTCTGACGATTGTCTCCTAAACTTCGGTGAAAGTGGAATTAAAATTCAGTCAGTATCTCAAGTATCAAAACACGATTCGTCAAGAAATATGAACTATGATTCAAAGATTCAATTTCAAAATTTTACCTTTAAATATGTGAAGGATTTGAGTTTTATCAAATATCCGAAGCTTCGAATCGTTGGAAGATACCATTAGTTTCTCCGATTTTCCATGACAAAACTCCGGCGGTAATTCTGATTCCGGTGATGCAACCAACGAAAACTCTCTGAAAGCAAAACCGAGAAAAATTCAGCGTTTTAGAAATCTCACAAACCTTAATGATACTTTCGAGTAAAGAGACAGGCAGAGAATGAAGATTTACATTTCCGTTTGATTGGTAACAGATCGCAGAAATGGAATCACGATCATCGGTCCAAGCAACGACTCTTTTCTCCGACAAACCCTAGATTCGAGTTTTGCAAGAAACCGTTTCTTTGTTTTTTCTTTTGGCGAATGTAAGACATGAGTTCTTCTGTAAGAAACTATTATACAAGTGCGGGCTCAACGGTAATTAGAAAGTTACCGTTAATTTAATTATTTCAAAAATTAAATTAACCTTAACTTGTATCTAACTTAAATAACTAAATGTGTAATAGCATCTGCTAAGTCCACTAATGACAGACGCACTTGTACATTCAAAAATCAAGTCATACTGTATATATTATGTAAAAATTTAGTTAATGAACCGGCCAGTTGTGTCCACTATTGATAAAAAAAATTAAAGACCTACTCAAATGGGCTCACATCTTCCCATGACACAGAAGACCAAGTAATAAGCCAAATCTCGCTTTTATCATAATATATACGTGGTCCAAAAGACTTAGTTGCCATTTGGAAATTACAAAATATCTAACTAAAAAGTCCAATTACTAACTAACTACTCAAAAAAGCAAGACTCTCTCTTCGAAGAAGGCGATTGCTTCTTCTAAACCTTAGCCGCGTTCTTGTCTCTCCGCCTTGCCTGGTGAACGATGGTTGATGGCGTCCTTAGCACTGCGCCGTTCACCCCTTTTGTTCCCCTCGCTAGTGTTTCTAAGCTGGTTTTAATAGCACCGGCTTTTGAGATTTGTTGGTTTCCAGTGAACTCTTCGTCCTCTCTTTTCTCCGATGTTCTTCTTTGACAAAGATTGTTGTCTAGACTGATGAAAATGGACCTCATTGGACGGGTGAAGTTTTTGTCGAGTCTCTCGTGGTGTTGGCCTTGTCCGAGATGAGAAGCTCCACATATATGCGTCTTTTGCCAGAGGAGTCGTCGCCGGGAGGTGCTTCTCAGTGAGCCTATCACATTGATCCCTTCTCCTTCCGGTTGTTTCTCCTTCTTAGCTTGTGTTGGTGTAGGTTTTAGTTGAATAGATCTTGGTTAAGCTTTCATAGGTTCTAGGCTAAGTCTTGCGTTTTAGGTCTTGATTTCTATTGCCTTTGTTGATTGTTATGTTCTCTCCGAGTTCGATTGGTATTTGTGCTCTTTTGGGTTCGATTTCTCCGGCTTGAGGATTGGTATCTCTCCTTGTTTGTACTCTAAAAACCTGATCGAGATCTGATCTATTGTTGGGCTCTATTGTGGTGTCATTTGGTCGACTGTGATTCGACTTTGCCCCGGAAGTTGTGTTTCCTATTCTCGTCCTTTACTGCCATTAGTTTGTCTCGGTCTCGCCTTTAGCTTTATTCGGCTTCTTTCCACGGCATCGTGCACTTTGGGTTATTGGTTTCACTCTTGTCAGTTTAGTAGCTTTTTCTTCATTCGTGAGATATTTTTATTCGCCATAGGAGGCTCCACCATCAGTTCGAGTTTCATGTAACTTATGGTGGTTTCGATCTTCTTGTTCATGGTAGTAGATTATCAGGATTTAATTTTGAGAGTTCTTATTTTAGTTTTTTCTTAGTTTTATTTTAGTTTTTTCTTAGTTTTATTTTAGTTTTTCTCTTTTGAGTTCCACCACCTACATTATATAGAAATTTGGCTAATGGACCTGTCTGTTGTGGTCCAATGTTGACAAAAAAAAAAGTTTTTGTCTTCAAAAAATTTCATGTTTTGTCGGCTTTTGTATTAAAAGTATATTCCATTAATGAATCATTGAAAAAAAAAAACTAACTCCTCTAACTGGCTAAATATGGCATATAACTATACACGACTTCGAATATTCCCAATACATTAGAAAAAATCTCACGTGCCTAAATTATCCTAATCGTCGTATTTTTTCTATAAAAAAAAATTAAAAAAAAATTAAAAAAAAAAAAGGATAAACATTGACCAAAAGAAAAAAATAAAGGTCCCCACAATGAGCAAAACGACACGCAGTCTACTCAGCACTGAGCCATTTACCTTAACGTTAACCAATCCTTATCGATTCACATTCTTCTCTCTCTCTAAACTAAACCAAACCACCGTCGGCCCACCGCATCTTATCTTAAGCTCCATATTCATTATCTTCTCCACTCAATCTTCACATTCTAATGGCTTCTTTTTCTCTGAATCTCTTCTTCTTCTCCTTGATCTCTATCTTCTTCCTTTGTGAATCTCAGATCTCTGATTCAGTCAACGGAATCGTTTACTCTGTTGTTAAAGACTTACCAACGGGTCAATTCGTTGCACAGATTCATCTCGGTGATTCTTCGTCGGAGCCGATTAAGCTCGTTGTAGATCTAGCTGGTTCGCTTATTTGGTTTGATTGTTCCTCGGGACATTTTTCTTCTTCTCAGAGTCTTGTCTCTGGAAGTTCTAGTGGCTGCTTGAAAGCTAGTGTTGGAATTGACCGATTATCGTCTCGTAGAAGAGATACTAACGCCGATTGTGAATTGCTTGTGAGAAACGGCGTCGTTGGTATTACGGCAAGAGGAGAGCTTGCTAGAGACGTTTTATCATTTGGATCTGTTGCTTCTTCTCCGGGAACCGTTGATTTGCTCTTCGCATGTGCGTCTCCGTGGCTTTTACGTGGGCTCGCTAGTGAAGCCCAAGGAGTATTGGGCCTTGGTAGGGCCCAAATCTCTCTTCCCTCCCAACTCGCCGCGGAAACTAACCAACGCCGTCGTTTGACCGTTTACCTGTCCCCTGTAAACGGCGTCGTCTCGACGAGTTCGGTGGAGGAGGTTTTCGGAGTAGGTGTGTCTAGATCGCTGGCTTACACGCCTTTGTTAACTGGTTCCAGCGGTGATTACGTAATTAGCACGAAATCAATTAGAGTCAACGGGATAAAGCTCTCTCTAGACGGTGGTCCGTTGGCGACGGAGCTGAGCACGGTGGTTCCTTACACGATGCTTGAGAGTTCAGTTTACACGGTGCTCGCTGAATCTTACACCAAAGCTGCGACTAATGCAAAATTGGTAGCTCCCGTGGCACCGTTTGGGCTCTGCTTCACGAGTACGTCTTGGACTGAGGTAGATTTTCCGGCGGTGGAATTGTCGTTGCAAAGCGAGATGGTGAGGTGGAAGATTCAGGGAAGAAATCTAATGGTGGATGTTGGTGGTGGAGTCCGATGCTTGGGGATTGTAGACGGCGGATCCAGTCGGGTCAACCCGATTTTAATGGGTGGGCTACAATTAGAAGGCTTTGTGTTGGATTTTGATTTGGGTAACTCAGTGATGGGATTTGGACAAAGAACAAACTCTGGTTCAGATTCACTTCAACTACAATCACAACCACAACCACAACCATTGTAACTTATCTAACAATTTTGTTCTCCCTTTGTGCTTCATTAGAACCAAGAATACCTTTTAACCATCCTTGTACTAATATTGAAGTATAGTTTCTGCCTTGTCTTATAGTTTTAAGACTTTTGGTGAATTTTAAGAACTATAAACCAATACAAAAACTTCCATTCATGAGCTCAGTTTTCTAACGACACATCGGACCTCTCTAATTGCTACTTAGCGTTTTGACAACATAACATAATCAAATAGTGTGGACAACTTTCGCCGAAGCAAATAACAAGGAACTTTTGGAAAAGATGGGGATGTAACATGAGAGCTAAGAAGGATGAAACAAGATGCAAACGCAAAGGAGCCAGCAAGGAAGATGAACCATACCTATGTACAGATATGTGGCACTCTTCCATGCCCACAGCGACTCTAACCATGTCCAAAACTCTCCTCCAAGACTCAATCCAATCAGCCCTTCTCCAATCAACCCCTTTGAGATTGCAAAAAACATAACCGGGAACCCAATCGTCACCAATACTATGCTGCAAAACGTTCCCAACAGGCTCTTAATGCGTCTGGATCTCAAAGCAGGTTTTATTGGCTGAGCCATTAGACACGTTGGCACTAGTAATAACGCTCCAATCTCTGCAGTTGCGAAATTGATTATGGACATGAGGCACAGACCGATGAAGGCAGCTGAGATGGTCACTGATTTCAAGATAGCCCATTTGGTTCCATGGGACCGACGTGAGAACGGAGAGCAACCCGGGATTGTGATAAAGGTTACAACGAGAAGCGACAAAGAGGTGGTACCCCACATGATGGAGCGGCTTCTCGGAGAATGTTGGCCTGGTACTTGACAGATGAAATAAGGTAGCAGCGTGACAGTGAAACCTAACAAGTGCAAAGCAAAGACCTGTTTGGCTGCGTCTAGCCATTTCCAAGATTTGAGGTTTTTGGCGGGGTTATCAGTGGATTTGGAAAGAGCTTTACAGCCATCTATGTATAAAGAGGCCGCGACCATTGGAAGAGGGGCTACCAGAAGAGCAAACGCAATCATGTAGACTCCTACAGAGATAAATTTGCTTGGAGAAGTTAATAAGTAAAGGAAAAACGATTGATGGAACTTCTCAAGGAGGTTGTTTACTGATCTTATTGTTCCTTCGAGTAATCTGCATTTAAAGAAAAAGCACAGAGTTATCATCAAACACTCATACCGAGTGAGTAGCAAATACTAGAAATCTCAGATTCTACTGTAGTAAAAATGGTTTATTGTGTTATTTACATAATTCTCATATACTAGCAGAAATAGGTGAAAGCAGAAAGATATATAGATGAAAACTCACTGGGCACCTCGTAGAAAGAAATCATGTTGCTTTGCCTTACTGTCAGGAGGAAACCTAGGTGAAACTTTCAAAGTAATTGCATCAACTTGATAGTCACGGAAAGCTCCATGAGGACCAGTTGGGATACCAAGGGCCTGATGAGAATGTAACAAAATAAAGAAACATTTCTGTAAACCTTTCCTTGTTACACTGTATCAATGTGACTGCAACCTCAAGAACGTAATTAAGGACAGCTAAAAGTATAAATTTTACCTGAGAATACAGTGAACTTGCAAGGGTAGCACTGCCTTCAAGATATTCTGCAGCTGGGATACCAAATTTCCAGTCCCAATTTAATGTGTGAGCCACTTTTCCAACTGTTTCAAATATTTCCCCAACAATCTTTAGCCAACTAGAGGAAAGTAAAGATAAGACCTTCTCCACCTTGACATAAAACCCCTGCCTGTGCACTGCTAGGTAATTTACAACATTAATTAGATCTAGATTTGGCATCTGCCCATTGGATGCCTCCGCATAGATACTTAGTGTGTCTTCGAACCTTTCACTTCTACCATCAACCTTCAAAACTAATGCAGCGGCCATTGTTCCAGCCCGTCTGAAGTTGTCAGCTGTAGTTAGGTTGTCGCACTTAAGGAAATCGGAGACCTTAAATGAAGGTGAGTGGTATTCACTTAACCACGCAGCAACAGGTCCATAGTCTCCATAACGAGAATCAGTAACAAGCCATATTATGTCTTTGGAAAGCCAGGTAACTCTAGAGAGTAATGAAAAAAGAGAACTGGCAATGCCTAAAGACATAGTCTCATAATCTCCACCATTGACAGAATCAAAAGGAGTAACCAGCACAATGGACTCTTTTCCATCACCACGAGGGGCTCTTATAATCCCAGCAACATTGACCCCAAATGAAGCACAACTGATATTCCCCAGCAATGTAGATGAAGCAGGACCAGAGAAAAAGTGTAGGGGGTGAAATTGATTCCCTTCAGGATGGAACTTTTGATAGTAAACTTCTGCACCCATTTCTGACATGTATTTTCCAATGAGCTTCTGGACTTCACTGAACAAAATATAAAAATGGATAACGTTATTTGGGCACGAACAGAAACAAAAGAATGTCAACTGGTACATATGGAAAAATATGCAATTGCAGAAAAGAAACGTGGACTATGCACTTGAGATTTCATTACTTGAAGAAATAAATCCAACAAAGAACAAATTATTTTTAGGTTTCCTTTTTCACAACATGGAAGAGAGCTCTATTTCATGAAAAAAGATATGGAAAGAACTACAATGAAGAAAAGACATACACACCCTGGCCTTCATGATTCAACCTAAAATTCTTTATGTCCTTCACAAGTTTGCTTCCATCAGAAACATCCCGATTAGAGAGCATAGACTGTGCAGAGCCTGAAGAAAAGAGTAAAAAAAAAAACGTAAAACACCAAAGCACTCGAAGTCGAACTCACATGACTCAACAGTTTTGAACCCTTCTAACAGTATAGCACTAATTGGTTAACACCTTCAATTTCAAGTAGGCCACACTAGCAGATCCAGCAAGTAAACATTCAACTTTGACACACATCAACTTTTATTAAACACTCATAAGAAACTCAAAGCATGAGATTATGAGATGCCCAAACCTTAAAAACAGTAACCCCTTATTTTGTAAACTGAGAACGAGACTTGATTCAAAATGTGGACTATTATTGCGTTCTTAGCTATGCGGAAAAAAACCTGGCATTAGAGCATTCTCGGAGATGTAAGTGTTCTTTGCCAGTAGCGGCAAAAGCAGCAACGCCAAAACTCCAGCCGCAGAGAAAACCACACTAAGACACAATCAAAGCATCAATAGACAACAGAGAAAGAGTTACCAACAAACAAAACTAAAGACATAGAAGCGAATTGATGGTCAAACATTCACCTGAAAAAGGGACAGTGAGAGATGAGAAAGATTCCAAGGCGAACGATCGGTCTCGGTTTGATTTGAGGAGATCCATCATTAACCTTCACCGTATCCTCTTCCCTATTCCGTATCTCTTCCGCCATAATCCACAGATCGCCGATCAATTTCGGGAGATTTGAGCTCACCTACGAAGCTCTTCAGTTTGGTAAAACCGAACCGAAAAATTAATATGGTTTGGATTTTGGTTATATTATACAAATCGTAGAGATATAATTTTATCAAAACGGTATGATATGGATATGGTTTAGTAATAAATCAATTAAATCAATTAAACCGAAAAAAACTGCTTAGTTACAATGATTAATATATTAGTAATAGCATAATGATATACACTTAAACTATTCAGTACATATAATTATATGTAATGATCTAGTCCTGGTATAATAGTGTAGAGATATAATTAAACACAAATATTCAATAACATTATTAACTTATTATTTATAAAGTTTGAAATTATTATTTTAGTAATGTTCTGGCTATTTAAAATAAATAAATTAGAAAAAAATTTCATTGCTATAAACTTAAGCTTTAATTAATTAAGATTCCAATCTTGAAAAATGAATGATTTAGTAATTTTTTATTTATAATTTATAATAAGTTTTTTTTTTGTCAACCATAGTAACATAAAACTTAAAAAACACCATAATGTGGTGAAAAAAGTTTAAAATCATTTATATAATATAATATATAAAATCGTAAAAATTTAATTAAACTAAATAATGCTATCTATACCAAATCAAGCAATTATATATGGTTTAAATATGGTAGATATTTTTTATAAATCAAAAATCGAATAAACCGAACTAAAACATAATCGAAATCCGGATTTATCAGCCCGATTATTGCAATTCAGTGATGGGCTTGAATCATATTATGATGGGTGCGTTAAATTTAGAATGTCAATCTATATAAAAGTAACAATATTCTACTGTATGTATTAACATTTATGAAAACATATTTCTATGGTTTTTGTTTTACTGTAATTTTTTCCTTCTGAAACAAATGTGTTTTTCTCATAGTTGTGTCTTTTTACTATAATTTCTCATTTGTAAAAATATTTTTTTTACGGTTTTGTCTTTTCATTCTAATTTTTCATTTTTGAAAATTTAATTTTTATATATAATTTATATAGTAAATACCGAGTTGCTCTTAGTTTGGTGGTTAGATGATCCAGCTAATGATTTGGCACCATGGTTCAATTCTTATCTGCTGCAGTATGATAGCTTAGAAAATAGATTATAGGGATGGACATTAGGCTATGGATCGGGTTTGTCGATTCAATTGTTGAAAAAAAAAATTGTATAGTAAATTTTACATATTTATTTTTTATTGCAAATTTTCGCAATTAAATGCATTAAGTGTATTATGGTGCCGACCCTCCAACTCAAAGAAACGAACAGGTTGAATTTGTAACATCCAAATCACATGATGATGATCTTACATGAACAGAGGCTCACATTGAGACATCATTGCTCAAAGAGATGAGAGCTACTCTAGACATGGAAGAAGTTGTCAAACTCTCCCAAGATTTTTTTTACTTTCCGTCTTGGAAAATTAAGAATGGAGATTGGAACCAAGAAAGCAGTACATGAGCTGCATGATGAGAAGGAATCACACGAATTGAACAGGTTCGACGACACTGGAAATAAAGAAGGGGAAACCGACGGTGAACATGAAACACCGGACTTCAACTAGTGGCTCAGAAAATCAAGCCAACCAAGAGTACAGAATATTGCACTTGATGATCCCACGACTCTGGACCTGTATCGCACTCTAGAGGCACACATGTCATCATGATTTATAGAGAAAGAGTCATGCATCGCACAACCTTCAAACAATTATTTATTAAGCATTATTGATTCTCATTGATAGTTGTAGAGTTTATTGAGTTAATATTATTTAGTTGAATAAAAATTCATATAATATTGACGGTTCTGAAACATAACTTTCAGAATATGCGTTATTAGGAGACATCCTTTCGACTGTCATTTACGTAATATTTTATTTTTATTTGTAAAATATGTGCCAAAAATTAAATATTAATAATATTTCAAATAATTCTAACTAACTTTTTTTGTCTACTTTTTGCTTAGAATATAATTTATAATAGTTTTTGTTTCTAAAATATGTGTTTCTTTATAATGTCTATTCATCTATAGTTCTGTATTTTTATTATCTTCTATGTGTTTTACAGTTTAAAGTTTAAACAAATTTATTTTAAAATATATATTTTGTTATGCTTTATAATGTTTTATATTTAGGTGAATCAAATGTATTAACGGTTAGATAGCTATATTATTTAATTTATATGTATATATATATATTATAATATAAGTTATAATTATATTGTACTTCAACTAAAAATTAACAATATTTAAAAAATTGTAACTAATGTTTTGTCTTTTGTGTGTGATGGTTTTCTAAAAGATGATTTGTTTATTATGTTTATTTATTTATATTTATATAGTTTATTTTTTAAACAATGCATTCATTTATCATGTTTTAAATGTTAGATATTTAAGAGAATTAACAATGGTTCAGTATCTAATAAGTTGAAATATCATAATGTATTAAAATTACAAATTGATAATATTTCAGACCATTTTAAACATATTTTTTATAAATATGAGTGACTGTACGACATCGCATGATTTCAGTTCATAGTTAGGTTAATAGAATTTGAGAATTATTGTTTGAATATTGCACATAAATTGGAAAAATGGTTGAACAAAAATTAATGTTCATATTGTGTGATTATTCAAAACTTGTAAATTATTTAGAAAGGCTTACCATTGGAACACATATTTCCTCATCACTCATTCAGTATAAAACTAAAATTTTGATCGCAATCCCATATTTCATTACAAGGTATGAATCCATGTCTTAAAATTAGATACAAAAATTAAAGACTAATACAAAAAGATTTAAAACAATGAGACATACAAATGTGGAATGATGAGAGAATGCTCAATAGCCTTAACTTCAAACCAAACAAACGCATAGCTACTAAGAAACACCAAAACCAAATAAAAAAGGTATCCGAATTTTAGTCCAAGTTCACGAAAGAATAATAATAGCAAAAGCATTTGATCTCGCAATCGGCTTCACCTTAATATTTTGGAATATGCTATAGTATTTGGTTATGTCTTTTTATTATCATTTCTTCTACTGCCCGTAACTTAATTTGTTGTTTGTAAGTTTTAGTAGTTGGGTCCTCTTCTTAATTTCTTTTAATTTATGAATAGTCTGTAATTGAGTTTTCTAACTCTTACTTTTGGGTTTTAATATATCGATATTAGCTTTGACAAAAAAAAAATATATATATATATATATATATCGATATTAGAAAAAAAACACACATAAACCAATGTATTGATCTTCCACTGTTGAGCTAATCAGCATACCTTCCTTAATAATCGCCTGGAAGAAAGTTGGAGAAAAATTTCTTGGAAACAATATTTTCTCAAAGTTGATTCTAGTACTGAGCCATAACACCCATTAGGTTTTATAAATATCATGTAATAAAACTCAATTTTTTTTCTATTACATTTTGTTTCATAATAAATTTTAAGTGGATCACTCGCTTAGTAATAATAATTAATTAACTAGCGGATTTAAACCTGTGAAGTATCAAAAAAGCAAGGTAACATGATATTTGTGAAAATCCATAAGAAATCTAAAGAATATTACAATATCATTTAGTTTATATATGTACATCATCTATTAATTTTCTGAATGATTGATCATATGCTTTATTTTAGCTATAATTATTCTATTTTTCCTTCTTCTAAATTAGCAAATGGAAGCAAAAAAAATTAAAACAGATAATAGTGGACTACGATTAATTATTGTTGCATTAAAGAAAAATAAAATAGAAACTGCCAAAACAATAATGGAGAAAAAGTCTTGATATGATCCAAATACAAAAAAAGGAATTATATAAAAATGATCATATAATATATAAGATGTGGATGCGAGTGGCTTTTATTTTAGTGGCACATGGTAAATCCACTAAAAGCAGATGCATTTACATATTTAAGGATCGAGTCTCACTGCATACATTATGTAGGAATTTGGATAATGGGCTCGTCAATTATGGTTAGTGTTAACAAAAAATAATATATATATATATAAGGTGTGGATGCATTGGTCATTGTTCATTAAGGTAAGGTGATTGTGATGGGTCTCATTATATCAACGATCCAGGATCCCATAAGAACCTATTAATTTGAATGATAAGGAACCCTCTGGAATTACATATTCACCATGTCACTTTCAAGTTTTTTGGAGCTTTTGTGCTTAATATCTAACGTCAGCAATACAAATGGTTTTTGTAAGGGATTTGAGTTATAGATGTATTGGTGATTAACTATTTGGCAACAAAACAGTTTTAGTAAGATATTGAGATTTTGTTTATGTATTGATTGTGTGACTCAATATTCTTTATTTTCAAAAATATACCACAACCAATAGTGGTCTATAGTTAAATATTGACTTATTCTCAAATAACTACCGTCATGTTTGATATTAGTATGTGGCAAAAAAAAGCAAATCTTTGTATATGTCATGTTCCAATGAAATTATTATTATTATTTTTTTTATATATTTGAAATGATTTTTGTAAAGATATAAGAGATAATAAAGCAAAACAATATCAAAGTCGTTTTCATCTTTTGTAGTTCCCACTCTCAGGCTTGTGGTTGGCTTTGCTCATTCTTTCTTTCTATATTCTATAAAAAAAATTTCTTTTGTTAATATATATTCTACAATTATTTTATGAATATATATGAAATAATGCAAACTAGTGGCTATTTTTAGAATAAAGAAATCTTTAACATAAAAAATATAAAATGATATATTTCATTGTTGTCCGAAATATAATTTTAAGACTTTAGTTGTTGTTGATTTTTTTTTTTTTGTGTGGAAGACTTTAGTTTAAAGCTTATAGACTAGTCAAAAATATACTATATAATGAGAAAAAAATGTTAAATCAATTTAAAATCAGACATCAGCTTGGACATTGAACCGTAGCCCGAACCATAGTTGTCCATTCAAATATTGCAGCTATAATTTTAGTAAGAGTGTCCTAAACGAAATTTGGTTTAGGATGAATTGTTTTGACTAAAATTATATTCTAATTATGTTAACTTATAAATTTCTCGGTTGTTGTCACCAAACATTTTACTTTGTTTTATGTTTTTATCATTTTATGTATCCTTTTCTTAACCATTTGTCAATAATCTTCAGCATCTCACCAATCTTTTTTGTTCAGCTAAATGCGTAATTTCTTTCTTAGAATTCCACTATAATTTCAGAAGATAATTGTTTAAGCAAAAGTACTGTCATTTTATTAATTAACTAAACATTATTCTCATTTTATAAATTATTAAGGAAAATCGTAAATCCAGGCATATGAATTGATATGAAACTGAATAAAATAATGAAAATGTGTAAAGGCTAATTTACAAAGACAGTGGGCGAACTCAACAAAAAAACAATGGGCGTCCACTGTTCTTCTAAAGTTTAACACTTCTTATTATTCTTTTCTATCTAATTTATTATTTTCTAATATTCTTAAACTGAAACTGTGCAGCCGTTTTATAAGATCCGAATTTAAGTTTAAAATTACTTTATTATTACCAAAAAGCTACAAATCAATGTTGCACATGGTTTGAAATTGAATCTTTGATGAGAATCTTTCTTCAAAATTATTATTTGATATATGGTGAGAATTCTTCTGTCGATATCAATAAAATTTGATCTGTAACCCAAAATTTACTTTCTAAAATTTTATATAATCTTCTAATATAATAAAAAAGAATTTAATCCCTAAAATCAAAACTATTAGCGGACTCTCTTAAATCACTACATTAAAAATATCTCTATATATGGAGGGAATACAGTTTTTTAAATGAACATATAAAAATTGAATAAATGCTCCTCTATCTTAAGAAGTTTGATTTTAAAAAAAGTTTACAAGTGGAATATGTTCTTCACAGCTAATTTATATATAGCTTTAATTTGTTTCACTTTACACAAGATCCACCAATCATCGTATCATTGATTTCCGTGATATTAACAAAATAATTGAAGATTGATATATGTCAATTTATATTTAGGTTAAAGTTGCTTTCATATCACAAATTCTCCCATCCTCCTACTTAATTGGCCCATAAAACACATATCTTATCATGTTTTGGTTAAAGGCAAATCAGAAGCTAAGAAAATAATTAAAATTCATTGAGGTTTTAAATATAGCACGGTTGCACCAATTTATATTTCCTCATTATTATTTGTGAACGAAATATTTTTCGTTTATCAGCAATTAGATTAATATTATCCAATCTATATCATAAAGTTTATTTTCTAACATTTTTTCTAATATACTGTATTTATATGACTTTTTTGAAAGAAAAAAATTACAGCCCATTATATTTCACCTGTTGCATACATATTTTATTTTTTATTAATAATTAAATCGATAAAATTTTCATAACTCAAATTTTTTCAAAATAATAATATTTCACGAGATAACATAATTTTTGAAATCTAACTTGGATAGATAAATTGTAGACGTAAACATTTAACTATTTGATTAAAAATATACTTCTCTATTTAAGTTTTATTTTATTGATGAAATGTTTTTGGTTTTTTTAATATAAAAAGGTAAGAAAATATTAACCAAGATAATGGTTAGAGAAAGTAATCATTTGTAGGAACTGTGTTTATAAATTAAAGTGGCTTTTTTTTTGTTAGTTACGAAAAGTAGATGCTACTACTACCTTAAATATGGAAAAAAAACTTTAACTTTCATATTCATAAAAAAAAAGAAGAACTAATTATCTTTCTATTTTTCGTAAAGAATTCAATTAATTATCTTACGGGAGTAAAAAGTAATTTAGAAAAAATAGAAGATAATAATTGGAGTAATTTTCAACAAAACTATTTTTTGTTTATATAATAATTAAAAAAGGAGATGGATAAGACAAGAGACCACAAATGGGTCCCACAAAGCAAAGATCTAACGCTTCAGAATGATTCCATCACTTTTTTGTGGGACCCGCATCAATACGTATACACACCGAAACGTTAATTAAAAAATATAAGAAGCAAACGAAGATTCACGAATACTTGAAATGACGAAAATCCCCTCATCGTCATCTTCCTGTATAAAAACATCATCATCCACCTTCTTCTCTACCGTGTCTCGTCTTCCATGTCCGATATATATCTTTAACTTAAGAGAGATTCACAACTCATAGATCTATTTTTTTTTTTCTTGTTTATTATCGTAGAGAAAGAGAAAATGTTGGGAATCTTTAGTGGAGCTATAGTTCCGTTACCTGAAGAGCTAGTGGCTGCCGGAAGTCGAACTCCGTCGCCTAAAACAACCGGAGCAACTCTAGTAAACCGGTTTATCGAGAAAAATCCCTCCGCCGTATCTATTCAAGTCGGTGATTATGTGCAGCTTGCTTATAGCCATCACAACGAGAGTCCTCTCCGACCAAGGTGAGTCACCGACAATTATGTTTTTCTTCTTAAAATGATTCAAAAATTCTCCACCGTTTGATTAGTATTATATTGATCCGACGGTGAAGAGATCATCGTCAAATGTTTTAATTTGATTGAAAATTCATTAAAACATAAGGGTAATTGCATGTATGGACACTATTATTCCTTGTAATTTTGTCTGATTTTCTTATCTAATATTGAACAGAAGTAGAATATAGGAAATTAGTGAAACTCATTTAATTAGATTTAATTTTGAAGATAATTTTGTTTTATCTTCAAAATTATCTAGTATTTGTCTAGATTCCATCCGATTTACATAACTCTGTTATTTATTCTCCTAAGCACTCCACTGAACTTAGGGTGATGTATGTGTGTGTGGACCCATTCAATAATTATAGAGTAAAGTCCAGATAATTCTTCAAAAATATTTATTTATTTATACATGATATTAAATTTGCATATACAATATGAAATATGATAAATTCTCGTAGTAAATATTAAAAGGAGAATAATATTTGTGTAACTTATCTAAGTAAAGCTAGATGTACCGGTTCAACAAAATCTGATCTATAACCAAGATCGGAGTTCCAAATTTTTTGGAACCGGATTTGGTAACATGATTTATTACCGGTAATGATAGACACAAAAATCCTATAAATTAAAGATTCCTAAAATAAAAATTGTGTAAGTCACCAAAGATTCACAAGGTTTACATGACTCAATATTGAATTGCTCATGTCACTGAGAATCCGATTGCTGACTGATAATTAGGACAAAACATGAATTATACTATGTAAAATAAGATTACAGTTCCAAAGTCGTCGGTTGTAATAAATAATCTCTATATAGTTACGACAAATGGTTTGGCCAATCTACAAAATCAGGTTTTTATTGGTCCACCAAAACCTATAAACAATTAATAGCCTCATGAATTATGATACATCGTTATCTTTAGCTTTTACCCATATCAGTGCCTATACATTCATAATTGTATGTCTATTTAAAGATCCGATGTTGACTCAGCTCTCTGTATTCTCATTTACAACATCAATTATTGCACTTCTTTTTTAAAGATCTCAAATTGAGTATAAAGATGTTTTGTAAATGAATGCAGGTCGTTTGGTGCTAAGGACGAGATATTCTGCTTGTTCGAAGGCTCACTTGACAACTTAGGAAGCTTGAAACAGCAATATGGGCTTGCGAAGAATGCGAACGAGGTTCTCTTGGTCATAGAGGCTTATAAGACTCTCCGTGACAGAGCTCCTTATCCGGCCAACCACGTTGTGGCTCACTTAAGTGGCGATTTTGCCTTTGTGGTCTTTGACAAATCAACCAACACTCTTTTTGTAGCCTATGTAAGTTCATCTTTATGATCCTCTTAGAACCCGTTTAAGCTGTTTTGGTAGTTCGGATTTGGTGGTAATAATTGAGTTTAATTTGCTTCAGGATCAAGTTGGTAAGGTTCCATTGTATTGGGGAATAACAGCTGATGGATCTGTGGCATTTGCTGATGATCTTGAGTTGCTTAAAGGTGCTTGTGGAAAGTCTCTTGCTTCTTTCCCTCAAGGTTGGTTTATTTTCTTTCTCATTCTTATCTAACTCTTATTACAAGTAATCGACTCGATTTTGATTGGTTTTGTGCGTGCATTCGTTGTAGGTTGTTATTACTCGACAGCAATTGGTGGACTTAGGAGCTTTGAGAACCCAAAGAACAAGATCACTGCAGTTCCTGCAAAAGAGGAAGAAATTTGGGGAGCCACCTTCAAGGTGATTGATTTTTCAGAAACAAATCATGTTTAAGTTAATTTTCCTCAGCATTATCTAAAAAGGTTCATAACACAAACTATGGTGGTTTAAACAGGTGGAGGGAGCAACAGTTCTTGCAGATTGAGAGTGAAAGAGAACAAAAGAATAAAAACAATCTCTTCAATCTCGAACGGTGAACAGTGAGGAAAAAAATAATGATGTAGGATAAACAAGAAGCTGTTCTTTGAGTTCCTGAAGCTATCAATGGTTTGCTGAGGATGTGTTGTGTTGTATCTTCCTATCTTTCTTTGTACAGCTTGTGTCTTCGTCTTAATAAGTTAATGTCTTTAAACCCAAAATCTACCTTCTCTTGATCCTTTAGTCTCTGTGTATTAACTGTTCTAATAAATCTAGCAATCCTCAATCTGTGTACACTCTCAAACGTGGATCTGTAAAGAACCTATAGTGAGAATGGCAGAGAATGGGTTCTGATAGTCCAGTTTTATTGATTTGCTAATCACACCATTCGAGTAATATCATACAGTACATAGGAAAAAGGACACAGAACAGACACTGACTTTCGGAATTTAACACAGACAACAAGCTGTAGTAGAAGGCAAGACAACTCTAGTCCATGTGTTTTGCAGATTAAGATGCAGGACAGATATCCTCCAAACTGTGAGAAAAAAAAACATTATGATCAAGATGAACTTCTTTTGTGGATACTCTGATGCAGCAGCTTCAGAAGAAAATAAATTCGTACCTCTCCCCCAAACATTCTATAATGTCGCTTGTGAGAGTTGATCTCTTATGTTTCTTAAAAGCAAGAGATGCAGCTTTTCTCAGTAAGCCTGATGCAGCTATGCATCCCAAGATGGCTGGATTCTCAGAAGGACTGGAATTTGTTGGTTTCAGAGATGGTCAAAAACACTTTGCTCAATCAATGACTGAGGAAAATAGTTCGTGCATAGCAAATGAAGAAAGTATCTAACCTTTCAGGGCCTGATTTAAGTTGTTGCGCCCATGACAGGAACACTGCGACACTAGATGAAACCAAATCAATGTAGTCAACTTTAGTGGCTACAAAATCTCAAGACTTTTAACTGTTGTAACACCGAGCAATCAAATGACATTAGATCAAAGAATGGTGTAGTTACCTCCCAGAGAGAATATCACCTTGTCCACCACAGCGCCTAGGCGAACCATATATGCTCACTGATTTCACTGTAAAAACAGAAAATAACATCACCTGGCGTTCTCAAGGTTCTCTAACCCGAGAAAAAGTTACTCACCTGTCTCCCCATTGCTTATAAGATCCGATTTTCCTTTCCTGAGAATCGTAATGCCACCAATCCTGAATGACACAGATGTATAACATAATTAGCATTATATTTTGAGCCGCTAACCAGATGAGTCTGGGGATACATGCTTCACTTTAGATGACTTGTGAAGCTTTTCAGATTCTAACTGCCTCTTTCTAGACCTGTAAAGTGAGTTTTGCACTTACTGTTTGGCCAAAGAACGTAGCTGATCTTCAGGATTCTCTTCATCTACTTCACAATTCAGCACTTTCTGAACCAGACGCTTATACTCATTCACGTTAGGGGTTAAGACAGCAAGCGGATAGCTGTTGACAAGATCAATGGAATTTGTTACAAGAAACAGCCCATCCTGCAAAATCACCATAGAAGATAAAACAAGCAAGATTTGGAAGACAGCCTATCAATATCCGCATTATATTGTATATATTACTGCTTACCCCATCTACAACAAAAGGAACATTGAACTTTTTGGCAAGAAGCATGATTTTACTCACACATTCCTGCAAGTACAGAGTCGTCAAGTCAACTATCAAAGCATTGATAGCTCAATTTCTGTAAAGTGATGAAGCATAAGCAGAAGCAGAAGTAGAGAATTCTGTACCAGGAGAAATGGATCCCTTCCCAAACCAGGACCTATAACCAGGCAATCAAATCTTTCCATCCATTTATCGACTTCCCCAAGCACTTTATCCTGGACTTTTCGTTTATCTTCCTCACTGAGTTGACTACGTCAAAATAACAAAATATAGGTATGATGAAGCTATGTCTGTAATAAAGCCTATCGAAATGATACCACACAGTAGAAGTAGCAGCCATTGTGGACAAGAGAGTAGTCACCTGATGCTGTATGATTCCTCGAGAACAGGATGAACTATAAGCTCAGGACTATAGCTCTTTATAACAGGAGCTGCGTCTTTCGTGCAGAAGACATGAGACAAATCAGCACCCTACAGTTTTACGAACAAGAAACTAAAGTCTTCTCTTTTGTGTACAGAACAACTTAAACCAAAGATGAGTAGAAGGATGCTGTGATTGACTAATAGAAACGAAACTACTGACAATTTTCAAAGCTGAAATGGCAGCGAAATATGGAGCTCCTGTGTATTCACGACACCCTCCAATCACAGCTATCTTCCCTGACACAGATCAAATTTCAACACAGGAGCTAAAACGTCAAAGGAACCGAACAGACTTCAGAGATTGTAAAACCCCAAAGTTTTGATTTTGATTCATTACCGATCACAAAAAAACGGAGGAAAACACAAAATCCAGTAGCAATTATGCAGAGACTACTAGTAAAGTACTAACCAGCTTGGCCTTTGTGGCGTTTGAGGTCGAGCGATGGCGTCACGGTTCTAAGGACACTCTCAGCGTCGGCTTCCGATGTGGAACTCATTGGTCTAATTAGCTTGGGACAATGGATTCGTGAAGTACAAAGCGCTCGTACCAAAAAATGTTGCCTTCTAAGCACACTTGAAGAAGAAAAAGAAGAAGGTGAGTGAGAACTCAATCGTCCCAAGCTAGAGATGACGCAATGCTTTGCCAACATCAGATTCTCGTTGAATTCTACAGAAGAACCGAGAAAAAGCCAACGCTTTCGATACAGCACCGAGAGAACGAACCATCTGTTTGATTCGGAGGGTCTGTTATTTATTTAGGAAAAGGAAAAAAACAAAACTTTTTCGGAGGTCGGAGGGTTAGAGAGAGGAGGAAGATGAAGAGGACGGCGATGGACAACGCGATTCGATCATCAGTGGTGGTGTTGGGATCATTGGCTTTTGGTTACTTGTCACTAGAACTTGGCTACAAGCCTTTCCTTGAAAAGGCTGAACAATACGAACGATCTATACAATCTTCTCAACAACACCAAGGTCTTCTATTCCTTCTCCCTCTTTCTCTTTCAGTAGCTCAATCCTTTCTTCTGCTCCGTATTCTTCTGTGTAATCAGACATAGATAAATGCCGTGAATCATTGATGATCAATTTGGGGGTTTTGTTTCTGAACTGTAGGTGCGTCTCGAACAGTCTCTTGATGCATTAGAGATTTTTTTTAAAAGCCAAGCTTTTGATCATTTCAATCTGTCTTTACTCAGATTCAAGTGTAATTTTCAGAAATCTCATCTTGGTTTTTGAGATTTTGACAATATTACGAAAGAAAGTCTCAATATTTTTTATCTACAACACCAAAATTTGCTTCTGGTTCCCATTGTAACAGTGGCAGGCTCAATTGAGGAGACAAACTGCAAAATATCAAAAGATTTCTTTGATTATTTTTTCTATCATTAAACTTTCTTAATTGAGGAATGATTGAACATAAATCGTGATTTCACATATAATACTGTGATTAATGAAAATCATGCAGAATCATGGATGAATCTGTGGATCTGTAATCAGAACATTTCAATGCAAATGTTGTGCGCTAGTATAGGAGAAGATGAATGGTCATTTAGAGTTTCTCTGAAAGCTCTTCCTCTTTCAGCTAGTTTCCATATAGTTTTTTGAGCCTGGATCAATGAATACTACAGTACTGTGATGCTACATTTTGAATCACATTTACGCTCTTAGTCATTGCCTCATGAATCACATAATTTATAAGTTGTCTAACTGGGTACTTTGATTCTGTTACTCTTACTCTCTGATCTTGCAGATAAACCTGAAGAAAGATGGGACGATAGCAACATCGAAGGATGGGAAGAGAAAAAGTAGTTCTACAGTAGCTTCATTTGGCTGAATTGTGGCTAGAAACACAAGAATGTTGAACAAGTAAACACTGTTACTTCATTTAAAGTTAAACGTTTTCTTCCATAAATTAGGTAAACAAAAGCTCTATTACCTAAGTTGTGAATCACATAATATGGACAAATAAATGTTAATTTGATCTTAACCGGTACGCAAGCTCTTCTCGGTTCTCACTCCATGACTCATTGAATCTTGTCCCTAGACAAATGACATGTGATGTGTTCATACAAATCTCCGGCATGGACGGTTTCGATCAGAGTTTCGAGATTCATACATCAAGTTTTTACCTTTCTTTAATCATTAGAAGATTCCATCTAATTTCCAAATTCAGTTTCATTGGATCTACCAAACCAAAACAAGTATGAACCATATTGTAAATCGATTCAAAAACGCTATTTTTGGTAAATAAACCAAACGCATTAACCGTTTGATGCACACTAAAAGCTAACGCCGTCTTTGGCCGCACCAGTCACTTATGCCACGCGCCATGTTCGAGCGTGTGACAGGTAAGGGACCCACCACTTAAAAGACCCACGATTTCACATTCTCTCAAAGTCTATCACTTTGTGAAACAAGACGGTCAAGAAAAAGTTGAGTGTGTTCTTTTTAGATTTGGAAAAAACCCAAAACTGTTAAACGTTATACTTGCAGCTTTGGATTTGCATTTGTTTTGCTAATCCATTTCCTTATTTGAAGACCAAGTAAAGCTTCCTCCTTCAGCTTCTCTGGCCATTAGTCTTCTTTTTTCTCATTTAACTCTTTTTCCGTTTTGATTTCTTTCTGTTTCTAGAGAATCCAGAAAAAGAAAGAATCAACTCAGGGTATAAGAAAGTCTTCAACTTTTGAGCTTCTTAAAACCTCTAATGTCGAAGAACTCATCTCAAGAAGACGATGAAGCGATGCCAGTATCCGAAGTGATTAAGAGATTCAAGCGTTTAAGGCTCGTATTTGAACCGTCACTGGGAGTCTTGGGTTTTTTCTTGGTGGGTTTGTGTTTAGTCTTCAGCTTTTTGTACCTCGAAAACAAAACCGTAGCTAAAAGTAAAAGTCACGACTTTTCGGATCAATCGGAGAGATTTTTTTGGCTCAAGGAGCTCGATGGGTCTGGAGATAACAACATCAACAGCAACAACACCAGAGTTGGGTTTCTTGAAGAGAGTGGGAACAGTTGTAATGTGTTCGATGGAAAATGGGTTTGGGATGATTCATATCCGTTGTATCACTCCAAAGATTGCATCTTTCTTGATGAAGGATTCAGATGCACTGAGTTCGGAAGACCTGATTTGTTCTACACCAAGTGGAGATGGCAACCTACACATTGTGATTTGCCTAGGTAATGTTTTGTTATGTTCAACACATCTTCTGCGTTTTGTTACAATTTCTGCATTTTTTCTCGGTGGCCAAGAGGCTTTGCTTGAGGTTTCCCATGGAAAATTTACACTCTCTCAGTATCTTTCAAACTTTGGTGCTCTCTCTCAATTGCTTGGTCTTCGTTGTCCTTGTGATGTCATCGAAGATTTGTATTATATGAAATCGTGAGCCTCTTAAACATGGATCCAAAGAACATGTATAAACACAGTTTTGTGTAGGATTGAAAATGTTATGTGTATGATTTGAATCTCACCGGGATCAAGGAAAAGATAATGGCATTGACCTATAGATTAGTTTGGAGGGTGAACTTTAGTTATGTGTTTTCTTTGAATTCAGTTACTTAGCTCAGCTTTTTGTTTTGGTTATAAAATGAATCAGATTTGATGCGAAGTTGATGCTGGAGCAACTAAGGAACAAGCGGCTAGTATTTGTAGGAGACTCTATTGGAAGAAACCAATGGGAGTCTCTTCTTTGTATGCTATCTTCTGCAATTAAGAACAAGAACTCGGTTTACGAAGTGAACAATAGACCCATCACAAAGCACATGGGCTACTTTGTATTCAAGTTTCACGATTACAATTTCACTCTTGAATACTACAGAGCACCGTTATTGGTTCTCCAAAGCCGTCCACCTAAAGGATCACCAAAAAAGGTTAAGACAACTCTTAAACTAGAAACGATGGATTGGAGTGTCGATAAGTGGAAAGGTGCGGATATATTAGTGTTTAACACAGGTCATTGGTGGAACTACGAGAAAACTATTCGCGGGTTAGCTTCTTTCTTCTTGATACCAATCTATGGACTAATCAGATTGGTTCGTTTGTCTGATCAATTTTAGATTTGTTACTGCAGAGGTTGTTACTTTCAGGAAGGAGAAAAAGTGAAAATGAGAATGAAGATAGAGCATGCGTATAGAAGAGCTATGAAGACTGTTATGAAATGGATACAAGAAGAGGTTGATTCAAGCAAAACACAGGTCTTCTTTCGTACATTTGCCCCAGTGCATTTCAGGTTTGTTGCTGCACATAGCTGGATAACAAGAATCTTACGATCAATCTTAAGCTTCCATGTAATTGTGGTTTTCTTTCACTCAGAGGAGGAGATTGGAGAACCGGAGGAACGTGTCATATGGAGACTTTGCCTGATTTCGGAGCCACTCTAGTTCCATCAGAAACATGGGATCATTTAAAGCTACTTCAAGATGTCATGTCGTCTGTTTACTACTCAAAAAGATCAGAGCCTGTTAAACTAAAAGTGTTGAACATAACAGCCATGGCTGCTCAACGAAACGATGGTCATCCATCACTGTACTACTTGGGCTCAGCTGGTCCGGCACCACTCCATAGGCAAGACTGCAGTCATTGGTGTCTCCCTGGAGTTCCTGATGCGTGGAATGAGCTTCTCTATGCGTTGTTTCTTAAGCACCAAGGTTATTCAAAACCAAGCAATGGCAATACAGACAACTTTACATAACACAACTTTGGTCTGCACTCTATAGATTTTGTTAGGGTGATTAGATAATTGGGTGGGGGAATTTGTAATTACTAATTAGGTTAAACATTTTTGGTTGTAAAGATAAAAATTCATCATCTTCAAAGATTTGACCTTTTGAGTGACCCCTGTATTTTTTTTGGGGTAAAAATATTTTTGGACCCTTTCTTACGAAATGTTGCTTATACATAAATCCAATATATTTAAAGAAAAATAGTAACTGTATACGATATTGTAAGAAAATTTTCACAATATAATGGAAAAAAAAATAATGGAAGATTTGCTATAATAATATATAAAAAACTCAACCAAATCTTTATTAAAATCAGTTTTGGGCGGTTGTTATAGAAAAATCAGTTTTGGGCCCAAGGCCTATTTATCTTTGGGCCCAATGCCGACTTCTTGCGGCTCAAAGAGAAGCGGAACGGGTTTCGGAGCTCTGTGGCAGTGTATCGGCTTTTGAGTCTTCGAGCTATCTCCTCCGTGATCCATCTCGGTGAATCTCCGTGCACTCTCTTTCTCTCTACGGTATCAATGGCTGATCTTGATGCTCCTCAGAGTAAGTCGAGAGACCTCGACAAGCTTCTTCTCCGGCCTGGGAATCTCGTCGGCCCTGACTTTTGTCCCGGAATCGAAGTAAACGCCCTTTTTCTTCTTTCTCATATCCATAGATTCTTGGGTTGTTCTAAATAATTCTGAATCGTCTCTGGGATTTCTGAAAATTCCAATTTTTCTATTCAGCTGAGAGACGACATACGGGAGTATGTCAGAATCTTGGTGGTTGGTGCGGGTGGATTGGGCTGTGAACTCCTCAAGGACTTGGCTCTTTCGGGTTTTCGTAATCTAGATGTGATTGACATGGACCGTATCGAGGTCACTAATCTCAATCGCCAGTTCCTCTTCAGGTAACTTCTCCTTCTTTTGTCCATTTGGATTCTTCTCTGTGGTTTCCGCAATGCCCTTAATCTTGAAGTAGCTTTAAGAGATTCCTGAAAGTGAAATTCTTTTACCTCTGTGTTCCCTGTGTGCGAGTCTCCTTGTGTGTAATATCTCAGTAAGATTGCTGGAAATTGTTAACTATTCATCTCTGTCGTAAATAATACTTGCACGATTGTTTGGTTAATTTTGTTGGATCTTGTTAAGACTTGAAGACGTTGGAAAGCCTAAGGCAGAGGTAGCTGCAAAGCGTGTCATGGAGAGAGTGAGCGGAGTGGAGATTGTGCCGCATTTTTCACGTATAGAAGACAAAGAGATTGAATTTTATAACGACTTTAGCATCATTGCCCTTGGTCTTGATTCTATAGAAGCTCGGAGATACATCAACGGGGTAGCTTGTGGGTTTCTTGGTATGCCAAATTCTTTTTACTTTTAAACAGTTAACTAAAAAACGGTTTCTTACATCTCTGCATCTTAAGTTTTCAGTCTTTGTGTCATTTTCTGTCTGATCATGTTCTTATGAAATGTAGAGTATAATGAAGATGATACTCCGAGAAGAGAAACAATTAAGCCAATGGTAGATGGGGGAACCGAAGGTTTTAAGGGTCATGCTAGAGTTATTATGCCTGGAGTTACCCCCTGTTTTGAGTGCACGATTTGGCTTTTCCCACCTCAAGTGAAGTTTCCTTTATGCACTCTTGCGGAAACCCCTAGAAATGCAGCTCATTGCATTGAGTATGCTCATATAATTAAGTGGCCTGAGGTATGTGGAAGGATTCTTTTTGTTGTCTTTTTGAAATAGACTCTTTTCAAGTGTATATGTATCTGTTTTAGTCATGGTATAGTTGATTCTTCATGAAGGTTCATAAAGGAAATTCCTTTGATCCTGATGAGCCAGACCATATGAAGTGGGTTTATGATGAGGTTAGTCATTCGTTTGCTTGTTTATGCTATGGGTTTGTTTTAATTTAGACTTATCTCATATTTTCCACTATTTTCACAGGCAATTAAGAGAGCTGAGCTTTTTGGAATTCCGGGTGTCACTTACTCACTGACACAGGTATGTAACCATTCTCCCTCTTTTAGTCTGTTCACTTTCTAAAAATTCCCAGTAATCAGCTGAAGCACTTGTGATCGCTTATGCATCATTATGAAATCCATTTGCTATTTGTATTCATGAAACAACTATGAGCGGATGGTTGTATTATCATGTAGGGCGTAGTTAAAAACATAATCCCAGCGATTGCTTCCACCAATGCGATTATATCAGCAGCTTGTGCGCTTGAAACCTTGAAGATTGTGTCTGGATGCAGCAAAACACTTGCAAATTATCTGACGTATGGTTTACTTCTTTCTTTCAAGTGTTCGGACAACCAATTTTCTACTGAAATATAGCTGCAAAAGAATTCAATGTTATCCCCAATTTATTTGGTTGGTTTTCTTTTTGGAAAGGTATAACGGTGGAGAGGGTCTCCACACTAAAGTGACGGAGTTCGAGAGGGATACTGACTGTCTTGTATGTGGTCCGGGTATTCTGATTGAGCTGGACACCTCAATTACTTTGCAAAAGGTCAATTCTTTCACCCTTCCTTCTCATTATCGTTTCAATACCGACCATGATCCTTGATTTTCTTAGCCATATATTGCTTTAAGCATGCTAAATTATCCTCTTGCATATATTTTCATCCCAGTCTTGATGCTTGAATGTGAATGTTTTTTGCTGCGTCCAAGCCTTCTACCAACCATTTAGCCACTTATTCATTCACTCGCGCTAAATTACCCACTTTATTCGTCCTTTTTTTTTTTTTCCTTTCTCCCAGTTCATTGAGATGTTTGAAGAACATCCGAAGCTTCTATTGTCAAAAGCAAGTGTTAAACACGGTAAAGACAGTCTCTACATGCAGGCACCTCCGGTTCTAGAAGAGATGCACAGACCAAACCTTAGCAAGCCTCTCTATGACCTCATGGGAAGAGTACAGAAGGACACTATTCATGTGTTTGGGACAGCACTCAAGAACGAAGAGAAACAGTCAATTACAACAAAGCTAAGGGTTGTTTTCAAAGGAGCCGATGGTGTTGCAGACATGGATACAGCCATTGGAGCGTGAACTCTGGCAGAGAAATCCTTTGATCGTAGCTTAAATCCATTGAGGTAATCGGGCAGCTTGGATTTGTCCGGTTTTCATTTTTGGTTTTGTTGTTTGTTTGTCAGTAATAGCTGTGATAGAAGTACTTTACGGTGTGATGATAACAAAAATTGATATGATTGTTCTTAACGTCGAAAATGTGACTTCTGACAGAAAAAAGAACGGAGCCTGTGAAACAAGTTGATCTGCTGTCTGAGATTCGTTTTTCACAGTTCATATAATCAGGTTTCTACCTGGGATTTCAATGATTTAGATCTTTGTATTTCAGATAAGAGGAACATTTCCATTGATTTGTGTAACTAATTGAGTTTTAACATTAATCATAAAGAGATTACATAAAGCCTAACATGGTGTTAACTCCTAACAGTGTCTTTGATTAACTAAATACCTAAAAAATTACTCGAATACCCAGAAATTTTCAAAAAAGTATTTGAAATATTCACATAAAATAGGTCTTGATCTGTTTTCAGATAAGAACTAGACTTGAACCGATACTTACGAATATTTATAATATAGATTTGAACTTGTTTTTTGGGGTCAGTTTCGATTCGGGTCCTTGGATCTTGTATGAAGCTCAAGGCTAAACCAGCCCTTAACAAACGTCACACAACTCGCAACAACAAGACAAACAATAGATTACTTGCCTGTTGGTTCCTTTAAACATCAATTCTTTTGGATTAAACTTATCTTTTGATATGTCTATATACAATTCTTTTATCTTCTTTTGTTTGTGGCTATTCTTGCTTGCACTTTTCTTTTCATCTGATCTTAAAGACTTTAAACTAGTCTTTTGAAACGTAGCATGGGTAAGAAGATAAGGTCATTTAACACATTATATATTCAAAGAGATAGTGATATGTAATAAAGACCATCAGAATCTTAACTTGGGAATTCGGCTCTCAGAACTATCAAGTAGAGAATCGGTGTGTGACCCTACTTCACTCAAACACTATCCTCAAACCATATCATATCAAATTGAGTTAGATTCTCCCTCTCTCCAGAATCCAAATTGTTCATTGTCCATTTCCTCAATTGCCAACCACAAACTGTCTTCAGATGTGGATGTTTCAGGATCTTATAGCCAATTACAAAGATTGCCTTACCCTATCAAAAATAGTTTTTTTGGTCAACAATAATTAAATCGACAATACCATATCTATAGCCCAAAGTCCACTTCTTAAAAACCTCTTTTAATCTTTTACATGTGGTAGAAAAAGGGTTGAATTCTGATGTCAGAACGTTAACTTGGTCATATAAACCACCAGACTGAGAAAAACTCGATAAGATAGTTTTTCATTTTTTTTTTTTTGCCAATATCAAGTAATTGGTAGAGTAATGTTAATGAGTGTCGGTTCAGTGTTGATACTAATTTGGTCAAAAGGGAGAGATGTTGCAGTGTTAAATGTAATGGAAACAGAGTGGATATGAGGTTGTGTGTGAACTTTGATTCTATCTTTTTTTGAACTACTGGATAACATCAATGCACAACTTCCTTGTGTCCTTCATGTTGTGTTGTTTGTGGGGACTTAGCCAGATTAGATTTTGAGATTCACATCGTTAAAAATCTCTTCTCTTTTCTCTGGTCCCACTCTCCCACTCACATGCTCTCTCTCTTCTCTCTTAAGGCCAATCTTTTTGTCTATTTATTTGACTCTTTCAACATTCCCTCGAACTCCACTTGCAGCTAACACAAAAAATAAATACAACAAGACTTGTTCCTTCTTCAATACAGAAACTTGGAAACCCTTTTGGCTATGGAGTTGGAGCTTGATGATGATGTCTTCTTTGCAGACATAAGTAAACAGATCTCTCTTCTTATCACGGATGAAGATGAACAGTTAAACCCTGTTTCTCTCTCTGCTTCATCTTCTCTCTCATTTCAGGTTTGTTCCTCTATCTACACTCTGCCTCTCTCTCTCTCTGCCCCTCTCTCTCTAATTGGGTCTTTGTGGAAACAGGATATGTTCAGAGGAGGCTACCAAGCTGCTCCATATATGTATCAGCAAGAACAGAGCAAAGGGACTGGTGTGTTCATACCAAAATCTTCTCAGCCTAGAAGAAGACCTCATCATCATCACAAGCAAGGTAGGTTTAGTTCCTTTAACGCCAAGCAACAACACTCTCTTCATCAAAACAGACAAGCCTTTGAGAAGAATCATGAGAACTCAAGAAATACTCTCACTACTCACAACAGCCACAACAACAACAATAAGAGCAACGTGAACAGTATTGTTCATTCTTCTATCCCAAGAACAACTTACAGAGATGCATCATCTATCTACACTTGATAAATTTAACAAATATTCTGCCAGATTCTTGATTTGGTTGTGTGATCAATTCATATAATATTACATAGATGCATAAGATTTTATTTGTTTGTAAATTGGCCAACAATAAAGGATTGTATAAGAAAACTCTTAGAGGTTTGTTCTTGCTTTTTCTGTAGCTTTTTTTCTTGTCAATTTAGAGATTCTCTGACTTTTTCTCCATTTGTAATCTTTTAAGGATTGAATTTTAAAACCAGATTTGTGTATTTTGTTGGTTGATTACAACAATATTGACAGAGGAATGTATAAAGACAAGACCCATGTGGACTAGCAAATGTTCCATCTTTCTTTCTCTCTCCAATCAATCAATATCTTTGGGACATAACATATGAGTTTGCCACACTGTCTGAAAAGTCAGATCTAAGAGAACTAAAAAGACTGTCACAAGCTCACACACCTTCTCTGTCCTGCCACTCACATGCCCATCTTTTTCTCTCTTTATTATCAAATCTTTATCTTTTAGTATTTCTATTTAGAGCAAATTAATATGTTGATGAAGTCCCACTTTCCATGAAAATGAAACTTATTGTTCATAATATATCAGCTTACACAGCAAAAGTCACATAACTTAAAAATAACTAAAAAACCCCTAACGATCAACCAAACTTACTTCTAGAACCGATCCGAATACTCGAATATTCAGGGCGAATCTAGCTCTACAGTACTAAATTTTTTTTGGGCCATGTTTGATGGAGTATAAAAGAATTGCTCGTTATTAGTTAAAAACTTTGTAAAAATGATTGGGTCGACAAATTTTTTCTCCTATACTTATTTTTTTCTCATGGAAAAACCTGTATTTTTTGGCTCTTTATTTTGTGCCATAAAAGTTTTTATTCTTCGTTTTAATACATGAACTAGTACTATTCACTACGAAACTACGTCCTTAATTGAAGTAAAAAAACGTTTACTGTAACGTTTAGAGACGTTTTAATTATGTGTTAGGACGCAAAACACAACCGTTTAGTTAAATGAATTTAGTTTAGGAAACAATGAAAACGACGTTGTTTTGCATCTGAAAAAAAAGAAAGAATATTAGACATAATTGAAGACAAAAAGACTCGAGACACTTAACACATTTCGTCAAAATCAAATCGGGGCTTTTCTCTGAAATTAGGGTTCATAAATTCATTACCTTGAATTGGTGGATTACTGATGTCATAGGCAGAGAAGAGATTGAGAGATGTTTGATCTTGGATTCGACAAAAGCTGATGATCCAGATCCGGTTAGCAAAATGGGTCGGGTAAAAGGAAGAAATCGGGGTCCGGATTGTGAATTTGGAGCTGTGAGAAAGAATAAGAACAAAGCGAAGACTGAACCAATCAAAAGAGGGAAAAAAGTCTATCTTCTCTCTGAAACAGTATGATGATTATGATGATGTCTCACATTTGAATAATAACTTCTCAATTTCTTCATCGAATCCAAACCCAAAAAAAATAAAAACTTTTAAAGGTCAATTCAAAGTTAACATTTTCTTACTATTTTCTCGGATTTAGAAGAAACTTTATAAAAACCTCATTTTTAAAAACTGAAACTTCGAAAAAAAAATAAAGAGATTGTTTCGTAAGCCAAATTCATTTAACTAAACGATTGTGTTTTACGTCCTAACGCAGGATAAACGCTATAGTAAACTTTTTTTGCTCTTAAAGAGCATATGAATAGTATTAGTTGATGTATTAAAAACTCAATCCTTTAAATACTTATTTTGATTTCACATATAATATTGGTTGGTTTTTTTTGGTCATCTAGATTATTGGTTGGTTTTTGTTTTTGTTCTTTTTTGTCTGTATTTCTCAAATTAGATTAAAGATTGGCGGTGGAATCAATAAGATATTCTTTTAAGATTTGTAGAGAAGCATCAAAAGAAAAAGATTCATAAGCAACTAGGTTTGGATCTATGCAGTATTGCCTTAGTTTTCTACATATATTTAACTTCTATAATATAATAATTTTTTATTAATTAAATCCTACTTAATTTAGTTTTGGTCGTTGGTTCCTGATTTTGGCTTCTGTATGTTCATCTTTCTGAATCTTTCTCTTCAAATCTTCCAGATTTTTATCATTCACCTTGCCATTCATCTGCTTGTTCAATGCATAGGCTTCTCCCATCTTCCTCTTACACTCTTTGTTTGCTGAATCGTGCAAAACCACTGCAACTAACAGAGGTCAGGACTATGCACCTTAAAACACTTTGCTTATGAAATTCCAAGCAACCACATGAGCAATTGACTCAGTACAACTTCTTAGCTCACAATCTTGTTTATTACTTTTAGCTACCATTATGTTTCTATCTTTCTAGCATGTATATGTAAATGCAGACGGAAGTACTAACTTGGTTTCGGATAGTCCTTTCCGACTATGCAGTTTGCTTTAGTTTGAACGCTCAATGGTGCTGTCCATGGCTCATAAATATACTGCTTTGGCATATCTGAATCAGAAAACTTATTAGTCGATAAAAGAATAAATGGTCCAGCAAACTTACCATGGAAAGTAACTTCAGTTACCTTTCAGTACCGGGAGAAAATGCCTAATGTACTTCCCATCAGGATCACACTTCTTTCCGAAAGATATAGGAGAGTATATGCGGTTGTACTGAAACCATCACAGAACATTCAAACACAAGTGTAACCGTAAGTAACTAAGAAACGTTGGACAATGCTTTGGTTCGGTTTAGCCAATTGTACAGAAGAAAAAAGATTCGACAGGCAAAGAAAACTACGAGAGATACGGAAAGAAAAGAAAACGAGACAGTACCTGGTAAAAGAACGACGAACATGATAACCACATCCAATTCCCATTATTGATTGCCCAATCTGAATCGATCAGAAGTCTCTCAAACACATCTCGCCCTTGTTCCCAGTGTATGAACTAACACCAGAAACTATGCATGTCAGTGAAGTTTTCTGAGGGTAATGGAACCAATAATAGTAGAGACAGTATTACCAGATCCCCACGAGTTAAAAAACAGGCTACACAATGACGAGCTAGATGGTGCATCCAACCCCATTTCCGAAGCTATAAATTCCAGATAATGGATTTTAAGAAATGATCTTTAAAAGGAAAGCTAAAGGCATTCACTTTAACTAAAATCTAACCTGAACCATAATAGCATCAATCCAAGGGTATCCTGTCTTACCGTCCCTCCAAGCAGCCAACATAGCATAATCCTCGTTCCATGGAATCTAGTTTACGTATGAAACAAAAAAAATTGGTCTGAAAAAGCATGAACACCTTAGGATGAAGGAACATGATAAGAGAAATTATACTACAGCGGTACCTGTTTGCAAATATGGTTTCCCTTCATTTTGTCAAAGTTAGGGGTTCCAAATGCAGTGGTATAGAAAAATTCTCGCCACAACAACTAAGGAAACAAAAATAGGCATCACCTTTCTGTTGTCAAGCAATATACAAAACATTCTTTAAGTCACTGACTGACCTGCCCAAGAAGAGAAACTGGTGGCGATGTGTGCTTTTTCACATCCTTATAAATATTTTGTAGGCATTGATAAAAGTACCTCGAAGAAAGGCATCCAAACTTCTCAAATATCAGAGATTAGACTTATATATTAACAAAATGGAGCGAGAACTTGAGTTGACAAAATTATGTCACGAAAACTCACTTTTAAATACGGTGACAAAACTGTAGTTGCAGGCTTCAAGAAAGCAGATGGATCACCCTTTGGTTTCTCAAAGTTTGCCACCATGCCTACACTACATATAAAACCCATAAAGAATTAAGCCCTATTAAGATATCAATATATGAAGTCAATATAAAATTTATATTCTAGGATTGAAGGGAAAGCATCAAGATCTCCAAGGGATAAGTTTCTTTCAGTCTAAGAAAGTACTTAGTTGAGCAATTTGCGCCAACATGTTTCGAAAAGGAAAAAAACTTTCGAGTTCCAGACAATACCTTATCACTAATAGACTTGGTCAGTCGTTTCAATGCTTCTAATTCACCACCTCGAAAAGGAGTCCACTCAATCTACAAACAATTACACAAGCATAAGATTCTCAAATGCAAATGTTTCTATGTTTAGCTACTAAAGAAACAATATCATCTCTCAACTTGTTCATCGTCTATGTAGCCAAGTTCCTCAAGGGTTGGTACTTCTGAGATGCCAAGATTTCCAACAACTCCAATTGGAGGAAGTGAAGAATAAGACATCACAATATCAGATTTAGCACATAATGGCTCCCCGGCAATCTTCAGAAATGACTGATAACTCAAAGGTGGCTTCCCACCGTTCTAACTTGCAAGAAAAAACACACACATGCACACAATCATTACAGTTCCATAGAGGAAAAATCAATAACAACTCAGTTAGCATAAGCACTTACTTTCTCTATAATGTCTGAGGGATTGAACAGAGTATGGCTCACTGGAGAGAAAACCTCAACTCCATTTGAAGAAGCATAATCCTAGAGAGTAAAACAATAAAACTACTTTAGCTAGCTAAATCAAAATCAACACTTTAAGGTTTAATGAAACGAGTTTTTTTACCTTAACTTTAACATCTAACTGTTGATAATACGGATCTGTATCGTATTCAAAGCAAAGCCTCTTCACATTCCACTGCAAAAGAAGCCAATTCACAAAGATTAAACATTTGTAATTGCACAATTCAGAAACATCCAGATTTCTCTAAACGCATTGTCAAAAGAAGAAACATTACACTACCTCCTGCAAGCATTGAACCATGACTTCACTAGGTTCACCCTTAAGAACCAGTAACCGTGAACCGAGTTTCTTCAGGCTAGAATCGAGATCCCTGAGACTCTCCAACAAGAACCGGATTCGGTTTACCCCGGCGAGTGACGAACCGGGAGAGAACGCAGATGGGTCGCACTCCATGTAATGTGGGTCAATCACAAAAACCGGATACAGAAATTCGGAACCTTTGGAGGCGTATTGAAGAGCCGGGTTGTCGTGAACCCGGAGTCCTTTCCGAAACCAAATCAGTGAACTGGATCCAGTAGCCATGGACGTAATGGGGTTGTTGATACGGTAACTTGGAGAAGAACAGACAGAGAATCCTCGCATAAATTTTTGTCTGATAAAACTCATACGAAGAAGACGAAAACGTACGGTTAATATGCGCGCGCTCCTTGAACTATGCGCCTGATTAATGTGCGCGTTGCGTAAGATAAAGGAGTCGAATCGGTTTATGCAGAACAGTTTACAACTACGCCACGTCGTTACTACGGAGAAATATCAGTTTTTTTTTTTGTCAACAAATATCAGTTTATTAGGTCACAAATTTGCAATTTTATAACTTTAACATTATGACCATGGAAAAATTAGCAAAATGACTCTGATATTGAAGTAACTGTAAAATAAAGTGTAAGACTTTGTAAACCGAGTCCATTTCGTTATCTTTCGTTTTCCGATTTCCTGTTTCGCAGGTGCTTATCAATGGCGTCCCAATTTCTCATGGTTCCTCATCTTACGCTCTTCCCTAAAGTCTTACCCTTTCATTTCCCCCTCTCTCCAACAATAAAGCTTAGTTTTTTCCACTCTACTTCCTTGAGGAGAGCTCTCAAATCCTCCTCTAACTCTCCGATTATAAACCTCCAAGCCGTCGCCGAAACCGAATCCAGCGTTGCCACTGAAACAACTGATTTGACTCTACAACAAATCTGTCAAGATTTTGTGCCCGACCATATTTTGCGCAAGAAAATTTGTGAACAAGGTATTGAAAAACGGTGCAGAATGGAGGAGATTGGGTTTGTGAATTCCCGCGACTATTCAAAGAGAAGCTCTACCTACTTTGTTTACGGGCCGTGATTGCATCCTCCATGCCTAAGTCCTTTTCTCATCTTTATGTTTCTCTCTTTTTGGTTATTTGTTTTGGTAATTGTCATAACGGCTGGCATTGCTATGTTTTTGGTAACTTAGACAGGTTCAGGGAAGATATTGACTTACCTGTTACTTATATTCTCTCTTATCAATCCTCAACGATCTTCTGTGCAAGCTGCTATTGTTGTTCCTACTCGAGAGCTCGGTATGCAAGTAAGTGTAGTGTACTCATTTGATTTTTAATGTTCCTCTGACTTAATCTTCTTATGGCATGCTTAAAAATTGTTGTTTTTTTGGGCTTAGGTTACAAAAGTTGCTTGAATGTTGGCTGCAAAATCGGATATTGATGCAAAAGGATGTACAGTAATGGCTCTTTTAGATGGAGGGATGCTTAGAAGGCAAAAAAGCTGGCTAAAGGTGGATTTAGATATTTCAGTTTCTTATTAAGTTAGACAGATTAGGTTACTCAAATGCGTTTTGATTAAGGATTTTAGTCGCTTCTTCTTGTGGGTTAATTCAGCAAGTTAAACTTTTCAGGCTGAGCCACCAGCAATTGTAGTCGCTACGGTAGCAAGTTTGTGCCACATGCTGGAAAAGCACATATTTAGACTTGACTCAGTGAGAGTTCTTGTTGTAGATGAGGTAAAAACTTTCTCGACTATATTATACTTCTCAATGAGGCTGTTCTGCTCGTTGAGCCTCATGCTCAGAACATTTTCTGACCCAGTGATATAATTAAATGGTCACTTGGTAGGTTGATTTTTTGTTCTACTCATCAAAACAAGTCGGTTCTGTGCGGAAGCTTTTGACATCTTTTTCTTCATGCGATAAACGTCAGACGGTTTTTGCCAGTGCTTCCATCCCCCAGCATAAACACTTTGTGCATGACTGTATACAGCAAAAATGGACAAAGGTTAGCATATGAATGATTCTTTAACTGTGAATTATGTACTGGCTTGGTTTATGATTTGGGCTGCTGAAAGTCAATTGTTTTTTCTCATATTACTGCAGAGAGATGTTGTCCATGTTCATGTTAGCGCAATCATGCCCATGCCTATGTGCCTTATTCACAGATTTTTTCATAAGACTTAACGTGCTTTTGTCATGATATGCATCTGTTGGTACATCTATCTAACCTTTATATTGGCAGATGTGTGGGAAAACAGTTAAGCATCAAGTACTGCTTGCCTTGTTAAAGTCTGATGCACCCGAATCAGCTATTATTTTTGTTGGGGAGCAGGTTTTGAAATCCTCTATTTTCCTTCTGACTTTACTTAATCTATAGCCTTATAACACTCTTTTCCAATTCTCCTTTTTAGTCTGAGAAATTGAAAAAGGCTGGAAATGATCCATCTACAACTCTACTAATTGAATTCCTCAAAACGTCATATGATGACTCGCTGGAGATCCTCCTACTTGAGGGGGAAATGAATTTTAATTCACGAGCAGCATCACTAACAGCACGTCGTTCTATTCTCTGCAGATTCTAATCCGAGATACTTCTTTTTGGTTACTAACCTTCATGATTTCCCATAGGAAATTAGGGAAGGAGGAGGGTTTCTTCTTGTTTCTACTGATATTGCAGCAAGAGGCATTGATCTACCTGAAACAACTCATATCTTCAACTTTGATCTCCCACAAACGGCTACAGATTATCTGCACCGAGCTGGAAGAGCTGGTCGTGAGCCCTTTTCTGAGGGGAAATGCATTGTTTCCAATCTGATTACGTCAGAGGAAAGATTTGTCTTGCTAAGATTCGAGAATGAACTTATGTTCAGCTGGGAGGAACTGATGTTGTAGGTACAATACTAATTATTCCAGTACATAAACTTTTCATATTTGCCTTTGCTTCCTCCATATTTTTCATAACCACCAATACAAGTGGGTGTAAACACCATCAGCTTAGTGCAACTACTTGATTACATGGAAGGTTTTTACGAGAACTGCCCTCATTATCAAATAAATTGTTTCAGTAATGTAGTTTTGACTTTTCTGCTCTGCACTCTTAGTTCTCACAATTAAAACTTAAAGGTATCATATCACCAATCCATCTCCAATTACTGAATTCTTCAAGATTACTGTAATGCCAGATCTGATATAAAATCCATCGGATGACCTATCTGCTTCTTGTATTCCCTGCAAACCATTAGATTAGTGGAAATGAGATAAGCAAACGAAGAACTGTATGTCTGATGGGTCCGTTCTTTCTTAAATGAAAAAATGATTTACCTCTGAGTTTGCGATGATTACATTCTTCCCGACTCTAGCATTCTTGTCTATTATGCATTCTCTGTAGGGAAAAGTAGAAGGCAAAAGAAAAGGAAGAAGGGAATGAGGACACTTTGCAGACCAGAACTGTTACCAAGGTAATCAATGTGAAGTTGATAGTTATTCTTACTTAATTTTAGTGTTCTCTCCTATTCCAATGGGAACTTTTCCCTCAGCAAGCAATGATGCAACTTCTGCTTCAGTTTCGTAGAAGTCTGCCCCAAGCATCACTGTGTCCTAGAGGTTCCATACAATCTTAGAATCTAATTCGTTCATTATGATTTAGAGAGATATTAGTTTTTTATACCTTCAACTGAACATTACTGCCTACTCTGGATCTAATTCCCACAATGCTGTGCTCAATCAAGCAGTTGGTTAAGAAGCTTCCATGAGAAATGATTGAATCAACGAGCTTCACATGTTATGAACATAAGAGTTAATCCTGAAATGCGTAGAAGTAGAAAAAAGGTATCATGGCTGATTTTACATACCTTAGAGCCATCAATCTTTGATGGTGGCAGGTTTCTCCTTGATGTGTATATGGGTTTTGCTGCGTCGTAGAAACTAAATGCTGGAGGCTACAAGGTATAGATGTAGACGCAAGTGATATCAATATGAGTATATATGATTATGAATAGAGTTAGATCTGAAAGAATTGGTCCGTACATGCTCAGTGAGGGCGAGATTCGCCTCAAAGAATGATCTTATTGTTCCTATATCTTCCCAGTAGTCATTAAAGAGATAAGCCTGCTCAAAAGATGTTATCCCTTGAAATACTGTTTGTCATTGGACGTAAATGTGTGCTTAATCTGAATGTTACTGACATTGACATAGAATTCTTTAGCTGAGAATGGTATAATTTCTGAACCAAAGTCGTTTGCTGTGGGGAAACGCCATCTGATTTCAAACAGTTGCAGGATATTAGTTTTATACTTTTCTTAGAACGCAGATACATAATACAGAACTGAAGTTGTACCTCAAGAGATTCAACAGTATTTCTTTCTTGAAAACATAAACTCCCATTGACGCTATGTACGGTTTCTTTTCAGCTTCCTCCTTGGAAAGTCCTAAAACAGTTGTGTCTACTGCCTAAGGATACTTGAGGTCAGAATAATCTTCAGATTTTGTTCCGAGATGATACTATTTTTCAAAAATGAATCCCTAAGTTTTCAACATACCATTGCTTTTAGGTCGTCTCCTTTTGGTTTTTCACTGAAAGAGATAACTCTTCCTTTGTCATCTATCTTCATAAGACCAAAATCTGAGGCACGTCTACCATGTAACACAGAAAGAGACTATAAGAAATCATGATCTTGGATTCAGCATAACAAGTTGGGGAGAAAATGGAAAGGGATGTATTTACTCTTTTGCATTCACCTGTCATCTATTGGTATGCAGGAAATGCTTATATCTGCGCCACTCTGCCGATGATCCTGCATATTGAAGTTGATGGTATGAGTCTCTGAAGGTAACTAACTTTTGGTGAAGTAGATGGCTTCAAGTGTCTCACCTGTACGAAATCCATATAATCCATCCTGTAGAGGTGATCTCCAGAAAGTATCAACACATCCTCTATGTCCTTGCTTCTTGCATCCTATGAAAAGAATTGGTTGACCTCTTGTTTCTTATATGAAGATAAGCTCGTTAAGTTCTGCAATTTACCTCGAAAAGCCAATGGAATTGCCTGACTGCATCGGCTGTACCTTGGAACCAGTTCTTACCAGCTTCTCCTGGCGTTTGAGTGGCTGCAAGAACCTGAAATTGTTCAAGCAATTGCCTCAGATGCATTAAACTGGTTTGGCCTCGTAATTAATGGTGAAGAAAGAAAATCAAACCTCAACATAGCCGTCTCCAAAGCCAACTCCATTGGAGTTGTAAGCACGGGCTAAATGCCTGTTCAATGATGCTGAGTTATATTGTGTGAGTATGTAGACTTTGTTGATCCCACTGTTGATGCAATTGCTCATCGGTACATCTATCAACCTATAGGCTCCCCCTATAGGGACCTGAAATTCACGCATATTCCCATTAATCAGAATTTGTTCTGCCGGAAAATTCAGCAATTCTGAAACTTTGCAACAGAGAAGCAACTAACAGCAGGCTTGGCACGACGTTTCGTGAGAGGAAAGAGTCGAGTTCCTGCTCCACCTCCAAGAATAATGGAAGCTACCGTCCTTGGATCCCTTTTCTCAGCCTCAATGTCTTCTACCTGGAGGTTGTTGACATACACAAACGTAGTGCAGGGCATTTTTGAGTTTTGATGAGCTCGAAGATCGAAGAAGAAGCCAAAGGATAGAAACTTTTTACCTTGCTCTCTCCAGCCACATTATTTAAAGACATTGAAACTACTCTCTTCTGAGAGAAGCTCGAAGAAGAAGAAGCAGAAGATCGAAGACGAAGCTGAGACAAGTTGAGCTTCTTCCCCATGAGCTCTCCATTGCAGAAGCTGCCGAGCTTAATGTGTCTGGTGAAGCCAGTAGAATTGCGTATGCAGCTCGGGGCCGAGAGGGTGATTCTGCAGTCAGCAGAGACCACCATTTTCACTCGAAATATTGGCTCTTGAAAGGTTTGAAGAGAGGGGAAGATAAAAGAGAAGAGAGTCGCATGGAATTGCAGTTTACTTAAATCTTTTGGAAGCATTTGGTCCACCCTATCTTCAACAAGTTACAGCCACCACCAGTTTTCATTTTGTATACAAAATTTAAGACATTAGCTCTTTTGTCTTCATCTGCCTTGCAATGGCATATTCTTCTCCTCCAGACTTATAAGTATTATGTCAAGATAAATAAAAATTCCTTTTTTGTAAAAATATATACTTTGGCAATTCCGTCAGTTATCTTATGTCAATCAATGGCTGTTTACACAAGGTTGTTAAAAAATAGAAATCCCCTCTAAATTTTGAGGTCAGAATTAGGGGTGCGCATTTTAACCAAAACCAAACCGAACCGTACCAACCAATCTAAACCAAACCAAAGTATACATACAAACCATTTAGTTATGATTCTTTTCAATCCGAATGGTTCGGTTCAATTCGGTTTGAAACTGAACCAAACCGATAAACTAATATGTTTGTTTTTTTTTTGTTAATACTGCCCCCACAACTAGTCGGTTCATTAGCTAAGCTCTTACATAATATAAGCAGTGAAACTTGATCTCTAAATATACAAATGCGTCTGTCTTTAGTGGATTTACCAAAGTAATTTATTTTTTAACCATAGGTTAAGCCATATGAATTTTAGTACGAAATTGACATCTAATTACATGTTATTTTCCATTTTTTCATCATTCATCTCTTAAATATTTCGATTTCTTATTTTTCATATATTATTAATTTTAATATTCGATTGGTATGGTATAACAATTAGTCATATTTTTTATCTTTGTCAAATAATTATTTATATAACCAAACTAAAACCAAACCAAACCGAATATGAACCAATTCGAAGTAAACCAAATTATTATCAAGTTTGGTTAGAGTTTTTATGTAACCAAAATATCGAACCGAACCAAAAGTAAACCATACCCAAAAATATAATAAAATGCCCACCCCTTCAGAAGATAAAATCCTCAAACGACATGCGTTGTAAGATATTCGTCTTTGTGGCATCAATGTCGAAGCAACAAGTCAACAACTGAAAAATCCAAGTGAAGGACCGACTAATAGAGAGAAAGAGAGAAGATTCATATAACCAATTCAATTTCGATATAAGTAAGTAGCTCTGCATCAATGGCGATTTCCAAGGTCCATGTACTCATTCTTCTGTAAGTCGTTGTCTCCCTTCATTGTCCTGTTCTATCCGGTAAAAATATCTCCTTTTCCGTTGACGTTTTGGAAATTAGGTAGCTTTGACTCTTTTGATCGTAGTTGTTGACTTAGATCTAATCTGAAGATCGTTGCTTCTTCGCTAGATCTCGAGGTAATATCGAAATATTTACTAAACTACTTCCGATTTGAGATATATGTATCAATTTGTGGAAATTGCTTCTTAACACACCTGCAGATTGCTTATGTGTGTGTTTTGAAATCAACAGATGAAGAAGATACTCTTCTTACAGGCATCAACAGCTACAGAACATCCTTAAACCTAACAACCTAACACAAAACAGCAATGCAGAATGTCTTGCAGACGAAATCGCAGACCAGTTCAAAAACCAACCTTGTACTAACACCACTGGCTCAGCCTCAGTCCCTGGAACCCAACCCGGATTCTCAAACTACCCAAACCTCCTCTCCAAATGCAAACTTAACATAACTGTAACCAGAGATGGTGCAATTATGCCTGTTTGTGTTCCTAACCTTGATTCCACTCTTGTCTTAACCAATTTCACAAAGTCACAATACTCCAAGAGCCTCAATGATTCTAAGTTCACCGGAATTGGTATTGGTTCTGATGATAATTGGATTGTTGTCATCCTCACTACAACTACACCTGAAGGTGGATTTTCTCCGGCTAGTAATAAGGACAATATCTCAGCAGGTTTTACATTCAGAGTTAATGGTCTGGTTTCTTCAAGTTTATTGTTTCTCCTCTTCTTTCTTCATGTTTTGAGTCCCATCTTTTTGGTGGTTTTTCCCCATTTTTATGTCACTTCATTGGTTCATTGTCTTTGCATCTCTCTTTGTTGTGAATTTCCTCTGAGATTTTTATTGGCATTGCCAAGTATAATACTTTGTGAGTAGAATACAAACAAGAGTAAGTATAATACTTTGTGATAATTCTCTTGTTGATGTGATTCTTATTCTATTAACAAATAACATGTGAAGATAAGCCCATATAGTATAAAATGAAGAATATAGGCCCAAAATAATTAAGCCCATCAATGAATAAAGATTAAAATTGTAATGCTTTCATTTCATAGTTGTATTTTACTCTTTTCCGTCGGCAAAATGTAAAACTTTCAAGTTTGAAATCCAACATACTTGCGACCAGAAAGAGATAAGTCAATAGACTTCACAGGCGAGGTCGGTTGGTAGAGAATAAAATCATCATTAGGAGTCAGTAATTTAGGTAACAACACTCATTATTACCAAAATCAACACTATGTGGTGATTTAGGTAACAAAACTCATTATTACCAAAATCCTTACAGCTAATATTACATAAGCACATGTTTACAGTCATAACCGAACTCTATTAATCTCAAAATTGTCTTATGCTAAACATTTGCTCGAATTTTATTAATGACAAGCCTTTAGAGACATGTTTTCTTTGAGTTTTTTTTTTTCTCTTAGTAACATTACTCTTTATATTAATCAAGAAAGCAAAATAAAAGGCATGTATAATTTTAAGAATCAAGAGTTTTAAAAATAATAAACACAAAAAAATTAAAACTCTTAAATTTTGAGATTTTTTTTAAATGTTAAGATTTAAATAAATCACACTAACCACAATAAATTTATGTATAAGAGATGGGCCAAAATGAACGGGCCACTCGACCACGAGACATTCCTCAAAGCCTCAAAGCCCAAAGCCCAAAGCCCAAAGCCCAAGGCCCAAAGCCCAAGGCCCAAGGCCCAAGGCCCAAGGCCCAAGGCCCAAGGCCCAAGGCCCACGCCCGCGCCCGGCCTGGCGGCGGTGGTGGTGCGCGCGTGTGGTCCGATTCATCCTCTTACACATGCACCATAAGTCTTAGCCAATTTGAACACTTGTATCACCTTTAGTTATTTAAACTAGAGTGAAAACGTTCGGCTAATCAATGTGGGACATTTAATAAATCCCACCTACTTAAATACACTTAAATGAATCTATTTTGATACTTAGCCCAAAATCCAATCCATTTCATAAGTTATTTCTTATTCACATTCTCAAATATCTATAAGCCCAATACTTATGATAAATTAGACCCAACAATCCCCCACATGAATAGAAATGACTCTAAACAGGGATGACTTGAAAGACTCTTTGGATAGAAAAAGCTAAAAAAGAAGTCTCTAGAGTATATGCGAAAACTAACTGTGTCTGATGTGGTAGCATTTTTCAGCTTTGAACCAATCATTGTTAATATCTGTCGAGTTTACTCGGCCAGGAGGTGAACATGATGTCTTGAACCACCCGGAGTTTTATGTAAACTTAGACAACAGGAATAACCCAGTTAGGTTTCTCGTAGAACTACGTTCTCTTGTTGTGTTCATTGTGGCCTTGAACATGCCCGGATTCATGAGTGAACTTGGAGAATATAGCTTTTATCGTTCATTCTCCTAGAAACGGCCCCATTTCACACTCACATAGGTGATTTCCCATAAGCTTTGCCATTTTGTTAACAACATTATTTTGTACATCATAAGAATGAAAGTATGAAATCATTAAAAGCTCAACGCTTATCCTTAAAAACTAGCACTTTCTACTCATCGTAGGAATCGGGTTGAGACATTCATCTCACAGTGCTCTCAGCAGACTCAGTTTAATATAGTTGTCCCTTTGAACCTCATTCTTGGGATCTCCAGTCATTGAGGTTGGGTGTCCATCAAACGTCATCTTTTAATTCATAGGCTGTAAACCCATTCCTCGTGATGATTTTAATACTTGATCTCGAGTCAGACCTTTTGTAAAAGGATCTGCCAAATTATCAGCTGATTTGATATAATCCAACGTGATTATACCACTTGAGATCAAATGTCTAATGGTCTTATGTCATCTTCGTATATGACGAGATTTGCCATTATATTGCGTATTCAGTGCCCGTGAGATAGCGGATTGACTATCACAATGCAAACGTATTGCCGGCACCGGTTTCTCCCACATAGGGATATCTTCCAAAAAATTTCGAAGCCACTCAGCCTCCTCTGCGGCTTTGTCTAAAGCAATGAACTCAGATTCCATGGTTGATCTGGCTAGCAGAGTTTGTTTGGAAGATTTCCATGACACAGCAGCACCACCTATTGTAAAGACATATCCACTTGTGGATTTTGAGTTCTTGGAGTCAGATATCCAGTTTGCATCTGTATATCCTTCCAAAACTGCTGGTTCTTTACCATAGTGTAACCCATAGCTTTTCGTAAACCGCAAGTAATTCAATACTCTAGTTATCGCTTTCCAGTGTGTGTGTCCTGGATTACTTGTGTATCGACTTAACACATTAACTGCGTGCGCTAGATCGGGTCGAGTACAATTTGTTAAGTACATTAGACTTCCGATAACTCGTGCATATTCCACTTGTGATACAGTTTCACCTTGATTTTTAGTCAAATGAAGTTGGGCGTCAACAGGTGTTTTTGCAGTCCCACTTGAGTAGAGTTTGAATCTATCAAGTATCTTGTCAGCATAATGTTCTTGGGATAAAATGATTCTGTCAGAGTGTCTAGTGATTTTAACTCCTAGAATCACATCTGCTAATCCCATATCTTTCATATCAAACTGTCCTGATAACATAGTTTTTGTTTGATTGATGATATCGTTATTACTCCCAATAATAAGCATGTCATCTACGTATAAACATAAAATGATATACCAGTTGTAGTAATTTTAACATATATGCATTTATCACATTCATTTATGCGAAAACTGTTTGACATCATTACATTATCAAACTTTTTATGCCATTGTTTTGGAGCTTGTTTAAGTCCATACAACGACTTCACAAGTCTACAGACTTTGTGTTCTTGTCCAGGTACAACAAACCCTTCAGGTTGTTTCATGTATATTTCTTCCTCTAAATCTCCATTTAGAAAAGCAGTTTTTACATCCATTTGATGGATTTCCAGACCTCGTAAAGCAGCAATGCTAATTAGCATTCTGATCGAAGTGATTCTCGTTACCGGAGAATAGGTGTCAAAGAAATCCAGACCTTCCTTTTGTCGGAATCCTTGCACCACGAGCCTAGCCTTGTGCTTGTCTACCGTGCCATCAGTTTTCAATTTTGTTTTGAAAATCCATTTACACCCGAGGGCTTTAAACCCTTCCGGTAAATCAGCCATCTCCCATGTATGATGTTGCATAATGGAGTCAATTTCACTATTTACGGCTTCCTTCCAAAAAGGTGCGTCTGGCGTAGACATAGCCTCTATGTAAGTTCTTGGTTCATTTTCTAAAAGAAAAACCATTAGGAAATCATCACCAAAGGTTTTTTCCTTTCGAGCTCTTTTGCTCCGTCTAGGTTCATCTTCAACTTCTTCCGGCTCATTAAATGAAGTGCCGGAAGAGCTTGCCTCATTTTGAGAGGAACTTACATCTCTTTGATCCCGTGTCCGTTTTAGATATTCTCTATCTTTTAACGGAAAGATATTCTCAAAGAATTCTGCATTCCGGGATTCCATCACAGTATTAATGTGAATGTCCGGAATATCTGATTTATGAACCAAAAATCGATAAGCACTACTATTGTGTGCATAACCGATAAAAATACAATCAACGGTTTTTGGTCCAACCGTGACTTGTTTCGGAGGTGGTACAACTACCTTTGCTAAGCACCCCCACACTTTCATGTATTTGTATGAAGGAACAGTGCCTTTCCATAGTTCATATGGAGTTTTTCCCGTCACTTTGTGCGGAATTTTGTTGAGGATATAATTTGAGGTAAGCAAAGCTTCCCCCCACATGTTCTGAGCTATCCCAGATTCCTGCAACATAGCATTCATCATTTCTTTAAGAGTGCGATTTTTCCTTTCAGCAACTCCGTTAGATGAAGGTGAATAAGGAGCGGTCGTTTGATGTATTATTCCATTTTCTCTACAAAATGCATCAAACGGTCCTTCATATTCTCCACCGCGATCACTTCGAACTATTTTAATAGTTTTCTGAAGTTGATTTTCAGCTTCAAACTTATATTCTTTAAATTTATCCAAAGCTTCGTTTTTGCTTTGTAATAAATAAACACGACAATATTTTGTGCAATCATCTATAAATGTCACAAAATACTTCTTTCCTCCTCGAGTTGGTAGATACTTTAAATCACATAAATCTGTGTGTATCAGACCAAGAGGTTCCGTCGTTCTTTCTTGTTTAGGGGATGGTCATTTTGTAAGTTTTGCTTGTACACAAACTTGACATTTATCTTTAATCGATTTGCATTTAGGTATTAGACTCAAATTCATCAATCTTTCCAAAGATTTATAATTCACATGTCCTAATCGTTCATGCCAAATATTAAAAGACTCGACCAAATAAGCAACTTGAGCATTTTCATTAATGGAATCAACATTGGTTACATTTTTCTTTGGTAAGACCGTCATTACATTCATTTTGACAAGTCCACCCTTAACATAACCCTTTCCCAAGTACACCCCATTCTTCCGAATCACAAGTTGATCGGATACAAAGTTAACACCAAATCCGGCCTTGCTCATGAGAGTGCCGGAATCAGATTCTTGCTTACGTCGGGAACATGTTTCACATTGTTGAGAGTGATCTCATGTCCCGAAGTCATCTTCAGCACAACCTTTCCACGTCCTAAAATCTTGGATGCTTTGGTGTTGGTCATCTTCACCCTTTCGTCTCCATGACTCTTTTGATAAGTGCTAAACAACTCTCTATCACAACAAATGTGAGTGGTTGCACCGGTGTCATAGTACCACTCCCTTGGATTGGTCTCAATCGCATTGACTTCCGGAATATCTTCGGTGATTACCGCACATAGATCTTCCGAGGTCAAGAAAGCTTGATGAGTAGACTTTTTATCTTTAGCCTTCTTATGGCAAGCTTGAGCTTTGTGGCCTTTCTTACCACAATAGTTACAAGTTCCGTTGAACTTCTTCTCAGCCCCATTGTGCTTCTTGAAGTTCGTGGATCCCGAAGGTTTCAGATTCTTTTCCCCGACCTTAGCCTTGCCTTTGACCTTAGCCATTTGAGCAAGATAGGCTTGGTAAGAATCTTGCTCCTCACGATTGGTGAGGCCGGTTGTATGGCGATTCCTAGCTTCAATTTGAAGCCTAGTGATCAAGTCTTGAAGAGACATCGCCTTTCGCTTGTGCTTGAGATAGTTTTTGTATTTCACCCAACTTGGAGGAAGCTTCTCAATAAAGCAATTAACCGTAAAAGGTTCACATATCTTCATACCTTCGGATGCTATATCATTGCATAGCAATTGAAGTTGATCCACTTGTGCCATGATAGGTTTTGAGTCCACCATCTTGAAATCTAGAAATTTTGCCACCGCAAATTTCTGAGTTCCCGCATCATCAGATTTGTACTTCTTCTCCAAAGCATTCCACAACTCTTTGGTTGTCGGGAATTGCTTCTCATTGTTGTACACAGCATACAACGAGTCAACGAGGTGGCTTAAGATCCAACCCCGGCACAAGAAGTCTGAATGCGTCCATGCATCAATGCTCACAATGGTGTGGACATCTTCGGCTCCAAGAGCAGCTACTGGCTTGTCCTCTTTGAGAAACTTGTCAAACTTGAGGGTGGTCAAATAGAACAACATCTTTTGTTGCCAAGTCTTGAACCCATTCCCATCAAATTTTTTCGGCAATAGTCCAGCACTCACAGCGGTTGTTTGAACAACGGTTGTTTGGACAGCTTCATTTTCCTTGGTGATTGCAACATGTCCAGTCTCAGTCGACATCTGTTGACAATCCATGGAATAAAATGAGTGAGATGCTTGAATCGTTAAATAAAATTTTATTTACGAATCAGCTATTAATTTGACCTTTTTTTTAAAATTATATACACTATTAATTAGTGCAATAATTTATAACCGTTTATGAAAACGTTTCGGAAATAATTATTGCACCCGAACCCGTTTCTTAACACAAACGTTTCTCAAAATCGCTAACAAGCGTTCGCCGAAACCGTTTTAGTTGTGTTATTTTGGTTTGTAAATACACTTATGAAAGCGTTCTACTCAACCGTTTGAAACCGCGTTTCGAGAGAAACTACGTTTCTAGACAAGAAATTAAATCGATGAAAATCGTTTTATAATTTCGCAAATCTCAATCCGATTATAGCTATATGCTAGAAGCGGATTTATTGCGTTAAGCTTGTAGGACCCAAAAATCGGAATTAAGAAATGCGACAAGAAATCGTGTAAATAAAATACTTAAGAAAGATATAAGCAATTAAACGATATTAGCAATAAAATGATTTAGAAAATAGTCGTATAAAACCGTTTAGAATCGGAGGCGAGATTTGATCTCTGTCCTTAACTCAATAAAGCTCTCGTTAGTGAGACAGATACACAAAGCTTTTGGAGTCCCAGGATACAACCGACGTGAGACCACAACGCCACACTCGTTGTGGAATCTACAAACGTATATAACTACGTTATACTCTAGAATGTACCGTTTTCCGAAAGATTGGAGAAACGCTTAGTGAGAGAGTGAAGGATCTTAGAGAGAGATGTTTAGAATTGTGTGAATTCTTCAAATGAGACGAGTCCCTTATATAGGCGAGCTCGGAGTGAATGCAAACCGCGTGCAATTAATGGTACGATTCTGCGTTTTGATTGCATGACATTAATACGAGATTTCGTCATTAACCGACTGCATTAAACTCGATATTCGGTTTTGATTTTGTCATTAAGACCAAAATGAAAAGCCTCAAAGCCCAAAGCCCAAAGCCCGCGCCCGCACCCGCGCCCGCGCCCGCGCCTGGCCTGGCGGCGGTGGTGGTGGTGCGCGCGTGTGGTCCGATTCATCCTCTTACACATGCACCATAAGTCTTAGCCAATTTGAACACTTGTATCACCTTTAGTTATTTAAACTAGAGCGAAAACGTTCGGCTAATCAATGTGGGACATTTAATAAATCCCACCTACTTAAATACACTTAAATGAATCTATTTTGATACTTAGCCCAAAATCCAATCCATTTCATAAGTTATTTCTTATTCACATTCTCAAATATCTATAAGTTCAATACTTATGATAAATTAGACCCAACACCAAATACTATTATGTTATATGCAAGATGATACATTTGGTACTTTCAAAATATATTTGAGTTTATCATCTAAAACTTGTGTTCATAATAATATTGTTTCTAAACTCACTTTAAGTCCATATTCAATGTAGTTTGGTATTCGAGCTACACAAACTTTAATATATTATTATAGGAGCTTAAAATAACATGTTTTTTTATTCTATAATATAAAATATATCTAGTAAATTCTCTAGTGTTTTTTAGGTAGACAAAAAACTAACATACCACGTTAAATTATGAAAATCTACTGCAACGTTTTCTTTTAATAAGTGAACTTTGGTCAATTATTGTTTTCACTATTTACCGGGCCACATCAAATACAGTCTTGAGTCAGTATTATAATACATTTTTCTTTGCAAAAACAAAAATAAACAAAAATAAAACAAAAAGCAACAAAGAGACGGTAGAAATATTTTTGTTTAAATGATTAAGTGTCATATCCGCTATCATTTTTACTGGAATTTAATTTAAAAATTATGTTTGTCTCATATAATATTAATAATTTGAAAAACAAGTTTGGTTATTAATGGGTTTTATCAATATAATTTTTTACAAAATAAAAAAAAAAAAGAGACAAGTGTTAAACCATTTTGACACTTGTAGTAGTAATTTGGTTAGTTGGTGGATGGACATATAAGGAAGAAATGAAATAACAAAAAAGCTGTAAACAAGGAACAAGAATATCTTTCTGACTTTAGAAATATTGATATTGTCTGGATTTTCAATAATCTATCTTTAGATTTTGTGTGCCTACTTTAGTTATTTGAGTGTTCTAAGTGTGAGGGAGCGTTTTGATTGACTTAGTTTGATTGTTAAAAGAAGAAGAAGAAGACAAGTGAATATATTTACGTTTAGGAAACGTCACTTTCGATCTTCACAAACAAACTAATGATCTCTCGTATCGTATTTTGACTGAAAGAAAATATCAGACAAGAGTAATTGATAGAAAATCAATCGTATCTACTTTCTCACCCCCTCACTTTTTCTTTCTCTTCCTTTTTTGATTTTTTTTTCTCATTGTTTTCTAGCTTTTAGCAGAAAAATTATACTCCAAAGAAAAATCTTATTATGTAAAATCTTATTATGTAAAATCTTATTATGTAAAATCTTTTTTGTTAAAAATTATGTAAACTTTTTCATAATTTTTATGATTTAATTCATAAATCAAACTCTAAATTCTGTCATACATAATTATACAACTATATAAAATCAAACATCGATAAAAAAAACTAGAGAAATAGACCATTTTTCATATAACGATTTCAAAACATGAATGTTATTCAATGATCAATAGAATTTTATATCAACAATTAGAATTATATTGTCTACTATATATATAACTCAAATCTCTCATAAATCTTAATCAATATTACGTGGCATTACACAATTTTTTAGAATATAATTTCAATAAAAATTTACAAAAATAAACATTAATTTAACCATGTGATAAAAGAAATTTTCTCTAATCACTAGTTCTTTTTTAATATTTTGTTTTCACATACTATTAAAAATATAGGGAAAATAAACTATGATATCTAAAAGAAACACAACATATTTTATGTGGTTGGATCCTACCTAAATGGAATTTACACTGCATTATAAAAAAAATTCTGAAAATCATAGAATGAATTTTTGTATTCTTTTCTAATGAGTAAGAAGAAAAGGGTGTGGGCTATGAAATATGATGAGTGACTTTCATATATTCGTCTTGTCCAAGAATTATAAATTATTTGACCTTATTGGATCTCTTCAATTATTTATTTATATTCCTCTCTCTAATTATTATCACCAAATAATGTGTGTGTCAGTGTGATGTATTCAAACGAAGTCGATCTTCGTATTATTTAGCTAGGGCAAGTGCAGTATCTATTAGGACACCAGAGTATCTACTAGGGTTTGATCCTTTTACCCAAAAAAAAAGAAAGAATTTGATACAATTAAACTCTTCAAAAGAGAAACATCTTTAATTAGCAACATCCCTAAATTTTTTTTTTTAAATCAGTCATCAATTTTTAATCAAGTGACTAAACGTTTGTCTATGCGGTATTTTTCACCTGAATTTGATTATATGAAGTTATGTTGTCCCACATACTATTGTTTAGAATTTTTAAAAAAAATTTGAACTATAGATTATATATTATCGATCGAATATATATATATATATTATCAAATTTATATAGTTGCTTACTCTTGTATTCTTGGTTTAGCCACGATCTTGGAGTATATCTTGAAATCTATTTTTTTTTTAAACAAGACTTTTTTGGTAAAATAAATTTCCTAAAATATTCTTGATATTAAAATTTATATGTATTCATAGGATAAAGTAATTTTAGGGGAGGAGCAAATCCACCATAGAGTACAAGCTAGGATTTTCTTTTGTCGCTATGTTGCGCACTACTCACGATTCACGGATCCATCGAATTGTACAAAAAGAAAACTATTTTACGAAACATAAGTTTTGCAATTTTTCAACAAATAATTGTATGCAAATCGTGTTGTATTCATTACCAAGAAAGGACTTCGTTTAGGTTGTTGTTTTTTAGTCAACACTTAGATATTAATCTGTAAAACCTAATGTATGATTTAAACACTCTAATCTCCAAACCTTATTACATAAGGTTTGTAGAGTTTGAAATCAAATTCCTGGTTTAGGTGGACATTATATAATTTTGTCATCTTGTCGATATGAATATATATATATATATATATATATTCTTTTTTTCTATGACTAAGAAGTTTTGGATCGAAACTTATACATCTCTTCAGAGTGAGGCTCAAACTATTTAATATAACTTTTATTTGGAAAACAAACGTCTTCTAAATAAACTTGAACTCATGATTTTTTTGTTTGAGAAATCCAAATCAAAAATTACTTGGTGTTGTTGATATGAATATTACTTTGTTATACCATAATTTTATCATTTCTTAGAATATATATATATATATATATCGTTTATAATTTTTTGTTCATAGTGCTCAAAAAAAATTAATGATGCGAGTTTTTTACTAATATGATGTTAAAAATTTCGCTTAGATATTTAACATAATATGTAAATGTTCAAAGTGTATATGTATGTGAAATTTGTCGGGTTTATTCAGATTATTTTCAATACATACAAAAAAAGGAAATTAAGGTATTGCACATAATTTCTAAATAGTTAAATAATTAGTCAAAAGAGCGACCTCATAAAGAATCTAAAGGTAGCCCCAACATACAAAGACCAAAAAAGTTATGTTAAAATAAATACTTTCATTTCTTTCTTTCTTTTCATTACAATTTAAACCTAAACGATTGATTATATACGTAACAACACACACACACAAAATAAGCTTTTATGAGGAAACTAATAGTGCAAAATGTTGAGGATAGGATTGGGAAAGAGAGAACGTCATAGTCGTAAACGTCCACATACTTAAAAACATAAATCACCAATACTTTGGTTCTACTTAGCCATAAAGAAACCTTTTTACGTACCTAATTACCACTTTTGATCCTTAATGCCTTCACGACAATTTCAGATTTCACATGAAAAATTTGACCTAACTGAAGACACAGTACCAAAAAGTCATTAATGCGTCACTAATCATATGGATGTCAAGTTGGTAGGTGGTAATGTTGATGTTTATTGGTTTATGCGATCATTCAACTAAAGATATATATATAAACATCAAAAAAAATCTGGATTCAGATAATTGGATCCAAATATATAATGGTTAGTAGTTCAGATTTTTACAAGATTACTTAATCTTCTATTGATTTACTAGAAATAATGAGTATCATATCATTGTAAATTAGGTTTATGTAGAAACCAATTAAGAATACTAAAAATTACTCAAATAATACATCTTTTTAATATATAAAAGAAAATTCAACAGTAATAATATCCACAAATGGATAGAAGCGGATCACATGTATCATACTTTCCATGAAAAGAAACTTATATATATATATATATATATATACATCATTGGCCACTCGTTGTAGTAATATAATTTAATACTTTTACAAAAAGAAAAATATAATTTAATAATAGCAATAACCAAAAGACGAAACCCTTGTTGCATGAAAAAGAGTTTCAAAGCTGAGTCCAGTAGACAAGTGGTAAGTCCACTGTATTATCTCATATTTATGGATCGAGTCCTACTATTTACATTATATAGAAATTTGGTTAATGTGTCGGTAAGTTGTGATATAATGTTGATAAAAAAACAGAGTGTGAAAAAAAAAAAATCGAGTCCAATAAAATGAGTTTTACGTGTCGCTTACTGCGATTTTTCTTATTATATTACATATATGAAAAGAAAACGAATTGCACTATATATAATTTGGAGTATATATATGAAAATTCACTTTTTTTTGTTAAAGAACCTTTTATTTTCTTTATAGAATCATAGAACATAAACCATATATTCTATTTTTTTTTAATAAGTTTTTTAAAAATCAAAACTACTATATTACGTATATATTTATAGAATGAGTCTAGACAACTAAAAAGTCAAAGAGAGAGTCCAAAAGAGTCATGAGTACAGAATACTGATGTGTTACTCTTTAGTTATGTAAGAGAGTCCTGAGTACAGAGTACTGATCGATGCGTTATTTTTAGTTATGTAAGAGAGTTCAAGAGAGTCTTGGGTTAGTTCATTCCTTCATTGTAAGACCTATGGTTCACCTGGAGGCTTCCCTGACATGATTTCCTTGAATAAAATAAACTTTAAAATTTGGTGTGCATATTGGACAGAGAGAAGAACAACGTGATCAGCATCTGGCAGAATAAGAGAAGCATATGGAAGCACACACCAGAATGCAAACTGTTAACTGGCCAACAAAGACCACCAACTGGCCGATGCAAACAGTTAACTAAATCAGACACACCAGTAACTGCACAAAACCAACTAGAAGCTGGCGTAAACCGACTACTAAACTTTTTTTTTGTGTTGGATCAAATATTCTATCTTATCATGTACAAATTACAAATTAATTAATTGATATAACATATCTCAAGTTATCATCGTTAACATATATGTGATTTTTTTCTTTTTTCTAGGTGTTTCACATAATTTGTCTCTAATTTGACATTATGTGGTGAATTTAATTTTCACACAGTTCTAATTCGATGATATAGGCTATATATCATATTTGTTGTGATGATAAAAAAAATGTGTTTTTCAATCATCAAAAAAAGAACAAATATGTATATTTCTTATAGATTAATCTTGTGCAATTAAAGAAAATGGTGTTATTAATTTTTTTTTTTTGTGTGGACACCGACACATCCGCCGTCCGTACACTAACATCCTTTTTGATTTGCCGGAGAGATGCGGTTGTTGTGATGACGTCGTTATTGTACGGACCCCTAATTTCTTCTTTCTTATTTATTAATGTGCACACTTACATATTAATACGATTTATCATCTTTAATCGCATGTTGACATCAAATATATATATATATTAAAATTATATTATGTTTTATGTATGTGTAATTGTGTATGCTTTTTTAGTGTAAACATATAATACTTATTGGTTTATTATCTTTTTCGGTTTTCCTTTTAATATTCTCATTTGCATACCTCTACTTTTCGCATTTTCAAATTCTGTGACGACCAAAAAAACGAACTATGATTTTAAATCTATAAAGTAACTTTTGGTTAAATCTGAACCTGTGTTAACACTCATATTATTTTCAAATAGTAAAAATTACATAATTCATTTATAAATTACATAATCATTTATAATTTTGGCCTTTAATTACTACTTCTTAAATTTACAAAAAACAAAAATTTTACTACTTTAAAAGTTCACCGTGACTGCATCATCATCATGTTTAATCGGTGATGTATGGAACGTGACTCAGCTCCGGCGACATCATCAACCAAAAATGGTAGCGCTCTTCAGTGAAATAGGATTTCTACCCTTTATCTCTACACAAATCCATTTTCTTATGGATCTCTTTGTGGGTCGTTTTTGGTGGACCAAATATTCATTAAGGTATGGTTTTAAAACTTATTCGCTTTTGTTTAACAGAAATTAAGCTTCTGAGGACAAATCTATTTTTGTGGGTTTTAGAGAAATTAAGTTTAGGAATCTTATGATTTTAAGTCCAATTGTTAGATTATGTTCTCTTATGAAAATTTTAGACCTAATCGCTTCCTCCTATATGGAGATTATTACTCTACCAATCTTCTCTGATTTAGAGAAAATTTCTCAAAGCTTGATACGATCTTTGATATTGGTAAACTACTTGGCGTGTTCAACTGTCTTTTATGGTGACAGAACAAGAAATGCTTCAAAACTCTTTTTAGAGGAAATAATGTAATTTCAGCTCTTATCTAAAAACTTCATTATGTTTGAGTTTCTCCACATGAATATATTTTATCTATCATTTATGTATTTTTGGTCTTCGATTTGTTTTTTCTCTTTTGATGCTAATGTAACCTTAAACTCTTAAATTAATGACATCAGTTGTTTGAAAAAAAAGAATAAATTTATTTGATTTCGGACAGAAATTAACTTTCTGTTATTTGATGGGACAAAAATATAATCATATTTTAAATCTCATTAAAAATTTTGAAATTAGTCGTCGATATTGTTTTTCTGGTAGTATGGTCCTCTCTGGATTAGGTGATCTTTGGCCTTATTGTTATGAAACGTTGAATGTGAAGTATACTAATCAAGATTAATAAAATAGTGCAGTTTGGAGAAGATTCTTCTTCAAGTGTGGAATTTTCTGATTCAAAACTTCAAAGATTAATGATAAGTGGAGCGACTAATTTGATTAGATGTGTTGGCAATTGAACTGGCGTGATAAACGGAAGCTTCTCGGGTCCTAACGAAGTTGAGGTTTGCCACTAATATCGCAACACTCGAAGAATCTTTCTTACCAAACTAGATTAACTGCCGACCAGACCATAAGCATATTCCCTCTGCCCATTTCTTCCTATTATTTTAATCATTCATTTTTAAAATAATTTTTATTATCAATTTAAAATCGAGAAGACTCAAATTACAATCTGAAACATATTCCATAAAATGTTTTTAATTTTTTATTTTCAGTAGGGAAGGTCGAACCTTTATGTCAGATCCATTAGTTGATTTTTTTTTTTTTTTTTTTATGTCAACATTGGGCCACAACAGACCGACCCATTAGCCAAATTCCTACATAATGTAGGCGGTGAGACTCGATCCCTGGTTGTGCAAGTGTGCATATCTTATGTGGACTTACTGCCTGCCACTAGAGTAAATGCCACTTGCATTAGTTGATTAGATTATCAAAATTATAGGATTTTTTAATAATATCTTAATATAATATAAAATAATATTTGGAATTAGAGAACGGAGATATTTCTATTAATAAAAATAAAAAACACATGGGAAAAAATTGTGAAAATGTAAATACAGAGCAAATGAAGAAGTTTCTTTTTTTTAGGAAGTAGCAACTTGGAAAGATTCCCAATTTTGTAATCCTCTGTTTTCTCGATCATCTTCAATACATCTTCTGGATATTTGAACATTCTCATACTCATTCTCATTCTCAATCACTTTATCTTCTTCGTATTCTTCAGTTTCTTCTGGCTCAATTATCTCTTCTTCGTTCTCTACAAACTCATCTGAGTCTTTAAAGATAGAGAGACGAAGACGACCATTGCTACGATCAGCTTGAAAGCATCTGTTACGAGGTAGTGCGTTTGTAGCAGTCATAACCAATCTTCCATCTTCACGATGTGGTTTCATTTGAATGCATTGAAACCCTCTCATAGTAGTCAATGGAGGTGGAAGATCATTAGGGCTTACATAACTTTTTCTACGTTTCTCCATTCTTGTCTCAGTTGATGTTTCTTCGAGGTTCTTAGTCTGCACGTCAAGTGAGAACAAATCATCGATGTCTGTAACATCAGAGCCAGTTTCACTTCCGAGATTCTCAGTACACAATGCTAAGCTTTGGTCACTTAAAGCTCTAATAGAAGATGAAGGTTGAACATAAGTCTTCTCTTTCTCAGAGCTTGTCTTCTTTGAGGAAGAGGAAAGAGACTGGAGAAAGCTCCAACCACTTGAGTCAGAAGCTGAGGAAGAAGGAGGTTTGTTATCATTACGGTTTTGGTTGTCTTCTGCATCAAGTAAATGAGACTTGAGAGCTAAACCAAAAGGATTTGGTGAAGATAACCTAAGCCTTAAAGCTCTAGGCTCATTAAGTTGAGACTCAAGATAAGATTGAAACCCTTGTTGGTACACAACAGTTCCCATAGCTTAAAGAGTTTAGAAGAAAGAGAGGGCAAAGAGTTAAGAGAGGTTATTGAGAGATGTGAAACAAAGAAGTAGAGAGGCTTATGGAAATGAGAATGAAGGATAATGAGAAGGAGAGGAGGCCAATTTGTAGTGATTGAAAAAGTGAATAAAATAAACAAAGAAAAATAAAAGAGAAAAGAGAAGTGACTGTGCAATGTGGAGAGACTAGAGAGGTGGGTATGAGAGATTTTTCCACACCACCACTTGAATAATGCAAAACTTATTTTTATATATTTTTGAAAAGTTTTAGTCATGATTCATGCCACACAATGCATATAAGAATTTCATGTGTATGTGTATGTGTAACAAAGAACTCACTGTATGTACACATGATTAAAATTGGAAATTCTTTTTATGTGTAATGTTTTACTGTTACAAAAGAAGAAAATTATATGAATTGACCATACACGAAACTTTTAATCATCGTTTTTTGACTCATTTGGCAAAAAAAAAGAAGTGAAGAAGAAGACTAAATTAGTCAAAATTGTGTGATCTCGAATAGAAAGAGACTGCCAAAAAAGAGTAAAAGATAGAGAGGAAGAAAAACTTAGGATAAAAAAAATAGTGAATAATAATTTAGTGTGATTTTGAGAGAAAAATAGTTTTGTCGATTTAAATGATGAAAAATATGAAATTTCGAGAAAATGAATGATTGATCATATTTTTGGCTAGCAAAATCAAAGACATAAAGAAGAAAAAACTGCATTTTACCATTTAGTTTAGTGGCATGTGGTAAGTTCATTGAAGACAGACACACTTATATATCTAGAGATCGAGTCTTGCTGCTTATATTATATAAGAATTTGACTAATGAATTAATACGTGGTTATATTGATAAAAAATTTGAGAAAAACAAGTAGGCCATTAATAGAAAGACACGTAATGGGAGTAACATGACAAAAAGTTACAGACATGTTTTGTTCTTTCTTTCATAATTTTACCTTCCAAAAAGATAGAAAAGAATCTAACAAAAGTTTGTCAAAATTTGGTTTCCCCAAATAGTGCTATAATTATGAAAACGATTTGTTTGTTTTTCTCTTAATACTCATCTTTTGACATTTAAAGCAAAGAGTCGTGTATCAAACAGGCAAAAATGGTCAAAACCTATGTCGGGTAATTCTTAGATCCCATTTAAACAACATGATAACACTAGCACACTAATTGGGAATTTAAATCCCAATAACAAAAAAGTAAATTAAAAATGATTATAGGCACTAATTAAGGATTCAAAATAAAAAGAGTATGTATTATTTTTATTTATTTTTGTCAATAATTGGATCGACAAAATCTGATCCGTAGCCAAAACTCACGCTCTAAAATCTCTTTTTTTTTTCCACTTGTATCAGAGAGAAATCGAACCCTGATATCTGAGTATTTGTAAAGTGATCACTACCACTGTGTCACATGTCTTTGGCAAACGAGTAAGCGTTTTTTTTTGTCAACAATTGGATTGACAAAAATCGATCTATAGCCTAAAATCCATCCCTAAAATTTCCTTTTTAAACTATTATAATGTAGCAGGTAGGAATTGAATTTTGGTAACAAATCATTAGTTGGATCGTTATAACTATCAGAATAAGAATAACTCGAAAACAAGTAAGTGTTTAGAGAAACGATTTTTTTTAGTTAATCTTTTTACGCAGAAATTGCAAATAGCAACGGAATCTTATATAAAATTGAGTTATGAATTGAGATTTACTCAATTTAATCTTAAAAGAACCATTATCCATGCACATTTTAAGAAAGGAATTGTCGTAAATTGAATGTGAGGAAGGAAAAACTCAATTTTCCGCCCACTTATTATGACTTAAAATGAAAGAAAATATAATAAGGTTTCAACATCAAAAACTTTTCTCTAACTCAGGACAATGTTGGGTTAAGTTAACATCAAACTTGTCCTTTGAAAATTTGGCCAGACAACAGTAAACTGCTTTTTCTTCAAAAAGAAATTCATAATTCAAATTTGAGATTAAAAATATAAAAATTTACCCTCTTAAATCCAACTAAGTAGTAAAACTCTTTCAATTTGGTGGTTCCAGATGTTTCCGCTAATGACTTAAGATATTTTGAATTTATATTTATCCATTGCATATACAAATTAAAAGTAAGAGTTCTTAGATATGTGTTTATGTTATACATTGAATCTTGTCAGTATAATTGTTGATAGAAAAAAACCATGTTAGTATAGGAAAATGTTTATACCCAAGTGGTAAATGTACATTTTATAGTTATTTTCCCCTAGAATTTGATTTTAGGTAGTTTTGTAAATCCTGTGTGACAATGTATAGAGTTTGAGTTATAGATTGGATATTATTGATCTAATCGTTGAAAAAATGTGGTAAATGCCCTATTTATAGTTTTTTCACTAGAATTCGATTTCAGATAGTTCTATAATTCTACATGTATGATAGGGTTTAGAATTTGAGTTATGGATCATATCGTGTTGATCTAATATTAATATTAGATAATAAAAAAAAAAACCATGTTACTATAAAGAAACCGTACGGAAAAAACTTATGAAGACAGAGTTTAAGACTGATTTTAAGTCGTCAGCAAGAACACAAGTGATTCCCCACTAAATACTTTTCTTTGGTTCTGTCTCTCTGTTAAACAAGATGCTTACGTACTTAAATCCAATTCTAAACAACATAAAGACACTTTTTGATATCATATTAAACAAATATAATAGGGTCACTGACTTTTGCTTAACTCTAAGGCATGTGCCTTTAATTTCATATAAACAAGTGTTAAACCTAGTACTATACTCTTCTCTTATACTTTTATTACCTTATAGTCTGTCTAACACAAAGCAAAAAGCTAGACTTCATGAGCTGTTCCTATTTCCAAAGAGGGTGGTGAGATATTCATGAGATCTTCCTGGGTTTCCTGTAATAGCAATAAAGCTAAATCTCATGAGTTTGTGTTGTAATAAAGAATGTGTAGCTCCAACCATTGATGAACTGTGAGTCTAGTACTAGCTAGGTTTTTGTGCTGTATAACTCTATGATCAACTTTAGTCACCACATTTCGTGTCTTTTCGAGGTTTATTGCAGACATGAACAGATCAAGTGGATCTTAGTACGAATGATACCTTCGATTGTATATTATACTTTTACAATAACAAATTGACTGTTTTTCTAGTCAGCATTCTGTTTCTAATATCGGTATTCAGCTTCTATAACAAGAAGCATCTTATAACTATATATTCCTATTGGTTGATCATGTATTATTAATACTAAGTCGCATTATAAGATGCTAATGATAAAGATTATTAATCCATTTGACTTGCCAATTAAGAAAATGCACAAATGAATGCAGGAGAAATCAGAAATGGGACAAATATAGAAATTTTATCTTTGCCACCTATTGAATTAACAACGACTAATCTTAAAACTTATCACGCGAGGTTATATGATTATATGGAATCGAATTTCGATAGAAACGATTGCAGTATGAACATTTAGCCACTTAAAAGTCCTATATGCATGAAAAACATATGGTTTATGGCAATAGAATTTTTTTTCTCAATGAATTCTATATATTACTCAAAAATTAAACTTTCCAAGCAAAGTAAGATCAATGTTTACAAAGGTGATATCTCGCGATGAAAATCTCACACTACGAACTAAATTATCAATTTTCTAATTTAAAATACGGAGATTACATTAAGAAAAAAATTGAACAAAAAAATTCATAATTCTTGAGAACTCGTCCAAATAGTCAGTCATTCAAAGATTACACCATTTTTCAATAATTCTTTGAGTTATCCGTCACAAAATCCACCTCTGTCTTTTTGTTAAGATAAACTGATCATGGAGGAGAAAGTTTGCAATTTTGGCAATATAACTCATAAATCCCTAATTTCACAATCAATATTTTTGCTATTTATTATTGTATTATATCACATATTAGTTAAACTATGTATTCTTTCTAGTTCATCTCCCTCTCTTGAAGGAATCAAGAATGATATAATTAACGTTCTAGTTGATATTTTTTTTTTGTCAACCTTACTCATTGTTTTTGGATCAACAAGACTTGATCCATAGTTTAAATGCTCAAATTAGAGTTGGTGGGATTCGAATTCCTCACCTGGTGCCTAACTAGATCAGGAGCAAGCCAACTGGACCATCTGTTTCTTGGCTCTTAGTTGACATACTTAGAAGGAATAAAGAAGAAAAATAATAATTAAGATTCTCTAAACGTAAGCAAGAGTAAGAAAAGTTATGACATAGTTTAACAAGTAAAAATGGAAAAAGTTTCTGACATGCAGACGTAATCTTGAGACAAATATCCACAAATTGAATAAGTGGTCCTAAGATCAGAACCAATTCCATTGAAGAAGAAGAAAGTATAATACAGCAACCTTTGGCCTCTTGAAGAGAGATTGCTTTTAAGTGTGTCCTTATACAAAAAGCTGCTTTTTATTTATATAATTTTACAATAATTAAGTGAGTAATGACAGAAGCAAAAGCATCTAATTTTAATACAGAATATATTTTGACTTCTTCGTATTAAAGAGTGAAACTTCGAATTCGTAATCCATCAATGTTTGTTATTGGTTTTCAAGTTTTTTCGACTATTGGAGGATCGATCTAAAAGCAAAGAACTACGTCATACCACTTGAGCTTAAGTGGAGACATAAACTTAAGTCTTACGTTTTCTTCTTTGTTATATATGAATGATCAAGCATAAAACACGAGTATTGCAATCTCATATATGGCACGACAAACAACCAAAAACAAAAGCCCTCCACCATCTTTTGACCAATATGAATTAGTGGAACCTTTATAAACCATGCCCCAACTTTTAAAATTCTGATCCACAAAGTCTAAGAAAAAAGTCAATACAGTCGTGGTGTAGTTATACCACGAAAATAACTTAGAATAGTGCTAGTACGCTATGTGGGCTCAAACCTCCCTCATTACATAGTGCGCACCATTAAAAAATTTTACTTGATTTTCCTAGCCTCGGATGTAGCCAAACTTAGAACACAGTAGTATGCTACCTAAATTTAAATCACCCGACTTATAAGAAAAAGACTGAGCAATTAAAAAAATCATGAGAAGTGTTTTTAGTTAAAAGGTTAAATGTCTACATCTGCATCATTTTTCACCTGAGTTCGATTCTAAGGAGTCCGATAATCCCGTATGATAGAATTTTAGGTTTAAATTATGTATCGAGTTTTATCAGTTTAATAATTCCACTAAAAAGAAAGAATTATATATATATCATTAGAATGAGATGGAGGGCTTATTGAATGCCATGCATACAAATGTTATTGGTTAACATAATTTAGAGATTTAGGTAGGGAAAGAATTTAAAAGCTTATCATATATAAAAACTTTTCTTCTTTGCTTTTATGGAAGCATGTCATCCACACGAAAATATCAATCTCATCCATAACTAATATGTCTTACTCTCACATATCATCCAAACAAGCTGAAACTTCCACAGCTTTGATGTCAACATAAGTTACAATGACAATTAATACGAACAAATCAACTCTAACAGGCCCAACAACTGATAGACTTGAAATGATTGGGCTTGGTGACAAATCATTTAACAGTGTTAAACTGATCATGAATCTACTACAAAGTGAGAAGACAAGACGATCGTCCGATAAATCTTCATCTAAACCATGAGTGCAATAACCATGATTATACATTGTTGAAATTAATGAATTCATAATACTGATGATATTTTTAGTCGCAAATATTATTTTTTACTCAACTCTTAAAATATGTGATGTTTAGATCACAGTGCTGAAAGTTTATTTTGCTATGTTCTTATGATCGAAGTTTTTCTTGTCATCGAAGATTTCGGTTGGTAATTTGTTATCAACGGTAGAGGATGTTTTTCCTTATTCAACAATTAGATACTACAAAATCTAGCCCATAACACAAACTCTTCAATTCCAAATTTTATCAGGCAATGTTACATGGTCTTTTGAATTTGGAGACCACTAAAGTATGTATTTACCTTATTGACCAAATACACAAAACAATATTACTAAACTATTTTGTGTCTCAATAATTTGATTGATAATATCTAGTCTACAATTTAAATCCTTTAAACTTCGAACAATATTTCGCAAGACTATAAAACTCTTCGAAATTAAATTCAAATTTTGGTAAAAAAAATTATAAAAATAGACATATAACCACTTGACCAAATTCAGTTTTCGATTTATTTATTTCATAATATATCTTTATTTTTTAATTTATTTATACTATCTCAGAAATAAAATAAATGATGAGAATTAACAACTGTGAATTTAGATAAGACTCATCTTATGCCGAAAGCTTTTAACATAGGTGGTCAGACCATCTCTATTGTCTGTTGGCACGAAAATTCGACTTCCCTAATACACTAGTGAGAGAGCAAAGATCAATATAAAAAGGTCCATATGTGCCCTAAATCTGATAAAAGAATAAAAATAAGACTCACCTTGTAGTACTATCGACTATGGATTAATATTACACATATATTTTTTTAAAAATCAATCCACAAACACATTGATTAGAATATGATCTAAAATCATTTTGTTGGAAAATAAAAAGAAAACAAAAACAATTTAGATTTAAAAGAAAGAAAAAACAAATTAACCATAGGAAAAGATAAACTCATTATCTGTTAGAGGAGTTTTTAATCAACATTAACCAATTGTAACGCTGTGTTAGAGATAAATGTACTCTCTGAGTGTTAATACAAAAACCCGAAGAGAAGAAGACAGTAAAAATACAATTAGGGACAAGAAAAGGAATAAAAAAAGAAAGGTAAGAAAAATTCAAAGCGAGGTTCTCGGGAACCAATCTGGAAGAGAGGGGTGCAGAGAGAGAGCGAAGACGGTGGCGATGTTAGAGATGAACATTATTGCTCTATTCATGGTGCTTATGTTGCTTCTCATCTCCCTCATCATCCTTTTCGCCTGCAAGCCATGGCGCTACTTTTCTCGTTTCCGATCCTCCCGTTTTTCTTCTTCCTTCAAGGTACTTCCCTCTTTCTCTCTATCGTTTTCCATCTATCAATCAATTTCCTCAGTCTTCGTTCGATTTCAATTCGATGTGGTGTGGCTCTTCGATGATCTTTGTGAAATGATCAATTTGATTACGTTTGATCACCAGTGACAAGTGTTACGTCGCTGGATCATTTATTTCGCGTGGCAATATTGTTTTGGAGGAGAAGAGGAATTTCTTTCTTTTTAGTCGATTTGTGATTACTTTGGTTGTAGCGACCTGGGCGGTGAGAATGTGTTTATTGTGTTTGCTTCTGAATCATTTGATTTGACTTTTGGAATTGAGAACGTGCTTTTGAGGTTTCACAGGTGGAGAAATATCTGTCCGTTGATCTTGTTAGGTGCTTTTACAGCTCAATGGTTTGATACATTTGTCTGCGTTTGAAGCTATTTTCGTCTTCTTCTTAGCATGGGTTAATGTGTTCAAGTTTGTGCTCAACCTGTTAATGAGCGTTTAGGCAGACAATTATTTATTTCTGAATGTGGAGCTTGGTGCTAAACTATAGGAGGGGCAAGAGGAATGTGAAAGCAAGAATAACTAGTGGAAATTTTGAATATTGCCTCAAAGATATTTCAGCTCAGTGAAGTGGAATATTTATCTTGGGGAAAGGAAATTTCTTCCTCGTTAGTTACCGTTGTGGTAGGAATTCTGTGAGTTTTGTGTTTTATTTTTGGAGCAGGAGAATCAACTTAATGAAAATGGTAATAAGGAAATAGAAGAAGGTGAAATCACTTATTCATCCAATTTTAAATTCTACTAAACTCCACCCCTGTCAGAGCCTTACTAATTATGCGGTTCTATTCTTGCTGGAAATTCAATACAGCTCAGTTTTCTAATATGTTGCTTTTCGGCCATAGTTTTCATCCATATGCAGTTAATGCATTATTTTGATAACATATTAATATGTAAATACTGCTAAATTTGGCATTTGATTATTACTGACTTCTTATATGAAAATCCTTTCTCTTTTGAATTGAGTTTCTTATGTTTGGGTACAAGACCTCCAATTTACACAACGTTTTTTGCTTCAGTCATAGCCCTAATACTTCCAGAGCCATTATTTGTAGGTGGGGGATTTGCAGAGACCCCTTGTGTCTGATGATGGAAATTTGATCCAAGGCCAAACCAGTGAGGTAACAAGGGAATATGATCTAGAGGGAGCTTGCTACCAAAATGAAGGGCTTTTGCATTCATCTCTGACCGAGGGAGGGGTCAAACAAAGGCTTCTTTCTTCCTCTCCCCATCTCACCCAAGGTAAGTCATTGCATCCTTCTTTCCTCACTCCTAACCAGCTCTATTGAAGACAAGTTGGTTTGAGTCTACTTCATTAGCTTGATGGAAATGATACAATAGTTATCAAAAACATCCTCTTGGGTTATGAACTCTATGTATAACACATTCTTGGCCTTACTAGTCTGCCTTTGATTACGTAGGTGAAAGCTTTGTTCTAGAAGTAATTTCTGAACCCTCTGAGAATGCTTTGGTGGGCCAAACGCTTAAACATCCAGCTGAAAAAGGTACCCTGGCAGAAGTGCAAACATATGACTGGCAAAATAACAGAAGTCAAAACCTGCAACATGATCTGGAAAAGGATAGACTTACAGATCCTTCCCCAAGACTTATCAAAGATCAAAGTAATTTCCTTTTCTTTTTTCCTTTTTAGGGTGTGTTATAATACTTCAATCAATTCTTCATTTAGTCGTGGAAGACATATATCATATTCTGTGTTAGAAGTGCAGGAAGTTGGCTGTCCCTGGAGGTCATTGCAGGTCCTGCCATTGGGCTTCAACATGCTGTGAGCTCCACAAGTACCTCCAAGCTGCCAGTAATCCTTGGAAGGGTTCCTCCTTCTGAAATGGTATTGAAGGATGCAGAAGTTTCAGGGAAGCATGCACAAATAATATGGAACTCTACTGTAAGGAGCTACATAGTTTCATTAATAAGAGTTTTGCATATCTTTTTGTGCACTGTGTGTAACACTTGTCTGTCTATGATTTTAGAAATTGAAATGGGAGCTAATAGACATGGGCAGCCTAAATGGAACTCTCTTAAACTCTCAGTCAGTAAGTCATCCTAATACAGGCAGCCGAAAGTGGGGTAACCCTATCGAGCTTGCAAGTGATGATATAATAACTTTGGGAACAACTACAAAGGTCTATGTAAGTCTATCTGAGTGGTTAAAGGTGCTTGCTGGTAAGATTTTGTTTGTTGTAATGATATCTCATGAAATTTCTTTTCATATCTGGAAGGTCCGTATCTCATCCCAGAATGAGTTTCAGATACCGTTCAGAATTGGTGTGGCCTCAGATCCCATGGCCGTACGTCGAGGAGGCAGGAAACTTCCGATGGAAGATGTTTGTCATTACAAGTGGCCGCTTCATGTATCTAATAAGGTTACCTTGATTTATTGTTTCAAGTATTTGTGTTATGATGGACTTCACTGCTTATACTAACACAATTTTAGATGTATGTGGTTACAGTTTGGGCTGTTTTGTGTTTGTGATGGACATGGGGGCGCAGGGGCTGCACAATCCGCCATCAAGTGAGCTATTGTTTTTAATACATATCTTAGATCACCTCTATTCACTATTTCTGTTATAACAATCATCCTTTAAATTCTGGCCTTTTTTTAACCTACTAAAGATATCCAGTTACTTACCTATTTCCTAACCTGAGAAAGCCTGAGTTTGGTTGTGTTGAAATCTCTAACAGTATCTTTGATTCGAAGTTTTGTCGTAAACGGAGGCAATTATATACTTGAATATTGTAACCTAATTAGACTTGGTCGCCAGAATTATTCCTGAGGTTCTGGCGAATATATTATCAGACTCGCTGAAGAAAGAAAAAGTGATATCACAAAGGAATGCTTCGGAAGTCCTTAGAGACGTGCTTGTTAAAACAGAAGCTCGCTTGGATGATCACCTATATGAGGTTCTGCAGTTTTTCCTTTTCTTTCCTTCCCTTTTCCTTTGATTGCATGTTTGTCTTCTTGACGACTTGGCTGGAAAATTTTCATTGCTTCCTACTTTATTAACTATTCGATCAGTGCAGGGTTGTACAACTACTGTTCTCTTGGTTTGGAAAGATGGCGAAGAAAATTTCTTCGCACAGTGTGCCAATCTTGGGGATTCAGTGTGTCTTATCCAGTAAGTTAAATTTTTGTTGCTATCTTAAGATTCTAGTTGCTGAGCTTTCATTGACCTTGTAGCAGCATTTCTTGAAGTAGAAAGTGGGAGGGGACTTGATTACTCAGACTAGAAACAAGGATCTTGCGTGTTTAAAGCGTGAGTGAGTGTGGTCTTCTTGATGAAAACTCTTGCTTTGGAAACAGTAGATATTTCTACTCTAGGGTTCATGGTAGAGTAAATACATATTTATAGATGAAAGAGATGTATGCTATATAAGTTTTGTTCACATCGTAGTAGAATTTGAAGAATTTAAAATCTAGGAACTTCAGAATGATAGAGTATCAGTGTTTTGCTTGGTGGAAATAGAAAGAGAGTTGATCCCTAAGTTTTCCTTGACCAATCTACTAATAAGAACAACTTTATGAGAGAATTTTTTTGTTCCCAGGAAATAATGATCTCGGCATAGTTATAATAGCTTCTAAATTTCTGTAATTGATTACAATTTGGTTTGCAGCCTTGATGGGAGATATATACAAATGACTGAAGATCATCGAGTGACTAGCTTGAGCGAGAGAAAACGAATCCGAGAGGCAGGGTTATCATTGAGAGATGGAGAAACTCGCATCTTCGGTACTAGCTCAATGAATTAAACATGCAACTGATTCTGACTCCACTGTAAAAGAAAGAAACAAATCTGATTTGATCATTTTTTTCAGGTATAAACCTTGCGAGGATGCTTGGAGACAAATTTCCAAAGCAGCAAGACAGCCGTTTCAGTGCAGAGCCATATATAAGTGAGCCTTTGCGTATTAATCAGTCTAGTAAAGACGTGTTTGCTATATTGGCTAGGTAATAGTCTAAGCTTTTCCCATTTTCTCATTTTTTTCGTTAATTCTAAAAACCATTAAAAACAAAACAACTGAACAGTGATGGCTTATGGGATGTGGTGAGTCCGAAGAAAGCTGTGCAGCTGGTACTTCAGGTAAAATATTTTTCAAATCATTCAAAACATTTGCTGTCTGAAAACATCAAACACATGTAACGTTTATGTCTTAAAACGAATATGACAGATGAGAGAAAAAGAGAGAGGGACAGAGAATAGTGCAGAGAAGATAGCAAATGGTCTGCTGAATGAAGCTAGAGCAATGCGTACAAAGGATAACACCTCCATTATTTACTTAGATTTTGATACTTTGTAATGTTAGAAAAACTTAATTCGTTTTTTAAAATATATTTGGGAAGTGTCTCTCTTTTGTGTACAATCTTTTGATTTATATTTGTGTTAGTATCTTTAGGGCATAAGAGAGAGTAAAGAAAAACCTCAGGTGCAGAGCTTTAGGATTGGTCTGGTGAGTGATATTGGTTTCATCTCTTGCTTATATATTAATATTAATAATATTAACTATTACGGTTATATTATTTTTTACAATTGGTTCCACAAGATGTGTACCTCAAATTCATCTCAATTTTTTTTTTATCATCTCCTTAAATTACTTTACTTTTTAATTTTTGCATATACAGGGTTAGAGTCGAACATGCCTTGAGAGATATTAACTACCAAACCGAAAAAAACTCGATAACAATTATAATTTTTTTTCTTATTTTTTGATAAAATGATTTTTTTTTGTTAACATTGGGTTACAACTGGTCGACCCATTAGCCAAGTTCCTACATAATGTAGGCTGTAAAACTCGGTTTTTGGTTGTGCAAGTGCGCTGTCTTTAGTAAGAATGATTTTTATCTGGCGAGTTAATATTTTTCTTACTTATTCATATACAAACAAATACACTACCCTACCAAAACTCTTTCAGTTACAAAAAGAACCAATATGTTAATATATGACGTAATTTGAATAAATATATTTTTTAATTTTAAAAGTAAAATTAAGTTTTAATAGGAAAAAAATCTGTCAATTTTGGGGGTATCACGTATGCTATTTTTGGCTGATAAGATGGAATAAAAACAATAATAAAAAGTAGGTAAAAAATATAGAAAATAAAACTACCTAAAGTGGAAATTTTAACCCAATAAGATTGTTTACGGCCCATAATTGGGAGTAGTTCGCGCGTCCACACCAAACGCATGTGTCCCTACATCAACCAAACCCGAGCCCTCATTTATGAAGTGTACTATAATTATCCCCAATTGTTAACCAAAAGCCCCCACACATTCAAAGAGTATGGCTCTGCATCCAGTAGCCGACGCCGACGAACGCAATCCCTTTGGCTCTCTCTCCGCCGATGAATTCTACGCAAAGCATTCCGTTAGCCATTCCTCCGCCTTCATCACCAACTCTCGTGGTCTCAAGCTCTTCACTCAATGGTGGTCTCCACTCCCTCCAACTCAACCTCTCGGTATCGTCGCGGTTGTTCATGGCTTCACCGGTGAATCTAGTTGGTTCCTTCAGCTAACTTCTATCCTCTTTGCTAAATCTGGTTTCATTACCTGTGCTATTGATCACCAAGGTCATGGATTCTCTGATGGCTTAATCGCTCATATCCCTGACATTAATCCTGTTGTCGATGATTGTATCTCCTTCTTTGATGACTTTCGTAACCGTCAAACTCCTTCAGATCTGCCGTGTTTTCTCTACTCTGAGTCACTAGGCGGCGCAATTGCGCTTTACATCTCGCTTCGTCAGAGAGGCGTTTGGGATGGACTAATTCTCAACGGAGCTATGTGTGGAATCAGTGATAAATTCAAACCACCGTGGCCGTTAGAGCATTTGCTTTTCGTTGTCGCTAATCTTATCCCTACCTGGCGAGTCATTCCTACTCGTGGATCTATCCCTGATGTTTCTTTCAAGGAGCCATGGAAACGGAAGCTTGCGTTGGCTAGCCCTAGGAGGACGGTGGCGAGACCACGCGCCGCCACGGCTTATGAACTTATCCGTGTCTGCAAGGATCTGCAGGAAAGGTTCGAAGAGGTGGAGGTTCCACTTCTGATCGTGCACGGCGGAGGCGATGTTGTCTGTGACCCAGCGTGTGTCAAGGAGCTTCATCGGCGAGCGATGAGTAAGGATAAGACGATTAAGATCTACCCTGAAATGTGGCATCAAATGGTTGGGGAGTCGGAGAAGGACGTCGATCTGGTGTACGGTGACATTCTGAGTTGGCTAAAGAGCCGTGCGGAAGGTGCCGCTGAGAAGAAATCGAATGCACGCGCCGCCGTTGATGGCGGAGCTTAGAGTCCCTTGACTCCTTGGGAGTTGTGTTGTAATCCAATAGGAAAGTGACACCTGGCAAGAGTATTTATGGTTCATTGTTTCGTACTGCATCGTCTACTGTTCATCCAAATTAATTTTGGATATTAAGAAATAAATGTTAGGATTATAAAAATCGTTGACTAAGATAAGCGTTAACTTGAGAAAACCGGAAAAATTCAAGTAAGCATCAACCATTAGACATTATTATGTTATGTCAAAAAATGGTTGACCTAATAGAGGCCCATGAATCTTGATACGCCCATTTGAATGTACGATTAGAGGCCCATGAATCACAGCTGATAGGCCCATTCTAATATACTAATAGGGGCCCATATATCACACAGTTGAGACACCCATTTGAATATACTAATAGAGGCCCATGAGTCACAGTTGATAGGGCCATTTGAATATACTAATACAGGCGCATGAATCACAGTTGATAAGGCCATTTGAGTATACTTATAGAAGCACATGAATAACAGTTGGTAGGCCCATTATTATATACTAATAGAGGCCCATGAGTCCAGTAAGAACCCAAAACTACATAAACCCTGTGAAATTCGCCGTGGTTGCAGTCGTAGTCGCCGGCGGTAAAATGGGGAAGAAGAAGAAGAGAAGTCAAGACGAGCCTGAGCTAGAACTAACCACAAGGATCGACGAAGACTCTAAGAAGAATAAGACGAAGAAGATAAGCCATGATGATCCGGAGATAGAACCGGAGCAAATGGCGACTCCTGACGAAGATTCGAAAAAGAAGAAAAAGGAGAAGAAGAAGAAGAAGAAAAGCCAAAGCCAAGAGGAGGAGCTTGAGACGAAGCAAACAAAAATCGAAGAGGAGGATAAGCGAAGTGTAGAAGACGGCAGACCAACTGTTAGCATAGCCATAGCTGGTTCCATCATCCACAACACCCAGTCACTCGAGCTCGCTTCACGAGTACACTCATTTCCTGAATAATTTCAAAGACTTTTTATCTTCCATTTCTATCTGCAATTAAAAAAATTCGTACCTCTCTAACGTTTCTCAGCTTGGTGGCCAAATTTCTCGTGCAGCCACAATATTCCGAATCGACGAGGTACCTTATTCCTCTTCACAAAACTTATTCAGGTTCCTTCAAAAACTACTCATTTTAGTTCACAACTGCAACAATTGTGCTGAATTCAACATCATTTTTGTTTAATTCAGATCGTAGTGTTCGACAATAAAAGCAGCTTAGAAATCAACTCTGGTGTTACGAATCCTTCTGATAGCAATGAAAGTGGTGCCACCTTTCTCGCTCGTATCTTGCAGTACCTTGAGACACCACAATATTTGAGGAAATCTCTCTTCCCCAAACAGAATGATCTTAGATATGTGGTGTGTGCTCAAGTCCTTTTTCTTCAAATTATCTCTCTTTTGTACTCAGTCTTTCTTTTTCTAGTCTCTTGTGACAAGATTGCTTTGTGTCATCTGTAACAGGGTATGTTGCCACCTGTTGATGCTCCTCACCATTTGCGTAAGCACGAGTGGGAACAATATCGTGAAGGTACTATCAAAGTCTCCTAGGCATTCATTGAGTTTACTATTAACGGGTAACATAACAATTTTCTTATTACATCTTAAAAGATACCATATGAAATTCCTAATATCTCACAAGAACTGATGTGAAGATAGATGCATCAAGCTAGGACCATTTTTTTTTCTTGTTGAAAGATGTGAAATAGTGGTTTCATTATTGTTTTACCTTTTTTTTTGAAATGGTAACCTTATAGGTGTGACACTGTCAGAAAAGGCTCCAAACTCTGAGGGTACAATGGTTGATGTGGGTTTAAGCAAGGTATTCTTAGTTCCTCTTAAACTGGATTATATCAATTAGTCTTTTATGACCCTTTGTAAGCTATTTGCCTGGGATAGACCTTTATTCAATGCTCGTGATGCAGAGTGTTGTTGTTGATCAAGTGCTTAGTCCAGGAGTTAGAGTCACGGTAGCCATGGGAACCAACCACGATTTAGGTACTAATAACATTTATTTTCTTTCAAGTTATCATATTCATCTGTCTTCCATTGAGTTAATTTATAATTTTCTTTGTTTCTTAATTTTCATTGCACTCAGAAAATCATCACCTAAAGATATTTAGACCGGTATAAAGTTACCTATATCTACTTGTTAAGAACTTAACCAAATTTGAATTCGTTGTATCTAGATTTGGTAAGACAGATTGTTCCACCGTCGGTGCCAAGGGAAGAAGCAGGAATGTATTGGGGATACAAAGTACGATATGCATCACAACTAAGTTCAGTATTCAAGGAATGCCCTTTCGAGGTAATATAATGGGACTCTGCTCCTCATTCTTCTATGAATTAATTCATGTTTTCAGCATAACCTTATTTCCTAATACCAAAAGCAGGGTGGTTACGATTATTTGATAGGTACCTCAGAACACGGCCTGGTTATTAGTTCATCAGAGCTGAAATTACCAACGTTTAGGTGATTCTCAATTTTCCCTAACATGGTATAAGTCTATGTATAAACACATTATTAGCAGTGTGAATTTGAGGGACTGACTTAAGATGTTTGTAATCATAGGCACCTATTGATTGCATTTGGTGGACTTGCTGGGCTTGAAGAAAGTACCGAAGAAGATGATAAGTATAAGGTAAATGTGTTTGCAAGACCGTAATAGGATCAAGAAAGTTCCATTAGAAACCTCTTATTCAGCTCTTCATCTCTCAGAGAGATTAAAAGTTCTCAAAGGTCTATACTGTGTTTAATATGGACACTAAGAAAAAAACTTGACTTTAACAGGGGAAAAACGTTCGAAATGTGTTTGATATATACTTGAATACTTGTCCACATCAAGGAAGCCGAACCATTCGGGCAGAGGTATTGACAGATCAATCTTATAAGTTTTGTTTATATCTCTTTCTATGCCAAATGGGTCTACTAGCTTGTGTGATTGAGCTGAGAAAATATTGGGCAAACAATGCAGGAAGCGATTTTTATATCACTTCAGTACTTTCAAGAACCCATTAACAGGGCAGTGAAAAGACTTGAAGCTTGATAATGGAGTCAAAGAAGCTAAATTGTTCTCAATAGATTTGAATTTTCTTTCGAAAAAGAGGAGTGATGCAAGTAATTTATGTCAAGGAAACTTCTAATTTAAAGTCTTTCGGACCGAGAAACACAAATTTTTGCTTATAAAAAGTTTGGGCCGTAATGGCCCATTTGCGTATTAGCCTCAAAGCCTGGGCCATAACTAGAAACGGGTACTTTTGATGATATTACACAAAAATCCCTAATTCTCAGTATAGAAGGGATAACTGGAGAAAAAGAGAAACGGAACGGCAATAATAAAAACGAAATAATTAATTTTGACAGTTGAAATCGTAAAAGACAAAGTTCCCGCCATGGTGAAGCAGCCAGAACAAGAGGAGCGTCGTTGTAATCCTCAGGAAAATCCCGCCGAGAAGACGAAGTCTCTAATTTCTGCTCTTAATTACGTTTCTCGCGACCTCCCCTTGCCTTCTTACCTTTACGATTCCGTTTCTTCCATCTACCATGGCTCATCTGATCTCTCTTCTCCGCCTCTTCCTGTACGTCTCTTCCTCGAAGTTTTTCTTTTCTTTTTCTGATCGATTTTCGAATTTTTTGATCGAATTATCTGATTCTTTGCGTCTTTGCCTCCTCCTGTAAGCAATTCCTCGGGGTTCTCTCAATTTTCGTTTTCTTTCTTGTTCGAATTCGTAGTTATTTATAGGGTTGTGGATCGAATAAACTGGTTTATGGTTTCTTTCTTTCCTACCATTGAGTGTTTGTTTTCCTCTGGTTGGTGATTTCAGGAAAATTGTAGGACTCCTAATGGAGGTGATTTGATGAGAGATTTCGAAGATGCACTTTTGAAGCAGCGACCAAAGTGTGAATCAGGCTCTCAATTGACCGGATTAAAGAATATCCGGCATGAGAGCAGTATCCAACGCCGCTTATCTGAACTTGAAGGTAATTGCTGATTGTTAGCGCTCTTAATTTGGTGGAAACTGTCTCTCGATTTCTCCTTTTTGACTTTCATTGTCTATTAGGTTTCTAAGAAGTCTGTGAAACCAACTATCCTGTGAGATGAATACTTACTCTTGTGTTTCAATCAGGATTACCGTCTACTAGAGGCGAAGACTTGCAAGAAAAATGCTTAGTTGAGCTCTATGGGCTTAAGGTATCTTATCTGTGACACTAGAATCTGTCTCTTTTATTGTGTGACACCGTTTAAAATATGATTTCCTTGAGACTGACACTGTGTCTTGGTGTATGGTAGCTACGAGAACTACAATGCAAGGTTCGGTCTGAGGTAAGTTCAGAATACTGGCTACGTGTGAATTGTGCACATCCCGAAAGCCAACTGTATGACTGGGGCATGATGCGGTTGCCTCGCCCATTATATGGGGTTGCGGATCTTTTCGATGTGGAACCTATTCATCAGCTCAGAAAGGAGCGTGATGCTGAGGTGAATTGTATCTTGCTCTCACAAGTTGTATTTCTTTTCTCTAATGATGACATGTTTGTGTTCTGGATGACAACAGATACACAAATTCGAGTTGTTATTTTAATGCTGATACTTATTCAAGGTACTTTTAACTGCTTGCTGATGCGTTCAAACTCTTTGTACAGAGGTTATCACAATTAGAAGAAGAGGAGAAGAATCTGATTGAAACTACAAAGAGGAAATTCTTTGCAGAAGTACTCAATGCTGTTCGTGAATTCCAGTTTCAAATTCAGGTGTCTCAGAAACGCCGTAAGCAAAGAAATAATGGTGTGCAGGTATAATTTCCCTGGCATTATGTTTTTCATTGCTCATTTTTCTTGCCAACATTTTAAACCCACACTAGGAGAGGGAGAGGGGGTGGCTTGAACCCACATTTTAAACCCACAAAATTTTACCCAAAGAAAGGAAGCTATTTTTCTACATCAATCTAACAGGCCTGGCATGTAAGACAAAGGCAAAGGGCTACTCGAGCTGAAAAGCTAAGGATTATGGCGCGTAAATCTGATGATCAAGAGGCATATACGAAACTAGCAAAGGAGAGTAAAAACGAAAGACTTACCATTTTTTTGGAGGAGACGAACAAAATCTTTGTTTGCAGTGCAGCGTCATAAAGACGCCAAACTTTCAGAAGGCATCAAACTACTGAAAGGCTCAGAAGCTGACTTAGCAGAAGTTGATTATCCCCAGGATGTGCTTCCTGACCAAGATACTGAGATCATTGAGCCTGACAAGAATGATGATTCTCATGACTTACTAGAAGGCGAGAGGCAGTATAACTTGGCCATCCATTCTATACAAGAGAAGGTAATTATGAGTTTTTTTGGGTATTTGATAGGAGTATGGTTAAGTGTGTTGAACTCAGCTATCAATGTTTTCTTTAACAGGTGACGAAGCAGCCATCGCTTCTACAAGGTGGGGAACTAAGATCATACCAATTAGAAGGGCTTCAATGGATGGTGTCTCTGTACAACAACGACTATAATGGAATTTTAGCTGATGAAATGGGTTTGGGAAAGACTATCCAAACAATCGCCCTGATTGCCTATCTTCTTGAGATTAAAGATGTGCCTGGGCCTCATCTGATACTGGCTCCAAAAGCTGTGCTACCAAATTGGGAGAATGAGTTTGCAACATGGGCACCCAGGTATGCTCCAAACAACCTTTTATCCGTTAATTGCATTGGTATATTTGCTACATTAATTTCCTTTTTCCTTTTGACAGCATTGCCGCCTTTCTTTACGATGGACCAAAAGAGAAAAGAAAGGAAATAAGAGCAAGAGTCACAACAGGAAAATTCAATGTGTTGATAACCCACTACGATCTTATCATGAGAGATCAAACAGTTTTAAAGAAAATTGACTGGAACTACATGATTGTTGATGAAGGACATCGTCTGAAGAACCATGAAAGTGTTCTCGCAAGGACTCTAGGAACAGGGTATGTTTCTGTTAGAATCTTTGGTCTTTTATAAGACTGTCTAGTTTCTGAACGGAAATTTAAGATACGCCTTCTTATGTATAGCCTGATGAAGTCTGAAGTGAATGGTGTTAATTGGTTTTTATGACTTAAAGATGCTGTCACAGAAACATTTTGCTTACACTAATACTTCTTGTATGCAGCTACCGTATTAAGCGCAGACTTCTATTAACTGGAACGCCCATACAGAACAATCTGCAAGAACTATGGTCGCTGCTTAACTTTCTCAATCCTCACATCTTTAACTCAGTTCAGAATTTCGAAGAATGGTTTAATCCTCCTTTCGCTGAACATGGTGGTAGTGCGGATCTTACAGATGAAGAGGAGCTGTTGATTATCAATCGTCTCCATCATGTAGGTTAATTATGCACCTAACTTTGCTTAACATTATTTTAGCAAATTCACTTAGCCAAAACACTCAGTTTTAATGTAACTTTCAGGTCATAAGGCCATTTCTACTGAGAAGGAAAAAAGTTGAAGTTGAGAAATTTCTTCCTGGTAAGACACAAGTCATACTGAAGTGTGATATGTCGGCTTGGCAGAAATTGTATTACAAACAAGTTACAGACGCAGGCAGGATCGGTCTTCTTACGGGTTTGTAGCTTAGCTTTAACTTCTACTCTCCCATATCTTTTCATCTATCAGTAAAGAATATATTCAAGGAAGTCAAACTGTTAAATTGCTAATGTGAGTCCTTATGTGCAGGGAATGGTAAATCAAAAAGACTGCAGAATCTGTCCATGCAATTAAGGAAGTGTTGTAACCATCCGTACCTGTTCGTTGGGGGAGACTATGATATGTGGAAGAAGCTGGAGATTGTGAGAGCTTCAGGAAAATTCGAGCTCCTTGATCGCCTCCTTCCAAAACTGAGAAAAGCTGGACACAGAATTCTTCTCTTCTCTCAAATGACTCGTGTCATTGACCTTCTCTCTATTTACTTGACACTCAATGACTACAAGTACCTCAGACTCGACGGTACCACAAAGACAGACCAAAGAGGGATTTTACTGAAACAATTCAACGAACCAGACTCTCCTTACTTTATGTTTCTTCTGAGCACACGTGCAGGTGGTCTTGGTTTGAACTTGCAAACGGCAGACACTGTTATTATATTCGACAGTGATTGGAACCCCCAAATGGACCAGCAAGCCGAGGATCGTGCCCACCGGATAGGGCAGAAAAAAGAAGTGAGAGTTTTAGTTTTAGTTAGCATCGGCTCTATTGAAGAAGTAATATTGGAGCGTGCAAAGCAAAAGATGGGCATTGATGCCAAAGTAATACAAGCCGGACTGTTCAACACAACATCTACTGGTAAACAGTCGGCTCGGCAGATATATTCTTATCGACTAAAACATGATTTTGCGACTAAATGCTAATCTCTTTGAATGATAAACAGCTCAAGATAGGACAGAGATGCTGGAACAGATCATGAGCAAAGGAACGAGCTCACTGGGTACAGATGTGCCGAGTGAGAGAGAGATTAACCGGCTCGCAGCTCGAACCGAGGATGAGTTTTGCATGTTTGAACAAATGGATGAGGAAAGACGTCAAAAGGAAAACTACGAGACACGTCTCATGGAAGAGAAGGAAGTTCCTGAGTGGGCTTACACTTCAGAGACTCACGAAGACGAGTGTAAAGCTTCGGAAGACCATTTTGGTAGTGTCACGGGTAAGCGGAAACGAAAAAAACCAGTGTACATCGACTCGTTAAGCGACTTGCAGTGGATAAAAATGATGGGGTTTGATGAAGAAAAAACATCAAAAGTCGCTGAGAAACCAAAGAGAGAGAAGGGACACAAAGAAACGAATGAGTAATGGGTCAGAGATAGAGGGACAGTCGAATGGACGTGAAGAGGAAAAAGAAGAAAGGAAAAGAGTGAAAAAAGAAAATGAGAAGAAGAAAAGGTCAATCTGAGAAGAGGTTTCTTTGAAGTATCAGACATATGGAGGTTTGAGAGTTGAGATTGGTCTTTTCCTCAACAAATAATTTTTGTAAGGAACTTGCCAATTTAGCTTAGAGAGCATAGTTTCGTTACATACAAGCAAAGAAGGGACACAAAGATAAGAATGAGTAATGAGTCAAAGGTAGAACGAAAGACGAGTGGTAGTTATAGATTTTATTATATTGAATTTTTAACATACTAATGTCTTCTTCTTTTTTGGTTGAAATTTTTGATTTATCGATCAACAACGTACAAGTGGAATTAAGAATTAGGCAGGAGAAATCAAAATAAAGCTAGACTCTAGCAGAAAACATACTAATGTCTAACAAAGACATAAGTAAGTATAAGGTTTGGTTGTTTGCAATGTAAACATAAGTGTTAACAAAAAAATATATATATATAAAAACATAAGTACACATTTGTGGTACTAAGGTGACTGGTATTCATACATTCAGTTTGGGGTCAAATCTTTGGGATTTTTTGGTTTTGGTTTTGGTATAGTTTTTCGATTTTGTGTGGTTTGGTTCTATTAATTTGTCGAGGGCCATATTCGAAACTATTTTTTTTCTTTGATTACAAGCAAAAAAAAAAAAAACATCAATTCAAATGTACAAAAAACGTTTAAACCAAACAAAATCTGAAAAGAAAAAAAAGCATAAAGAATAATCTCAATTATGAGTTAAATACAATTTGATTAAACTACTTTTTACAATAATGTGCAGTGTCTGATATGAGAAGAGAGATCAACAGTTCTTTTTAACTAAAAAAATATATTAACTTTAAAATGTGTGCGCCCTGATCATTGGCTATGTTGTCAATATCACGGGCCGGCTCTGGCTACTGCACAAAAGTAAGTCAAATATAGTCACCTTTACATGGATATTAGTTCTTGCTTTCTACCCATTTGAATATCTAGAAAAATATTTATATATGGGCTGCACCTTCCATAAAGAAATTAGTCTGGGTATAGATTTGGCTAACCATTTTTTTATATATAAAAAAAATCTCAAAGCCTTGATAGCCGATAAATTCTATAAATTATAATTAACCGTTTAAGAAAAAAAAGAATTTCGATCCATGAAACCAGGAAATAGAATTAGTTATTTAAAAATAAATGTAAACAGTATAAATAGATTTGGAAAGCCTGGAATCAAAGAGTTTTTAATGGATTAATTCTAACACCAAATGAGATTCTCAATCAAGCAATAAGAGCAGCGAAGGAATGGGAAGAAGCGCAAGAGTTGGCTAAGTCAAAGATTGTTAAAGGCGGAAGTACAACAACATACCTGAGTCGTGGCACAGTAGCCTGCTACTCTGATGTCGCTTGGGATGAAAGTCTCGAATCGCAGGAACAGCTTGGGTTTTTAAATCTGGGAAGGACTTGCCACGAAAAGGAACTCAACTCAGGAGTTTGTAGCATCGCCTCTAGTTGCCAAAGCTCTGGCACTTCGATCTGCAATGATTGATGCTTTGACCTTTGGTTTTGTTCGGATCGTTTTTTGATCTGACTCGAAAAACCAAATCACAGCTATTACGAATAGAGTGAAATTGTTGGAGATCTTTGGAATCCTGGTGGATATATCCTATCTTCTCCCTTTGTTTGAATCTATTGAGTTTGAATTTGTTCCTAGAACTCTCAATGTTGATGCTGATTGTTTGGCAAAAACAATTTTATTTTCTTTTAAGTCTTGTAATGTGGTTGGTGAAACCACCTAAACGCTTTGTTTTTAATGAAGTATTTGATTGACAAAAAAAAAATATATATATATATAAATAGATGGAAGATTACTCCACAAACAATTTTTTTTATAGGAATTAAGCTACTATGGAGGAGAAGAGGATGAAGTTCAGCATGAAAATCGTAGCTTTAGCTATGTTAATTGTTCTCCTCTTCTCTATTGGTTAGTCTCTTACAATAGATTTTGATCTTCGAACATGTGAAACATTATGTATAATATATATAAACTATTCTTTGATCTTTGTTAAAAGTGAAAATCTTTGTTTGCATTGTTTATAGATGTAGTTGAAGGATCAGGCAAGTCGTTGTGTTTGCATTGTTTATAGATTCTGGAGCATGCAAAACGTATGAAGAAAGAAAAAAATGCAACAATTGGTGTCTTGATGGATGTGATAATAAGAAAGATGGTTTTTGCAAACGTCGCCCTAGTGGACCACAATGCCATTGTTACTGTTAAAACACATATGTCACTTGTTTCCAATTTTGCATCTATTGCAATTTCATGTTTATGAAACTTTGTTGTATTATACCTAAATCCCAACTATTAACCTGTAAATCTTCTCTTGATTTATGTAATTATACTATGCTGATTACGTAACTGTACCAAAACAGTATCAAACCGAATCAAACAAAAAAAACAGATTTGTTTCAGTTTCTCAATATCATAGACCAAAATAATCCACAAATATAAAAAACGATAGCTTTGACTCTCTTGTAGCAGCAGCTATGAAGTAATTTTGGTACAAAATTAATAGACTAAACTTCGAGGTTCTTCAGCTTTGATTCCAATTCACCATTTCCATTAGCTTCCTTCTCTTCGTCTTCATCTTCTTCCTCATTGTCGTCGTCTTCTTCTCCATCAGGATCATTCTCGTCCAATGCTCCAAGTAACTCTGGAGATTTCTTAAATATTTCTTTAATTTCTTCAATGCCTTCTTCTGATATGATGTTTCCGTCAATGTTCAGCTGCTTGAAAGCTTCTTTCTTAACAACAACAAGAGCCAAGGCTCGTGCTCCGGCTCTTATGTAATTGGTGCTCATGTCGATGTATTGCAATTTCGAATGGTTCTCTTCCAGACTCTTTGCAATCTGGATACATCCCTCATCTTTCAGCTCATTCTCAGACAAATTCAACTTGATCAGATCTTGTTTTGCTGCTAAACAGGCTGTGATAGCTGAAACAGCTTCAACTGTTATGTCATTTCCTGCCATCTCTAGAACTTCTATAGGCGAAGCAGACTCCTTGAGAGCGGTTGCTATGGCTATGGCACCTTCATTCTCTAGGTTTAGATAACTCAAGTAAAGCTCAGTCAAGTGTTTGAAGCTTGAAAGAGTTTTGCTCAGAGAAAGTCCGGATTCTATGCCAAACATATTATCCCGCAGATCAAGTTTTTTCATATGACTACAATGCTCAAGCGCTTCTGACAAAGCAATTCCCCCTTCTGAGCCGACTCTTGTGGAAGAACACCGGAAATTTTCCAGCAGTGGTGAACGCTTGACAACATCTGTGATTGCAACCGCCCCTTCATCTCCAGTCATGTTATTATGAAAGTGAAGGACCCTCAAATTCTCTGTCGAAGGAATCAATTCGGAGACCGCTTGTGCAGCTTCCTTAGAAATACCATCATTCATCAAATACAGCTCTTCCAAAGAGCTCTGAGATTTTAGGAGTGCCCCAAATGCTCTGACACCCTTCTCACCCAATGCATTTTCTGATAAGTTGAGATATGAGAGAATACTACCTTGCAGTGCGTTCGAAAAAATATCCATAACTTCAAGAGCTTCAACCTCGGGTCGTCCAGCAACAAAGTCCGATAAGTCAACTTCCTTAAGCTGATCTTTCAGAGAAGCCAAGATAAGCTCAGCGACCCTAGCAGCTCCTAACCCAAAACTCCTATTGCTAAAGCATATCTTAGTGTAAGCATTTCCAGGTTCCTTCAGCGGTTGGAGAAGCTTCTCAGCCTCCTCAGCCTCAATGAAAGCCCGTTTGCCTTTGGATATATCGAAAAAGGTTTCCCTGGGAGAAGCAAATTCTTGAGAAATTGATTCTCTTGTGGCAACAGGCCCTTTCTTGAGAACTTCCAAGATAAGCTTACTGCATTCTTTGGCATAAAGCTGTACAGCTGAACCACCATCACCATCAGGTTCCCTCTCAAACTGTTGGTTTGCAGTGGAGAAACAAATGTCCTCGATCCTCTTAGCATTCTCCATAGCCTGCTCGGTGGTTAAGCTACCGTACTTCTCAGTGAAAATGGTTTTAGAAGAGAGGTTGTTGGTGATGCGCTCTATGAGAGCTTGCCTTGTAGGTAAACTCGGTGGCCACAGTTTAATCGAAAATGCATGAGGTCGGGAATCAAGTGTATCACCCATTATCACAAATCCACGGTTTATAATTACTGCAAAAAAAAAAAAAAAACACAAACTACATAAATCAGAGTAAGGCTCGCTCTATGGTTTGTAATTCCGATCACCAACGACACTAACAATCTAACAGCGAACCCAAGGGAATGTTCTTTTGCACATCGATAAAAACTTTCGAGAGGATAAAGATTTGATCAAATCCAAAACAAAATGTTCTCCACATATCTATATAAGAGATAAGGGACAATAGTCATAGAAATCGGAGATCACATTCCCCAGTGAAACGAGCATAATCACGAAGTACGAGGAAGGAATGAGTGAAGGAACATCAGTGCTAGTCACAGCGTGAAATTCAGAACATCGGATCCGAAAAAACTCTGCGAAGGCGATAAGAATAAGGAAATGAAGAAGCGTACCTTAGGGATGAGGATTGGCTGAATCTGGGAGGGACTGACTGACTGCGAAATGGAGTGTTAGGGTTACACTTTCACGAAGTAATCTTTTCACCGGAGCTCTTTAATAAAAACTCACTCCCACGTCGAACCAAACTCTATAGGCTCTCTACAGTCTACACCATAAAGTTAATTAAATTAAATAGAAAATAAATCCATCGTGATTCGTGACTTAGCACCAAATACAATTAACACCAAAACATTACTTTGGAAGAAAACGTAATACAAAATTCCAAATTCAACGTGGTAATAATTGAAATGATGGAAACGTAATACAAATTGGAATCAACCTGGTAATTTTGACGTAACGTTTGGTTTATAGATCGGACATATTGGAGCGTAGATTTTTGAATTGAATAAGGAAGAAGCTTAACCATAATGGTAATTTGGATACAACGTGGTGATTTCTTTCAAGACCGATTGTGATCAGAAGAGAATTAATACAAATGACCAAGATGAACCAAAAGCACATCAAATAACTAAAACAACTCAGTACAGTCACAGGACAGGAGAATCAAGACCTCTAATGGCGCCTCTTTCTCTCGTTCTCTTTATATATATTACTTCCTTCTCTACTTGAGTCTAATTAGGTGCAGTCTTCTTCTTCTTCCACATTCTTACAACCTCAAGCTTTGTAGGTTTGTAGTAGACTTTGTTAGAGCTCTATTAAAGTACTCTCTTATCTCTGGGATTGTTCGCTGCACAAGCTCGTTGTGCCTGCAATTTCATTCACGATGTTTCAGACGAAAGACAGATACATAAAGCTCCTTGAGAGTTATAGAGAGGGATCTGTTTTTTATATTACCAAGGTCTTGAACTCAGTTTATCAAAATGCTCCAGGATGAACAAGATACAAGCTTGCCTTAGCGACATCGCATGGAATGCTTCTGAGAGTTCGTACATCTTTCCTATGTTTTCCAACGTTATGTCCTTCCATTCATAAGCTTCCATGTCAGATTTCGATAAGATGTATTATACAAATCCCACATCACTTTACATTTCAATAATTCTGGCTCACCTGAGCAATTGTGTATTCACAGAGTCGTTTCAGTCCCTCCAAGAGATACTGATCCGCTGCTCGTAGAAGATCTTCTGCTATCTCATTTGTTATGTCGACTGATCCAGTATATATAAACCTGACAATCAAAATCCAAGGTTGAGTCAATTACATGCCTATGAAGATTTCTCCCAGACTAGAACCCTATAGAAGCTCATCATACCTCATCATTAACTCGAAAACCTCCCATTTGATATTCGGAATCTCAATATCTCTGGCGTCTTTTTCCTGTGGTATAAACGAAATACACACTGATATGAGACTTTACATAATTATCCATGTATTATTCATTGTCATCATAGCTAATAAGTGATATTTATCATTTCTCCACAAGAACATATTTAAAAGGGTAAACCAAAACTACACGTTCACTTACTCTATAACCACCATCAAACATTGCACGAAATGCATCTGAGGATGCTAGTAGACAAATTCTGTGTGCAAAGAATCTCCGTCCTGCAGAACGGTTTTTTCTGTTATACATATGGAGTTTGGAGCTACCAAGACTTCTACGACTTCTGGACTAATATATTTACCTTCAACTAGAAAGGTTACATCAGACAGCGTAGCATTATTTACATATTGTTCTCCGAGATAAACCTGTCATAGAAAAAAAATACAAACAATACTACATTAAGACTTTCCCCCTTGTGTTTCGGAGAGCTGAAGCAAAAAAGGGAACTCACCCTTTGTGTTGGAGAAGGAGGAGCAGCATCAACTGGAGAAAGTGCCATGGATTTGTTTGCTAATTTGAACAACGCTGCAGCACCATCTAGTTGCTGCTTCGTGTTTGTAGAACCAAGAAGGCTGAGTAGCAACTCCAACCCTATCAAAAGGCAACTCCATAAAACAATTTGCAAAAAAAAACATCTAAAGTAACACGTTGGGAATCTTGAACATAGTAGAAGATTAAAATAAATAAATAAACATCTCAGTCGTTTAATAATTTACCATTGTCAACTATGAATATGGTACTCTGATCCTCTGGAGAACAGAGATGAGCAAGAGCAAGAGCAACTCTTCTTTGAACAGACTTCTCTGAAATGCGCATTAGGTACAAGAGATGTCTCAGAACCTGCACAGGAATATCAAAGCGCAGAAATCGTGAAGGTTGAATAGAGAAACATTAAACTTCGACAGAGCTTCAAAAACTCGACCAGGCTAAAGTAGTTTTGCTAGAATTCGTGTATCATGTGATTTTTTAATCACGAGATATGGAAAGAACCAAGTTTAAAACAAGAATAACTTCACTTACTCTTCCATGAATCTTCTCCTCCAATCTCTTTAATGTTTTGGAGACACAATCTTTAGTTGCCTAAACAAACATTGCATTTTATAAACACCCAAGGAGAGACAGCAAGTCAAACAAAACAATTAAAGCTGCCAAGAATTATCAGTATCTAGCCAGTAAAAGGAGTATGAAAATATGATTCTGGAAAGTAATATCAAAAGCTAGAAGCAGGATAACATCGCCATACATACTTGAACTATAAACTCTCCATCCTGTAGCTTCTGAATACCTCCCACCCTGATAAAATCTGACACATTATCCTAGGGGAAGAAAAATAGATCAATAACCCATTTGTTGAGGTTTACCATCAACTCTGCGTCCTCTTAGAACATATATACAAAAGGTAGCATACAACACACCTCATTATCAGCAAGGCCATAAAGAGCAAATGCAGCATTGTGTTGCAAGGATCCATTTCTTGAATCGAGAAGCTTCAATAAAGGTCCTAAACCACCACTGTGGGCAATACCAGCTTGATTGTGGGCATCCTGTAAAAAGAGTATGCTAAAAATTAAAAGACAAATTGGTTCTGTTATTTGATATAGCTCAAAGGTTGCACGTCGTTGTGCTACTTAATACAATTTAGAAACACAATAGATATATATATATATATACAGCCACGGTTAGAAATCCATCTTCCACAATATTAAGACATTGTTTTTTGAATCAAAAAAGCTAAACACCAGCAAGTCCAGAAGTAACCAATAACCAAGGAAAAGGCAAATTACTTAGGATGACTAGGTTTATTTGAACAGAACAAGAAACAAAAGCATGTAACTGACAACAGTTAAGCTCTTAAATACTTGAATTGGAAGCAAGAAAAGGCAACATCTAAAGAGAGAAGTTACAATATTAAAACACTCAAATGGAACGCCTTAGCTTTTAGAACTAAAACTAACAGATGTTAAAAACACGAACCTGCGCCAATCTACCCAGTGCAAAGGCCGACATTTCCTTCAACTGAACATCCGGAGACTGAAGCATCTCGATCAAAGGACGGACAGCACCCCTTTGCACAATGTGCACCTGCAAAGTTATATGTTTGAGCATGAAGTGAAGAAATAGAAACATATAAATCAGGGACTTGATTACATTTGTGGGGATTGGGAAGGTCTATTCTATAAATCAACAGAACCAGACAACTATCACAGTATAAGTGTACAATCAAACAGGAAAGGAAATAGCCTTTGAAAAATGGCAGCGGAACTGAGGATAGAAAACCCAGGTTGAAATAGTACCTTGCAATCCGAGTCAGTTGAGGCAAACTGCCCAAGTAATAAAGCTGCCTCTCTTTGGCTCTCAGGGCAACATGAGCTGAGTTAGACAAATAAAGAAACCATGAAATGAGCGTGGGTTTAACAACAAACCAACTTAACAAACGAAAAGCCTCAGCAATAAAGAAGCTAGTGAGATTCACAGAAAAGTCATCTTTAGTCAAAACCATAACAACTCTATGAGAAACCAAGTTTAAACCAAAATGGCGAGTGTTCACATACCTGAGAAGACCAATGACAGGTTGCAACGCCCCAGCAGCAAGAACCTCTTTTTTGATGTTTGGAGACGAATGTACTAGATTGCCTATAACTCCAACCTGAAAAGGATGACTCAAATGGTTATTTCAATGTCAATCCCATATAGACTGATAATGAAAATTCTCCACCGAGAATTTTTTTACTAACCGCTTCATAATGTATAGCTGCATCCTCTGATCCTAGCATTAGAATGAGTGTAGGGAGAGCATTGCACTCGACTATCTACAAAAAAAAAAAAAAAATTCATGCTCCCAAATCTTTATACAAGCTGTGAGATAGCAATATATACCTGGTTCTTGTTTTCATCGTTTTTAAATGCAAGGGTTCTCAGTGCCCCTGCTGCTGCTCGCTGAACCTTTGAGTCAGAAAATTCAAGCAACTCTACAAGAGGTGGAATACCGCCTTCTACCCTGCTTGTCAAGAACTGGAAGTCATGAGGATGTTTGTACTGAATACAAATCTTCCAAGTAGGAAATCACTTTAATATGCTGACCTAACACGGGTCTTTATGCTGCTGTTCTCATGAGCAAGATTAGTGATGGCATCAGCCGCTCTTCTGATAACACTATTAACAGCTCGAGAACTAGAACCATCTTTGTTTCTCTTCAACAGATTCACAAGGTGAGGTAAGGCACCTTTGTCTACTATCAATTTCTGATACTCTGGCTGTTAAGCAGTCAATTCCATAAACACGATCAAACAAAGTTTCTAACAAGCCACTACAAGAAGCTGAACGAGAGAAAATGAGGATCAAAACCTTAATTGCAAGAAGGCCAAGCGCAAAGGCACTTCCCTTCTCGACCTCGTGTTCAAACGGCTTTTGAGCCAATTCCCCGTCGCTGTACGGCGGCGCCTGTAGATGCCTCATAAGAGCTGGAACAGCTCCTCCATCGACAATCATGTTCACTAAATCCTCTGCTGAACATCCCAAGTCACTAGTCATGCATAAAAAACAAAGAAACCGCAGAAGAAGAAGAAAAAGAGTAAGATCGGGAGTTGATCTTCACCGTTTTTAGCAAGTTCGGCCAAGACTTGAGTAGCGCGTTTAGCTGCAGCACGATCGGATTCCTTCCATGAGAAGGCAGAGTTTAGAACAGACACTTGAGCAGCAACCTCGCTAAGAAGCGCATGACCACCGTCGGTGGTTGCGGCAGAGATCTCTCGATCCTCTACAGCGGCTGCTCCTCCTTCCTCTAGTTTTCTCTTCTGTCCCTTGCGCTCAGGGAAGCTCCGGCCTTCTCGCCTCTCCGGTTGTTGCTCCATCGTTTACACAAACCTCCTCTTAGATAAAAGACGATCCGGAGAAGAGGAGATCAGAAACGAAGCAGCGTTTCCTTTTGAAATCAATCCAGGCTCAAAAGAGATCAGGGGCATATTCGTCATTTTACTTTGACACGATAATAATAAAAAGACCGACCCTTTAGTTATTTTCCTTGTATAGGTTTTCAAATATATTTACTGTGGGAAAGAAATAAATTGTCATACTAATCTGCGCTCCGTTAGCTAACTTGCGCATGTATGAAAAAAGAATGTGCAATTTTATTGGATGGTTTTGTGATTATAGTTTGCTGTATATAAAAAATAAAAAAATAAAATAGAAGGCTTTTGGACTTTATGTGGTCTGCCACAAAGGGAGACGTGTTTGTAAGTGTGAATAAAATATCAAAAATGATAGAATCATTTCTTTAATCGAAGAAGATTAAAAGGAAACTATTTCTTTATAAATGGGTGACCATATGAAATGAAAACTTGGAAGGCACGAGCAAACAAAGGAAACAAAAGAAAATCGATAACAAACGACAAAGGTTACAACTGGCCGACCCATTAGCCAAGTTTTTATATAATATAGATAGTAAGATTTGATCTCTAGATACGTAAATGCGCATGTCTTTAGTAGATTTACCACATGTCACTCGATTAAAAAAACACATATAATTTTAATTAATTTATTTATTTAGTTTTTGTCAAAATGTGATTTATGTACAATGAGATAAAAATGAAATAATCATAGTGATGTCTAGACAGGTGAGTCAAAGTAGTAGTGAATTATGAGTGATGCTAGCTGGATTCCATTGCTATGTTTACTTACATTCCTCTTTTTTTTACATGTCTCACCACTTATAATTTTGTTTTCCACATCTACATAAAACCATTTGTACATTTTGTGGAAAAATATATATATATTTGATGTGGCATAATTGAATTTTAAAAAAATTTGAAAAAACTTCAATATTTTATATGGTAACTTTTTTGTTTCAAAAAAACTATATTTGAGAAAGAAAAACATCAGTGATCAATCACTTATATTAACATTAGTTTAGAAGATCCCTAAAAACTATCTCCCTGCATATAATATCGATTTTACCAAACAAATTTACAAATCGATATGCACATTTCACAGAAAAAAAAAAAAGGAAAAAAGGTAAAAAGCAACATCTATTTTTCATAAAAGAAAGAAACTGCTTTGCGGAAAGATGATGACACAGATCAAGGATAATTGCTAAAAGGCTACTACTATCATGGGCTTTTTTATGGGCCGGGTCTCAATACTGGGCCAGTAGGCTTGGAAATTTCCTTCACAGAAAAAAACGAAGGGTCAACACTTGCATATGTGAACTAGAACTTGAGTTTCTTGTGTTTGAGATGTAGGCAAGTACCAAACTGTCTTGTGAACATACCAAGACTTGATCTTAGGTACATTACAAAATCCCCAAGTGATTTTAATCCATCCAAGCACTTATTTTTTCAATATAAAATCCAATATCCGGAACAAAATCTTTCCCAACTATATAATTAACGAAAGTCAAAACTCCAATAGAAAATATTGGAAATGTGAATACTTATCCATTTCACTACCCTGTATCATCTTTATATGTTTTACTGATGTCCACCTTGTGCGACAAATAAAGGCAACATGGGTTCCAATTTGCATAACACAAGAACACTATAACTCTTTATCATGCACAACAACATGATTTAAGGTTTGTGACTTAGTGCTATGTTTGGTAGCCTGTATAAAGTTGGATATGTCTATACATAATATAACTATGGTCTCACTCTTATAACGATTCGACAAATACAGAGACAGGGTGACAGAGAATACTGATCCGAAGATGAGACAGTCTGGAAATACTTAAATAGATTTTCGTGTCCATCCGTTCGTTGTTCTGTTTCTCTATAGTTATGTGATGAAAGAAGACAGCATAACAGTAACATGATTAGAGTCATACTATATAATCTAACCGTATCCAATACACTAGAGATAGATTTTCACTTTTGCAGAATTAGACATTATGAATCGTATTTCAGTGAAAAACGTAAGGCCAGAGTTACAAAAGTGGACCCTAACCATGTAAACATTGAGCAGAACTTTGCAGAGAGAAAACGATCTAACGGAACATCTGGAGCTTGCATGTGCACATCTGTCCTCTTTATCATTCATTATCAAACACTATTTGCTTGCTCTTTCATTGTTTTTGTCATTTACTCTTCTCTCTCACCCACAGATAATCAGATTTTTATTTGTCAATTGGATCGTCAAAACTCGATGTATAACCCAAAACCAACCGATCTTTAAAATCTCATACTCACATATAGTACGGTGGAGTCGAATTGCAAATACATACAACATTAGATGTCAAATATAATCACCCGATTAAAAAAAATTCAGGCAGATTTTCAGATCTTAAACTAACAAAATCATGTAAAGTCCAGACCAAAGATTTGATATTTCTGATAAAACCAAAAACCCTAGAAAGTTTCTTAGATACAGACAGAGATACAAAACGATTTCAAAAAAGAACATAATGAAATGAAAAAGCGTAAAAATGGATGAATTTCTTATTGTTTTCGGGTATGAAAATGTCTTTAACACATTTACACTGTCACACCTCAGATCTCAATCACAAAGATCCATCTAATCACAAAACAAAGGTCCAGAAATAGAAAAAAACTGATAAAATGATGATCAAGTTCGTCTGTCTACTCTGTTTTTCTGAAGCCTTAATGGAAACAGAGGAGGTAATGGAGCAGAAGACTTAGAAGGAGTACAAACAGGAACATGAATCATTGGTCTTATCCTCATAGTTACAGATCTTGTTCTCTCTAAACCTTTCTTACCTCTTTTCCCTTCTTTCTCTTTCTCCTCTTTCTTCACTGCATCACCAATCGAGCTTGAAGAAGACGAAGTAGAACTCGAAGAAGATGACGGCGAAAGAGAAGAAACCCTCGTTAAAACATTCGTATTCGTCGTAGTTGTAGTCCTCTGTTTCTTCAACCTCAAAAGCTCTTTCCATAGCACAGTACACTTTGGTGGACGTGGAGATGGATCATCGTCTAGAAACCAACTTCCTCTGTTATTGTTGTTGTTATTCTCTTGCTCCTTGTTAACAACAATCTCCTCTTTAGCTACTTTAATCTCTTCTTCTTCTTCGTTGATTTCGGATTTTGTCTTCAAGGTAACGTTTTTAAGCTTCTCTGAATGATTAACTTGCCAAAAAGGTAGCAATTTTCCTTCTGAGAACAACTCATCTGCAGTAATCATTGTTTGATTACTCATTACATTTTCCGAAAGAAACTCAAAATCTCCAGCTTTCTCTTCCTTTTTCCCCACCACAAGCTTCCCAGGATTGATACAGATGAAATCTCCATCACTATCTGATGATGACAAATCTGCAGAGAAGGAAATACGAGGCCCTGTAGACGACTCCATCATGAAACTCATCTTACTCTCCGCCATTTTCGCCGTTTCAACAGATACCATGATCAAACTATACAACAACAGAGATCTAATTAGGATAATGTGTAAGGTAGATCGAGCAAGTAGAGGTGAAGATTCAGATTTTAGAGAGTAAAGATTAGGATAATGTATAGTGAAGCGATATATAAGAAGAGAGATAGAGAGAAGGGTAATGAAGTAAGATCACACGGGCACGTTGAGATTAGAAACAGAAGGAGACAAATTACAGAGATGTAAGAAGGAAGGAGAAGGACCTATGGAAGATGAAGATGATGAACATGCAAAAGACAGATAAAATATTAACTCGCAGCGAATGGGAGATGTATTGGATTATAAAATAGTGGATAGTTATTTTGTTTTACATGATTAAATCTTAGTTAATTAGTAGATTTGGATTTGAAAAAAGGGATCTATGGATGTTTGACCAAAGGTAATGAAGGAAGAATTGAAACAGTGAACACATGTCCTCACATGACCTTCGTGTCGTTCCACATGTGAACTCAAGTACAACTCAAACACAAGATACTCATATCTGATTTACATTTGTGTTATTCTACATAAAACTTAACATTGGGTTCTAATCTTGCTGCTTATTTTAGGCTGAATCACATCTAAAGGACAAGGTTATCAATACGTATTCAAGGGTGTATTGAACATTTGATTTTAAGTATTTGTGTTAAAAGTGTTATTCAAATATATGAATTTCAAACATAAAAGTCCAAATTTCATAGGTTAAGTAAAGTTTTAAAAAATTTTATAATAAATCATAAAAATTTCTCTAAAATCATGTAAAATCTCATAAAACTAAATAAATATCAATCATAATTCATAACTCAATACACCCTCCTTAATATATTTTTTGTGTTGTTTGATAACATAGATAATCTCGATGAATCTAATTAATCGTATGAATATGAAAATTGGTCGAATACTTCCACACACTATGTGACAAATTTGAAAAATTGAAATTTTGATAGTGTATTATTGCAATTCAGCATCATCCAAACAAATATATAATTGATTAGTTAGTAGAACAATGCATTACAATTTAAATGAGAATCAAACCAAAAATTTATTGAATTTACGTCATAAAATTATATTTTATTTAGAATTAACTTGGGAGGAACAATGAGCAATGAGCAATGAGCAGCGGGTTTATTGGTGTTGGACCAGTCGTTATAGTTATGGTTCAAATCGAATTTATTACTACTATTATGGTTTGCTCCAAATGATCAATCACATTCTCATTATTATCATCAGTACAATATGTTTCTTCTTTCTTTTGTTATAAATAAATTAATAATAAAGTGCAACAGTGCAATTATTAAATGTTGTCGTTCGGTAAGTCTACTAAAAACAGCGTATTTGCACAATTAGGGATCGAGTCTCACCGCCTATATTATGTAGGAACTTGGCTAATGGATCGGCCAGTTGTGGTCCAATGTTGACAAAAAAAAAATGCTGTCGTTGAGAAGAGACAGCGATGTTACCAAAGATGGTAATAAACACATGTCACTGTTTTGGTTTTATCATTAACTGTCCATTACCATGCAGCTCAATTACACCAAAAAATCCACCATACTCTATACATTACAATTCCTTGTTTCGACTAGACTAACTATAAATTAACTTATTGTTACATCAATACTAAATTACTCTTAACAGCTAGTTGGCATACAAACACAATGAACAAAGAAGAAGATTTGATTCTGTTTTCTTTTTTGTTTTTCTTTTTGGTCAACAGATTTTATCCTGTTTGAATATATATTTTATATGCTATATATACAATTGTAAAATAACTATATTTTGTTTTCAACAATTACATCACAAAATTAATCTAAAATTTTTTTTACTAAAGATTTTCAAAAAAATTCACCAAAATTTGATTTTATGTAATCGTGTAACGCTGCATTATAGGATTTGAATTATATTTGAGTGTTTAAGTTAAATATAGAGAAATGTTTTTGGTCAAATGGTTAAATCTATGTCTATTATATTTTCTATTAAAATTTAATTTTATAAAATCGTGTAATTGTATTATTTTTATATGATATTGTTTGAGGTTTTGGAGGTGAACTTAAATTAGGATTTGTGAAACCAATTAAAAAAAGTGTCAAAGAAATGTAAAGACGAAAACTGTAACGTACGTACAGGTCATCAAATGTAACAATTATTGAATTTCATTGTGCTTGTGATTATAAAATATGCCAAGATGAAGAAAAAAAATTGAAGTGGACCTCATAATTAGTTCAATGAAGAGGCCCTTATTATTTGGTATGATTAGAAGTTTAGATAACATATGAGGAAATATTTTAATTTGTAGTGTATAAATGTTTGACTTTGACCAGTACATTAGAATCTTGATCACGTACCAAACGATTCTCAATGCTAAGCACATGCATCTAGTATCTATCCAGTTAGAGCCAAACATATGCATATGTGTTCTATGTTGTTGAGCTTCTACTCCACGTTTAATTATTTATTGTACCACCATTCTTTATATCTCTTCATATAAGCCCTTTACAAAAATCTAGAAAACATGTGTATTATTACCCATGTAACTGAGACTAATCTTGGATGTTTAACTACAAGAAGCTCACTGAAGCACATATGGCAAAGAATGTGGAGCGCTTGTGGTTGAAGATCAAAGTAGTTGTTTTCGAATTCAAAACCGATATTGATTCATTTAGACTTATAAATAATAAGACTATAACGATAATTTACAAAACCAAAACGGTTGTAGTCTGGTGGTAGAGATTAGTTTGGGATAAAATGTAAATCCATTAGTCTTAAATTGGATTTTTTCTATAAACTAAGTTGTTTATGTTTAGCTAGAGGAAAATGGGTTCATGTCTTGTGTCTCATAGAAAATTTAGAATCAGGTTGGTTGTCGGTACTGATTCTTTGGAGCTTAGTTGATCTTTAGTTAAGATCCCATATTAATAAAAAACAATAATTTACAAAATAATTTACATTTTGAGTCGTCTTCATTCAGATTCATGTAGTTTTGTGTAGTTTCGGTTTCAACCAATTTGACAATTCAAACTATTACTTGTATTATGTTAAAAACAAAAGGAAGATTCCGGCCATATTCGACATTTGAAAGATTTTTCTTAGCTCCAAAATTAAGTTTTCTTGGAAGATCGTTTTCATATTTTGATTTTCTTATGGTTTAATTGGTTTAGAATTTTTTATTGGCAAACATCTTTGGTTTTCTTATATAGTATTGAAAAAAGTTAATCAAAGTTAATATGTGATTGACACCACCGACCAATAGTTTAGTTTCTGGAACAATCACAAATATGATATAAAGATTAAGAAGCGTTAAAGGAAGGAGCAATCTACCACCAACATGCTTACGAGAAACTCCACTATTCCTATAGATCTGTTGGAATCTCTGGATATCAAGGAATCAACTCATTTTCAAGCAACAAAATTTCAGAGAGATGGAAACAATAACCAAGGCAATAAGAGAAGCAATTGAATGGCAAGAAGCCCAAATCAAGCCAAAAGCAGAATCTGAGAACAATTCAGGAACGAATTCAGAACATGGTGATTTTGAAGATGAAAAAGAAGATATAATAACCTGTAAAATCGATGCAGCTTGAAGTACAGATCGACAAATCGTTGGGTTAGGGAGAATATGGGAATTTGAAGAGTTGATTTCACCAATTCGACAATTAGAAGTGGATGAAAACGTGGCATCTCCTCTTATCGCATAAAGTATTAGCTTCATATCTTCAATGTTTGAAGCTCTTACGTCGACGATGGCGCAAGGTGAGGTTTAAATCTGATTGTCTGAGCTTGGTCCAAGCTATCAAAAACAGACCGTGGCCACAAGAGATTTTTGGAATCTGCTCTGATATCATTGAAGCTTCACGCTCTTTTAAAAAATTTGAAATTAGATTCATTAGAAGAACCAGCAACAAAGAAGTTGAGGAGTTAGCTAAGAAAGCATGTATTCATCAACGACTTTAATTTAATGAATAAAGAAGATGTTGTCAAAAAATTTAGAGAAAAAGTAATTTCGAGCATACAAATTTCAAATGGTTGAGGAATTATTGTCAATTGGTTGATGGTTAATTGTTTCCACCACTAGATTTTGATTTTTAGAAGTTGAGTTTGTTATACATGATATTACTAGAAATTTGAAAATTTTGATCATAGATCATGTTGTGTCCATTGGTGATAAAAAAGATCAACTGGTATTTTCTTTTCCAAAAAAAGATAAAATTAACTGGTATATTTTATTTTTTCGAAGTTGGATTTAATGTAGTCCTGCAACAAATTGAAAGAATTATCAAATAATTAAATTAGTGGTGTAACCGATTAACGAAATGTCTTTGGTTTTGTCCATATAGATTTTTTTACCGAAAATTTACTTGAGAGAATCAGATAAACTCTGTATGTAAAAGTGTAGTGTTAGGAATTTGGGTTAATTAATTGGCGATTGATTTTTTTTTCTTCTCAACATTCAGTGACTACTTACACTAATTAATAATTATGTTACTTAATAATACACTAAGAAGATAATCAGAAAATCAAATAGTAGATAGATCGGTCGGGATATTTTGCGCGGCGTGTTTTTAGGTTTTAGCCCTTTGGTATTGGCGCAAAAAGGCAGTGACGAAAGGAGAAGATGGCGATGATGCATCCTCAGTCGCAACCGCCACAACCGCAAGGCTATCACCATCCACAGACCCTGGAAGAAGTACGAACCCTTTGGATTGGGGATTTGCAGTATTGGGTCGACGAGAATTACCTCTCTTCCTGCTTCTCCCAAACCGGCGAGGTTCTTTTTTCCATTCAGCTTTTTGTTTTCTCTGAAATTTACAGCTCTCAGTTCTTCTAGGGTTTATTTGCCCTTTAGCCAATAGAAAAAGCAGAGAATTATAACTTTCAGGATTTCTTAAGGGTTTATAAGATATCTCGATGAAATTGGCCTATCTCTTCCGCTTCATTGAAACTCTGTTTCTTAATCAACATGATCAAATAGATAGCAGTAGCAGTAGTGATGCAGATACTTGTGTAATTTCTTAATTTCATGAGTGCAGATGTTCTATGATCCTCCTCATTCTGTTATTTAAAGCTTGTCAAGATATTTGAATCCAACATTGTTTTGATTAATGTATATATTCATATGTATATGCAGCTCGTTTCTGTCAAGGTAATACGTAACAAGATCACAGGGCAGCCTGAAGGTTATGGTTTCATAGAGTTTATATCTCATGCAGCAGCTGAGAGAACTCTTCAGACCTACAATGGGACACAGATGCCTGGAACGGAATTAACTTTCCGGTTAAATTGGGCTTCTTTTGGTTCAGGACAGAAAGTAGATGCTGGACCTGACCATTCTATTTTTGTTGGAGATTTAGCACCAGATGTTACAGATTATCTCCTTCAGGAGACATTCCGTGTTCATTATTCTTCTGTTAGAGGTGCCAAGGTTGTTACTGATCCAAGTACTGGACGATCAAAAGGTTATGGATTTGTAAAATTTGCGGAGGAAAGTGAAAGGAACCGGGCCATGTCTGAGATGAATGGTTTATATTGCTCAACAAGGCCTATGCGTATTAGCGCAGCTACTCCTAAAAAAAACATTGGTATACAGCAACAATATGTAACTAAAGGTATGAGAACAGTCACATGGATTTTATTTACTCCAGCTGTTTTGAAATCATTTTTTGCCTAATTGGGGGTTCTTCTGTAGCTGTTTACCCAGTTCCAGTCCCAGCGGCAGTTGCTGCACCAGTCCCAGCATACGTTGCTCAACCAGCACAGGTGCTTCCACCTGAAAGTGACGTCACTTGTACAACGGTAAGTTTCATCTGATAAGCTGGAGCTTTTTCCTTTTTTTTTTTCTTTTCTCTTGGGATTCTCCCGCTTATTTTCATGCATTGGTTTTGATGTACAGATTTCAATTGCCAATTTAGATCCAAATGTTACAGAGGAAGAGCTGAAGAAGGCATTTTCACCATTAGGAGAAATTATATATGTTAAAATACCTGCAACAAAGGGATATGGGTTTGTTCAATTTAAAACCAGGTAAGCCATCCAGTAGAGCTCAAAAGTCACCTGTGATTGTTTCCATATATTGGTGTGTCATGTATGCTCACTTCTAGTTCTGTTCACTGAAATTTCGACTTCTGTGCCATGGTGACCCCAGGCCTTCTGCGGAAGAAGCCATTCAAAAAATGCAGGGACATATGATTGGTCAACTAGCAGTTCGCATCTCATGGAGTAAAAATCCAGGACAGGTAAAAACTCTGGTTGCTACCTAGACTGATATGATGTACGGCCTTATAATACTCCCTGTTTTACTAAATGGCTATTACTAATCTTTGGTATTTTCAAAGGATGGTTACGTTACACAAGCCGATCCGAATCAGTGGAGCGGGTATTATGGTTATGGCCAAGGCTATGATGCATATGGTTATGGGACAACTCAAGACCCATCCTTGTACGCATATGGTGGATATGGCTATCCCCAGTATCCGCAACAGGTATGGAAATCAACTTGTAAAGCTTTTGTAATATGCCAATACTTCTTGTCCTTCACGGTTTACACTTTTTCAGGGAGAGGGTACACAAGACTCTGCGGCAGGTGGAGTTGCAGGGGCAGAGCAAGAGTTATACGATCCTCTGGCCACTCCTGATGTAGACAAGTAAATTTCTTACTATATTCTTATATATTCCAACTTGGATGAGTGACTAGTTGATTGCCTTATTCATTGTTCCTTTGGCACTTATAGATTAAATGCCGCTTACCTTTCGGTTCACGCAAGCGCAATACTAGGACGACCATTGTGGCAACGTACCTCAGCGCTCACTTCACAATCAGGCAAATGATCGCAGTGAGATGACTAGGATTCTGGATGCTTTTAGATGTTTAATTGTGTCCATGTCACTTCCTAGCGAGACAAATCACTTGTTTGATCATTTTGTGACTTTTGTCTGTTCCGGATATATCTGTCATCTATGATTAGGAGGATATCGCTAAACCATGAAATCTTCTAACTCTTTTTGTTATGCTAAGCCGTATTTAACGAACATCACTAATGCACATATTTGAATTGAATAAGAATTTGATACATCGAGAAACCTCTAGAACTCTGAAATCAATAGTACAATATATACCAACATGAAACACCTTTCTAATACCATTTTCTGAAGCTAATTCTCCTCTTGGTGAATCATGAGCAACCCAAGCCTTAATTTCTTCTTGATACTTGTCTCTTTTTCACTGCTTTGGTCATTTAAATGAAAGCTCACGTCGCTTCTTAGGGTTAGGATCAGGGTTTCCTTTTCTCATCATTGCCACAAATTCGTCATAGTTTATTCTGCCATCCTAGAAAATGTTTATACATTCAGATTCTCGTTTGTTCTTATTAAATAACTATCTTGTGATAGTGAAGAGAACTTACATTGTCTCCATCTACCTCTGAAATGATCTCCTTAATGTCTCTGCCATCACTCATACCAAATTCCCGGAGAGCTTGTTCTAGCTCTTCCATTGTGATGTATCTGCAAGTAACCACAGCGTGACCATTTGTTTTTGGTTTCAGATTGTGATCAGAAAACTGTTGATTATGTGCTAAGTTACTTACCCACTGTTGTCTTTATCAAAGTGTTGGAAAGCTGAATAGAGATGCTCTTCTCTATCCAATCTGTTGATGTGCATTGTTGCTGCTATAAATTCTCCATAGTCTATTGTTCCATTACCGTCCGCATCAGCCTATACAAAAATAGAACTCATTAGCTGTTCTTTTGGCATCTTAATAGATAGGTAACACATAAGAAAAGGACTTACAGCTTCCATTAATTGCTGAACTTCGTATTCGGACAACCTTGTACCTTGCTTGGCAAGTCCTTGTCCTAGTTCCTCAAGAGTTATTGTTCCACTGTCGTCTGTGTCCATTCCTTTGAACATCTCCTTTAACCCCATGATTTCTTCCTCTGATAAGCATCCGGCTATTACCTGTTCGTTGATCAGGCCAGTGAGATATGAAGACCATAAAGACTTATTATTAACATATTATAAGCTAGCTTCTGATTAAGGAGACCATATTTCACGTACCCGCAAAGCAACCTTCTTAAAGTTGTTCATTGCTTTGAATTGCTTGAGTCTGGACATCACTGCATTGTCAAGAGGAACATCTGGTGCTTCTCCATCCTCCTTGATCCATGGATGGTCTTTAAAACAAAACAAAACAAAACAAAAATTGTCTAAGAGAGTTCAATGAAATATACATATAGGAGCTTCTCTTGAAATCTAGGAGCTGCTTACTGAGAACTTGAGCGGCGGTTAATCTTTGTTTGGGATCAGAGTTGAGCATCTTCCTAACGAGATCCTTTGCCTGATATGAAATCGCGGGCCATGGATCGCTTGAAAAATCAACCTGTCCACTTAAGATAGCGTTGAAGATCCCATTCTCCGACTCTAAAATGGAAAAGAAATCATCAATGAATCAGATGAAACATGTCCTTTGTTTTGAAAAAGATCATAGGAGGGTCACAAAAATGTTACCAGCCCAAAAAGGTGGAACACCACACAAGAGAATATACAACATGACACCAATGCTCCAAATATCAGCCTCTGGTCCATACTTTCTCCTCAAAACCTCTGGTGCAATGTAATAAGCACTTCCCACAATGTCTTTGAACACTTCTCCTGGCTTGTAGAACACGGAAAGCCCAAAGTCTGTGGCTTTGAGAGGAGAATTCTCATCCTTGTTAAGCAATAAGAAGTTCTCTGGTTTCAAGTCCCTGTGAATAACTCCCATGGAATGGCAAGTATGTATAATTTGAACAATCGTCCGTAGCAATGAAGCAGCGGCTCTTTCTGAGTAATGCCCCTTTGCAATGATCCTATCGAACAACTCTCCGCCTGCACAAAGTTCCATAACCAAATGCACAGAATGCTTATCCTCATACGCTCCTTTAAGCTCCACAATGTTTGCCTGACCCGTTAAGTGATGCATTATTTGCACCTCCCTTCTCACATCCTCAATGTCTTCTTTGCTCACTAGCTTCCTTTTCGCAATGGTCTTGCATGCAAATTGTAGCCCCGTGCCTTTTTGAGTGCAGAGATGGGTCACACCAAACTGGCCACGACCTAGCTCCTTGCCCAATGAATATGAGCTCTTTATATCTTCCATTGGTCGGCCTAAGACTGGTCCTATTGGCCCTTGTTTGGTTCCAGGAGTAGGAGATGTTGGTGGATGTTTTGAAGCTTTCACAGAGGCTTCCACACCACCACCTCCTTGACCATTTTCTTGCCTCTGTTCATCTTTGTTGGCCTCTGAGTCTCGTCTATAAGAGCAACAATTTCCCATTGTTGCAATAATGGGGAGAGGAAGTAAAAGCTCTCAACCAGGAAGAGAAACAAAAATCAAAGATCTTTCTTCCTCTTCTCTTTTCTTTTAGGTTTCTGGTTTTTTCTTTAGCAAAAAAAAAAAAAAAAAAAACTCCAGGGGGTTTTTCTTATGAATGACTATAATTAGTATTTTTCTGTTCTTGAAAGTTTTTTCATTTTGTTGGCCTTCAGTTCAAACGACAATGATCGAGAGGGACTTTAGGAACCAAAACTCTGTTTGTATTTCTGTTATTTAAAGCAAAAATCTTAATTATTTTAGAATTTGATACAGAAGGTTGAGAGCATTTCCTGAAAACTTTGGGACTTGCCTGTACATATTATGAGGTCACCTTATCCATAATGAACCTTATATTATATAGTCTCCAGAATATGATTCTCAATCTTATATGATTTGGATACAAAAAAATGAGCTGAATTCTCGGATGCTCAATTTCAGTAAGTAGGGGCAATTTCAGTAAGTAGGAATTGATGGATCAACGTTGAGAGAATAGGCACGTATTCCACCAGCTATATTGTACACACTCTTGAAGCCCTGAGGAACAAGACAACAGTTCATTGAAGACATTATCTTTACATAAAAATTCATATATATATATATATATACGAGCAGAAAAGCTTTATACCTGAGACTGTAACCAGTTTGCAACCTGCAACGACCTGCCACCAACCTTACACTGTATGGGAACAAAGGCAGCACATTAGAGAACTTCAAAAATCGTTTCGACATCTGAAGATTCTTTGTTTCAAATGATCTAAAGACTTTTAATCATGCGAGCCCTCAACTCTCAACACAATGCAACAAAGCCCTAAGTAATCCACACCCAAAACAATATTTGATTTATGAGAGGCTCTCAACTCTCAACCAAATGCAACGAAGCCCTAATTAATCCACACCAAAAAGAATCTGCTGGGACACCCTAAACACAGCCCTCACTAACTTCTCTCTAACAACTCACAAACCTCTACACTGTCAAATTCAGTGCTAGGTTAGATACAGCTGACCAATATCTAAGAGTTGAGTCACTTAACTTCTTCAAAGCTTATCAGATGTATTAGTAGATGAGACTGAACATACCAGGACATATGTATCCTTCTCAGGGTTCAGCTTTGAAGAGATGTCTGGTCCCCAGGTTCCGAATTGTTGGAGTGGGAGCACTTGAAATCCTGGCAAGGATGCCTTGGCTCTGGTACAAGAAGTAATGAAACATAACAGAAAAAAAACAATGTGAAACCATAGGATATAATTTTTCCTTTCTCCAAGAATAAAGTGTGCACGGCACACATAAATCTAAGTGGCAGAACTATCAAACTCTGCAAGACAAACGTATTTCTAAGATTGTAAAATGTTTAGTGGGTATGAAGCTAATGCATGGGATTCAGTGAGGAATGAAAAGTATATCAGATGAGAAATAAAAGGAACTTACATCTCATCAGGTTCTCTCACATCAATTAACTGAGCCTCTTCCATGAACTCTGGATCTTGCATTTTGGAGTGCAGTTCCTCCACCTGGATATCTTTCACAGGTTCCCTGTTAATATTAAATTTTTCCCTTTACAACAATTTACCACAGTTGATATTAACGTTGCTAAAGAGGATGGTTCAGTAGAATTACCTCTCAGATAGAACTTGCAATAAGTGCCAGCCAAATTGGGTTTTACACTTCACCACATGATTCAGCTCTGCGCTAAACGCAGCTTCCTCAAACTCTGGTACCTGAATCAATTTTAGACGTCTTTTATGCTCACATTACAGAACGAACTTGCCAAAGTTCTTCGACGTGGAAGTCCAAACATTGTAGAATTACTTCTATCATTGGTTACATTCTACTACTCCCATTTGCACATTGATGTCAATGCTTACAGTTAATTCACTAGGAATTGTTACATCACCTAGTTGCTTGTGTAATAACGAGGTTATGACAGCAAGGGTCCTAAAGGTGTCAATGCAACAACAATCTCATAACCAAAAAAAGGGAAAGATTATAGAAAAGGGTGTGTACCATTTGACCCAGTTTTACCCATCCAAGTATACCGCCATCCTTTTTGGATGGACACATCGAGTACTCATTCGCAAGATCACTCATATCCTCTCCTTCAAAAGTCACAAAACTGTTGCTTGAGCAAATAGTACAGACCCATAATCTTCTGACAAAATTCATAAATGTATCAGTATGATATGTTTCACATTATCATTTATCCCATGTACCAAACTAAATCCTAACACCAATAAAAAAGTTGTATAGCAAAGCCACAACACAAGTGACTACAGACCACAAAAAAGGGATTAAAGAATCAAACCATCCAAGATTCTCTTTTGGAGTTCAACCAAGAGCTCAGAATCATCCTCATTCAAAAGCAAATGCTGCACAAGAATCTCTCTACTCGCACTACTCCCACTGCTAAACGAAGCTGGGATAACAAAAGATAGATACAACAGATAAATCAGAATTCAAACAAAATAGAAACTAAAAATAATCAAAAATCACCACTTTCAATAAGATCGCATATGAATTTTGTAGAAAATCAGATCAGAGTAAAGATAGTTTGTTGCTAGTTGAAATCTGAGGAGGAGCCTCGCAATCAAGTCTTTGATATAGCAAGTAAAGAAGGGGGAGAGGAAACAGTTAATATATCCTCTGTACCTCTCATTTTGAGAGCCGAGAAACCAGGAAGCCTAATCGGGAAAGGAGAAGGACTGCGTGGTGGGAGTGAAGAGATGCGTCGGCCGAGAAATGAACGAGAAAACGTCGAGAACCGGCGGCGACGGGGAGGAGAGGCAATAGCTAGACTGGGAGTAATGGAGAGTCTAAGAACGGCGGAGTATGACGCCACCACCGCTGGAGATGATGCTGCCGGGAGAGTACTAGTAAGTCTAAGCATCATCATAGTTCAGTTGGGTAAAGGAATTCAAAGACTTCAAGTGTCAGACTGAGGAGAGTTTTACAACTAAAGAGTGCGAATTGAATTGGGCCATATGTATTGGGCCTAATAAACTTCTTATCCGGATAAATAATGATTAGGGCTAACAACTTTTTTGAATGGGCCGTGAAGTTTAATACACTACAGCCCATATTTATTTATTTTATCAGTTACAAAGGATATATAACTACTAGCATTCAACACGAGTACAAAACATAACTTATCAAGTGGTTTCTTTTTCTTTTTCTTTTTTGGTTTTCTTATATACGTTTTTCAAAAAAGGAAGTTTTCCATATAAAACAAGAAAAGAAGATTTCCATATTTAAAAACAAAATGGAAAATTTCCTGATTCCTAGTCGTTGGAGTCCTCAATAAATAACCCCAACCATCAATGATCAATCCAAGTCCTCTCCTCCGTCACTTCCATACACACTCACAAAGCCTTCGTTGCGATAAACAACAACAAAAAGAAAAGATCTCAAAACTCCAAAAGAAGAAAAATGGCGATGAAAAAAGCAAACAAGCTTAACAAAAACAGAGCAAATTTTGAAGATATGTTCAATCTTAGGGAAGAAACAGAGTAATGTATACAGTAACGGTTGTCCTCTTGATGTACCAAAAGGTCACTTTGTTGTCTACGTTGGAGAGAATCGGGTTAGGTATGTTGTACCCATTTCGATTTTGACCCGACCCGAGTTTCAGGTTCTTCTTCAACAAGCAGAAGAAGAGTGTGGATTTGATCACGATATGGGTCTCACTATTCCTTGTGAAGAAGTTGTTTTCCGATCTCTCACCTCCATGCTCCGATGAACATATCTTTTTCTTTTTTAATTTCAGATTTCAGATGTTTTAGGGTAAACAGATGAAGCTGAGTAAATGCTTCTCTGTTTTAGCAAACTAAATTTTTTTTAAAAATAGTTTAGTTAAAATATAGGTCTTTAGTGTTATATTAGAATGAGACCAACCCTTAGTGAGAAACCCTAATGAGAATGATTGACTATTTTTGAGAAACCCTACTGAGAATGATTGACTATTTTTGGTTCGGTTCTCATTTGAGATTAATATTTGATGTGAGATTTTAAGGTTTTGGTTCTAATTTTTTTGTATAATTACTCTTAATTGAATTTGAGTCTCGTTTAGACACATAGTCCAACTAATCAAGTGATCGGTTAACCTTAAACCAATTTTTGGATGATAAAATTTTGGGATGCAATTGGTGAGGTGTGCCAGGCCCTCGCAGTAGTGTAAGACGAAGGCGACAAGTGAGAGTCTAGTCAGCAAGCTGACATGGCGTACTCAACCCCATAAAAAATAGAGTTAATATCGTGTAGGCCGATGGCCCACATATCAGATATTAAACTGATAAGAACAGATACTACACTTGATCTTAGCCAAAAGGCCGAGAAAGGTATGATTTGGACGGTGCACGGAAGACTATATTTATATGCGTTGTATCAGAGCGAGCTAATTTGGAATCAGCGATGTGGGACTTCCAAACCGAGACGAGTTTTGCAATCGAGTACTTTTGAAGTTTGGCCCAATTCAATATTGAGAGTTAAGCCCAGTATAGGTCTTTCGAGTATACAAAAGGCCGAAAGTTTCACCTGAAGGATCATCTTTAATCAGACGAAATGGCTCAGTTGAATGATTATATATTTTATATTTATTTACTTCAATTAGCCAACATTCAACACGAAAACAAGTCTCGAATAGGGGAAACACCTTTTACGGAAAACATTATAAAGTAAAATTTAATTGCAGCACAAGTAACTAATATATGTGCTAAGCAAAACATGGAACCTAATGCCCACAGTTTATGCCTTCTATTTCCCACAAATTAATACTTTCAATTCTTTGACAAAACTGCACATTGTGAATCGAAACATTTCTTTCATTTCCCTTAAACATCCCCAAACATTTATTTCACTTCATGAACCCTTCTTCAATCTCGTCGAAGTGCACTTAACAAAACAACAACTCGTACCAATGGATGTCTACATATCGGAAGAGTATGTCCACCGGAGGAGCATGGAGAAAAAAGCTGCAGCTGCTTCCGTAAGAAACATGGGGTTAAGCACTAATTCAAGCAATAGGGTACGCAGCTGTAGTGTTTATGAGAGCTTCGTGTACTTGTCCTTCTCGCCGTAAAACCCAAAGCATTCGCGTTCAGTGATCAAAATGCAGATGCAATGGCATAATGCATGTACGGTTAATGGTGTATTGCTTATTACTTATTATTTCGTAGCTTTTGAATGTCCTGTTTTTAATTAGTTTTTTCACGACTTAATATTAGTGAAGTGATTTTTTTCTCCACTATGTTTAGTTATTCGGAAACACAACTACTATCTGGGTAAAATTTGAAATCTGCAATGATGAATATCACAACCAAATAATTGTTAGTTATTAGAAAATAAACAAAATATGCCAAATTTAGTGACAAAATTATGAGACGGTCAAATCTTATTATACAATCAGAAATTAGTTATAATATATATGTATATATTAGCTATATAACTATAAAAAAAAAAAGAAAAAAAAAATCATAACTTCTACAATAACATGTGATCGATTACGGATTGACAACCAAAAGTTCTTTGATAAATAATATGAAAACATAGAATTAAGAAATTAAACTTCTAATTGACCAAATATTGGCCAAGGTGTCTACTCTGTCTATAGGTCCAATATTTGACTACTAAGAAAACTGCACGAGGTCGATTAAGATACTTGGCTTCGGTTAAGACAAAACTAATCAAATCAAATTAGTGTTGGAAAAGGCAGGACAAAATAGCATATGCAGATTAATATTCTCAATCTGTAATAAAAAAAGGCCGAGAAAGGTATACATTGAGCAGAAGACGGAAGACTATATTTATATGCGTTGTATCAGAGCCAGCCAATTTGAAATCAGCGATGTGGGACTATATTAAAGTCTAACCTTAGTGTTTAAAATTGGAAATTTGAAAGGTTGGCCCAATTTCGAATTTAGCTCACTGTCTACTTTTTTATTCGAGCCCACTATCTTCTTAAAAGTAAACCCCATGGAAATAGAAAACGGCATGTAAATAAATGTAAGAATATAGTGCTGGGAAAAATGAGATACGATATGATTTTTATTTTACTTTTGTGTGAAATGTTATTTTTTATGAGTGGGTGGATTGATTTGGAAACATTTTATTTTTGGGTCATCTGATGACCTTTATTGACCAAAAAATATGTACTACAGTGAGAAGTAAGAAAGGACAACAAACAATCAAAGCTATAGAACCAATGTGGTGCAGGAGCTAGGACGATGGGGGCGAGGGGATAACGGAATCAGAACTAGTAGATGGAGTCCAAGCGTATAGAAGCATGCCCAGTACAAGGATGACTGTGCCTGCCACGAACCCCTTTGGAAGTGAAGATGCGACTCGTAGGTACGGTAAGGGTAAGGTGAAACAGTACACTGCTATGGGCACTGCAACGAGTCAACACAAACAGGCTTTGTTAGACCCTTTTCCATCTTATAAGATACGACATTTTACTACTTTGACTAATTAGCTATAAACAAGTTTGAAGACAGAAATTGTACCTGAAACTGTCGATGCCAGAGACGACACAACAGCTGATGAGATCTTGATGAGACGTAGAAGAGAAATGTTGTAAGCCATGTTCATCATGACAAACATCACAGGAAGAAGGGGAGCACCTTCGCATCCTGCGTCAAATCCAAATCCAAACCAAGCGTGTTGAATTCTATATTACACACAAGGAAAATAAAAATGAGCTATGGAGCAGAAAGTGTTAGCATCAACAACTAACCTGTTGTTGTAGTACCAATGTTAAGAAAGCAAGCTCCCCCGGCTCTGAGATAACTTGGTAGTTGGTTAAATGGTATGCCCCAAAGTTTTGAAAGAAAAGGAAGAAGCAATGCTATGCATATGACCTGTGTTGACCACAGAAACAGGCACATTAGCTAGCAAATAGATCTCTTTTTAAGTATCCTGCTAGTAAACAATGTTAATAACAGAAAACTGATCTGAAAAAAACACACACTAAGAACACCTACTTGGAAAGCTGAACCAAATGAGTTTACAATGAAAAGATCAAGTGAAGCACCCTGTAATAAACATAATTCTTTCAAAATTCAGAAAATGCAAATGTCGTCAGAGGGTCTTGATGGTGTAATTACCTTCAATCGCTTTTTACCATCTAGAAATATGACTTCCTACAATGATACGAAATTTACTGTTAAAGTGAAGGGCCCAAAGCCTTATAGTTGGTGATACAACTAGAAAATGATTGACAAACCTTCATGACTGTATCTGCTCCTTGAAGCAGAAAAGAAAATACCATAAGAAGACTCCAAAATATTCCTGCATCTGTAAATGAATGAGCCGCACCCGATCCACTGAACACGCATGAAAAATAGTGTAAACCCAACATGAATGAAATATGTTAAACCTTGTTCCGTTGTGACCATGTTTTGACAAGTTTAACAAGAGGAAAGCAGACAAGAAATCAAGTATTTTAATATCAAGTTAGTTGATGAGCTGGCTAACCTTGCCACACTGACGATTACACCAAATGCTACAAGAATACATCCGAATATTTGATTTATTCTATATCTCCTCCCAAGAAAAATAACGGAGAAGAGAATTTGCCAGATAAGAAATGTCTGCAAACAAACAAACAGCGAGAAATAAACCCTGAAACATTTCGCCCGCTAGCTAGTATAACATTTTAAGGATAAACCATTCTTTTATTGGATAGCTCGACAATCAATAAAACCCGAGTTTGAGGAAAGAATTAACAGCTTTTGATACACTAGAACAAAAAATGAAATATATTGTACATTGATCTTATGTAAGACAGAGACAAAAATGTTTCAAGCTTCTAACCTGAGATAAAACAGTAGTAGTAGGTCCAGAAAGGTTAGCTGAGTCAAGAAAAAATGACAGTAAGTAAGATGCTAAAAGTTGAATCATGCATCGCATGCTTTAGTGTCTGGATGTCATTTCACCGAACAAATGAAAGTATACATCAACTTAAAATGGCTGTAGAAAATGAGAATAGCATAAATGTAAAGATACCTGCGGCCGCCATCCCTGCAGCTAAAGCAAGAGACTCCAAAACGCCAACAATTAAAAATGGAGTTTTTGGAACTGATAGCATCTCTTTTGTAACAATTCCAGCTCGGTATCTGAAATACAAGATCGAAAAGTATACAACTACATATCTGCAAAAAGCAAGAGAAGATATGTTTATTTTAGAACATTATACTTAAAACAAAATAGCCGGGAAATCAAGCATTTGAAGCTACTTCCGCTTTCTACAAGACCAAGGTATTGAATGGAGTTAAACACTAGAGAAGCGTGTCTCTAAATGGATCAAAAGCCATTCAACAGCAAGCTATGTAAAGCAACATTATACAGCTAAAATCACAATATTGCTCCGTTAATAAGTTTTGGATCCATCAATTACGAAACAAGTATATTCTTAAAGTTTTGACCCTCCATTTCTCCCAGATTTAAATCATATAAGGACACTCCAGAGTGAACGACAGATTTCCTGTTATGAACAATACAAAAATCAGTAGCAAGGCAACAAGCCAACAATCAACATACTAAACCTGCACAAGGCTCTCCAGCAGCCCCCATATGCGAAAACAAATGGTAAGACACGTGCGACATAAAACACAAAGTGATTGACACGTAGTTAATGAGCAAATATTCTGACACGATCCTTAGTGGATATTAAAATATTAATTTAGCTTCAATAACTCATTAATAACTCAACTAGGCAAAGTTATTTACTCAATTAAAAAAAAAAAAAAAACAGACCGATGTAGGTGACCCAAGAATCTCGCACGTGCGTAAAAAGTTAAATGCGCATAAAAATAATGCAGGTGAACATATAAAGAAATAAGTCGCCAACAAGCTATGACCCATTTGTGAAAATTACATTTCGTATACTATTGCGAATATTTGGAGATTTCATTTTCAATTAAGTACAACATGGGATTCAACAACTTTACTCTCTTCATCGAACCATTTTGGACTGATTCCAAACACTATTCAGTAGCCACAACAACCACGTTTTTCAAATTCAAGTTCGTATGAATTATTAGTATGCTAGATCATCAAATAAGAGTGTTGAGAATCACAATCGAGATCGCGGATGCAATCAAATCTAAAACAAAAAAATCTGAACTCTAACTTAACGCGAATAAGTTCAATTTGACTGAAAGTAAACCACAGATCTAACTTTAAGCATATTCGGAGAAAGAGAAATTGTTACCCGAAGGTGGAGAGTTGGGCGAGGAAGAAGGGATAGTGTTTGAGAGGAATAAGAGCCAGCTTATACATTACGCGGTTCCCAACACCCAGTGCCGTCGTTGTCGCCGCTGCAATTACAATCTCGATCGTCTTGTCATGATTTCGAGCTACCACATGACTAGCCGCGTCTGGCTTCTTGATGTCTTCACCGTCGTCAGATCCGTCCCATGACTTGGCCGAGGGAATCGCCTCGATTAACCACTGCTTGGACCTTTGACGAGAGGAGCGCAGGACGATTGGCGGTGCAGCGTTGATTTGATTTCGACAAATTAGGGAAATGGATTGAGCTGGATTCGCGTATCGCGATTCGATTGAAGTCATCGACGCCGTCAAACCGGCGATTAACCTGCCGGAACTCGTCGCCATGGCTGTACAGATTCGATCGAGAAGGGATGAGTACAAGGTGGAACTGCGTCGATTGCCTTTATACTGCCATCACCCGAATTGGCAAAGTAAATTTCGTATTTCGCAGTATCCAAAGAAATTGCACTCCATTGCAGAGCTTATATATACCGTTAAAACAAAAACAAAAATAGCTGTCGCTTTCTGATTTTATGAAAGAAAAGAAAAATAGGACTAATCGGGTAAGACCTTGTTCAAAATTCCTATTACCCTCAGCAGTCGGCTTTCCCGATCCTATCAGCTTAATTTTTTTTGGATTTTATGGTTCACTGATAATGATATGATTTATTCCGGGAATTTTATTTTTTAGGTCGATTTCGTTTAAATTTGGGTGCTATTTAGATTTAGTAATATTTTCTTTGTCAACAAATCTGTAACCAATATCTTTTCCCTAAAACCCAATTAAATCTTCTATTTGGTAATTTATTAAAAAAAAATTTGGATCGTATTCTTCAGTTTGAGTTCGAGTGTTTTTAACAAAACAATTAAAAAAATTAAAGTTTGTTTTTAGAGCATCTTTAAAGATATTCTAAATCCCATTCTAAACTCTATATTTAAAAAAAAATATCGTGTTTTATTTCTTGTTCTAAAATAGAGATCTCTATATTTTAGAGCAATATGGAGAACTCTATTTTTTCTTTATTTTTTTGAGTAAAATTTTTCTTTACAAAATAATCTTTTAATTTTTAGTGTATTATTATTTCATACCGAAACAAAATTATATGATCAAAATATAGATAGTACAAATTTTAAATAATTATGTTTATGTGATGTAATGAAATTTTATTTAAAATAAATTATGATTTTACTAATTATGTTGTTGACTATTTAATATTAATGGGTAAAATATGTTGATTTGTAAAGTAAAGAAATATTTTAGAAATTAATAATAAATTAGTAGAACAAAATATAATTAAAATATTTATTTAGAGTGAAAATAGAGTAAACCATTAGACCAAACCTTTTTCTGTTTTTAGAGAACTATTTTTAGAGGAAAAAATAGAGTAAACCATTGGAGATGATCTTAGTTCAGTTATAATATTAGTTTTTTTATTATTATTATAAGAGATAATAACATAAACAAATATTATGTGACTATTACTTCCTAGTAACAATACGACATAGTCCAAAATAAACTAATATAACACATTGTTTAAGTTAATGTTACGTTTTTATTATATATAGAAATAATTTTTCTAAATATATAATTGAATTTCATAATTTTTGTACTCACTGAGCTATTGTTTGGTCTCCGTTTTCAGATTTGATTTTTCGGATACAAATATCTAGAATCTGTTTGAATATTAAGTCAAGTCTTATTTGGTTCATCTTACATCAATTCAGTTCTGATTTCAGGAAATATGTCATGAGTTAACTCTTATCATTGTTGGTAGATATTTTATTTTTATAATGAAAATGTGGTTATCATATTCTTGACGTTTTGGAGCCCAACACGTCTATGTTGTGCGTAAAATCCCTATCAGCTACCAATTCCAATGACTTTCACTTTCTTGGCTGCATCTATAAAAATGCAGTATCTTTGTAACTGTTCATAAGCTTTGTCCTTTGACACATCTTTGTATAGTGTCATCATTGCTTTCATATCCCAACTCGATTTTGTAGTTGTGTACAACATCTCGAAATAAATCAATAATTTCCATTGCATGGCTTCAGTGTTCAAATTGTTTGCATCCTGATTCAAGCATTCAATCTGATTGTCTTCAGCTTCATCGATATTTTGGCACTTTTGTCTTTTGCCATCTACTGGATCATTCACAGTTGGAACATCCTCATTCCAATCATCTCATTATTTCATCCGGCCGTGGAGGTGCTCCTTCGTCGAGTTGGACAATATATACAACCATGTATAAGCATTTCAATGCTGCAAAAACTCTTTGGCCTCTCATGAAAAATCTGTACTACTAATTTGATAACATTTTTTAACAAAGTAACTATAATTTTCGTTATTATTTATATCAAATACCATAATTACACCACGCTTTGTAATTAGACTTATATAATAAATAGATTAACTCTGGTATAATTTAATATTCATTTTCAATAAATTTAAGCCATCTATATATATTTAAAAACTAAAATTAAATATCAGTAAAATATTTATAAAATCACAAATTCACAAAAAAATGAAGAAGAGAAGAAGTAAATACACACTAAACACTTTTATTTGTAGTAGTGAAGACGAAACTCAAACTTGACGTTGAAAACTCCGCAGATAATTGACTTGACTTTTGACTTTGAGTGGTCCACACATTCCATCTTTGTGGCCGAGTATATGCTTAATAATCATTAATCTATCTCATAGGACAATTTAATGCCAAACAGAACAGCAATCTGCCTGAAATATTGCAATTTATACCAATAATCTATAGATCGAAATGGAACACAAAGATTTGAGCATGAAATTTGTCTATATATTTCTTTTTTTTTCCACGATTGGATTGATAAACCCGATCTATAATGTAAAGTCCAAGTCCACCCTATAATTTCTTTTTTAAGATAATGCAACGGGTAAAAATCGAATATGCCAAATCATTAGCTGGATGATCTTAACCACCAGAGTGAAAGTAACTCTGCAATTTGTCTATATATTTGATATTGTAGTTAATAAATGATTTATTAAATTAAAGCAGTTTTAGACTTTTAGTATTTGAATTTCGATTACAGTGAGGATCTAACTAATCAGAGTACCTAATCCAAAAATTATTTAAATTGGCAGTGGAGCAGGAGGGAGAGATGGTCATACCAGCAGTTAATGACGTGGCAATTTATAATTGGTTGGATTGATTAATTAAATAAGACTTAAGTTTACCAGACCCGACCCGTGACTTCTCCGACATTCATGACCCATCCATCCACACTCTCTCTCATAACAGCTGAAGTAGGTGGAAAGCAATGTCTCTTCTTTTCTCTATCTTTTATCTTTAATCTCTGCTACATCTCGCGGACGACGGAGGAATCTCGGTGCTTTTTGTACGACGGCTTTAATGGTGGCCCTGTTGTTTCTTTGAGGTCTTATATACTGCCAATTTTAGGAGAGAGGAGGTTTTTGATTTGGTGACCTATTTGTTGCTGTTGTTTGTTTTCTACTGTTTGTATGTACCGAATTAGGTAGTGTTTTCGGTTTGTCAAATTAGTTGGATTCTGTTTACGAGGCTTTGGATCTGAGATTATGCTGTTGACGCAATGGAGGTTTCTTTAGCGGCTTTGGAGCGGCCACGAGTTGCGGCTTCAAATACGGTAATGGAGTTTCTTTGGCTTTTTTCTGAGCGATACTGTTTGTCGCTGAGTGGATCATAGATATTAGTTTTCCGAATTTCGGTCACTAAGGAAGATGAAATTGCTAAAAATGTACGAGAAGGAAAATATCTTCTCGTACATTGTTGGGGTTTATAGATTTTTGAATCTCCGCATTATCAGGCAATGGTTATCATAGGAATTTCGTGATAGATGGGGCCTTTAACTAATTGTGAGATAACCCTATTAATTTGATGATAGCTCCTGTGCCTTTCACAAATTACTCCAATGTCAGTGCTGATACGAGGTATATTATCTTTGTTGAGTACATTTCTGTAATGTCATAAGAAAGATGCTTTCCTAGTGATTTGATCCAACTGGAAGAGCCTGTAAACAGGGGTAATAGGCAGTTCGGTGGTTTACTTTTGGCTAAAGCTTCAAAATACACACAAAAACAGTAGCCAGGGAAATAAATTCTCATTTAAGTAGATATAATATTTAGGATCGTATCAACTTCCATGCCGATTTTAGATGGTTCATATTTTTGTATGTCTGGTTCCCAATATGAACTGAAAGCAATTATTTTTTTTTCGAAATTTTTACTTTTCTGTGCAAGGCTGCAATAATGTATGTTCTGTTATTTTAAATGTAAACCTGATACCTAAACTGATGATTGTTACTAATATAATGTAAATTACGATTATTTGACAGGTTTTCAAGAGTGGTCCACTTTTCATATCTTCTAAAGGTATCCTTATACATTTTGCTTCTCCCTGTGTTCTATAACTACTGTCACATTTCACTATGTTTGTTTGGATTGAATTTTTCAATTCCATGTGGCTGTTGTGATATCATAGTTCATTAAATAATTTATCGTGGTCTTTTTCTTACAGGATTGGGTTGGACGTCTTGGAAAAAACGCTGGTTCATACTCACCCGTACTTCTTTGGTCTTCTTCAAAAATGACCCTGTTAGTATATATTCACAATCAAACTGACTTTTTCCACCGTTGAATTTGATATTTGAAGTTGCTCTATTTTGTTAATGTATGATACGATTCTTCTTAATCATATAAATTGAGCTTTTTAACAATAATTTTACAGGGTACACTACCACAAAAGGGTGGTGAAGTTAATTTAACTTTGGGTGGCATCGACTTGAATAACTCTGGAAGGTATGCAGAATATTGCTAGTTGATTAGAAGATTTCATGGAATTCAACTTACAGCGATTTTGTTTTTTCAGTGTTGTGGTGAGAGAAGATAAAAAATTGTTGACAGTATTATTTCCAGATGGGCGTGATGGGAGAGCTTTCACTCTTAAGGTGCTTTAACATCAGCAGAAAATTTGAAATGCCTACTCTCTAGATGTTTACTCTTTAAATATATGTTGTAGAAGTGTGATTGTCTTCTTTGTACTACTGTTAATATCTCTTTTTTTGACAAACTTGGTTATGCAGGCTGAGACATTTGAAGATTTGTACGAGTGGAAAACTGCTCTTGAGGAGGCACTTGCAAACGCACCTAATGCAGCGCTCATCATGGGTCAAAATGGAATATTCCGTACTGAAAATAATGAGGCTATTGAAGGTATTTTTCATCAATATTTGTTCTAGTCCATGTTATGGCTTTGGCCAAGCGGCTTACATCTATATATATTCATGCCTTTATCTTGCTCATGCATATGACTGCCTTAATAGTTTACTTTTCATTATCTATGCTTCATTCTACCTATATTGTCAATAATTGTTAGGGCGGGATAAGCGTCCATTAAAATCCTTGGTTGTTGGAAGACCAATCTTACTTGCTCTTGAAGATATTGATGGAAGCCCATCATTCCTTGAGAAAGCTCTTCAGTTTATTGAGAAGTATGGTAAGTTATTAAGAAAATCTTGATGGCTCTCTCTTCTCTGAATCATCTTGCTGGGCTATGTGCTTTTTGAATTAAGATGTTTCCATAGTTTTGTCAGGGTACTTAACATGTGGAAAGTATCTATTTCAATGAAAGTTTAACGTACTTCCATGATTCTCATTAAATTTCTTGTACAATTTCTCGCAACGGTTGAATCTTGATGTATTTTTCTTGTAAATGATTTTCTTTTAACTGGTTGTTTGTTTGGTTTTGCCGTCCTCTTTTGTCCCTCAGGAACTAAAATTGAAGGAATATTAAGACAGTCTGCTGATGTAGAGGAGGTGGAACGTAGAGTACAAGAATATGAACAAGGTACCTATAATCTGCCAACTGATTCTTCTTTAGATTAAGTTTAAGTATGCTAATATATTATATGATCTTGGACTCCATGACTTGAGGTATATGTTCCCTCCCATATGAAATTTACATTTTTCCTTCTATAATTCCAAATGATACCTAGGCAAAACGGAGTTCACTTTTGATGAAGATCCGCATGTTGTTGGAGACTGCATTAAGGTAATTTCTTCACAACTTCGTGATTCTTTTGATTTGTGCATGGTTACAATACTAAGGCAATTCTGTTTCACTTGCAGCATGTATTGAGGGAGTTGCCTTCTTCTCCTGTTTCAGCATCTTGTTGTACTGCTCTGCTGGAAGCGTACAGTGAGTTCCCTTTCCTCTTTTCTTTCCTTCCGAAAAGACGTACTTGTAAACATGCAGATTTAAGACGTACTTGTAAACATGCAGATTTGTGTGTGTATTTATTTATTTATTTGCATGGGTCATCTGTTATTCTAGAGATCTGACTGAACTTCTCTGAAGTTAACGTCCTTCTAATTGGTTTGCTGATTTAGGAATCGAGACTAAGGAGGGCCGCATTAGTTCATTGCGCTCCGCAATAGTGGAAACATTTCCAGAACCTAATAGACGTCTACTACAACGGTATGTTTCCAGATCTCCCTTCGAGTTTTTTTTTGAGCTGGTAGCCTTGCTCACACTGTCAACAATGTATAAGTATAGTAGATGTTAAAGTTGAGATTACCTGTTTACAGTCAGGCTGAGTCTGTTGGCCAGATGAATTTCTTGTGTCTTTTATGAGTGAGAGCAATCGAGAATCAATTATAAGGTGGTTGATTAAACACTTCCATTTTTGCTTTGTACCCTAAGGATTCTGAAAATGATGCATACTGTCTCATCTCATTCCCACGAAAATCGAATGAACCCATCGGCTGTAGCTGCTTGCATGGCCCCCTTGCTCCTGCGTCCCCTACTGGCTGGTGAATGTGATCTAGAGGACGAATTTGATAGCGGTGAAGACAATTCTGCTCAGCTTCTTGCTGCTGCTAATGCTGCCAACAATGCTCAAGCCATCATTACAGTTCTCCTGGAGGATTATGGAAGTATCTTCGATGTAAGACGTATTCAGATAGTTTCATTCAACTTTAATCGATGTTTGGTATCTCATATGCTTATCTGAAATTTCCAGGAAGAAAATATTCAAAGATGCTCTATTTCGACGGAATCACATATTGGAAATAGTGGGCCTGATGATTCGAGTGATGATGAGAACAACCCGAAAAATGAATATCACAATACAGAGAATGACGTTGAACCAGTGACAGATGATGATAATGAGCGTGCATTTAGTGGAAGAATGAGTGAGAGCAGTGGTTGCACAGGCAGTGATCTCTATGAGTACAAGGTAATTTTCCTTTGGGCAGTCTCTCTTCTTTCAATATACTCATGCATACTTGCCAAGTTTACATGAAACATTTCTGTGTATTGTGTCACTAAAATATCTTTTAAGTTCATGAGTATAGAATATGATTTTTTTGCTTTCAGCTATTATATATGTATCCCATTGCTGTGCTATTTCTAAAGAAACAAAGTCTGCAATTTTTGGTACCTAAGCAGAAAGATTAGACAAGATAATTGTTTCATGATTTATGAATAAATTCTTTGTAGGGATTTGTGGCCGATGACTCTGATATTGAATCACCAAGAGACGTGAGTGGTCCAAGATGTAATTCAAACGTACGAACAGATAATCTTGTGAGAAATCTTTTTGTTAACTCCACTAATCAACAAGCTGGAGAGCAGAGAGGTGATGATCCAACAAAATACAGAGAAAACTCATCTCCCGTACATGTTAGTGAGTCGTATCAGTCATCAGGAAAGATTCTAAATACACTCACTCCTGGGAATGCTATGGCTGCTCATGGTCTTGAATCATCAAGTGAGAAATCCGTGAATAAGGGGACGCCCTCCTCTGTTCATGCAAAGCGCGCAACATTCTGGGGTCAAGGCAATGTATGTTTTGTTTACTTGATCAAGTAGTTACATGTGGCAGATTTGTCGCATTAGCTCAAGTTTAAGTCACGCCTCATCTGAATATAATGAACCAATTCATGGGGGAATATATCAATAATACTTTCTATGCTCTTTGTTTGTCACAGGCTAGAAAGATATCCACAGATGGATCGTTTGATTCTTCAGGAGAAGACGAGTAAGCATTCACTCCACCTATAGATATTTTTCCTACTAGCTAGTATATCTGTACACCACTTCTTAATTCTCTTAGCAGAATTAACATAATAATTTTTGAGGGTAAAAAAATCTGTGATATTCTATCTAACATATTTTAAGTTTTAAGAAAAAAATAGAACCCTTCATTCTCTTGTTGTACTTTATCAAAGAAACCTTGTACTTTAGTGGATAGAGACTGACACAGCTGATGTCTCAACAACTAACTGATGACTACATTTTTTGAATGAAATAGGTATTTAAAAGTAACACTTACCAAAATTATACATAAAACATGAATATTTGTTCTTTGTACTTTTGTTACGACTTCATTGCTTTGGTATGGGCTTAAATTGATTAATATTTGAGATTATGAACTTGGTGTTTTTGTACTACTAATTGGTTCATCAATTGTTTGTAGGCTTGCTATACAGAGGCTTGAAACCACAAAAAATGAACTGCGACAACGAATTGCAAAGGAGGTAGGCATCTGCTGCTGAAAATTTTGTTTTCTGACTTCATAGTCACTAACACTAGTCACCATTATTGTTATAGGCCAGAGGTAATGCGATATTACAGGCTAGCTTGGAGAGAAGGAAACAAGCATTGCATGAACGTCGTTTGTCGCTTGAACAAGATGTATAATATTTCTCTTTCAACCCATCATTGTTTACAAATTTCTTCTCTACAATTAAGCCTAATGTCAAAGGAATCTCCTTCTGCTCTGATGGCGAATACTTATATAGGTGTCAAGATTACAAGAGCAGCTGCAAGCGGAAAGAGATCTCCGAGCAGCACTGGAGGTTGGTTTGAGCATGTCTTCTGGACAATTCAGTTCACATGGTGTGGACTCGAAAGTAAGTATAAATTTTAGGGAAATGGTTTCTTTCTTTGATAGAAATTTTTTAGTGTGTAATACTTACGATCGAAGTTTATTTGAAGACAAGGGCTGAGCTAGAGGAAATTGCTCTTGCCGAGGCTGATGTGGCTAGGCTGAAGCAGAAAGTTGCAGAACTTCACCATCAGCTTAGCCAGCAACGTCAGACTCACTTTAATTCCTTCTCAGATGTGCGTGATACTCATCAGTATCTCCAGAATCACAATCCTCAAAAGTGAGTGGTATCACTATCCCTGTACATTCCTCACAAAAAGTAGTTGATTGTCCATTTTATTATTCTTGGTACTGTAAAGATTTTATGCTTGAATTGAATTTCATCAGCAGTGACTTGTTTTTTAATCTGATCTTTGATAAAGATCTCAGATTAATTTATCCACTATTATGTTTTAAGTAAATTGTGCGCCGCATATGTTATATGTACTGTAATATGAATGTTTCACATTCATGTTTCCGCTCTAATATAATATTATCTACTTTTGCAGAAGTTTTCTTCAGCAAGATTTTGATTCCACTCTTGCCTTTGTTAATCACGAAAGAAAACAAAGACATGAGGTGCTGTTTACTGATGTTTCTGTCATCGATCATCATCTTTAGTAGTTAAGATTAAACTAATAAAATTACTGTTTGATATCTGCAGGAGAATGTGATGGGAGCGGAGTGGAGAAATAGTAAAGGAGCAGGTTCTTTAGGTGTTGGCAATAGCAGGCAACCATCTCGTAAGCAAATATCAGAATCAACAAACGCAACTGACTCTAAAATCAGTGAAGAGTCAGGAAAGCTGTCTGTGGACAAGCTCACAGCCTTAGATTCTCTATCCGTTCCATCGACTTCAAGAACATTAGATGTAAGACCTTTTGCTCTCTACTTCTATTATTCCCTTGACTAAGGATTTTCTTTAAGCTTCAAAACAAACATGTTTGGCAGAATTCTGGGATTGGCCTTGGCTGGTTTTTTAATTTATTCCACAGGATAGTTAGCTGTAAAACAGAGCAACTACAGATACATGCATGATCGCTTGTCTGCAAAGCAAATCAGTGCACACTAACATGATTGAATGACGGTTTTGCAGATAACAGAGTACCCGCGGCTTAATCATCCGTCAGCTGCAGCATCAGCAGCTCTAGTAGAGTTAACAACTCGTCTTGATTTCTTCAAGGAAAGACGTTCGCAGCTGATGGAGCAGCTCCAGAACCTCGATCTTAACTACAGCGGCTCGTCTTCTCAAGATTTCATACACCGGCCATCTTCCCCACCTTGGAACTAACAACATGAAGAAAAGTAAAACAACTATGTTTGCTCTGTATATCCTTTTGGTGGTTGATTAATGATCTTAGCATCTGCTTTGCTCATTTTCTCCATCCAGAAGACAATAATGACCTCTCATTCTTTTGTGAAACAGTCTTGTGTGTATATAAAGGTTTTGTAATACTTTTTTTTTTAAATGTGAGATTTGTTTTGTTCATGAAGTCTTAACTCTTAACGACGTCCATATATGTTAGTCTCCTTATTATCTATAAGTTTCCGACCAAAAAGTAATTGATGTCAAAAGTTAAAAAGCTTTAGAAGTGTTTATGTAAGAAAACAAACGACTAAAAACGACGGAAACCGTTTGACGAACCAAAAGCGTGAACGCCGAGTTTTTTTTTTCTTTTTTCTTTTTCCGCGTTCAATATTTCTTTCTATTTATATTAAGCAAAAAGTCGACCTTAGACACCTTCACCGTCTCTTTTTTTCCTCTCTTTCTCTCTATGCAAAAAAAAACCCTAATTTCTCTCTCCTCTCACCGATTGTCTCTTCCGATGCTTCTTGTCGAATAGGCATTCGCAGATCTGGTAATTCCGATTAGATTTCTTCCCGTTTTCTTAATCGTATTTCAAGAATTCTCATTTCTGTTGATTGTTTTCTTCTTATCGGGGTTTTTTTAATTTCTTCTTTTTTGAATAGAATCTTGTGACGAGGGTTTTTTCCCCTTTTCTTCTAATTCGATTCTTATTCCGCTTGTTTTCGCTTCTCGTTTTAGAGATAATAGTTGATATGATTATTGGGAAAAGAATTCAGGGACAAGGACCTTAAGGGTCGTTGTGATTCTTTTCTTATATTTTGGGAGATTCTTACTCTTTATATCGGAATATTTGTATGTTAATATCTCCGGTTGATCACTTGAACAATATTTTTTTTTATTGGTCAAGGGTCTTTGTTCTCATTCGAAGTTTGACTTGAACAGATGATCTCATATCTACTCTCATGCTTTTTTCCGTTTCCATGGTTAGAGGCATGTATATAGCGGCATATTTCTCGTAGTCTCTTTTCTTTTTAGTGTAGAGCTCCGACACACTTTTTTTGATGATTGATTGATTTTGTTTAATCTTCTTATGATAGGATTATGTAAGTTAATGTTATTCTATCAATTCACTTTATTTCGATTTTTAGATAAAGGACATAATCTTAGGTTATTCTGAGCTGAGATTTCTTCCTTCTCTTATTGCAGGTTACATATGAAATAACCGTAAAATTTTGATGGATGATGATCTTGCAGATGGATAAAACTACTGCTTCCTCGCCAAGGGAGCGCGCCAAGTCCATACTTGATAAGGTTCTCTCTTGTTTTATTGAAATTACTCTCTGATTTGGTTCATCCTTGTCTTAGGGACTATGTCGGGTTTTCTTAGCTCAGTTTGTTAGGGTTGTTTAAGGTCGTTGGTCTCTTTACTTGAGCCTATGTCTTTATTGAATTTGGCTCTACGTTGGAGTGACAATAGACGTATACTTTGCAGACTGTTGGATTAGAAAGCAAGCGTCGGAAGGCTGCACAGGCTCGAATTCCATCTGACCCAAATTTGTGGCAGCAAATTCGTGAGAATTATGAAGCAATAATTCTTGAAGATCATGGCTTTTCTGAGAAACACAACATTGAACTTACACTGTGGCAGTTGCATTACAAAAGGATTGAAGAATTTAGATTACACATTAATGCTGTATTGGCTTCTAGTAGCTCGAGTGTGCCGCAAAATGGAAAGGGTTCTTCTAGACCCGACGTAATTGCAAAGCTCAAGCTGCAGTTCAGAACATTCCTTTCAGAAGCAACTGGGTTTTACCATGATATGATCTTGAAAATCAGATCAAAGTATGGTCTTCCGTTGGGTTATTTCTCTGAGGATCAAGAAAGTCAAAATTTGGCTGATAAGGATGGAAACAAGTCAGCAGAAGTTAAAAAAGGTTTGATATCTTGTCATCGTTGCTTAATATACCTTGGTGATCTGGCTCGGTATAAAGGATTGTATGGGGAGGGGGATTCTAAGAACAGAGAGTTTGGTGCTGCTTCAAGTTACTATTTGCAAGCAGCTTCTCTATTGCCAGCCAATGGAAACCCACATCATCAGGTTACTCCCTTTTCTATCCGTCTTTCAAATGTCATTTTTATTTAGGTGCAATTACGTCCTATAGTTTTCTAATTTTATTAACTTAATGTCTCAGCTTGCTATAATTGCTTCTTATTCGGGGGATGAGTTTTCTGCTACATATCGCTATTTCAGGAGTTTAGCCGTGGAGAGTCCTTTTCCAACTGCCCGTGACAATTTAATTGTTGCTTTTGAAAAGGTTAACTAATAAATCTCTTTTTCGTTATTATATTGGTGCCTTGGCTTAAGAGTGATAATCCTTTCACTTTCGTAGTATCCAAATATAATGTATCTTTCTCTGTTTGTATGGTTGAGCAGAATCGTCAGAGTTATTCCCAATTGCTTTTGGCTTCCAAAGACTCATCGAAGAGGCTAACTAGCAAGGGAAGAGGTAAAGGTGAAGCTATCTCATCGAAAGATGCGAAGATGGTTGCTAGTCCTGAGAAGGATAAAGTAACTAGTGCAAATGAGATGCTCAAAGCATTTTGCATTAGATTTGTTCGTCTCAATGGGATTCTTTTTACTCGAACAAGGTGATTTTTCTGAATCTTTTGTTTTGTTTTAGGTTCTCTTACTGGCTTTCTGGTATAATATATGTCAGTTTGCTCTTTCAGCCTGGAGACATTCCCGGATGTTCTTGCCTCCACTAGCAAGAGTTTACGAGAGGTAATTTCTTCAGGCTCAGAGGAAGAGCTGAGTTTGGGCATAGACACCAGTGACAGCGCACTTTTCATTGTTAGACTAGTGGCAATTCTTATATTTAGCGTTCATAACTCAAAGAAAGAGACAGAAGGTCAGTCATATGCAGAAATTGTACAGCGAGTGGAACCTGTCAGAAATTCCTTAACAGCTAGTTTTGAACTACTTGGACACGTAATAGAGCAGTGTGCACAACTCCGCGATCCTTCGTTGAGTTACTTCTTGCCTGGTGTCGTAGTTTTTGTTGAATGGTTGGCCTGTTGTCCTGATATTGCACAGGGAAGTGATCTGGATGATAGACAGACTGCTGTAAGAAATAGCTTTTGGAGCCAGTGTGTTGCTTTCTTCAATAAAGTCTTGTCGCTTGGGCCTATGATGATTGATGATGTTGAAGATGACACTTGCTTCTCAAACATGAGCTTATATGATGAAAGGGAAACTGAAAATCGACTTGCACTATGGGAGGACTATGAACTAAGAGGATTCTTGCCGTTGCTTCCAGCTCAGACTATTCTCGACTTCTCAAGGAAACATTCCTTTGAAACTGAAGGTTCTAAGAACAAGAAAGCACGTGTAAAGAGGGTCCTAGCAGCAGGGAAATCTTTGACCAGTGTGATTAAAATTGATCACAATCCTGTGTATTTTGATTCAAAGAATAAGAAGTTTCTTGTTGGTGTAAAAGCGTCAGATGAATTACTGGATTCTCATTCAAGCCCACTTGAAGCTGATAATGCGCTGCAAGATAACCAAGTAAAGATAGATCATAACTCATTAGTGATGCAGAAAGATCAGATTTATATGGGTGAGGAAGATGATGATGAAGTAATTGTTTTCAAGCCACTAGTTACTGAAAAGAGGAAAGAGGCTTCTGATCAAATATATGTTTCTAGTGGAGGCTTCATGAATTCTGACCAAGTTGCTACAATGGGGGACTTAAGAGCTATGAGTGGTTCTGTTGCAACTTTGCATGAAAATCAACTTATGCAAGCTAGAAGCAATGCAAGTATTCAAGTGCCTGCATCTGTTGGTTTGGAATATCTTCAGCCATCAACCCAGTCTCAGGCTGTGCATTTGCAACAAGTTCAGACTCAGGCAGTAAACCCTCAGCTAGCTCATTTGCAACAAGTTCAGGCACAGGCTGTGAATCCTCAACTAGCCCATTTGCAACAAGTTCAGACACAGGCAGTGAATCCTCAGCTTGCCCAATCACTTGCTGCTGCACGACTTCAGCCAATGCAATCACAGGTTGCGCAACTTCAACCACTGCCATCACGGGCTGTGCACTTTCAACAAACTCAAGCACATGTATCATCGGCCCAGTTACAATCTACTTCCCTTGGTGGTGTTAGTAAGTGGTTACCTGAAGAAGCTGCTTCTGTTGCTAGTAGCTTATCTGGTTTTGCTCAAATGGGTAATGGTCATGTGATGAAGAATGATATGCAAGGAGTTCATGGAGCTTCCTATTACCCTGCACACTCATTACCTGTCCACCAGTCTTACAACATCAATGGTGTCGGTGGTATGCCATATTCTCAGTCACGAATACCTGAACCTGTGTTCCCACCCAGAGTTGATGCAGTTTCCTCTTCCGGAGTTATAGCTGATGGCTTGGGCGCTCAATCTTCATTAGCAAGGAAAAATCCAATCATTAGACCCTTTAGGCATATTGGTCCTCCACCTGGGTTTAACTCTGTACCCTCTAAGCTGCAAAAAGAGCCAGCACCTGGTTTGGATTTGTCTAGCAACAATTTACCGGTTGATGATTACAGCTGGTTGGATGGATACCAAGCTCAATCTTCTCGAGGCAACGGGCTCAACAATTCTTTTAATTACGCCTCTTCTGGGAAACCAGAGCACATGGTTACCAGCAATGGAATGAACGGGTTTGCCAACTTTCCGTTCCCTGGAAAACAAGTGCCAACATCACAGGTCCAAGCCGATTTTCCTTATCTTCGGAACCCTCAGAAAGATAACGTTGTGGGCGAAATCCATCAATCAGCTCAACTCACTGAGCAATATCAAGGACAGTCGACTTGGCCGAGTCGTCACTTTGTGTGAGTTCAGAATGGAAGAGTAACACGGTAAGAGTACACACAAAGCTCATTTTCATGATTAAATACTTTGTAAACTCTCTTATTATTGTGGTGTTGATCTAAGTAATTGGAATGATTCAGGTGAGTGTTACGAAACGTTTTTACTACCTAACTCCAACTGAGCCTTGTTCTGTTGAAGTCTCTAGTTGGAGTCTTTAGTTGGAGTCATCGTGGCCTTGGCTTCTTGTGGGGCACTTCCTACCTGACTGGTTTGTCCTTCACCCGTAAGCTAGTTTTTCAGTTTCTTTTCCAGACATGTTCAGGCACTCATTCAAATCACCAATGCTTATTGATGATAGATTCAGGACACAGCTCATGTTGGTGAAAGAGATATGTGGTAACAAGAATGAATGGTTCTGTGGATTTGATAGAAGTAAAGTGCCTTTCTCTTGCTACTTGAGGTGGAGATAATAGACCGTATGAATAAGAAAGGAAACGTACGTTGTGGCTCGCTCTCAATATCTGAAGCAGTTGGTGGCTGTTTTGCCCTCTTTATCCTTTTTATCTTTCTTTTTGCTAATGAATGTGTAGCTGTTCGTCCTCTTGCAGCTATATCTCTCTCTTTTGGATTGCTATGCTTTCCTCTGTTTTTACGTTTGTCTTGAAAACTTCTGTTTTGCTGTGTCCTTTTAAGTTGAACCTAGCCATCATAAGGTGTGTGAAACTATGCAAGTGGTAATGAATAAAAAGGGACACTCTGTGTCAAAACAATATTTGATTTGGTGTTGAAATTCTTCGTTGCGTTAAGATGCTTTAAGAAAAAATCTTACTTAAACTCAAAATTAGAATACCATATCTAAAATTTCTGATTCATACTTCCCTAAATACAATAATACAAACATGGAGTTAGTGAAAGCAGTATTTTGTTGATACAATAATGAAACTGCTCTTAAATGGCGGATTTTGAAGCCTTCCGGAGTAGAATCCCCCAACAGAGTAATCGATAGAAAACAAAGAATGCAAGCATTATCCCGACATTGATCCACCTTGTGTCCTTATCAAGACCTCTCTTCTTCAACACATCCTCTCCGGTCATCAAGCAGCTCAAGTCTCCTTGTGAGAAGCATTCCTCTCGCAAGCTCCAGTACTCGTTCACCACCAGGGACTCTAACGGGTAACGGTAGAGAGAGACGTAGTACATAAACATCCATGGTTTAGGGATCTTGTCTTTTGGAATGAAATATCCGGAGAAGAGGAAGAAGGCTCCAAGAACAGTGCAGATGAGAGAGTTTCCGGATATGAAGTCAGGGGAAACCGCGCTGAGGAAGAGTACCAGAGAACTAGCCATGAGGATGATGAGCCAAACACAAAGGACGAAGAAGGAGAAGGCTTGAATCGACGGGTTTAGGCCAACGATCCAGTAGACTGGGATGGAGAAGAGGAGCGATACACAGAAGAGGAATGGTACGAATGCTATTGTATTGGCTATCATGTAGGATGATATACGGTAAGATCCTCGGGATGATTCTTTCATCAGGACACGACGTTCTCGGAGATATATGGAAAGTGCTTCGACTGTGGAAGAGAGGAGGAAACTTAAGCTGAAGGCGAAGAGTCCAAGTCGTTCTGCTACGCCTTCTTCATCTCGTTTGATTCTTGTGTAGACGCTTCCTAGACCTAATCCAGCTACAACAGCTTGCATTGTTCGAGCCAGGAAGAGCTGTTTTGTTCTGTAGATGATCTTGCAAAACCTTGAGCAGAGATATGAGATCTCGGTAACGTCTAGGACACGAAACGGTTCTTGCTTTATAATGATCTCATCCTTGTCGTTGTTTTCGGGAAATATCAATGATGTTTCTGCGTATTCTGAGTGCTTTTTTGTTCGTAAAGACTCAACTATCTCCATAGCGAATTCTATAGGATTCAGCTGTTCTGGAATCTGGAACCCTAGTTTTGCAATTGAGTCCTCGAGATGTAAGAGACTTCCCGAGTGTATGACCGATCCACGGGAGAGAATCAAGTAATCAGAGATGTAATCGAGGATTCGATAGCTGGGTTGATGGATAGAGAGAACAACTGTTCTCTGCTTGGATTTGGCCATAGAAGCCAAAAGCTCAATGACTTGAAGTGAGTTTCTGCTATCCAAACCAGAGGTTGGTTCATCAAGAAGCAGAATAGGTGGATCACGAATCATCTCAACGGCTATGGACACTCTCTTCCGTTCTCCACCCGAAACACCACGATCTTCTTCATCTCCTTCTCCAACGAAACTGTCTTGGACAAGAACAAGACCAAGATCACTCAACAAGCTTTGAACTCTTTCATCTCTTTCCTTAACCGTAGAATCTCTCAAACTGAATTTGGCGCTATACATCAAGGTCTCTTTCACAGTAAGCAGAGGCAATAGATCATCGTCCTGAGGGACAAATCCGCATAGTTTGTGTAGCTGATTGTAATCACTGATTCGACGACCGTTTATAAAAATTGCAGAAGATGGATTCAGTGCCTTGTGGCTCACTCTTCCTGATATGATCTTCAAAAGAGTTGATTTGCCTGTTCCACTCGGCCCAACCACAGCCAAGATTTTAGAGGACTCAGCAGCTAATGACACAGAATCGAGTATTGGGGTTTTATGAATGGTGTAAGAGAGGTTAGTAACGGCTAAAGAGTAGCGATTAGGAGTTGGAAGTGGTGAAGAAGAAAACGAAGAAGAAGCTGAAGAGAAGTCATTAGGAGAGTTTGATGCAGAGAAAAGAATGATGGAATCTTCTTCATGATGGCTTTTAGGCATTGGAGATGAAATGTGGAAGCAGGAAGCCATGTTATTGTTCATCTTCATCTCAAAATGTCTTAAGTTTATTAAGCTTTCAAAATTGGTCGACCAACAAATGAAACAAAGTGTTTAATGTTAGGCAGAGGTTGGTGTAACTAGACCTAAGTCTTCTTCAACTCTACAAAAACCTGTATTTGGTTGGTCATAAATTGTTTAACTTGGGTGAGTTAATTGGATTTTGGTTAGTTGCTCTTATAGAAGATATTCAAGTTATATGTTGAATAATGTAAGTGTATTTTGACTAGCAGTTATGTAAACTGATATTAGTGGTTGGCCCAAAAATAAGGTAACGTGTTAAAATTTCATTACAAAAAGGAACTTTCAACGGTATAATAATCATATGATAATATATAAAAAAAAATTTATGTCAACAATTTTGATTAATATACTTCTTCCATTTCTATACAAATATCTTCAAAAATAATTACACATCAAGAAACTAAAATTAATTAAATTTTCATTTTTACCTTTACTAATATACTATATAATCTATAATTTCTATATAGTTAAATCGAAAAAATCCGATATATAATCAAATTCGACTAAAAAACAAAATAACTACTCATTTTTTCCCTACTTACTTTTCTTATATAAAAAATATCTACTATCAAAAGACGATTTTTTTATTGATAATTACAGACAATTACAATAATGAAAATTTCAATATAAAAAAAAATTGTCAACAGAAATTGCAAAAATGCCCCTTCAACTAAATTCATTTAAAAAAATACCCCCTTCATTTGTTTCATTTTCAAAGAAAATAGTATTTTTGAAGAGGATATTCTAAAAAGGGCATTTCTTAAAATTTCTCTCCACAAGTAATTTTAATATATTAGATTTGATATCAATTTACATCTTATTTTCCTTTATAATTGGATTAATTATGAAAAATGGGAGAGAATATGGGCTGAGTATTGGAGATTTTAATACAATAGAATATGGGCTTATATCTATATTAATATATGGGCCATATGTAAATTCTATAATGGATTGTAATTTGCTAAAACCAGACCTAAAGAGAAAATCGAGTTTTGCATATAGTTATCGTAAGATATGGGCCAGGCCTTGGATATAGACTACAATTTCCAAAGATAAGTTGGGCTTATAAAGGTTTAAAAAGAAGTATAGGCCTACATATGATAGAGCCCAAACTAAGTTCACATGCTATATTTATTTACCCGAAATTTTAACAGTTAAAAACCTATGTATCCTCAAAACTATAGTTAAAAGTTTAAAAACCCATGAACCTCGATTTAAAACGGTTAATTGTATATTAAAAAAATCATTAACCATCTAATGACAAACCCTAAACCAAACAACTACCAGACAGTTTGAAAGTAATTAAAGTTTAACGGCTATAACTATAACTGCCGAAATAATCTTTAGAAATTGAACAAAAAGGAAACCGTTAGAGTTAATTTACTGCATAACGGTAAAAAAGAAGTTACCGTTTAGACCATTTCCTATATATATTTGCAGAGACAAACTTCGTAAAGGAGTTTCCTTTTTTCATTCGAAGTCTTTTTTCTTCTTCAGCTCCAATCTATGTTGCATCATCAGCTTCTCACTGCTCAACTTCATCTAATTGTTTTCTTCTTAGCTTCTTCGGGTTCGTGTTGTTAACTCAAAGACAAGGTATAGAGAGTTTGTTTCACTTTGGTAAGATTTTCTTCCTAACCTCTGTTTCACGTTGGGGTTTTAACAGTTGCAGATTTTCTGAAAAGTGAACTTATGAGATTACTTTCGATTTTGCAGAATCAATTGTATGATTGATTGTATTATGATCTGGTAATTAGGTTTGATTGTATTATGATCATTGTATGGTTTTCTTGTAAATCCTTCTTCTTTACGAATTTTGGAGATTTCATTTTTTGATCTACCGTTGTGGTTTCGCCGTCTCAGGAAAACCCTAAGACATTACATGATGAAACTTTTGGTCTACGGTGAGGTTTTACAGTGACTTTAAGAATCTAACTACGAATTAGGAATCCACTCTTCCTGATTTCAAGGATCAACTCTGGCTCCATTTCAATTTTCTTCTTGCTCGGTAATCTTCTACATTTATCCTATTTGGCTGTTTTATTAGGGTTACTGTTTTCTTTTTCTATGTTTAGGATTTGATCAATTGGATTTTAGTAAAGGTAAATACTTTCGACTTTCAAGTTTAACATCAAATTATAGCAATTATAGAAACAATGAAAGAAACAGTGTATGGCTTATAGGATTTACAAAAGAATTTACAAAAGAAAATACCCAAGCTATAATGAAACTAGTTTCTCTCTTCTTCTCTTTTCTTGTTATAAACCCCAATATATTAAAACCTACGAAACCTTTTGTTGACAAAAAAGAATTAATGAGTGGGAACCTCTAAAGCTTTGCGTGTTATTTGGCAGAGTAAGGCAAAGAATTTTCAATGAGCCAAGTCTTCACTTCCTACACCAACACTTGATTTGTCAATGACTATGCGTACATTGTATTGCTCGTACACTCGTCCTCTATTCTCTGCCCACCATTCTTCTGCTTGTTTCTCGCTAAATCGTTTTCGACTGGCATCAAAATCAAACTGTTAAGGATTATCTTGTGGTTACATAACTAACTAAGAGAAGAATTGTACCTAAAACGGACGCGTTTGAGATCTCTTGCACCTCCGGCTAAAGCTGTAAGAGTGATGTACACACCAGGTTCATCTTGTTCAACCCATTCATTTTCGTTACGGGTTTCGTTATCTTTTGATCGAGTGCTATTTCTATTTATCCCTTCAGCAGCATGATTTGCTTGCTGTCGGTGACTTGCACCATCAAAAACAGGCGTGCTGGTCCCGTTTGAAAATATTGGGACGGTGCTTGCGCCATCAGGATCAGTTTCTCGACCGTTTGGATGGTTTAAGGTGTTAGAAAAAGGGGCAGCGTAATCAGGACTGGAACCAAATGAATTAAGCGAAGGAGACTTGATAGTCCGAGCTGATCCAACAGGTAATCTTTCAGCCATGTCTTTTAACTGCAAAGTTTCATTGAAATAATCAGAGGGCTGCGTTCAGCATTTTTTTTCATTTAAACAGCACAGAGGGAGATTATGTAATTTACTTGAGCGGTAAGTGATTTAATCACTTCTTTCGCTGCCTTGCATCTCGCAGTTTCTTCACTAGCAACTGCCAGCGCCTCCTTTAGCTGTTTAGTTGTTCTTTCCAATTCAACTTCTTGAAGCTGTGCTTTCCGTGTAAGATTTTCAACCTGGGAATTTGTAAACTAGTGAATTAGCAATGGAGTCGGATAGCAATAAGACAATAAATTTTTTTTCAGCAACTAAACAAAATACAACTCGAGGAGCATGATCTCACTCCATCTGAGCATAAAAGTAAATCAAAGATACTTGCTAGGTCCATCTAGAGAAAGTCATATTCTTTCATGAAATGGACAGTTTTATGGAGTAAGGAATAAAGAACACGAATTAGAGCGTGGAAAGCAGCTTACTTGAGACTTTAGCATGACCACCTCCTGGCTTAGGTTATCATTGGTTCTCTTGGTATCATCCACAACAATTCTCGGTGTAGTTAGTCCAGAAAGAGTGGGAGTTGGCGTTGTTGAGCGAGGTGGACTAGGACGTCTTGATATGGGTGAAGTTGCCCGAGACGCAATTCGAGAACCAGGTACAGACGCTGAGAAGAATTTCTTTGATGATCCAAACGTTGGATTAAAAGACTTGGTTATGTTTAGTGAACCCCGGTGAGAACCGTCCCTTGGTACTGGTGAGACACGACTACTATTGAATTCATACTTCTTATTTTTCTTGGATCGACTGTCTACTTGCCTAATAGGCTCTAACAATGAGAATCTAGTTAACTGTCCGTCAGACCTAGAAACTAACTTCTCTTCTCTATCAATTGTATCTGATCCCTGGTTGACACTTTCTCTTCGACTCAAATAAGAATGAGATGATGGATCAGTTTCCATGGCCTTTTTCAATTTGTTCAAACACTTGTCACACACTCGATATGGTTTATTCGGGTTTGGTGCCATACATGCCTTCAGGGACTTTTTATTACTGCAAGAATGGCAAAACACAAGTCCACAGTTATAGCAATTGTGCCGCTTTCTCTTGAAATTGAAAGGCTGACGGCAACCTGAACACATGGACTGGTCCATCCCTGATGCCCATTTGTGAAGGCAGACAGCAGTAGTGAAGTTAGAACCACAGGCAATACTTTTCACTTGTTTATCCTTCAGTGACTCAACCAATGTCGGTGAATTTCTATCATCTGCATCCCCATGGCCTAGTCTACCATTTGATCCTTTTCCCCAAGTATAAACCTCAGTCCTTGAGGTTAAAACTGCAACATGATAAGCACCGCAAGCAATCTCTTCGACAAAACTCTTGTGAAGTTTACCTTCAACACGGACTGGAATTTTTCCATCTGCATGTGGGTTTCCAAGCTGACCATAAACAGGACTACCCATTGTATAGACATGGCCGGATGTCGTCAGTGCTACTGTAAGGCTATGCCCACAGGCAACTTGACAAAAATTGGGTTCTACAAGAGCTGCAACACAGGTAGGCACAAGTTTTGGTTCTTTGTCACCGTGACCTAGACGATTCTTGTCACCATCACCCCATGTAAAGAGCTTTCCTGAAGAGCAGTTACTTGAACTAGCGCTCCCAACCATGACTTCTACAACTGCGGCTGTGTGCCATACACCACAGGCTGCCCTGACAGTACGAAGACCTTTTAAGGAGTCTACTTCTCTAGGTACAAAAACACTTTTCTTGTCTCCATGGCCCAAAACACCAAAGGTCCCGTCACCAAAAGTAAACAACTGCCCAGCAGAAGTCACAACAGCTGTGTGGTAAGGTCCACAAGCAATAGATGATACATGTATACCTTCCATTGGGAAATTTACTCTTTTGGGGACCCAATGACTGACTTCATTTCCATGTCCCAGAATACCAAAATCTCCTTTACCCCAGGTATACAAATCACCCGATAGAGAAACTGCACAACTATGGTATTCACCACATGCTACAAGCTCAATATTTGTGGTACCTAGTGCATCAATCAGCTTTGGATGTTGAATATTGGAATCTACACCATGGCCAAGCCTACCTTCAGATTCCTCTCCCCAAGAAAAACTTTCTCCTTGTTTTGTCACAAGGACAGCATGCAGTCCACCACAAGCAATATTCTGGACATCAAGTACTATAGTAGACTCTAAAGCTTTTGGCAATAAGGAATCCATTTTAATTTCTAACGAACTTCCAAGTCTATGGTTCCCACCACCCAACACACCTTCACCTATTCCTTCTCCCCAAATGAAAACGTCACCCAATGCGTCTCCATCATCATGACCAGAACCATGGCTCGAAGAACTTATAGCACTTGAAAGACTAACTCTAAAAGCATCCATGCCCATACCTTTCATCTGACCATGTAATGTATCAGAGCCTCCAGATGACACAGAGTGAACTGAAAGAGTTGCCAAATCTGAGGAAAAAATTCCTTTTGGAGGAACTGCATACAATGACATGTCTGAAAATGCCTTGTCAATGCCATTCTTGGGCGGACTACCATATGGACTGTGACGACGATGGTGATTTGAGCCATCCTGAAAGATAAAATAAAATTACCTTAGTAATACATGCACAAAATGAAGTGGAATACTTCATTTTAGTACCTTCTGGAAACTTTCATTGCTGCTAAATGGAGAATGTAAAGGGGAGCTTCTCCGGGTATACGTTCTTGGACTATTAGCTTCTGATGGCGTTCCATCACTTCTTGATTCAGTCCTCCATCTCCGTTGATGACAACGAGAGACCAAGGCTTTTAAACCACTAAACCACACTTCAGCCTCATCTTTATCCTTGCATATCTATGAAATAAAATCGTAATACCTAATAAATAAACTTTGAACAATAAAAGAAAATTTTAATGATGGCATAATGATTTCATAGAAAAACTAGAAAAAGATAATTTTAGAAAAAAAACTCACCAAATCCAGTGACCTCTCATTGTATATTAGTGAAAAAGATTGATATTCCTTCTCAGGACGTGGATATCTCTGAAATATAGGCTGCAAGAGAAACACCATTGCAAGAGTTAACAGAATATCAGACCAGATATGGAAAGGTACATATAAGCAACCTATGACTAAAGATACTGGCTTAGAATATGACAGTAGATGTCAAAACTTACAGTACGCTGCCCAGATATGATCCTAGAAACATGGCTCAGCTTCAAATGCTTCTCCTCATTCCCCGAGAACCATATCAAAACGGATTCATCCTGAAATATAACCACATAAAGAATCCTCAGATAAAAATGAGAACGGCAAGTTAATTGCCCAACATTCTTACATATAATCAAATTAAATCGGAATTAACATGACTTACATTTGAAAGGCGAAATGGACAAAACTTAGGCTTTCCCCTTCTTCCATACTTAAGCAAATAAGCTCCCTTTTTAAGAGCAGTGATAGCCTGAACCAAATTGACATAATAAAAAAGAGTTGTATATATAAAGTATATTGGCAAGAGGTGATTTCACCTTAAATAATTAGATAATAAACCATAATGAATACCGAAGAGAATAAGCAATAGACACACTAAATTACCAATCCCACAACATGAACAAGGGGATAACGAAATCGCTTTTCATAAATAGTGATGATCAATAGTTCAATACTATAGTCTGAGAAATTGGACCTGACAGAACTCAGTAGACTGCCAAAGAAAGTCATGAACTAAATACCCGAGAGTGCTTTTACTTCATTATATAGCTGAGGGACTCCAAAAGTGAAATAAAATTTCAGAAGAGCTAACAATTCAGTAAAAATAGTAACCCAAGGCAGGATTTCGGCAGACTAGATATATTATCTAATTCCACAAAAGAGCTAACAATTCAGTAGAACTACTAACCCTAACCTTAGCACTGAAATCATAAACAAGACCTAGATTGACTATATAGCAACATCGCTATGGAGACAAAAAAAACTAACGAACCTGCTCAATATCTCTAGCCACTGGACCAGTTCTGCTAAGATCCGAAGCCATTCGTCCGTTCCTCGACATAAACTGATTTCAAACAAAGCTTCCACAGAAGCAAACCCCTTAAAGCCGAAACCTCCAAGATATTCACACTAGTCAAGCTAAAATGTGGAAAAAATCAAAAAACCTCGAGCAATCAAGAAATCCACTTCACATCGCTACGATCATCGATCTTGGAATTCAATTCCAAGGAGAAGCATAGCAGCTTCTTCAGCTCAAACAGATTCAAAATCGATCCAAACAAGAAAAAAAGCCTCCGTTCAATCAAAAAATATATAAGGACTCAAATGCGTTCTCTAGATACTGATTAAACTCTTCAACAAACGCGAGAGAAGTAATTTGGGGAATTGAAAAGCAGAGAATCTAGAGACATGGTATGATCTACTCAACGCAGTTTATAGCGAGCGAGAGAGAAAGAAAAAGCGAGAGAGAGAGACCAAAAGGCAGATTCTGACTAGAGAAAGAAATCTTTTTTTTTTTAATCTTTGAAAATATTGAATTTTTAAGATATAAACCCTCCTTAATTACGGGATTATATTACTCTGCATTGGCCAATTAATTACCTTTATTTCTTCACTTATATTACAATTTTCTGTTCTGCTAATAAAATCCGAACCCGAGGACCCGAACCGAATAGATTTTCGGATCCAAGCCCATTGGTATTAAGCCTGCTATCTATCGGGTATTAGATCGGGTCAGTTAAATACCCGACTAGAACCGGATTGGTATGTGGAAGACAATACGACGTCGTATTTGTGACGGCATTAAAGGTATCAAACATATCTGTTTGAGCTAGAAGTTTTGGGGTCTGGTATCGGAATCATTCCCTTGGCATCTCCTTTTGTTCGTTTCGGTTCTCTGTACCGCGACTCTTTTTAATCCGAGTTTTGTTCTTCAGATTGGAGGCTCCTTTCTCTTGACGAATACATTTAGGGAGAAGATCTTTTGTTTTTTCTCTTTATTTATCTCAAATTCTCAATCTTTTTCGTTTCTCTTGACACTGAGAAATCAATTTCTCTAATTCAATTTCGCCGCCATGACTTCCGTTGGCGAGATCGTGTCTGAGCAGCTAGTGATCGTCGGTGTTCAGGATATGACTCTTCAAGATCAGGTTTTTAATTACCCTAATTATATTTATCTCAACCATTTTTCTTTTGTGTGGCTCTTGTTTCGGAGCTGGAGGTGAATTCATCCGATGATGTTTCTGCTTCTTTGTGGAAAGGAATCTACTTTTACACCTAAAAAATTAGGGCTTCGTAAATTTTTGGTTTTTTAGTGCCTTAATGTGTGTTTAATTTCGGATTAAACAAATGGGGCTCTTCTGGTTTGCGATGGCTTATCATGTTTTTGCTATTGATGTCCATATATATGCCCAAATTTGATATAAATTTTGGTTTTTTTTACAACGTAACTCTTTTAAGATGATTCAAAGATTTATTGAACCTTGATCAGGACAAAATGAAAATTCAGGAAGAGATCCAAGAGCCAAGTTTCGGAAATCATGGTGGCTGTTGTGCTATATGCTTGAATGAAATTCCTCTTCAAGAAACTGCTATGGTGAAAGGCTGTGAACATACTTACTGGTATTCATCTGTTGGTTCTTTTGTTTCTTTCTTTGAGATGATAGTATCATGTGATCATATTGATTTCTTCATATGAATTTTGTTGTCTTCTTACCTGCAAGCTCTTGATTACTTTCAATGTTTTGTGTTTGATTGTATACCTACGTAAAAATTGACTTTCTTCTTCTTTTTTAAAGAGGAGTAATTCATTTCTATATATTCAGTGTGACGTGCATACTTCGTTGGGCAAGTTACAAAGAGAATCCTACATGCCCGCAATGTAAGCATCCATTTGATTTTCTCAGTGTCCACCGTGCACTTGATGGCAGGTGAGTTTCCTTCTTTATTTACATATTATCTAATGTTATTCCATTTGCTTGACCAAACTCTTTTCTCCTTCTTATTTCATTATATAATGTGTCTACCTACATGTTCTGACACATTAGAAATTACCATAGAGTTTGGAATATTCTGTTTCTTCTATTGAATTCTCAGTTGCATTTCTGTGCAGCATTGAAGATTTTATGTTTGAGGAGAGTATGTGCCTTCTCCTGAGGGCCTCATGGTTTGTACCATTGGATGTGGTGGAACAGTCGTCATACAGCTATGGTTACCATGATGATTTTGACATTCCTTGTGAGTACGAGGATGAAGATGATGACCTTGACGAGTTTTATTTGAGTGGACCAAGTCTTCGTATAGGAAATCGGAGATGGGGTGACAATGGTTATGTTAGAAGTGGGCGTCAGGAAGCCAGGCCAGTCCAGAGATACAGTGGTTTCAGTTCCAGTTCCAATACCAGTTCTGGGTCATCCTCATCTGAGCCTAAGGAGAAGCAGGTGAAGACTTCAAACACAACAGGAAGACGTGCAAAGAGGGCAATGAAACGTGAAGCTGCTAACAAAGCAGCAGAAGTAGCTGCAGCAGCAAAGCACGAAGCTCATTTGGTTAGGTTGGGAAGGAAGTGAGTGTGTCTCTGTAAGTAAATTCCAAGCAAAAAGTTCCCAACCACTTCCATTCCTTAGTATCATCATCTGTACAGCTACTAGGTTTTTTAATGTTGTGGTAAATCCTTGTCACCACTATAGAAGATGTGGGGCTTGGATTCTTCCTTCTCGAGTGACGCTCTGAGTTATACGTTTCGCTGCTTTATTAGCTCCCACCGAAGACATATGTAGCTCCCACACTGAGAAAGAAAACCTAAGGTTGTTTATATTTGCCAAGTATGTATTGAACTTTGGCCTTTGATTTTCTCGAGTTGAATATGTAAAATTATGTCTTTTCAAAATTATGCTTTTTATGTTGATGAGGGAGACTTTGGGTACTTCAATTTCTCCACAACTATATGCTTCTGCTTCAAAGAGATCTAAGGTGGTCAAAAGGTTGAACAAATACAACCGTATAGTTTAAACAAAACAAAAGCTGTTTGTTAAAACTTCTAGAAATCACTTTTGGTGTAAAAAGCAATACGCATATGGTTTAACTAACGTGTAAACCAAAAAGGAATTGTAAGTGAAATCGAATACCAACAACAACAACAGTCTCCATTTCCCACTTAGCCATTTTGCCGACCTGGAAAAATGAAAAGAAAGAAAAGGCAAAGTTAAATTCAGCAAGTCTGTCTATAGAAAAGCGGAAAGTTGGTCCCCTCCGCTTAGAGAAACAAAAGATAAAATCAGTAGGAGACACAAGACACAAATCGAGAAATAATGGCAAGCACTGGTGAAGGTAAAGTGGTGTGTGTTACAGGAGCCTCCGGTTACATCGCCTCTTGGCTCGTTAAGTTCCTCCTTAGCCGTGGCTACACCGTTAAGGCCTCCGTCCGAGACCCCAGTTCCGTACTCTCTTCTCTTTCTCTCTCACATTCATTAGTTCTAGGGTTCAATCACTATTTCATGAGTCTGAATTAAGTTTGTGTGATTGTGAGTTTTAGATTTGGGTTTCTACTAGTAAATTGTGAGCTTAGATCCTATTTGTATTAGTGTTGTTTGGTGTTTTTGTCAGTCAAAAACTACATCTTAAAAATTGATGCTTTGGCTACCAAAATGTTATCTTGAAAAAAAATTTGATCCTTTTCATTTCCTAAAGAGCTAAGAATCATATGTTTGACCCTTTCATGAATTCACCTACACAGGTGATCCGAAAAAGACACAACACTTGGTTTCACTGGAAGGTGCAAAGGAGAGACTTCAGTTGTTCAAAGCAGATCTTTTGGAAGAAGGATCATTTGACTCTGCTATTGATGGCTGCGAAGGAGTTTTCCACACTGCCTCTCCATTTTATCATGATGTCAAAGACCCACAGGTTTTCTTTGCTTTCTTATCCTCAAATTTGCTTGTTTTCTTTGGTAAACTAATGATCTTAACAACTTTTTCTTTCGTGTCACCCCTGTTTCAGGCTGAACTTATTGATCCTGCGGTCAAGGGTACACTTAACGTTTTAAACTCGTGCACCAAAGCATCTTCGGTTAAAAGGGTTGTTGTAACCTCCTCCATGGCAGCCGTTGCTTACAATGGAAAACCACGCACTCCTGAAGTCACCGTCGATGAAACTTGGTTCTCTGATCCTGAGTTTTGTAAGACCTCAAAGGTGTGCTTCATATTATGATGAAACTTTGTTTTGTTGTCATCTAGCATCTACTAGTCTGCTTCATTGTGCTATGAATGTTGGCTCTTCAAACTAAAATGTTCTTCTTTATTACTGGACTCAGATGTGGTATGTTCTGTCCAAGACCTTAGCAGAAGAGGCCGCTTGGAAGCTCTCTAAAGAGAAAGGTTTAGACATTGTTACTATTAATCCCGCAATGGTGATCGGTCCTCTCCTACAGCCAACTCTGAACACAAGTGCTGCTGCTATACTGAACTTTATAAATGGTACCCAAAAAGAACACTTCTTACATGAGATTCTTAAGACTGTTTTGTCAAATGTTAGCTAGAGAACCCATTTGAACTTCCTATCTTTACTTGTTTCCTAAATGCAGGTACAAAAACGTATGCCAACGCGGTCTTCGGATGGGTTAATGTAAAAGACGTAGCCAATGCGCATATCCAAGCATATGAGGTCCCTTCAGCTAATGGACGTTATTGTCTGGTCGAGACCGTAGTTCACCACTCTGAAATTGTTAGCATTCTGCGTGAGCTTTACCCAAATATCCAACTTCCCGAAAGGTAAAACATCTCTAAATATATTCACTGGTCTGGTTCATGTCTGGTTTCTAAAAGCTTTTGTGTCTCATACACAGGTGTGCGGATGATAATCCGCTCTTTCCGACTTATCAAGTTTCAAAGGAGAGAACAAAGAGCCTTGGCATAGACTACATACCTTTAAAGGTCAGCCTCAAGGAGACCGTCGAGTCCTTGAAGGAAAAAGGTTTCGTACAGTTGTGAGAAACCATTTGAGTCAATGGATTCAAACAAGATTTGATAATAAGTGGAGCATATCAGTGTTGTATCAAGGAGAGATTAGTATGTTCTCGTACCTTATTATTGGTTCCTCTATATAAGATACTTCCTTTTATATATCTTCTTTTTCTACCAAACCGAACCATAAAAAAGGAAGAAAGAATTATTGAAATAATAATGTAATAACATCTTAAATTTACTAAAGTAGTTCAATATCATCTTATTTGGGGAAAATAAATGTGATCATTTTAAACAAACCTGGAATGCTAGAGAAATAACTTGTCAACGAGCGAATAACAAACCTACAAAACCAATGCTTAGACAAACGTTAAATAAATTGACAACGAAGGCAAATAAATAGACAATGAAGAGAAATTTAAATAAACAACGAAGAGTAAACAAAGTAACAAACCTACAAGTCTAAAAAATAACTCAGACAAAGAAAGTTAAACAAACTATAATATTAGAGAGATATCTCGTCAACAAAGACCAAACAAACCTACAATACAAGAGAAATAACTCGACAACAAAAGCAAAACAAACCTATAAAACATTTAGTTGCTCGATGACAAATGAAAAGTAAATAGACAACAAAGGAAAATATATCGACAACAAAGATAATTAAAAGCTAAACAAACCTAGTACACTTGAGAATAAACCTATCTTGTAAGTTTGATTTTGCTAACGTGTAATAATCACAGTTCGTAACAACATTTTCTAAAAAAAGGATGAATTTAAAAGAATCTGCTATTTATCTCGGGAAAGAATCAGCTAAAGTTAAGTACCAGAAACGTTGATCGACTCCCAAAAATGGAATATATAAGCATTTGGTTCCTGCGCTTATAGAAACAAACGATAGACTCAGTAGGAGAGACAAGACACAAATAGAGAAATAATGGCAAGCAGTGGTGAAGGTAAAGTGGTTTGTGTTACAGGAGCCTCCGGTTACATCGCCTCCTGGCTCGTTAAGTTCCTCCTTAGCCGTGGCTACACCGTTAAGGCCTCCGTCCGAGACCACAGTTCGTACTCTCTTCTTTCTCTCTTACATTCATTTGCTCTATGGTTCAATCACTATTTCATAAGTCTGCATTAAGTCTGTGTGATTGTGAGTTTAAGATTTGGGTTTCTACTAGTAAATTGTGAGCTTCGATCCTGTTTGTCTCTTGTTTGGTGTTTTTGTCAATCAAAACTAAATATTAAAAAAAATTGATCCTTTTCATGAATTCACCTCATTATTAATGTACACAGATGATCCGAAGAAGACACAACACTTGGTTTCACTGAAAGGTGCAAAGGAAAGACTTCAGTTATTCAAAGCAGATCTTTTGGAAGAAGGATCATTCGATTCTGCTATTAATGGCTGCGAAGGAGTTTTCCACACTGCCTCTCCATGTTATTATGATGTCAAAGACCCACAGGTCTTTTTTGGCTTTGTTATCTTCAAATTTTGCTTGCTTTCTTCTGGGGATTGATGATCTTAACCTCTAATTTCAGGCTGAACTTATTGATCCTGCGGTCAAGGGGAAACTTAATGTTTTGAATTCGTGCACCAAAGCATCTTCGATTAAAAGGGTTGTTATAACCTCCTCCATAGCAGCTGTTGCTTACAACAGAAAGCCACGCGCTCCTGATGTAATCGTCGATGAAACTTGGTTCTCTGATCCTGAGTTTTGTAAGGCCACAAAGGTGTGTTTTCAAATTTGAGAAAACCATGATTCATTATGATGATGAAACTTTGCTATGAATGTTGACTTTTCAAACTAAGATGTACTTCTTTATTATTTACTGGACTCAGATGTGGTATAATCTGTCCAAGACCTTAGCGGAAGATGCAGCTTGGAAACTCGCTAAAGAGAAAGGCTTAGACATTGTTACTATTAACCCTGCAATGGTGATTGGTCCTCTCCTACAGCCAACTCTGAACTTTATAAATGGTAAACGAGAAAAACACTTCTCCAACTCGACTTTCGGATGGGTTAATGTAAAAGACGTAGCTAATGCGCACATTCAAGCATTTGAGGTCCCTTCAGCTAGTGGACGTTATTGTCTGGTCGAGAATGTTGTTCACCACTCTGAGATTGTTATCATTCTGCGTGAGCTTTACCCAAATATCGAACTTCCTGAAAGCTAAAACATCTCTAAATATATTCAATGGTCTGGTTCGTGTCTGGTTTCTAAAAGCTTTGGTGTCTCATACACAGGTGTGCGGATGAGAATTCATACGTTCCAACTTATCAAGTTTCGAAGGAGAAAACAAAGAGCCTTGGTATAGACTACATACCTTTGAAGGTTAGCATTAAGGAGACTGTTGAGTCCTTGAAGGAAAAAGGTTTCATACAGTTATGAGAAACCATTTGAGCCAATGGATTCAAACAAGAATATTAATAACTGGAACATGTGAGTGTGTGTCAAGGAGAGATTAGTATCTTCTCGTACCTTATTGAAGATTGATTAATATATGATTGAATGATTATTTTAATGACCTTTCCCACCATGTTGCTGTGCTGAAAGTAACTGATTAGGTAGTCCTAAGGATCCAAAAACGTCTGGTCAAAGTCTTTTTCCAACAAAACAAGGGATCTTTACTTGTATTAACTATCCAGAGAATATCAAAAAAAAATAGTCGAAAGATTAATAAACATCTTCATATCGTACATAGCTAACAACTGAAACCCTGATCTACAATTATTGTGGAAAAAAAAAGATAACTTTCAAAGAATACTGATTTTTTTTTTCTTTGTACTTTAAGAGATACAGAAACAAGAACCTTTGCTACTATTGAAGACCCAAGCTTTCTCAGTTCTCGTGTTCTAATTGCAATGAACCTTTACTCATTTAACTTAAGGCTCAAACAAGAACCTTTACTGCTATTGAAGAACCAAGCTTTTATCAGTTTTCGCCTTCTAATTGCAATGAACCTTCTCTCATTAACTTAAGGCTCAAACTGTTGAATCTTTCCCGGGAATACTGCCTTGAAGCTTTCCTCCAGTCTGTCCCAGCTTTCATCATCGCTGCAAACTCTTCATAGCTTATTCGTCCATCCTAATCACCAAGATGTAAAAAGGATCAAGTTGAATGACTTGCCAACTGCTATCTAAAAGCCTAACGGTTGGTTATAGACTGATAAGATTGAACACATAAGTTAACCTACTCCTCAATGAACCAGGCTACCCAAGCAGAAATCAAACACAAATTCAAATCATATACCTGAATATACAACTTCGAGGATGAAGACTTAGACAAACATACCAAGTCTAACACTATTAAACTGAATCGTTCATGTCCCTTTACTATCTTTTGCATAAGGTTGTTATGTGAGCCTTTTTTCCAGATGCATTTGCAATGAAAAGTTTCTTTTTTAAAAGTCTCATAATTTTTGGTTACCTTGTCTGTGTCAACATCTTGCATGATGGCTGCAACAACCTCCTCACTGTCACTGCTAGTATCAATCTCATCATTTAAAGCCTCTCGCAGCTCCTCAATCTCTATGTAATTGCTCTTGTTCTGGTCAAAAAAGCTAAAAGCCTTATGCAAGTGTTCATCATTTGCCATCTTCTTCAGATGCACAGAGACAGCCACAAACTCGCCATAATTTAAAGTCCCGTCCCCATCTACATCAGCCTGCACACCAAAAAAAAAAAACGGTTTCAAATATGTTACTTGGAGGAAGCATTAAAATTTCTAAGGAACACAAAGTTCAAAGTCAAAGGGAAATCTTTCTTACAGCTTCCATCAAAATCTGTAGATCAGCATCAGCTATCTGCTGCTGTCCGAGTTTATGGAGTCCATGTTTAAGTTGCTCAAGGTTTATCTTGCCCACCTTGTTACTGTCCATCATATCAAATGCTTCCTTTATGCCAGCAACTTCCTCCACTGATAAGTGTTCGGCTATCACCTGAAAAGGAGTTTCACATTATTTCTTCAAAATCCAGCAAATCAAGGTCACTAAGCAGTGGAAATGCCAGACGGAATCACTACCCGTAGAGCACGTTTCTTGAGCTTGTTCATAACAGAAAACTGTTTGAGTCTTGCTTTCACAGTCTCACCAAGTGAAACATTTGGAGCTTTCTTTGCATTTTGTATCCAAGAATGTTCTGCATATAGAAGTCATGGTATATTAGTTCCATAAGTAACACAATTTACAAACACAGAGCCATATAGAAATCACACCGAGTACTTGTGCAGCAGAAAGCCGTTTTTTGGGGTCAGGTTCAAGCATTTTTCTCACAAGGTCTTTAGCCGTCTCAGAAACTCTTGGCCATGGATCCCTCTTGAAGTCGATGACTGACCTAATGATCGCCTGAGCCACCCCTTGCTCAGTCTCTTTACAAAAAATAAACAATATCAAGAGAAGAAACTTAAAAAGTGGAAGAAAATAAACAAACAAAACTTCAAAAGAGATCAGTAGTGGTTCAGCAGGAAATCTAATTAATCATCCATGGGAACTAGTATCCATCAGCTGCATATCCGTACATATCTTATACTGATGAAGAACAAAAGGGGGATTGAGACAATAAGATAGAATATAACAAACCGGCCCAAAATGGTGGGACACCACAGAGGAGGATATAAAGTATAACTCCAGCACTCCAGATATCAATCTCAGGTCCATAATTTCGCCTTAGTACCTCTGGGGCCATGTAATAAGGACTTCCAACAATCTCATTGAATCCCTCACCTATTACATATCAGAAAAAAATTAAATATAGTAAGAAGATATATTATCTATTGAAATCTGAAATATATAATAGATATATTTTATAGTCAATACCAGGTTTAAAGAATACTGATAATCCAAAATCTATGGCTTTTAGGAGTGATGTCTCTTTTTTATTTGCAAAAAGAAAGTTCTCTGGCTTAAGATCTCGATGCATTACTCCATGCTTATGGCATATCTGCAAAACCAAAAGGTGTTCAAATCATAAAGGGAAAAGTTAGAATAACAAAATTAACTACTATTACAAGCATCTCACTGTAAAGGCAAGCCACTGCATACATAGAAATATCGAAAGTTAAGTCACTGTTTAAAGACACACAAGCAACCTTGGGATATATTTACAGGCAAATTGAAACAGCTAGAAATTTGTCAAATTTAGAGTGTAGATGCAAAAAAAAAAAACAGAAACTACGAACCTGAACAACTTCTAGAATAGTTTTCATAACTGCAGCAGCAGCTCGTTCAGTATAATGACCTCTTGCAACAATCCGATCAAACAGTTCACCTCCTTCACACAACTCCATCACTATATGCACTGCATCATCATCCTCAAAGGCATCCTTCAGCGAGACAATATTCGGGTGCTTAGGCATATGCTTCATAATTTCAACTTCCCTCCTGACATCCTCTATATCCACTGCTGTTCTAAGCTTCTTCTTAGATATAGACTTGCACGCATACTTCTCCCCCGTTTTGATTTCAGTGCATAAGTATGTAATACCAAACTCTCCACGACCAACCTCACGCCCCAGCTCATACATAAGCGATATGTCATTTCCTGTTGGATCTTTCAAAACAGAGAGCTTGAAACCAGTTCCAGATACATTTCTTGTAGTGTATGCCTCGCTGTAAAACGGGTTGCTTTTGTTCTTAGGCTTCCCAGTTTTACTCCCGTTTTCAGAACCCGGGCTCGCACAACAGTTTCCCATATATTACCAAATCTGAAATGTCCTGAGATTTCATCAATAACTAAATAACTCACAGCATAAACATGCCATTCCCCCAATCAAAAAGCTCAAAACTTTTATCAATTAGTCTCCAATTTTTTTTCCAAATTTAGGCATGAAGAGACTATTACTAATTCCAGAAGCAAAAAGCAAGACAATCAGATTTGAGAAAGGAAACAGAAAAGAAAAAAACAATCGAGAACAGAAATGCGGCATCTACAAACGAATTTAAGAACCCTAAAATTAGAAGAGAGGATAAGTAAACCCTAGCAAAGAAAATCAGGTAAAAATCAAAAAGGACGATGCTTTAGGGAAACACAGACCTGAGAGAGCTGAACCAGAGGGAGAGAGATAATGAAATGAGGGTAAATCAGCGGAAGCAAGAGGGAGATAAAGTGACAGAGATGAAGGAGAAGAGTCAACGTCTCCCTCTTTCTCGCTCTTCTTTCTGAGTGAGCAACAATGACTTTTATTTTTTCTCTCTTTATTGCGGAATCAGGATAACCAATTTGCAAACGGAAGTCACGCAGTCACGAGACTCACCAACGTTCACTGACTCTCACTTTTAGATTGTTTCTGTCTCAAAATAAACTTTGTTCACAATGAACAAGATTTGTTTTTCTCTAAACCTGCCTGAACTTCATTTTTAGCTAATGCTTAGCGTTTTATGTTTACAAAAAAAAGTAATTTTGATACTAATTTAGTAAAATAAGAATTTTCCAAGTTTACAAATTTTGATCAATGATATTTACAATTGACTATAGCTTTACACTTACTAATTGCTACGGTTTTCTCAGTTTTTTTAAGAAGTTATATACACGACTATCTAGTTATGTTTATTGTTGTAATGAAATCCTTATTCTAAGAATCAGTCAATTAAAAACAACATATTAAATTAGTGAAAATCATTCATTTGGCTCAGCCAGGAAAACATTCCACATTGGCAATTTCAAAAATGGAGATTCATCATTTTCTAAAGAAAACCAATCTATTATCTCTAGGTTTGAAACTTATCTCATGAAAGTGTTATCCGGAAACTTCTTAGGTGATATTCGCAAGACTAGATATATAGATATATGGTTTTATCTTTGGGTATTTGCTCTTATTATCTTCTTTGTTTGTAGGATAGATTTCATCCATTGTTCAGTATGTGGTATAATGTATTCTTTCGTTCTTACAATTTAGTGAAAACAAAAAAAAACATTAAATTAGCGAGCTTACAATCAAAACTAAAAAAATGTCAACTTTTTTTTTTGATAACGAACAAAATGTCAACTTTTTTTTTGATAAAAGTAAAAAAGGTCAATTTTTGGCTCAGGCTCCGATTGCGCATTCCTTAATCCTAACCCGACCAGTGAACCATAAGTGAAAAAGTACCGACCGGTGACTAGCATCACGCATTTCAGTTTTCATGTAAATTCAGAGACTTCCATTTGAGCTCATCCGTATAGATAATGCTCAGCATCCCAAACTAGAACAGCCTCGAGAATGGCATTTGGGTATTGCTCAGTTGGTCCAACTTTCAACTCCTTATTCTCATTCCACGCGCTTGGGCGTCGCGTTTTTCCCACTTTACGGTGGCGTTGGAGTTTCCGAACTATATCAGCTGCAATAAGCTCCACCTCCTTCACGTGGGACGACGTTGTTGAGACCGGTCGGGCAGAGTTTGCGCCTCACAAGTCTTCCGATCTCACTGGATTTCTCGAGAAAGTCGATCGCTGCAATCGCGGATCCGTAAGCCTACCGAATTGGGTGATTGATTAGTTGAGGTTCTTTGGGTTACTTTTTGTTCTTAGAAGAGTGAAATTGACAAAGGAAATAAAAATGCAATCTTTCATCTGTTCTTCGATTATAAAGTTCAATTTTTTTTGTCTTACTTTTCAGGAAAAGTTTGCTGAATTCATTTCATTTATCATAGAGGAAAAAATCGTCGGTTATATTCACAACAGGTAAATTTCTTGCTCAACTATAAGCTATTTTCTCTGCTGATTGTATGATTCTCAATTGAGGTTGTAAAAATTGTACCTTTGTTATGCGTTCACAAGCTAGTTTTGGTAGAATTTTCGAATTTTGAAAGCTTTCAAATGGTTTGTCTCTACATTGAACAGATTTACAGAGTACTTGAGGGAGTTTCATGGTTCTTGCCATGTTACGCTTAATCTGATGTTTAAAACGCCTGAAGATAGAACCAAAGCAGTTGCAGATGTGATCAAAGCATTGGGTGACAAAGGAATCATTCCAGGGATACGAAATGAGGTGTAGGTCCATGTTTGATTTGATTTGATCTCCTAACTCTCTCAAATGATGCATTGACTCTAGTTGTCTTCATTTTGTTGATTTTTTATTCACCAGCTGTATCCTGTGAAGCCATCGTTTAATGCTCCTGTCTTTTTTTCACTAGAGCGTGCTGCTGCTCCTTATTTTGGAATAAAGGTAAAGCCTTACTCCACTGAAGTATATTAGCTTTAGCTAAACACTTACGTATATGCTTTGCCATCAATACGTGTGTACTGTGTTCTTTTCCTGATTTTGCCTTCTTTGTTTCAGGCGAGTGATGCTTTCTAAAACTAGTCACATGGCTCTCTTGTTATCTGATCTAGGGTTATGGAGTTCACATGAATGGGTATGTAGAAAGAGATGGTCAAAAATTTCTATGGATAGGTAAGAGAAGTCTCAACAAATCCACTTATCCAGGAAAGCTTGATCATTTGGTTGCTGGAGGATTGGTAAGATTTATTTTATGTACTTGTCCATTGTTATCTGCCGATGATGAAAGCAATTCACGTTTCCTCACACTATCCATTGGGAACCATTAACCATAGCCTCACGGGATTAGCTGCGGTGATAATCTAGTAAAGGAATGCGAAGAGGAAGCTGGAATTTCTAAAGTCATTGCTGATAGGTAAGACATTCTCTTCAATCCTTTAACAAAATAGTATGTGTAGCTCTCTTGATATTTTCAACCTGTTGCATTCTATGTTTTATTAAAGGGCAAAAGCAGTTGGTGCTGTTTCATTCATGGATATCAATCAGTTCTGTTTTAAACGTGATGTGCTGTTTTGTTACGATTTGGAACTCCCTGAAGATTTTGTTCCCACAAATCAAGGTTAGGCAAGCATTAGTAAGGCATGAGTAATCCTTAATTGTTTCTCAAAAAGATATACTCTTTCGTAGCATTTTAGTTCAAATTACATTACAGATGGTGAAGTTGAGAGCTTCAAGTTGATTCCAGTAGCCCAAATCGCCAATGTGATTCGGGAGACTAGTTTTTTCAAGGACAACTGTTCCCTTGTCATTGTCGACTTCTTGTTTCGGCATGGTTACTAACTTCTATCCCCCACACTTTGTCTCTCGAAAGATGATTACTTTAGATCTGACCTCTGATACCAGATTGATATAGGAAGATTTGTAGAAAAGAAAATCATCATTCTGTTCCATTTTGTCAATGCAGGTTCTAAGGCCAGAATCAATTGGTTACTTGGATCTGTACCGACGCCTGAGGAGTGGAGATTGCTCTTGAGGATGCTGACTCAAGATTAGTATTCGATGATACTCTGGCTGTGCCATAGCTTCATGGGTGTATATATGTTCTGCATGTTATTTCAAAGTCTATTAGAGTCAAGCTATGTGTCATCATGAACAGATACACCAATCAGAGAAGTCCAAAAGTAATTCATTTATACAAATGAGCAAAACAAATTCACATTTGATTGTTGTCTTCATAATAAGAGTTATGGATCTTGTGTCTATCTTCACAGTTGTTCTGTTTACCATTTCAATATAATTTGACCCAGCAGAAAATGGGTGTACTTACAACAACTGCAACCTATTAACAAGATCAGTTTGATAAATGTACTGTCTACATAACTTAACAGTCTTTTGCCAGAAGGACACATCAATAACTACCCTAATATGGAGGACCATTGCCTGGTATCCCCAAATTTAGCAACATTCTAAATCATGAATCCAAACCATTTTAGTATAAGGAAAAAACAAGGCTTTTCTAAGAGAATTTGTCCTCATCATCGTGAATGCGTTCATCGATGTTTAAGAACCTCTCATTGTTTTTTCTAAACCAAGAAAAATCTATTTATGGATATTACGAGGGAGGCATGTTCTCTAATTAATTTTTCTCGTCATTTTTTGTCAACAATTGGATCGATAAAGCCGAATATCTCTTTTCATTTATCCAAATATTTTATGAAATTTATTTATCTGTATGCATTGAGAGATATGTTGAGCTTCCATCGGTTAATGCGCGTTTTATAGAAGGGGGAATGTTAACCGATGAGATCTCAACATTGATCTCCTTTGTTGTTTGTCTGTTGTTTTGTTGTTCTAGTTCATTGGTTGCTTAAGCAAACTATATGTTTAATCTAACGAGTTTAAGTATGTTTGGTTACAGAATGCTGTATGGACTTCAGTTCCACAGTTTGGAGGGTGGAACCAAAAAGGACCTAATGATGCTACAAACTACTCAGTTGTCTTCTCTAAAGCTCGAGCTAACAGGAAGCCGAACAAAGCTGGTTTACTACATTCTAGTTTGGGAAGTGAACAAGAACTCATGGCAAGTCCTTATCGCCACCAAATCCAAGACGATGATTCTGTCATGGTAATTAACATCACTCTCTCTTTCTCTCTTCTTTGCTTGCTTGCTTACTCTTCCATGGATTCTTTGGTTCATATACACCTTGTGATGATACTTTTCCCCTTAGTAAACGCGCATGGATCATCACAAGGTTGTATAACTATTCATGAAATGATTTCTCTTCCTTGGTTTAGATTGTGTCTCTCTATGTCCATACAAGACTATTAACTATTCCATTTCTATTTAACTAAATGACATAGTTAAACCTATCCTGGTTTAGTTTCGGTTTCGGTTCCTATCAACTAAGCAATACAAATAATCATTCGGAACCGAACTAATTGCTTACTTTTGATCTATTGTTTTGGGTGTTTGATTATTTTTTATTACTAATCACATTCATCTGGGTGTTTGGTTATTTTTTTGTTACAATTAATCATTCGAAACCAAACCGATTAAGAATCAAAAATTGTTTCGGGTCTAATTCGGTTCACATGTCAAGTACTCATTTAGAACTGAACCGAACTTTAGTTGGTTCCTATATGATTGGCACATTTCCAAAACCGAAAGGACCATATGCGGAGGGCTAGTTAAACCTTAACCATTGTTCAACAGTGAATTTCATCTATGGACGGAGTGTCTCATTTTATTGTTTGGTTCTTCAATTGCATAGCACCCAAAATAACCTTGCTAGATTTAGTAGATCAAGCATGACTATTTCTCCTCCATTCTCACTTGATCCATCAAGATTATACACGCTGTGTAAAGAGTGTTAGTCTCACTTACATTACTTTTCTAATTGTTATGCAGAAAAAGAAGAGGTTCTTGACGTACATTAATTGTTGTATCAGGCCAAACTAGGCCTTGTTCCACAACAGTGCAATCTTTCTCTCATACGTCTCAAACTGTTATTGGTGTAACGTCTCTTTGTAATCATTTTATTAAGAAAAAGGGATCTGTAATCAATCTATGTGGCTACATGGAATGAGAGCAAAATAACATCGATCATATTCATATCTGTCAATCATGAATACTGTAACGATTTCCACACATGATATACACTTGAATAAGGCCACGAACTAAGTGGAGCTTATAAGCCAAAAGTTGTCAAATGGTCGTTTTTTATTTCTTCTCAACTCGCGCGTGAATCTCACGCGCAACCGTTCTAAATAACCAAAAAAAAGGGGAGAAAACAGGGACGCGAGGACACAGCTGATCGTTCTCAAACCCTAAAAAGCTTCTTCCTTGAACCTTCCTACATATCTCTCTCCTCCCTATTAATTGAAATCGACGACCTTGAGCAATTTCCTCAGTTTTGCTTGATTTGGGTTTTCTTTTGTAGCTGGAATTGCGGATGATATCTGCCTTCTGAAACATGTATGTTGGTGGTTCATCTTTGTCTCTTCTTCTTCGTTCTTTCTTTTTCTTTCTCTCTCGCACTGATCAAATGTTGAGCTTTTTTGTTTTGTTTTGGGCTACAAATTGCAGTTGATTGATTATAGTAAAGCCATTAGTTGTGGCAATAAAAGATATGGAATCGGATAGCGTAAAGTTTGGAGGTAAAATTTGGTCCTAGCTTTTTGGTTATTCTGAAGATTTGCTTAAAGTTGGGATTTTGAAGGTCAATGAGCTGCTGGATTTTTTGTAATCTATAAATGCAGGTCCAAGAGAATTGGGTGGTGCATTAGATCTTATAACACAATACAAGTTGTTGCCACACCATGATTTCTTTTGCAAGAGGTCACTTCCTGAGTCACTTTCAGATGCTCATTATCTTCATAATTTGGTGGGAGATACAGAGATTAGAAAAGGAGAAGGAATGCAATTGGATCAGCTTATTCCAAATGCATCACTTAATCGAGATACAAACGCTCGCATCCAACCTTTTGTTTTAGATGAACTTAAGGAGGCTTTCGAGCTTAATGATACAGCTCCTATTGAATTGCCACCAGTGAGAATCTGCTCTCCCTAACTCTGGATTTTAAGTTTCCTTCCTCTCAAATGAATGTAGATATCGAATTCTGTGGATGTTAAAATTAGCAAATGGGACTCTGTGATGCTATTATGACCTTTTACTAACTAGGTATGAGGATATGATACCTCCTGTTTCTTCTTTCAGGCAGAGAAAGGTGCTCCTACTAGTGTGGCAAAATCAAAAGATGAGCCAAAAGATAAAGACAGGAAGCATAGAAAACATAAGGACAAGAAGAAGGAGAAAGATAGGGAACATAAGAAGCACAAGCACAAGCATAGAGATAGGGGCAAAGATAAGGACAAAGACAAGGATCGTGACAGAAAGAAGGAAAAAAGTGGACATCACGATAAGGTAAGAGAACTGTCTGCTCTTGTTGGGTCTCTTTCTTTTCTAAGAATAGCTTAATGGTCAGATGTTTTTCCATAATTTAACTGGTGTATGTTTTTTAGGGATTTTTTGTGTTAATTGTTTGTTTCAGTTCATGAAACTTAGCAGTTCGTCGAAGTTTATTTTTTATATATTGGCTTTTAAAATTCTAAAGAGTTCACATGGTACTATATCACTTGACTTTCAGAAAAGAAAACACAATGGGGATGAAGATGTTGATGATGTTCAAAGGCACAAAAAGAGTAAGGTAATGTACTAATGGTGATGCATGCTCCTGGTTCTTGTTAGTGAAGCTGAATTTGGACGTTTCTGTTCGCTCGTACAGTGATGTTAGAGTAGTGGTTCCTTAGTAAATTTTATCTCGGTGGTCCTTATAATCAACTTTGCAGCATAAGAGCTCAAAGCTTGATGAGATGGGCACAATAAAGGCTGCACGCTGAAGTTGTGGAGACTCTGATTTTTGTATTGGACACCCCAAGGAGGTGTCATGGAGAGGTTTAAAGACAGCTACTTAACTCACTGTTGACAACTTTGTTAGGTAAGCTTCCTTATGTAATCTTCTTATTTACGCTTGTGCATTCCACACGGAAGATTTAGTGTTGGAAATCTAAATAACAATGAAGAATAACAATCTATTTGTGGATTGATTTCATCTTACACCAAGGTTTTGGTTTTTTAGATTTAAATCTCTTAATAAAATGAAATTAAGCAACAAAAGTTCGCCGGGAAGAATCGCAACATGTATCAAAATTGATTTGGTGGCAGCTTTGTACATTTTGTTCTTTGGTGTATCTTTGAAAAGAAAGTTACAGAACAAATTATGGCTCTTACAGAAAAGTGTTTAATCTCGAACAAAAGAGTAATGTCCTGGGGTAAATGGCCAATTTCAAACCGAATAATTTGTGTCGTGCTTTCTCCTATATGAGCTCAAAGATCCATTATAAATCTGTTCGAATTAATAAAATTTTCAAATTATCGATATGCATTCCTAACAATTAGACTAATAAATCTATTTTGACCCGTTAATCCGTTATTCAGCCTTTAAATTGTTTAGTTTAGAGCCATTTTGCAATAGGTTTTCAAATGATCATATAGTATAATCAAATATTATCTGGTATAATCAAATCTTATGCGTCAATGGTTGAAGAAAAATAAAATAAAAGAAACATGTTACAGATTATTGTAAAACGACGTCATTTCATTAAAGGGAAAACAAAAAAAAATGCCTTAAGAAGACTACTAAAGCCCTAAAGGGACCAAATGCTTGTATGCCTTCACCTACACAAAATTTTGCTCTTTTGCCTTCCTTATAACTTTGAATTTATTTTTCTATTTTTTTCAAATCTGAATAATAGTTAAATGACAAAAAAAATCCAACCACATTTTGAGTCGAAACCCATGAAACATTAGATCTAATCGGGTAAAGTGAAAAGAATCTGAAAAAAATAAATATCAGATCGAACCCTTCTCTTTGTCTTCCTTAGGCGATTCTGAATTTTTTTTTTGGTGAGAATCCTTTTCTTTTCTTCCTCTTTTCTTGTTGTTTCTCTTCTCCCTCATCTTCACAATTCTTAATCTGGGTATCTTTGCGTCCTCCTTGTTTGTTTTTGGCCAAAGTTAAAAGGTAAAAATCAATCCTAATTACACTAAGTTGCTTAGTTTGATTTGTGTAATTGTGTTCTTGTTTTGTGATATTTTTATGATTTGAGAATGATTTTAGCACAATTTGATGATTATTTTAGTGTAATTAGAGTTGATTTGTTTTCAATTTTTTTTTGTTAGAAACGTGATGGTTTTAGGGTTGTTTTCAATTTTGTTTTCTCAAAAACCTGATTCAAACTTGTTTGTTTCTCTCTTTTAAGTTGTTTTCATATTTCTACATTATTGGTTTGATATTTCTTTTGCTTTAATATTAGGATACAACTAGATAAGTTGCTGTGATTTTTTATGGTTTTCATTTTAGGACTCATGGTTCGTACAAGGAACCCGTCTATCAAAAATGGTTGTGTTCTTCGTAGGCGTTCTGTCCCCCAACAAATTCATCCCCATCATCCATTCCTAGTGAGGTAATTTATGCTTGGATTGCTCGATTTATATTAATTTGTAGTGACATTTATGTGCTTGAATTCTGTGGTTAAATTTCAGGATATAGAAGATGCTTATCCGATACAACCGGAGAAGTTTTACTTTAAACCCTCAGTCTATGGAAAATCTTACAAAATGTCAGCAAGGTGTGACGTCTATAAGACGATTGCTATTTTGGATCGCCTTGAACCGTCAGAGAAGAGGTGGTTTCAAAACCACTCCCAATTCAAGCACATTTGGCATATGGGTAGAAAGCATAAAAACAAGTTGATGGGCATGTGGCTTCTCTTGTTAAGGACAACAAAAACCAAGAAGAGGAATGAATTTTGGTTTGTGGTGAATGGTGTTCCAATACGCTATTCATTGAGAAAGCATGTTCTAATCACTGGTTTTGATTGTCACAAGCTCCCACCAAAGTATGAAGAATTAGGGAGCTTAGACTTTGTAAGGAGAATCTTTGAGCAAGATAAAAAGATTACAATGAAAAATGTGAAAAATAAATTGACTTTTATGAAGAACAAAGCACATGGAGATCAGTTACAATTGGTTGCACTTTACTTTCTAGCAAGAGTAATAAGAGGAAAAACAAAGCAGGTCGATAGATACACAAATTCTTTCATACTGCGAGCTGTGGACGATTTGGAATTGTGTAAGACATTTCCATGGGGGCGTTTGACGTTTGAAGATAACATTAACGAAATTATCTGATTGTTGAATCACTTGGATGAAAAGGTTCCAAAGACAACGTCATTCCAAGGGTTTAATATTCCTTTCCAGGTAATGTAATTCTGTATATTCAATATTTTGTGATAAATCTGATAGTCTAATGTTTTATATATGTTGTATATAGGTTTTGGCTTTTGAGCACATTTTTGTTATGTTCAACAAATATCGAGAGGATGTAAGTGATGTGCATAGTGGTTGCCCTAGAATGTGTAAGAAGGTATTTAAATCTTGTAGCATGAGTGGACATCTTCTAGAAGATTTATATGAAACGCTTGGGGAAATCAAAGTATGATTGCTTACTTTATTGTTTTTGGTTTTTTGAATTTTTAGGATAAGTTGTACATTTTAGACAACTTCATTTATGATTTGTTTTTGTTTGTTTGTTCTGTTTATAAATAGGAAGTCATCAGCATCTTGGAACCTTATCTAGAAGAGGAAGCTCGTCTACTTCACATCATGGATGGATATAAACACCCAAATTTCGATGATCTAATTGCTGATAATTGGACTGATTGGCTGGAGATTAAGCAAAAAAATATCTGGTGGAAAGAGCTATGTGAGGTAGATATTGCTTCTCGAAAAGTCGACGTAGCACCTCAGCAGGTAGAGCAAGAAGCAGAAATCCAGTCACCACATAGGCCCACACTTGAAAAAATGTTGATGAAGGCTATGGAGGATGGGTTTAAGGTGTTACATAAGAAGATCGATGGTGTTCATGAGAAGATTGATGGTGTTGCAAATAGGTTGAAAGTTGTTGAGGATTTATACAAAAGAAGGGATGACTTCAATTATGGTGAGGGTTCTCATGGAAGGAGAGAGTATGAGTGTGATATGGGTTTAGGAAGAAGTGAATCTGAGCATGAGCAACAAAAAGAACAAACAGAACCTGAGCATCAACAAAAACAACAAGAACAAACAAGAAATAATGAGCAACATGAAGAACAAGGTTTTGATTTTGAGTGTGATATAGGTTTAGGAAGAAGTGAATCTGAGTATGAGCAACAAAAAGAACAAGCAGATCCTGAGCATCATCAAGAACAACAAGATCTAACATGAAATAAGGAGCCTATACTACTCTTAACTTATTTTCCTATGAGTGAACCTGAAAATGAACAACAAGAAGAACAAGGTTTTGGCTCAGATTTTGTTACAGGTGGAGGTGAAAAAGTAGAAAAAGGTTATATTGCAGGTGGAGGAGAACAAATAGAAAAAGATTTTGTTGCAGGTGGAGGAGAACAAGCAGAAAAACGTTTTAAAAGGGTCATCCAGCTAACACATAAGAATTGTTCTCGAATTAACAAGAAGAAACTTAATCCTTCCAAGTTTGTCCAATCTCCTTACACGACTGAAATGAAGAAGTGATGTGTCCATTCTCCTTACCCTAGCTTTTGTTGTACTTTTTGGATTTTAGAAGTATCAGATATTTTAAATTTAAGTTTTTTTATTTTGGTAACATCATGTACATTTTGGTACAATAATATTTATGAGTTTTGACTATGTAATGTTTATGTTTTAAGTTTTAGGCAAAAGTGAAATGAAAAAAAAGGTCAAGTACTCTAGTGCAATTAAAAAAATATAAAACCAAAATAACAAAAGTAAATTAAAATATTATTTTTCCGCTGTTATATTATATCTGAAAAAAAGTAAAATTAAATCATTGTTATTTTTTGTGCCGTCATACTCAATTTTTGGATTTTAGCGTCGTCAAAAATACACATAGTTGTATGGTTGTACTTGGTTGTACAACATAAGACATAGTTTTACATTAGTCTATTATCAGGTAAAACCGATTGTACTCCATTCTACATAAATTTTTCCTGGTTGTACATATGATATTAAGAAGTAACAGTGCAATTAAAATGATTTCATGTATTCATATTTTGCAAAACACAAATTTTGGTATTTTTTATATTTATAACTCACAAATAGAAAGTAACCAAGAAAGACTAAGGGTATTAGTAGCATAACAAACCCATAATATAAAAAAATATTCCATTTGTTGATTTTTCCTCATATATTTTATTATATTGTTTGTTCGTTATATTAGGAGGTTTTAATACATTTCATTAGCGTTTTGATATATTCCTACTAGGATTTGTTTGTCTTATATATATTATTAAAGTTGTACACATTTATACCTAGTTGTACAAAACAGAAAATAAAATCACACAAGTAATTAAAGTAAAAGTCTCATAGTATACCGAACACAACACCAAATTAAAAAAATTCAACAAACAAATACAAATGAACATCTATGTACTACTCGTACTTTGGAACCATGAATGCAACCCTCTCGTTCTTCCTTGATGTTCCCCAATAGATGGGTATCTTCTTTCTTGACATCTTCTTTTTTTCTTCACACAATTTGGAGATAGAGTATATAACTCTCTTATCTCATCCAGAACACTCCACTCAGACATGTGCAGTAGCTGTGGGCGTTCGGATCGGGTTATTCGGTTCGGTTCGGTCCGAATCGAATAAACATGATCCGAATCCGAGTTAGTACCGAATTAAAATCCGAACGGAGGTTAATTTTTAAACATTCGGTTTTCGAGTTATTCGGATCGGTATTCGGATTCTGAATAAACCGAATTATTTTAGGTTATTCGGTTTAATCGGATTATTCGGTTTTAATCGGATTATTCGGTTTAAACGGGTTATTCGGTTCGGTTTATTTGGTTTTCATTTAACCAATTCAATTTTAGTTAACCAATTTCATTTAACCAAGTGAAGAATCGGATCAATTCGGACCAATATTTTCTGAGTGAAACCGAACCGAATAACCCGAGATCCGAACCGAATCGATCCGAATAACTTATTCGGTTTATTCGGTGAATTTTACAATTTCTGAATAACCTGAATACCGAATAAACCGAACCGAATAACCCGATTAAGCCGAATGCCCGCTCCTAATGTGCAGAACTGGATATATAGTCTTGTAATAAGCTAGTGTCCACTGCTCCATAAGATAATATTTGGAACATAAATCATGCAACTTTATTTCGGCTTTTCTGGCAGCAGCAATAGCATGAACACAAAGATATTTATCTACGTCAAAATATTTGCAACTACAAGTCAAATTAACCAAATAGGTTTTTCCATCAAGCCTGATCACAGAAAATGCAAGGTTGTATGCATTATGCCTTCCACAAAAGGCACAAGTTTCAGTGTTGGTGGTAACTCCCCAGAACTCTTCCTGTATTTATTAAACCACTCAGCCAATTTTGCAACAATGGCATCAATCATTGGCAACAATGAGTACTTTCTTGCTTCCCTAAAGACACTATTAATAGACTCAACACAATTGGTGTTGTCTATGTTGTACCTATCTCCTGGAAAACAACATCTTGCCCATCTAGCCTCGACAACACTACTTTCATCAAGATACTTAGTAACATTAGGATACTTCTTTTTAAATGCATCATAAAGTGCTAAGAATTCAGCCTCAGTATAAACCTTAGAGCATTCTCTGAACTTTGCTGCAACTGTTTTCTTGTTGACGTTCAAGCATTTACTTTTCAGATTTTGAGATAAATAATAATTGCAATATCCATGCTTAGACAATGGAAATACCTCACAAATTGCCTTGATGAGACTCTAATTTCTATCAGAGAGAAAAACCAATTTATGTGCATCTTCAATTACACCTTTCAACATAGTAAAAAAATAACCCCAACTAGCATTATTCTCCCCATCAGCTACACCAAAAGCGATCGGGTAATGGTGATGATCGGGATCTTGAGCTGTAACCACAAGCAACACACCGCCATGTACAGTCTTCAAGTGAGTTGCATCGACAATTAAAAAACCTGTCTCATCGCTTGGAAACCTTTAATGCACGCTCCCAATGTAAAAAATAAGTACTTACTATGTTCCTTGTCCAATTCTACACGTGAAACTGTATCCGGATTCATCTTCTCCAACATGTACAAATAAGAGTACAACATCATATAGCTCTCTTCCAGACTACCATGAACATCATTGACAGCTTGTTTTTTCCCTCTCCAAGCGGTGGTATATTGAATTTCAACTCCAAGTTGTGATTGCACCATACTAATCCAATTTTTAGGGGTTGGGGTATTAAACCAACCTGGATAATTTTCTTTCAGCATAGAAGCAACTAAACCTCGTGTTCCTTTTCTTTTGTTTCTGCTTGTACTTGTAGTAAACTGTGAACACGAATATTTCTTATAATACGTTCTGACTGAGAAGTAGTTCGAGTCCTTTAGCTTCGTCACTCGTACACCCCACTTGCAACCATTTTTCCATTCACAACATTTCACCACATACCTACTCTTATTTGACTTTATTATTGCAAACTGAAAACAATTTTTGTGTGCTGCTATTTCAATGATATCTTGCACAGCTTGCTTCGTTTCAAAATCCTCACCTAAAGTCAAATTCATACCATCTTCCCATTTGGTACCTATGAAATCTTGAGATTCTGTACTAGTTACAATAACAATATCATCTTTGTCGTTGCTCTCTGTTCTACAACGAAAATCATCTTCGTCATTGTTTTCTTTCTCAGTTTCTACTTCATGGTTGTCCTCTGTTGTCCTAGTTTTATCACGAAAACCATATGCATCATTGTTTTCTTCATCAGTTTCTACTACAATTAGTATCCCATTATTATTCCATCTTGCACTTGAAATCCGCTCTTCATGATCCTCCCAGTTTTGATTTCCCTCACACCATATTTTTGCTCAACCACATGATTTTCTTATACTTGTTCTAGTTCCACATGCAAAAGACATCTACAATGATCTTTATAAGTCTTTAAATATACCAAAACGTCAACATCATCCATAATTTATATCAGTTGTTGAGGATTCACTCTCAATGGGATGTAACTCATTTAAGCTTTGTCGTAGCTAGATCGATCTCCATCCTTTACATAATTCCTTCAACCAAATAAATATAAGTCATCTCTTCAATAGATGTCCTCAAATATATCGAGACATACTTCTCTGTTGATTTTCATAGTACTTCATTCTCTTCAGAATAATACCCCAACTAAAAAAACTACAATTGTGCCGCACAACATATTGTTCTTTATAACCTAAAAAAATCAGCTTGGTTGTACAAGTTGTATTAAATCGCGAAATTAGAAAGATAATCGTAATAACAACTAATGAACAATTTTATTACATATAATATCTACCCAACTCCATTCTAAATAATTATAACCACAAATGAGAACGTATTGGTGCTATAACTAGCTCACATTGCAAAACAAATCTAAAATTTCTTTTGTTTTTGACACAAATAAGTTGGTTAAGCCTTAAATCACTTCTAAACTCTTTAAATTTGAAACAATATAACAAATTTTAGAAAAGAAATCACTTTAATAGCTTGAACATACAAGATGATAATCTTGCAAAATTTTGTTGTTTATGGTGGAAATGAAGATTTGTTTACATGTAGAAGAAAAAGAAATGAATGAAGGAGAAGTAAATAATGTTTTTGTTTTTGGTAGATATATATTTAATTTGTAAGTGAATAATATTTATTTGGTAGTTAGAATATGTGAGGTTTTTCATTTGTTAAGGTTATCAAAAATCATTTGTGAGTTTTTTTTTTTTTATTATATTGTTTTAGATAAAATCAATAAATTAAATATAATATAATATTTTAAGCCAAGATGAAAATGAGAATTGTATATTATGTTAAATAAAAAACGGCATGAGGAAGAGAAAGAGGGCATGAAACATTTTTTTGTCTCTATTAAGGGCAAATGGGCATTTGGTCCGCCCTCAACACCATCTTCTTCGTGCACTTTGTTCTTCGTTTCTTTTTCTTCGCAAAGCATAGGTCATGAACTGAGTTAGTGAAATTGACTGAAATTCAATTCTGTTAGGAATTTTCGGTGGGTAAGGAAATAATTTAACGAGTTGAAGAGCTTAGAAGCTAACGAATTGAGGAGGAAAATGAGGTATGTTTGATTTTAAGAGAAAATTGTCTTGATTTCTTTTCATGAATTTCGAATTTTGTTATTTTTTTTCCATTACAACATGATTGGTAGAATGTTGTGAGCAAGTTAAGTGTATTGTTTTTTGGAGAAAATTGAATCATGTCTCTTTTGCAGCGACGACATTGTAATCTTCAATGTCTCGATTGGTGGATATTGGCTGAAGACTCATGATGAGGAATTTACCTATCTCGGTGGTGAGACTAGAACCATAGAGTGTGCTTCTCATGAAATATTTGCTAAGTTAGAAACAGAGGTAAATGGGGGCTTATCTGGTCATAAGGTGTGGTATATTCTGCCATTTGAAAACTGTAAGGATAGGAAGGTTTTATGTCAAGGAGATGAAAGTTTTCAGAAGATGTGTAGAGCTATTTGGATTAAGGTTTTTAATTTGTTTGTTGTGGACTTAGCTGAGCATTTAGATGATGTAGTGAGTAACGAGAATGATGAAGTAGAGGCAAGATTTGAGAGAAATGCTGAATTTGTTGAGGAGAATGAAGACTTTGATTACCATGATACACCACCTAATTCTGATGAGGAGAGTGAAGACTTTGATTACCATGATACACCACCTAATTCTGATGAGGATAATGAAGAGACTATAAAATTTATCAGATATAAACGAGGAAGTGGTGTGCTGAAGCTAATGCAAGTATTCGATAGTTTAGAAGAGTTTAAAGAAGCAATGATAGATTATGTTTTGAAAGAAGGGTGGAATATAGAGTTAGATAGATGGGGGAAAGATAAGTCAGGCCAAAATTCAAGCCAAAGACAATACAAGAACAAATTCATGAGAGATGTAGTTTGCATACAACGATCGACAAGTGTAGGAAAGCAAAGGCAAAGGCATTGCAAATCATCAAAAAACAACATGATGAGCAGCAAATTGACAGTGACTGTAAGACCATTTAATGAAATTCGATACGGGGAAAATTCTGGTTCACTCATTTTGTCTCCTCCAAGTATGGTGGAACTCATAGAAAATAGAGAAAGAAAGAAACCAAAGCCTAAGAGGAAGAAAGAAGAGCATGAATCTCCAACAAAGACCCGGTGTGGTTTGGTCACAATGCAACGAAATGACCAAATCATTTATCAAAAGTCTTGTACTTCTATCTTTCTCTTCGTGACCTTTAAATACTCTTCATCTCATCTCTGTTTTTTCATTTATCATACTAATGGAAAATGTCAACTCTTTAAGCAACAAAACCTTTCACTCTTCTCACTGCTCAATTCACCAAAACAAATGCCTAAGACATGCTATTCTTTTGGAAGAAACGTTCCAAGATGTGAACTCAGATTGCTTCTGTACCTTTGTCATTTTCTGGTGAAGGTCTCTCCCTTATACTCACTCCCACCACAAAGTACATAGCCTGCTTCCACCTAAGAAACAAATTGATTTTTAAAATTATGGAATCCGTAAAGTATTGTGTATTCATATACAATGGAATTTGAAGGAAGTGACATACTTGGCAATCTCTCAGAGCAACACGCTCTTGAAGCTGCGCGTTACTGCAAATGACTGAGCCCTGTATTGAACATCCGTCTCCAATTGTGGCATGGTCCATTACAACTGAATTAACAATCTGCACCCACATACAAGCAGTTGAGTCTTTTTATTGAGATGTACATCATCTCGTTATTTTGTTGGCATGATAAAAGCTCATTGTTACCTTCACACTGGAGCCTATCCGGCAGTGTCTCCCAATTACCGATCTTTTGACACTGCATTTATCACCGATTTGAGAGCCTTCTCCAAGCATACAATGAGGCCCAACCTGCAACTCACAATATCTTATTGTCGATTACAATTCTCAGAACAAATGCCCAATGTCTACTAACGCAGAGACGTACTGTAGTTTTTGATCCTAGCTCAGCTGATGGGTGGACAATGTTGTGATGTGAAGAAAAAGCATATCCAGATAGATGGTTTGCGTCACCAATAACCTGCTCATGGTTTACAAAGCTTAAGATATCAACTGAGAAGACTATAACATAGAAAGAACCCATGTGTGGAGCACATTAATGAGAAAACAACTTACATCTCTATTTACGTCCATGAAAGCTTGAATGCTATTCAATCGGATGCAATACTTACTTTCATCCGCTATATAAACACAGCATTTATGGGTTTTTCGGCTAATCAGACCTGATTCATAAACTTGATGAAAGCTTGGCAAAGATGCATTGGCGAGAATTTGGGACAAAACCACCTCGTTGCTCTGTATATAATTCTTTCCATTTCCGTTTCCGTTTTCTTCCACATTTTTTTCGTCAGAAAAAACTTCTGATCTCTGATACTCAACGGTAAAATACACAAAGAATCAAAATGCTAATAAAACAAATGATATAATCTCCATTAATCTCATTTGCAAGGACCCCATCCAACTAACCAGCTGTGTACGAACAAGATATGGGAGTACATCTTGTTGTAAGCTCCGAAAAGTAGTTTTCTGATCCAAAACTTCCTGCAGGACTGATCTGTACGACACAAGAAAAAATAACATATTGAGGATCAATGGATAAAACTAATTTGTTAGTAGGAAAACAGTTCTGACCAACCTCTTGAAGGCATATATGTGAGAATCCATGAGATCTGACCGAATTTCCATCTAGATTGAAATAATGACAAAATAATAAGAAACTATACTAAGCTCCAATTAATATATGTATCATCAAACAATCAAATGAAAACTGCCTTGTAGATCATTTGGAGAAGTTACAATTAGAGAACATTACCTTGCCAGCCGCACAGAGAATGCTCTTTTTTACTCGGGTATCTTTCTTAATCTCAGCCCCTATCACAGTTTCAATAGGTAAACCAACAAGAGATTCAAGCATTCTGTTGCCCCTAAGAATCAAACCGAAGAATTCAAAGTAGGACCTGTGGCTATGTATAGCAAGAACTGTTTTGAGGAATCAAGCCCTATGATATCAAAGCAAGCAGGTTTTTTGGTTTTATCTTTCCCACCAGCTCCCCCGGATTCTGATGGCCCACTGACAGGTTCAGCACAAAGCATTACAGTTACTGATGCATCATGCCTTCTATGAGTGGCGGCGACAGCACCAGGAGAAATATCAGAAACAATGTCGCCACTCAAAATCTGTGTCAAGCCACATTACCAATTAGCTCAAAGCTCAAAATTTATTCAAAAACAAAAGCTGCGAGATGGCTTTATTGTAGCTAACCAAAATGTCCTTGGCAGTTAGGTGGTGCGCAATTGCCCTAAGGGCCCCAGCAGTTCCCACATTCTCAGGAACAGCAGCAACCTAAAGTAAAATATCCAGCAGCCAAACCATCAAACATCTTCTCAGTTTCTTAAATCTATAGCTCTCAGAACAATCAAAATACACGAAAAGCCTTCGAGAGTGAGAAAAATTATGTGAACATTGGAGGCAGTATAGCCCTAATCAAACAGGAAACCAAATGGTTCTTGGTGTTACTATGTACTTGGTAATTTTAGTACCAACAAAACATATAACGGATATTACACTAGAGTATTTCAATAATGCATAGAGAATTTTACTGAGACTCTACATGACTAGATTTCTATGTCATAGATGAGCACTAACTTTTAGACACTGAATACCAGAATTTAGTTGATAGCATCTTCCTAAAAGCCAGAAATTCTATAAAGCAAGTTCCCCTCCGATAAAAAGTATAGTATATAGAGGAAAAATAACTATCACATTACCATTCAACAAGAAGGATTCTCCATTTCTAATTTGGAATAAGCTAAGGAATGTGATAATCCGAGAAGAATATATACCTCAACATGTAAACGATCAACACAAGCAGAAGATATCCATCCACCAACTTTCAGGGCAGCTTCTTCTCCTTCAACAACCTGTTCCAACCATGCGAACGAAAAAAAAAATCTAAGCTCCAACAAAATCCATTAAAACATCCAAACTAAAAATTCAGGAAAAGAAATTTGCAATTGTATGAAAGGATATATTGCGTACAACGATCAGATCTTTGAGATTACTACTCTCGAGCAGATCCAAAACGTAAGATAACACTGGACGATTGGCTACGGGAAGCAGCGCCTTAGGGACTTCCTGAACAGCACAAAAACGAAATTAGCTAGTAGCTCAAAGTCACTGCGAAACACTGTTATTTTGAAGCGAGAGAAAGATAGATAGAGACCTTAGAGACTAAAGGCACAAGATTACTGGAGAATCCGCCGGCAAGAATTACGACCTGGAAATCCATTTTATTCAAATGACTTGACGGTAGAGACGAAGAAGCAGAGAAAGGTTTCGCGTTTTCTGGGGTTTTAATTTTGAGAACGGTGACGACTGACGACGATATCAAACCGGCTTGTTCGTTTAGAGTATTACTGAATTTTTAACTAAAAATAAAACATTACTAGCTGATAAAAAAACATTTGTAAGAGTTTTTTTTTTTGTCAAAGCATTGGTAAGAGATTAAAAATGGGAATTATTATTAAAATTCATAATATTTTTGTGAATCGACAATATCTAAATCCTTAACAATATTAGATGGGTAGAGTAAACAACAAATGTGTCACTAACATTTTTCATTTTTTTTTCAATATGAAAAAGTAATAAGAATGAGAGATGTTAAGCTTTTCATCATCCTGGCGCAATCATATTCATATTCAAAACAAAATTTCAAATATCTAACATTGAATAAACGTAATTTTAACTAATAGTTATAAATAATAAAGCAATAACTATTTTAAAAATCAATGTTTAAATAACAAATAATTTTGTCAAAATTTCGAAACTGACTAGAATTCAGGAACCAAGTTGTGATTAAGTGAATTATAATTTTTGGATTATATACTCTTTTTCTGCACATATGAATGTGATTTCATATTTGAGTAATGATTCATATCTTTTTATAGAAGAAACAGCTAAATATCTCTAATCAAAGTGTGATCAAGGAGTAAGCTTGTTTACAAGTTGGAGGAGATAAATGAAAAAAGACGAAATCACATAAAGAAAATGTGAGCAATCTCCTAGCTACACACTACTTTCTTATATATACTTAAGTGTCAGCTTCCTAACTTGTTTTCCCCTAATATCTAGCTTTCAGTCATGTCATCTAACCTGAAACCAAACCCCAAACTTGTTCACTCTTCATTAATGCTTTCTTCATCAGAATCTTCCTCATTAACATTACTAGCTTGTTGTTTATTGATCAGGATCTATTTTCATTGCGTTCATCCCCAACAATGGCCAGTCTGAGCTTCCTTCTAGCTGTCTTTCCAGCCATGTAGCAGAGTCTCCATTCTCATCTAATCCCACATTCAGATCAAAATCCCTTACTTTCGACTCTGAGTTAGTATGATTGTCGTTGAGTGATGCAACTTTCTTCCAAGATGTATTATCATGAGATAGACTCTCGTATACAGGTGATGTAACTTGGCTCCAGCTACCTTCAGGAGAAACATCTTCTATATCTTCTTCAAACTTCTGAGACTGTCCTCGGCCTCCGCGTGGCCTTCCTCTTCCACGGCCAGTATGGTTTATGACCTCAAGCTGTAACCAAGGAAAAAAAAAGGCTCAGAAGAATAAAGATTAAACCAAACACAGCTGTTCATTGGCAATACAAGTCTGCCAAGTTACCATTTGAATTGTCTTCATATCTTCTTCATTGCAATTACTTTCATTGATAAGTTTCCTGAAAAGCCCGATAAACATGATGTTAGATATGAAACCGATACCAAAGTTTGGTCACTTGCTTGTCAAGATAGAAAAGGAGAAGCTAAATAGTTTGATGTTGGGTCTAACCTTCTTTTGGTAACAGATCTGTCTTCACCTTCTGAGCCACCAAAATCAGGAACTTTTTTACCGACGATAAGTCTTAGAAAATTAAAGATATCAAACTTCTCCACACACTGCTTCCTGAAAAAACAAAGAATTAAAGCCTTAGAAGAAGCAAGAAGACAATTGGTTTATCATCTATTAGCAAAGCCAAAAACATATAAGGGTTCATACTTACAAATGAAACGAACTGACAGTTTTTGCACCTCGACTGAGAGTAACATCATATGTGTGATTACATAAGTCTTGTAGAAATAGCTCCAAAGCTTTAGCTGCAAGATTTACATTCAAACGAGAGCCATTGAAGAATATGTGACAGAAGAAGTATGAACAACGTTCGAGCAAGAGATTGTAAGAAAGATCAAAATGAAACATGACTTACAAACAAGAAGTGGAACCGCCATTGCTATTTTCCCAACTTCCTCATCAGTTTGCATAATCTTCTTAATCCTCGTCTGCAACAAAATCAAAGGTTCAATTACGTTTAGAAAAGATCCTGAGAAAAACCAAGGCGAGAACTTCTATAGACAAGAATCTACACTTCTTAACCTAAAGTCCTAAAGATTGGACTAAGAAAATAGCTCTTCAATCTCAAGCCACGTCTACATAGATTCAAAACCCTAAAGAAGACAAGAATCATGGAACGCTGAAAAACAAAATCATGTAATCACAACAAAGCGTGAACCCAAACTACACTCACAACTCATGTTTATCTCCATACGAACAGAGACAAAACAAAACTAAGTCTATCAAACAGTGAAAGTAAATTTTCCATTACCGCAGGAAAACGTGTTTGGAGCTTCTTCTTCATGTTTTCTTTTTTTGAGACAACAGAAGAAAACCAGTTTCCAAAGTCAGAGGAAAAAGGGGGAGAAGATAAACCCTAATTTAAAAAATTTGTCAACTTCCCGTTCTCTCTGGAGTCTATATATATATGAAGATAAAATCAAACTAACTAATTATTATATGTTGATTCCAACAAAGACAATAAGGAAAAATTAAATTCGTTTGGATCTTCTTTATTCCAGTTCAAAGATTGTCTCTGTTTTTGACCCGTCCTTGTCGGACCCAAATCAGCCGCCATAGACTTTCTTCCCAAATTCTGTTTTTTTCCTAATTTAATTATAGAAACGGAATTTTTTTTGTTGTTGTAAAAAACTGAAAACTAAAATAAAATTTTATTCAGTGACAAAAAAAAAATTTATTAACAAATAAAAGTGTAAAAATAAGATAGCCACACACATGTTAATCCTTGTGGCGAGCCAAGAGCCTAAGACACAAGTCTCTAGTAGAATCTTTTAAACTGGAGTGGCAAAAAATCCAGAAGACTGATCAGAGTGTCTGATCTCAGACATCATAGACCAAGATTAAATAAACATAAACATAGAGATGTCTGTGTCTCTAAGTAACACTTGTCTTCGATCATCCATGGCTTTGGTTCCACCAAAACCACGAATTCTCAATGGAATTCATCATATTCCATCATCCCGTTTTGTTTTCAAATCAAACTCATTCTTCAGAACTCAAACCTCAAGATTCTTCAAGTGTGTGCCTCTGAGACTGTCTGATGAACGCAGAGAAACACAAGTAACAACAGAAGAAGTTGAAGAAAAAGAGGTTGTTGCATTTGAGAGGCTCTTCTCTAACCTCAATAGATCAACATTGAAGCGAGAATCCGGTACGCAGTCGAATCTTTTTTTTCCATTCAGGGGCTAAAAACTCTCAAATTCAGATGTTTAGGCTAAGTTTAGGAATTTTCAGGAAGGTTGTCCAGTGCAATATTCTTGGTTGCTGGAACTACCGTAAGTCTTCAGCTTCTTCTTGTAACGGTGCAAGGAATCTACTTGGTTTCAGCTAATCTCTATTCTTTTTATTAGGTAGGTGCAGGAATACTTGCGATTCCAGCCGTGACACAAGAATCAGGTTTTCTGGCCTCTGCAGTCGCCCGCATTCTCTGTTGGGCTTTCATGGTGATGATGGGTTTCTCTTCTTACCTCTGTTTATGTTTCTTGCTAGTCATGGGCTATTTGTCCTCAGAAACATATGTTGGCTTCAGGTTGTGACAGGTTTGTTGGTTGCTGAAGTGAATGTCAACACTATGAGTGAACTTGGCTCTGGAGGCGTATCTCTTGTATATCCCCTCAAACCAATGCTTCCAATAACAGGAAACTTGGCTAAGTGATGCTTTAAAAACTCAGCTTTGACTTGATATTTGGACAGGTCTCAATGGCGCAGAGAACTCTTGGGTCTGTTGGAGTCCAAGTTGTTTCGTAATCATCCTCTCATTCTCATTTGGAAACTTTCTTTCCTTAGTTTCCCTCACTGTTTCTTTCATTTACACCTGAAACACGTCTTTCTGTTATGCAGTTGGTCCTACATTTTAATACATTACACCCTTCTTGTGGCCTACATTGCTCGGTCTTCAGGAATCCTTACAAACTTCCTAAGCATTCCAATGTACGAAACCGCCATTGATCCTGCCATTGATCCTTATACCAACAGTTTTGATTGTTATGCAGTTATACTTATTTACTAGAATGTTCTGTAGATGGGAGAGCGCAACTCTGTTCTCACTGGTGGTAGGAGACCTTTGCTTCTTTGGAAGGTTAGCTTATTAGTTTAAACCAATCAGTGATTCCACACGCAACAGTCTAAACCCAAAGAGAAACACTATAGTGGTATACCCCAGAAGTTGATCATAAGTTTAGCCATGTGGTTGCAGCCAGCGAGTAATTGGTACAGCCAATGGATTTCTGGTGTTTGGAGTTATTGCATCATTTGCAGCACTCGTGGTAAAGATTTTTCGTCAAAGACTTTTTTATGAATCAATGAAAGGCTACACCAAACCAAAGATAACCATTTTGTTAGGCAGTTGCGAGTGGAGACTTGCACTGGGAAGCTCTTCTCAAGGCTAACTTTGAAGCCGTTCCCATGAGTATACCCATTATTGCCCTGTCATTTGTTTATCAGGTAGTCAATCAGTCAAGCTTGTGATTCAACCTTAGATTCTTGACTCTAAAATGAACAAAGTTTCTCAATTGATTGCTTTTTCTTACAGAATGTGGTACCGGTTCTCTGCACAGATCTTGAAGGAGATCTACCGAAAGTAAGGTGACATCACATACCCTGCAATGAATTGGTGATGCTGAATCTCACTCAATCTGTCTATATTAACTTAGCATTCCAAATATTTCATTCTTTAGAACCGCAATTGTGCTTGGCACAGCCATACCACTTGGCTTGTTTCTTGTGTGGAACGCTGTCATTCTTGGATCTTTGCCTGATACCGGTGTGAATGGTGATCCTCTGCAGCAATTGAGATCAAGCAGTGTAACTGTTGGTGTAAGTTTAGTTGTTATTACTTATCTAATAACCTCTCTCACCAATCAACTTCACATCAGTATTGCTTTGATCACACAGCCTTTTGTGGAAACATTCTCTCTTCTTGCAATCGCAACATCTTATATTGGATTTGTCCTAGGCCTCCGTGATTTCTTATCTGACTGTGCGTAGTCAAATAAAAAAACTTTTATGTTTTGCTTCAAAACTTACAGTCATGGAGACATAACTGTATAATGTTTGCTTTCATGGAAATTATCAAGTACTGAAGCTCCCGAATGATCAGAACAAGCCTCTTGTTTACTCACTTACACTCATTCCACCACTTGTACTGCCCCTACTGGACCCAGAGATTTTCTTCAAAGCCTTAGATTTTGCCGGGACATATGGAGGTACAAGTCTCTTCTTGAGCCCTTAGATTTTGCCGGGACATATGGAGGTACAAGTCTCTTCTTGAGCCACCTGAATCAACAAGTAGACACATTTAAAAGTTAGAAACATAAGTTTGGTTTCTCTTTTGCAGTTCTGGTATTGTTCGGAATCCTCCCAGCGGCTATGTCTTGGTCAGATAGGTACTCCATCTCGTCAACGATAACAACAAGCCTGCCACGACTTGTTCCTGGAGGAAAACTCACACTCTCTTGTAATGGGAGCCGAAGGATACGTGATTCTTTCTGAAATAATAGAGAATTTTTCAACGTATCTCTAAGTGTTTCTGGACATTAATGCAATAAAGGGCCTGTTCTTTTTAAGATCGCCAGCAATCAAAAAAATTAAGGTAATTACAAATCTAATTAAGTGATAAAATACAAAGCTGTCGCCGTAAAAGTAAAGGTGATGCCGTAAAAGTGATCGCTGCGTCCGTTACAAGTTGTCGCTGAATTTTTGAGCGACGGTGACAACTCCTATATAAATAGTCGCAGCGACACAACGTTTCTTTTTCATTATTTATTTTGTTTTGTTAGTGTGTAAATTTAGGTAGCTGAGAATAGACGCAGCGATCAACAAAAGAACACGGCCAAAATGACAAGGATTTGATAGATTAAATTATTGTAACATAAAAGATGTCTTGCAAGAAGAAAAGAACAATAAAAACCAAAAACAAAACTCGTAAATCAAATATCTTTTGGAGGATAGAGGTCTAAAGTCTCTAAATCTTGTTGAAGGCAGTAATGTCAACACTCTGGATGTACTCGTTCCTAGGCTCAGTGGTGAGGAAGTCTTCAATGATGTCGTCCGGGGACACAAGGTCATCAACAATTGTGAGCATAATGGTGAGTTTCTTGATTCCGTAACCCACAGCTACGAGTTTTGCTGCAATAGTTTTCCAGAAGTAAAAGAGTCAAATAGAAAATCACATACAAAAAGTTCAAAGCTTACGCTTTTGTTCTTTGCATGTATAAGCAGATAGAAATTATTGACGTACAAGCTCCCCAGAAAAGACCGGGCATCTCAACACTGCGAACACACTCCTCTAGTTTCTTCATGTCGGTCTCATCATCCCATGGCTTAACATCCATGAGCACAGAGGATTTTCCACCTACCAAAAAGTTTGATGAATTTCATAAGAATAAGAATAAGAACTCAAGTTCAAAATAGATGCTGTTACACATTGACAATCTTGCTCCCAATAACACCATAAGAAAAGCTTATATATCATCTACAGAAGAATACTATGATCAATACTTATACAGTCCTACAACAAATAGAGAGGCTTACTCTCTTTAGGCTTCTTGGTCTCCTTCTTAGAAGCCTCCCTCTCCTCTGCAGCTTTCTTCTCCTCCTCGGTCTCGTCACCAAAGAGATCCATGTCATCATCATCGTCATCAGCTGCTGGTGGTGCCTATCGACAATTCACGGAAAATACCTCATGAATACAAAATCAAACATTCCAAACCAAACTCCTACAACTTCCTATATGAACACAGCTCATGGATCCCTAATACAAAGATTAGATGTATCACCTTAAAAAAGCATAGTTCAGTAATCAGTACTATAATGATTACCCTCTTTTAAGGTATATGATTATATTTTGGAGAAATTTCTCGAATTGGACAGACATATAAGATTCTATAACAAAGAATCAAGCTTTAAAGCAAAGAGAGTTACCTCAGCCTGGGCAGCTGGAGCAGCAGAGCCACTGAAACTCACTCCGACGGCGTTTCCTGGGAAACTGCAGCAAATTGAAACTCATCATTAATTAAGAACATTGATTGATATGTATACATCCAAATCTGAATCGACTAGTCCAAGTTTCTAGAAAGTACGAACCTTTTAGCAAGCTGGGAAGCCACGCACTCGTACCACTTGCTAGCATTGGGGAAGGCATCGCTGGGTTTCACTGGAACGGCGGCGTAAACCTTAACATCATCCACAGAAAATTGATCCCTATGAAACCAAACTCTCTTATACGTCAGAAGTGGAAAATAGACACAATTAAAGGATGCGATCGTGTAGCATAAAAAAAGGAAAGTGGTCAAAACGTACCCCGAGATGTAGGTTTTTCCGGCGAGGTGCTCCTCTACGGCTTTAACACCCTCCTCTGTGTGTAGATCTGTAAAGGTAACCGCCATTATTGCGCTTTAGAGTGTTTGGGAAGGAGCAAGATCGGAGAGTGAAAGACAGAAAGAGAGAGAGGAAGCGCGATCACACAAGTCGCTTTAAAAACCTAAAGAGTTAGAGATAGCCCGAGTCTCTGAGAAACCCTAAACCCGATCCAATTAACTGTTACGGGCTAAGTAATTCTATTTGGGTTTCTTAATGGGCCGATTCAGATAGAATTGATTTTAACTTGTTTAGGCTCATTAGTTAAAGATGGCCCAGGCGTAATATTCATCCGACCATCATCCAAAATCACTATCGTTGGCTTTTTTTTAAAGAATTTTGTAATGTGTACATAACCTCTGAAACAGATTAATGTTATAGAGATATTAAACTCGTGGAACATTTTTATATCATGTGAAATATATAGATGTTTCTGGTGGGATTAGCACAATAATTTTGTTGCTTAAGAGAGGGTAAAAGGTTACAAAGTAGGTTTGGAGTTCTCTTAATGCACTAAAGTGATGTAAAGTTTGCCTGAGATATAGAAAATCCCATTTCTTAATCAAACTCAAACTCTCGTTATAGACGGGAATTCTAGGGCGAGTTTTTCTGTAAAGTCCAGATCGACACATGGCCGTGAGCTTCTCTGTAATGCTCGCCAGATTGAGGCCGAGGTGGACTTGTTGATAGTTTACTAATAGGTCAAAAGAATGGGTGTGAGGTCCACTTCCTTCAGTATATTTGAATAATATGAAACATATTCCAGTGCTATGTATATACGTAAAGCATTTGTGAATTTGTTTTGAAACCTAACTTTACATAATAAAATTATAAAACTAATAATTTTAAATATATAAAAATACTGTAAAATTTTGGATTATTGGATTTGATACGTAGAAGAATCTCGTTGATTAATAACTTTTGAAATCAAACTTTATATAATAGGATTACTAACTTTATAAACCAAATTTTATATAATATGATTATTAAAGAAAAGTGAGATATAGACATATATACGTCTGAAAAGAGGCTTTAGTAATAGATCACATAATTTTATAAATATTAGTTGGTATCCAAATTGGTATTTTTCCTCTTAAGCTTTACCACTCATCTCGATGACCTTTAAATCGAATCACTTGTAATTTAGCTCGAAATAATCAACTTATAAAACTAATTGTTTCCATATTAGTATAATACTATTTGCATCACAGCTCATTTTTTTTGTCCTTGAGGCTTATTATATTCCAAGAAAATAAAAATTAATTATTTTTATTTTATGAAAAGTCACGAAGATTAGATCTTGAATAATATAATTTGATTAGTTTTTGATGATAATTAACTATTTATAAATACCTAGATGAACACGTTATTAAAAGCATGGTAAGGAAGCAGTTTAGTTTAGTTTAGTTTACAATCATACAAATAAAAATAGAACCAATGTGTTGACTTGGATGTTTCATCGAAATACCAATTTGGTTGTTATCAATGAAAAGGAGTAAACAGCAAGGACGTCAAATAAACTACAGTTACTGCTTTAGGCACAAACACCACTAACTGAACTGAATTTATTCACATATTCTTCCTGTCGCCTTTCTCTTTTTCTTTTCAACTCTTAATCTTATTACTAAATTATTTTCTTCTTGTTTTAATGATAAAACGATAAGTATGATTTTTAATCTTACATGAAAGTTTTGAGCCCATTCCTAGTCATTAATCTAAAATGAATGAAAAGTGAGTCCTCACTAGTCATGGCAAATTGTAATTAGCTACCGGCATATTCGAATTAATCAATAATGGAGTACCGGTTCAAAAGAATAGAACAGCTCAAGATCCATAAAACAGTAGTTTTTACAGTTTGGTAGCGAATAATCTACAAAAGATAGCTATATTGGTAGACAAGAATATCAACTTTAAAATTCAGCCAGCGAGACTTCTAAATCTCGCAAAATCTTCAATGTAAAGTCTGAATGTTGGTTACCCCTCTAGATTTGCCACTATTTTTAACATTTCTTAATAATATGATGCTAAACATGCATGTACACCTCCAACATAGCTAAAGAAGATTGATTCGTTATCACCCAGAAAACTACCATAAATTTAGGATGGAAGGATGAGTAGTTTTGGATCCATGAATCTAAACTATCTAAAACTATTTTTAGTGAATATGTATCTAAAAGTTGCATGGTGATTTGATATATCATCAGTAAGAAATTCTATTTTGATAAAACTCAGTAACCAATTCTTGAACGATCTATTTATTTATTTTGTATCAAAAAATTTCATGTATTGTAGTCTTCATAATGAACCTACATTCTTTATTCGTTACCAACCAATCTGTTTGGCTTCTTCCTCTCGTGTCCATGTTCTTACGTAGAGCACATCATTATATAATTGAGGTTTATCTGTTATGTTCTTATCGCTAGATTTGTTCATATATAGAGATAGCTAAACAACTACTTATGGAAAATCAATTACAAAATACACCGCCCGATTCGCGAGGCATAAGAAAAATATGTCAATATATTTGTATTAAAAAGCTTTTTACGTTATCTCTTGTCATAGAAAGCGTTCCTTTCTAAAATTTATGGGAATCCTGTCTGAAGATCCACGTGATTGATTTCTTTTTTCTTATAAAATTAAATTTTGATTTGTTGTTTGTCAGTATTACTCTGGAATTCGTTTAGTTTCTAAGAAAATGCACTTATAAAACTCGAGATTCTCACTTTGCAAACACAAGACTCAAGTTCCAATATCACTTCTTCCTTTGGCTCAGTCTCCTTTGTACGACTCTTCTGCTCTTTCTTTGTTTTTGTGTCCAGCAAAGGATACAGAGTTCCATAGCTGTTCTCTTTTGTCACTGTAACTTGTCTGTAGCTCAGATTTGTAAGCTCATATCTAACTCTGCATTTGTTGTTTGTTGGCTTTCGTTTTTCATGAAACTCTGCTTGTGTTGGGAACTTTTGATCTCACAACTTTTCCACAGTTTAAATGTTCATTTTACTGAATAGTCTTTCTTGCAGATCTCTTTTCTAGCCTTTGGTAGGGTTTAGTTTTGGGTTTTTTAAGTTTAGCTTTTAGATAGCTAGAGGCCCTCTTAACTTAAAAAAAAGTTCATACCTTGTCCAAAGTCAGAGTCAAGTATCTGTTAAATCTTAATATAAATTATATCTTTTAGTGTAAGACCTTGTGATTGTGATTGTGATAATCATTGTTACATTTCTACTTTTATGTTCATAGGATTTGGTCCAGCTTCTTGGCTCTTTTGAGAGCCATTAGGATATATTGCATCTCTCGGTGACTTAAAGATGGCAGAGAAGGGAACCAGCAACAGAGAAGAAATTGTTATCAATGTCAGCGATAAAGAAAGTCCAAAAGTTTCAGCATCTTCTCCTTCTTTGAATCCAGAGCCGTCACCAGAGTCAAATGCGAAGCCTCCAAAACCAGTGCCAAAAGTTGCAACATCTTCTCCTTCTTTCAATCCAGAGCCGTCACCAGAGTCAGAGTCGAGGATTCCTAAACCAATGCCAATTAGTATTCCTCCTCCTGAAATATATAAGTTCTCTGGTAGTGTTCATAAGCCGCCTAAGGTTCCTCCAAGTCCTAGCAGTGAAGGTCTTGTTCGGAGGAAATCTCTTTCAAGGTCAACTTACTCTAAGCCCAAGTCAAGGTTTGGGGAACAACAGTCTTTTCGATGTAATAGCACAAGGGCAGAGGAAAATGGTGGAACCCTATTTGGTGCTGCTTCACCTGCAAGATGTTCTTTTGACAGGGCTTCTTCTAATAACAAGTCCAATAGGAGCATTGCGTCAGCAGCTCTGAGTAGAGTTGCTGAGGAGGAAACAGATGAAAATGAAGAGATCTACCAAAAAGTTAAGTTACACAGAGTGAAGCGTAGTGGAATGAAGTTTATGGCTCTGCTTGAACTGGCAGTGTTTTTGGCCATTGTATGCACTTTGGTTGTGAGTTTAACCATTGATACGGTAAAAGACCATCGTATATGGGGTTTGGAAGTGTGGAAATGGTGTGTGCTTGTGATGGTGACACTCAGCGGCATGTTCGTGACGAGATGGTTCATGCATTTAGCTGTTTTCATGATAGAACGGAACTATCTCCTAAGGAAAAAAGTGTTGTACTTTGTGCACGGTTTGAAGAAGAATGTTCAAGTCTTCATTTGGTTCAGCTTGATTCTTCTTGCTTGGGTATTTCTGTTCGATGATGACTACAATCACTCTCGTAAGACCAGGAAATTTCTCGACTTCATAACTTGGACTATTGTCTCTCTTCTCGTCGGATCAATCATTTTCTTGGTGAAGACGTTTGCTTTGAAAGTCCTTGCTTCAAAGTTCAATGTCAGAAACTTCTTTGAGAGAATTCAAGAGTCGGTCTTCCACCAATACGTTCTGCAGACGCTCTCGGGACCTGCACTTATAGAAGAGGCAGAGAATGTTGGCCGAGAGCCAAGCACGGGCCACCTTAGTTTCACGAGTACTAAGGATGGAAAGATGAAAGATAAGAAAGTGCTTGATATGGGAAAGGTTCACAAGATGAAGCAAGAAAAGGTGTCTGCTTGGACAATGCGAGTTTTGATTGAAGCTGTAGGAGCTTCAGGTATCTCAACCATATCTAACACTTTAGATGAATGCAGCCATGGTAAAGCCAATGCTGATAAAGAGATAACTAGTGAGATGGAAGCTGTTGCTGCTGCTTATGAAATTTTCAACAATGTTGCTCAGCCAAACCACAAGTGAGTCAACGCGCAAACTCTTTCTTTTTATATCTCAGGTATTCCAACCAGATAGTTCCGGGAGACAACCAATTAGAGAGACTTGGGTCCCCAGTCCTTATGCCACTAGACCACCCAGTCTTAGATCTTAGTCATACAAACTAAACTTAGTTTGCTTCTTAATTTTCAGTTACATTGAGGAAGATGATCTGCGGAGATTCATGATTAAGGAAGAGGTAGACCTTGTACTCCCATTAATAGATGGTGGCGACACAGGAAAAATCACACGTCAAGCTTTCACAGAATGGGTGGTAATACTTTTAACCACTGTTTTTTTTGTATCTATGCCTGTTTAGGGAAGTCTGTGTGTGTCACTGTGTGTAAGCTTGTTTTGTTGCTATGTTTTGACAGATTAAAGTTTACACAAGCCGGAAAGCTTTAGGACATTCACTGAACGATACAAAAACAGCGGTGAAGCAAGTGGACAAACTTTTAACTGGAGTCTTGACCATTGTCACTTTCATCATCTGGCTGGTACTTCTAAATATAGCAACGACCAAGTTTTTGCTAGTCTTCTCATCACAATTCGTGGGTCTAGCTTTCATGATCGGAAGTACTTGCAAAAACATCTTCGAATCCTTTGTGTTCGTCTTCGTGATGCATCCTTATGACGTAGGTGATCGTTGCGTTATCGACGGTGTGATGGTAAGTAACTTCGAACTCTGTTTTGCTCTCACTATAAAAACTTCAAACATCTAACTTTTTCCGTCTTTGGCTTTGAAGTTGCTGGTTGAAGAAATACATCTCTTAACAACAGTGTTCCTCAAGATTGACAACGAGAAAGTGTTCTATCCAAATTCTGTATTGATATCAAAACCAATAAGCAACTACTACAGAAGTCCAAACATGGGAGACTTCATCCTCTTTGCCATTGCATTCTCAACACCTGCAGAGAAGATCACCAATTTCAAAGAAAAAGTCACAGAGTAAGTATAAGGATAAAGTAACAAAACACATTCTCATTGACTAGCTAAGTATTAACGAGATATTGGTTGTATCTTTTGAACAGATACTTGGTAGATAATCCACAACATTGGTTTCCAGAACCAATGGTAATGGTGAGGGGGATTGAGGATATGAACAAACTGATATTGAATGTGCTCGTCCTACACACCATTAACTTCCAAGATTTCGGAGAGAAGAATATGAGAAGAACCAGGTTGATCATCGCTATCAAAGGGATACTTGAGGACCTTGAGATCGAGTACACACTCCTTCCTCAAGAAGTTCATCTCACTGGTCAAAAATGATCATTTCCTTTTCTCTACTAGTACTTCATTTGCTTCTTCAATTTAATTCAAACTTACTAAACTCGGTTTACTTGAATTGCTTCATTTTAGTTTAACCATAATTGGCCTAAATTCAATTTGATAAAAGCATCTGAATTGACAATATCTTGGTACTCACTAGTTCCTATATGGAGAACACTATCGAGGCAACAAAAAAAATGATAACAAATACGAGAAAAAATCTAACTTAAGGGAAAAAGAAGTTGAGAGAGAAGAAAGAAGAAAACCTGTTGAGAGCAAAAGACCACTCGAGAGTCGACATCATCATCGATGGTTTCTTCGTGCCAAAGGCAGTCCTGCTGGTTGGAGTGGAGGGTTTGGTTGGGTGATGTGTCTTTGTAAATCTCCGGGAACTTAGTTCTGAACATGATCTCTACAAGCTTTACAGAGAACATGAACTTAGGGGATTTGACAGAACGATAAGATTCTTAACCAAAGAGAGTTACTTGGACAGCTTGTGGGGAGAAGCAGAGCCATCGAAACTCACTCCGACGGTGTTTCCAGGGAAACTGCAAAAAAAATCGAAACTTGTCATCAGTTAGAACATTGATTGATATTGATACATCCAAATCTGAATGGATTATTTCAAAAGGACGAACCTTTTAGCAAGGTGGAAAGCCACACAAGCTTACCACTTGCTAGCATTGAAGAAGGCATCGCTGGGTTTCACCGGAACAGTAACGTAAACCTTAACATCATCCACAGAAAGTTGATCCCAACGAAACCAAACTCTCTTATACGTCAAAGAGGGCAATAGCAACAATTAAAGGATACGATCGTATAGCAAAAAAGTGGAAAGTGACAAAACTTACCCAGAGATGTAGGTTTTACGGCGAGGTGCTTCTTCACAGCCATAAGACCCTCTTCTGTGTAGATCTTAGAAAAGTAACCGCCATTGTTTCCGCTTTAAGGTGTTGGCCTGTTGGGGAAGCAGAAAAATCACAGAGAGAAATCACAGAACCCACAACATTGGTAACCAGAACCAATGGTGTTGGTGAAGGGAATTGAGAATATGAACAAACTGCACTTAAATGTGGTGGTCAACCACACCATGAACTTCCAAGATTTTGGAGAGAAGAATATGAGAAGAACCACGCTTATCATCGCCCTCAAACGAATGCTCAAGGAGCTTGAAGTCGATTACACACTAATTTCTCAAGATGTTAACCTCACCGGTCATAAATGATCGTTTTCTTCTCTCAATTAGTAGCTTCATTTACTTATTCGGTTTAATTTAACCAGTCAGTTTACTTGATTTGATTCGGTTTAGTTTAACCACAGTCGGTCTAATTTGATTTCGTAAAAGTATTTGAATTAAAGAGATTGTCATTAGTCAAATGGTTAAATCTTCAAGTGCCTTCTCTACCATAGTTCGAATGAGTTTGGCTATGATATTCTTCGCTTTAATTCTCGGTTTACTTGATTTTTTTGGTTTAGTTTAACCATAACTGGTCTAATTTGATTTGGTATAAGTATTTGAATTGAAGATAGTGATGGAGCCCTTTTATAATAAGTAATATATATAAACTATATAGTTTTGTTAACCAAACTAAACCGGAACAACTTGAGGCAACAAGACAAAGAAAACCCAAGCAATGTAAAAAAGAGAAAAAAAACCGAACCAAAGTGATTAAGACGACGCCCGGTTATGTGCGGAGGAAAAGAAACCGGTTTATGAGTACATGATTTTGATCTGAAATTGAACCGGTTCTTCTTCAAATATGCCGGTACGCTAAACCATGACCATGAATGAATCTTGCATTCTCTTCACTATAAACTTCAGTCTCATTCTCCAAAGCAAGAGAGATGGTTTTGTTGAGAGTAGCAGCAGAAATGAAAGAAGGAGCATTTAAATACATCAATTCTCCTTTAACTCTCTCCTCGATTCTTCGATCCATTTCATTCACTTCAACTTCAAACTCTTGGTCTGAAGCCATAACCCATCCCCATGTGTCCGCAAATGATGGCACATGTGCTGTGTAAGCCTTTACATCTGTTTTCATTATTACAAAACAAAACAATCTATCATCAAATCTTGTTGGAGATCACAATATGTCTTTACAAGAAAATACAAAATTCTTACATTTGAACACTTGCTTCAATGTGTTGTAGATTGATGTGAAAACCTCTTTGTGGGTAAATATTCCTGCTGGTCCAGCCTATAATTAAAGTCAATAAAAATAGAGCTTTAATTATATTTCTGTAAATTTATAAAAATATTACACTAGAACATATATAAATTAGTAATATTGAAACTATTTTTTCTAGATATATTAATTTAACCAAAATGTATTAATTTATGGTATATATTAAAAATGTTATACTATAACGTATATTGTATAAATTAACAATATTGAAACTATTAACAGAAGAACATATACATATATATATATATATATATATATTATAAATAAACAATATTGATTTTTTTAAAAATTATAATTTACAGATATATTAATTTGACTGAAATTTTTTAATTTATTTCCAAAAAGTGTATTAATTTATGGTATAGTAAATTATCATATAATAATTTGTAGAGGTTATATTATAAATATAAAATAATGAAAATATGACAGACCTGTGTGACAAAAATGCCATTGGGCCTAAGCTTGGGTTTAAGGATGTTTTGGTAGAAAGTTTGAGTGTAGAGTTGATAACAAGGTCCACCTTCAACTGGGTCCGCTAAATCTCCAACTATTATATCAAACTTCTCTTCTCTGTTCTCCAATTCAGCCCTTTTTACACATTCACAATTATATATTTATTTTAGACAACTTTTAAACTCATCATAACTCTGTTTCTTTTTTTTTTGTCGTTTTGTTTAAGTTTACTTACTTTGCATCTTTGATAACAAGTTCAAGCTTCTTGTTACAAAAAGCTTCACTGTTAACAGTCAGAAATCTCCTGCAAAATTCAACAACTTCCTGCAAAGATAAAACATTTCTTTGTTAAGTATTAAGATTAATTTGTATAAGTTAACATATAGTGATTAATTAGAAGTTAACCTCATCAATATCACACATGACCACTTTCTCAATGGTCTTATGTTTTAGTATTTCTCTTGCAGCAGAACCTTCACCTCCTCCCATAATAAACACCGTCTTTGGGCTATTCAGAGACCAATAAAATCATTAAGTAAATAACACGATAATTCTTTAACACTACGAGCCAAAAATATAATTCGATTCGATATATATACGAACGTGCATAGGCTATTATTTAAGGTGCATTGTACAATATATATACACATACTTGGGATGGAAGAGGAGGGCAGGGTGGATCAAACATTCATGGTAGATAAACTCATCTCTCTCTGCACTTTGCATTTTCCCATCGATCACAAGCACCTGTTTTATATGTAACTTCATATTAATTACTCTAATAAATTCATAATAGAACGTAAGAATATATTTATTGTTTCAAAAAATGTACCTTTCCAAAGCGTTTGGTGTCCAAAAGAGCAATATCTTGGTACTCACTAGTTCCTTTATGAAGAACACTATCAATAAAAATTCAAAAGAAAGAAATTAATGATAATATAACTTTTAAGGGAAAGAGAAGTTTGACTCCAGAGAGTCGTATCTGCTCCACATAATATATACTAGAGGTTTGGAGAGTTTGTTATACATCGAGTCTTGTCGAAATTTGAGAGAAAGAAAGAAGAAAACCTGTTGAGGGCAAAAGACCATTTGAGATCATCATCAATGGTTTCTTCATACCAATGGCAATCCTGCTGGCTAGAGAGGGTTTGATTAGGTGAAGTATCTTTATGAATCTCAGGGAAACCAGTTCCGAACATGATCTCTACGGCTTCTCCCATATTCAAGTTAAGAAACTGAGCCAAGAGAGATGGAGTTAGAGAGAGATTGAGACAGAGAGAGAGAGTTAATGGTTATTGATGGGATACTTCAAAGAGACAACCTTTGTGGTTTTATAGAATGTTGTTGGCTTGTGAAGAATGCAATATCATGCGTTATCCACAAATAGGGGAGAGATGAATCAAAAAGTGTTGTTAGCATGAGTAATTATTGCGACAGATAAAAACTCATAAATCTTCTGTCATAATTCCGTCGCATGCTTTTTTTTTTTGCATTTTCAACACTTCTCCTTAAGTGACATCGTAATATCTTTAATGACATCATCACTATATATTTTTACTCTTAAGTCTAACTCAATACTATTACTTTAAAGTTCAATCATGTTTTAAAAGTTATAGCTTTCTGTATTTGTTTACTAACAATGTAAACCACTATCTACAAATTGATAAGCAAAGAATATGTGAATAAGGAGGTTCTATACGTTTCGGTTTCGGTTTCAGTTAGCTAGGTATTATAGGATTAATGCTTGTATTTAGTGGTTAAATATCCAATTTTTGAAGTTTTTCCATTTGAATTCGACTTTACAAAATTGGGTAGTTTTGCGTAATAAAATTTAGTGTCTGGAAGAATTTGAGTTATAAATTAAGTTTTATCGATCTAATTATTAATTAAAAAAACCAATAGTTGGTTTTCTAGGCAAAAATACATGAGTTGAAGAGCTTTATCAAACATTTTCTTTTATGTATTTAACATTTCCGACTTCATATCCAAAATTTTGGTGAAAGATAAAGAGAATCAAATCTTAAAAGATGCAAGGCACGCTACATTACAAAACATAACATGATGATTGGCCTTGACAAAAAAAATCATTGATGCACATTGTACTTAGTTACTATTAAACAATGAAGAATCACATAAATAACCAAAAGAAAAAAACATTTTTAAAAAATTAAAAAACAATGTACTAAAACTCTTTTTATATGGAAAAATGTTTTTAATCAAATAGTTGAATTTACTTCTACTGTTTTTTTCAGAGAGTTTGACTTCATAAAATTTTCCATGAGTTTGATGATTCCATAAAGTTTCTCACCAAATTCGAGTGTCGTTTTGTGTATAAGTGTTTGGAAATTTAAGGAAGAAAATTTGGATTATAAATCAGATTTTGTCAATTATGTGAGAAAAAGAATTTTTTTTATATATTTGGTTAGGAATAAACCATAATGTTAAATAATATGGTTAGAAGGAAGAGAATAGTGAGGGAGTGCAACAAAACACGATACCAAGTGGACACAATACTAAGTGCAAATATGAAATACACATCATGAATCAACACGCGCAGTCTCTTTTATTACCATTATGCCATTGCCGATATGATGGTGGGATCCAAAGTTAGATACATGTGGACACTTGTCTCTTCCCCTCGACACGTTATATATCTTATTTGACATTACAAAAGAATTGAGTTTCTTATTCTATATATGTATTTAAAAAAAAAAATTCCCAACATATATATTACTTTAATTTATCAATCTAAGAAAAGAATATACATATATATATTATTTTAATTTATACAATTTCTAGATAAATTTCAAGCACTTCTACTTAATTAATCTGTTTGACTGTTGAGATTTCGCGGAATCTGATGAAAAAAAAATTGTAGAAGTATTTTTGGAGTTTGTCAAAATCGTCCAAATATTGAGAGAATGCATGCCACTCGTCTGGATTCATGGATTCACCATCTTCAAAATCTCTTCACAATCTGTGGCACAATGAACTTCAGTAATGTCTAGCTCCAAAAAAGATTCTATACCCCAAAGAACTGCTTCAAATTTGGTATGAAGAGGGGACAGACAACGAAATACTCCTTTGGCATCTATGCTGACTCCTCCTGGTGAATTTGTAAAACAATACCAACCCAACCCAGAAAAAAATTCAGAATCCTTCCACGAACCATCAATAAAACAACGATATTATGAGAAACTTGGATGCCTATCATAGGCTTGGAAACAATCTTCCAATTTAAATTTGGTTGAACTGGGAAATTCTTGCTTAAAGCCTCTTTCTTTTTCTTCTTGAACTATAAACCACTCATTTGCCTCTGACTCGACAATTTGTAGAATAGCACAGAAATCTTTGTCTAAGTTACCATAAACTTTATCATTTCTTGATTTCCAAATATTCCAAAGAATCCACAAATAACTTATAAATTCCTCCAAATATGGCAATCTCCAGTAAAGATAATCCAAATTTATAAAAATAGCTTCCGTCGGAAAAACTCATATTCCTGAAAGAATATTAGATAATGCCCAAATTTGTAAAGCTAGGGACCCTCAAATAGTGTATGGTTAATAGTTTTTTTTCCTACTCTACACCTTACATCTCAAATATCTTGTATCACATCTAATACCTCTATTTTAAAATCATTTATTAAAACTCAAACTAATTTCTGTTAAAGAACTAAATAATCTATGCAGTTTATAGAAGAATTGAACAGTGCCGGCTTAAATTAATTTTGGACCCTCAGGCAAAAATAAATATATTTCTTATTATAATACCTAAAGACTTTACACCCTCAAAAATAAAAATCTGTGGACTCATTATTCTTATAACAGAAAAATTACTTTAATATTTATAAACTATAAAAAAATTTACTTTTTATTGGTCCCCTAAAATACTCTAACTCTTCGATAAAAAGAAATTTCGTGGGCCCTTTTACTCTCTTTTTTTTTTGGTCTCAGGGCCTTTTTACTCTTATAATCAAAATAATTTACTTTAATGCAAATAAAATACAAAAACAAAATTAATAAATTTTAACTGCCAAGAAACAGGTGGCTCATTTGGCTTGCTCATGATCTAGTTAGGCACCAGGTGTAGAGTTTGAATCCCACCAGCTCTAATTTGAGAATTTACACTATGGATCATGTCTTGTTGATCCAAATCCAATGAGTAAGGTTGACAAAAAAAAATTTAACTAAAAAATCATTTATAGGGCCCGGGCCCTGGGCGAGTGCACTGACTGTCCAGACCTATGAGCCGGTACTGGAATTGAACATATCTAACTTTTAGAATATAATAAACCAAACATTTGATATAGTTTAACGAACCGGAACCGACTCAAAATAGCTGGTTAAGATCAAGTTCGATCATAACTATTTATCTTATTAAATCTTTATAAATATACATATTTACAAGTATATATCATTTCGATTCTAATTTTTATCAGAAAACCAATCTGGTATTCAAGAAAATCAACCAAACAGATCAATACATCTAGAATCTAGAATCTTTCCCTTTAGTATTAGGTTACTCGAGACAAAATCAAACCCGAATAAACACTACAAGAAATATGGTCATTGTTAGCTCAGGATAAACGTTATTATACGTACTCCATAGCGCATTCGTAAATACTATTACTGTCGGTGCTATCATAGGGTTCGTATATATTATAGTGTTTTTTCTTGTTGCTATTATATCATACTCTATGATAGCATCATATATTCGTTATTACATAATATTTTATAACACTCATTACACGCTACTATATATATTACTGTAGCATTATTTCATTGTTGTAAAATATGTTTTTGTAACATTACTACGCTACTATATATATTACTGTAGCATTATTTCATTGTTGTGAAATATGTTTTTGTAACATTACTTTTACACTTTAATTCTTCAAACAATGACAATATTTATGATCTATAAGGTATTAGTTACGCTAAAATATTTGGTATGCTATTTACGATTCTCGATGTTGTTTGTTACTTTGTTAGCTCATAATGACTGAAATACATTAAACATAAACAAGAAACCATTATGATTCCAAAAGACACCATTCCATAAATGTTTTCACATCCAAAAGACTACAAGTTCCTAATTATATCTTATCCATACCATCCTAAATCCATGCAACAAAAGACTACAACCTTACTACATGATAACTTCTTAGTTATGCGTTCCGAGACTTCTGCACTGTAAGATTCATCACCAATTCATAAATTTGTCATGCCACATGTAACATAGAAAAGTATAAATTTCTCTTACTTCAGGAAATCAATGAATCATGTTCTATAAAGAACGAATATGACTTTTTGGTTTTCTAAAATCTAAATAATTCTACATAAAAGACTGAGAGTAGAACAAGCTATACTTTTATTTTCACGGTAAACAGTATGTGCAAACCTCAAAATGTGAAAACTCTTCATGAATTTTAAAATCTAGTACCAATCTCCTCGCATACAAAGTTAAACCACAAATAAATCAACCACATTGCTATATATCACATTTCAAATCACGAACAACTGCCTAGAAATGTAAAAACTAACATTGAATGGAGAGACTAACCATGATATGTTCCAACTAGAACAAATGAGGTCTCGTTCCACATATACAAACTGAGAGTTTAGTCTAAGTTCAAGCAGATGTGAAATTAGGGTGAGGTTGACTATTCTAGTCTACATGCCACTTAGCTAAACGAAATCTTGAGTCCTCCCTTTCCCTACCTTCACCAAATGGTTGATTCGGGTGATTCGACTGTTAAGTGGTGATTTCCACTTTTGGATCTCTGTTTTCACTAATTGAAGCTCATTCTAATAAATATAACACTTATACAACCGTAAACAGCTCATATTAAGAAAATTCAGAAAAACCAAATTTACAGAAGTAACTCACCTCATATTAAGCGCAAACATTATGATGGAAGTTATAAATCTGAAAATCAACAAGAGTTCTTATCTAAAACACCAAATCAATAGAGTGAACTCGGCGTAGAGCAAGAACAAGGAGGAACAATTTTAAATTCTTTTGCAATTTTATCACCAGAAGACCCAAACGTTTGAATCAAAATCGAAGAGCAATTGCGACCACACAAACCTTAACCTAATGATAAATTAAGAGAAGATCTATACAAAAATATTACTCCAAGATGAAATAAAGAAATAAATCTTAAAAGGTAAAGAAATAAAGAAGAATGGAAAAAGCTTTTGTTTCCTCTGACTGCAGTAGAGAATCATCGACCACAAGCCTCCATGCTCTCTGGACTATGAGCTCCATCCAAGTAAAAGATCAAATCACCGCATGGAGTTTCCACTAAAATAGTACTGCATTGACCACTAGAGTTTCTCCACAAATTTCACATAGAGAAGTTGGCATTACATTTTCTCTACTAGACACTATGTTAAACTCAACAACATGAATGGCTAAACAAAAGAAAGCAATGTTCTTAGAAAAATATAGTAACCAATAGCAACAAAATAAAATAAGTGTGTTATTGAAATAGCATGTTTAGACTATATAAAAAGCATATAAATCAAAAGTATAAATCAAAGATATTGGTTAAACAGAATCAAAATGTAAGGTGGTTTTGATTCGCATCAGTATTTGGAAAAATGCTAAACTCTTAAATTTTCTACATTATTTCCAATTTGTCAGCATTTTACTAGTTTAGACGTTAAGGTTTGTAGTAGGCATTGTATTAGTCCTTCTAATAATGCACAATACTATCTAATCCACGCAAATTAAACAGATGAATGATCAATTAAACAGCTATTTAATTAAATGTTTGGAAACTAAATAAAATCATCTATATTATTAAACATAACAACAAAACAGAGTAGGCTAAAACCAATTTTAAAATGTAAACTAACAAACAATAGGTAACCAACAGACAAAGTAGTAAACTAAACAAAATTATTAAAAATGCAATCATTAAGTCAAATCATCATCATCAATTCTAACTCCTCTACAAGCCTTGTTTGGATTCAAACTATAGTTGACCCTAACTAAACAAGCAAACAACCAAGAACTGATTATATTGACCACTAATTGATCAGTTTATAACTCTCGTTGAGATATCAAATAGGTTTTAGCTCATCCTTTCAGGCATATTGTCGAACACCTGTCGGATGATGAATGCCTATAATTGAGAATCGACGTGATGAAGGCTTATTCCGCTATATCATTACCTAACTCGCTAGGATTCATTCTGATTCATGCTCTAGTCGATCTAACTCAACCTAATCACTTCCTCACTTCCATTTCCAGCAAGTTCTAAGCTCTTTATACTCGAGTATCATCGTTACAGCACAAACAAACAAAATTTAAGCAAATTTAACAATCAAATCCATGGAAAATTTCTTAAATACAACTATTATACTAGAATCAAACGAGATTGAACCATAAAAATCAACAAAATGAATAAAAATATGGAAATAGCTGTTATGGCTTCCTGTACAGGAACCATGATGAAAGCGCCACACAAATCTTAGAGTACAACCAAAGTAGTACAAAATCTCTATACCAAGGAGAGAAGAAACAAACAAATCTGAATCAACATACCACAATCGAGACAAGACACGAACATCATGATAAGGAAGAGACATCCAAACCTCGAAGAAGAACGAGAAGATCCTCTCCACCGAAATCGAACGACATAAAACTCAAACCCTAACAATCGCCTTTCCAATCACCACTATAAGCCTTTTTCTTTTCTTTTTGTGTTTTCCTCTTTTGTGATAGTATAAGAGATTTAACCATAAAACATAAAAGAAAAAGAGAAGAGAAGATTGGAAGAAAGAGTGAGATGAGATAATGGAAGAAAGTAGAAGAAGGGAAAGAAGAAAAGAAAAATTAGAATTTTTCAGAACACATGGAAAATAAGAAAATGGGGTAAATATTTTACCAACAAAAATGGAAAAATTTTCTAAAAAATGTTAAGTGTAAAATAAGTTTTCAAAGAGATTTTAGCTACCGCTCTGCTATTATTAGAGTTAGCGTTTAAAAAACACTTTTATAGAAATACCAAATTCCGAAAACAATTAATAATAACATTTTCATAGAAAACGCTATGATAATATGCTATCAATTTCCATAATTTTTGTAGTGAAACTAGAACTAATCTGAATATGTATTTTGTGATATTTTGGAAGCATTTTTTGGAAGTTTAGATAATGTATGAAGTTGCAACAAGAAACAAGTTTGGATATTATGTGTATTCTTGAAATATTTTTGAACAGGTTGATAATTTAACTAATTTTGGGTTAAGGACTAAAAATAATTAAACCTAAAGTTGTATACTTAATTTTATTTCTAACATGCAAAATTATTAATTGGAGCCATAATTTTTTGAACTAAATCAACTTGGAACCAAATAAAATAAAGATGAAACCGAACCGAACTCTATTAAAAAATTTTATAGGAAACTAAATTTTCTTTATATGAAAAACTCAAATCCGATGAGTTTCTACCTAAACTCGAATGCCTAGAGCTAACCGTTAGCAAGACAATAGTCCAAATAACTGACAAATACTATAAAAATTATGTACAAAAGATCGTAAATATTCAAAGAAATACCCCAAAAGAATGGAAGAAACAGAAGAATTAGGAAGGGACCCACGAGTGTGGTATAGATATGCACACTTAATTAAGCGTGAAGTTTATCCACTCAAAAGAGAATCATATCTTTGTTGGAGACTCCACTCTTTTCTTACTTCTCTTTTGCCTCTTACTATTAAATAAATTCGTTTTTTTTTCTTTTGTCGACTTCAAGTCCTTTAGTTGAAATATACCGTGCCTTATTATCATCATCATCATCATAACCATCACCATCATAATCATACTCATTCATCATCAATATCAACATGATATCCTCATGTTTTTGCGTACTGAATTTCTCGATATTATGCCAAATCCCCACGTCACATTAACCCTTTGTGTTTATGCATGTATGTTCATGAAGATACATATGATCATATAATTTTTTTTAAAAAACAGAACAAATGGTGCAGAATCTGCTCAAATTAATGATAAATTACACTATAGCATCCACAGCTTAAAGAGTAGTGATTTTATATTTTAAAAAAGGTTATATTAGTGATATTTGTTAGGTTAATTTGCAATATTTTGTGTTGGACGACAAACACACGATCTAGAATTTTGTGGAATTCAGGTTAATCCGTTAACTATATTATCTTGGGTTTCAAGAACCAAAACCTACAACAAAATTTCGTCTACTTAATTCACATGTATAGTATTTTGATAGTATGTAATAGATAAGCTAGTTGCAGTAGCTATATATATGGATGGTCTTATCACCATATTCTTTAAAATACCATACGTGAAGATGTCTATATTTTTAGTTTTCTCTATTAGAATTTAATTTCTTCAAGTGGTGTATTTGTGTATAATAAGATTTGGGATCGAAGAGTTTGAGAGTTTGATATTTTCTATTTATTATTGAATGTTCTGTATTAACTAGCGTGATTGAACAAAATTTGGATAGTTTGGGTTTTCAGGTTTGAATTTTCTTCGACTCGAATTTGTATGTGGTAGTTCAAGCATTTTTATATAATAGTTTTTGGTCTCCAAATGCAGTCGAATCTCATCACCTGTTGACCCGATCGAAAACTAAATAAAAATAAAATCTTCACGATATATAGCTTACAGTTCATAATATCCATTGAACTAAACTACCCGAAAAAAATAAAAAAAAAAAATATATATATATATATATTGAAGTGGAACATGGTGGAAAAACAAAATAAAAGGCAGAGAGGAAGGAGGTAATAGGTAAACCAAAAAGGGCAAAAACTTTTAGTTGTGTCTTCAAAAGTGGCGTGCCTAATGAATAGCTTGCCGTCGAGTTGTCTTCCACAGTAAATCTAGATTAGACACATACTATCACTTTATTTATAAATGTATATCATGAATAGTAAACATATACTCGTAATTTGGTAGAGAGTTATAGGTTAAAAGAACAAGAAGGATTGTGTGTGAGCTGACTTTAAAATGATGTGAAATTATAATTATAATGAAAGCGTGACTTACTTTCTTCCAACATCTACGTGTTTAAAGTGCTTCCACTTATTACATTCCCGACCACACTCCAACGATTCATTGCATTATGTTTCTATACATCTCCACAAACTTTTGGGCACTCGGAAATTATGTTTTTAGGACGATTTTTTATATTAGAACTCATTTATCAACAATTCATAATCGAATGTGATGAATGTAAATCTTCTTAATAAACGTGAATGTTCTTATATATTTTCATCATATGAGGTTTATGTTAGAATGTGATGAGTGGATTGATTCCTATATTATATATTTATATTATGTTAGAATGATTCCAACTTCCGATATATGATATTAGTTATATTCTAACAGTTTAGTTTACGTTATTATTCATGAATCTATTGTTGGGAACATGATCTACAAAAAAATGAATAGATTTTAGATAGAAGAATCCATGTAAAATAACTATTTTAGGGATTCCAGATGGAAAATGTGAACCTTCTTAATTAATATCAATTTTACTCTATTTCTATTGCTTACATACTCTATTGAGACCACATAGTGTGTTTAAAATTTAGTTATTAGAAAACATACATGATTTGTTTACATTCTTTGGCACTTTAAAAGTCTAATCAAACTAAATGGAGGAAAACAACTGTGTATTTATGGGTTGTTGTGAATTTAAACACAATATTGAGAGTCCTCAAAGATGGAACCAATAAGAAAATAATATGAAATCATGATGAATGGACAATTTGAACAAGTAGAAAGTCTTATGAGTTGAATAAGCTTTCTTACTTACGAACAAACATAAGTGGAATCTAATATGACTATGAGTCTGTCTAAAAAAAATATGAAGCTAGTATAATTTGTTTTTAGTTGCCGGTTTACAACTGGTTTAATTAGTTAGATCGGAATTAGTTTTTTTATTGGCTTACATTAATACCAATTGGTTTTGGTAAACGTCCAACATACTTTTGTGGATGTCCACTTAACATTTGCTATGAAATTCTGTACAATTTAAAATATAAAAGAGTATTATTCTATATAATTTTTTCCTAGTTTAGGTATATGATGAGAAATGCCTTTTATATGTTTTTAATTATGAAAAATACCTCATTTTTAACCTTACACAAAATGTCTTTTTTATATTTCAGTTATGGAGAATTTCTTTTTTTGTGTCATTGAATTGCAATATTGTTGTCTACGATAGAACGTATAAATATCCATTGTAGACATCACTGTATATTATGTCCATGATATACCATATAAATGTCATATGTAGACAGCAAATATATGTCTTCCGTAGACATCAAATGTATGTCTATTGTAAAATTGCTATATATGTCTATAGTAGATAATATTAATGTCCACAGTGAACAATATTCTATATTATGTCTTTACAAAAAATGACCATTTTTTCAAAAAGATTATTTCGTGTAAAGTTTTTAAAAAAAATATTTTGTACAATTTAAAACATAAAAATGACATTCTATACAATTTTCTCTTTATTAACTTTTATCACAAACTTGGGACCTATAACACTTGTAATTTGGCAAACGTTATTGATATCCATGCAAAAAAAATACTTTATTCGTTTCTAAAGCATTGTATTTCACATTCTCCATTATAGGTTTAGTTTTCTGGTTTACTGTCCCTTATGAATGTCATGTTGTACATCAATTCATTTGGATTCACCAATTCTTAGTTGGGGTTCAACATTTTCTTCTTTAGGTTATTATGATCTAGTTAGAAATAAAAAACTCAGAAAAATTAAAAAAATAAAATGCCACTACTCTACATTTTGTATATGTAATTGAAATGGTAGATATGTCATGCAGAATAAAAATCATGGTAAGTAAATTCTTTAATAACTAGTATTAAATATTCACATTTGCGATATTTTATAAAGAAACTCGATTCTGGAAATTTGCATAACTCAGCATGATAAAATTTAAAAGTTAGAAGTTTGAATTATATTAAAACTTATATTTTTGAATGTTGCTCCCAAATTTATCAACTAAATCGAATCACAACTACAAACAAACCTATCGTGGGTATGAATGGTACTCTAGGATAATCGAATGGACTAACACTAAAGGAATGAAACTCTAAAAACAAAAGTAAATTCATATTTTACAAATCCGCCGACAAGATCATTATTTTCTCTTTACACGTGAGATATACGAATAATCTAGTATTTTGATACAATTATTGATAATTTTTTTTAAAAATCATATAAAAGTTAAATAAATACTATTTTACTATTTTTTTGTTGAACAAAAAATGTGATCGGTTTAATTCTACCCTAGAACTTTTATATAATTATGAATGTACCTAAATATTGAGGCGTTTGTTAATTCTATCCGAACGATCACGTATAGTACTAAAAGTACATGAAGTTTGCCATTAAGAAGAAATGTATACTTCGGGTTTTACTGGTACTATAGGTGATAGTTCAGTTTTAATTTTAGTTTTGTGCATAATTAATAAACACTTAAATATATAGGTGTATTTATTGTTATATGAAAGTTTTAGGATGGAATTAAACGATAAAGATATAATCTATTTTTCACTTTTTATTTATTTATTTATTTTTAATTCGAATTTATCCAATTTCGGAATTAGAACCGTGTAAACCACCTCTAGTTGGAAAACGGCGAAATATCTTCACCACTACTTCTCAACTATTCCGTAAAACGAATAGCGAGGAACCATGGCGGTCAGCTCGTTCGCCATCCTTCCCTCCTTTGGTTATACCTCAATAACTGATAGATCTTCTTCTTCTTACTCATCTTCCAAACTTCTCCGCATACCGAAACACCGATCAATGAAATACTTGTCAAATCCTCGGTCCCCGGAGATGCTCGTTTCGTTCTCAATAAATCAACCGGCTGATGATGCCTCAGACGCCGGAATTTTCCTCGAATCAAATTCAATTGCTGATTTCATGCGGTTCAAGCGCCAACCCGAAGCAGAAAATGGCACCAGCGAGTTGCAGACTGCAATCGTCAGTTATAAGAGACGTTTCCCTTGGATTCTTCTCAACCCTTTTCTTCAGGTACCGCACCAGCGAATTTCGGGTTTCGACATGAATTTTGGGTTTTAATTTTGTTGAGTAACATGTTCACTTTATTGTTATTGCAGGTAGATTTGGTCTCAACAATTCATATTGCAGATAAAGAGTGAGTCTTTCTTAATCTCTTATCTCTATGTAGCTTTGGCTCTGATAATTAGTTAAAATTTTTTGATGGAATACAATAATACCGTATCAATAAGTTTTCTTCAAGGAAAGATAAACAAATGTAGTTGAATTGTTTTGCTTCCTCTAATAGAATTCTTTACAAAGATCTAAGATGACCTCATATAATTTATGATGTCTTGGTTTATATTTGTCATTGCTAGTGCGTTTGATAAGGTTTTTTAGTTTCTTGTAATGACATGTTTTTTAATATCGGGGTTGAGTCTATAGGTACTTCACAACTCTCCAAAAGGAGCTTGAACCATATGATTCTATCTTGTATGAGATGGTTGCTAGTAAAGAGACCTTGGAAAACAGAAGAAACCCGATTGCAGCCAAGAGGCTCAAGAATTCACGTTCAAAAGGCTTCAGTATTCTGGGTTTCATTCAGCGGCAGATGGCAAGAGTATTAACACTTGATTTTCAGCTAGACTGTCTTGATTACGAAACTAAGAACTGGTACCATGCTGATCTCGATTTCGAGACATTCCAGTTACTTCAGGTTTGTTCGAGCAAAAAGTTGTGTTTTGTCTTGATTAAACCATCAGAATTACCTATCTTTGAATCATTGCCTAGATCTGTGTCACTTTTTAGTAATATTCTTCGGTGTCGCTATGGTTGCCTGTATCACGGTTGTAATAGGGGAAATGAGAAGTTTTTACCTAATTGCCTCCATAATGCAGACTATCAGTTGAATGATGTCTTATTAATCTTCATTCGTGTTTTTCATATTTGGTGCAGAAGGAGAAAGGGGAAAGCTTCTTTTCATTTGCTAGGGACATGACTATTAGATCCACGAAAGCAATGATACAGCCAGCTTTGATAACTGACGGTCTTGAGACCTGGAAGTCAAAGCTTCTATGGGTTTCACGGGTTTTTCCTATGCCTCTTGTGGGTCTTTTCCTTATTGGTGCTTTTTGTGCTGACTTTGAAAATCAAACGTCAGACTATCCAGAATTGGAAGCACTTTCACGGCTTGACTTTGGAGCTGCTATGAAGGTTTTCCTCGCTAAGAGATTAACATCTGAGTAAGCATGGCCTTGTTAATATTTCTAAGATTTTCATTTTGTGATGTACAACTCACACACGCATATTATGTGAACCTTAGATATGTGCCATACTTGACACGTCCCTTTTTCTTTTGACTTATCTATGTCCTTCAAAGATAGGGGAAGGGAGAGTAGATTCATTCTCATCTAACTGGCATGCAAACATTATGCAAATATATGTTGGCTAGTAGGAAATTTACAATTGTATTTATCTATTTTTTATTTTTGTGAAGGCTAACGCAAGCAACATCAGATATAGAAGAGAAATCTGTCATTATTGGTGAGAGAAACAGAGCAGCTACAGAAGCTCTAAAAAGAGCAATGGAGCAAGGCCACAAAAAAGTTGCAATTCTTTATGGTGGAGGCCACATGCCTGATTTGGGAAGACGACTTAGAGAAGAGTTTGATCTAGTTCCTTCTGAGGTAAGATGGGTAACAGCTTGGTCTATCAGAGATCCAAAAGACTTGGAGATTACCTCATTTCCGATTCTCAAGAGAATGGCTGAGGCTTTGCGTTGGCCACTAAACCGGTACCAAACCTTGGCATTACTTATTTTTTCATCTGTCCTTGCACTGGATCTCTGCTTTTGGGAGCTCTTCTTTGGTTCCACCATTGACTGGGCTTCCCATATAGCTGCAGATTTGAACCAGTTTGTAGATAATACAAAATTTCTGTGACACTATTTGTATTCACAGAATCATGTACAACAGTAACATGTACAAACAATATCACAGAATCATGTACAAACAGTACTGTCTAATAGTTATAACAATCACAAAGCTTATTATTAAGCTAACCCAAGCCTGTTGCATAAGATTTGCGCAAGGCTTGATAGTACTTAGATGTGAAGAAGCAGCTGAAGAGTGTGAAAGAACAAGTACACTTGATACTTTTTGGGTTGTCTCAAGAGTTGTTTTGTCTCTTCGTTATACCTTTGACAATTTTCCGACAAATAGAAAATTTATTTCTAAATTAACTGCCGGAAAAAAAAGGAATAAAAGAATAAAAAATAAATTTTCGACTTGGTGGTCAAGTTCGATTCGTGGTATCTAAAATAAACTGCGCCCACAGTTAATTTTGACACTCGGTTGATAAAATAAAAAGGCCACGCTACTATTTAGTTCGTATTCTTCTCTTTGATCCGCTGCTTGCATTTCAATCATTCTCTCATGGATTCCGTCTTCTCAAACGTCGCTCGTGCTCCTGAAGATCCTATTCTCGGTGTATGTACATCGTCTCTCCAGATCCATCTTACTTTGATATTGCGTTTTAGTTGATTTTCGTTCCATCTTCGCTTTGATCCATTTCTCTTTTCCGAGAAAATTATTGCGAAAGCCGTTCTCCGACGATTAAATCTGATCGCCGAAGGTTACTTTATGGATTTTAGTGTGTCTTTCAAGTGATCAGAGAAACTTATGGTCCAGATGTGTTTTACTATAACTCCTTTGGATATGAATCTTATTGGCTGCTCGGAATATAAATTAGAGCTATAATCTATGATCTATCAATGCTTTGAGTTTTTGTTTTCTTTATTGTGATCACACAATGCTTCGAGTTTTAGTTTTGGCTTGTAACGTTTGAGGTTTATGATTTGTGAAACAGGTTACTGTTGCTTATAACAAAGATCCTAGTCCAATTAAGATTAATTTGGGTGTCGGTGCCTATCGAACTGAGGTAATTTTCGTTTTCTCCCTGAAATTTCTAACCACGTTTAATGGTTGTAATTGATTTGATTAGCTATTTTGTTAGCTTAAGGAACCTTAATTACTTACTTTTTGGTATCCTTGGTTTTCTATAGGAAGGGAAGCCTCTCGTTCTTGACGTGGTACGAAGGGCAGAGCAACAGCTGGTGAATGACCCGTGAGTTTGATCATTATTACAATCAGTTGTCTGGTTTTTACTCTTCTTATTCTTGTTTTGCTATTGCCTAAAACTTTTCTGTACTTTTCTAAGGTCCCGGGTCAAGGAATATATTCCCATTGTTGGAATTGCTGATTTTAACAAATTAAGCGCCAAGCTCATCCTAGGTGCTGATAGGTAATACATTTATCTGCTGAAATCTCATTTTTCTTTTTCTTTTTTGTGATTAATTTGGGATTTTAATGTTTAATTGTGTTTTGCTTTGTTTCTGTTTGTAGTTGTTGTTGCATTATAATTTCTAAATATTCGTGTTTTGTTGGGCAGTCCTGCAATTGCAGAGAATAGAGTTGCTACGATCCAATGCTTGTCTGGTACTGGTTCATTGAGAGTTGGGGCTGAGTTTCTAAAGAAGCACTACCACCAAGTAAACCTCTCGCTATTTAGTTGTTTTATTAGTTTTGACTTTTTATGGTCGGTCATTGAATAAGGTAACTGAAGAACTGTCGCTAACTGTGGTTCTCAATCTTCCAGAGTGTCATTTACATTCCAAAACCAACTTGGGGGAACCATCCTAAAGTTTTCAACCTGTCAGGCTTGTCTGTGGAGTATTTCCGTTACTATGATCCTGCAACCCGTGGTCTTGACTTCCAAGGTTGTTACACTGATAGTCATTTAGCTTGTTTTTGTCATGAGTGTTGCGTGATTTATTCACCCGCTTACTTTCCATACGTATTAGTTGATATAACCACAAATGAAGTTAATTCCAGTAGTGTTCTGATTATATTTTCACAATTATGTTTACCATATGAAGAAGTAAATGAATCTTAAGATTGTATTTTGTCATATTCGATGGAAAGCCATTTGATTTAAATCTGACTCTCGATGACAAATAAAAAAACAGGCTTGCTTGAGGATCTTGGCGCTGCACCATCTGGGGCTATTGTCTTACTTCATGCATGTGCACACAATCCCACTGGAGTTGACCCAACTCCCGAACAGTGGGAACAGATTCGACAGCTAATAAGATCTAAAAACTTATTACCCTTTTTTGATAGTGCATATCAGGTAACTCATAAAGGTCTTGCTTTGTTGCTTTAATTGAATGGTTGTTTACAGATAACAGAAATCCTGTAGAGTGTATGCTGTGAATCTTACCTGATGTAGAAAAAGAGCAGCCTGACACCTTTTGCCTAACACATTTGCAGGGTTTTGCTAGTGGTAGCCTTGACACAGATGCACACTCAGTGCGTAGTTTTGTTGCTGATGGTGGTGAATGCTTGGTTGCTCAAAGTTATGCCAAAAATATGGGACTTTATGGGGAGCGTGTTGGTGCCCTTAGCATTGTAAGGAACTAAACTTCTCGGTTTCTTATTTGCTTCTATCCATCTGACATTATTGTTCGACACATTTTTGCATCTTTTCTTCAAAAGAGTAAAATTATGCAGATATCAGGTGCGTCACTATGGCATGCCTACTTATTATTTGTCAGAAAACTAAGCATCTAAAACCTTTCACTCTTTAGGCTGCATATTTTAAACTTGAAATTTGTTACTTATCATCACATAGCTTCAATACTAATGGTAAAGTATAAGATCGCAGTTTTCAAAAAGTGCATCTAATCTTTGTGATCTTATGTGAAGGTCTGCAAGTCGGCAGATGTGGCTAGCAAGGTTGAGAGCCAGGTGAAACTTGTTGTGCGGCCCATGTATTCAAGCCCACCTATTCATGGAGCATCAATTGTTGCCACCATTCTGAAAAGCAGGTAAACTAAATCCATGCTTTAGTTTACAATTACATACTTCGGATTACTTTTTGTTGGGGAAAGAACCTCTAAAACAGGGTTAAATGTAGTAGTAATAAACCATTTATAGATGATTGCATGATATATATATATATATTAGATTGGAAGCTTACATAATATTTTTTCCTGAGCTAATAGGCAAATGGAAAGAGAGATCGCCATCGTCTCTTCCATATGCAGTAATTTGATAGCTTTTGCAGTACTGAAATGGTTATATGATAATTTGACAGCTTTCCTTTGTATTATCAAAGCTTATAAAGAATCAGTTTTGTGACTAAAAAAAAAAAAGAATCAGTTTATGGGATGAAGTTTCTAATTTTTCTTTGGATACATCGTGGCAGTGATATGTATAACGACTGGACCATCGAGCTGAAAGGAATGGCTGACCGCATCAAGAGCATGCGCCAACAGTTATATGAAGCAATACAGGCTAAAGGTTTATTTTTAATGCTTGTCTTCTCTGTTTTTTCATTCATTTTTAATCTGAATTATTACTCTGCAACTTATTGGTTATTGACACGCTGTCTGGTTTGCAGGCACACCTGGTGACTGGACTCACATTATCAAACAAATCGGGATGTTCACTTTCACCGGACTGAACCAGGAGCAAGTTGCCTTCATGACCAAAGAGTTTCACATTTACATGACATCTGACGGGTGAGGCAACTTACATTTACATAAAACTCTTCTAGATAATTAATAGAAATAGCAAATTTTTTAAAAACGTTGATGAAGATTGCGAGCTACAAATTGAGAAAGGGTGATAATTATGTGTTGCAGGAGGATAAGCATGGCAGGTCTAAGTTCGAAGACAGTGCCTCACCTGGCTGAAGCTGTTCACGCTGCAGTTACCCGTCTCGGTTAAACTGGCGTTTGATATTTTTTTTTTTTGTGTTGTTTCATCGAATAAAATGGTAAAATGAAAAACAGCGTTTTCGGTTTATACTACTATTTTTTTCTGCTGATATAATATGTTTCCTCGAGTCTTTTACTGAGGATCCTGATATCGAAAGATGCAATGTTTTAAGAAAAATATTGAGTAATCTACACATTCCTGATTTTATTATCAGTTTCCATCAATTTCGTTAGAGGCTTTGAATATTTATTACATAAGCAGGACCACAAATGGACAAAAATACTCATTGCTTTTGGACAATAACAATTACATGTATAACAATTACAATTACATTGCGTGGCTTGCATTTCTACCATATTTCGAAGATTTCTTCAGACTGAGCAGTTCTTTCCAAGTATGTTTGGTATCCTATATTCTCAGCGCTTAATCATAAAGCTGATCACTTCGCCCGCACAGCTAGAGAGGCGTCAAGGGATCTTTACTTTGTGTACAATACACGAAAAAAAAAAATTGTCGGAAAGTTGAAATCAGAATCGTGTTAAATGAACCCAACAATCCGAATCGCAAGAGCTTTGTCCATTTAAGGATAATCAATATATTTCGTGGGATGTTCAGACATTTTTTATTGTAAAATTTTCAAATATGGGAGATTACTTAGCTGACACGTGTTAGTCTGTCTGGATCTCCTGCTGTCAATCGAAAGAGAAGTATTGCCAAGTTTGGTCACATAAAGAAAGTTTGAACTGTAGCTTGTATAGAAAATTCTATCGGAATACTTGAATTGGTCTCTCTTAAAAACACAAACATTACGTTATTCGTGTTTTTGACATTTTATTAGATTTTTATGGTATGAAGTATGAACATTATATTAGTTTTCAACAAAACTGAAGACAAGGATTAATATCTAGATTTTTTTTTGGTTGAAAAAGTCGATTCATAATTAACTAATTTGTTAAAAAAAGTCAATGCAATACTTATACATCAGTGAATAGATGAGAAAATGATCATAAACGGCATTTTTCAAAAATGTTAAATAACACGACGTGACTCTAACGATTGAAATCGTATCGGATATTAAACAAAAATGTTAAGACTTTGTAAAAGTCAGTCTGCGCGTTATACATGCCTCCATGCTACTCTGCATTTTAGGATTTTAATATTCGCTTGTATCACTTCCTAAGTTATTAACTTCTTTTTTTTTTGTCACAATAATAACTTTCTAATTAACGTAATCCTTTTACAATCAAGTTCCAGCTCTAATATCCATTAATTAATATATATATATATATATAGATCCTAAAATCAAAATATCAAAATATAATAGAGATATTGTCTTTAGTTAAGTTGTTGAGTTATACTTTTGCTTCATTCTCATCTGAATTTGATTTTATGTAGTCGCGTTTGTCCCACGTAATATTGTTTTTTTTTTCTAAGTTAACTCATCTTATATTCAATTACAAAAGATAGCCAATGTTCAGGTACATGATTAACAAATGAATAATTTATAGAGAGCCTTCTAACATTGTGTGACAAGAAATCAATTTTGTCGTTCAACAACTTAAGAATTAAGAATAAGAGACCAAACCCTACTAAATATTGTTAGTAGTTTAGAGATTTGAAAATAGATTATGAATTGAGTCTTATCAACAAAAGAAACATCATACATCGCAAAATATGTTAAACTGTTACATATATCATAAAATGAATAGTTCAAATAACGTATTCCGAGTGAATCAATTCTTGAGTAGCATGCCTGATGCAAATGTAATTGACAGTTATAAAGATAAAAAAAACAACAACATGCACCGCACGTCGTCTCTTCTACCCTAGAAAACTCACTTCGACATTTCTTTGTTCTATTCATTTGCATCAACCTAAAAACCAAAAACATCAAAAAAAAAGACAAAACATAAACTATCTTCTTGCTTCTTTCTTTGTTTCAGAAACAAAGACATGGGATACCAAAAGGACTAATTAATTAAGTTCTTGATCTCTACTTCTCTTCTATTTTGTGGATTTCATTGCTTCTTTGTTTTTTTTTCTTTCAAACAAAATATCTTAGAGACAAAGAAAAAGAAAGTTTGTGGAGAGAGATAAATTGAGAGGGGTATATAACTGGTAATGGTGGGGACATTGGGACGGAAACTAAGTTGGCCAAGATCCTTCAGTTTTAGAAAGATGTTCGATGGTCTCAATTCTGGTCATTCTTCCTTCTCTTCTCGCAGCCACACTCCGGATCGCGACTTTGCCTTACATGGAATGGACGCTGCACCATCTCCCCATGGGACTCGTAGAGGCAATCAAACTCGGGTCTCAGGTATATATTTACCACAATTTGAGAATTAGTCGATCGATATTAAGAAATACCAAAATGGTACCAAGAAAATGATATTCAACGTGTTATTATGTTCAATATATATAATATAGGTTAAAGATATTTATAGTCTAGTATTGAGGCCAATAAATAACAAAAAAAAAAAAAACTAATTCGATATAAATTTATCACAGGTTTATAAAACTCACACACATATATATATAACATAAAAGGATTTGGAAGAAATGTCTATGGTTAAATATTTACTTCTACGATTTTTTCTATTAGATAAATAACAAAAAGATGTTTATATAAAACTGATAACATAACGACTTGGAATAAATGTCTTGGTTAAGTAGTTATATTTTCACGTCTGCTGTCTATTTTATTGGAGTTTAACTCAAGTAATCATGTTGTCCCGAATGAATTGTGTTTGTGGTTAGACTAATATGGATCGAGTCTTGTCAATCCAATTGACAAAATATAGAAACATAACGATTTGGTCTTAGACTGCATTTGTGTAGATACATGAGTTGGATCAGAATTCAATTTCAAGGACTAATGAAAGACTAGAATTACTCACATCTCTTTCATATAATGTCATTAGATTAGTTTGTTATATCCTTTTCTATATGGATTCCTTACATCAGCCATGCATTGATATCTGTTACAGACATCGAAGTGATGAAGGAAAGATTTGCAAAACTGTTGCTTGGAGAGGACATGTCAGGCGGTGGGGAAGGAGTGACCTCTGCGTTAGCTTTGTCTAATGCCATCACCAACCTCGCAGGTAAATATTCAACATTAACAAACCAAAAACCTTATTAATTAATGTCTAATCAACTATATATGTGACTTTGGTGTTGGCAGATTCGATGTTTGGGGAGCAAATGAAATTGCAGCCTATGTATCCAGAGACAAAAGAGATTTGGAGGAAAGAAATGGATTGGTTATTATCTGTGGTTGATCACATTGTCCAATTTGTTCCTTCTAAACAAGTATCCAAAAATGGTGGATTCACTGAGGTGGATAATGCATACTTTTGTTTGTCATTATGTACATAACCATCAAGTCCTAGTGACTATTTTTCTTATTAACCTTATTCATTTGTGTAGATCATGGTGACAAAACAAAGAGATGATTTGCTGACTAACATTCCAGCCTTACGCAAGCTTGACTCGGTTCTTCTCGTGAGTTTTTAGAATATATAGGGTTTAGCTAGACAATGAATTGGACTTTGTCGATATAATAGTTGACAACAAAAAAACACTGAAATATATTCAATTTGTCTCTTCTTTTGTGGTCACATCCTATTAATGCAATTACACAATTGGCAGGAGACTTTGGACAACTTCAAGGATCAAAGAGGCTTTTGGTATGTGCCAAGAGATATTGATGATGGAGATCACAATGGAGATTGGAGGAGAGATGAGAACTGGTGGTTACCAATTGTAAAGGTTCCAACAGATGGTTTGTCAGAGGAATCACGAAGATGGCTGCATAATCAGAAAGATTCTGTGGCACAAGTCCTTAAAGCAGCTGCAGCCATCAATGCTCAAGTATTATCTGAAATGCATATTCCTGAGAACTACATTGACTCTCTTCCAAAGGTTATTACTTTGTCAGTTTGTCTTCATGAGTGTTCTTAAATCTCCTTTGCTTTTACTGTTTAAGCTAAGTAGCTGACGATGATGGTTGTTATTGTAGAATGGGAAGACAAGCCTGGGAGATTTCCTTTACAAGAGCATAACAGATGAATGCTTTGATCCGGACTACTTCATTTCTTTCTTGGATTTGTCAACGGAATACAAAGTGCTTGATCTAAAGAACAGGATTGAAGCTTCCATGGTGATTTGGAAGAGGAAGTTAAACCATAAAGAGAAAGACGGTAAATCACAGTGGGGATCTACTGTTAGCTTAGAGAAGAGAGAGCTTTTGGAGGTTCGAGCTGAGACCATATTGGTTATGATCAAACAACAATACCCTGGGATTCCACAATCCTCACTAGAAGTCTCCAAGATTAAGAACAACAAGGTAACACAACAAAGGCAAATGTTTAAACATCAACACATAGTTTCTGAAACTGAATGTATGATTGGTTTTTAGGACGTGGGACATGCGATATTGGAGAGCTATTCAAGGGTATTAGAAAGTTTGGCTTCAAAGATAATGTCAAGGATACAAGATGTTCTCGAAGCTGATGTGTTAGTTCAAAGACAATTGATGGGAGAAGTAGATGGAAGATCAGAAAGTGAAGCAGAATCAGAATTTGAAGAAGCTGAAAAGGTGGTTGCATCAGAAACACCTAACTCAAGGAAACTATCAGACTTCATAGGTTGGAGATTGTCATCAGATACAAAGAAGCATAGTTCAATGAGTGATATAGAATTCTTTCACAAAGCTGAACAAGAGAAGCCAATGATGAAGTCACCAAGAGCTCTACCAAAGAAATTTTCATATCTAGCAAAGTTAGAGAACATGAGAACTCCAAGTGACAGACACTGACAGTGGAAACAGGTAGTTGAACAGAGAATAGAAGACAAAACACAAAGAGAGAAAGAGAGAGAGAATAGGAGAGGTTAAAGTGTGTGAGAATGTGTAAATATATATAACAATGCAGGCATTGATTTAGGATTTGAAACATGAGTCTTGATGTTTGACAACATTTGTGGTAGAATTTTGTATGTTTAAGTCACTTGTTGATCATGTTTGTTTCTTGTTTGACTTTTGCTTCCTATTGTTTTTAAGAGGGAAGTGTGATTCAGTGTGGACCATATTCTTGTTATTTGTATTGTAACATCTCTATAACATTGTTTCCTCATTAGTTTTGAAGCTCGTTTGTATGATTTGAAGATATGGTACTTGTGGCACTTATCTCTCTACGTTTGGTTTGGTCAACAACTCTCAATTTTACATGATTAGGTTTAAATCCCAATGATCAACCCGACTTATAGCTCCGCGTGATAGAATTTGGGGTATGTTTTACAAATCTGATTTTACCGGAATAAACAATTTTTGACAAAAATAACTCTTGTAGTTTGGTTCAGATTAGGTAAGTTTTTCATTTTTTTATTATTTCGGTTTTAGAAATGTGGTAATCATAAAAATACTGATTGTTTTTTTTAGACTTTGATTCCAAATAAAACCTGAAAACTGTATACTTATTTTGCCAGGAACCAAATTTTTTAGTACGGTTTGATTTTGGTTTTCCGGTTCTGCCAATGAGTAACCAATGAAGAAGAAGTGTTATAAAAGAAGAAAAAAAAAACATTGGAATTATTTGGGTCTGAAGTACCAAAAAGGAAGATCGGAAATGAAGGAAGACATGGAGAAGATGGTGGCAGTAGGGCTAGTATGGGGAGCTACCAATGCTCTGATCCGCCGTGGAGCCCTAGCTTGGGATAGTCGAACTAGTAAACCAACAAACTCTCCTCCTCCTGTTGAGATCCGCCGCAAAATCCTGAATGCTCTTCGCGACTGGATCAATCTCTTCCTCTTCTGGCAATACTCTCTTCCTTTCATCATCAATCTCTCCGCCTCCGCCACTTTCTTCGCTCTCCTCAGTCATTCTCCTATCTCTCTCGCCGTTCCCGTCACCAACGCCACTACCTTTGTTGCCACCGCCGCTTTCGGTATCCTTCTGGGAGAAGAAACTCAGATCGGACTTGCTTTGTTAGGTACTTCCTTCATTGTATTCGGAATTTGGCTTTGCCTTCTTTGAATTTCAATAATTTTGTAAATCGATGACAATCTTTTTTACTCCTTGAGAATTCGTTTCAGTAGCAAAGTTCTTGAAAGAAATTTGAAGTTTGATTTACAGAAATTATATGTTAAAGCTGATCGATCTACTTCTCAATCAGATTCAATGTAAGAGTTACGAATAATCCTTAGACTAGGAGATTCGATTTGAACAATCATGGAGGAAGGTTAACATGATGAACTAACAAAGAATTTCAATTAATGGTGGCACAAACGAAAGCAAAACAAAAGAGAAAAAAAAAAACTGAAAATTACGAGATGATATTTGATTTTAAAATGTTACAGGATAAAACAAAGGGATAATGAAAAATCCAGATCATCATCGTCAGACGATTTGAATCCATTCTCCATAACTGGGAACACCTTTGTACACGGCGTATAGAAGGTAGTAACCAGGTGGAGCAATGTTTCCATTGGGTGGTGCAACGGCTTGAATATCGAAACCAGCACCGGCAGGTTTAACACCAGCAGTACCCAAGATAAGTGTCCTCATGTTCATTGAGATACTGTGTGTTGTAAATGGAGGAGCTAACATTGTAACCTTGAGATTATCTTTGGTCGCATCTTTTTGGTTAAGGTCAACTTTAACATTGAAGAATTGTCCGTATCTGATTTGTTTTGGTGTGGCTGCGTTGACGATCTTTGGCCTCATGTTGTTTAGTGCAGGGTCGAGGTAAGGTGGAGAGAATTTCTCAACGCGAAGCTCTGTTGGGAACTCAACGTTGTACTTGTAACCATCGTTGGTGTTGCTTCCTCCGACAAGGACCTTACCATCAGGGAGAAGGATTGCGGTGGAGTGGTACACACGTGGGATGGTGGAAGGTGCAAGTTCCTTGAAACGTTTGCCACGTTGAGCACGAGGTTTGTACAAGAGAGGAGCAAAGACAGGGTCTTTACCAAAGGTCCAGCCTGAACAACCACGTTTAACTCCGTTGACTAGAAGGACGTCTCCATTGGGGAGGAGGACTGTGTCACTCATAACTCGTGGTGTTGGCATCATCTCGGTCTTCCATTGGGGTTTATTTCCGTTGATTCTTATCCTAGCGCAGTCTTGCAATGCTGGTTCGAATATCTTTTTACCAGCGCGGGCATACGCATCGTGCTTGGCTCCACCGCAAATAAGGACCTCAGCAGGGATGACCTTTGGGTTCTTTACGTAAAGTTGGATGGGAAGGAGAGCAGAAGAACCTGATCCCGGGTAGTTACGAGCACCACCTGGGAGCTGAGGGTACTCCTTAATGACTTGGTTTGTTTTGGGGCTTAGGAGGATGGATCGGTTGTTTGCGAAAATGAAGAGGTTACCATCAGTGTTGAGCCATACGAAAGGGTAAAGGTTGTTCTCGTCCGGGTCATCTGTTTGCCTGAGGAGCAATGAGTCATAGAGCTTCCTGTTGTTTTGTCCCTCAGCTGGAATGTATTCATAGTTCAAGGCGTCTCTTCCTCCAATCACAAAGAAGTTTCCATCAGGTAGAGTGGCTTGCGTTGAGTACCATCTCTTCGCAGCCAATGCCTGAGGGTACTCTACCCACCCGCAGTTTTTACAGCTGGCTAAGTACCTAGCTGTGTTGGCTCCTCCTCCATATCCTCCCGTGCTCACCAAGGTACCGTTTATTGACAAACCTCCTGATGAACACCATGTGTCGGTGGCAAGCTATCATGAAACATGTGAATGTTATCATCTAATTCAAGTCCATATGATTAACAAAAAAAGAAAGAAAGATTGTGAACATACAGATAGAGGCTTAAGGGCACCGGTATTGATATCAATGAGAATCGAATGAGCCCAACAATCGATCCGATTAGTCTTGGGGTCCACGACATGGCATGGTATATTTGGAGGCAGCTTAATCTGCGAAATTCTCCAAATGGTAGCGTCATAGTACTGGACCTGGTTAATGAGTGGCATCAAAATGGCATGCATCCCCGACACACCGGAGTTTTGCAAGAAGATCTCCCACTGACCAGGCCAGTTAGTCTGAACTTCTTGACCAGCCCCACCACGCCTTCTTCCTCCCTTTCCACCTCCGGCTTTAGGCTGCGGCTGCGGTTGCAGTTGCACAACCTTAGCCGATCCATTGTCCCTAATAGGGTTGTTGAACCCAGGGAGGAATGGAAGGAACGGTAAAGGGAAGATAGCTTCAGACACAGCCGCGAGCATTAGGACAGAGACTGTCCATATGACTCTTGTTGAGGCTCTCATTTTCTTTTTTCTTTTTATGAAATTTTCTTTTTTTGTTCCCCTGTTTCGATTGGGGAATCTGAGAAATTCAATCCCAGGCTTATTTAGGATTTAATATGATGCCTGAAGTTTCAAACTTATGTCTCTACGTGTTTTATAGGTTCTTTGACCTTACGTTTATTTTTAACAATTTGCTATTTTTAAATCTGTGGTAAATAGACGTCTCCCCAAAAACAACTTCTAGATTTGTGGACGTCTTTGTAATGTAACAAATTATTATCGGTCTCTTATGCTCTTGAAAAATGACATGGTCATGCAGACATTATTCTTAATTTGATGTCATACAGCTAATCACTAGATTACTTACAAAACACTTTATCTGGCAATATTGTTTGTTTTGTCTTTGAGGGAAGAGAATATCAAGTGTTCATCTTTACGAAACTGAGAACCATTTTTTCTGAAATGGTAAACAAACAAAGTCTGTGTATTTAGCCAGTTTCATATGTATACACAAATATTTTCAATTCCTACCTTCAACAAGTGAGGAGAGATGTTTATAGTCTATAGATAGATGCCCCGTGGGACTGTGGAACACTCAAAGCAGGGTTTGGTTGGCACTTCCAGGATGAGTTCGGAAGAGACTTAGGCCAAGCTTCAGAAGTAAGACAGCGAGGAAAAAAGTTCAGTTGGAATTTAGCCGTTTTTCCAGGAAGACATTCACTCGATCCCCATTAGTGGCTGAAGGAATTGCAATGATCAACGCCCTAAACACGCCTGTGAACTCAAAATCCAGCACCTTAAAGTTTTCTCTGACTCCCTCCAACTGATACAAGCGATCACGTATCGATAAGGCATAAACAGTTTTACAGTATCTTCTTAGACATTGAAGAGTTCTCAACCACCTTTCAGTCCATTTACTACTTCAATGTTTCTGCAGACAATATTGCAAAAGAGGCTCTCACAAAAGCCCAATCTGTTTTAGCCCATTCATGAATATAATTTCCTAGAGGAATCACTGAAAAATGCTTAAAATCAGTATATACTCCTTTGTAAAGTAGCTTGTAATTAGGTAAAGTCTTCTGAGAGTAAATGAGACAGGAGTGTAATATAAAAGGCCATGATTGTATTTAGTCCAATAATATCAAATCATACATGAGCCAACCATATATTGTTGAAGACTTGCAAGCTTCCATGAAGCACTTAGTTTGCAGGTAAAACAATAATAGAGTGGTGGTTTACATTACAAGCTTTGTTTTACCAGATAGAGATGATAAATATATATTACAAACTATTTTTCACTTATTGCTCTTGACTTCACACATCTGCATACAATGTAGACAAGAACCACTCATTAATAACCAAATCAAATCATCCAAGAGTGAAAATATTGAGACCTAGTGAAAGCAATCTACATTACATTCAGGTTTCAAAGAAGATCATAAAACATCAACATCAAAGATTTAAGAACACATTTACAGTTACCTTCAGCAATCAACGAATACATGTCATAGCTGAATCAATAAACTATCATGATTTAGACCTACCAAAAGATAAGTCCAACATTGAAGGAAAGATACTAGCAAAATCCAAAATCTAAACAAAAAGAACTAAGAGAAGCAATAAAGGTGAAGAATCTCCACTTCTAATGAAAGATTTAGTAAGAGACTGTAGATTACTAACATCCAAGACTTGAGTTCATTACAAAGCTAGTAACTTGGGCCATTAGCCTAAAGAACTAAATTTCATCAACTAAATGAATTATTACCGCAGAGATCAAAAACCCACATTGTGAAACGAACACTATTGACAAGTAAAACTAAAACCCCAAACCAATAATCAAGCAAAAAAGTGAATGAATTTCCAAATTTGGTGATAAGCTAAGAAATTCTAACTCGCTTTGAATATCCTAAATTCATAATTACAGAAGAGGAAAAACCTAGATTTGTAAAAAGTCGAAGTTTTTTACCAAGAAGAGGATCGTTTGCCTTCGCAATCAAGAGTGTCATCGAAATTCTTCGAAGGGTAATTGGCAGTTATACCACCGACTTCAAAAGTAAGTTTATCACCGGAAGATCGAATTCCAGTAATAGACCACCACTTGAAAAAAGCCCGGACCCGAATCCCGTGGAGCTCCGCGATCCGACCCTGAGAGATCCGACCCGTTACCTTATTCGAATAAGTGGCTAAGTAATTGTCAGGTGGAAGAGTGATTTTGCAAGTTCCATCGAGGAAGAGGGAGAAATCGCCGGAAGTTTGATTAAGGAAGTAATCCTTAACAGATAGAGGAAGAAGTCCAATTGGGAATCCATGATTTGTGAGTTCGGCGTGAGCTTGAGTCGGTGCCTTCACTCCAGGATTCGGATCCTGTAGCGATAAAGGTAAAAGCACGAGGAGAGAGATACAGAAGAGAGAAATCTTCATCTTTACGATTGGAGAAAAGCTTCAATCCACAGAAATATTTTGCAGATTTTTTTATTTTTTTGGGGGAGACTTTTCGTTAAATTTGTTGCCTTATTTATTTCTGATTAGTCGTTAGAAAAGAAAAGTCTATATCAAAATAAATAATAGATTTATATAATTGATTACGATGATATCAAGTCAAGACTTCGTCTATGGTTCAGTTTTGGATGGGAATGGTTTCCGAAAATTTGGGATTGAAAAAATGAAGCATTCAGGTAATCGGTTCAGTTCGGTTTAAATTATTCAGAATTTAGATTTTGGGTTCTAAAAACGGTTTTTCAGTTCGGTTGGATTTGAAGTTCTGATTTGGTTGTATAAGTTCTAAAAGAAAAAGTTATGTTAAAAACATATTTTTATACCTTTAATTAAAATAATAATTTATTATTATTATTATAAAAATTAAAGTAGGATACATATGTGGAGAATTTTGGTTAATCTTATTCGGATTCATATAATTTAAATACGGTTTAGAAACGGTTAATTTGATATTAAAATTTTCATTCTAATTGTATAATTTTATATTTCGGTTCGAATTCAGTTTCGAAAATATCGATAAGAAAATTTTGATTGGTTTGTAAAATTTGCCCACCCCTAATACAATAATAAGTGAGTGGATTGGATATTAAATTGGATATTGGTTAATTTGCAAGTATTACTTGATATCCACAATTATTAACAAGGAACAATAGGATATCTTAAAAACCAGAAACTAAACCAATATCCACTATTTCAATTAGATTCTGGTTCGAATATTCAAATATGAATATTATGCCTAGAACTACTTCATCACTTTGATAGATTTTGAGTTCATGAGAAACCTAAGAAGTTTGTGCATTGACTTTTTATTTAAAGTCAATAATACTGAAATTTCTTTCACTATGTCTGTCTCAGATTGTTTATTGTGCTAATCTCATAGCACAATATATATTCATAGCAGCCATGAAGCAATCATAGTGGATAAAACTGAAACTATTTCATAATTATGAGTCAATTACATTATATATTCTCACAACCCAAAATACACATTTTATTTAGATCATATCATTAATAACTAAGATCATTGTAAGGATTTGGACGATGAAAGATTAAATCTGCAAGCTTGAACTGCATCGTCAATGGATAAGAACACAAACTCCTTTCCTATCTTCTCTATAAAATGAGATAACATCATCTTTTCTAATACTTCAAATCTTGGATTTATTATCACCATCTGCATTAAATAAATAAACTATTTATAAAAAAAAAATCATCTTCGATATATTTAAAAAGATGATTTTTAAAAAAAATGTCAATTGTATAATAAACCTTAATGTCTTTTGATTCAAGAATTCTACGAACTTCGAGTAGTGTTTCCATTCCGGTATAATCTACCGTTGAAACTCCTGCATGTGATGATAACTATGTTAAATTAGGAAATTAAAAATGATAAGCAAAAATTATATACAAAAGTGAAATTTGATTACAAGGAATCACGTAACTTTGCGTGATAAGATTTAGTTTGGTATGTTTGGGTTATGTATCGAGATGTATAGTTTTTTAGTAGCTAAAAGATTTTGGTTTTTGCAGAACCGCCGTTTCTAACCAGTAGAAACCTCGCAACATCTTCCACAAAAGACTGGAATCTCTGATACTGAGGATTAATACATCATGTTTTTTCACTGTACATCCTTATGGGACCGAAAAAACTCCAATGTGAATTCTTCTCCCAAACGAGTCGAACATGTAATCCCTTGGATCTTGGGTACCAAACTCAAACTACTAGTCTATCGTCGCTTGGTGAGATATATATTATTGGTAACGTGAATTAAAAGAATTACCTGAGAGATCAAGGAGAAGAAATTCAACAGCTTCAGGTTCATCACGAATCCATCTCAAGATCCTTTCACGAACATAAGTACTGTTGGCGAAAAAGATAGGAGAACCCAATTGAAGAATAATATAACCAAGCATTTCTTCAGCAACAGGGTACTGTTCTATGTCTCGAAACATAACTGAGTTTGGTATTCTTCCAAGTTTACAAGTCGAAGGTCTTGCAATGTACAACAATGCTCTTATGATCGAAATTCCAACGGAAATGATGAGACCAATATCCATACTAATGAAGGAAACACCGAAGAAAGCAGACATGCAGACGAGGAAATCAAACTTGTCGACTTTGAAGAGATGATACATCTCTTCATAGTCGATGAGACCAAACATGGCTGACATAATAATGGCTGAGAGACCAACTAGTGGTGTGTAGCTGAATAGAGGTGCGAGGAAGAGAAGCACAAACATCATGCAAATTCCCATTACTACATTTGACATTGGTGTTTTTGTTCCTGCGTTGTAGTTTACTGCTGACTTTGAAAATGGCCCTGTTGAAGTAAAAATTAGCCAATTGTTTTTAAATTTTAATTTGAATAATTTTTTGTTAATATTTAAATCGATCATATCTATAGCATAAATTTTACTTCATAATTTTTTTTTAATCTTCCATCTGTAATAGAGAGAGGTTCTGATGCTAAAATTTTTAGTTGGATCATTTAAACCACCTGGAAACTCCACTTAATTTTTATAATTTTAATTTTTAGTTTTTCTTTGAAAATTATATAATAAATTTATAATTTTTTAATATGTTTTTTTTCTATTAACTTAGTAATTTATTTTGTCATGAGCTGTCAGGAAATCCATATAGATTCTCGACGAGATAGATCATATACTAGTTTTTTATCTATTTTTCGTCGGAAAAACTGTTTATATGGTTTTTCGATCGGAAAATAATGTATATTTCTTGTAGCACCTCAAATTTTTTATTGATATGTATAAATATTTTATTTATTGTTAATTACCTGTAGTCAAATAGCAAGAAGTTAGGGAGCCAACTATGTTCATAAGACCAAATGCGATTATCTCTTTATTCCCATCCGTTTGTTCATTCTTCATTATAGCAAAGCTTCTTCCAATAGCAATCCCTTCCTGAAATTAACCATTCTTCTTACTAAGTCACACACTCATACACACATTGATGAGCTAAAAAGAAGATAGTGAAATAAATATTTACAGCCATAGCGATGAGGCCAGTGACGATTCCGGCCTTAAAGACTAACGGTAGATACTTGGTGTCAAAGTTCAATAATTTAACAGAAGGAGGATTTAGTCCTTTACTCAAAGGCCCAACCTGTATTCATGCAGAAACAATTTTAACAAAAATCCTAGTTGGCTCAAGTCTTAAAACATGTTAGATCAAGTCTATGTCTGTGTGCTCACAGTTTGGATCCCATGTTCATTTCCTTTGACCAAATAAGAAACTACACAACCAACAACAACAACCACCATTGGACCCATTGCTGATATCCAAAACAACTTTGGCTTTTTCTGCTTCTGCAATATTCCAAAGGTTCCAAAAACAAATTCTTTGTGAGGCACTTGAGAAAGCATTTGACATTTTAACTTATGTGGAAAATAATGTAAAAATAGTATTTGTAGTGATATGGTCCAAATCCAATGATATTGTCCAAATCCAATGATATTTGTCCAAATCTAAGGATATTGTCCCTACCAATTAAAGGAGATAAAAACATAGAAAAAGTGAGAAGTAGAAAATTTACAACGAATCTAGTGGTTAGGAGGAAGACAAGGAAGCAGACAGCAGCTACTGCACTTTGCCAAGTCCACTGCACCAAGTAACACCCCCCCAAGATAATACAATTAAGATCACTATAGAATTATTTTACTTTCTATGGACAACTTTTAAGGAGAAAAGATGGAGAAGATAGCGACCTCATCTCTATGAGCTAAGACCGATTGGAGAACTGAAACGACGTCTGTTTTATGCGTAAAGTGGATTAAACCAAATACACCCTTAAGTTGTTGTAGGAGAATGACAATTGCAGTACCACCCATGAAGCCTGTTATGGTCGAGTGTGACAAGAAATCCACTAATATCCCCAATCTATAATTATATTTTAAGATACAGTTAAAAGTTATAAAGTTTATAACATTTCTAGATCAAAGATTGCATATATTTATTTATTTCTTATTATTGTTTTGGTAAATTAAGAGGTTTCGTTATCTAGGTAACCAACGACTTCAACCAGTGGGGATTCTGCATCATTCATTACAGCATATCGGAATCTCCGACACTGAAAATCGACACATCATCACCTTTCGACCATATATCATTCGGGAACTGGGTGGACCCATGTGAATATCTTTCTCAAAGAGTAGATTTGAAGTTAAGACCTCTTGGACTTTACCAAAGAAACCACTAGTCTATCATCATTTGGTTATAACTTATATACTAATATAATAAAAAAAATTTTTTTAATAAAAATAAATAGATTGCATGTATATAGATTGAGGAAAAAACCTTAAGAAGCCCATAAGAAATTGGAATAGACCGGTGATGAAAGTGGCAGTGAAGATCAAGTGAAGGTAGAGTTCAGGTTCTTTTTTGGACATTTCTTCACCGAATGTTTCAGCTATCAGCAAAGAACAAGCTGCGACTGTTCCTACTGCCAGATTGTTTGAACTTCCAAACACAGCGTATACAAATGGTGGCACAAAACTTGAATCTGCAGATCCCCATCCATGCTATTATTAGAATATTTATATAAATATATATATTTTTTTCACAATTGGATCGACAATCTCCTATATATAGTCTAAAATCATCATTTTCCTAAAATTTCTTTTTAATCTACTAACTGTAGTTGAAAATAATAGAACCTTTAATGCTATACTCCGTAAAACTTTTATATAAATATCTTTGGGTTTCTAATAAATTGAGGTAGTTCGAATCCTACCTAATTTTGTTTGGAGAAGTTAAACTATAGATCGGGCCGTTATCGATCCAATTATTATTTGTCGGAAAAAAATTAAGGTAGTAGATATCATATTAATTATGTAATAAATTGTTTTAAAAATCTTATCTGAATATGTTTAATATTTAATCTTCAGTGTTGACAGATGTCTACATATACACATAATATGGAAATTTCTATAAATGACTAAAATCAATTGAGTAACGCTCGTTGACTAAAAATAGTTGTAAGAATAATTAAATTTGCAGGTTTTAATATTAATTTCTTAAAAAGATGACACTTGCAAATCAAACTTTTATGTGGCTTTATACTTTATGCTATCAATGTTAACTTAACAGTATATAAGTTCTTAACCAAGAAAAATATTTTTTATTAATAAAAAATATATAAAAGTTGTTTTTAGTCTAGTAGCAGATGGTAAGTCCACTAAAGACAGACACACTTGCACATCTAAAGATCGAGTCTCACTACCTCCATTATGTAAGAATTTAGTTAATGGACTGGTCAATTGTAGTCCAATATTAACAAAAATAAATATATATATTCTCTCATGTATTCATTACTCAACTACGGTAGTTGTCACCGACGACTAAAACTTATATATCATGAAATTTTGCACGGCTAGATTAAAAACCATGAAAAACACTTAAATTCCCCGAAAAAAACACGAAAAATGCTTATTTACATAACACAAATTAGATATTATCAGAACACAAATTACACCTTTATGCAAAACCAATTTGAGAACTATAATTTTACTAATTGAAATCTAAGATATCTTAATGATATTTATGATAATCAACAGTGATTAAAATAAATGAAATGCTGCATGATAATAATTTTTAAAAAAAGAAAAAGATTAAGGATCTTACATAAGCCAATGATGGGAGGAATTCCAGCGAGTTTAGCATAACTAATACCTTGAGGAACAGCAAGACTTGTGATTGTGATTCCGGCAAGAACATCGTACCTTAATTTACGCAAATCATATTTTGGTAACCACTCAAAGATTGGTACAAAATACTCCAATGTCTTTTTCGTTTGAATCCAACCATTTGTCTCTTCTGATATTGGTTTGAATGGATCATCAGGAAAGAAAGTTTCTTTGAATTTTGATCTAAATTTTACACCAAAGCTTCTTGGAACCGAGAAATTCACTCCACAACCAGTCGGTGATGATCGAGAGGCACTTGTCAGAGCAGAATTCTCCATAGTTACAACAAATATATTACACAACAAAGCAAAGAAGAAGAAAGTAATAGTTATGTTTTTGTGTTTGTATTTATTAGTTTTGTGAGATGAGTTTGGAGAGAGTGTGGTTATTTATAAACATGGATGGGCAAAGAAAGTGGGAGGACTGTTATTGATTAATTCCACGTTTGTGTGTGGTGTGGTCTTTGTCTTTTTATTTTTCTGGTAGTCTTATCTTTACACAGTTAATTTGGTAATTTTATATCTACATTAATTAGATAATTAAGGTATTTATTATTATTATTTATTCCATTATTGTCTTTTAGTATATTAATCAGCCAATTAAGGTAATTTTTATTATTATATATTCCATTATTGTCTTTTAGTATGAACCATATGAAGAAAAAAATCACTAGCTAATTTTTTTTTATCAACCATAGTAATATAAAAATTAAGAATCACCACAAAGTGGGAAGAAAAGTTTACAACACTAAACTATTAGTCGACTCTCTAATAGAATGAGCGAGAGCATCAGTTTTATGGTTTAGAGATCTCGAAATTACATAAAGGGAAAAGGCACGAAAAAGAGATTTTAACCTCAAAAAGTCTTCCTGGTAGGATTGAAAGGCCGGTCATTCCTCCGGGTGTAAGAGAAGCTTCAGAACATCCGCACAATCCATAGCCATCTCAACCTCTAGAATTTGGAGTAGGATCAGAGACTCCATAGCCCACAAAACCGCTTCCACCTCTGAATGTAGCGTTGAAAGACATAAATCCTTTTTTATACATGAATCCTTTTTTAAAAAAAAAATTATCCAATGCATGAAAGTAATAAAAAATTATTTTAATAGCAATGTTTTCTTATGGATTCCAAATCTTTTTACCATTAAAAAAAGAGTAACATTTTTATTAATCTTGACCTCCATCTCCGGAAAACGGAAAATCAAACATACAAAATCAAAAAATAATAGGCAATATAATTTTTATATGAAATTTTAAAGAGTTTTTATAGTTTCATATTTTTATTTTCAAATTTTAATAGTAGATTTGGATTCATTTTCATGGGAATTACAATTTCATATCTTATTCGTATGATATGATTTGCAAACTATGAGTTGAAAATAGTTTTTCCCTCTTTTTATGTTGTTGCACAAAACCTATTTTGTAACCATACCCGTGTAATTTGACAGTTCTTAAATTGCATTATTTCAAATACCAAAGACTACAAGAATTTAGTAAATGAGATTGGTATTAGCACTACAAAAATTATTATGTCATTTATTTTATTTGTTTACATTAATTTTTAATTGATACGACCATTATTTACATCACTTATAAAAATAATTATAAAAATGATTATGAAAATGATTATTCAAATAGTTAGTATCAGTTTAAACAATTGATGCAACTATTTTCATCATTTATAAATAATTGATACTAAGTTAAAACTGATATTAATAATATATAAAAACAAACGATGGAAGATTTCAAACAATAACTTCATAATTTGTTGAATCAAATTAAGATCAATGAACTCTAAGAAATTAAGATAGATAATTACCTTAATTCAAAACAAACTATCAAAGGATCAACTTCAATAATATAATTAACTTACCATATTAGCATGGATCATAACCTTAAATCAATACGCTTATATAAAAACTATGGTTTAGTGAGAGATTAAGAAAAACTATAAATATCAAACATAAACGATACCTCGATTGATTGATGAAGAAATAATTTTGTCGCTCCCTCTTAAAATAATATATAGATATATATGTTATAAACAAAGCATTTTATGTAATGTACAAAATGCTAAATTGATATTTTTTTTATTGATGTTAAATTGTTGATTAGATATATCATTTGTTGAGACGGCAAAAAAGAAAAAAAAATCATTTGTTTGAAATAACTAAGAGAAAAATAATTGAAAGCTGTTTTCTCTCCGACACGATTGACGAGGTTCATCGTTCTTTTTCTCTGACCGAGACCAACCGTATAACTCCTAAAATTACGTAATACTCAATTGTTCAAAATATAAAATTTCCTTTAACAAAGTTTCTAAATGTTCTATAACTTAACTTATGTTGATAGAGATACTATAAAAAATTATTAATATTTACTAAACTGACTAAACATGGTAGGAAATCAGAAGAAATAATATTAACATTTTCGAGAATTTATTGGCCTAGTTGTTTTTAGATTATATTTATCTTATTTTAATTTTTATTTCTTATTTATTTTTGATTTATAAAATGTATTTCTGGTGTAATTTAAAATTTCTATAAGTTTATAAAGTTTGGTTTATAATTATTTAAAATTATAGCAAAAGTAAGATCAGATCTTACGTGCCTTTTAGTAAGTATAATTATAGCTATTTCATAAAAAAAATTTGTTAACTAAAGATATCAATTATTTTTATAAAAAATTACCAATTTTTAACCTAATTATAAATAAAAATAGTGTCAATTATTTTTTTGATTGACACAAATTCATACTTATTGACATAAGTTAATTTAATTGATACTAACTAATTTATATGTATTAATTGTTAAACTGAAACCAAGTTACCATTATTTTTTTCATTAATGTTAAACTTTTTGATTAGATACATCATTTTTTCAATTGATGTAAATGTATATTCTACGTTGATATTTTTAAGTGATGTAAATCAATATTAAATTGTATTAATTTTATTTAATTGATGTCAAAGATGCGATAATAATGTTGTTTGTTCTAAATGATGTTAAATGGCATATAATATGTCATTTGTAAGTAAATGAGTCTATGTAGCATCGTTTATTTATATGATATAATATTATTGATGTTATATGCATGTTTTATTGTAGTGTAGATACTCACATTCCAAGAGTGAGACATCATGACTCTTGGGGCTGACATTTTACTAAAACGGGTCGTTATACTGTGAAGTCATGATATAAAGTGTGATCCCACCTATGTTAGCTGTGGTATAGATGGAGAAAATATAAACCATGTCTTATTTGAATGTCCCTTGCTCTTCAAACTTGGACCTTATCTAATATCCCTTCTCCTATTAACATGTTTCCAGGATCTTCAATTTGGTATAATATTGATTATCTATTCTGGCGTCTTCTGGATCAAGTAGAAAATGATAATTTTCCTTGGATTATGTGGCATATTTGGAAAGTGAGAAATGAGAAACAATTTTCCAATATCGATAAGGATCTAAGGATTATTCTTCAACAGGCGGATCTAGATGCTACATAGTAGACATGGGCATTTGAGTATTCGGGTTTGGATCTTTTAGGTATGAAACTTTTATACCTATTTAGGAACCACATATATTTCGGTTCGGGTTTGGGTCAGTTCCGCTCAGTTCCGGGTCGATTCAGGTCCATATTTTCTGTACCCATTTAGGAACCAAATCAATTTGGTTCGGTTCATATTCACCCGCTTTATCTGGATCTCCACTAGACTTATATTCCATTTGGCCTAATGTGTCCCGACTGTCCACAGTCAACTCAGCTTTTACTGGTTACCGGTGTTTCATGGATGGAGTTTGGCGTGCGTCAGATATCTCCTCTGGTGTTGGGTGGGTTTGCTTCCTTGATTCTGTCGATGATGCTTGTGAGGGGGCCAAGTCGATCCCAAGGAGTCTATCAATTTTACATGCGAAGGTCAAAGCGGTCTTATAGGCAATGCAATATCTCTTTTTTCTTGATATCTTGGAGGTCGAGTTGGCTTCAGATTGTTCAGATGTTCTAAAGATGGTGTCTTCTCCTAGTGACTGGCCTGCTTTCTCTTCATATTTAGAAGAGTTTATTTTTTTATTTCTCTCTTCATGTAATTCTTTGCTCTCTAAATCATAAATCTAATTTACTCGCCTGTAATTTTAGAGCTTAAACTTGTTGTTTAGTTTTTTTTTTTTAATTGTTGAAGCTCCTCAATCAGTGTTAATCAGTGTTGACAAAAAAAAATTTAACGAGATTAGGGATATACTTATGTTTGGTTTGTTGCAATGTGACTAAGTGTTCTTGAAGTTCATCATATATATAAGATGAAGAATCAAATTTAAATAAAAATAACTTTTATTTGCTAAATTTCTACATCTCTTCATCAGGAAATAATTCATCTTTAAGTGAAGGAGCAATCCACTGAATCTGAATATAAGTAATCTCCCAAAGATCATCATCTTCCTTTTGCACCAGAATCTCTTTCTCCTTCATGATATTGATCATGGTTGTCAAAATATGTGGCACAACCTCCTGAAGTTTGTTATCTCCATACAATCCCAAATCTGCCTTCATACATGTATCCATTCTTCTCAACACTCCTAACCAGAAGGTTCTAAACTCAGCACTCCCTACAATCTGTTGCAGGTAATGCAGAAAGACTTTCATGAGCATTTTCATTGCTATACTCAATGTTAACTCCATGCTTCTCATCTCTCTTTCTGCGTTTTCTCGCCTTGAATAGTCTAGAAGCTTCTCATGTAAGTCATCGATTGTTGGAAAAATGACATGGTCAATGCAGTAGATGCAGCCTGATGGTGTAAATCCAAGATCTTCATGACCCATTATGAAGCTTTTCTCTAGAGATGTTACTGCTTTGTTCCTTATCTCTTCTCTTCGTGCTAGTGATGTTTTTCGAAAAGCCTCAGAGAGTTTAAGAAAAAGATGATGAACAAAGTTAACTCCTCTTAAGTTGTTGTCTTCTGCAGATGATGAGCTGCTACTGTTGCTTGTCATGCTGTTGCTATGTACAGGCTCAGTAGAAGCTGTTTTGTACCATTTTATAAGCATTGTCACTGAATCTGCCATGAGATCTAATATTCTCAAGTTCTTCTCTACCGCGCTGTTTCTTAAAGCAACAAAACTAAAGGCACAATCAATGCAATATGCATAACTTGACTGTGAGAGATGCATAGCGTTGCTGGACATTAAACTGATGAGAGAATCCACAGCTTGGTCTTTGGTCTCTGGATGTCTTCCACACAAAGAAAGTAGTTGTAATACACTTTTCCAACCAATTTGTGTGCGCAGATTTGCAGAGTGATTTGTAATGACTTGGCTGACAAACTCAGCTATTGAGTCATAACAAGTTTCAATGATATCTTTATCTATCTTCCACATGATTGTTAATGACCTGAAAATCAGTTCTTCTGGTAGAAGATCTTGAGGTTGAGAAGCTAATATTTTGATGCAGACCTTGAATAATCCAGGGATTCCTTTTTCAACAAATGGACTTGGTGAAAAGAGTGGGAAGTTTGCAACATTGAGTAAATATTCATGGTAACTAGGCCAAAAACTGCAGAACCGGTGAATGTTAGATAATGCAATGGTTATGACTAGTTCCCAACAGAACTTGACTGTCTCTTCTTCTTCTGTTGCTGTACTAAACTTTTGTCCTTTCCCAGCTGCTGCATAGATTAAAGACCGGCCTAAATTCAACACTGCAACATCTGGCAACACTGAGCTTCTGCTGAATATTTGACCAATCCTGCATTGTTTTATAACTTTAACAATTTGTTCACACTCACTCATTCCAAGAGCCACAGAGTCTTCCACACTGTCTAATGCCAAGAAGTGAGAGAACCGACCCATCAGTCTAGAACCATGTCGTCGGTTAAACTTTGCATCTTGGTTTGGAACAATGTTCATATCAAATTCTGATCCACCATTATTTAAGGTTTCTTCATTTGTGTTCTCAAAGTCAATGGCAGACTGCGGAAGAAGTTGAAGCTTTCTGAGTTTCAAAAGACAATCCACAATGTTCCTCCACCCCCCTCTAATAGAATTTCCAAAGTTGTTAGCAAGCGTGAAAACTGCAAGAGTAGCTATTCTTGGTTTCATATCATGACTAAATGCAAACAGAGTCTCTTCAGGTGTGGTATAAGGGTTTAACAATGTTGTGAATTTACAAAAAGAAGCAATGAGCTCATCAAGAATGTCTTCAAGGCCATATTGTGCAACTCTAGCTATAGAGATCAAAGCATCAACACATTCATGAAGCACTTCATCATCATCTGAATGCTCAAAAAATGCAGATACAGCTGCTATTGATGGACCTGCAATGGTTGCAAACATATCTCTTCCTATACGTCGATCAAATTGGCAGAGGCTAAAGGGTTGTGTGGTCTTTGTTCTGTTCATCAACTCAACCCATCTGTTAGGATTCATTTCCACTGTACCTGAATGTGTTGATAGAGCAAATGCATTTGATGAAATGGATTGGAAAAGCTCAGAAAGGTATTCTCTTGGAAGGTCTTTTCCCGCATTAATTGCTCGGTTGTTGCGAATAAACTCATCTTCTGTCATCTTCTTCTTAACCTGGGGATTATGTTGATCTGTGTTGAGCATTATAAGCGAGTAACACAAAATATGAACAGTATCTTTGCTTGCAAAGATCTCAGATGATTGTTGTGCATAGAATCTCTCAGAGAAAGCTTCAATCATACGCTCAATCTTTTGCGACTCTCCTGGTAACCGAAAGGAGTCAAGGAATGTCCTCAAAGCAGTATCAAGATTCATACCAGTGAACTCAAATGTATGTGTAAAGCTTTTAAGAACGCTAAGATGTAATTCATCAGGATCTCCAAGGTAATCTCCAATCATTGTCTTATCCAAACCTGGTGTAAATCTGAAAAATGAAGCTAATGCCATTGGATCAGGAGGATCTGAGACTAAATAGTTATACTTCAAATACTCCAAACCCTTTTTCTCATCTCTGTTGTAATGATTAGCAGCAATTGCTAGCTTCCTCTTCTGTGCTTTTCTTACTCTTATATGATCTACCCATGTCTCAAAATCATCTTTTGGCTTATCTAACCAAAAAGGTATGTACTCATGAATCTCAACAGGACTTGGCTTAGCATTAGACTGATCATGTTCTTCATCACCTTCATCTTCCTCTCTATCCATATTGTCTGCTATGTTGTGAATCAAGATCACAAGACCTTCAAAGGCTTGAATTTGCAGAGAAGTTAAAGGACCAGAGGTAGGAAATGTATGTCTGCACAATACTTTCCCAGTCTCTTCAAAAACATTTCTACACACTGGATCACAATCATAGTTAACATATGCTTCAACTATGAATGCAGGTTGTCGACAAAAGTTGATTACTCCTTCAAGAGCAACTTCTTGTAACTGAAGGTAACCTGTGAAAGCTGTAACTTTCAACAACACGAAGGAGAAGAAAGCTTCAAGTTGCAGTCTCACAAACCTGATTAATCAATACATAGTCAAAATATGAGATTTAGACCTTTCTTGTTATACACTCCAATTCTAAGAGAAAACAAATATATGACTTACTTGCGGAGAAAGTGATATGTATTGAGTATACAACTAGAGATCATAGAGAGGACTAAAGGACTTGAAGAAGCTCCGTAATGGATCAAATGGTGAAACAGATCGTCTTGAACCATTCGAAGAAGTTTTGGATGTTGACCAATCGCATCACCACTTAACTCAATCGCACTATTGATCAAAACCAAAGCAAAAATCTGTACATCTTCATCTGCAGTGTGGATACTTGTCCCTTCTGAGTTCTCAACAACCTCAACGACATTAAGTAACGAACATAAGAAATGAAATATGTCAATGCAACATCTGATTCCATATCCACCATTAGTGTCAATTTCGTCAGTGTCAGATTCTGATTCCTCACCACCTTCTTCTCCTCTGACTTCAAAGTCAGGTACTCTGGCGAAAATGATCTGAATCAGCTCATGCATTGTGTATCTTCCATTTCGTTGCAGCAAATCTCCTCGACCATTACATTGTTGTACAACTTGGAAACATGTATTGACGACTGTGCAAACAGCTTGGTCTTCTAATAAGTCCTGTTTCATTCATAGCACATAAGTAAAGACTTGATTCTTTAGCAAAAGAGAACCAAAGAAGAATAAAACTTACTGAAGCTGGATGTTTCATGATTCCAACCACAACTTGAAGAATCCTCATCATTACAGCATCTTCTGAAACCATATCTGTTTTCTCCAAACGACAACTAGTAATCCCTGAAACAATGGTATGCATTGCATCTTTAGCTCCAGGACTTTTCTCATCAAAAATCTCGATTTTAAGGATCTTCAAGATAGAAGATAAAGCAACAGCAGTAGCACTAGCTGGAATCTCATCGCTTTGAATGACTTCTAAGAAAGGCGAGAGATAAACCAAAGGATCAATGGTTCGCCAATCCTGTTGAGGATTGAAGATAAGAGCTCTCAAAGACTTCAAAGCTTGTTGAGCTGATGAATCACAATGATCTGTTTCTTGTGGAGAAAGGTAACTTTCTGCAATAGGTCGACGAATAACTGCAAGGACTGCACCAACCTCTGTGTTAAGCATACACGATATAGCCAACTCCTTACGCTTGGCTTTCACGGAGACTCTCTCCATATCTCACCGTAACAACACTATTCTTACCGACAAAGAAGAACAATGTCTTTTTGTTCTTCCTTTTATTGGGTTCTTCTCTACGGTCTTGCCTTGGTTAGTGCAAAGCTATATATGGTAAATGAGTTTTAGTGGCTGAGACTGAGTGATGGGTGAGTTTCAACCATTTGTCTTCACATATCTAGGAATTCTCCATCATCATTCACCGTTAATTTCTCTATGCCTTAACATAGATAACACTATAGAAATACACGTAAATGCAAATTATGATACATATTTTTGATCAAACTTATGAAATTGTTTCAAAACTGTAAGCTTCCTTAAGACCGGTTCAATTTTTCTTAGAGTGGAGTATCAAAGGCCTGGGCTTTCGGTCGGTTCGGTCGGACCGGTTCAATTTTTTGGGTTTTCGGCTTTTTGTTTAAAAACATGAAGTACATTTCGGTTTGTATAATTATGGAAACTGAACCGAATGAACCAACAACCGTTTACAATACTAAACCAAATCCGATTGATTTTTGGATTGAAATCAATTCATAACAATTTTCCTTCGGTTCGGTTATTTTCGGGTTGAACCGTATGTCCTTGAGTATGCCATCATCTTCTTCACTTCCAAAACTAAACCTAACTGTTATTTTCTTTTCTTTTCTGTTCTTTTAGTTTATCTCAACTTGTTCTTGTTTCTGAAACATTTCTTCGGTTTGCGTACGATTAACAATGCATAGGCACAACGATGATGTTCACTTCTCTTCATCTTCAATCAGAATCCATAATTCATCTTTTCACGAACAGTCTTTCCTTGCTAATCTCCAATCCTGCTCTAAAACCTTAGTCTCTCAACTCTCAAATACTGGGATTTCGCTAAATCGATGGATTGACTCGCTAAAAAATCGCCACAGTCCTCCACGTTTTACCAATACTCGAGCGGTTCGTCGTCCCAATTCACCGACTCAGATGCTAAATTCAATCACCCAGTTTTTGATTGGGAAGTCTTCGCCACTCTCTTCAATTTCACTCTCGCTTATCCAGTCTACCCAATCAGTTTGGTCTGACTCCGAAGTTGAAAATGAGATAACTCCAAGACTAAACTCGCCTCTGCTTTGTTGTGCCTCTTTGTCACTAACGAGACCTTCCGAGTCGACTCAGTCCGTGGAAGGGAAGGAGTTGATACAACAGCAGCAACCTCAGAAGGGTCACTCGGTGAGTCGAAACGCGGAGGAGCGAGTTCTGATTAGCGAGGTATTAGTAAGAACCAAAGATGGTGAGGAGCTCGAGAGAAAGGACTTGGAAATGGAGGCATTGACCGCTTTAAAGGCTTGTCGAGCCAATTCAGCACTAACTATCCGCGAGGTACAAGAGGATGTACATAGGATTATAGAAAGTGGCTACTTTTGCTCTTGTACTCCTGTTGCTGTTGATACACGTGACGGCATTAGACTGATGTTTCAGGTATATATATTCCGATTACTCTTGTTAAAAAACTATTCTCGGAGAAAAGGGTCTCCTTTTTATGTTTTGGGCTGCAAAATAATTCTCATTTTCTTGCCACAAGGTAGAACCAAACCAAGAGTTTCATGGGTTAGTCTGTGAAAACGCAAATGTTCTTCCTTCCAATTTCATACAGGAAGCTTTCAGAGATGGATTTGGTACGCGTCCTCTAATTTGGCCTGCTTTTTTTCTTCTGTGATGTACATATCTTTCAGTTCATCTGTCTCTGTGACGGTAAAATGGATTCATGATACTGGAACTGGACAATGTTTTGAGTGCTGATTATGCCAAAAGTTTCAGAGATGTATAATGTGTTTTGTAGCCTTGAATGAAGAAAATTGATTACGGCTAGATGGTATGATCAAGATGTTTTCATGCTTCATAACAGAGCATGTGAATGTATTTGGAGAATGTTCTTAGGATACATGTAGCTGTATTTAGACTAGCTAGTTGAGTTCCTCGTGTTTGGTCTATCTCTAATTGGATAGAATATATATTAGTAAATGTTGGTGTGTGCTTATGTAGGGAAAGTGATTAATATTAAGAGACTGGAGGAAGCTATTACATCCATCAATGGCTGGTACATGGAGCGTGGTCTTTTTGGAATTGTAAGTGTTCTTTTTACACCACAACTTCTTACTAAAAAGGTCTTTAAATCCTGGATTCAATCTTTTACTTTGTGGTTAGGATTCTCATTCTGTTGTCTGCCATTGCAGGTTTCAGATATTGATACGCTTTCTGGAGGTATAATAAGGCTTCAAGTTGCGGAAGCAGAGGTTAACAACATATCCATCAGATTCCTTGATCGTAAGACGTAAGCTGGTTCCAACCCCTCCCTTTTGAATGTAATTAATATTGGTATAAATTGCAGCGTTTCTGGATGGCGCTGCCAACTTCCTTTTATTTCAAATGTTAAACTAGATTTTCATTTGATAATGGTGTCTTCTATATTTAGTGGGGAACCAATTAAAGGGAAGACTGACACTGAGACGATACTACGGCAACTTACAACAAAGAAGGGACAGGTATTTTTTTGGACTCTCTCAACTTAGATGGAACGATAAGTCGCTGAGTAAAACATCATAGATTACCTGGGTTGTATTATTATGTTAGAATACACTCCTGATTGCATTATGAATTTTTGAATCCTTCAAAAATCATATTTTGTATTAAGTCTGATCACTCTCTATGGTATTCTATCATAATTTGTATCCTTCAGTTGACTAGAACTGAAAGTTCTTCGCCTACACATAGATGATATATCTTGCCTAATCTGGCTTTTGATCATTGTAGGTTTACAGCATGCTTCAAGGGAAGAGAGATGTAGACACTGTGCTAGCCATGGGAATCATGGAAGATGTTAGTATTATTCCTCAACCTGCTGGAGGTGAGTGAACGTATTCTTCGACTTTCAGCTTTTTAAAAAAAAATTCATTTGTGCTGAAGGTGCAGTTGCACGAGTGGAGAAAGTAAGAGTCTCTGCTTATTTATCAGGCTCAATAACAATACGTTTTGACAATGTATGACTGTCGAAATTTTCTTCCGTCGCTTAATTTATTTTTCCTCGGCATGTTAGATAGTGGGAAGGTTGATTTGATCATGAATTGTGTCGAGCGCCCCAGTGGAGGCTTCTCTGCTGGTGGTGGTATATCTAGTGGGTAAGTTTAGTTTGTTTACTACTTACAGCGTTTCATGTTTTTCTTTGGTAGCTGATTACAGATTTTGTCCATATCTTATTTGTAGGATTACAAGTGGCCCCTTATCAGGACTAATTGGAAGGTAAAATTATTTGAAAATGTGGTTTTTTGTAGTATGAAAATTATGTATATCTTAAGTGTAACGATTCATTTCCAACTCTGGTCCAGGCTATGCTTAATTAGTAAATACATTACTGGTGTAACCGAATTAATTACTTCTTGCAGCTTTGCTTATTCCCACCGCAATTTGTTTGGAAGAAACCAGAAGCTTAACGTATCTTTAGAGAGGGGTCAGATTGACTCTATATTTCGTATAAACTACACTGATCCATGGATTGAAGGGGACGACAAGAGGACATCCAGATCTATTATGGTTCAGGTAAAACCTTTACATGTTCTGGCTCTTTTGTTTATCTCAATGAGAATGTTAAGTTGACTACTAGACTAGACTAAGTAGCTTCATATTGTGTTAGAATTCAAGAACACCAGGGAATCTTGTTCATGGCAATCAGCCAGACAATGGTAGTCTCACAATTGGTAGGGTTACAGCAGGAATTGAATACAGTCGGCCATTCAGGCCAAAGTGGAGTGGTACTGCTGGACTTATATTTCAGGTATCTACTGTTCCCAGTATTTAAGAGTTTCTGTACCAATCAGCAATATCGGTGCAAAAGTGATTAAATTCGATTCATTTTAATTTTCAGCATGCTGGCGCTCGTGATGAACAAGGAAACCCTATCATTAAAGACTTCTACAGTAGCCCTCTAACAGCAAGGTATATATGTTTCAAAGAATGAAATGTCTTTGCCTTGTTGGTTTTGCTGACTATTTCGACTAATGCTGTATTTGGACACTTGAATTTGATGGATGTTTTTTTATGTTTGCTAATGTAGTGGTAAGACTCATGATGATACCTTGCTAGCTAAATTTGAAAGCATTTATACTGGCTCAGGTGACCATGGATCAACTATGGTCAGTCTGAATCCTCTATTGATACATCTCCCCCTTTTGTTCTATATGTCTAATTTTATCTGTACTTCAATACCAGTTAGCATTTAACATGGAACAAGGGCTTCCTGTTTTGCCTGAATGGTTATTTTTCAATCGAGTGACCGCTCGTACCAGGAAAGGCATACACATTGGACCAGCTCGTTTTCTGTTGAGGTATGCATATGATTTTCCCTTAAGTTCTATTTGCCTTTTGGGATTTCATCATTCCCCAAGTTGTATTGCATATCTTACCTTGTTCATGTATACAGTCTATCTGGTGGACATGTGGTGGGTAACTTTTCACCTCATGAAGCATTCGGCATTGGTGGAACAAACAGCGTAAGAGGTTATGAAGAGGGTGCTGTAGGATCTGGTCGGTCGTATGTAGTTGGTTCAGGGGAGATATCTTTCCCAATGGTGGGTTTAATTTTCTCTGACATTCCTAAGATCTCATTTAACGATTGTGTAAATATAATGATCCTTGTTCTTACCCTATTCTGCAGAGTGGACCAGTAGAGGGCGTCATTTTTACAGATTATGGTACTGATCTGGGATCAGGAAACACCGTCCCAGGTTCAGACTAGGCTCTCGTTTTTTCTTTTCTTTTGCTCGTAAAAGCTTTAGAATCTCTCATGAGATGTCTATTTTTGTAATGTCCTTTAGGTGATCCTGCGGGTGCTAGGCTGAAACCAGGAAGTGGTTACGGGTACGGTTTTGGGGTGCGTGTTGATTCTCCGTTGGGGCCGCTACGCCTTGAATATGCCTTCAGTGATAAACACACTGGAAGGTTTCACTTTGGGGTTGGTCACCGTAGCTAAACTGCTCAGTCCATTTTTTGTACTTTTAACTTTGGCCTACGATTCTGGAAGTGTTTTCTCGACCTATGTACATTCATCTATATGATGTTTTCTTGATTATTTATTTAATTGCAAGAGAGATTTGTGCATCGCGTGTGAATTCTGTACTGTCTCTTTTGCAATGATGAGATTGAGGATAGGGAACATCTGTTCCTTCATTGCACCTTCACGCAGCAATTATGGGCTTTGACTCTATCAAGACTGGGCATGCCTTGCTTCCAATTTATCTATTGGCAAACTATACTGGCTTGTGGGACACAGTCCTAACATCTCCTCCACCCTCAAAAAATTGGTTACCTAAGCCTCATTATCTTGTCTGGAAGGAAAAGAATTATAGGCTTCACAGTGGCTAAATGGCTCACCAACAGCTGATTGCTCTCTCTGGTTTCTCTAGTTAATTTATGATTGTAATGGCATATTTAAAAACTCTCCAACCCCTGTTCCTTTTTTTTGTCAACATGGATACTTGATCCATAGATTAAAGCTTGACTCTAAAATCCTTTTTAATGTACTACAATGTAGTGGAGAAAGAATGGAATCCTAAACCCTATTCCATTTTGAAAATATAATTAACCTTGTATCAAAAAAAGAGAGTTAAAATTAAAGAGGACACTGAAAGCAATTTCTAAACTGAGCACCAAGAAACAGCAGCGATCACATCCATAACTTCGGCGAAGCCCGTAAGAGTAGCCTTTCCGGTGGATTTTTCGGCACCTCTTGTGTCGAAAGTAACAGACTTGAAACCCTTAATGGCCAACTCAGAAGCTATGCCTTTGAGAAGAGCTTGACAACCACCCATGAGCGAAAATGGGTGGACCAACACTATCTCGTATAAACTACACTGATCCGTGGATTGAAGGATACGACAAGAGGACATCCAGATATATTATTGTTCAGGTAAAACCTTTACAGGTTCTAGTTCTTTTGTTTATCTCAATGAGAATGCTAAGACTATTAGACTAACTAGATTCATATTGTGTTAGATTCACGGCAATGATAATCTCACAATCGTAAAGTAAGAACAGGAATTGAATACAGTCGGCCATTCAGGCCAAATTGGAGTGGTACTGCTGGACTTATATTTCAGGTATCTACCGTTCCCAGTATTCTCAAAGTTTCTGTACCAATCCAGAGCAATGTTGGTGGTAAAGCGATTAAATTCGGCTCATTTTAATTTCAGCATGCTAACGTCACTAAAGACTTCTACAGACACAGTAGCCCTCTAACAGCAAGATGTTTCAAAGAATGAAATATCTTTGCCTTGTTGGTCTTGCTGACTGTTTCCACTAATGCTGTATTTGGAGATTTGAATTTGATAGATGTTTTTTTATGTTTACTAATGTAGAGGTAAGACTCATGATGATACCTTGCTAGCTAAATTCCAAAGCATTTGTACTGGCTCATCAACAATGGTCAGTCTAAATCTTCTGTTTGTACATCTTACCCTTGTGTTCGATATGTCTAATTTCATCTGTACTTCAATACCAGTTAGCGTTTAACATGGAACAAGGGCTTACAGTTTGGCCCGAATCCTTATTATTCAATCGAGTGACCGCTGGTACCAGGAAGGACATACACATTGGACCAGCTCGTTTTCTTTTGAGGTATGCATATAATTTCCCTTTAGTTCTATTTGCCTTTTGGGATTTCATCATTCCCCAAATTGTAAATAGCTTATCTTACCTTGTTCATGTATACAGTCTATCTGGTGGACATGTTGTGGGTAACTTTTCACCTCATGAAGCATTCAGCATTGGTGGAACAAACAGCGTTAGAGGTTATGAAGAGGGCGCTGTAGGATCTGGTCGGTCGTATGTAGTTGGTTCAGTGGAGATACCTTTTCCAATGGTGGGATTAGTTTACTCTGTCATTCCTAAGATCTCATTTCACGATTATGTAAATATAATGACCCTTGTTCTTGCGGTATTGTGCAGATTGGACCGGTAGGGGGCGTCATTTTTGCAGATTATGGTACTGTTCTGGGATCAGGATCCTCCGTTCCAGGTTCAGATTAGGCTCTCGTTCTTTCTTTCCTTTTGCTTGTAAAAGCTTTAGAATCTCTCAGGGATGAAATGAAATTGCATATGACATCGACCATCTGAGAATCATATTCAGGTCCTTCCATCTGGAAATGACTAACACCTTTCAATGAGATGAGTTTCAATGCGTCCCACTGCTACAGATTGAACTTGTAAGAAGCATTACCATATCAAATACAGATATTGACCAATCAACAATTAGCATCAAAGGGGTAAGAAAAAGATCAAAACTTTGAATTGCTTACCAGCCGAAGAACCGATAAGCAGGATCCTATGAGCACCGAGATTCAGAGAAAGCCACCGACAAACAGCGATCACATCCTTAACTTCAGCGAAGCCCGTAAGAGTAGCCTTTCCGGTGGATTTTCCAGCCCCTCTTGTGTCGAATGTGACAGATGTGAAACCCTTAATGGTCAATTCAGAAGCTATATACCTTTGAGAAGAGCTTGACAACCACCCATAAGCGAAAATGGGTGGACCAAAACTATACCAAATTGCCATCGTCGTTGCTTTCTCCTAAATTTCTGGATTTGAAGATTCTCGTGTGAAGCTTCACTCCGTGCTCGGAATCAACGGTACACGATTCGACTACAAAGTTTGACGACATTTTCAGAGATGTATGAAATTGAAACTTTATGTTTGTTTGGCTTTAATCAGCTCACTATCTAAATATAAACCACTAGGACCGAGATTTATAAGTCTTGGTTTGGTTCTTAGCTTGGTCTGATTCTTGGTTATTGCTGCTCTAGGCTGATAGATTAGTCTTTTTTTCCGGTTTTGTTCGGTTGATGTGCTCTCTTCGATTAAATTTCTACTGAGTGGAGGTTTTTCCGAGGTCCGTAATTCCAAAACTACTTCGAGGTTTACTATGTTTATGAATTTTAATATTTTATCAAAACTTTGAGCGGTCGATTGTATTTTTGAGTTTGCCAGTTTTAAATAATGTGTGAGATATTTTTATTCGCTATAGAATATTTTATTATTAATTTAGGTCAGTATTTGGAGGGTGATTTTGATCTATATATTAATCTATGACCTTATAGTGAAAAAACCAAGTATATTATCTCATTTTCTTTTACGAGTATAAAAACAAATTTGAGGATTTTATCCAAAACATACAAAGTTAATGTAAATTAATCAACCACTAAAATCTTTTTATAACTAATGTTTAATGGAAAAAAATGTGAAAATAATCCTCAATTTACGAAAATTATTGAAAAAAACCCATCAATTTTCATTTAAACTCATTAAATCTCTAAAAAAAATATTTGTTCAATCCTATTATTTTTGTCAACTTAAAATTTTCGTTAAAATATGTGATGGAGCCAACTAGATGGCGATAAATCTACAAAAGATAAGTTCGTCGAGAGCCTTCTAAACAAAATTTGTTCATTTCTATTTTTAATAACTAATTTTAGGATCAAATTAACCATAACTTGGAAAAAGTAAAAGGATCAAATTAACCATATTATTTAGTGTTTTAACACAATATATTAACATAATATATTCCGGAATTTTGATCACATTCCAAATATCTATTTTTTTTTCCTGCAACTCACAACTCCATTGATACATTCGGCGAAATTAATAACACAATAATTCGTTTCTAAGTATTTACCAAAATTTAGGGTTATTTTTAATTTTAATAAATTTTCATGTCAACCTAAGGTAAAGGCTAATGAGGAGTGGAATTAGACCTTGACTCAATCAAATCCTCTTTTTTCTCCTACTAATTTTTGGGTCAAAGCCTACTCTCAAACTTCCTTCACTTCAGGAGTAATCTTCTCATCATTAAATTTCCAATCCTAAGACAAAAACACATTCGTTTAAACAAATATCCCTAACAAATCGAATTAAGCCTTTTTTTTTTATTGTCTAACTAATTCGATGGTTATTCTTCTCCCCAAGTTTCTCAAAGGTGAGTAAACGATAACTTTATTATCTATATAAAAACGAAGCTCTTTTCTTAGTTTAACCTTATTTTCTTATAGTTTCATCATCATCAGGCTCTAGCTTTAGCTCTCTGTGTATTCGAGTAAAAGACCTAATTTCGATTTCATCAAACGAGAGAAAGTGACAGACAAAACAGTGATCCTTGAATCATAAATGACAAAAGGTGTTTTTGATTTCTCTGCATCAAAAGTGTTTCTTCGGCCAATTCTTATTGTCGACACAACGTCTTCTCCTTCTCCAGAGAATCTGCGCAAAAGGTAATCCTTTAATGCTTTGTTCTCGTAATACTTTGAATCAAATCAGCTTAGTAGAGTTCTATATTCGTGTTCTACTTTGTGATTGTTATAGTGGCAAAAGCAAAACCTAATGATCGTATGCTAACTTGTTATGCAGAGATCGAACATGGCCGCTATGGATCCAAGAAGTAATGTCTACGTTGCTCCCGTGAATGTATGTAATCAAAAACCTTATGACTGTAATGAATATGAAATAAGTAAATAGTTTTCGGTTGTTTGAATTGAATGAGAAACGATTGCAGGAGCGGGAGAGAGATGAAGTTGAAGTGGTAGAGGTTCAAGATGATCAAAGTGTAGTGTCTTTCAAATCCAATGATTATGAGCTTAAGAAGAAGATTAAGGATGAGAAGAAGAAAAGTGGCTGGACAAATGCAATTATTTTGCTAGGTATGACATATATTTTCTACAGAAAGTATTAAATTTTGTGGTTAAATGTGCACTGTCATGGTTTTTTTTTTTTTATTAACCTTACTCTTATAATTGGATCGACAAGATCCAATCCATAGCCTTTGAATTAGGGAAGAATCGAACCCGGTGCCATTTGTAAAGTGACCACTACCACTGGGCCACTTGTAATTGGCGTCACGGTTTTATCAATCAAATAGTGCACGAAACAAAAAAAAAATCAAAACATCATCAATGATTGTCAAAATTAGCTTATATAAACTAAATTTGATGGTTACCTTTAAATTGAGTTCTAATTCAACCAAGAATTTGATAGCATTTTATAATTGATTGTTCATGAATTGATTATATATCTTGAAATTTATTTTTCCTATATTTAACATTCTTAAATTTTTAATATTGATGCTTTTTCAGATTAACTCTCATTGATAATACTTTCTTTTATTTTAGTTTTGATGTTTACAATAGTATTATAAATATTTTTGTGTCGTTGAGTTTGATTTTTATTTATTTAGTTTAAACGTTAGTGATGAATTTTTTCTTATTATGTAAGATTTTTTAGTTACGATTTTTTTCTTCATTAATTTTCGTATATTAAACGTTCTTAATTTTTTTTATTGATGCTTGTGTGGTCAGATTAACTCTCATACTTTACATTATTTTAGTTTGAATTTTGCTATTAATGATTTTGTTATCTATGTGAACAGCTAATCAAGGATTAGCGACCTTGGCCTTCTTTGGAGTAGGAGTAAACCTAGTACTGTTCTTAACACGAGTTTTAGGACAAGGAAACGCAGAAGCTGCAAACAATGTTAGCAAATGGACAGGAACAGTTTACATGTTTTCACTTGTTGGAGCATTTCTTAGTGACTCATATTGGGGTCGTTACTTGACTTGCACGATATTCCAAGTTATCTTCGTTCTCGGTGTTGGTCTTCTCTCGTTCGTCTCTTGGTTTTTCTTGATCAAACCTCGAGGTTGTGGCGATGGAGATCTTATCTGCAACCCTGCTTCTTCTCTCGGCGTGGGAATCTTTTATCTGTCAGTTTATCTGGTAGCTTTTGGCTATGGTGGTCATCAACCAACACTAGCTACCTTTGGTGCAGATCAGTTTGATGATGATAAAAACGCTAAAGCTGCGTTTTTCAGTTACTTCTACTTTGCTCTTAACGTTGGATCTCTGTTTTCAAACACAGTACTTGTTTACTTTGAGGATAAGGGAGGTTGGACTGAAGGCTTTTTGGTGTCTTTAGGGTCAGCTATTGTTGCATTGGTGGCTTTTCTGGCTCCGAGTAAGCGTTATCGATATGTTAAGCCTTGTGGGAACCCGTTGCCTCGTGTGGCGCAGGTTTTTGTGGCTACTGCTCGGAAATGGAGTGTTGATAGACCTGAGAATCCTAAGGAGTTGTATGAAGTTGAAGGTCCTGAATCTGCCATTAAAGGAAGTCGAAAGATATTTCACAGTACTAAGTTTGGTTTCTTGGATAAAGCAGCAGTGATTACAGAGAATGACAGGTACTTAAACAATCTACTTTGTATAATCTATTAGAATTCGATAAATATGATCATTCTAATCTAATATAATCGATTTCAGGAACGAAACAAGGAAGAATTCATGGAGGTTATGCAGTGTAACTCAAGTAGAGGAAGCCAAATGTGTGATGAAGTTGCTTCCAATATGGTTATGCACTATAATCTACTCAGTGATCTTCACACAAATGGCTTCATTATTCGTCGAGCAAGGTGATGTAATGAATGCAAACGTAGGTAAATTCCACATTCCTGCAGCAAGTATGTCAGTTTTCGACATTTTCAGTGTCTTAATCTCAACTGGAATCTACCGTCACGTTATCTTCCCACACGTGAGACCCACGGAACTAATGAGAATGGGAATAGGGTTGATCATAGGGATAATGGCAATGGTGGCTGCAGGATTAACAGAGATTCAAAGACTAAAACGAGTCGTCTCGGGTCAAAAGGAGAGTGATCTCTCTATCTTATGGCAGATTCCACAGTACATGCTTGTAGGAGCTAGTGAAGTGTTCATGTATGTTGGTCAATTAGAGTTCTTCAATGGACAAGCACCAGATGGGTTAAAGAACTTAGGAAGTTCTTTGTGTATGGCTTCAATGGCGTTAGGTAACTATGTGAGCAGTTTGATGGTGAATATTGTGATGAGTATAACCAATAGAGGCTTGAATAATCCTGGTTGGATACCTGAAGATCTTAATGAAGGTCATATGGATCGGTTTTACTTTCTGATTGCTATATTAGCTTCTATTGATTTGGGATTATATTTGTTCTTTGCAAAATGGTATCAACCTATAAATCATGATGACGATAGCATCAAAGCTACTGGTTCTGGTGGTGATTTGAAGACTGTTCCTGAGTTAGACCAAGTTTGATTTTGTTTTGAGTCATAAGTCATCTTTTGAGATGTTTCTTTTAGCTACTTCATTCGTTTGTTAGATTAGCTTCTTTGTTAGTTTTTTTTTATAGAAATTTTAATAATTGTTAGTCGTTTGGTTTAATTTCTAGATTTTGTTCGTTTTTTGTTTAGTTCTTCAAATTTTATTGAATAAAATTAAATTAAGATTTATATGTTTTACTTAATGAATACATATAATTATCAAAATTAGCTTATTTAGACTAAATTTGATGGTTACCTTTTAGTTGAGTTCTAATTTGACCAAATAATTGATAATATTTTATAATGATTGTGCGTAAGTGAATTATATTTCTACGATTTTTTTTTCTCTGTTAAATTTAACATTTTTAATTTTTAATATTGATGCTTTTGTCAAATTAATTCTCATTGATGATAATTTTATAAAATTTTCGTTTCCATAATTACAATAGCTTTTCATTTTTTTTAACGTTAATGATGATTTTTTAAAAAAAAATTTGGAATATTTGAACTTTGTTATTTATGGAGCATGAGATTTAAACATAAACGTTGTGATTAAAGGGATGGTTAAATATATATTTGTACAAATTTTCCAAAGAGTTGAATTCTAGCTAGTAGTATTAGGGCTGTTAATCATGATCCGTGATCTGCCAGATCCGTATTCGTATCTGAATTTTGATCTGTAACACGGATATCCGGACCAAACAGATACGGATCGAAAATTTAAATATCCGGCGGATACAGATACGGATCGGATGAAACAATGGGCCGGATATCCGCAGATATCCGATCCATTTAGGATACAGATACAGATCGAAGCCTAAATAGACCGGATATGGAACGGATACGAAGCGGATATCCATTCTATTTAAGAAATATCCGACCCATTTAGGAAATATCCGACCCATTTAGGAAATTTCCGACCCATTTAGGAAATTTCCGACCCATTTAGGAAATATATATAAAAAACGGATATCTGGTCCTTTCGGATACGGATACGAATCACAAATTTTACTATCCGCTGGATACGGATACGGATCGATCAAATTAGACCGGATATCTGCTCTGTAACACCCTTAAGTAGCATAACTTAGTATCAGAATTTTAGTTATGAATAAAGACTTATCGATTTAATTAATGACAAGTAAAAAACATCTACGGTTTAACTCAATTTGTTTTATCATTATAACAAAATAACATTACAAGGCCAAGACAAATTAAGATAACCAGAAAGATATATAAAAAGTAAAACTAGTAATTAGAAACCAAACACTAAAACAAGATTTAAGGTTAAACATAACACTTTTAGTAGAAAGTGTTTACAGAAATAGAGATTAAGGAGAGAACAAAGTAGAATAAATTTCTAAGAACACTTGAACAATAACCTTATGATGTTGACGAGAGTTTAAAGACAAAAAACACTGAAGAAGCTTTTGTAACTCAACTGTTGCAAATATCTGTCTTTCAACAATCATCTCAACCATTGATGTTCTAAAATCTTCATAAGGATCTTCTGACTTCTTCACCACAGCAAAACTCTCTGCCTTCGAAGACTCTGATGAGAAGCTTCTAGAAGAAAACAATGTATCATCATCATCATCACTTTCTTCTTTGTTGTTATCTTCTTCACTACAAGACCAACACCAAGAACCAGAAGATTCAAAACGAGAAACAAAGAGAGAATCAGAACCAAACTGTGATCTCTTTTGCTTCCTATTCTTCCTTAAATCTCGAAATGATCGGCTTTCTTCATAAAAAGGATTTGGAGGGAATATTGATGAAGAGAAAGATTGAGACTTTGACCTTTGACGTGGACTTTTGGGTTTAGGTTCTGTAAGAAAAAATCTGTCTGAGGATGTTGTGTGACTTGCTGTAACAGGACAGGTTTCAACGACGTCGAATAGATCTCTTGGTCGGCAAGAACTTAGAGATGACCGGACAATTTTTGGAACACGAAGTCTCATTCTTTTCTCCATGTTTGAGCAAATCGATGAAGAGAAAAGAGAGAGAATGATTAAAGGTAAAAAGACTGTTGAAGAAGATTGTATTAAAGTAGTGTCATCATATAAGACTTTTGGGGTATTAAAGACAGATAAATCCTCTTTCTTTCTTTCTTTTATTATTGTTTTTTTTATCGACCATTAATTTAAAATACTCGATCTATAATCTAATTTTTTCTCTAGAAATCCTGAAACATACTACATGAGACAACGCGATATCCTAAAATCAAATTCGGGTATAAGCATGGGCATTCGGGTTCAAGTTAAGAGTTTCTGATTTTCAGTTCTATTGAGTTAAGACTATTTCATATATTTTTATTTTTTGGATAAGATTTAGTTGAGGTACAAATTAAGTTCGAGATTAGAAACTTATGTCTAAATTTTCATAAAAGATCAAAAAAAATTAATAGAAAAAAATCTTATAAAACCATAATTTAATAAAATTGTATCGGATATCTATTTAGTTTTTGAGTCAATTTTGGTTTAGATTCGGATCATGAACACCTATATTTAACCATTTGCCTAAAGAGTCTAACTCAATAGAGATAAATTCTCTGTTTTGCTTTTTCAATTTTTCTTGTTTCGGGGTTTATTTTTCGTAACATTAATGATAAATTTAATGATTACAACTTTTAACGTTCTGCAATGTCTTTTGTCTTTTCATTGTCGTCGTTAACTTAAATTATTCGAATTGCTGACACAAAAATTAACCATTGGAATTTCCCTCTTGCTCTCTTCTTTTTGTTTTTATCTTTACATTTAGACGCTTGACATTGCTTTGCTCCTTATTTCACACTAATTTAAATAATATTTAATTTTGAAAATTTGAGAAAGAATTCTGTTTTGTAATGCTTGTAATCTAGTAGACTCATTAATACAAAAGTCAGTTCTCTTTATTTTTTATAAATTGTACAATATAAAGATGAAAGTTTAAACTTTAAACCTATCTACTTGGCAGATTTATCGTTATAAATTTATAATTATTTAAAAAGAAGTAGTAATAGTCAATGTTTAGTTAAAGTTTCAAAAGTTGGAAAAAAAAGAAGGTTAAAGTTGCAAAAATTCCTCATAAAATGTATTTTAGCATTGAATAATTGAAACAATTCTCCCTGGAAATCGTGCACATTGGTTCACGAGTGTTATCGTTATGTTCAAAAAGGCAATTTATTTCGAATTAAAATGATTGAAAATGACAATTACATAAAAAGGAATGCACGAGAAAGTCAAATTATATTAGTGGTGCGAATAAAATAAAATACATAAGTAACATAACATTCACTTTAACGGTTTAACCTTTAACAGGAAAAAATATATACCATTGACTTTTTAAGGATTAAAAGAAAAATAAAAGAAGAAAAACAATAGCCCACAAACGAAAATTTTCACAAAATGCTAATAATATTAACTTAATTTTAACATTTTCATTAGTAAACATTGTAGTTGCAAATAGCTCTTATTCCTAGTTTTACAGGTTACAAATATTTGTAGAAGGGTTGTTGAAAGTTTCATAATATCTCTGAATTTGAGCGGTATTGCTTCCCCCGATAATACATAAGATGTTTGTATGTGGTAAATGGCCATAGATGTTGGAAGTGGATGCTACAACCGACCGAAGAAGTTTTCAAGATGATGTCATCCCCAAAAATGTGATTAATTTTCCGTTCATATCTTGAAAATTTTGAGGGATTAAAGAGCTTATTTACTATAACTAGATTTCTAGATTATTGAATCACAGAGGAGACTTTTTTTCTTTTGTTAATTGATTAAAACCAATTTTTTTTGGTTAATAATTGGATCGACAAAATCCGATCCATAACTTAAAGTCCACCCCTATAATTCATTTTTTGAGCTATCATAATGCAGCAGGTAGAAATCGAACCTTGGTACCAAGTCATTAGCTGGATCATCCTAACCACCAGACTTAGAACAACTTGACTAAAGCCAATTTTTTTGTGTGTGATGTTTAAGTATTAACTCATAATTTTTTATTATTATTACGTTGCATTGGTTATTTGTCTTAATGAAAGTTTTGAGTTAAAAAAAAACATTTTCATTAATGATCTTAGTTTTAAACGGTTTAGTTTGGAATTAAATTCCTTTCCAAAACTAAGAAAAAAATATAAAAAAGTTTTATGTTCTAGGGCCTGTACAGTGGAGTCCAGGCTAATATCAACTAAGAATAAGATGAGGATCGAGCTCCAATGAAGACAGAGAAACCTGAGCCTAACTAGTAGCCTATTACATAGCCTAATCAAATTAGTATCATTCATTTCTTCATTCTGCTGCTAAACCTAACTTTCTATGTTCAGCTTTAGCGACAACTAGATTTTTTTTATATAAATCCAGAAGCAAAAAAAGGTCAGATGTTTGGAAATGATACGTAAGTGCGTATTGGCCAATCTAATTTCCCTTTTTTACGTCAATAAAGTAAGGTTTTGTTGTGGCCAGTAGGGGCCCATTTCAGCTTCTTCCTATTTGAATTTCAAAATTCTCCCTTATTTTGGGGCTTTCAAATATGCTCTAATGGGCCCGAATTGGGCCTGAATTAGGCCTGAATTTTTGCTTAGATTTTAAGCTTATTCAAATTAGTTTTACTTCAACCTCATGGATATAATCTTGGAGCGTATGCTTTGGATGGTTAGACATATGGCTTGTTTTTTTTCTAATACAAAATTGCAGGTTGTAGAGTGGTGTGAAAATGAAGCTACATTCTGTGGTCAGTATAACAATGACTGTAGAAAAGCTATTTAAGAAAAAATGACTTGGTCGAGACACAAGCTATATGCTAAGCTAACCGATTCGGACCAGATACTCTTCTACGCCTACGTCTCTTCTGTCGGATTCTCCAAATGCTTAATAGCACTAGAACTCCTACAACACAACCGGACATAATCAGAAAAGGTTCAATTTTAATCATGTAATATAGAAAAGATTTGGCAAGGTTGGCTATATTACCACTAGCTGCAACACCAGCAGGTACGATCCAGCGAGTAGCAACTAGAAATGGCATGTCAATCTGCAAATTCGTGACAAATTTATAGGCTCGGTTCTCTCCATAAAATCATATAGAAAAGACTAGAAAATAACATGAAGTACCTCGTCTCTATTAAAAAGGCCTCCCAGATACTTGTTCTTAGAAGAACTAAGCTCGGTTGATCTCCAACGTGTTGGTCTTGTATTCTCTACTGTGGAATTTAAGCCTCGGCTTATGTCATTGTCATGATATCCAGGCAATCTACGGTTCCTACCTCTAGGATGTAAGTTATATCCTTTGGTTCCCCATACTTCAAATCTGGAGTCACTCTCACAGATAAGCTCCTTACCCATCACAGAAGAGTATGTTGAAAAATTTACATCTGTTCTTCGGGATGGCAGTTGATTCTCGTCTATGGTTACGGGTGAATATCTCTTAGCAAATTTCGAGAAAAGTACAGGGTCTTTGATATTTGAACTGGTGAAATCTAGCATTTTCTTCAAGAGCCAGTAGCAGTTGGTGACCATGTGGCTACTATCTAGGCAATTTGAGTCTCCATAGACACCAACTCGACCTTCACCTATCGCTAAAAGCCCGAGAACAGCAGGGTCTTCCTGTAAACAGATCCGCATTATTACAAAAAGATCTCTGCAATTCAGTTTTGAAGAATGCAAGGCACAGCTAAAAGCAAAGAGAAATAGTTTTTCATTACCTTTGATGATCCTGTTAGCAGTAGATTCTGTGTAGCGCCACTCTCAGAGCTGTCCAGTAAAGGAAATGTGTGCAAAAATCCACCAGCAGGAAACCTGGCTATGTTTGTTCCAGAAGCATATCGACTCTGCTCTCCGTCAATACTGAAATCCCCATTCAAAATTTTGTCTCCAAACGCAATCCCAAATGATGCTAGAAGGTTATTAATTGCGGGAATATTTGCACCTCCAGTGACTGGAGTCCACCAACTGCGTGTGTTATCATCGAAGAATCTCATTTTCACCATGGTATCAACATTATACCACTCAGCAAACACAACCAGACCCAGCCCTGTATTGACAACATCATCTTTGAGTTTCTCAATTTCTTCTGGGAAGTATTCATCCTCAAGGTCAACCATCAAAAGGGTTCCATATCGCCGAGCATCGAAGCATGTAAGAGGAGAACCCAGAGTCTCAATAAAGTACCCAGCATCACGTAACATGTTGAACATGATGTGAAAGTTTGTGTGCAGGTGATCACCATGCCAATCAAGAATGTCATTGCGAACATCCAAAGAGTCTCTTGGAATATAGCCTGGAGGATATTTAATGCTGTGAAATTGATCCCACAAAAGGCGTTTCTCTCGTGGTGGAGTGGGAATCACTTTCAGTTTCAACTGAAGAGAACAAGTACTTCTTCTTAGCCCACTTTCTCCAGGGGCTGATGGACTATAGACTTTCACAGTTACATTTCCCTTTATTTCACCGGCAAAGTGTGCACCTTCTTCCTTGATCTGCATGTGTAAAGCTAGATACCCCGTCCACGGCCATATGACATCTGGGTACTTAAAGTGAATGCTCAGAAGATTTCCTTCCTCTTTTGCAGGATGCCAAGTAGGTGGACCATCAATATATCCAATGACACCCATACCATTTAGAATTGTTGTGTTGAAAATGACAGGCATAGCACCCGCATATAGTGGTTGACGACAAAAGGGCCAAGAATATGGACAATCATTATAATCAAGAATGCTTGGGAAAATGCTTGCTCGGGGGTGGTAGCTCTTTAAAATTTCATATGATTCTAATCTGACAAAGAGTCGAAAAATTAGAGACTGAAAATATCAAGGAAATTGGTTCACATAAAAAAATGAATACCAATACGGATTAGTTAACTTACAGATCAACTCTTCCTGCACCCTGCTCATACATATTAGGACCTGAAAGCTTGGCAGCACCTTCGACCAAAGCCTGCTTCATACTTGCTGGATTGAGCAAATCCTTCCTTTCAGCTTCCGGAATAACACTTACAAGCAGGCAAACAATACCAGCCACAACAGGACTAGCCACACTTGTTCCGGACAAGCTTTTACAGCCAGTGCTGATCTTAGACCCCATGATGTCACGGCCATACGCAACCACATCTGGTTTGACACGGCCATATCTGTGATCAAAATTTTGAAAGTTAGGTTATGCATGAAAACAAGCTTTTTGTATCTCTATGGTTGTAGGGTTTGTAAAAAGGGAATGTAGAACAGCAAAGAAATGCAGTACCCATGAGGAATCTCCCAGGTACTCATGCCACGGGATGAAAATGAAGCTATATGATCATCATAGTCAATACCACCGACACCTATGACATCACTCTGGTCAGCTGGATTATTTAATGTTCCATATAGTGGCCCATCATTTCCAATTGCAGACACCATAATGATATTGCTGGCTGTTATTTCCCAAACCTGTTCAAAAGTAATTAGCGACTCTGGCACACACTACTGTTCATATATCCTAGAGAGAAACAACCCACCACTTGACTCGGTAGGATAATGCAAATTTCAACCAATAGATACAATTACCTTCTCTACAAAAGGCAGATCCAGGTAATCCGGTCCCCCAATGCTCAAATTTAACACATCCATATTTGTTGCTATAGCATAATTGAAAGCATCAAGAAACCATGAGGTGTATGATACCTGCAACAAGCTGAGCGCAAACTTATCATAATCTATTTGATTAAATAAACTTGCATATCTGGGAAATCATGTATTGGGGGGAGGGGGAAGAGAAAAGGATGACACAAATATAAATAGCGGTCAATTACAAGGATGGACATGAAGGTCCCTGTAACCAATATCAGTATCATAAAAAATGTATTTGGGGAAACACAAATAGAAATAATTGGATCATGACTGAGTTAGCTTAGCTGAAAGGAACGTTAAATCCATTGCACATAAGAAAATGTATCTGTTGCGTGATCATGCATTACCTGAGCATCTGTGAATACTCGGAAAGCATAGATTTCCGTGTCTGAGGCAAAACCGAGACATTCTGAATTTTGTCCAGCAATAACACCAGCAACAAAGGTTCCATGGCCAAGGTTGTCATTCAAAGTGTCTTCATTTGTCCAATTTGTACGCTCCTGAAAGTTACTGCGTCAATACCAGCTTCAGAGCTTAACAAGGCAAGTAGAAGACCAAAGAAAACTAGTAGCTATAAACACTACTCTCTCTGAGATATATGCGGAATACTATGCTTTTATCACTTTCTCTCCAACTAGTGGTACCTTGATCTTACGGAAATGGGGGTGGTCAACTCTTATTCCGGTATCAAATATGGCCATTTTGACTTTAGCACCTGTGAACCCCTTCTTCCAGAGAGCATCGGCTCCAAACATGGACGTGACTTGTGTCTTCTGCAACATAGAAAAAGTGTAACTTGTAAGAGAACTCTAAATCAATCACACAGATCGAAGAAGAAAACCAGGACTTACAAACAAATAAAATATATAATTATAGTAAAGGTGGAAGAGTACTAAAGAATGTTTGCGTCTGCATTCCGCTAATCTATTTAGTTGCATTTAGTGAGCTAACAATTACAGATAGTAACTTGACAATCTCTCACCTGACCAAGAAGATGTCGATTCCAGTTTAACGTGGTGTTACTTGTAGCTGCCGTCGCTAAGGAATCAGTTCCTTCTTCGAAAGACATTGAAGTGAAGATCTTACCCGGACCTTTCTTCCCGTCGTGAAAAGATCCTCCCAGCAAAACTCTCTGGTACCTGAACTCCACGTTCAAGTCTTTCACCATCTCTAGCCCTTCAATTTCTCTAACCAAGGTCTCTTTCCCGCTTTCCTCGATCCATAGAACACCAAAGTCTGTCGGATACTTCGACGCCGGATTCTTCCTCTCGATCCAACCCCAACCACCGGATCGGACCTTCGATTCAAGGTAAATTTGATGATCATTCGCCGGTTTGTACTGCTTAAATCGGATTATGTAGTTGTTCTGCGTTGCAGTATCAAACTCCGAACGAGTTACGTTCTCCGGATTGAGATTTTGTTGCTGAGGACGGTAAGTGCTGTGACGGAGCCAGAAGAGAAAAACGGAGAGGGTAACAACGAGGATATAGGATCTGTTAGCGAATGAAGAAGCTCCAGCAAGCACCTTCATGGCGATTGTTGAATCAGGATTCACACACACATGCCGTAGCTCTGGTGAGATTGCTTCACCTCCGTTTATATTTTGATTTTCTGGCCGATGATGAAAATACACTGTAGAGATGGTGAAGTGGACTTTTGAACCGGCTGGTAGGTTTACCTTAAACCGAAAAAATCGACTGATTATTTTGATTTTGTAGATTTTAGTGAATTAAAGTCGGTTCGCTTTGGTTTAAAGAGCCGTTTGTCTTCCATTGACCCCTTCGTGTTGTCACAGTCAAAGGTCGTCGGAGAGAAGAAGACGAAAAGTCCAAAACCAGAACACAGAACAGTTCACTTCACTTGAGTCGGAATTGCTTGAAGATTCTGCTGTCGGTGCTTATTCAACATGTGTTTTCCACTTGAAGAGTATCAATTTTCTCTGAGTTGAGCGACGACCGTTTTAGATTTCTAGTTGAAGATCAAGATCACCGGAAGATCAAGATGGAGATTAGATCTGAACTCAGGAAACATTCCCGAAGTGGGAAGCGGAAATGGGCTATTCTGGTTGGGATTGTGTTTCTTACTCATATCTTGTTGTTACTTTCATATGGTGACTCCTTAAGATATCTGTTGCCTAATGGTCGAAGGCTTAAACTGCCCAATGAGAACAATGCGTTGATTACTCCATTAGAATACGCTCGTCTTGGAAACACAACTGCGACTAACGTTTCTGCTGGATCAGGGGAGAAAATTGGGTATGTATCAGGTTTTAGTCTAAGGAAAGAGTCAGAGGATAATGAAGGGTTTGTTGATAATGTTGATATTGAGAGCTTTGAAGATGTAAAGGAGAGTGTCATCTTCAAAGAAGTTTCTGAAAGCAATGTCAGTCTTCTTCCTCCAGAGGAAATTGTAATACAAAACGAGGGGCTTTCAATAAGTAATGATGGACATAAGGCACAAAATGTGACTTTGCATAGTCCGAAGAACACGAAGAGTCCTGTTTCCTCAGTGAGCAAACCACCTCTTTTTCAAAATAGTTCCTTGTTAGTTTCTACTAAGGTAAGTACGAAGAAGAAAAAGATGCGGTGTAATATGCCACCAAAAACTGTGACAACATTAGATGAGATGAATCGGATATTGGCAAGGCACCGTAGAACTTCACGCGCAATGGTACTTGTGCTTCTGTGCTTTAAGTTTCTTTTACCTGTGAACTTTAGTTATCTTGGAATTAAGAAAATAATGTTTCCAATGTAGCGACCACGTTGGTCTTCTAAGAGAGATGAGGAGATATTGGCTGCAAGGAAGGAGATCGAGAATGCTCCTGTTTCGAGAACTGAATGGGAACTCCATCCTCCACTATACCGTAATGTCTCCATGTTTAAGAGGTAAAGTTGCAGAACTCAGACCTAGTTCTAAATCAGACCTAGTTCTAAACTTTGTGTTGGTTAAGGAAAAGAGTAATGGGGTACGGACACGAATTTATGAATTCTCTCGACATTTCTGTCTAAGTGTCTTCAACCCCACTTGATGGAAGTTTAGTATTACTACTGTAAAAACTGTATCATAGGGTCCTAAGTTGAGAAAGTTTCTCTGAAGGGAAGGAAAAGGGGAAGCTTGAGTTCATATTATGTGTTTAGTTTACAAATTTGGTCGGATTGGTAATCTTGACAGTTGACGTATCCGATTTAGTTATATGCCTCAGGAGCTATGACCTTATGGAACGGATGCTTAAGGTCTATGTATACAAGGAAGGAAGCCGTCCCATATTCCACACTCCGATACTTAAGGGATTGTATGCATCAGAGGGATGGTTCATGAAGTTGATGGAAGGGAACAAACAGTACACTGTAAAGGACCCAAGAAGGGCTCACTTGTACTATATGCCATTCAGTGCACGTATGCTAGAATTCAAGCTTTATGTGCGCAACTCTCACAACCGAACTAACCTACGCCAATTTCTTAAGGAATACACTGAGCATATCAGTTCCAAGTATCCTTTTTTCAATAGAACCGATGGAGCTGATCATTTCCTTGTTGCTTGTCATGATTGGGTATGGATCTCCTTCATTTCTTTAGATGAACTAATCATCAATGGTTAACAATGTTAAATTTTGGATTCACTAAACAGGCACCATATGAGACAAGACACCACATGGAGCATTGCATCAAAGCTTTATGCAATGCAGATGTAACCGCAGGCTTCAAGATTGGAAGAGACATCTCACTCCCTGAAACATATGTCCGAGCTGCTAAAAATCCACTTCGTGATTTGGGTGGAAAACCTCCATCTCAGAGGCAGACTCTTGCTTTTTATGCTGGAAGCTTGCACGGTTACCTACGTCCTATTCTGTTACAGCACTGGAAAGACAAAGACCCGGACATGAAAATCTTCGGACGAATGCCACTTGGTGTAGCAAGCAAGATGAATTACATTGAGCAGATGAAAAGCAGCAAGTTCTGTATATGTCCTAAAGGATATGAGGTCAACAGCCCGAGGGTGGTTGAATCTATCTTCTATGAATGTGTCCCTGTGATTATATCCGACAACTTTGTGCCACCATTCTTTGAGGTTCTTGATTGGAGTACGTTCTCAGTCATTGTTGCGGAGAAGGATATCCCGACGTTGAAAGAAATTTTGTCGTCGATACCTCAAGAGAAATACGTGAAGATGCAAATGGCTGTGAGAAAGGCTCAAAGACACTTTCTGTGGCATGCTAAACCGGAGAAATATGATCTGTTTCATATGGTTTTGCATTCTATTTGGTATAACAGAGTGTTTCAAGCAAAGCGTAGATGACATTACTTTGAACTGCTTATGGTAAAGACTGAAGAGTGCAGACTGAAGACAAGAGTTGGATCCAATGTGCTTGTCTGTTGTGAGTAGGAACATATTTACAAAGTTGACTCTGTCTGCCTTAGTAAATATTGTGACTCGTATTTTGGGCCTTTTTAAATATTTTGCTGATGAGCCCAATGTGCCTTTTAATGGGCTTTCGGCCCACTAAAACAACCCTATCGGCTACAATTGCGCTTTCGAAACGGTGTCGTTGTAGTTTAAGAGAAATTCGCTTAGACCATTTCACACGAAGCTCGTCGTCGTCGTGAGCTTGAATCAAAAAGCCATGAACAGTGAGAAGGAAGAAGAATCATTGGAGGTCGAAGATTCGGGTAATGTCCTCGATCTCACTAGTTATCAGCTCCACAATCTCGATGGGGTCGAGTTGCCGCCGACGCTGATTGAGCTGGATCTTACGGCGAACCGTTTGTCGGGATTAGACTCGAGGATCGCTCAGCTCTCCACGCTCAGGAAGCTTTCTCTTCGCCAGAATCTAATTGAGGATTCCGATGTAGAACCGTTGTCTCGCTGGGATGCCTTATCCGATCTCGAGGTAATTCCCCTATTCTCTGTTTTTATTCTTTTCTTAATCTTATGAGTGTTTTGTAAACGGTGAAAGGAGTCAATTTTCTCTCTGCCTGCATCTGAATTTGTTGTTGAACGTGGAACCTATTGGATTGGCTAATTTCCTTTTGTATTTCTTCTTGTATAAATGCATATTTATTTTGCATCTTCATCTTTAATTTTGTAAGAATTGTTATGGCATTTATAGTCTAAGAGGCCCTAGTAATAGGCATAAATCTATGGGGCAATGAATTAAGCAGAGTACTTTCTGCTTCATGGGTTTTAAGTTTCTTCATCATAATGATAGAACTCGCACTACTTATGTTTATTTATGCAGGAGCTAGTTCTCAGAGATAACAAACTCGCAACAGTACCAGATGTCAGCATATTCTCAAAGCTTTTGGTTTTCGACATATCTTTCAATGAGATTACTTCCTTGCAAGGATTATCGAAGGCCTCTAGCTCATTGAAGGAGCTCTATGTGTCTAAAAATGAAGTTAACAAGATTGTGGAGATTGAACACTTACACAACTTGCAGATTCTTGAACTGGGATCCAATAGATTGCGGGTTTGTCCTTCCCCTTGATATTTTCTAATCTCTTTACAGTGCTTTAGAGATGAATATAAAAGCATTGAGGTTTCAGGTAATGGAAAATATGGAAAACTTTACTAAATTAGAAGAACTTTGGCTTGGAAGAAACCGTATCAAAGTTGTCAACCTATGTGGGCTCAATTGTATAAAAAAGATTAGCTTACAGAGCAATCGATTGACCTCTATGCAAGGATTTGAGGTGTGTATCATTTACCTTTTGTCAGATATCCTTATCCCTCGTACCAGCATTTTGTTCTTCTGATGCATGAATAAATATGTGCCAGGAGTGTGTTGCTCTTGAAGAGTTATATTTGAGCCATAATGGTATCTCAAAAATGGAAGGCTTGAGTGCATTGGTTAACCTACGGGTGTTGGATGTGTCAAACAACAAGCTCACATCAGTTGATGAAATTCAGAACCTCACAAAGTATTTCACCTTTCCTTTGCTTCAGAGTTTAGATCAATTTTTTTTTTTTTGGTGATCTTATTTCCTATCCTGACTTTACCTTAACCTATAGGTTGGAAGATTTATGGCTCAATGACAACCAGATAGAATCACTTGAATCAATCACAGAAGCTGTTGCAGGATCTAAAGAGAAGCTTACCACTATCTACCTAGAAAATAACCCTTGTGTAAGTTTAATCATGATCGAGGTCTTTCAGTCACTTTTCATCAAATTCTTGTCAAACATTATTGGTCCTATCTTGGTTTTGCTTTATGATATGGCATGTTAGTTTAATGATGCACATATGATCCCATTGCTGCTGTTTTTCGATCTGCAGCGTACTTTAGATAAGTCAATGTTTATGTATCTTTTGAAAATGTGCAAGAAACCTTAGTTGCTTTTTTATAAGGTTTACTTGCAGTTGGGAACAGAAGTTGCATCTCACAACTTAGTTGTTGTTTTCTGAATCCATTCATTCATTTCTTTAAAATCATTTTAATCATTTAATGTTAAATCCATTAAGTGAAAACTAGTTAATAGTACATAATTATTGTTGTTCATATTTTCTCAGGCCAAGTCTTCCGATTATGTTGCTGTGCTCAAACAAATCTTCCCAAATGTGGAGCAAATAGATTCTAACATATTTGCTTAAAGATGGATATCTCTCTTGTACTTTCTTTAACGAGTGTCTGCTTCCTCGAGGTTCAGACTTCAAAGCATGGCCATCGAATTCAGTATAACAGGTAAAACACAGATTTCCCGACATATACATGTGTCTGCTGATTATCATAAAGAAGTGCAGAGTAAATTAAGTTTCTCTCTTCATGAATATTTAACAAACCATTTTGAAATAACTCGTGTTCCCTTGCAAGAAATTTACACTTGTTTTTGGTCTGTAACAGTATGTGGACCTTGTCTTTGTTTCGATCAACAGTAACTTGAATATTCTGATTCATATCTTTGACTTTGCCCCTGACTTTCTTTTCATTTGCATGGGATTGTTCAGTATTGAAAAGTTGTTATGTTAAAGATTTCTGTTACGTTCGTTTTGGTCACTTTTTTGTATCTAAGGTTTCGGGTTCTAAAAATAATAAAGGGAAAATGGTAAAATCGCCTCTAATACGGACCGTGGCCCAAGAAAGTCCGTTGAGTTTTGAGGACTGTTGGGCCAGCCCAATTGAACCCAATGCGAAGTGGGCACGATGTCTTTTATGCGTGAGCTGGTCCGTTCGACACCTCTACAAGTCATTGCATAGTCTAGGCACTCGGGTCTTTCGATAAGTAATTTTTCAAAATTACTCAAAACAGCCGAAAAATAACCAAGAATAGCTCAATATCAGAAAAATAAACAAGTGACTAATTGATTGTCAAAAATAAAAAAAATAAAAAAAATAAGTGATTAAAAAAAAATTTGAATACTCAAAAATATATCCAAGAAGGATCGAATACGCGGACCGAAACAATAAATGTGGATATTTCTGTTAAAGATTTTTGGGTATTTATGATGAAAATCTAGACCCGATTCTAACCTGCTTTTTTCGAGTAGGTTTTGATTCGGATCCTCATATCCTCGGTTTGGTTTCAATGCCATTTCCAAAATCAAATTTTGATGTTGAACAAAAAAAATGCCTCTCTTTTTTGAGGTTTTGGTTGACCGGATATATAATTATCCTCAGTTTTGTTTGTAAAGTCAACTCCTCTTAGTCACTCACCGGTTTGGTCTAATTGTGATTTTCCCAACACAAGAGAAAACCGGATGAATTAGATGAAGTGTGACGAATCGAGACTTGACACGTGTTAAATCCACGAAGCCAGGGTCCCTCAGTTTACTTTCTAATTACCGTAGTTTAACATGTAATTCTTGTGAGATAGCTTTGCCGAGGAGAAAAACCCTTCGTCTACCGTTGAAGTCGTCTCTGTCCAATCTCTCACTCTTTAATCCGATTTTTCGAGGCGGAGAGCTCACTTACACCGAATATAATGGCGGCTCTAGAGAGCCCAAATCCGGGAACAATGTCTCCGATGAGGCAGGCTTTTGGGAACGTTCTGTCTGTCTTCATCCTCGTCCTCATTGGAGTCCTCGCTTTCTCGATCCGACTCTTCTCTGTGAGTTCACTCATGTCTCAGCTCCTTTTATTTATTCAAGTTTTGTAGTATATATTAGGCTTTAAGATCCGATAGGAATCGTTAAGATCCGAGTATTTTAGATCCGGTTTCATGGTTTCCGATGGACAGGTGTAGCTTTGAGTTGTTCATTCAGTGCTTACTCCGAGATTTGCTAGTTATATCTTTTAAATTTTTAATTGAAACTGGGAGGTTTGCTTTGAATGAGGTAGTAATTCTTCACTACGCTGTAGATAGGCTAGTTCTTGCTTGGTTTTAGCAATCCCATACTCTCCATTGTTTGATTACTTTTTGTAACGTTCTTAAATTTATTTTTCAGGTCATAAAGTATGAAAGCGTGATTCATGAGTTTGATCCTTACTTCAATTATAGAGTCACTCAGGTTCCCTCTCTTTTCTCATATCCACAGTATATTAATATAAGCTTTGTGGCCGAGTTCTGCTATTAATCTATCAGGTTGCCGTCATATTTTTTTGGTTTATTTCAGTTCTTATCGAAGAATGGAATATACGAGTTCTGGAATTGGTTTGATGATCGGACCTGGTAATTTGAGGATCTCTTGGTCTATTGCGATCTAAAATAGCATCATTGTACTTATTTACTCTCATATAACTTAATTTAGGTATCCTCTTGGCCGTGTGATTGGAGGAACTGTTTACCCTGGGTTAACGTTGACTGCTGGAACCATTTGGTGGTGAGTGTAGGTAGCATCAATATTTGATATACACGTATGGGTCAGTTTTATTTTTAAATATACATGTTTATATGCCACAGGGCCTTAAATGCAATAAACATTCCTCTGTCAGTAGAGACTGTTTGTGTCTTCACTGCACCTGTATTTTCAGCTTTCGCATCCTGGGCAACTTACCTTTTGACCAAGGTTTGTCTTACGTCTAACTTAATCTCTAGTAAACTCCAGAACGAGTTATTCCAACAGTATCTGTTTGCACTCTAACAGGAAGTCAAGGGCTCCGGTGCAGGACTAGCAGCTGCTGCTCTTTTGGCCATGGTAATTTATACAATTGGTATACATGAAGTTTTACAAGTGGTGTTAAGAAGATATATGTACCATAAACTTTAAGTTCCTATAAATAACATAATGGCTATAACTTATAAAAGGTTATTGTTGGTTATATGATGTCATGTACACTATTCACCATTATTGGAACTTGCCACAAAAGTTTACTGCGATTCTTTAGGATATAAGTTCTTCTTATTAAATGGTTATTATTGCAGGTTCCCTCATATATATCCCGATCTGTAGCTGGAAGCTATGATAATGAAGCTGTTGCCATTTTTGCTTTGATTTTCACATTTTATCTTTACATAAAGGTAAGGGTTTTCTCTGATGGCATGTAAGTTGTTTTCTTTATGGAGCATATGTATTATATAATTCCGTCAATAAGCAACATCAAGCTTTCTCTTGTAAACTTCAGTTTCATAGTCGCCAATTTCTGTTATACTTATTCTTTCTGGTGATCCGTATATCATTATTTTTATGCAGACACTAAATACAGGTTCTTTGTTTTTTGCCACCCTAAATGCCATTGCATACTTTTACATGGTATGACTTGGACAATTCTCCTTTTCTCCTTAGTTTCCTTTCTCGTCTTTACTGTTATCTTCCACTTTTCAGTTTTTTTTTCCTTATTATAGGTATGTTCTTGGGGAGGATACACCTTCATTATCAATCTGATACCAATGCATGTGCTTCTGTGTATCGTAACTGGCCGATACTCTCCCCGACTGTACATTTCCTATGCTCCTTTGGTAAGAATCATAACTGCTTATAATCCATCAACATTTTTGAACTGACCTCTGGAGGCTTATTTACGAAGCTCAGCAATTATTATACAGATAATTTCCTTTAGTATTCTTCCAAAATTATTTGTCTCTCTATATGAGTGTAGTTGTATTTATAGCGTTGGAAACTGACAATAGCTGAAATGAAAATATTCTGAATGTTGTTGACACCAAGTGTGTATGCAGGTTGTCTTAGGCACGGTGTTAGCTGCATTGGTACCTGTTGTTGGTTTCAATGCCGTTTTGACTTCTGAACACTTTGCCTCCTTTTTGGTGAGTTCCTCAATAATTTTTAATGTATGCCTCTTGTAAATGCTTAGTTTGTTGGTTTTTGAATTGCGTGTTAAATCAATCATGGATTAGTCTTTTGGGTGCTTAATTTTGCTAGTTTATGTCTGTAGAGTTTCTAAGCTAGAAATTTAAAGGACAATGTATCGAGATGGATATGTTTGGATTTAAGCTTTATGTTTGTGCAAGTGATCAGAATTTTGTACGACTTATTCTCTTCATTTACTTTCATTTTATCTATTAAAAATTAATTTATCGGTAACTTGTGCAGGTTTTCATCATCATCCACGTTGTAGCTCTGGTATACTATATCAAAGGCATGCTTTCTCCGAAAATGTTCAAAGTTGCTGTGACACTTGTTGTGTCTATCGGCCTGTAAGCTTTCTTACTCTGTTTTTCTCTGACATGTCTACAATTACCACACCTTCATAAGAGGAGTTTATCTGCATCTGATCCAACTGTACATAGCTAGTAAAGATGGGATAACCTTTAACTTTGGATATGCGTCTTGGGATAGAACGTTTATCTCTGCTCCATTATATGTTATAGGGTTGTGTGCTTCTTAGCTGTGGCAATTCTTGTGGCATTGGTGGCTTCAAGTCCGACAGGAGGATGGAGTGGTAGGAGTTTGAGTCTACTTGATCCGTGAGTGGTTCTAATTTTTCATTCTTTATTCTCTCTAGTGATCTAGTTTCTTAGCAAATTTCAAGTATGGCTTTGTCCACATATCTGACACTCCCCTCTTGGTTTCCTTATTTATCATACTACAGAACTTATGCAAGCAAGTACATTCCCATTATTGCAAGTGTCAGTGAACATCAACCACCAACTTGGCCGTCTTATTTCATGGATATCAATGTTTTGGCTTTCTTGGTTCCTGCTGGCATCATTGTGAGTTTAATTTTAACTGTAGTTAGATTTTTACTAAATAACGTTACTCTGTATCCACATAATTAGTGTTGATTCTTTTTTCTTTTCTTATCTTCTGTTGGTAGGCATGCTTTTCACCTCTATCTGATGCCAGCTCTTTTGTGGTCCTTTATATTGTAATGTCTGTATACTTTTCTGGAGTTATGGTGAGTGGCGCATCTACAAATTGCAGTTTCATTTTTTCCATTGCTTAGTTCTTTACTTTAACCCTGTTTCACCTGTCTTCCCGATCTCTTAGGTTCGTCTTATGCTTGTTCTTGCTCCAGCAGCATGCATCATGTCTGGGATTGCGCTCTCTCAAGCTTTTGATGTTTTCACAGGTTCCATCAAATACCAATTAGATGGATCTTCTAATTCCACAGATGATGTAAGTTGCTTCTCTCTCTACTTTATATCTGATGAGTCATCTGTGCTTAGCCAATTCTAGAGAAAAATGATTTGTTTCGACTGTTAGGCAGAGGACAACACTTCCACGAAAAATGCCCCAAAAGATGATGCTTCTGCTGCTAAGACTGACAAGGGTGAAGACATTGTAAAAGAGCGGTCTTCCAAAAAGGGCAAGAAGAAAGAGAGAGAACCTGTTGATAAACCTTCCGTTAAGACCAAGAAGAAGAAGAAAGCTCTTGTTTTGCCACTCGAAGCCTCTGTGGTTGCACTACTTCTCCTTGTAATGTTGGGTGCTTTCTATGTGGTATGTAGACTTTCTTCGAGTTGTTATTTGTGGTTTTCTACAGTTAGTGTAGACGACAAAGTTCAAATGATCAGACTTTCAATTGCGTATATTTGTTTTGTAGATTCATTGTGTTTGGGCAGCTGCGGAAGCATATTCAGCTCCATCAATAGTTTTGACATCTCAATCGCATGATGGCCTACACGTTTTTGATGATTTTAGAGAGTCTTATGCATGGTTAAGCCATAATACTGATGTGGATGATAAAGTAAGTTTTCTTTTTGATAAAAAAAGGTCAACATTTAGATCCTATTAAGCATCCTTTGGTAGATGTATAAGCTGTCTTTGATATATGAAGTTGCCTGAAATTGGTTCTCACAAACAAAATCATGTAGGTGGCATCATGGTGGGATTATGGTTATCAGACGACAGCTATGGCTAATAGAACTGTTATTGTTGACAACAATACCTGGAATAATACTCACATTGCAACTGTTGGAACTGCAATGTCATCTCCAGAAAAGGCTGCGTGGGAAATTTTCAACTCCTTAGATGTGAAATACGTTCTAGTTGTCTTTGGTGGTACGTGTTTGGTTCATGACGTTGTATATTATCTCTGAAGTATATTCTCTGATCACATAATCATTTTATCAGGTCTCATTGGTTACCCGAGTGATGATATTAACAAGTTTCTGTGGATGGTCCGTATTGGAGGCGGTGTCTTTCCTCATATCAAGGAAGCTGATTATCTGGTACTTCTTTTTGGTTCCATTTGGTTTTAGCAACAAGTTGTTACGGCTCAATAATTTTTAAAACTTTGGATCTGAACCGATTACCTATAAATTGCTTTGCAAAGAGAGATGGCCAATACCGGATTGATTCTGAGGCCACCCCAACAATGTTAAACTGCCTGATGTACAAGCTCTCTTACTACAGGTATGATGCTTTCCTGTAAGTGTAACCTTGAACTCTGTTACACGGGCTCAAATTGGTATGTCTTTTTTTGCCAGGTTTGTAGAGACTGATGGCAAAGGTTTTGATCGGGTCAGGCGGACAGAGATTGGAAAGAAGAATTTTAAGCTCACACATTTCGAAGAGGTGAGATTAAAACTCTTTACTACAAACCAGGGACACTTCGAGATTACACGTAGATTTTGGTAAATATGACTAATTCTGTCATCAGGTTTTCACAAGTCACCATTGGATGGTTCGGATATACAAGCTGAAACCTGCCAAAAACAGGATTCGTGGTAGAGCAAAGAAAAAGAATTTGGTAAGCACAAGAATATGAATTTGGTGAAATAGCCTAAAATCCGACTTCAAACCATATCAATGCTTTACCTATTTGAATCATCTAGTTCATAAATTACATTTGGACGTTAATAATCGAATTAGGTAGCAATCATCAGTACACAATTGAGTTTTTGGAAGCTAAGAGTGATTGTTGTGTTTGTTGCCAGAAACCAAGCTTAAAATCAGAGAAGAAGAACCCATGGATCTAGGACTGTTGGGAAAAGGGTGAGTTATATGTTTAACTCTTAGGCATCTGTTCTGGTGGAAGTTGTTGTAGACGCAGTCAGATATCTGGTCTAGGATTCGTAAAAATTTTGTAAACTTTATTTGGGTTTTGCTAAAGACGAGTTTAAATGTTTATTGTCGACATTTTACCACTATGGTATTTGCCAAATTGAATCACGATCCAACCAAAAAAAAACTCGAAATGTTGACTTTTCTTTGTCAAATTTTCACGAAGTAGAAGATAATCATGATATCTATTTTGGGGGAAAATGTCGAAAATGGTTGATTTAACTTTCAATTTTAGGTTGACTTGGCAAATTGAATCTATCGTTAATTTCAAATAGTAATTGTCTTGTTGCGTTGATTCGGCAAACTGAGCATGTCGTTAATTCTAAATGTAAATTGTCTTTGAAATTGAAAGTTAAATTGGTTTTTGGAAGTTTGATTCACTTCTTATCTTCGTTCTGAAGAACCCTTAAGCTTGATTTTCTCTTTTCTTTCAAGAATAAGCTCAAATTTGTCAGTTTAAAGTATCGAAAGACAACATTTCAAACCAAACGAATTTGAGTTTTTTCGTGAAAGAAAAGAGCAAATCATTTGACTAAATAAGTTTTTCCAAATACACTTCTCTATTTTTTTTTGTCAACAAGTAATTATTGGATCGACAACATGGTCCGATCCATAACTTAAATTCTCCAATTGGAACATGATGGAATTTGAAACCACCACTTCATGTCTACCTAAATCAGAGACAATCCAATTAGACCACATGTTTCTTGGCAATACACTTCTCTATTTAACCGCATGATATTAATTTTATAAATATGAAATTCTAGTTTTTAAAGCAAAATAATGACAAATTAGTAACATTAAGTAATCCCTAGCTAACATTTTTAAGATAAATAGTATGGACAACTAGTAATATTTAGTAAGTATGAATGGATTGCAAACTTAGAATATATGCTGTCACAAGGAGACACGATAGATTTGCATTTCATATATTATTAGGAAATTAAAGCCAAAATACGTACACATAATTTTAAATAAATTGACGATAAAATTGTCAACGTATTAATTTTTTAAGTTAAAGTGATTGTCAACGTATTATTCACACCACGTACTGAAGCAATTGCGTTTTATCAACAAATAAATGTAAGCAACTACATCTATATATCTTACTATTTTTTCATTTTTAAAAGATGATGAAATCTACCAAACTATAATAAAATGTCTCTGAAGGGACAGCAATAAACACGATATGGAGATTAGATTATTCAATAAGTTAGGGTTTGTATTATATAATTCGTACGATAATCCTTGAATAATGTAACATTTACTAGTAATATTTGGATATGGATTTCAAATATCTGAAATCGATAACTCGACTGGATATGTATTCTGGAATAATCTAATAGGTCACAGGATCGAGTGGCAACGGGGAAAAATTTGACTTTCTAAAAGGAGAGTGAATTTAAAATGATGTGAGTCATGCTCTAGGGAAATTAGGACCCGAACTTTCTTGTTAACAAAAAAGAAAAAAAAAATATTTGGATATGGATTTCACCAGATGGAGAAGATAAATACTATTAACAAACGTGGATTTGTAAAAATTCACGCATGCTTCAGTGTCTTACGGACATGCCTCCAATCGAAACGCACGTCGTTTTGACATAACTCATAAACTAAACACATAACTTCAAATATTTTTACGTTAGTTACAAAATTAAACTATATACTTGAAGGCCTGTAACATGCCAATAGCGTATACATGCCTTTAGTAATTATTTTTAACCAAGTAACGAATGATTCTTTGGAGAAAGAGTTTTTTTTATTGAAATTCCACTCCAAAATGTTACATAGCCCGCATGATAGAATTGGGTTTATGCTTGTAACACTTAGTAAGGGTTATATATTTGTTTGGATGATGCAAGATTTCTACTAGTATAGTGTGTTGAAAATCTTAGTTATTTTAAATGTAGATGTTTAACATGATATGTAAGTGTCCGACAAGTTTTCGTATTTATGAATTTGTCGGGTTTATCTAAAATATCCTAGATATCATAAAAAAAATTGTATATATAATTTTGTTAATATATGAATGGGTGGATAAGTTTTGCTTTATAAGCTATTTATGTTTAGAGGGGAACAAAGATATAAAAGTCAAACATTTGTAATTTATAAGAAATTAAAAGAAGTCAACTTGGGATAGCATCATTGCTGGCATAATAACCAAGGACATGTATGGATGTTAGGGAGCAAAGAATAAATCAAGTGAAAGAGAGATTAGCGTTTTGTTAAGACAAATTCAATTCTATGTTATACAAGAAACAATACTCGAAGAGCAGTTTCTTGAAGTAACTGTTAACAAACCAAAAACATAAATTATAATGTCTCTTCGTTGACAACAAAATATATTGTTTAGTATATTAACCAAAGAACGATTTTGTATTCCGGAATGGTTCATAGTGTGTATAAGATATACTCGTACAGTTCATGTAAACAATATAATGTATAACTGTATAACTAAGCCAAAAAGTTTGTGTTCCAGTAGTACCCAATTGTACAAGTTTCTTGGAAGGAAAAAATATTTTCCTAGTTCAGCGGTGGTGGTTGCATAGGTAGATGATAATCTAGGTCTCAAAACGTAAAATCGCAAAATCTCATATTTGATTCATGCTCAAAACTTGTAGCATTACTTCTGGATTACCCCGTTCTATACTTGTTTAAATGATCTGAGGTCCCTCCACTATGGTATCAGAGATCTAGATCTTTTCAAGTGTAGATGTTTAAATGCTCAATGAGATTTTATATATGTGGGATCTGTCAGGTTGTCCAGATTATCTTAGATACCAAAACAAACTGTATATTTTTTTTGTCAACAGTTAAATCAATAAAGTTCGATCCATGGCCTAAAAATCATCCCCTAAGGTTCTTTTTTAATCTACTATATGTAGTGCATATGGATCGAACCCCTGGTACCATAGTCATTAGTTGGATCATCATAACCATTAGATTAAGAAGAACTCGGCAAAAAAAAAAATTTGTATATCTGGATCCTATTATATATAGACTTTGTTTTTTGTTAAAATATATATTTGTATATATGTATATTCAACTTATTATATATGTTTTTTTTGTCAACAATGAGTCACAAGTAGTCGGTCCAATAGCCAAGTTCTTACATAATGTAGGCAGTAGGACTCGATCCCTAAATGTGCAAGTGCACATGTTTTTAGTGGATTTACCACCGGCCACTAGAGTAAAGACCACATGAATTATATATAGTTTACAATATATATATATATATATATATCGTTTGTTTTGTGGTTTATGTAAACCTAGGCAATTGTTGGAATTAAATATTTGGTTGGAGTGACGTGCCTAATCGACTTGAGAGGAAGTAGTCTATCTCAATTGAAGCAATCCTTTAATTTGACTCTGTAAGCACAACAACGATCACAAAACTTCTGGACGATGAAAGGTTGTCTCCCGAGGGTTACATATGTGACGTTCAAATATATGTGAATAGTCGAGAAATAGAAAATTGACATTCAAATTATTAGTGAGATAGAATTCTAATTAAATAGAACCACAAAAGTATATATATGATAAAATTTGAAATATTTAAATGTGATTATTTTTGTCGGGATTTAAGTGAGAATAATAGAAAGTGTCATTGGTTAAGGAGTTAAATGTTCATTATAACCATCTTTCTCGCTTCAATTCCATTCTAAAGAGTGATTTAACCTTATGTGATAGTGTTTTTAGAACTGGTTTTTTTATTGTTTAATGGTTGTAGAATCTTTTGAGAATTTGGATCAAAAATCGGATTTTGTCGATATATAAATTACAAAAAAGCCAGGTCAACGGAAAATATATTTTTATTCTTTTTCTCACAAGATATATATATATATATATATATTATCATTCAACCTCTTTAAAAAGAAAAAAATCTTTAAAATAGCGTGAAGTACGGTTACACATATTTAGGGCAAAAAGTTATCTACTTAGGATCAAAACTATGAATATGTTTTTCTTTTTAGATTACAAATTTTCACAATACTCTGTCAAAAAAACCATATGATTTTCAATTACAAAAAAAAAGGAATAACAAAAAAAAAAAAACTCAAAGCATTGGATTGATGTTAATCAGCAGCGACTGTAACAACGTAAATAAATTGATCCGATTCGTCATCGTTACTTTGCGCCGTAATAAGCACATCAACGTTTTCAGTGCACGTTAGCTTTCTGGCTCTCTTCGCTTCTCTTTCCCAATCTGTAGAAGCCACAACATAGAGCATCATGGCTGCACAACATATCTGAGCCGCGAATAGACCTAACCAAAGCCCACAAAATCCGTAACCTGCCCAAAACGTTAGCCCAACGGCTACAGGCGTTCCGACCAGGTAAAACGCACCTAGGTTTATGTTGGCGGCCTTGGATGGCCGCGCGGTTCCTCTAACAACCCCGCAACCTATGGTTTGCGGGCAGTTTCCAAGCTCACAAAGCCCGAGAATAGGCAGCGCGGCCGCGGTTAGTTTGATGATATCAAGGTCGTTGGTAAAGATCCGTCCCCAAACGTCGCTTACGCCCCAAGAAAATGCAGATGCAGTGATACCCATTACACCGGCAAAGGAAACAGCCACAATGGCTGATAACCTAGCCATATACGGACGGTTTGACCCGAGTTCGTTCCCGACTCGGGTGGAGACCGCAAACCCTAGAGACGATGGGAAAATGTAGAGTAAGGACGTTGTTTGGATAAGAATTCCCATTGCTGCCACAGGAGTTTTAGGGTTTATGAGTAAACCACAAAGAACGGTCATGATCTCATACCACCACCATTCCAGACATACCCCGATACAGCTAGGTATGGCTAGGCTAATCAGTGGACCCCAGTCTTTGAAACATTCTGAGCTAGGGCTGGTCCATGTTGGCTTGTGTAGACCTGTGATCCAAACGTGGGCCACAAGGAAAATGACAACAAAGAGATTGGAAGCGGCTGCAGCCATTGAGACGCCATTGAAACCCCATCTAAGGTAAGTGACGAGGAAGAAATTGATCGGTATGTGGAAAATGGTGCCGGCTAATGTTGCAAGAGTTAGTGGAGTTGTGATACCTTGAGCTCGAAGGTATATACGAAGAGGGTGAAGGAATGAATTAGTGAGCAAATCAGGAATAGAGCAAAGGATATATCTTTGAGCCAACGATGAAATACTTGAATCTTGATGGAGATAGATCATGATCTTCCCCAAGTTAAGCCATAAAGCAACGATTACTAACGAACTGGTGAGTAAGAAAAGCACGGTTCGTTGGAGAGTTAAAGAGAGAAGTTTTGGTTTTTTGGCTCCAAAAGCTTGTGAACAAAGTGGGTCCATGCCAAGTGCAAGGCCTGCAAGAACGGAGTAACCAGTGATGTTGGCGAAGGCAATGGCTAAAGAGCCACCAGCGAGCTCTAGTTCACCGATATGACCAAGGAAGAGCATAGAGATGGCTGAGCGAGCGTAGAGAATAAGGGCTGCGAGGATTGTTGGAAAGGCTAAGGAAAAGAGAGCTTTTGCTTCTGTTTTAATCTCAGAGATTGTTGGTAAAATGCTGCTAAGGCTTTGCTTTTCTAATTCTATCTTTGAAAGAAGATTTGTGTGACAGGTGATGTTTGTTGTATCCATAATTAAGTTTGTGTTAAGGAAATCACAAGACTATTAGAGTTGAGTATGGATATGATTATTTGTCACTACTTATGCAGAACTCTTGCTATTTATACACCAATATAACTAGATTGCACGTTGCCATTAACCAAGTCAAATGCTAAAATGTCAAATTATTGTTTTTGGAGTTGACATTTTTTTTTTAAGTCAGGAGTTTCAATACTTTATGGAAGGGGTCTGAACTATTCTTCTGGGGATGGTGCAGTCCACGGATAGACTCTCATCTCCGGGTATTCAAATAGGTCGAAAACATGGGCTCATATACTTGAAAGGGTGGCCATGAAATTGTGATTTATTTTCGCATAGCAGAGGAATCGACATTCGAATTCTTTAAAGTCACATGGCCGCCTCCTACCACTTTACTATAAGCTCTCTTTTTTTATGTCAACAGTCGGATCGATAAGGCCCAATCCACAACATAAAGCATACACCCTAATATTCTTTTTTAATCTACTAATGTAGTGGGGAGGAATCAAACTTTGGTATCTGAGTCATTAATTGGATCATCCTAACCACCAGACTGAAAGTAACTCGACGATTACAAGCTCCTTTGTTGTTGGAGTTGACATTGCCTTATGAAATGCAAGATCTCATTCATAATCTAAAACACAAATTTTATTTGTAGTACCTACGCGACTCCCTAGAGTCAAATATTTGTTTTTGGTATTAACATTATCTTTTAATAGATAAATTTTTTTTATCAATACATCTCATTCATAATCTAAAACTCAATTTATAGTACGTAGAGTTATGCAGTTCTCTAAAGTTAAATTCCATCAGAAAAAAATGGTAAAGGTGGACATTAACCATTAGACCAAAAACATTTATATGTTATTTAGAAAACAGTTTAATTTATGAATAATAATATCTTAAATTATATTAATTTATCATTGAGGATGGCATGTTGTTTAGTTTTTTATTTATTACGGTTTGATTCATGTAAGATGAGCATTTCATCTGAATTATATCAATTTGTAAATATTGATTTAATTTTTTTGTTTGTCAATGGCAAATATATTAATAAAAGTCAAAAAGTCAACAAAAGTTACGTCAATAAATTATTAACTGACTCTCTAATACGACGAGTAAGATTATCAGTTTTGTAGTTTAAGGATCTCGGGATTACAGATTGAGAGATAGAACGGAGTAAAGAACTTAACCTCGAGAACTCCTCTTGATATGGTAGGAAAGCCGGCCACTCTTCTGGTTGTTGCATTATCTTCAGGACGTTCACACAGTATGTCGCTATCTCAACTTCCGTGATTTGAAAGGACAAGAGTGACTCCATTGCCCAAAGCAGCGCTTCAACTTCTGAATGAAGTGCAGATAGACTTTGGTGCACTCCCCGGGTCCTCATACACTCGCCCTCCACAGAATCTGAGAAACAAAACCATCCCAAACCTGAAAGAAGATTTGTGCTTTTCCAGAAACCGTCCACAAAACATTTATAGCATGTGAAGCTTGGATTTAGTGTAGAGGGATAAGCCACTGGTGACCACTTTGATATAGAATTAACCGCCATGGGTTTTCTGGAATCCATCAAATCACTTCTGGCTGAAGACCATTCTCTGTAATCTGCTTCCACCTGAAAGACGACACTTTGTGGGTCACTGGTAATATCAGTAAAGCAATGATTATTTCTTGCTTTCCAGATATGCCATATAAGCCAAGAAAAGATCTTAACTTCGACTTGATCCCAGATTCGACAAAATAAATAGTCCAAGTTATACCAAATAGATTTTCCTGAAAAAATATCAACCGGAGAGGGTATACTTGATATTGCCCAAACCTATATTGCTAGTGGATATTCAAACAAAACATGATTAATGGTCTTTATCTCTACCCCACAATGAGAACATCTAACATCGCATTTGATGCCACTATGATTGAAGTTCTGCTTAACTACAATACATCCTGAAAGTGTTTTCCATATAAAGCATTTTACTTTATTTGGGCAATTTAACTTCCAAATGGTGGCTTGTAATGCCTTAATAAGAAATTGAACATCTCGGTTTGATATCCAGATTTTATTGTATATCGATCACTTTTAGTAAAATGCCAACTTCAATAGTCTGATTTATGCTGTCGAGGAATAGAGATTCCCATAATTAGTTGAAGATTAGTAGATAGTCTCACGACATGTTAAATTTGTTTTTTTATTGAATTAATTAGTAGCAGCAATATGTTCTTTTTAAAAATATTATTTTATTCCAAGTAAACTCTATAGCACAATATAACATATAAATCATTACATGATAATATAATCATTAACTAATGATAATGATCAATTTTTGGGTTTGGGCAGGTGGAGTAATATTTGTCGTACGAACCAAACTACATATTTTCAGCTCGAGTTCACAGCAACATCTGTTGGACCAGCTTGTCTCATCAACTGGTAAACAAATTCAATAAACAATAATTAGATTAAAAACTTTATTATAAATCATTTAAATTAAAGATTTAATTAACCTGGAAATAAGTCTCAAACTTTGCCCTGAGTTCACTATGCTCCTTCTTAATGTCACGCACTGCTGCTTTTATTCTTCAAAGTAAATATGTAATTGTCAAAATTATGCTATGGCAAACATTTTCATAAATACATATATATATACACTTATATGTTAGCTAAAATTATGTATGAAAATATTGACAAAAAACAAAATTAAAAAGAATGTATTTATACCCTTCTATGTTACCAGCTTGGAGAAATGTGTTTGCTTTCTTGATTTCATTATAGATTTTAATGGCACCAATGCTGAATGAAATAAAATAAAACAGCATTTATATTTCATAATTATGCTTATATTCTTAAATTTTGGTATAATTACTTGAACCACATTGCATTAATTATAATTAATATCACTAGCCTGGAGCTGCTGCTTTCTAACCGAAGAATGCATTTCATAATCTTGGGTAACTCTATTGGCTCTCTTTCCCTGTTACAAAAATATTTAAACATAATAAGCTTAACATACCAAACTGAATATCAGTCAAGTTAAAATTATATAATAATAATTTTTAACCTCAATTTTCAGGGGTTCGACTCTTTTGCACCTCCTGATTTGTAGTGCAAAAGAATCAAACCTCTAATATCAAAGCCATTAGTTAGTCATCTAAGCCATCCAACTACAATTTTTCAATTTTCGATAGATTAAAAGTTGAATATGAAGAAAGTAACTTACAATTCAAGTTCCAAATCAGCAATAACATTAGGGGAATCTCTGAAATAGAGCGTTATTATTTCTATAATAAAGTATGTTCCTTTCCCCAATGCTTCTATCTGAGTATACTGACAATCTAGGTACCCCTGCATGATCATATTTCATTCTTAAAACTTCAAATCATTTGTTCTTCATAAAACCCACAAATTTTTATTGTAAAACAAAATCATATCTGAATCTCAACTACAGGAATCCGAATAAATATGAATGATAATACAACAACAATTACAAGATTATTAACCGGAATTCTAACGGCAAAAATCTGTTGGAAATCTGTACGAAAATAAAAAAGATAAGGGATGCGAGTTTTGTCAAGTGGTTAATATCTACCTTTGTAATCTTTTTTATCAGAGTTTGGTTTCAGATAAATGCATAACTCCACATAATAGGGTTTAGAAAATAGATTACGGATTAGACATCGTCGAGTTAACCAAGAAAAAATGAATAAGATAACTACTAAATTACTAACCTCGTCAAATAAAGATTGTCTTATCTCTTCAACTTGTTGATGGAGGCTTTTGCTACCCATATAATTGTTTTGAATTTTTTTTTTTTTTTTTTTTTTTGCAAAGTACAGAAGAATTATATAAGATCAAAGAGAGAAAATGCATGTATATTATGTTGCACAGACTCAAGTTTATATGTGGCAATAAAGTGAATGCATAAAAATTTTGATTTAATGAAAAAATCTTGAAGCAACCTTTTGTTGATCAATATTTGCAAAACTATTATACAATGAATTTATCTTGAAGGATATGACATGATTTTGTTGAGGCTTATAACTAAATTTCGATCGATATTTTGTTTTTTTATAATATAAATTGTATAACATGTATTGTTTCTCAAACTTTGGTAATCTTATTTACCAAAGAATCTGGATGCAATGGCTTTAAACCTCTGCCACTTTAAAAAAGTCGGATACGAAAATCTTGAAAATGAATACATGATTTGGATTGTTTGGCAAAAAAATAAAATTCATGATCTGGAAATAATAAATTTTGTAAAATAGTATCCTTTATATAGCTGAACAACAAAATGACTAAACAATCAAAAATGTATTGTGGGTAACTTGTAAATTCCTTGTGTAATAGAAGTCTCAATGTTGTGTAACACTTTGAGTAACAAATATTAGTAGTTTCATACAAAAATAAATCGTCAATGGTTTTAGAGATCATTTAAACATCATGGTTTATGAAACTTTTGAAACTTCTAGGGTCAGACCCGTCCATAGCTTTTTTTAATCTTAAACTAAATCTTGGGAGAGGACCGATCCTCCATTTAAAGGTAGATCTCTGGGAGATGAAGTGGTGGAAGTGGTCTTCAGGCCATCAGCGGTATCACCGTCCTTCACCTGTTATAGGTGTTTCGTGGATAGATTTTGGAAAGATTCAGAGTAATTCTCGAGATTATGAAAGTTTTGCTTTTCGGACAACAACGTATGAGCACAAATTTGGGAGAAAAAGGTATATGATGAAATATGTCGCTGATCATTCAGAGGTTGAAGCACTACTATGAGCGATGACGTCGCTTATAATCCTTCAGATCACTGAAGTTGTTTTCGTTATTTCTCCCTTTCGCTGATTCTTTGGTTTCTTAATTTCAAAACAAATTTTCTGGTCTAGAGTTCTAGGGATTTTCATAAATCTATCTCTTGTAAACTTTGTTATCTGAACTGGATCGATATTATGATATGATTGAGTAAAGTTGTAAAAAAAACAAATTTTTGAAGATTTATTTAACATATATATTCGAATTAACATGCTTTAAATTCCAAAAGGAAATATGATTATTGTTTTTATACTATGAATCTAACATAAATTTGTTCAACGTGGCTCGAGATCTCATACCATATATCCAGATAACAATTGTGGAATTCTTATTAAAGCTTAAAACACGAATTGTTGAGGGTGGCAACAACGAAATTATCGGTTATTAGACCATTTTTAATTAAACAATTAAAAAACACAAATAGAGAAAGAGTTATTACAGTTTTCGATGGTCGTTAAACTGCATACAAAAATACATATGTATGTTCTGTGGTTTAATATTTGAATTGGTTAATCATGTTTTAGGGATGAATAAAGAGAATGTTTACTCACGTTAACTCTCATAAAATAATATTAATTCATGATTATTTAATTCAAACTATGGATTTTTTGTGATTTTTTTCGTATATACAACACTTAATTTGCTTACATTGTTTTTCATGTCAAATGAAGAATTTTCCGGCTTTAGTTTACATTTGGTTGCAAGACAGAAAACTCATGGTTTGAGGTCCTTAATTCTAGCATGTGGTTCAAAAGTTATGGTTGAATTTAATGAGCATATAGAAGAAACTCATTCATTATTGAAGTTTCGAGTGCACTGAAATCAAAAATTATGTGTTTCTGTCAAATTTCAAAGAGAGTATCCAAAATTGAGTTTTCCACATACAAAATGAGTCTTCTGAAACCCAATAGCTATATATGGTCTAGTGGTTGGGGTTTTAAGGGCCAAAATTTCGTAATTAGCTGCTTCCCGAGTTCAAATCTACTGGAAATTTACACATATATATTAAACCAGTTGGTTTATGGATATCAGCTCATATGTTTCATATATATTCAACGAGCCACATCATCTTATGACTATCTGGAATCAAATTTCGAAATACCTGAGTTATTAAAAAAGTGAATCTTCCTACCACAAAATCATGTGAATCAGCCGAGAAAATACAATACATTCAATTTTTCGTTTAGAATTTTGAATTATATATATGTGAAATCCTTTGATGGATTTTGAAATCAAATAAAATTAAATATTCCAATAAAATAATTAAAAAAAAACATTGATGGAAACAATAGTTCACGAGAAGAGTCTCTTGTCCCTACCACAAACTAACAAGAAAAGAAATAAGAGAAGTCACAGGCACTGAAAGACAAACATCAATTCAATACAATATAAAAAGCCACCCAAAAACCACAACAGTTTTCATTTTTTATATAAATCAAATTATAAATGTGAATCTTTCAGTGGACTCTCATATCATTCATCACTCATCATCAAATTCATCCTCTTGCAATGCTTTTTATTTTTACACTCACATTCATGAATGTTTTTGGATTGTGGCAACAAGCTTGACTTATGGAACTTAGCAGTGTAAACAACTAAAACAAAAAACAAAAAGTAAGAATATTTAGGTCGGTAAGATAAAAACAATGTGTTATGTTGATTCATCATACATTAGCATCATTAGTACAATCCATTAGGTTAAGAATCCATTAAATCTTTTTATTCATTATTTATTGGTGATTTAATGAGGATAATTTTATGTTTCTTTTAATAATCAACCGAATTATATTTTAACTTCATGTGAAAGAGAGGAATGGGACTTTGGTGTCCAAAGGAAAGAGCTAAAACGGCTGTGACAACAATCCGCATGTGAATTTTAGTACAACTATTGTATTTAAATTATTTTAGCTAATATGAAAATGTCAAAACCACATGAAAATACAGAAAAAGTGATATATTTCCAAATATATATTTTCTTGTGTGTCATCAAATAGATCTAAAAAACAAACCTATGACATATGTTAACTCTGTTACGAAGATAACACAACTTGAGTCGAATTTTGGACGAAAATACTACATAAGTGGATTTAATGACTTCTTCTCTTTTTCTTTTTCTTTTTGAAATAACTAACCTAATACAAATAAATAATTATGGTTTAACTCTTCAATTTTATCAACAATTGGATTGAGAAAACTTAATCTATAATACAAACTCATCCCCTAAAACCCCAAATAATATCATATAGTATTATGCAACTTTATAGAATCAAACCGGTGGAAAAATAGCAGATATAGACTTAACTAGTTGATCAAACATATTTCCCCGATTTAACTCTTCATTCAAGAACAAAATAAAATTCCATCACCCACTTGGTTTCTAATGATAAATTCGATGAAAAAAAATAAAAGCACTTGGATTCTGAAAAAATACTATACACTAACTAGATTTGTAAGGATAACAAAATTATCTGGAATCAAATTTTAGTCGATAATACTCTGATTTAATCACTTTTCTTATTTTTTCTTAAATGTCTAACCTAATACATATAGCCCAAACCTACTCTTTAAAACTTCAAACAATATCACATGAGGATTACACGATTTTGTGGAGTCTAACTAGTGGAAAAATAGCAGATATAGACTTAACTCTTTATTCAAAAATAATAATTTTATCATCACACAACTTGATTTCTAATGATTAATACGATGAAAAAAGAATCATAGGCACAATTGGATCCTGAAAACATACTATGCAGCAACTAGTTATCTCAACTCTATGCGTCTATATATAAAGTGTCACTAAAATGCAAAGACCAAAGAATAGACTTGTGATTAGCTTTTGTTTCTCAGTGTAATAAACAAAAAATGAGCATCACATAAATGTGTGTTGGGTTCTCTTTTAAGGGTTTCTATAATAGTCTTCTTGTTTTTTTGTTTGTCATTTAGCTAACCAATCTCATTCTATGTGGAATGTGAGTGGAACCGCCCCGTGACCTCTTCACTTCTGTCTCTTTTCACCTAATTCCCTTACCAAAAAACCAAACACTACTTCAACCTCTCTACAACATATATACACACATACACATACATATTGAGGAACCACATAGCCACACATATTTGTACTTTGTATCTTTGGCTATACATAAAACAAAAACAAAAACAAAAAACCAACTCTTTATACCTTTGTCATTTGATTCTAATTGTCGTATAGATGCTCAAACTCAATTCAAGACAAGCCCTCAATTTATTTCTCTTCCTCTTCTTCTTTATCCTTCTTTGTTCAACGCAAACACAATGTCATACCAAAGGTCTTCGATTACGACCAAGGAACCAGAAGAATGTGAATACGACTAGCGTTCGGACACAGAATCCAGAAGATGAATTCATGAAATGGGTTAGATTTGTTGGGAGTCTTAAACACTCTGTGTTCAAGACAGCTAAGAACAAACTCTTCCCTTCTTATACACTTAGTGTTCATAAGAAACACAATAAAGGTGACTTCACTAAAATCCAAGATGCTATTGATTCTCTTCCTCTTATCAACCTTGTTCGTGTCGTCATCAAAGTTCATGCCGGAGTTTACAAGTAAGTACAAGTCTTTCTTTCACCACATTCATTTGCATAATTAACAATTTGATATTAGTCTTGAGTTTTAGTGGAGTTGCCTTTTAATTAAAACGTATTTAAATGTTACCGTCTTCCATTAGTCCCAATTCATAACTCAAATTTTTTCCCCAACCCCAAATCTTATCACACTGAGAAGTACGCGAATTCCTGAAATCGAATTTTGATTAAATTTTATGTAGAAAATGGGCATTTAACCACACGATCATATCCGTTATCAACATTAATTTATCTTAATTCTTTTTTCTTTCTTTTATAAATCAGATATATTTACCTTTTAGCTAAAAGATATTTAAATATTATTCTGTTTTCTTGATCGATAAACCCCTAACTCGAATTTTTTTCCAACTTTATTATTCAAAACTACACGACTTTCTGAAATCCGATTCTAATAGAAAAAGCTTAATAGATAAATATTTAACGACTTGATCACTTCCCGTATCAACATTAATTATATCTGATTTTTTTTTTCTTTTATAAATGAGGTAAAGACGACAGGATACTAATTAATTAGGTTGGTCTTGCAAAGTTATTATACAAATAAATAAATTTGTGTTTGGTACACTTTGTAATTGATCAAATTCCAATTTGGTACCACATCTACAATGTCCTCATATTTTATTCCAAAAGCCTGAGCCATAGATTCTAGAGTTTTGTCTATACACATTTTGCAGTTTTGCGATTTGTTTTCATTGTAGCTAAGTAGTAAGGTGATTCCATATCTTTTCTTTCGTCCTTTCCTGCATGTCTCACATCAGCCAAAAATTAATTATGAAAGTTGAAAAACTCTAACGTGAACTTGGAATTTATCAATGAATTCTCCCTCAAAATAAACAACTATATAATCACGTGAACTCAAATTCTAGTGAAATGCAATTATGGCAGTGTATCAAATTTTTATAAACTCAATTGTCCATATTATATTATGTATTACCTCTGTCCTAAAATATAATATGTTTAAGGGGTTTTTATTTGTTCTATTTTATAAGATGTTTTGGGAGTTCCAATATAAAATTTAATATATCTAATATTTTTAGACTATTAGAACTCTGTAATCTTTTTTATGATCGGTCAAATTGTAATATACTAAAATACTAAATGATTTCTGAAACAATTTATTAAAATGTCTAAATAATTGTGCTTTTACCTAGAAAATCTTATGTTTTGGAACCAAAGGAGTATATAATATTCTCTAGGAAAAGTGAATTTTATAATGAAAATTTGGGTGTTTTCAAGTTATAAAGCACCATGGTTCCACATTCACATTCCATACTTATCAACCATAATTTTTATATCGTTATGCAAGCTAGCTATTTGGTACTAAAGGGATTTATTATAAGACTAACACTACTAGAAAACAATTAAAGTTTGACCATAATAAAAATTTAAAATTGGTTAAAAAATAATTTTTTATATATTTTTGATCAAAAGTGGTAAAAAATAGATAATAATCTAAAATCTTTGGTTACAAATTTGCCATGTTTTTTTGTAATGTAAGCAAAATAATAATGAAATAATGTGAAAAAATGGATGTAGGGAGAAGGTGAATATACCACCAATGAAGGCATTTATAACAATAGAAGGAGAAGGAGCAGAGAGGACAATAGTGCAATGGGGAGACACAGCACAAACACCTGATGCTAGAGGCAATCCTATGGGTACTTACAACTCTGCTTCTTTTGCCGTCAATTCTCCTTTCTTTGTCGCCAAGAATATTACTTTTAAGGTAACTTATCATTACCATTACTCTTTTATAGTTATGATTCAAATTTATTTGGATGTAGTATAAGTTTCGAGTCAAAACGGGGTCTTATATATAAATCTGCGCTTTGACTCAAAACAAACCGAAATTTTCGACATAAGTGATATTCGTCGAAAATTTTTGACTGGTGAAAACATTTCATTATAAAGAATTTTTGAGCGCTCAACCCATCAAAAATCTGTCGAATATTTGTTACGAATTCTCGATAGAAAACATTTATGTTTCCTGGATTATTGTAATTTTTTTTACCGTGTATCAAATTTATTGACGGATAATTAATTAATTATGTGTATGTAGAACACAACACCTGTCCCTTTGCCGGGTGCGGTTGGAAAACAGGCGGTGGCATTGAGGGTGTCAGCAGATAATGCTGCTTTTTTTGGTTGCAAAATGCTTGGTGCTCAAGACACACTCTATGACCATTTAGGAAGACATTATTACAAAAACTGTTACATTGAAGGATCAGTCGACTTTATCTTTGGCAATGCTCTTTCTCTTTATGAGGTAAACATTCTCACATTAACGTGAAAAGTCTGTCTTCTTTGGATTTTAAATTATATATATTAGACTAGATTAATTTTTAACTTTCGATGTGAGATATCTATCGTATTCTAACAACTTATTTTGTTTCTGGTTTTCAGGGATGCCATGTCCATGCGATAGCGGATAAACTAGGAGCAGTAACAGCGCAAGGAAGGAGTAGTGTACTAGAGGACACAGGATTCTCGTTTGTAAATTGTAAAGTGACAGGGACAGGAGTTTTGTATCTTGGAAGAGCTTGGGGTCCGTTCTCAAGAGTCGTCTTTGCTTACACTCATATGGACAATATCATCCTCCCTAAAGGCTGGTACAAATGGGGTGATCCTTCCCGTGAGATGTACGTTTACTTCACTCCTCTCAATTTCATTACCAAAAGTGGTTACTTAAGTTGTAGCTCTGACTCAACAACCAAAGAGAACATCTCATTACATGATTAGAATAAGAATTGAACTAGACATTTTCACTTTAAACTTTACAAAACATTATCTCATTGCCTCATCCAATTTAGAGTCTTTGGTCCCCACCACTACACACTTCAGTTCTAATTCTTTTTAGTCTGTCTACCCAAAAACGTTGCTTTTTGTACGCGTGCATTCATATAGAATAGATATATAGAAGCTTAAAGCCACTAAAGTAGGCGTGCATAGTCTCTTCTAGTGCTCCAAAATGCATTTTCAACATTGAAAACAAACAAAAAATTGTATAAATAATAAACTAAATAATACAAAATGTGCAGGACTGTGTTTTATGGGCAGTACAAGTGCACAGGAGAAGGAGCAAATTATGCAGGGAGAGTGGCTTGGGCAAGAGAGCTCACTGATGAAGAAGCCAAGCCTTTTATATCTCTTACTTTTATCGATGGCTCTGAATGGATCAAACTCTAACACCATTTTATACTCTTCTTCCATCTTCTTTTTTTCCTTTTTAATCCTAATTTTATTATGTAGATTTTACATTTCCTAAAATAATATGAAATTTTTTATAAAAAATTCACATATGTATTGACACTTCCTTCTACTGAGTACTGACCAGAGCCGGACCAGAGCCGAACCTGAACTTTACGGAGCCTCATTCAAAATGTATAAACAATAAAGTAGAAAATTGAAAATAAATCAAATTTTCCACGTGAAGAAAAAACAGTATCATAAATTAGAAAAAAAATAACAAGCTAACAACTATCTTTGTGAAAAATAACTCTTTTTGCATTTTTTTCTGTAAAATCAATCATCAAAGTTGCATAATCAAGATTTTTAAGCATATTTTTTCTATCTATAACATAGCAATCCATTTAACTGTTCTTGTGACATAGTAGATAGTACGTACAACTTTATCAACTTCAACTTAGAAAGACTTCTTTCAGCTAAAACAACTGAAATCAGAATAGTGAACATTATCATATATGCAACTCATATATTTGGATAACAATCCTTGAATCTCTTAAAAAATCAAATACTTATGTTGTATTCTTTAAATATTTTGGTAGAATTTCTCTGAAAACTTTGATTTCAGAAACAAATCATTCCCATTAATATATGAAATTTCTATGTGCTTAAGAAAAGTTTCAAGTTTAGTACATGATATCATCAAACTATCATCACTTGTCGAATTTAACTTTTCTAGATTGAACAAAAATTCAAAAATACTCACGTACGCTTGAAATTGGTCTAACGTTTTATGGAAAGAAACCAAAGCTTAATCAACGATTTGATGAAATAATTAATTCAGAAATCCTTCCCTAAAGTTAGAATGAAGTTAGCATCATCACTTTTTATGATTCATTATCAAAATATGTTATTCTTCTTATAAATCGCTTACTAATCTTCTAAAACATAGGTTCAATATCCATGACAACATAAACTTTTAAGGCTTCACTTTTTTTTTTTAAGGTTTCACTTTTTGTTTCTTTAAAACCAATTCATAATGATAAAAGCTTTGCCCATGGAGAATCTATATCCTAATTTTGCAGTAGATGTTCAATCATAAATTTGACTGATAAATGATAAGTTTGATTGGAAGTCAGCATATTTGTGTTATGCAATTTATCCGAAACGAATATATATTTAATGATTTTTTTCTTTCAAGAACTGAGTCGATAAAATTTAATATACAAATAAACTTTCAAATATCTATTAATATCACGTAGATTAAATCTAATTTCCGGAAATAGAATTCGGGTGGAAAAGTGTAGAAGTAAGCGACCGCTTACCGAAAACAATTCCGATCAAAAATGTTTTCAATGGTTTTTAAGACATCAAATAAATAAAAAAGACTGCATTTTTAATTCTCCCAAACCTTACTAAAAAGAAAAGAGAAGATTTTTGCATCTTCTGTCACTTTGTAACCAATGGACCCAAACTCAATACAATATGGTAATAATTTATGTAGCCTAATCTCAATTTTAATGATATTAAAGTAACCGATCAATAATTGTTAAGATCGAGCAGAAAAACAGAGAAGTGATGATTATCTAAAGAAGAAGCTCCATTGATGTCGATATCAAAAGCTCTTGCCTTTATAATCGTTTCTGTTTCATACTTCATCTTCTTCCTCTTTTCTTCTACCCCAAAATCTCACTACCACACCCTCTTTATCTCCGATTCCTTCTCTGATAACGGTTCCGTCGCTTTAAACCTTCGTACCCTCACGCGCCGTCCTCATGTCGCCGGTTCAGTGGCCAACGCCGAAGCCGCTGCATTTGTTCGTTCTGCTTTCACTTCCTCTGCACTCAAATCACATATCGTTGCTTACCAAGTATCTCTAACTTACCCAGTTCATCGCTCTCTTGTACTAACACCAAGAGAATCCGTAAAGCCGATAACTTTCTTACTGGAACAAGAAAAAATCGGAGATAATCCTTATGCAGACGAAGTGTTGCCTACTTTCCATGGATATGCTAAGTCAGGTAATGTTTCAGGGCCAGTGGTTTATGCAAACTATGGACGAGTGGAAGATTTCGTGCGACTTAAGGAAAATTTGGGTGTCAATGTCTCTGGAACCGTTGTAATCGCTAGGTATGGAGAGATTTACAGAGGAGATATAGTGAAGAACGCATACGATGCAGGAGCTTTAGGCGTTGTGATCTACACGGATAAGAGAGATTATGGTGGAGATGATTGGTTTCCGGCTAGTAAATGGATGCCACCGAGTGGGGTTCAAGTAGGTACAGTCTTTAATGGGTTGGGTGATCCAACGACTCCTGGATGGGCAAGTGTTGATGGGTGTGAGAGATTATCGGACGAAGCCGTAGAATTGAGCGGCGATGCTACACTTATACCTTCACTTCCTATCTCTGCAGCTGATGCAGAAGTGATTTTGAAGACTATTGTTGGAGATGTTGCTGATGGAGATGTTTATCAAGTGGGTCCTGGACCAGGAATCTTGAACTTAAGCTACATTGTGAGTTTGTGTTTTAGATGTGATTTCTGTACTCTTTAAGGGATTTGGATTTATAAGGTCTGGTTTTAGGGGGAAACTGTAATAGCTCAGATTGAGAATGTAATTGGAGTAATTGAAGGAGAAGAAGAGCCTGATAGGTAGATTCTCAATACGACTTTTGATTGTGTATTGAAGATATTGACTAACTTAGTACGGATTGTGTCTAAATGAATTGGTTAGATATGTGATTCTTGGAAACCATCGGGACGCTTGGACTTTTGGAGCTGTTGATCCAAACAGTGGAACTGCAGTACTATTGGAGGCGAGTAAAAGCTTTCCCCAACATGTTTATGTGGAATGGTTTAAAAAGTTTCCATTTGTAATGAGAGATGTTGAAACTATATTGTAGATTGCACAAAGACTAGATAAGTTGCAGAAATTAGGTTGGAAGCCTCGACGGACGATTATTCTCTGCAATTGGGATGCTGAGGAGTATGCCCTGGTCTGTAGTCTGGACCTCACTTTTTAGATCTCTACTTTTGTTTTATGGGAAGCAGTAGAAAGTCAGGTTTGATGTGTATGTCTTTGTGTAGATTGGGTCAACAGAATGGGTAGAAGGAAACAGAGAGATGCTAACATCGAGAGCAGTGGCTTACTTGAACGTAGACTGTGCTGTATCTGGCCCTGGATTTCATGCCTCTGCGACTCCTCAACTCGATGTATTGATTAGACAAGCGGCTCAAGAGGTACTTGAAAGGCAGTCTTTTGAGCTAATCTTGAATGCTAGGTGTTAACTGTTTCTGTTGCAAAGACAAACATAAAAGTAGTGTTTTTCCTTTAACTGTATTTGCAGGTACAAGATCCTGATAACAAGACGCAAACCATTTACGAATCGTGGATAGCATCAAACAGATCTGGAGTGGTAAGTGAAGACCCAAGGTTGGATTATAAATCTCTTTTGTCTTGTGGTAAACTGATTTGTATACTTATCATGTGAAGATTGGAAGACTAGGAGGTGGAGGATCTGATTACGCAGCATTTGTGCAACATGTTGGTGTTCCAGCAGTAGACATGCGTTTTGGAGGAGGTAAATCTCTGAATCAGCCACTCACACCAACAGTAGATGAGCCAAACATCATGGTCTATTGTATAAACAGAGTTAATGAGCTTGTTCACTCATTATTTAGAGACTAAATCATTGCTATAACAGACTATCCAGTCTACCACTCTATGTATGATGACTTCACTTGGATGGAAAAACTTGGAGACCCAATGTTTCAGAGACATGTTGCAATGGCTAGTGTTCTTGGTTTGGTTGCTCTTCGGTTGGCAGACGAAGAGTTCTTACCATTCAACTACACCTCCTATGCATCAGAACTCAAGGTAACTGTTTTATATCTTTCAAAACACCTGATGAGCAAGTTGATTTGCTGTAAAGGTTTTTGTCTACCTACATAAACAGAAAACTGCAGAAGATTTGGAGAAGGAGACGTTAGACCGTAGCATAGATTTTTCTCCATTAATCAAATCAATTGAAGATCTATCCAAGACTGCACAAGAAATATACTTAGAGAAAGAGGTAATGACTCTAGTCTACAGTTTGACAAAGCTACGAGTAAATTGGTTCTTAATAAGTTGTTTGACTGGACTGTGCAGACAGTTAAAGGAGCTATGAAAGTGAGAGAGCTTAATGACAGATTAATGATGGCAGAGAGAGCTTTAACAGACCGAGATGGACTCTCTGGAAAACCATGGTACAAGCATTTGGTATACGGACCATCTAAGTATGATGACTATGGCTCCAAGTCATTTCCTGGAATTGATGATGCAATCGAAATTGCAAAGAGGCTAAACACCAAAGCATCTTGGGAACATGTTCAACATCAAATCTGGAGAGTTTCAAGAGCTATAAGACAAGCATCACTTGTCTTAAAAGGTGAGCTCAGATGACATAAAAAAGCTCTTATTGCCACAGACGAGTTAGTATATTTTTCTATGTATCCAATGTAAGCCCATATAACAGGCCCCTTATTATATTTTAAAAGGCCCATAAGTAAAGTCAAAAACATTAATAAAAGGCCCATATATTTAATGAAGGATTCAGGAGTCTCACATTCGACAGTCACCGTTCAGTTTCAGACCAGACGAAACAACGATGCTTAACCCCATCACTTTAACCCAAAAACTACCTGTCCCCTTAAATTCTCTTGGGTTTTCCAGTAATCACACTTCGTGTTTCGGTGGAAGGAGGATTCTAACTGAAGCTTGTTCGAGCAGAGGTCTTCCGTTTGGGCCCAAAGATGTATCATTGAATTGTGGTCGTAGCAATTGGCTTGGGCGTTCCCGGACTGCGTTTCGACATCTGGGTCAAATCTATTCGGTCTCAGGTGGAAGTTCAGGTGGCTCTGGCGGGTTAGGTGGTTCAGGCGATGGTGGTGGTGGAGGAGATGAAGGTAGTGGCGGTAACGAAAGCAAGTGGTCATTCCTCTCATGGTGAATTTTCTTCCTTTACTCTTTTCTAGTGTAAAGTACGTTTCTTTAAACAAAATTCATTGAAGCAGACATCGAAATTTTTCATGAATGTTAGTTGTTAGTAATCACAAATTCTTTTTCTTTTTGTACCTTGATTTTGAATTACCATAACTATATTTTGTTTCCCTTTTGGTTTGATTGTTCAGGTACCTGGCTCGTCTGTCAGATTCTCCTGTTTTGACTAAAGCTGTGACATCAGCAATTTTGACTCTCATTGGAGATTTGATCTGTCAGGTAACTCTTTTATTTGGGGTGCTTGAATCTCAGTAGTTATTGTTGAACTTTGGATTCTCGGTTTTCATAATCTAACGAATTAACACTATATTCGTTGGTCTCAGCTTGCAATCAATAAGACCTCATCCCTAGACAAGAAGAGGACACTCACGTTTACCATCTTGGGCTTAGGGCTAGTCGGTCCAGCATTGCATTTCTGGTATTCCATGGGACTTTCACCCTTACTACACCTGCAGACACTTTAAATGCATGTTTTGCGTCTATTTATGTCATTATTTGTGTATATACGTGTTAATATTCTATGTGTTGTATTGTTTTCTCTGTGTGTTCTTATGACACTCCCATTAGCTTTATTACTTTTCTGGCTTGTGGCTGTACATTCGAAGAGACTTGTGCTTCCATTGATATATCACTTATACTCATTCTTTGCTTGCTCTCTGAAAATTTGCAACTCCATTAGGTATTTGTATTTGAGCAAAGTGGTGACAGCTTCCGGATTATCAGGGGCAGTTTTGCGACTCTTACTGGATCAGGTAGCAAATATTCCTGTTTTCCGTCTAGCAGTTTTGTTCCCCTGTTGCTTCCTCTGTGTTAACACCTGTTTTGTTTTCTTTTTTGCAGTTTGTTTTTGCTCCTGTATTTGTCGGAGTTTTCTTGTCAGCAGTTGTGACACTTGAAGGAAAACCATCAAATGTCATACCGAAGCTAAAGCAGGTTAGATTTAAAAGTTAATGAAACTTCTTGTTTCCACAGAAGTGTTTATTTCAGGATGCAGGAACCTGCATTTGACCACCTTGTGTATTTTTTTCTGTATCTTTAATGAATCCATGAAATGCTGATTGTGTAGGAGTGGACTGGTGCAGTGCTAGCAAATTGGCAGCTATGGATACCCTTTCAGTTCCTGAACTTTAGATTTGTTCCACAGAACTTCCAGGTTTGATACTAAACTCTGTGACTACATAAATCATCAGCGACTGATGTTATTCGCCTTTCTGCAAAAAGTGTGTACACTTCATTCTGGTGACTGAGGATAAACCAATATCTTATATCGAATTGCAGGTACTGGCTTCGAACGTAGTGGCTGTGGCTTGGAATGTGATCTTATCATTCAAGGCTCACAAAGAAGTTGTTGCAAAATAGGCATGTTTCTTACCTGAAGCCTACAGATGTTGTTTGATTTCTAATCGGCAGAGTTTTGGTACAATGTTCTTGTCTGCTGATGATACAAATGTTTGGTGTTTCAAAACGAATGCTTGGAACCCTGCACTTTACATTTCAATAGTGTAGAAACAAGCTGTCTTTAAGCATTTCTAACATGTCAAATCATTATCCTTTCGTATTTATTAGCCGAGCTGATTTACAGTTTCGAGATCTTTTATGATAATTTCATATTAGATTTTCAAGTCTCTGGATTCTGTGTCTTAAGAATTCCACCAAGAGGAAACAATATAATGTTCACCGGACCAATCACCGACCCTTAACAAAAAAAAATTCAGGTCTCAAACAGCTACAACAATATGCTTTACGGCAGGTGATGTATATGATAAAAAAAGTAAATGAACACAATTCCAATTGTGTTTTAGATCTTCTCATCTTATTTTTGCTTGCCATCTTTGCTCCTCTCAGCTTACATCCCAATCTTCTTTTGAAATTTCGAAATTTGGTTCAGGAAGATCCATGTCATCTGCCAAAAGAAAACCATATCAGATGCAAAGTGATTCGTCGAATAGCATGTTTAAATCAGGGAGAAGACTTATGTATACCATGACGTGAGGGGCGATCCTGACACAGTACACAGGGAAACCTGTGTAGAATCTAAAAGGTCCTCCTTCTTTTAAGGTTTTCATCGCACAGTCTAGCGAACCAGTGTATGGATATTTTCCCTGAGCATCCGGTTGCATTTTCTGAATTTGAGTTTTGACAAAGTCAAATGGCAGACTGCAAGCTGCAGCACAGAGTCCAGAGACGGCACTTGCTCCTGCCAAAAGGAAAAAAAAATCACATAACCACCACTGTCAGAGATCAGGAACGATATGATCACGAGAGAAAACTGACAAGACTTTCTTGCATCAGTGTAATCAATAGATCATATGCTAGTGCTACAAATGTCCATAATGATTTTGTGGATCCTTGACTGTAACTGCTATTTATTGAAGGCGTAGTTCTGGCACAGAAAAAAGTAACATTTCTTATCTTATAAGAAAGAGAACAGCTTACCTACAACCGTAGACGTCTCCCCAAGACCAAGATTATCTCTCATGTATTCAGCACTTTGATCATAAGATGCAAGCATTCCCATGTTCAAAGCCATAGCTCTGACCACAGTAGGCCCACAACCTTTCCAAAGTGCCAAAACTCCTTCATCAGCACTAATTCGGTAAAGCGCATGGAAGGCATTGGTGTAATTTCTACGCTGAGCTAATGGCAAAGTGTTATCAGCTTGCATTCTGATAAGTGCTAGATCGGCTGGACTACCAACAGAAGCACCAATTGCACCAGCTGTCAGACCACATAGAGCCTTCTGGTACAGCGGTAGTGGCTTCCCATTGTTAGCCTCACTGGCTTTTGCAGTCAGCAACCTAATGATTCATGAGAACACCCTTGATGAGTACAACAGAGGAGAGAAGATAATCTATCTATAGCTATAACGCAATAAAAGAAGTATTCGTTTGATGGGCTCAAGGTTACCACAAATAATGAACTTACTTGAATGATCCAAGACGGGCTGTGGTGTAAGTTGCTTGCCTCAGCAAACCAGCAGATAATCCCTATAGGAGAAAGTTACATCATATCAGCTTTCAAGACATATTCATAGCAGAAATGGGGAAAAAAGTAACGTTATCGTTAGCAAAACAAAGAAAAAAAAGCTTCAGATATGAAATCAATTGTTCTTAAAAAGTGAGCATCAGAATTTAGGAATGCACACAAAACGTGCAACAATAGAGATCAACACATGAAAATATAAGAGACAGTTCATGGGCATCAACACCAGTATAACAATAGAAAGCATCCTCCTTTGGATTCTACATCTTTAAGATATGTAAATGCACCAAAGAGATCTAATCAAAATCCATCAAATAATCGATACCTTGTAGAAGGCACCCATCCCTTCATTCTTCAACATGTTAGTGGTCACACTGACTGCAGATCCCTGACCTAGCTGAATCCTCACCTACACCACCAGGAACAATTATCAGATTCACATCATCCAAAATCCTATGAACACAGGTGAACGACTGTACAATCCAATGCACCCTAAGTACGTAATTCTAATTAAAATCCAGATCTGAGCTAAAACCCTGCATCCAAACATATCAATATCAACATTTCACACACAAGCGATTCTTCATATGTTAAAGAGACAAACCCAGATCTGAAGAAACCAATCTAATACCCGGATCTGATGAACACATTCACAGATTTCACGGATGTGTAGTATATCACCCTAAGTCAAGCTAAAATTCTACATACAATAAGCTCCTACATCAAACTTGCAATACGTAAAGGTGAATCGGGAAAACATTTCAAATACCTTGATCATGTCAATCGGCTGAATAACGCAAGTTGCGAGCATACCAGAAGCACCGCCATTAACAAAGGGCTTTACGGAAGTCCAGACACCAATTGGAGCCTTCTTCTCCTCCGCCATCTCTTAATTTTGTACGGATTCAAACGCAACCAGAAGAAGAGATTCTGCGGAGAAAAAGAGAAGGATACTCACTTGGTGGAGAAGAGACGATGAAGTAAAGCTTAAGGCCCTTTTATATTAACAGTAGCCCAACTGTACTAAACCGCACCAAACCCTTGAATTAATTTTTTTTCCCCCAATTTGTATAATTCTTATGAGATCTGATGTGATCTATACCACATTTATAAGTATATTTTATTAATCTCAATTTATTTATTTAAACTTCAACTTTTCAGATTTACGCAATAATTACATTTCCACTTGAATCTTGTTACGAAATTTAATCAGTTTCTAACATTTAAAATTTGGTTCATTTCTAATTTTCTAGTTATAGTTGAAATCTAAGGAATATTTTTTTAAGGGCCCAATAGAAAATTTGTTATACGATTTTTTGGCATTTTTCACACCGTATTTGAGCCATATGGGCCAGTAAAGAAGTAGTATTTCTGATGCAAATTGGCTACGAACAACAAGAGCTGTGTGTCTATTTGTAATGTTGTGCATGTTGTCTTTATTCGCATCCCATAATTTGGTTGCATTAGCATTCATTGAATCTCATAGATGTAGTAACTTAGAAGACAACCCATATTGACATCATGTCAATAACATGTTGACGTGCTTAATACTGAGTTGGTGTTTCTGGTCGATGTGATGTCAATCCGATATGAGCTAATCTAAGGGCCTTTTAAGATGAGAGATCGGTAGCCAATGTTATAAATTCATAAAAAGTTTGTTCATTATATATTCGAATATTGTTAGGTGCGTATATTGAAAGACAAATGGTAAATTTCACGAATGTGGTATAGTGGTGATAGAGTGGAAAATACTTAAAAAGAGTAGTAGCGTGCTATGTAAGTTTGAATCTTCCACCATATTGTGTATGATGTTCAAAGAATTTTATTTGGTATTTTAATTTTTGAGTGTAACAGACATCGATAATACGTTAATTAAATTTCAATTACCCAATTTATAAAAAGACGAAAAAAAATTCTGTTGAAATCAAGATGAATAATTTTTTTGGTAGTAAGAATGGATGTAAATCTGTTGATCTTAAATTTAATTTTTGTACGAACTAAGTTGTTATTCATTAGCTAAACATATCTAAGTTTTTTTTTTGTCAACATTACTCATAATTTGATCGACAAGATTCGATTCATAGTCTAAATTTACATTCTAAAATTCCGTTTTTTCTTTTTTGCATTTAGAAAAAATCGAATTCCAATACCTGAAAATTTGTAAAGTGACTATTACTAATGGGCCACCTATCCTCGATATGTATCTAAGTTTTATTAAAAATGCAAAAACATGCTAGTCATTAGTGTAGTTTATCTAACGATTAGTTAGATTTGAATCTTTATTTTTTCAATAATTGGAGTCACAAAATCTAATCATAAACGGACTTGAGTCTAATATCCTTAATTCTTAAAACACTTACATAATTTTGAAAAACAAAAACTTGAAATCTTCTCCGATCTTAAAATTTGATACCTTCTCCAAAATGGTAAATAATTATATTATTAATTATATACAAGCAAATGGTATACACACCGCACAGTTTTATATGATATGATATACTTCCTAAAGTATAATCATTAACATATCTAAAATTCCGAATATGGAAACTAATTCAATTGTACAAAATTGTATGATAATCATTGTATATTTAAATCAATTACATTAAACCGGTTCGATACCGAGATTAAACCATGTGACCAATCGTCTTAAATTCAATTGACGTAACCAATCCGGTTTACAACTTCAACCAATTTGATTTCAATCGCCTTAAATAAGATGTATCCGTTTTAAGATATTTATTTGCCAGCCACGAGAGATGAACAGTTTTCATGAACTGGATCGTGTGGGCAATGTTGTAATATTCACCAAATTTCGAACAAAAGCAAAACCGTGGGACCCAAGGCAGGCTGTCACAATTGGCGGACCCCAACAAATTATCAAATCCAATTTATAAATAATCAATTCACACCAAATATATAACCTAAAATTAAAAAGGAAAAAACACAGAAGAAGATCTCGCTCACCGCCTCATTTCCTCGACCTCCGTCCCGACTCTCCTTCCTTTCTCACAGAACATCGTTCAAATTAGGGTTTTTGGGCTGAGAAGATGAGGGAGATCATAAGTATTCATATTGGACAAGCTGGAATCCAAGTCGGAAATTCCTGTTGGGAGCTTTACTGTCTCGAACATGGGATCCAGCCCGATGGAATGATGCCCAGGTAATGACCTAATCTCCTTTTTCTTCATTTTGTTTTGTTGATGAATTTGAAGGCTTTTGAGAGATGAACAAGCCTTTTTTGTTTTGGTTCTTCGCAGTGACACTACAGTTGGAGTTGCACACGATGCTTTCAACACTTTCTTCAGCGAGACTGGTGCTGGGAAGCATGTCCCTAGAGCTGTCTTTGTTGATCTTGAGCCTACTGTTATCGATGAAGTTCGTACCGGAACTTACCGCCAACTTTTCCATCCTGAGCAGCTTATCTCTGGTAAAGAAGATGCTGCTAACAACTTCGCTAGAGGCCATTACACTGGTGAGACACACTTTTCCTGCTTCTTTTGACTCGTTAGGGTTCTTCGAATGGTCTTTAATGTTTATGTTATTGCAGTTGGAAAGGAAATTGTGGACCTTTGCCTTGACCGTGTGAGGAAACTTGCCGATAACTGTACTGGCTTGCAAGGGTTTTTGGTGTTTAATGCTGTTGGTGGTGGAACTGGTTCTGGATTGGGATCTTTGTTGTTAGAACGTTTGTCTGTTGATTATGGGAAAAAGTCAAAACTTGGATTCACCATTTACCCATCTCCACAGGTACCCGTTTTCTGCTATAAACTGAAAATGAGATGTCAATTAACATTATATGTTTCTTTATAGTATGAATGATGCATTTCCATTTGATTCTTAGGTTTCTACGGCTGTCGTAGAGCCTTACAACAGTGTTCTTTCAACACATTCTCTACTTGAGCACACTGATGTAGCTGTTCTTTTGGATAATGAAGCCATCTATGATATTTGCCGCAGATCCCTAGATATCGAAAGGCCAACTTACACAAATCTGAACAGGTTGATATCGCAGATCATATCATCTTTGACAACATCACTGAGGTTTGATGGAGCCATCAATGTGGACATTACTGAGTTCCAGACCAATCTTGTCCCGTATCCCCGTATCCATTTCATGTTGTCATCTTACGCACCAGTCATCTCAGCGGCAAAGGCTTACCATGAACAGTTATCAATCCCTGAGATCACCAATGCCGTGTTTGAACCAGCTAGCATGATGGCAAAGTGTGACCCCAGGCACGGAAAATACATGGCCTGTTGTTTGATGTACCGTGGAGATGTTGTTCCTAAAGATGTTAATGCTGCTGTTGGTACCATCAAAACCAAAAGGACTGTTCAGTTTGTTGACTGGTATGCTCTTGAATTGGAACATGTTGCTATTGTTCCTTCTATCGTCATGTTATATATAATAATTCTTTGGCATGCGCTTTGTTTTACAGGTGCCCTACTGGGTTCAAATGTGGAATCAACTACCAACCTCCAACAGTTGTTCCAGGAGGCGACCTCGCTAAGGTTCAAAGAGCTGTATGCATGATTAGCAACAACACAGCAGTTGCAGAGGTGTTCTCACGGATCGACCACAAGTTCGATCTTATGTATGCGAAGAGGGCCTTTGTGCACTGGTATGTTGGTGAAGGAATGGAGGAAGGTGAATTCTCTGAGGCACGTGAAGACTTAGCCGCTCTGGAGAAAGATTATGAGGAAGTCGGTGCTGAAGGTGGAGACGATGAAGAAGATGAAGGTGAAGACTACTGAGACCTTTTGTCAAGAAATTTGCAACCAAAATCGTTTTTTCTATTTCAACTTTTGATTCATGTTGATTACAAGTTTGTTTTGATCCTGTACAATATCCTTCGGACTTTCTTCGCCTTCCTGTTTTATCCCTGTTCGATACATTTCATTGGTAGAGCGACCATTGGGAGTTTCCATTGTCAGGCTTTTGTTGCACCAAAACCTTCATTATCTTCCTTTTAAGTGTACAATATTTTTTAAAAGTTACAATCTTTTCAATTCGGAATTTGTTCTTTGCTTCCATGAATCCAAAATTACTCATGATAAACAAAGCTTTTAGTTCCATTTGATCAATCATAGATCTACTAATTTAGTTAAGACAACTACACAGTTGATTATTATTTCAGTTCTTCGGACAAAATCAAAATTCATCCGAGCTGATCATTCCCATCTTCTCAACTCATGTCACACACTTGACCAAAACATCATATTGATTTTCATTTTTGAAGAAACGTTTTATAAGAGTCAGAATTTATATATAGACATTAACAAAGAATCAAAATCTTACGATACAGTTACAGACAACCTGACAAGATTACAATTTTCGATCTGGCATTTATAAAAAAAAAAGGAAATCCTGAATAATTGATATAAAATATATTAATCTCGTGACCAAAAATAAAAAAAAAGATTAACCTGTAAAACCGGTTTAGTTCGGTTCAGCTAATAATAACCGACTAACCGGATAAAAATAGAGAGAAGAGGGTATGAGATCTAGATCCAGATCGAATCTCATGTATTTTGCCTACCCCAGTTTCTTAAGGCAGCCTGTCACAACTTGGCGGACCCCAACCAATTATCGATTTCACTTTCTTCATAAATATTCGATGTTTCCAACTAACCAAAATGCAAACAAAAAAATCAAAAAGAAGATCTCGCTCACCGCCTCGATCAATTCTCTGTTCGTCGAAGAAGAAAGAGGATCAATTAGAATTGAATTAGGGTTTTTGGTTTGCGAAGATGAGGGAGATCATTAGTATTCATATTGGACAAGCTGGTATTCAGGTTGGGAATTCTTGCTGGGAGCTTTATTGTCTCGAACATGGAATTGAGCCTGATGGAATGATGCCCAGGTAATTACCTAATTGATCTTTCTCGTTTTTGTTTGTTTTGGATCGATTCCAGAGGGACCAACTAGTCGTTTTTTCGTTTACAGTGACACTACAGTTGGAGTTGCACATGATGCTTTCAACACTTTCTTCAGCGAGACTGGTGCTGGGAAACATGTCCCTAGAGCTGTCTTTGTTGATCTTGAGCCTACTGTTATCGATGAAGTTCGTACTGGAACTTACCGCCAACTTTTCCATCCTGAGCAGCTTATCTCTGGCAAAGAAGATGCTGCTAACAACTTCGCTAGAGGCCATTACACTGGTGATAAACCAATTTCCTGCGTCTTTTAACTCTTTAGGTTTCTTCAAATGGTCTTTAATGTTTATGTTATTGCAGTTGGAAAGGAAATTGTGGACCTTTGCCTTGATCGTGTGAGGAAACTTGCCGACAACTGTACTGGCTTACAAGGCTTTTTGGTGTTCAATGCTGTTGGTGGTGGAACTGGTTCTGGATTGGGTTCTTTGTTGTTAGAGCGTTTGTCTGTTGATTATGGAAAAAAGTCAAAACTTGGATTCACCATCTACCCATCTCCTCAGGTACCCTTTTTCTGCTAGAAATTGAAATGACATAACAAGTACACTACATGTTTCTTTATAGTACGGACCCTGGTTTTAATGCATTTCATTTCAATTCTCAGGTTTCTACTGCTGTTGTCGAGCCTTACAACAGTGTTCTTTCAACGCATTCCCTACTTGAACATACCGATGTAGCTGTCCTTTTGGATAATGAAGCTATCTATGATATTTGCCGCAGATCCTTAGATATCGAGAGGCCAACTTACACAAATTTGAACAGATTGATATCACAGATCATATCATCTTTGACAACATCATTGAGGTTTGATGGAGCCATCAATGTAGATATCACTGAGTTCCAGACCAATCTTGTCCCATATCCCCGTATCCATTTCATGCTGTCATCTTATGCACCAGTCATCTCAGCTGCAAAGGCTTACCATGAACAGTTATCGGTCCCAGAAATCACTAATGCCGTGTTTGAGCCAGCTAGCATGATGGCAAAGTGTGACCCAAGGCATGGAAAATACATGGCCTGTTGTTTGATGTACCGTGGAGATGTTGTTCCTAAAGATGTTAATGCTGCTGTTGGTACTATCAAGACAAAGAGGACTGTTCAGTTTGTTGACTGGTATGATCTTAAAATGGAACATGTTGCTATTGTTTCTACCTTCATGTTGTTATTACAAACATTAATTTGACATAAATCTTGTTTTGCAGGTGCCCAACTGGTTTCAAATGTGGAATCAACTACCAACCTCCAACAGTTGTTCCAGGAGGTGACCTCGCTAAGGTTCAAAGAGCTGTATGCATGATCAGCAACAACACAGCAGTTGCAGAGGTGTTTTCACGGATTGACCACAAGTTTGATCTTATGTATGCGAAGAGGGCATTTGTGCACTGGTACGTTGGTGAAGGAATGGAAGAGGGTGAATTCTCTGAGGCACGTGAAGATTTAGCCGCATTGGAGAAAGATTACGAGGAAGTGGGTGCTGAAGGTGGAGACGACGAAGAAGATGAAGGTGAAGACTACTGAAATCTTTTGTCAAGAAATTTGCGAACAAAATCGTTTTTCTGTTCTTTTGATTCTTGTTGGTTACATGTTTGTTTTAATCCTGTACAATATCTTCTGGAGTTTCTTCGCCTTCCTGTTTTTATCTCGATTCGGTACATTTTAATTTGTAGAGCATCCATTGGGAGTTCCGAGTTCATTATCAAGCTTTTGTTGTACCAAACCTTCAATATCATCATACAAGCTTTTGTTGTACCAAACCTTCATTATCTTCTTACAATGTCCATTTTTTTCTTTAGGTACAATGTTGTCTATTTGGACATAGTAGAGATGTGTTCTACTTTACATTCAGGGATCATAGATCCAAAGTTACATGAATAAAAACAGGAAAGTAAAATGAAATCACGTAGGGCAGAAGAGTTGGGATAGTGAAGGGAGATCCCAAATGGGATCGGTAGGATCGAAAATCGCATATTCTGCATTCATGTTGTCATAGTAACTGTTAGCTCCATTCATTGCATATAAGGATGCAGATATCTGTCTTTCAATCTCAGCCAGACCCAATTGTTGATCCGTTGAGTTTTGCTCGTTGAGATGTCCATGTGTTTCTTCTCCACCTTGGGCCAAAGGGACATGGTGGTTGAATCCAGAGACAATGGGCCACGAATAAGGAAGCTGAAGACTGTTAGTTTCTGGTTGCTCAACGACTGATGATTCTGGACGGTACACATGATTGAGAGGCATCACATTCGTGCTAGTGGTGAGACTTGTAGCTGTCGAAGCGTAGTTAATGCTGCATTCCGCAAAAGAAGAGACCGGTTTTTGTTTTTGTGGTTGTTGTTGTTGTTGTTGTTGCTGCTTCATGCTCTGTTTCTGATGAAGAAGGTTTCTGATCTTTAAAGACAATTGTGAGTTGTTTGGAAAATGGTTAGCGAAATTAGTGCGAGTATTGGAGCCGCGTAAGAGACAAGCAGCTTCATCGTAGGCTCGAGCAGCTTCTTCTGCAGTCTCAAAGGTTCCAAGCCACATACGTATCTTCTGTGTTGTGTCTTTGATCTCTGCAACCCATTTTCCTGAAGGTCTTTGCCTAACTCCAACGAACTTCGTCTTGTTGCCTTTGCTCTTCTCCTTTGATTTCTGCTTTGGACTTGTCTGATGTTCCATTTTCATTTTTTTGGTTGTGAACATGTTTATAGACATACATATAAACTTATATATATATAGCTAGGGATACATAAGTTTTACATGATGTGTTCATATATTTTGGGGGTCAAGTCTTAGTGGGTGGCTCGTCTATCTGAAGACTTAATCTTATTATGATACTAATATAATTTGATGTGTTTTTGGATACTCTTGAGATATTCAAGGGTCATCGTCTATTTGGGTTACATGTATTAATGGCGTGCGTGCCATCTTCTAAATTTCTGAATATAAAAAGTAAATTAAAAGGCAAAGACATGTGTGAGAATGAAAAATATTCTTAGCCAACCACTAACTTTCTGAGAAATTACTGGTGCCGTAAAAAGAAAGCCACTAGAATTTGCTTTCAAAGAACCATATAACCATGAATGATAAAGGATTTAGATTGTGAATTTATCGATTCTACAAAAAAATGATGTGAATATTTCTCAACTTAGAAGTAAGAATATTTAATTCCAACAACCCATTAGTATTATACGACTTCAGTAAACTAAATGTTTAGAGGGAGGCCTTAAACAACAACATAAAGAGAATATAAAATGGTAAAGCCGACCAATATATACTTAGAAAACTACTGTCTTGACAAAATCTTTAAATTAGTGGGAAACCTCTAACATAGAGAGCTTACAAGAACAAAATATAAGTAAGTTGTAAGAATGTTTAACATTAGTTACTTAAACCAACTAATCTCAAAATGGTGTCCCAAAGGTTTTCAATAATCCTGTTTTTTCTTTTAGCAACCTTATGTTAGGGATTTGCTTGATAAATTGGATCCCACATTAATCGGAATCGATATTAACTAAATGGGATTCTCTTAATCACGTGATGATAATGATCACGAGCTTCTTAAGTCGGCAAACAGAGATGATATATATATACATATATGTCATCACAGAGAAGGAAGTTACAGAGAGAAGAAACGAACATTTAACAAACAAAGAAATAAAAACAGAGTAAGCTTTCTTCTCTCGATCGTCTTCTCGGATCTCGTCGGTGAGCTTTGACCACTCGATCTTTGGGTACACGGAGGTCGAGTCACAGAGTTAAGGCTAAGTGCATATCATCCGCGTCAAGCCTGTATCGGTGCGGAGATAAATCTCTCAAGTCCAGAAGAATCTTCTTCGGCTCTGTTTCTTCTTCTAACACTCGTTCTTCACTATTCTCTGGTTATTTGATTTCTCGATTATTGTTCTTCATCTTGACTTGAGTTCTAACACCTTAATCAAATAGCCAAAGGAAACATCAACAATAACAACAACAGAAAACTACTGACAAGTTACAAACCTCAATATTCTCCACCTCCTCCTTCTCCAATCTATCGTCATCCTGTTGCTCCTCGTCCTCTGGTCTATCCACCTCCGGTTGCTCAATCTCCTCCTAAAGCTCCCATTGCTTATTACTACTACAAGAGATCGCCACCACCACCACGCAAAAAATATGGAAGAGTAGCTTCCCCACCTTCTTCCCGCAAACCATGGTGGTGGTTCTAAAATGATAAGAAGCATTGAAGTGGCTCAGAAGAATGACATTAATTTTCTAACATTGTGTGTTGTTTGATCTTTCTTTTTTCAAATATTGTGTTCATAATTGTATATTCTTTAACTTTGTGACTATATATGTTTGAACAAAAACTCAATGACATTTTGTTTATCGTTTGCGGAGTGATTGTTATTACAATAAAGTAAACCTTGTCATCAGCTGACATTTGGCCTCTCCATCATTGAGAGCATCAAAACGATTATTGTATAATCAAGCCCTCACTCCATCATTGAGAGCATCAAAACGATTATTGTATAATCAAGCCCTCATTTGATGAGATCATATGTTGTCCAGTTTGACGTTGAGAAGGAATCATGCTTGCTTGCTGTATGACAAAATTATCGTGCTTGTGACAACGAAATAATAAAATTAAATTAAATAACAGACATATTTTATTTAAAAATGATAAAGACTGTCCAAAAGAGTACAAAATCAACAATGCCAATGAGAGAAAAGAATAATTTCCTTCAAAATTCTCACTGGCAAATTAAAACAAAACAAAAACTCAAAAAATCAAACAAACCATTTTCTGTTCCCTTTTTTCAGCTATAAGCACCAAAATTTTCATCCCAACTCTCAAAACCCAAACCAAACATCTGACACTTTTGGGAGAATCAAACCCAAACCCAATTTCCCAATGTATCTTTTTTCAACAACAATTTCACTCTTCCTTCTCTCCTAATATACACTTCCTATCATTGAAGACAGAAATTTCATTCTTTATAACTTATGAAGGATTGACCCATTATCATCCCTCTTCCCAGCCAAAAAAATGGTGAAAATTTGCAATAAATATAAAAAAAAAGCTTTTGTAAAGACATAAATGCAAAACTGACTTGACGCTTTGTGGTGAAAAATAGAGCTCACAGGATTTGTAAAGAAACACAATGAGACCGGATTGGAGTTGAGTTCTAGGAGGAAAGCATGGTTTGGAGAGCAAGTTGCTGTTCAGGTTTCAGTGTTGACCATGTTGAGGCCAATGCTGATGCTGGTAATGTTTGCTGAAGTTCCCTTAGTATATTTATCATACGACCTGCTGTTTCTTCTGTTACCACATCTTTCCCTGTAAGCACCTGTTACATTGATTTGTTTATAAGTACAATATTGCTGTTTTTCTCATTTGTTTTCTAGTGAAAAGTTCGATTAACAACAAACCTCCGCAAAAACTGTTAAGATTTTCGGAAGATACTGGTTATTGGGGCCTAAAAGATCCACATCTTGCCTGCAAGTTTGTAATCAATCAATCAATGCAGAAAAAAAGAAAGAAAGTGGTATGTAATTTAGAATCTAAACTTATCGCTTACCTCTCTACCATTGAGCAGAGCTGCTCATGAACCACTTTAGCTTCAATGACATCGTTACTTATAGGCAAACAGTTCAACCACGCAGGAAGTACCTAATAGTAAACCAAAACAAGGTACCTTGTGATCATCAAAAGCAACCAAATGTATTCGTGCTTTGGCAAAAAGATTATGATTATATTATGAGCTACCTGAGAAGAATCGATACTGTCACGGTGAAATTGACAGATCTTCCCCACAGCGGATACAGCATTATCATATGCCATGGCATTTTCAGATTGTCGGGCATTAGGCTGCTGTATCACAACATTTAATCTTGACAGAGCCTCTGTTGACAAAACAGCATATGTTACTTGACTGGGAAGCACAGATCAAATCCTCAAAAACTACCAGTGGGCAAAGATATATCATACCTCCAACAAGAGGCTTGAATACAGATCCGCCAAACTCAGCACAAACACCAAGCCCGTATACAGCAGCCTGTCGAACTTCTGGGCTCTCATCATTGCAAGCTTCCAGTACGAATGGAAGATAAGTATCATAATATCTGCCAAACAAATATCAGGGAAAACCACATAAGCACACTTACAATTGAAAACCTAAGATGTAAAAAGGTCCAGTGTATGCATATTCTTACTTAAAAGCAGCATCACGGCATTGTTCTGCAACATCATCAAAAATGCATATAGCAATTCTTCTCTCTTCAGCTGTTTTATCCCTTCCCTGAACTCAACCAATACATATCACAAAATCAATATTTAATAGCAAAGCGGAAAATCTAGAGTAAACTACGACTGATATTGTATTATAGTCATGCCAACAGCCACATATCTAGGAACAACATACACCTGAACAGTTCAAAGTGACAAAATTTTCTACAGCTTTTCACTTAAAACTATATCAATTCGAATATATGAGCTTCTCACTGTTATAAAACCCACCTACTCATTGACACAAACAAAAATAAAAGATAATCTTTACTATAGAAATTCTCCACTTAGTACCATGCAGCACACAAAATTGAAGACTCGAGTGATGATGACCACTTACCCACATAGGAGTTAAGTAAGAAGATAACTCGTCAAAGAACGGCAGAAATGAGGCCTTGAATGTCTTAACCAGTGTTCCCAATATTTCACCGACCTATATTTCAAAAAGAAATTATAAGAACGTTGAAGATATTATAATCCCGTTTAACAAGGGTGAATCACAGAAAACTAACTTGATCAAAAATTTCTTCCTCTTGCTCGTTTTCCTCTTTGATAAGCTCTCCCTCTTCGGCGTCAAAGTCTTCAGCATTGGCCCGCTCTCCCCTCTCCCGCTTCCTACTAGAGCTTGCTGTCATAACTTGCTTAACCTCATCAACTATAGATCTAATTTTCCCTTCATCCAAAAGATTTCCAGAGATCTGGAATACACACAATAAGACTTATACAATGTAAAGCACGATTCGACCAATGTAATGCACACAATAAGACTTATTCAATGCAAACCCTGTATCACATAATTTATCTTTCTCATACTCCATACTCAAAGAATGAACAAGTGATGAAGTAAAGGAAAAAAAGGCCATCAGTTTGTCTTTACAGGCTTTCACTACAGGTAGTTGAATAGATGACTTAAATGAATAACAAAAACAAGCAAGACTACCAATGAAAGCACAGTATTGTCAAATGGAAATGCTGAAGATTGACTCTAAGATGCACATAATGACTGAATTGTTCAACGTAAGCTTTTTATCACATAATCACAAGTCCCTCTCAAGTTCAACCAATTTTTCAAATGAAAATTTACCTGCAAGCATTCATTGATAGCTTCCAACATACTCACACAGATCTCGGTATCAGGTTCCTACATAAAATCCAATCATCAAGCCAATCAACAAAAATGGATAATAGCCAAAACAGAAAACGAACAAATGAACTGAACAAACACTTACTTTATGTAACGCTTCCAGCATGGCTGGAATAATGTAGTCAGAGAGCTGCTTCAGATAGGATAGATCACGCCCTTGAGATATTCCTTTCTCTATTGCCAGCTTGGCTGAGCGCATTAGTTCGGGCATGGCTAGAAAGAAAAATTATTTAATCTATTAGAAACCTGTGTATGTAATGATCCAAAAAAAGAGATCATAGATAATATATTTTCAGATATACCTGACACAGCTGCCCTTCTAACTTCTTCATGAAAATAGAATTTTAGTAAAGGAACCAGTGTAGGTGCAACCTACAATACACAAATTCAGTCTACTCAAACCCAAGAACAATACTGGATATTGACAAAATTTGGAGTTATTTAACCACACCAACCTGATCAATCCAGGGAAAAAATCCTTCTTTCAACTCATCAGCATAGCAACAAAGCATGTTACAAGCCGTTGCTTTTTCTTCTAGGACACTTGTTTTGATTCCTATCCTTTTGTCTCCCAGGATAATTGTCTCCATGCTGCATCAAGAGATGGAATTAGCACCACATGAATAACTCATACTCCCTCAGTTTCTTGACAGGTGAGTCTATTAAAAATTCTCTCAGCTATTAACTATTGCAACCTTACACGGATATAATTAATGAAACAACAACCTATTCTGACAAGAAATTCTTGAATGTTATTTTTCTATGACCTAAACAAAAAAGCTCTTAAAAGCATGTTATATCATAATAGGGATAAAATCTTAGTATTGATAGATATCTCAAGAAAAAAGGGTTATTGCAGGGGCAGCTACACCTTCAACAACACAGAAGCATAGTTTTTTTCTATGCAAAGGCATAAAAACAAAATAAAAGCACGGTATAGGAACAGCAATTAAATAAGACATTCAAGAATAACGAAAACAAACCTTTCATCATCAGAATCCTCTGCCTCATCTTCTGAATCAGCAGATGTAATTGTAACATCTGGTTTAAGTTGAGCTGACTGAAGCAAAGGTGGCATCACAACACTCATGTATGGGAGGAAATCTTGACCTAGACACTTGCAAAGCCTAGCCCATGCCTACGAAAGTGTAAGGTAAAAGTAAGTATGCGAACTTACCTTTTTATGCTTATAATTAGCAATATAGACCTAGCATTTTGTAATCAGAATTTACCTGTAACATGTAACTCGTTATTGGATCATCTGCCTCCATCTCAGACCCTTGCAATGACATAAGCACTTCCATTACCTGACATGGACATGTGAAATATTTTCATGCGATAAATAAATAGAAATTTCTGAAAGCAGTATCTCCAATAGAAAAACAGGATTACTGCAAATGTCATCAACTTTGATAGTAAGTAAAATTCATTTGACCTATGCATAAAAGCATACCTGTCTCGCATCATCCCTAAATCTGTCCTTTCCAACTGCCATTCCAACAAGACTGATGCACTCCATGGATTTGGCTCGCAGCATCCGCTTTGATTTGTCAGTGGCATTCATCAAAATAGTTTTGAGATATGGCATGACAGCATCATAATACTTTTGGAAGTGTTCCTAGTAATTCAGATTATGTCAGATCAGGAGTCAAGAGTTGCACTTAACGAAAACCATACACATAACACATTTTTTCACATATACCTGTGATGAATCAGCAACTGAAGCAAGGGCTGTTAAAGCTCCTTCTTGCACCATTTGTTTACCATTCTATCAGAAACACCATTATAATCCAAAGTCAATCATTTAAACTCAATAGAGTGCAAAAGATTTGCACTTTTTAGTTACTTATTTTAAGAAATTAATTTGCATAAAGGACTTACTTGTAATAGCACAAGCAACTTGCTCACTACTCCGTCTAAATATGGTGCCAATATTTCAGGGGTACAATTTTCACTGAAGTTCAGTACTGCTGAAGCTGCATGTGCCTACATGAGGTCACAAGGTACTCACTTCTTAAGAAAGTGCCAGAAGATTTGTATTATCAGGGAAATAGGGAGTTCTAACCTGCACACGTGGATTCTGGAAATCATCCATAGTAGCAGCAAGTGCAGGGAGTACTCTATGATGATGTTGGTTTTGCAAATCTGGACCTAAATCAGTAGACAACTGTCCAATGGCATTTATGGCTGCCCACCTAACGCGAGGATGAGGACTTTGAAATTGGCTCAAAACCATAGAGACCACTTGCTCTAGATTTTTTATCATCACCTACATCAAAGTTGAAGATAGTCAAGATCAAAATGAATACCCCAGATTGATATTCAAATTTGGCAAGTCTTTCCGAGATAAATCAAGTCACAATCAATCATTATTAGAGATCCAACTAAAAGCAAATACAACTTTAAGCTCCACTGACAAAATCAATAAAAGGGAAAAAAATATTAAGAGGCTACTCAATTGCCATCACTAAAATTTACCTTTGAGCAACCTTCAGCAATCTGAGCAAGTGCAATCAAAGAAGCATGGTGTTTCTGCCAGTCAGAGGCAGCCAAGTAAGTAGAAAACTGCTGATATGCAACCGGAACAATGGTGTTCCCTCCCAACGAAATGGCTAAGCGATCCAAACACTCTTGACCCATGCTGTAGTTGCTCGTCTCGCCAGCATCCTCGTCCTCGGTCTCAGCGCTGTACCAAGCAGGATCATCCTCAATATCCTCGAGCATCTTCATAAGAACAGCAAACAACCTGTCGATGAATTGGGGGAGCTTCCTGACCATCCCAGGGGCACGCTCACGCGCCTCAGCCAGAGTGACCAAAAACTCAATCGCAAGGTGACGGGTACTTTCCTCGAGAGAGTCGGCCTCTGCAATCTGAAGCATCGACCCAACTATGTCAAGAAGCTGCCGTCTAAGGAACCGTGGCTCAGTTCCAGCCAATTCGATCAAAAGTTCGAGTGCCTCCTGTGCAGTTGCTTCGTTTCCGTTGTTGAGGGATTCGGTCAACGTCCTGATCATTGCAGGCAGAACATCTTGGAATCTATCACGCTCCGTCGACTTAGAAAGACACTGGACGAAACTAATCACGGCGTTGAGAGCGGCGATTTTGACGTCGGAGCTAGCAGAGTTACTACTCAAACACTGGAGAAACACGCCATGGAGATGCTTGATGTGAGGAGTCAGAGTCTCACCAACATACTGTGACAATTGCGCCAAGATTAAAAAACCTGATTCCTGTAATTTAGGTGAATCAGACGAAACACACTGGAAAACAAACGGAAGCAACTCCGGCCATCCGTTCTCTGGCAGGATTCCCGATGCAAGTTCAGAGACTGTATCGCAAATCTTCTTAGAGATCGATTTGGCTTCCTCACGCTGAATACAAGACAACATCGAAGATTTAAGAGAGGATTGAGTGGATAAGGAGAGACGCGGCCATAGATAAGCGTCATCGCGTGTAAGCAACTTCCGAAGAAGAACAGCGGCCATGGCACGACCTTCAGGATGAGGAGAAAGCTGAAGAAGATGAGCTAACTTCAAGGCAAGGGTATCAGGATTGCTTTGCTTAGCGAGATTAAAGAGAGCCTCGGCGGAGGAACGTTGCTCGTTGGAAGAAGACATAAGGTGAGAGATGAGCGTTTCAAACGGCGCCGAATCGGAACCGAGAACCATCGCAAGTTGCGCTTGCTGAAGCTGATTCGCCTCGGAAGCCATGTGGAAGGTGGCGGCGGGAAAAACTAGGGTTAGAAAGTGGCCAAAGCTATCTCTCTCCCTTAAGGATTTGCGAGTCTAGAGAGAGAGAGTAGGCGGAATGAGGAGAAGCGACGAGGGATGAGGTTTCTGAAGAGATAATTATATTTTTATTTAATTTTCCAACTATTCGTGATTTGAGGTGGAGTGGGCCGTGGGGCTAATTAAATTAAGGAAAATCAAAAAGGCAAATCAATTATATGTCATTAGCTGTATTTCAGGCTGTGGCTATGGCGTGTTCCCTTTTATAAATTCAAAGCTTAGCTTTTTTTAAATAAAATACATCATACAATATATTACTCCAAATAACTAAGTACATCATACAGTATATTACTCCAAATAACTAAATAGAATAGTTGTGCAAGTAACTTTTAGTCTAGTGGTATGCGGTAAATCCATGTAAGATATATGTACTTGCACAATTAGAAATCGAATTCTACCGCCTACACTATATAGAAACTTGACTAATAAATCGACATATTGTGGCCCAATGTTTAAAAAAAAGAAAGAATAGTTGTTTGATTAGTATAATTTTGCAATTATGTTAATTAATCAAATTACTACTATAAAATTGTTATGTGCTTATAAAATTAAGATCTCAAATCTCAAGCTGAGCATTAGCTGATGACTATCCTTCAAAATGAATATCCAAATAGAAACACCTGATATTAATATTATAAGCCACTAAAACTAGAGCACCTGACCCAAGTTAAAATTTGATTTTGTTTATAGGATTTTTTTGCAAAATATATTCTTACCTAATGATTAATTTTAAAGATTATAATAAAATAATATATCAAATATAAGTTTTTGTGATTAAGAGTTTTAATATATTCTTAAAATCTTAAATTTTTCTGTATATAATCGTAAAAACATTTCAAAAATATGAAACTTATATTGCATATTGTTTCTGATTTTGTGGAATTGATCTATATTTTTTATGAGAAATATAAAGTTGTTGAAAATGACTGAATTTAAAAGATGTTTTTTATGTAAAAAAAATCTTATGCTAATCAATCTTGTTCATTCATATTATACCAAATTTTTTTATGTGATTGACAATTATTGATAGAGGAATGAGACACAAAGTAGATGGAATGATCATATACTTCATGTAACCCTCTGATAGCCACTATTAATGGCCCACGTTCTTTCAACCCGTAGGTTCAATCTTTACCTGACGACCATTATGTTATACCAGGGAGGTTTTAAATTTTTTTACCGATCCTACAAATCATCACATAATATCTTTTATGTTCTATCTTCACTTATACGATTCTAAAAATTACCATAGAATATCACGTATATGGAAGATTGCTCCAGCTAAATACACGTTTAAATCTAGAATTTTTTTAGGATGTTTAAAAAAAAATACAATTTAACAACATTGATGATCAAATCAATTCTTTTACTAATCTCCTTATGCACCACCATATTTCATGGTCTTACACCTCAAACTTCGAATACTCATAAATGGCTTTAACCACCTCTAGAAAACATAGTTTAAATGCAATCAATATTGATTCGACCCAAATTCTAATGTGTGTGGGATTGGATGGGTTTTATGTTATAAATTTGTATGGAACAATCCTTCTTTTTTTTTGGGCTTTTCATAATCAGTTTCTTCTTTTTGGGTCAATTTATTATTTCAAAACCTAAACCCCTGCGTCCGACTAAACATTGAGTCGTTGTCCTCTGTTTCCTCTTTTCAATTCTCCGTCTCTTTCTCTCTGCTTTCTCGGTGAGTTATACTAATTCTGGTGGGTTATTCTATCCCATTAACTTAATCCGTATTATTCACAGTTTCAGATTGCTTGCTTGTGGAAATAGGATTTAAAAATTGAGACTTGGAAAACTTTTCAACTTTGATTTGCTCGGCCGATTCTTGAGCTATGATGAGTATTGTGTCAAGGCGTTGCTACTGCACTTCTGTTCAGCGGCCATGGCTGTTTATAGGTTTGGGCAATCCGGGCGACAAATACAAAGAGACAAGACACAATGTACCCAACTGTTTTTATTGATAATGCAATTCATCTGGTTGTGTTGATTCTCGAAAATCTTAGATTTCTGCTCTTGTTTATATATGCTGCAGATTGGGTTCGAAATGATTGATGTTTTTGCTAAGTCAGTGGGGATTCAGATGAACCTGGTAAATTTCAAGGCCATAATGGGACAAGGTATGAAGTAACATGACATCTCTTTATCAAAAAAAAAAACATCTCTGCCTTTCTCTTGTAATGGGTTTGATGTTGATTTAAGAGTTTCCGATTTTGTGTTGTCTCCTCTCAGGTTTCGTGGACGATGTCCCTGTTATCCTGGCAAAGCCGCAAACCTACATGAACTTAAGTGGTGAATCAGTAATGTGCTTCTCCTATTCTTAGTATGAGACAACAGTTGTGTGGATAATGGCATCTAGGCATATGAAATTGTGAGAACCAGTTGTGTAGAAAAATAGATGTATCCAACTGATTCATGTTACTTTAGATGTATAGTCACTAAAATTTTTTGCTTACCAAGTACTTCTTATTCCAATTAACTTAGCTGTATCCACCTACTTTTATCGACCATGTAGCTTAAATTTGTAGCCTCTTAGCTTTCATTGATTGTGTTAGTAACTGCGCTTCTCCTCATGCTCAGAGTGGACCTCTCGCTGCTTATTACAAGTTACCTCTGAATCGTGTGCTTGTGGTAATCCAATTACTATTTCTGTCTCAAGGCCTGACCGTTCTTACAATTTCTATACAAAAAGATACTTCCGTTATTATTTTGGGACTTGGTGATGTAGGTGCACGATGACATGCAATTGCCATCTGGTGTTCTTCGTCTTCAAGAAAAAGGGGGCCATGGCTGCCACAACGGGTATGAATAGGCTGCCGTCATGTGTAAAACAGACATCATCACTAACATTTTTAACATTTCCTTGGTTCCTGCAAGACAATTTCTGGCACATTTTTTAGACCGTAGTATCGACCATCATCATATGTGTGAATCACCACATGGAAACTCTTATGTTTATACTTGATTTGGGTATCATTACCATTACTTTATATGGTAGTTATTATTCTTGTCTTCTTCCCAGGTTAAAAAGCGTGATGGTGCATTTCCGAGGCAATAAGGAATTTGCAAGGCTACGAATTGGTTAGTTTGGACCTCTTTCCCACTTAACACTTTCCCTCCCTCATGAAGATTGTCGGTTATAAGTCTACATTCTTAATATCATCCAACAATGGTAAGGAATTGGAAAGCCACCGGGACAAATGGACCCAAAGGCGTTCTTGTTGCAGAAGTTCAGTGTGCCAGCTCGTGAAAAGGTTAGTCTTTGAGCACCTATTGACATTGAAAAGATTGTGGCTTATATCACTATTAGCGAAGGATTTATGGCTCCTTATCTGGTTTGTTTTTTCTCGAAAAGATCGATGAAGCCTTAGCTGAAGGAGTAGATGCTCTGAAGCTGGTCTTGTCTAAAGATTTTGGAGAAAGCTGGAGAGTGTTCAATGTGGAACAAAAGTACAAACATTTAAGACAACACAGAATATTAACAGCTTGACCAAATGCTCTCACCAGATCATTTTCATCAAAGATGAGTTCGATAAAGGAAGTTCCTTTCATAGTTTTTTCTGAGTATGGGATTATACAAACTCATGTTTTCGTTAAAGTATGTACATAATTCTCATCTTGTTCCATTTTTCTTTTTCTCTTGACTGTAATGTTACCGTTAATAGATATACAATGATATGTAATTGTTAGTGGCGTTGCGATTTCGGCCCATTTTTGTAGTTGGGCTAAGTTAATATTTGTTGTCGTCGTTGTTGATCGTCTTCTCTACAAAACCACCGTCTTAAAATGGCCGTAACTGATTTGAAGTATAGAATTTGGACGAAATTATCACCGCCGGTAGCGAAAAATATGCCGACGGGATGCGAGTTTCCTAAAATTCAAAGCTTTGAGAGTGTTCTTTCTGCCGCCGACTTTGAATCTACTGTCGAGCGCACCAACTTTCCTGCAGTAATTTGCTTGAACATCTCTATTTCTTTTTCTCCAGCTGAATATGGTTTTCGTCAGTGATTCTTAATTGCTTCCTTCTTCTCCTCAAGGTTTTCAGAGGATGTGCTAGTGACTGGGATGCCTATTCTAAGTGGAATCCATTCAATAATGGCCTCGAGTATCTAGAGGTGTATTCTTAATTCTTACTTACCTCTCACTTGATTTGGATTCCGTTTTTTTTTACTGGGTATCGAAAGATTGTGGGATCTTACGCGTTCACTGGATTTTATGAAGGAACGTGCAGGTTCGGTTGAGGTGGAGGCAATGCTTACGAGGACGGCTCCCATTTTCAATGGTGACATCAGAAGCCATGAGAGGGTAAGTTCCATTTCTCTGTTCTTGTACAAATTGGCTAAGTCATAAATCACAATATTGTTGCATCTGGACCTTAGCAGAAAATTAGCTGATTTTACTCTTATTGTTTCTGCTTCTATCTTTTAAAGTATCTTTCTTGAATCCATTACAATATTTTTGCATATGTTTTCCTATGTCCTGTAGGTATCATTGCCGTTTTCGAATTTTATCAGATTCTGCAAGCAGCATATGAAAAGCAAAGGGAATGCTTCTTATGTTGATGCTAAGTCTGCAGATTTAACTCCTATGCCTGAGGACTACATACCTGGACAAATATACCTAGCACAGGTTCACATGATATTCACTTTTTCGTCTTTGTGCCTCTGGTGTATGAATGTGCTTTGCTCTCCACTTACGATCTTACAGTGATCAATCATTTCACTATTTTATTGTAATTTCTTGCTCATGCGATTCTCTTGTGTTGAACATACGATTTTTGTCCAGTTTCCAATTCTGAATGATGAGAAAGAAGAGAAGGTTCAACTCAAAATTTTGAGAGAAGACATCCAGATGGTATGCATAGTTATCTCTTTCAACTCTTCTTCCCACTGTAGCTGCTTACTTGAACTTCTTATCATCGACCATCTAAATCAATGCAGCCCACGCTTTTAGGGCTAAAGTCATTGTCTTCTATCAACTTTTGGATGAATTCTGCAGAAGCCCGATCAAGTACCCACTATGATCCACATCATAACCTTCTATGCGTAGTCGCAGGGCGTAAAAAAGGTTAACCCATTGTTTTCCTTCTTGTTAAACTGTCGGGAAGTTATTTATGTTATTCTGGTTTTAGTGGAATCAAATTGGTCAAGTATGGCCCAAGTATAAATGAAATTACTTCACAGAAAGTTAAGGCATGTGGTTTATAGAACGGCAAGTCAGTTTAAGGTTTATCTGAATTATTGACAGATTCAATGATTTTTCTTTATGTTTATGTTCTCTTTACTTCCAAATCAATTTTAACATTCGAGATAATCAACAGTTGTCTTGTGTCCCCCTTCTGCCAGTCCCTCACTCTATCCGATGCCTATATACGGAGAAGCATCAAATCATAGGTATCAGATATTCCATATAGTTTTCTTTGTGGTTATAACCTAAGCACGTGGTTCAGTTGATGCACCTTAGCAGCTAATATAAAAATTCAATGATTTTTTTCCATGCCAGTATATTTACGAGATATTTCATTGCATTTTTATTTGTTGTTTGTCTATAGTTCGGTTGGTCTAGAAAATCCGAGTTTGTCAGATTATTCAAGAGCAAAGCACTCCCTGAAGCAGTCACAGCAGGTTATTCTTAACGCTGGAGATGCAGTATTCATTCCTGAAGGTTGGTGAGTATACTCTATTTCTCAGATAAGCTCTTCAAGTTGTGGCTTTGCATCATGTGTGTCCAACTGGTTTTTGTAATCATCTTTAGGTCTTATGTCTCTGATTTGTAGTGCGTTGCTGGTTAAGCTGCTATTATAGATGTTGCAGTTATTCCGATAACGTTTTCTACAGAAATCTCTTCATCAATAATTGGCATTTTCTGTAATGTGTGGGTTTGTATGGTGCTTGTGTCATGCATATGCCTAGAGCCTCTGATCCAGATGCTTATTGACATGAGCTCCTTTAGGTTTTAGTTTTAGACACGAACAAAGATGCTTGAAATGTCATTTTGGTTACTTGCTGACTCAGAATCATGCTAATGAAAGTGAATCTTCTAAGTAGGAAAAATACCTTGTTAGATATAGTTGTAAGTATCGAAGCTTTGACGATTTACTTAAGCCTCATAGATTTAATGCGAAAACATTCAGTAGGCAAGTCGATAAATAAATTCAGATAGAATGTAATTTTACTTATGTAGGTTCCATCTGGTGGATAGTGATGAGCTGACTGTAGCTGTCAACTTTTGGTGGCAATCAACCATTATGTCTAACATGCCTGAACATATGGATTCATATTATCTGCGCCGAATTACAAGAAGGTGATTACAAATCTTGAATTCTGGTACTGAATATCTTTTTACATTACCATTTTTGTTTTGTTGCTTACTTCTGTTCTTTCCTTTTTCCTGCATGTGCCTGGATCTTGTATATCATGTATTAAGATTGATAGACAGAGAAATGGTGTGTAAGTTATCTGTCTCATCAGTAACAGTTGTTGGAGTTTTGATATATTTTTACCCACACTGATTTTAAGTAAAAAGTGCGTATTTGTTATCTTACCTTTGCTTGCATTTACCAAGCTCTGTACCTTCTCTTTACCCGTGGAACATGAATATTGACAGAGCCTGTTACTTCCAAAGCCTTCTCCAACTGATTTGAAGAAATTGTCAGAGCATATTGACCAATCTCGCATTGGGATGGCAGGTAATAAGACCCTGATGGTATACATCTGAAAAAACTCTTCAATTGTTTGTTTGATTTGGCCAGTGATTGAATGACTGCAGAAGGTGGGAATAATAACTCAGACACTGAAAGCATTAAGAAAGCCCTCGGTACATTACGGGAAAGAAAGTCATTGCATGATCTAGATCCTTCTGCTAGCCAGGCACTTCATGAGCTTATTTCCTTAGTCCATGACCACGTAAATCCTGTTGATACAAGTAAGGGATTGGAGCACACTTCACCCAATTGTTCAGACCCAGCTCCAGAAAGTAACAAAAGCAAGGTCCAGGTGAATGCAATGTCTTGTTTAGAAGATGATCGCGTTGCCCATATGCTTTGGAATCTTGAAGCATCTAGACTTCATGATGTTCTCTTTGCAATGGCAGTAAGTTTACTCTAAAATGCATTACCTTACTGTATTTAACCTCACATGATATCACTATAGGTGGAGTTAGGTTACCCTAAAACCGTTTTTACTTTGTGACCTCATCTCTAGTTGAATATAAACACAATTAAGGTTTTGTTCAAAATGGAGAAATCTTTTAGTCAAATGGAGTTCTTAAGTAAAAAACTTTTGGATTGATGTGCTGTTATCATGCAACTTATTTCAGCGTTATTTCCCAAGAACGTTAGAAGCGTTAATACTTCACATGCTCTCACCCATTGCTGCGGAAGTTCTAACACAGAAGTTTGATGAGATTGACCAACATACTGGTGAAGAAGATAGGTTTGTTCTGAACAATTGCTCTGTTTTTATTTCCCTGTTTCGAAACAGGAGAGTAACATTTTCTTTTCGTCTTTTCCTTTTTAATTCCTAGGAACCAATTCTTTCGGGAATTTTTTGGTGCTTTCGATGATGAATCAGCTGCAATGGATCTAATTCTAAGTAGAAAAGAGGCTTTTGCATTTCAGGTATGTTCTCTAGCATCAGTTTGTCGAGTGTGAAACACCATAAACTCAGTCGAGAGAGATGTTTAGCATCATGCTGATATTTGCATAAACCCGGTTAGATGAATCTCTAGCATCGCTTTGTAGGATATAAATAATTTGGCATCAGCCTAATGTTTGCATAGACTCAGTTACATGAAATCCACATTCTCAACGCGGGATTTGTCCCTTCTAGCGTGAGATATCTGACTAGTTGCTGCAAAATAGAATTATTACCAAAGTCTTTGAAGATTGAAATGGACATGAAATTTAATTTACTTATGATATCTATAGGCCTATAAGAATGTACTAGACAAGTACTTGGGGGTCAACATTGCTTCACCAACAACAGACATTTGAAGGGTCTAAAACCGTGGTTGGGTGTACAGGCCAGATGAATGTGGCGGAACAAGAGAGGATGTTGCTATTGATGTGGGAAAGGTCGTGTCGTGTCGTGTTAGTTGGGAAGCTGATGAAAAAATGTTATTCATTTTCTCTCATCAGCTTTCAAATAGGATCCCAGTAGTTTATACATAATTAACTCCTGTGTATTCATGCTGGATCACAAAATGTGTTTCTGTACAAATATACAAAAATGTAGAAAGATCAAATGTCTAAAGCATTGGTTGTTTTGGACTTTCAATGTCTTGCAACAAATGATTCGATAAGTGGGTTAACAATCTCTGGCTTCTCGTCCTGCAAATTTTACAGAAAGATAATAATTAGAAAATAACAAAGGTCACTTGTTGGAATTCCAACTTGAGAGTGATACACATAGAGAGACCTGAGGACAGTGACCAGCTTCAGGAAGAACAACGAAGTCTTCAACAGCATCAAAATTGCCATATGCTCGTCCCAGTTCTATTGGCTCCCATGGATCTTTCTCTCCCCATGCAATTAGAACCGGACACTGCAACAGTTAACGTAGTTAGACCAAGGTTTAGTTTCAAACTTGGAATTTTTAACAATGGTCAAGAAGACCAGAGTAACGAACCTTGACCAGTGGAAGTAAATCCTCAGGAAGTGGTCCACCAGAGTAACAGATGAATTCAAGGAAGACATCAACTGCACCAGGCTCAAGCCCTGGACGTAGAATAGCCTCAACTAGTTCATCTGTTACTTGCGAGCTATCATGGTAACACTAATTGCCAATTCACAAAAATAATCCAACTTTCCTTAAGCTCTACACAAAACGTAAAGTCACATCATTCTGGCTGGAGTATCAATACCTGTTGAAGAATGCTTCTTATTGCCTCTGGTTTAGCGATGGTCTTGAAAAAGAATTTCCCAACAGGAGTATTTCTGAGACCAACATGATTTTATTCAGCTACAACACCATTGAGGATCTTAGATACCGTAAACAAAGGGGCAAACATTCATTACCTAAGTAAATTCTGGAATGATTTGATGAAAGGTCTTCCAATAGCTGGTTGTTTTGTGATATGAAGCATGCGGAGAGATATGTTTATAAGGATAAGCCCTCTGCATATCTCTGGCTTAAATACTGCTGCCTGAAGACCAACAACTCCTAATGAACATCAATCTCCTTTGTCATTAATGAACCAAAAGGGGAAAAACGGCTTAAATACAACTTCAGAGCTCTACCTCCGATAGAGTTGCATATGAAAAAGGCTTCATCTTTGACCACCTCCAGACAAAAGTCATTGAGTTGCTCACCCCATGTCTCAAAAGTATAAAAGGGTTTTCCTCCAAACTCACTAGGATTCGGTTTATCAGAGTATCCATATCCAATAAGATCGATTGAGTACACTCTATGTGATTTCCCAAGAATAGGTGTGTTCTTCCTCCAATGGTCACTGATAACAGAACAACAACATGTGACTATTGAAACTAAGGTTCTTAATTCCCTTATCATGAATTCAACACCTCAACTTTTGAAGACTATTAAGAGATTTTGGCAAAGAATACGAATCAACAATATGGTAATGATACCTATTAGCAAATTAGTGTGGTGGTAATGAGAAATGAGTTTGACCTGTTAGCACCGAAACCATGAATCAAGACCAAGGCAGGGCCACTAGTTCCTGCACACTGATACCTTATCGAGTAACCTTTCCAATTCCATGTCCTGATAACACCAACATTTCTCGTTAATTTGTAAACAACCCAGAAAGATCAGTCCAATAGTGAAGGAACAGAAGAGACATATAGGTGAATTACAAGGTTTGAACTTTAAGCTCTTCAGAAGAAGCTTCGTCCGTAACCGAAGAACATGAGACGGACCCAATTCGTCTAGGAGTCGACGATCTAATTACGGTGCCAGTCAAAATTGATCGTCGGAGAAAATGAGTTTCGTTGAAACTGATAGGAGAAGTGTTCTTGACACGGAACAGCGACGGTACATCGAAGTTGGTGAGAGGTAAAGCTGCAAAAATGCTAGCTTTCGCCATGAATTTCGGCGTGGTTTCGTGTCCTGTTTAAGTGAGAGAGACAATGATATCGTTTGTTCAAAACCGTTCTGGAGTTGTTACGACGCCAAGTGTTCCGATTTGGACCAACCGCAATTTTCCGTAATATGTCTTTTTTGCTACTAGCCCGAATATCTATCAAAATGTCCCTTTTATATTTTTAATTGCATGTAATGCTCTTTTTCTTTTTACCTTGTGAAAATACTTTTTTTTTATGTTTCGGTTACATGAAATGAAATGTCTTTTTTTAGTATATATTTGCAAATAACATTGTCCACGATAGACCGTAGAAATGTTCATTGTACACAACACTGTATGTTATGTCTATCGTAGATAGATATCCACCGTAAATAGCAAATGTATGTCTACCGTAAAATTACTATATATATATGATAGACAATATTATTGTCAGCGTGAACAATACTCTATATTATATCCTTACACAATAATACATTTTCTCAAAAATGATTATTTCGTGTAAGGATTTAAAAAATGGACATTTTGTATAATTTAGTGGACCTTCTATATAATTTTCTCTATGAAAAATGGTTATACACTCATATTTTCAATAAATATTCCACCAAAAAAATTATTTTCAATAAATATTGTACTTTTTAATATACAATAGGACGTAAAATTTTTTTTTCAAAACAGAAATAAGTAGAGCAATTTGCTACATAGCCAAAATTATGAGTTTTATCTTGCAAAATAACAATTAATTTCTTCAGTAAATATAGGTTGTGTTTTTGTTCATTCCATCTAAACTTAGTGTCAAGAGAAAGGGATTCGGAAAAGTGATTAAATGTCTATTTATGCAGTACTTTGCATGATTACAAGTAACACTGTCTCACATAGTGTCATCATGTGTAACGTTATCCCGCGTAAAAGAATTATACTATAGGATGAATTTTATCAATCTGATTATTGTCGACAAAATAAGAATTTGGTGCGTTGTAACCAAAATTCATGTTATTTTATATGATTGCAAGCTGTTGTTAGTGTTAATGAGAGAGGTGTGAGCACATGAGATAAGTGAGAAAGTATCCAAACATAAGAAGGGTATTGTTTTCCCCTTAAGATAATATAGTACATGCCAAGAATACACATATACACACAGCTCTTTGAACTAAATAATATGTAATCAAACTAAAAACTCAAGTCCTAAAACTGAGAAAGCAAATTGACAAAGCAAATGTTGTGGTGTGCACAGTCTTCTTCAGCCAATTACCTCTGAGTTTGTGTCATCGGAAGGCCATATCACAGTCTCCATCAGGCGTTCACGCATCAATGCCAGGTTCTCATCTGATATGTCTTGGTATATTTGTCCATGGTCACATTTCTACACAACAAATTATATAACATCAATCTTTGAATCTTTTCTAGTTCCTATGGCTGCAAGGGAACAACATAGCTGTAACTAGGAGCTGGATTTAGCGAGGGATTTACCTTTATCCACTTTCCATACAAGTGGAGACGTGTGATCATCACTCTTTCTGCAAGCTCCTGACTCTCCTACAAGTAGATAAAGACGAGACAAAGAAATAAATAATTCAACAAGGATGAATCAAATTTGAAGTGTGATCACAACAAGACCAGAGCTATGGAAGAACTATTCTTGTTCCAAATTACAAAACCAGAGACAAGTCTTATACAATCCAGCTCGGACTAAGGGCTCACTTATCAGCTCACTACAACTACAATTTGCGAAGTTTTAGTCTTAGCTTCCTAGGATAGTTATAGTAAACTTATAGCTAAAGTAAGAGTAGATGAACTTGTTCAACAAGACCCAATGCGTCTTAGCTTTTATCAGATGATGTTAGCTCTGGTGAGAAATAAAGTTAACTCTTTTACCTTCCCTAGGGATCGGAGGAAACGTTTGCCTTCCGTTGGTCTGTTTGATATGATGTGACTGTTGAAATAACAAAGGAGAATACTTTAGACCAGAAGACAAAAACGACCGAGTTTAGTGAATTTTGAGAGGTGTTAGATAAGAAACCTACTTATAGAACCAAGTGTATTGAGGAGGATTCATTTCGTAGAGCTGATGAAGAACCGTCCTCACAGCTTTGTAAGTGAAGTAATTAACAATTTGCTGCAAATTGAAAGGTCAATCTATGTCAAAAATTCCAAAAAACAAGAATTTCATTCTAAAGTTCTCACCTTTTGGACATCTCCAAAGGTATCGTCATAATTTCCAGCAACATCCTCATTTACAATCACAAGCTTTTTGCTCCTTCGATTCGCAATTCTCGCCACACGTTTCGGAGAAAGCCTAAAAACAATGCGGGAACCAGTAAAGGAGCTTCCTAGTTCCAGATTTCTTACACTGCCAAGGATCTTCGTCCTCGAAGAGCTTCTGATCGTGTGAGCATCCAAACATAAACATGGACCGCTTGGTGAGTCCATGACCGGTGAGCCAAAAACAAGCCAAGTACCCACCATTACTCCAAACAGCAAGATGAAGACTTTTCTTCTCCCCAGAAATCAACAAACAGTTGGTTGATTCCTTAGATCGATTGTAAGAATCAGTGGGAAAAGAATATGGAAGATAAAAACTCTGTTTTGTATTGCAATAAAACAGAAAACATGAATTGGGTCTGTAAGATGGAAAATGGCCGTTGAATCATAGCCAGTCAAAATCAGGGAGTTATGATATTTTTATTAAATTTCCTTATTAGAAAGCAAAGGCAAACACAAACTAGGAAAGCATCGGGTGGGCTTTCGGGTTTGCGTGGACGGCTTCGTAAAATTAGGTGCATTTTGTTGTCTTCTACCTCACAAGAAAAAAAGTTGAGGAACAGAAAAGTCTTCAAATTCACAGAGTTCAAACATCAATTTATGAGTTTAGGTTCTGAAAGTCTTCAACTTTTTTGCACCTCTATGAACCTCAAATCCATAATACGAAACCACTCCACTATCACCATCACCAAGGCCCTTGAACACATCGGTCTGAACTTTACACTAACTCAACCCACCAAGGATTAATGTCAAACAGATCCTTCATCACAGTCTCTAAAACCCTTATGATATCCATTGGTTCGAACTCAATGGTGTTTATCATAGTGTGTGAAGAGTCAAACAGATCAAATTTTCTACCAGATCAATGCCGTGCTATAGTTGATACAACTAGTAGTAGTAGAAAACTTAAACGGCCAGAGTCTACAGTTGTGGATGAACGAACCAGGGGACATTTAGTCATGTATAGATAAAACATATATGTGGAACCCAGTTTAAACAAGACTTACATATATTCGACATTTCATACTAAGTGTTTAAGAGACATATCTACTTATTGGACACATATGTACAAACTTTAGTTGACACTTAAACTCCATCTGTGTGTTGTGGCAGACTCGGAGATTGCAGAGAGTATTTTACTCGGTGATTAGCATTTCCGCTTCATCCATCATTCCTTGAAGCCGCCCTTTCTGAGAAAAAGAAACAAACTTCTGTTATCGCAAGTTTCTACAATCCTACCTGAATTATTTACGAGTTGTCTGATTTAAAAGGATCCAAGGCTATAACTATTCCAGAAACCAGACAAAGATCATCAAAAAATAAGAAAAGTTCTGTTCAAGGCTTATAAATAGCAGTTTACATCGCTGCAAGTCATTGCACAGTGTGCAGAAGGAGCTGACATAGACAGCAAGCTACCCATTAAGCTATCAGATACGAACTTAAAGAACAATATAGAGCCAAACAGGGAAAATCTGCTACTTTCCGATTTCAACTATGTAAATCCTACAACAAGAAAAACAGTAAAGTGAAAGCATATGTAGTTGCTTTAGTCTGATTCTCCAAGGAATTTGCTTTAATCCTATGTAGTTAAATCTCATGTAAGCTGACATGTTGTTCCTCATGATCTAGACCTAAAGTAAAGATATGACCAAACAATCCACAATGAAAACTTGAACAAAGGAAACTCAGAGATTCTGGAATCTACTAGTATCTCAGACCTAAATTACTCTTCCGATACATCCTCTAGGACCCTAAAATCTGGCAAAACTTCACTCAAATCAGCCAAATTTACGGAAGATAACTTGAACCACCATCTAAAGTTGTAGAAACAATGGCGTCAATTGATTTATTATTACTAGATAAGTCAGGAAATTCAAATAAGAATCTCGATCACCGAAGTCAGCCCGAAAAAAAAAAAAAAAAGTTTTCTTCTTTAGTCTTTATCGATTCAGACCTCCAAATTCCAGACTTGCAATGTTGAGACCAAATTAAAAATCTAGAAACGCAAGATCTTAGGTACCTGGAGAATACTCTTCCAGGAATCACCACAAGAGCCAGAGACACCATTGTCACGGCAAGAATGTAAAGTCTTAAACTGATCAATATCGAGTTTTTTGTTGATAAACCCAACTTTGAAGTAGATGGAATCAGAAGGTGGAAGATCGACCTTGATTTCATCGACATCGAGCCAAAGAAAGAGTTTCTTCACCTGAATACCCTTAAGATCGGTGATGGCACCGTAACCGATGCGACCTGATATAGTCTCGTCGTAGTAAACGAGGTAGTCAAATTCAATGTAACAAGGCTTAGGCAAGTGAACAACGAATCGGCCATCATCGTTGAGGGTGAAATTGGAGACGGTGTTGGGCAAAAGACCGCTTGGGAGACCGTATTTGGGGAGGAGTTCATAAACGCTAGAAATTGAATCCGGGTCGGGTTCGAAGAGGGCAAAATTCGTCGTAGTTAGGAAGGTGAGAGAGAAGAAGAAGATTGTGATACAGAAACGATAAAGGGCCATGCTTTGATAATCCGATCAAGAATGAAGACTAGTGCAGATTGACGGAGTTATCTGGTTGTAAACTTCTGTGTATTTGGGATCTTATTTGGATCTTTCAAACTCAGTCAAATCTCCTCATATCTACTTTTTCAGGTCACCTAAACATTCAAAATGTTTTACTTCTCTCCATAATATTATAATATTATAAAATTATTATTATTTTCATATAAAATTTTGATTGAAAAAAGGTTTAAATTTTGACATTTAAAGATTTTTCTAATCTCTTCTTATTGGAGAGTATAATCCAACTAATGATTTGATATTAGAAATTCGATTATTTTTATTATTATAGTAAATTAAAAAAAATTTAGGATGTGAGATTTAGATTATAGATCAAACTTCGTTGATCTTGTTGTTGACAAAAAAAAATTTTTTTAGGCTATGAATTAGATTTTGTCCATTTACTTGTTAACAAAAAAATTTTTTTTTAACCCAAATTGATTTTAGATTATGTTATTTTGTGTTATAAAGTTTAGTTAGAACTATAAATCGAGATTTATCGGTAAATATATATTTTTGTTATATATAGTCAATCTGTAAATTAGTAATATTCCAATCGGATCGACAATATTTTATCCATATATAGTTTAGACTCAACTTTTAAAATCCCAAACATTATCACATTAAATATTTGACTCTTTATAATCAAATTATAGTGGGAAATGCAAATAAAAGTGCACAGCCACTTGACCAAAAATAATTTTTTAATTTATAGTACATTAATTTATAGATGTTGTATTGTACATATCTATACAGTATATACAAGATGCATTCTCATGATTATCAATATCGTCTCTTAATTGGAATAAGAAAATTATCATGTGAATTTGGTAGTTTTCGGTGGCCATACTTTCTCAAGCTAGTGACTTAACTCCATTTTGTAGCTCAGCATCATGAGCTTCAATCATGGTCATCATGATCTCGATGTCTTTAGATTCCTTTGTTCTAAGTTCAGAATATTCAATATTCTCACAGTAGATTCTTTGCAAAAGAATATAAAACCACATTGCAAAGATTGTTATACCCACAAGAAACCAGCTGAATTGGAGATTAACCAATGATAAAGCTCTATGAAGAGCTTTTTCGCTTGAACATCTAATGGTATGTTTACCCTCTTCATTGTGAAGAAAACAATCTTTGGGAACCAAACTTGGCGTCCAAAGCATGCAAGCCATTACCATAAGCCATATTCCTTGTAAGGCAATACTAAGTGACCTAACAAAACTCATTACGAAGCTACTTGGTAAGGCAATTCCCAAGAGTGATGTGACCAAAGACACGAAAACTATGAGTTGTAGCAACAAATGGTAGTGTCCCTCAACACCTGTGTGGTCTGAGGAGTGGAAATGGAAGAGGAAAAGTTGTTGAGCAAAGGCGAGAGCCGCAATCAAGTTGAGGAGTTCCCGGTGAGCCATTGGTCTTGTTTTATCAAAGACTATGGCAAAAGCTGCATAGGTGATAAAGGTGAAGGAGATACATGAATGTTCAAAGTTATGAAGATGGTTTGATGGAATGGTTCCATCATTAGGGTCAAATGGTTGGTGATTCTTTTGGCCAAGGAAGAGTTCAACAGAAATAGAAAGTAAAGAGGCTATAATGATCACAAGAGGCTCTAGATATCTTCTTTTGGAACATGGAACCCATGTAGTTGATATGTATGAGTTTGGATGTAGAGAAAATAGTTTGATGTGGCTAAAGAGATGCCATACACCAAGTGCAAAGAAGAAAAAGCCTGGCAATATGTGACCCACTAATGTTCCCATGTTGAATCTTTGAAGGCTAAGATTATAGAAATTAAAGGCTTATAAATATAACTTGGGGAAGTTGATAAGCAAAGATGAATGCAATTGTTGATTTTGCTTGAAGAATGATGATGCTTTGTGTGTAGTCATATATGTGTAAGGCTAGTGAGAAGACACGATTAGATTTAATATTTTTATGTAAAAAAATCTATCTCAGGTAACTTGCAAGTATAAGCTTACGACCTTACAATGAATGGTTTACGTTATCTTATTTATATTGTCTTTCTTTTATGTGTTTAGGCTATTTGGGCCTCTCATTTTCTAGTAGTCTCCAATTGGATTTTTCATGCAACACAATTTAGAGAAATAAAATCCGACATGTTTGCATAGAAAAGCTTTCTTTTCAAAGTATAGCTCTTTCTTGGAAGTTAATGTCAAGTCTATAGCTCAAAGTCTCAAGTTTCAAATTTCTGATTACCTGGAATCTAATTTTAGTGAAAAAACTAGTATTTTTCTCACTCCGATTGAACTTTTCATAGAAACAAAAAACCAATATATTTGCATAAATGAAAAGTTTTTTTTAAGTTTTTTTTGTTATTGTAGCTTAGTGGTTTTAAACCTAATTCTAAAGTATAAATTTTAGGGTTCGAATCCCTCAACTGTCAAGTTATCTGGTGGTACAAGATCACTAGCCCAATTCATTTCCAGTAAGCTTTCTTTCAATTAAGTATAATTTTTTTTGTCAATCGGATGATTATAATTATTAGAAACACCACTAAAGTGGTAGGAAGTCTACAAGAACAGAATTACGAACATAAATTATAGTAATACGAAGAATCTGTTCGAAAATTTAGAGAATGAGAAATTACATAAAGATAACAAATTCTAAACAAGTTGTTTAATCTTCTAAAATCTTCCAAATACAGGTCAAAAGCAGGCCTATTGTCAGGGACCTCAACCATGTTTGCCAATGATAAAACGGAGGGTTTGTATAAATTGTCACATAACTCTGCTTTAATAATTGGAGGGATCCAGAAAGAATCTTGAGCTAGCATCCAGATAAGTTTTAGAGCACACCTACCTTCTACTTTAAATTTGTATGTTTTAAAATACACAAATAATGACGAGACAATTTCCCTTTAATTTAACTTTATTTGTCTTTTAGATATTAAAGCAACAACTAAAAATTACAAACAGCCAAAGGACCATAGCCACGTGGTCTCGACCGACCACTTCAAAACCCAAAAAGCCCTGAAATATTTTAATCAATTAATAATCTGAAAAAATAACACCCGTTCAAAGCTTATTGCTCTTTTCTTCTTCTCAAAGATAATCTAATTCTTTATATATATGATATGTAGACATACACATAGAGAAACATCTAGATCAATTCACTCACAAACCAAAGAGAAGCTCCAAAGAAGAAGAACCATGGCGAGATCACCATACTATGGCTCATCATACTTAGACTATCTTTCTCTACCAAACCCACATCTTTTTTTCTTCTTTATTGTTGTTTTCTTTGTGTTTTCACTCACTTGGTACTTGAACTATGAATCTGTCCTTGAAGACACCATGGATCAACTCAAGCTCTTTTTCATGTTCACTCCTCTTGTCCTCCTTCTCCTTGTCCACTTCTTCTCTGGTGGCCTCTCTTTCTATGTCCCTTGGCCTGAACAAGACTCGATTCACCGTGCAGGTTCTTCTCCTTGGGGTGTAGCAGCAGTGCTTGTGCTCATCTTGTTTATGGTCTCTTACCAGTCAAATTTTCAGGAGATGTGGTTCCCTTTTGGGACTAAGTAGATCAAGCAAAGTTTATATATGACTAGCTTTTGGTTCATCTCTAGCTAGCTATGGAACAACCATGTAAAATTTTCAAGTTATACGGTAATAGTAGATTTGTATGTGGTTTTCTTGAGATGAAGATTTAATCTTGTCATGTGAACTTTAAACTTTTGCCGAAGATCTCATAATAAGTCCTATGAGAGAGAGAGTTTATATATATTGATCACGAAGTTGCCTCTGCCTGTAAATTCTACTTGTATTTGTTAATTTTCTTCTGCAAAATGAGATGGACTTAAAGACTTTTTGATGCGAAAATTTTGATTAATGAATGGCTTGAGTTGAAATGAAAATTCTTTCTAAATTCTTTAAGTTCAATAGATGCGATTATACACTACAAAAAATTTGAGGTATATTAATAATTATTTGTGACATTTTATATATAACTTGAGCTATATTAGTAATAAAATTTTTTTCTAAATTGTGACTATGAATATTAGTAATAATTTGTGACGTTTTATATATAATTTTGTTACAAATTTTATTAATTACGAATTATTATGACTCTACTTTATAACAATTTGTGACAAAATTGTTAATAAACTGATTCGTCACAAGTATATTGTGATATTTTTGTTACCAATATGTATTTGTGACACTCGTATTATAATCATTTACAAATTTTCACAACTTTGTAACAATATCTTACAAAATATTAAGTATAATACCATTTTTTTCTTGCAGTGATAATACCTAACTGTGTACATTGACTTAGACAACTAGTGGTAGTAGTGGTTTTTCTTGTCTTCTTTTGACAAGTGGGCGGTTGCTACTGTCAATGTAATATTTTCCGGTTAGCTTTTCTTAGTTTCTCTCACAAACCCAACTATTTTATTTTGTATACAATTTATAACTCAAAATTAAATTTTACTATAGAACCTATTTCTTCTCACTCAGTTGAAGTGGTTAAATACTCCCACTAATAATTGAGATATATGAATTTTGATCCCTTTGGGTTACTAGTGGAAGAAAAGAAAATTTGGAGATGAGAAAAAAAAATTAAGAGTGAATTTTGAGGAATAGATTAGATCTTGTCAATTTAATTGTTGACAATAAATTTTTTTCTAAATAGAATTACGCTACTAGTTAAAAGACGAATTCCAATAAAAAAATTACAAAAATAAATATTTAATCATTTGATCGAATACATTTTTCCAAAAACCGCTAACAATTTTTGCAAATGTTTTTTTGTTCAAATGTATAAGCTGCTCGAAGTAGTGAAAAGAAAAGAAAAACAAATTTCCTAGAATTCAATTAACTATATAGTGCTTTTATTGTTTGAACATTAACTAGTTAATTTACCAAACTTACGTCAAGTTTTAAGCTGATTGATTCTAAACACAAGCTCCGTACTACTTTTTAAATGTTGAATACATTATCTGATGTAATTTTGTAAACATTATCTGATGTAATTTTGGAGATATGGAAATAGTAGATCTGAAAGATTTTGAAAGCAATGTTTACAATAGTTTTACCAAAATGTTATTTTTTATTTACAACTTTGTTGGTGACAAAAAAAAGATACCGACGTGTTCTGATTACATTCCCACCACTCGTTTCTAAAGGTAGGGTAGATTCTAGACTCTTAAATTATAATAACTCAGCAATGACAACGACATTCTCCAATATATAATTGATCTCAGTTTCCAAATTTTCCTAAATCATATATAGGATAGTTTTTAAATAATCAATTCCCCTAAATCATAGATCGGATGATAAATTAATTAATTAAAATACAGAAAATGCATTTGGTTAGCAGATTATTTGGCTCATAGTATTAGAGGTTTTACTAGAAATTTTATCTTTTACTGTACCTCACACTTGGTCTTAGTTTCTATCCAATTGAGTTAAGCTGAAAAAAGAAATACATTTGGTTAAATATAAATTTCAAGAAGGGTAAGTCCACATATTGATTAAAAATAAGTTTCTAAGCAAAAAAGTTCAAATCTATATATTACCAAAAATAATCACAAAATGTCAAGAAATGCAAATTGTGTATGATCTAGATAGATATCAGGTGGTGAGTTTAAATTTCACCTGTTCTAGTTGAGTTTTATTGATCTAAAGGTTAATTGTTGACAAAATAAAAAATTATAAAATAGAATGAAAAATTATATATAGAGTAAAATAAAGTGAAAAATAAAATTTTCAGCCTAAGTTTTTTTTTAAACTATAAATTACAAAAGATAACCCCAAAATAGATTAAAAAAATAAGTTACAATAGACTATACAGTAAACGAACCAAGCTTTTTTTTTCACTGAAAGATATATAAAATTGGATGTTGAACACAACAATCTTACAACGAGGAATGCAAACAAAGCCGGCGAAAGATAGAGATATTCCCGGAAGAACAAGCCCAAAAAAAGGAAACTGAAGCCCTTGAATCGGGAGACTAAACAAAGAATAATCAAAGAACCTAGAAAAGATTAACACCACATGGCAACAAGAACAAATCTATAACCAGAACTCCAAAACGATCTGCGAGCAACCCTAAGAAGGCTTTTGTAGCAACCACGGGTGAAACCAAAACTGCACGAAGCCGAGGAAAGAAGCCAAGCTAACCTATAGGCGAGACCAAGGGCAACTAGAAAGGCAGAGATGGGCAGGAGAGAGCGCATACATAAAGAGAAACCGGAAACAGATTACCACTTCAAACAAACAACCCGAAGACAAGGAGATCCTAGCAAACCAAAGTACAAGGGGAACTTGAACATCGCAAAGGGAAAACGTCAAGAAGGATTTGCAGAACTTGCACGCGGACATAATGGCTTTCCTAAAACCATCTACCGTCGAAGGAGAACTGGAGCACCACAAGAGAAGAACACAAACCGAAACCACTAAATCTCAAAACCTTAAACCATTTTTAGCTTTAAGAAAAAATGTAGATGAACCATCAGCAGAATACCATTTAAAAGACGAGCCACAATACGAATCTTTGGGAAACTAGAACACCATACCAAACAAGTCGCAACTAAGAAACAGCTGAACTAGAAGCCACAAAGATAACCAAGACCAAAAAGATACAAGAGGCAAAGCTAGAACCGTCGAGTGCAAGTACTCGAAGGCCATTGTTCTATGCCAAACCAAGGTATCACAATTGATCTATCTAGGTTCAATGAAGATCTTTTACTAACACTATTGAACAAAAGAGCCATTAAACAAAATCTAACCCAATACTAACTAACCAATGAGATATAAGGAAGATAACCTTCAGCCGGGAAGAGAAAGAGAAATAACCAGTTTAGGTCACCAACAAGCCTACTTCAATGGTGTTGTCACAAACGACAACTCGGATCTACAAGAAGAAGAAGATCTCAGACAAAATCAAGCCGAGAGAAGACCAAACGATCTTTACCAAGCCATTGCTCTCATCCGCACTCGGAGCTCCGCCTTGGGAGGACCCGTTCATCACCGTCGTGACAACGCAAGTAGGCCGGAGAGAGACAAAATCAAAGTGAACAAACCGGAGAAAGCCAACTCTAAAATTGTTGTCGATAATGTCTATTTTCAGATTATCGGAGGAGGGACAAAAGGAAAAGTGACCGGCGACGATGAAGGCTTAATACCGACTTTCGGTCACTATTAACTCAGATTTGCAGGGAAAACTTTTTAATAAAGGAAAAAGAAGAACGTCTTCGGAATCACGTCCATGCCATTGTCCCTCTCTTGATTCAAGTTTATTTAGTCTTGTAAACGAACCAAGCTAAAATAAGTTTTTAGTTAACTACTAAAAAAATAGAAAAAAAAAAATGATCAAACCTAGGAAATATAGTTGTTGATGGCCCAAAAACAAAAACTGATGGCCCAAAAACAAAAACTGATGGTCCAAAAGAAAATGAATTATAGTGCTTGTCCAATGACTTGACCTTTTGAATCGGTCAAGCTACATATGACTCATCCATCTTATAAACGATGAATTGTTCCATTTATACGAACTGAGAATCGTGAGCTGTTGAATCGGTCGTCTAATAAAACACATAAGATATGAGAGTTGATCATCATTACTTATTCGACAACAAAAAATAAATACATAAAAAAAGAAGAAGTGATTTTCACATTTGATAAGTTAAGATAATAAGATTTGATATATTAATGAGTGTCTGGCTCCCGAAACCTAAGAGATGATTTTATTTTTGTCCGATCAAACAACAATAATTTAGTTTCTTACGATAATCGATTTTTTTTATTAATAATAATTGAATTGACAAGATTTAATCTATAACTAAAGTTCTCCAACTAAAATTGAGTGTGATTCGAACTCACCACGTGATGCCAAACTAGATCATAGATAAATCAAATTTAGAATTAACGAATTCACATTTTATCTTTTTTTTTGTCTCCACCTCCCGGTTACAAGTGTTTTGTTGAAATATTATATATGATACATTACAAATCAATATATCTAATATTATATATGATTTACAATTTCAAGTAACAATGACATGCTAAAATATAAATCAAAATCAAAACAATAGTGGAAAAGCACAAAAACCACTTATTATATGAATAATAATAAGTTAAAAAATTGATAATTTAACATGAAACCTGTATTCAATTGACCCGTCTACAGTCTCTACGAATCTCTCCTTCACTTCCTGTAAGAATCTTTACACTTCCCATCTTGATCATTGATCTCGCAAAATTTCTAAAGAATTCACTTTAACTTTCTGCAAAACGATTCACCAAAGACACGGCAGAAGAACCAGTCTCAAAGAAAAAGACTTGATCTGAATCAATAGCTCCACGGTTATTTTGAAGGTTCTTGTAATAGTTGTTATCAAATGAGTCCGGGCTCCTAGAATCAAAACTAGCCCTCGCGGTTTGACTTCCGTTTTGCGGGCATTGTGCCCGCAAAGTTTGTAAGAACTCTGGTTCGATTCTCGGATCGGACTATATATCCACTTCCACTGAAATTGTGTAGACGATTTGTTATCACTCCACACTGAACCCTCCCAAACGTATGAGCACCTGTTGATTATGATGATAATAATTATATTGTAACTAAGTACTATTGAAGTCTTTGATCTTTAGAAAAGCTAAGATGCGTACCAGATAAAGCAACAAGATCGGTAGTGTCAAGATTATGTACTGAGAATTTAGAAGTAAGAGTATCGAGAGAGTCAGGTCCTAGAGGAAGTGCAGCCACTGCGTCCGCACGGATCGCTGTCCGGCCATTTCTTCTTCCTAACAATACGTCCCATGACGGACCTCCTGCCTTTAAATTATATAAATATTAATGCAAAATATTATCTGGTAGTTTATGGTCTATAATGTATTTCTTATAATCATAGTGATACGAGTTTTTACCACCCGATTAATTTCAGATATATTAGTTTATGAAGAGTTACTGGACATATAAATTACTGGACCTAAACACAATATCTACTTGGCCATGTGATACTTAATGTTTTTAGTAGATTTCAAACCTAGAACCTTTTGTGAGTTTACGTTTATGTTCTAATATTACTAAGCTACTACCACCTACTTTATAATATACTCTCTGTTTTTTGAAATAAAATTTTAAAAAATTTCACACATATTAAAAAAATTATTTAATAATTAATTATAAATGTATAATTTTTAGTATAACACAATTTTCATAACTCTACACCAATAGTAATTCAGTAAATTAAATTAATATTTTTAGAATTTGTAGTTCATAATCATTAATTGATAAAATTTGAAAATATAAAAATTTATCTTTAAGAAACAATAAAAAATGTCTACAAAATCAATTTTAAAGATGGGAAAGAGGTTTCATGTAGTACCGAGATTTCTAAACCATAAAGTTGATGCTCTCACTCGTTCTATTAGAGAATAAACTAATGGCTTAGTATTGTAAACTCTTCCCTCACCCCTTGATGATGTTTCAATTAATATATTGGTTGACAAAAAAAAAAGTTCTTTTTTGTTATCGATCAAGCATTCATTTTTGTTATTGATCTAGAATCACATATTCCTTCTCTTACTTTGTGAATCTTTCCTGCAACCATGTTTTATGGACATCATTTTCACCTATATTTTAGATATTTTTTTTAATAATTAAATCGATAAAACTCCATCCATATCCTAAATTTCACACTATAAACTTTTTAAATCTATTATATAGTGAGAAAATATCAAACCTCTAATACCATAATTTAACTCAACATTTTCATGTTTTATTTTGCTATCTATTTAATTAACTATATATATACAAACGTAATAATTACTTCCTTTGTTTTTTGAAGAATGTCATTATAGATTTTTCAAGTAAATTAATTTTTTTTATATCCTTAATAGTTAAAAATAGTGATTGGTTAGATTTTATGTTAATAATTTTGATTGAAGGTCAAAAAAGAGATATTTTGACACTCTTTGCGAAATAGAGTATTAAATTTTCTCATATTACTTAAATCTCTTGTTCCAAAATTCGTCCGCCTAGCCGATTAATATTCCGTGTATGTGTTAGACAATGACCAACTGAATCGATATGCTTAGGCATTTGTAAAAATTGAATTTTGTATTAGTCTTCGCCTACTCTGAATAATCTCCATCTAATCCGAATAATTTCCACCTAATACGATTAATATTATATTTTATAAGAATTTATTAAAACTTAAATTTCTAGTTAAAATAAACAAATTTTAACTATACACATTAAATTATTTATAAATTGATTTTTTATATTAATTACAACTAACAAACTATAATTACATTTAATATTTTTCATCAATTTATTTTATGAAATTGTAATACTAAATTATTGATTAATAAAACTAAAATATAGAATAAATTGAAAAACTAATTTTTTGATTAATTGATTAGCGCTACCACCTAACGAAATTCAAAACTCTCAAATCTATAGCTAGCTAATTTCACTATACAGGGATTTAGCAATAAATTAAATTAAAGATTATTTTCATTAAATAAATGTGGGGACGCTATATAACTCAATCTAATGAGCCGTAAAGGGGCTAAAGGCCCAAACGTGGTTTGCAAAATTGTTTTTTCAAACGCAATCACGAGAATGAATATAAGCAATTTTTTCCAAAGCAGAATCCAAAAGTAAAAATAAGGACATAATTCATTCTGTCGGCAATTTAAACGATTCCTCATATGCGGTCGGCTCAGAGATCGTCTTCAAACTCAGCTCTCTGCAACCGTCACAAACCGAGACACAGATACAAAAGATTCTGCTTGTGCTAGTAAAGTGACACATCCAATGCATTAATAAGACAAAGAAACTTAATAAAACTCTATCATCCATGTCTTTTAACTACAAACCAACCTTTGCTTTCACTACAATGAATCTTAACATCAACAAGATGTACCAGGTCATCGTGAACGTAAAACGAGAAAAGAAAACAAAGCTTACCATGACTTCATCATATCAACTTCTCCGAGGATAGCAAAAGCAATGAGAGAACTAGACTACGCCTACTAAGACGAGCACTTTTAGTAATATACATCATAAGACTTGCAGAGATCCATCACCTATCCACATGTGCATTCATACAAGAGACTTGCATTATTTCAAATGGTTCGAATCAACTTTGCATCACCACTTAATGTCCCTATCATCATGGGTTCCCAAGTTGCTTCCTTGGTCCAGGTCTCCGGTATCACACAGTTGTTTATTGTTCTCCAACAGTATCATTCTCAGGTAAAATTTCAAGCTTTTCAGATGCCATTTCATTTTCCTTACTCTGTTCTATTCCAACCACGACCTGATTGGCTTCCTCACATTGTTCCCCTGAAATCTCTCGATAATCCTTTTCAGCTGTTTCCTTGGCTTCAGGTTTATTTTCCCCACAACTTACCACACCAGACGTATGTTTGCTCCCTTTACCTTCATCCACAATGAGCTTCTTGTTGTTGTTTTCTTTCACCACAGCCTCATCATCTCCGGCCGCAGCATCCTGCATACAAACGTCTTCCGCAGCTACATGATTCTGCTTTGTTTCACCACTAGTACGTGCATCAGACCCTCCTGTATCTTCACCATCACTTTCAGATTCATTCTCCACAACCTCCTCGTTAGCATCTTCAGCAACCATATTACGCCTCTCGAGATACTGTAACCTTCTTCTCAAGTCACCTACTTCCCTTTCCATTAAAAACAGCCTTTCCTTCAAAGTCAAGTTCTCTTCCTCCAGTTGAGCAATATGGCTATCTTGATCATCTACACGGTTTTCCAAAACATTGTTATACTCAAAGCCACCATAATTCGGATAAATCATCTCAAACCGACTCAAATCATGGTCTAGTCTTCTTTCAACCTCCACATGTTCCTCCACATCACTCTCACTCGATCCTCCTTCGTCTTCTTCATCCTCATCATAAGCTCCCAACTCATTTCCATCAGATCGAAGCCTAATGAGTCCTTTCATTGAGCCATAACCATCAACCCCCCACTCTTCCTTTGCCATATCACCCAACACCTCCCTAGAAGGCGAGAACATTGGTGTGGGCAGTACAGCTGGTGTCACAGGGCATGGAGACACCAACTCAGCAATTCCACCAGATTTCTTTGCCCGGATAATAAACGAAGTCGTGTTCCTAGGGGCATAAGGAACGTATCGACCATGCTTCTTCTTCGGATAAAACTTCTTGGTTTTTAACCTGTTCTGAGACTGTAGCTCGTTCAAAGTCGGTGGCTGGTAGCCACCTGCACCAACAGGCCCGAGCTGACTACCACCAGAACCAGGTGGTAGCTGTTGAGGGTTGTACATAGGAATACCAGAGTTATGCATCCTCCTAACTGGCTCCATCATTGGCCTCTTATCTGTCGTAATCTTCTTCCCTTTCCAATTATTCCGGTTCATTTTCGAATGCTTCGAACCAAAGTTATTATTAGGAGGGTTTTGATACTCCGAACTCATACTAGGGTTAAGGTTATAGTTTCGAGGATTCATCATCAGAGGCTGATTGTTCATCATAACCTGTGGCTGTTGGTTCATACCCATAATCGGATGAGACTGGCCTAACAACGGAGTCTGATTCATAATCCGTGGCTGAACTGGGTTCATTACCTGCGACGGAGGCGGTGGATTCATCCTCTGCTGCGACAGAGGTTGGCCTAACATCTGCTGTGGAGGCGGCGGATTCATCGGATTAGATTTATCGTTCATCTTAACGATACAAAAGACACACTAACCGGAATCGAATCGAACAAAACAGAAGAAAAACCCTAATTTCGCAAATTCAGGAATCTCAGATGGAAGTTCGAACAGATCAATAAACCAGAGATCAATCCGAGTGTGAGGACTGGAATTTCAAGATACAGACAACAGATCAAAGGAAAAAGATGAACAAAAAACAAACAGATCAAACAAGAGAAACCCTCGGATTCTGGATAATTCACGAGTAGGATAAAACTCGAATTCGTAATTAGAGAATATGTTTGTTCAGTTATAAGATGAGAAATCTTGTAATTTGGATCTGGAGAACTTTTTTTTGGCAGCAAAGAAAATTAGAAGAAAATATTAAAAGGCAAAGAAAACCTCTTTGTACGAACGGCTTACGAGATGATGAGATTCTTTAAATAGAGCTGAAGAAAAGATGTCTGTCCAAATAAGCGGCCAAGATTTGACGCGTTAAATCGACGGCTAAAGATGTATTTTATTCATAAGGTAGAGTCGGTTCGGTTACTGTTTCCTTTAATATTTTAAATTTTTATAAATGATTGTAAATCAAAACCTAATCACTTGAAAATTTGGCACAAACTTATTTGTTCTGGTAATATACATACACCATAATTTTTAAAATAATGTTAGGATTCGAAAATGTCTTAATTCAAGTTTTTTGGGAGATTTGGCTGGCTTTTGTCTATTCAAATGTTATAAAATTAATTAAATAGCTACATACAATTTTTGTAAAATATTAGAGGTTTGAAGTACGGATATGATTTGATCTAGTGGACTGTGGATAATCAAATAAAAGTTCTAAGCAGATAGTTGACTTCTTGTGGGAAAAACAAAACTAACTTGACTTAAAAAATTTGTCTTAAAGTAGTGATACTTGACTTGGTGCATTCTGACTTTGACGAAATGGTTTGTTTTTCTTTGTTGCATCATTTGCTATGGACTAAATCCTGAACCGTTAAGTTAAAACGAGTTTCACCACACTCATCATATTTCATATTACCATATAACCACATGTGCAACATGAGTAGATCATCTGCAGAAGCAGAACATAAATGCATCAACTTAATCGTTTCAAACTTCTACTGACTCTATAGTCCTACATTCTCTGCAATTCTACTTTGCATGACTTAGAACATTCATGATAATAAGTTTTCTGTTGGAACTAGTAACAGAGCCGAGAAAAATCATATGGAATATAACAGACTAAACCAATCTCAAAACTACCATTCACTTATAGCCGGCAGACTCAATTACATAGATCTGCAACCTGAGTCATGTAAGCTTCCTTCTTAACGAAATGCAGGAAAGTATATCTGGAATCCATGGGGGTATGCGTCAGGGCAAGGAATGCTTATGGACCCTTCCTGATATTATGTGACCAAAATATAAGAGTGTTACTTCTCTTCTTACCACATTTGCAGTTATCTTGCAAGAAAAAAGCAAAAGCAATCAGGAAGGAGAACGGAGCACTTACTTTCTCTTCTGACGATCAATTGCAGCAGAATTCATATTCCTCGTTTCATTCTTAGAAAGCATATTGTTGTACTGCATTGGAGATGGTGCTGGAGAGAGAGCAGCAGTTGCAGATGGCGCAGGTGGCAGAGTAGCTGAAGGTGCAGCTGGTGGTGGTGGAGCTATAGGCTCTGGAAGAGGCCGAGGTAATATGTGCTTCAGTCTGTTGTTTCTGTAGTTCTTCCAATAGTAAAACTGCTGTCTATGTGCCAATTCCTGAGAATTCACGGATACAACAGAAGACGGGTTCAAAACTTTAGAACACTTCAACAACAATAGATTACCTATCAAAAATTCTAATAAGGACATATGGTTTGCAGCAATAGACAAGTTTTTCTATCTCACAAATCTACGAACATAACGCAGAATCACAGAACCAAACTAGCAGAACATAAATAAGGTTTGTAGTAGAGCCCTCTACTCTCCAAACTCCAAAACCCTAAAATGCCCAATCCCATTCCAAAAACACCAAATAACCATAACGTTTGAAGAGTTCTCTATTTACAGTGCTCACTGATATGCTGGTGTGGCATGTTTAGTTATGAATTTTTAACATATTCTTTTACCTTGTTTGCAGGATGAGCCATAGCACTTCTGAAATTGGGATTTTGAAGAAGTTCAAGGAAATATAGACAGTGTGGGTACCTGTAACAAAACATAAATACAAAAACATGAGGAAACAAAGAAAACAAGAAGAGCAATAAGTTAGTTTTCAATTCCACAAATTAATTTTTTCATTCCTAGATAAGAATATTACAATTCCATCAGATATTCTAACTCACATTATGAACTTGATGTACTCTGGTCGTTGCCAGTATTGAAGATACTTCAAGTATCCAATAAATGCTTCATCTTCAAAATACCGATTCTGTGCCAGGTCTGCAAAACAGAATCCACAGACTAAGTGCAAATTTTTTCTTAAAGAGAAAAGTAAAAGGAGAAGGTGGTAAGCTGATACAAAAACACAAGATCTCTTCATGTATCTTTATGTCACCTTATTTCTATTGGTGTGCTATACGTAGGAAAAAAATTATGATTTTTGTAGAACTGTTCTTATTTTATCAACAGAGGGAAAGTACCAAATGGGAATTTTGCAGCATCTGAATATTACAGATTAAACGTTACCTAGAACACTTGACACAACTTACATGGTAGAACTCTTAGAACAAAGCAGTTTTGAATCCAATTATGCACTTAGAATCTCTTAAGTAATCAAAGAATTTACACGAAAGAAAACTGCTTACATGTAAAATTCCGAACACTTAGAAAGCACAAAACCTAACCCTAGAACGAATCGGAAATCCTAGAATAGCGAAACTAGAAAAACTTACAGTGGATATAAGTAGGATTGGCGAGACATTGAACGAATTCAAGTTCCAGTAAAAATCGTTGCTTTCCGCCGTCGGGATCCTTGTACATGTTCTTTGGCCTGTCTCAACCACAGAGATGCGAATTAAAAGCACTAAACAGCAGATTAAAGCGTATAAATTTGCAGAAGGGGGAAAATACACTCACGGGGATGGGATTTCGGATGAATCATCAATATCCTCTGGCGAAGTCATAGACGAACTGAGCCTGAATCAAACTAATTGGAATCGAATCAGAATCCAAATTAGAATTACCAAAGAACTCAGACTTTAGCTTCGCAGCTCGCACACAGATCGGCGGTTAAGAGAAGAAAAGCTTGAACAGACGGAAAACTATGGTTCTGAAGTTTTGTTAAGAGAAGAAAGGATTGAAGTTTGGTTCTTTGTAAACCAAAGGCCTAAACCGGTTCTGAATTGAATTTTCTTGGTACAAAATTACAAATTTATGTGTTGTGCGTTTCACCAAGCAAGGTGGAGAAGTCTCTCTGGTTAAATTTTGTCAAATTCACTTGTTGAGGCTATGCTTGTTATGAATCTCTGTACTTCTTATCAAAAGAAAAATCTTTTGAGTTTGAAGATGAGACCACTGCTTGGAGCAAAAGTGGTTTCTTCATGCTGTCAGAAATCTGAAGGGCATTGCTACTCAAAAATTAATACCTCAAGAGTGCTGATGAAAATGCTACATGTTTCTGGTAGTTTGCCCACATTAAACCAAAAAAAGAACAGAAAAATAAACTGACCTATGCAACTCCCAACAGAAGTTCTGTCGTTCACAAGTTACTGGTCTACAAAGATTAGGTGGTGACTTTAATAGTTGTCACCACAGCTTGTGGATACCAATTGCTAGATCTGATGAGATGGAGACAAGCAGCTGATGCGAAGGGTGCCACTCAGCTTTAAACACTCTTTTCTTATGAGCTTTCATTGAGAGAGACGGGGTTGGTGCATTGTATCGGATATCAAAGATGTGGATCACAGGGTCTGAAGAACCAGATGAGATGTGTAAACCATCTGGAGACCAAGACTGGTTGATTAGAGCTGACTGCGACTCACTGCTTTCTTGCTTCCACCCAAAACAAAATAGTTCCGTCTGAGGCAATCTAACATCATATAACCGCAGTTGCCGGTCTAGTTGCCTGCAAACACAGCACAACGAAAACAATGGAATTTGAGGAAAGTGCTTTCTTGGGGGATGTTCAAATTAGGAGTTTGCTTTACCTTGTGCTAACCATGACCAAATTAACATCTCGCGGATTTGGCAGCAAATTTGTGCATCTGTTGTCCAGTCTGTGCTTAAATGTGACTCTTTCTTCTCGGGCATCAAACCCAACAAATCTCCTATCGTCTCCACATGACAGGACTAGGTTGTTATGGCGCATTCCAGCAACTCCCATCACAGCTGACGAGTGCAAGTCCCTATGTAGAAGCCTTGCTTTCCACGCATTATTCCCACGTTGATCCTGCCATAACACTACTGCATGGTCACTCCCACCAGTGATGAAACAAGGATCATCCCAAGGCGTAAACATGACTCTGTTGATAACACCTTTGCTATGAGGCCTGTCCTCCAGAAATTTTGACTCACAACTCTGCAGATGAACAAAGATGCAAACAAATTAAAAAATAACACAATTTCCTCCCCAAAGATGAAACAATATAATCATAAGTTAGAAACCAAATTCCCAAACATTCCAGCCAAACTGATTTTTTATCAACAGGTTATGTAGATTAAGAATTTAAGATAGCCTTCTAGTACTTTAATCACACATTCCACTCATGAATATGAAATTACAATCACAAATATGGTATAACTTTTACCCCATTAGCTTCGTTCAGATATAAGGCAGATATCTGAGGATGACCTTTGTCAGCAGTATACACGGAGAAAAGTGCACTCTTGTGTGGATGCCAAGCTATATCTTCTGCCCATTTCTTCTGGTCTACTGTAACCCGATTAACAGTCTTAAACTGAGTAGCTGTGGACCTGCTCAATGGTGGAAGCATTAATCAGAGATTAGTATCTACTGATATTTAAATAAATAAAAGTGGAAAAAATTGGGGTTCATGAGACCCAAAAATTTGCAGGTGGCGACCACTGTACAAACTCTATCTCATGATCTTGTACAACAATATATTGTAAATGTTGACAATATAAGCATTAAAATTTCGCCAACTAATCAAATGATGATGTCAATTAAAAATCTATATTAACAAAAAACACTTGATACATTTTATAATCTATGTGGATTTGAAATGATATAACCTATAACCCCTCCAAAAAATCAGTAGGAAAAATCAGAATTAAAAGATCAGTCATATTACGGCAGACTTACCTATCAGACCGGAGCTTCCAAAAATGAACCACCCCATCCAATGCACTGAAGGAAAAGATTAAGCACAGGAGTCAAGATAATATAATTTTAGCAGCTAACTTTGTCCAACGTCTTTCTTGGTTCCCTCTTATGCATCTAAACAAAGTCTCAGTTTACAGTTATGAGACCAAATATCATGACTGGCAGTAAATACATTAGCTCGCGTCTGTTTTTCACTTTTAGGAAAAAAACACAAAAATAACGTAAAAGCACCTCGTAGCAAATAGCTCACGGTTTGAAGGAGAAAGAGCAAGACTTCTCACTCTTTTCGTGTGGCCACTTGGTAGCATACCTACAGTACTAGCTTCAATTGTGGGACGCAGAGAGCTTCTACCTATAAGCGCTATCAACTCATCATGTCCATGGAAATCTATGAAGAAAAAGAAAAGAAACAACAATTTTAGACACAATGAGAAAGTAAGATCTGGCAAATCAACCTGATAAGACAGTTTTTTACCGGACTTTTCCTGTTGTCCATGTTGAGAAATATTAGGGGAATTTCTGATCCTTAGCTTTCCAGAATCCTTATTAGTAAGGATATATCTAGCTCGCGCTTGAGTTTGGTTACCCCCACCTTGGGATTCCCTTACCACTTCATTAGGAATACTACGAGAAATCTTGGCCTCAGGACCACTTCTGTCTTCTTTCCGTACATTGTGATCCCTTGAAGAGATGGGTCGATCTTCGTCATCCCAACCTTGGGTTTCCCTTACCACTTCATTAGGAATACTATAAGATCTCTTGGCCAGAGGATCACTTCTGTCTTCTTTCCGGTCATTATAAAACATTGAAGAGATGAGTCGATCTTCATTATCCCGAGCTTGGGTTTCAATTACCAGTTCACTAGGAATACTACGAGATCTCTTTGCCTCAGGACCACTTCTGTCTTCTTTCCTGACGTTATAATCCCTTGAAGAGATGGATTGACCTTCGTTATCTCGACCTTGGGTTTCCCTTACCACGTCATTAGGAAAAGTACGAGATCTCTTGGCCTCAGGCCCACTTTTCTCTTCCATTGGTACATTATAATCCCGTGTAGACATGGGTTGAGCTTGAGTGGTCTCATTCACTTCTGTTCTGGCAGAAGCAGGAGCTCTTCGTTTGAACGAAGGTGGCAAAATGATGGATGGCATTTTTGAGGATTCCTTCTCACTACGTGGCTGTGGAGTAGGGATTTCATTGGCAGTCTTCGCTTTAGTTCCCTCACTCCAGAACTCTGCTATACCAAGTAAACTTCCATTTTTACCAGGCATCTTTGGATTTTTCTTTGAAATGGCATCACTTTCAACACGATCAAGTCGTAAAAATTTGACCTCAGCATCTGCCATCAAATTTCTCTCTTCAACAAGCTGCACATGTTCCAGTATATTTAGAACAAGACCAAACAGTACGACTCTTGGTGTGTACATTCCAAGAAAAGATATCATCAGAAAACAAAAGCTCAAAACTTTTGACTTTCAATTAAGTGCCCGTTATTTACGACGAACTTGAATGAAAAAAGCTCAGTAATTATGTTGAAACTGAACCCCCAGTTAAAACCATAACAGCGCATCTGAACGGGAAGATCAATCATAGGAGTTGTGAATCAACCAAATCCTTAAAGAAATGCAAAGAAAATAAACAAAACCGATGCGCAATGTACAATAAGCCGAATCGAAACCCAAAACTGCAAAAAGAGAAAAGCTGCACACTTTGCGGAAAAAATGGAAATCCAATTAAAACTAGAACATCAAATGAAATGCAAAAAGACGCAATAAGAGGCATATAGTCCAAAATCTGAAGAATACACCGCCGAATAAGCCACACGCAGAGCAAAAGAAAGAAGTCAAGGAGAATAACAATGGGCAAGAAAAGGAGAAAGAAAGAAAGAGACCTTCCTCTCGAAGAGTGACATCTGGTCTTTAAGGCGTTGGATTGACTTGGCACGCTGGTCCATGAACTCTAAAAGAGCTTCTCTAGTATCTGGGATTTGGGTTGAGACCCTTACTGATTTTGCTTCTATTTCTTCTACTTCTTCTTCCCCTTCTTCAATTTTCGGTTTCTTCATCGCCGTCGTCGCCATTGCAGTCTCCGTCTCTTCTCCCCTCCTTTCTTTTTCCCGCTCGCTCGTCAAGTGGGGAGTGATTTTCCCTCTCGTCGTTTCAATTTCCCAATATCTGTTTTTGTATTTATTTCCGGTTTTGCCACTACCCTTACTAGGGCTCACTGAGTCGTGCTTCCCAGTCTTTAGTTAAAGACTCTTTAACACGGTGATGCGGTCACTAATGAACCAAACCGTTATATTTCGATTCGAACCAAGCAAACCAAATTACTTTTTTTTTCCGAATTGCTGGTTAGGATGATCTAGCTAATGATTTGACATCATGTTCGATTCCTACCTGCTACATTATGATAACTTAAAAAAGAGATTACAAGGGTAGATTTTACGCTATGGATAGAGCTTGTCGATTCAATTGTTGATAAAAAAAAAACTAAATTACTTTTGTAATTTAATTATTTCTAGTTCAATAATTAAATTAAATTATTTTCGAACTGTTTTGGTTTGAATACGACAATTTATTAGTTTTTGTTTTTCTAAAAAAAAATTGTTTTTAACTATTCAAAATTTTGATAAAATAGTTTTCCCAAAATCTTTAGGAATGATTTGTAAGTTAGTTTCTACTTTCTACCATTATGTTTTTGGTTTTTTTGTTTTCCTACAAACTAAAAAAAAAACTAATGTTGATTCCTCAAAAAATCATTTTTGTGTGTTTTGAAACTAAAAACTATAATTTGAAATTCAAAAACTAAAAACTAATTAAAAAAACTAACATCCATTCTAGGAAACACTATGTCCATTATCTCATCTTCTCTAAGTTAGGAGTTTAGCAACCACTATCTCCATTTTCCCATTTTCTGTAAGTTAGGAGTTATGTATCAGTCTGTTGTTTGCTTCATTGTCTTGTACTCTTGTTTCTATTTAATCAATTGAAAAAAAAAAGGCAGTTTTGAATCTGCCAGAAAAGTTATGTGTTCTTTGTCTTTCCCTTGAGATCGTAATCATCACACGGATTCGCCGAAATCTTTGAATACGAGTTTTATATTTGAAATTAAAACAATAAGAAAAAAGAGTTGGATGAGAGAACTCAGAGACTGGTCATCAAGTTCAATAACATGTGTCGCTGTGTTATTGTGTATATTGTTGCATATATACTGAACATAAGGAGACAATTTTCTAGAAACTATAAGACTTAATCTCTGAAAATGTATACCAACCATATAATGACCTCAAAAGTTGAATACAGGTCGTTAGCTACGTAGCTTCAGCATTCAGAAAATGTACCTAGAAGCAATGGAAGTCAGAAAAGATGTCAAAAGTATGGAGACAAAGTTCACACCATTGTTGTCAAGAATGTCCACTCCTGAGATCTTCTTTACTGTCGGTCCCGGTCTCCCTACAACCTGCACGACGCATATTCGGTCAACTACTCTTCTCCCTCGATATCATATGTTTAATCACATGTGGTTCTTTTGAACTTACCTTGTTCCGGACAGAACAGAAGCCACTGTATTGCACAGTCGCTCCTAGCACAGAATCAATAAGACTCCCACATAATCCAGCTATAGCAGAGACTGGGATGACCAAGAGTTGCTTGAGAGCTACATCAGTTGGACAACTCGCAGTAAATAATCCGACCAGAAGGAATGTTACCCCAACAGTGCTTCCGGCTGCCAAAGCAGCTAAGAGTCCTGTCTTTGTGACTCCACCACTTGTGCCCTTCTTCACCGGCTGAGAGTGAGAGAACATGTTTAGCTACACATGATAACTAATTTGCCAATTGTAAATAGAAGAAGCAAGAACCTTAAACGTTGTGATTAGTCGAGGCTGAGAATCACTAAGAACTCCAAGCTCCGAGGACCAAGTGTCTCCATTAGAGCATGCGTAATGACCAATGATCCCACCAATAAGAGCAGTTACAATTTCTGAGTGCTTTGAGTCCAAACACCTGTCCTGCCAACCCGTTATAGTTGAAGAAATTACAGCTAGAACTGATGCAATTCCACCATTGCATAGCACTTGTACCCTGAAACAAGATATTGAGGGAATACCCTGTCAACGCAATTTTCGTTTGTCATATACATAAGAACTTCTAATAGTGAAATCATTTGCTAATATGTCAATGTCAAATTGAAAGGAGTTATTGTTTATCATAAAGAAACAATGTCATAAAATTGTAAATACTAACATCAACATCAAATAATCAGCGAATCATACTTATCAATCCTATCTGTCCAACTGAACCATATATACCCACCAAGAAGGTATATCTGTTTACAAACAATCCAGTACAGTATGGTTCATGCTAAAGTAAAGGGGATAATCTCAACATCATCTAGATAATTTCGTGTCACCATCACACAAACACGATATTGAAAGTTAGAGGAAATGCTATTTTCAAGACTCCCATAGATCTCGAGTTCAAGAATGCATTCACATAGTTATCCTTATCCCAAACTTCATACACGTAGAAATCCAAATACCTCCTTTTCACAAGCTCGAAGTAATGATGAGACACACTAATTAGAAAACATACGTTCACAAAAACTTTAAGAATAGAGAAGTCATTGAGCTAAAGTAAGATTGAGTACCGTGATTTCAAAGTGAGAAAAAGCTCACCACATGAATTTTATTCTTAAAACTACAAGCTGATCATATGTGCATTATGCATTTGAACTTATAAAACTAGTCAATAGTCAATAGACCAGATTCTTCCTGGAAATTTTCATAGAAGTGGAAGATTTTATGCAGAAAATTTGATTGTGTGTGTACGTAAATTTGCACAATTCCGAAAATATGAACCTACTAAATCGAAAAGAATGAAAGATCTTTTGTTCAGAACAATTTACCAGTTTCTTTGTCCACCTTCCTTGAATTCAACATCAACGCGTCGTTTTTTCTCTTGGCCAACCTTGGTAAGCTTCGAGGAAGTAAGAAAGAATACGAGCAGCAGAGCTCCGTACCTTTCAGATTCAACAAATATTTCCGATCAAGCCCGTCGGGATCGAAACACTTCCTCAATCAAACAAACAAGAGAATGTTACAACAGCAACAACAAAAAGTCAAGGCGGGAGAAGAAACCTGAAACCGGCAGTAAAGTGAATGGTCATAACGAGGAATCCAGCGATTCCACCAGAGAAGTCGAGCGACTTCCGCTTGTACGATCGAAAGGCAATGAGAGAAGAAATGAAGACGGAGAACATAAGTCTGTACTGCAGCGACAGTTCCATTTTTCCAGTGGCGGAGAATCTGTAGAAGAGGAAGCTCGAATATTTCAGTTGCTCAACGTCGAGAGTGAGCAGTTGACTCTCAACTACTCATCACTAATCGGGAAATGTATGATTAGAGAACTTGGTACTAAAGAGTGGGCCTTCATTGGGCTGGCCTAATAGATCTGTAAGAATTTTAATGGGCCAAAGGCCCAAAATATTGGATTTGGCGAATGGACAGACGAGATAACGTGGGAAAAACATATCTTCCTACGTGGCAGGAGGGACTCCAATAATGGTGTAGATGTGGGGCCCAGAATCGATTTCTATAATGACGTGTCACCACTCAAATAACGATAATCGTATTCCCATCGTTTCTACTATCTGAGCTTCTCTCTCTCGAGCAACAATGGCTGCGGCTGCTTCGTCCCTTACAATAGCGTCGTCGTTTTCCGAACCACGAACCCCGATTGATACCTCCAAGCGCACAAGCCTGCCTCTTCAATATTTTATACCGTTCAAGTCCGATCTATGGAACAGGAATAGAAGATTGGGACTCTTTGTCAGTTCTGTTTCAACGCCCAGAGTTGAGCAACGTACTGGACCCGATGATCTTATCTCCTCCCTTCTCTCTAAGGTCTGTTTCTCTCTTCTTTTCAGTAAATACCTCTAGTTCTCGACGAAGAGATTCCAATATAAGTTGATTCCAAGTGAAGACATAGCAGAGTTTTGATGTTTATGGAGAGTGTAACAGGTTTTGAACAGCGATGGAGGTGTGACACTGAGCCCTGAGCAACACAAAGAGGTGGCACAAGTGGCTGGAGAGCTTCAAAAGTACTGTGTTAAGGAGCCTGTTAAATGCCCTCTCATTTTCGGAGGTAACATTAAGAAGCAAGCTACGGTTGCTTCTTTAAATCAGAAAGAATATCATAATTCATAACTTCTTAATTCTACTGTAGATTGGGATGTGGTGTACTGTTCAGTACCAACCTCTCCTGGTGGAGGCTACAGAAGCAAGATCGGTCGCCTCTTCTTCAAAACGAATGAGATGATTCAAGGCATCGATTCTCCTGATACTGTCAGGAACAGAGTTTCTTTCACTGCCTTTGGTTTCCTCGATGGAGATGTCTCCTTGACAGGTGAAACTTGCAAAAGAAAACCACACGTTTGATCAAATCCAGTCTCAACTTGCGTTAAATATTCTCACTTGTGTGTGATCTTCACAGGGAAGCTGAACGTCTTGGACAGTGAGTGGGTTCAAGTGATATTCGAGCCTCCAGAACTCAAGGTAGGACCTCTGGAGTTTACATACGGGGGTGAAAGTGAAGTGAAGCTTCGGATCACATACGTTGATGAGAAACTTAGGTTGGGATTAGGCTCGAGAGGATCATTGTTCGTCTTTAGGAGGCGTCAATGATATTACTTCTTCCCTCGTGCATCAATTACTGCAATTCACTACAGAAAAGAAGAAACAACTTATGGACACCTGTGAGAGTATAATGGTATAACCACAACGTTTTGTCCACAAATGGTGGTGTAGATGGAACTTTGTTGTAATGTAATCTTCATTTTAAGAGTGTCTCAATTCAGATGAGTTGTTGAGAAAGCTAGTAGTGAGCTTGAATGTATCTGCGCAAATAAACACTGTAGCCACACACAGAAAAAAAAAGTTGTGTCCACAAATGATGATTAAGATAACAGTTTCGTTTAATTACCTCAAGCTAGATAATTCCATTACAATCTAACCTCTTCCTCTTCCTCCTCTCCCCCTTCCTCTTCCTCTTCCTCTTCCTCCTCTTCCCCTTCCATGGCCAAAGTTATCTTCTGTTCTTCCATAATCGAACATATTCATTCTGATATCTGCTGCCCCAGTTCCTCGCACCTCGGGTCCCTAAACAACAATGTACAATCACAACTTCTCATTGTAACCAATGTGTTTGAATGGTCCCATCACATTGAATGACAGATAATAAAATATGCTTATCAAAATAATGGATCAGTCAGTTAATTCAACAACCAAATCACGCAAATAGAAGACGGATACTTAGAAAATAAAGGCTGTTGTCACTCACATTAGATTCTTCCAGATCAAACTGATTCTGAAGCTGCCACGCCAGATCTTCATCCCGACTAGTGTCGCTCGGATGACCAACTGTGGCAGGAACACCTCCACCCGTATTCCTCTTTTCCCACTCATCGAGTGTAAATACTGCAGAGTCATCGTCTTCTCTTCCCCTTCCTCTACCTCTGCCTCTACCTCTGCCTCTTCTTCCTTGGTATTGCCGTTCATTTGTACTCGAATGTTTCATCTTCTCAAGAAGTATCTGCGCAGCCGCTTGGTTCTGTAAAGGAACAGCTTCCACCACTGCAACATTGGAGATGTTATGGCATTAACGAGTATTGGAGTTACTTGAATGATAGATATCTCACCTAAGGTTTCAATGCAATAGCCAGATAAAAACGCCAAACTAATATAACAGATTAAAAAGTTCTGCTATACAATGAGCTTTTGATATAGAACGAAGAAAACGTAGATGGCACACCTTGTTTACGTCTTGTACCAGAACTGCTTGGCTTGTCTTCATTTTCAACTTTGACAGGTATTTTTGGATCAGCATCTGCAGGATTCTTCTGTAAATCCTTATATGTACCTTTTTTGTTCCCCTCAATTTCACTATGTTCACCTTTTTCTCCACCGGCGTGTTTTACAGTACTTTCTGCAGCAGCAGTCGTCTTGTAGTAATCTGTCAACCATCAGACATGCTGACGAATTAATTTTCAGATGCATTTCCAAATATCCATCACAGTACTTGTTGTAAGCCAACACAAATGAAGAGCAATTCGATCTACCATTGTTATACCACACAATGATAACGCCTTCACACAAGTTTAAGTATATAAACAACGGAGATCCAACAGAATCAAAAGTTGGATACCAAGCCAGGGAAAAACATTGATAGCACATCTAACTGAGTCAACATAGGCTACATAAACTGACAGATTGGAATTTGGAGCTCAGTTCGGATTAGCACTATATCCGTCATAAAGTTCTTGAAGCAGTCAACCACATGTAAAAACAATCTGGTAGATAGCTCTATTTGTTTACAAAAATTTGGCCAAACATTATAAAGTGAACTGAAGATACAACAAACCATTGGCAAAACTTTGAATGAAATGAGGAGAAAACCCTGCGTACCTCGGTGACGAGAACCTGTTCGAATCTGCAGCTCCTCAAATGGAGGAGGGCCATTACCAGATTTGCTTTCCTGAGATTTCCTTCCAGATGAACGAGACAAACTAGAGTACTTTTTCTTCATTTGCCATTCTTCAGTGAGTGATTGCACATAACCACCCAACACAGTCACCTCCTTTGGTGTCAAACATACTAGACTGTCACGTATCACAGCCTTATTTTCTAGACGAACCTACCAACGAGACAGTATAGAATATCAGCAATACAAAGGGTGTTAGCACTTCCGTAAGACACCTCGTGATGCATGACTAACACATATTCAATCCTGGAACAATGCACGGAAAACACAAAATGAATTTGTACATTAATTCCTATTTGTTAAATCTTAATCCAAGCTACTAGCACTAGTATGAGTCTTCGAGAAACATAGACAAGGAAGATAGGACTAGTTTAATATGTAATACCTTAGTACCAGGAGTCACATCATTGCTAATCGATGGTATATGAGAGTACTCAAGTGCAGAGATTTCTATCTTCCCATCAGTTAGAGCGAATTTCAGCACTCGTTTACCACTTGAACTTCCCAAAAACTCCTCTGCGCTACTTCTTGTAACATCCCTGACAGAATTTATCTATGCTCACAAAAGACAAGCATTTTAAACAAATTGGCACAAGAATACAGAGGAACTCGATATTCCAAACTAAGACTAGGAATACTGAAAAACATGAACCACCTGCAACATAATTGAGCATTTTGAAACTTTTACATACAAACTAAGATTGAAATTACCTAACGATCTCTATATATCGGCCTATGATTCTTTCTTTGTAAGAATCAACTAAATAAATTAGCCAAAACCAACAAATTTTATGATCAGATAAGAATGACATCTAAATCCTACTCATCCAGACTCTTTAGCTGTTTGGTTGTTTGCATTGAATGAGAAGAAGCAACGTACCTGGAGAACTTTGGGGCCTTGAAGATGAGAACACCTACGCAACTCGGTCGGGTCAGGGAGAGACTTACCCCCAATTAACTTAATATCCATGTTAAGAAGCTCCGCCTCCACTGAATCCACAATCGCGCCTGTTTGCTTACCACCGCCGATCAAGGATGAAATTTCAGTGACCAAAGTCTTCAAGTAATCAACGTCGCCGAAACACCAACCTCGACTAGTTAGAGCATTTATCACGACGGTGTGGGTATGGCCGGCGGCGGAGGAGCTGGATGTTGCCTCCATTGTCTCGATACTCTCGTCGCGCTAAAACAATAGTGGATGCGCCAGAGAGAATTGCCAAATTTTAATTTGGGGGAAAATGCTTAACAAGAAAAAACTTTAATACAGTATAGAAGGAAAACCTTTTTTTTTCGTCAAACAAAAGGGGAAAACTTTTAAATGGCAAAAAATGCAAAGTAATTCAAAAGTTTGGTTAGTGGGCCTTAATGGCCCATTTTAACTTCCGAGACTTTTTCAACAGTATGACTTTGATGATGATGTAACTTAGCTTCCATGTGGAATCTGACCCAAGTCAATTCCTACGAGATATGACGATGGACGATGGTAACTCTGTCTACGTCGGCGGCCTCCCCTACGACGTAACCGAGGATGCTCTTCGCCGCGAATTCGCTATTTTCGGCTCCGTCCTTACTGTTAAGGTTAACTTTCACTTTCTGTTTGTCGCTTCAGTATCCTAATCTAGGTTCTTAATTAGGACAATTCTTTACTTTTCAGTGTTTAAAATTGGATTCGAGGTTTGTATATTTAAATCTTGTAGAATTATGGACTTCCAACTCAAAACCAATTGGCAATAGGTGGAGAGGTCATTATCATATATACAGTATTCAAGTCTCAACTAAACTCTCGAGGGATATTCTCACACCCCTCGAGACAATGCCCATCTAGCCATTAGTCTCGACAATAGTCCATTATAAGATCAATTTCATGTCAAATTAATCGGGTCTTTTTCGATGGGCCGGATACGGGTGGGGGCAGGTGTGTTCAGGTTCTGATACCATGTAGAATTATGGGGTTCCAACTCAAAACCAATTGGTAATGAGTCGAGAGGTCCTTATCTTATATAAATCTCATCTAAACTCCCAATGTGGGATATTCTCACAAGTCTTAATTGATTTATATTTACATATGAGCTTGTGGCTGTCTTTTGACATATTTGTACTGTTTGGGAATGTAGATAGTCAATGACCGCAGTGTAAGAGGGAAATGCTATGGCTTTGTTACATTTTCAAATCGTCGATCGGCTGATGAAGCTATCGTAGAAATGAATGGAAAAGTATGGTTTTTTCTTATTTGTTTATAAACACAAATAACAAATTTAAAGGCTTTTACTGCTATAGTTTTGTTTTTTCCTTTCTATTTTGATGTTATGGAGTGTTTATAGTTTTGATGGTACTGAGCTCGTACTCAGAATATTGGTGGGCGTGTAGTGCGTGTCAATGAGGTGACTACTAGAGGTGGAAGAATGAATCCAGTTCGAGGAAGGTTTCAACCACACGGTGGATGGGATAATAGCCCTGACAGGAGAAGCGATGGCAATTATGATGGGGATCGGTACAGTGATCGGTCGCGAGAACGAGATAGGTCTCTGGACAGAAGAGCAGACCATCACTTCATAGAGAAGGAAAGAGCTTATGAGCGTTCACATGATTATGAGAGAAGAAATGATCATGATTTGGTCGATAGAAATGGTTACAAGGAAAGAGTTTTTGAAGGTGATGAAGGAGATTGGCGTGGGGATAGGTCTTATGGAGATAGAGGTAGGGGAATCAACGGAACCAGTACTCATGAAGGAAGGAGCCAAGAAACCCAAAAAGATGATAGGTAAACTTTTGTTGGTCGTTTAAATTTTAGGTATAGGATTTCAAAGTTCTACTGGATGCTTATGTAGAATTTTTTTACTCAAATCATTCACACCTGTTATGTTTAAGGCTGATATATTTTGGACGATATGCACAGATGTAGAAGGTTTACTTTGATGGCTCTGATGAGATATTTTGCTCTTGTTAGCTTGGTTCATTGTATGGTTTGAGGATTGTAAAATGTCACTTGGTTGATGTGATAGTAATGTAGCATACTAAGTTAGGCGATTGTTGCACCTTAGCATTTAGATTATGTTCTTCCAGATTCTTTTATGCACTGCTTCAACACTAACTGGCAACAATATTTCTTCTTAAGCACATTGATTGCTTTGGTTTTAGTGAGATGTCTGAATCCTAGTTTTCTTTTTTGAATTTACAGTACCATACTTGAAGGTGGGCGGGGCAGGGATCTCTTCTCTAATTCAAGTGGAGATCACAGTTATCAGGTAGAGATGATGCTTATGACCGATGTATTGTTGTATACTTCATGTGAAAACTTGCATCTTTTATAAAGGTGAAAGAAGAACTGGAATTGCTGACTAAAAAGCAGGAGTCACTTCAAGATGAGGTATGAGATCGTTTATCTGCCCATATAGGCAATCGATAAATTTATTTCAGTTTTATGAATCTTTGCCAGAGTGTAATCTTGATATAGAAATCCATAGTGCACTAAGTTTGTCTACGTATACATGAGCCATCGGAAGAATTCATGGTCTAGTTTTGATTCTAAGGTGCGGGTGATGGAAAAAAGATTGGATGAAAAAGAAACAATGTGCTCAGAGCTACAGAAAAAGTATAAGGTACGTGTCCACTATATCTTACAAACTGAGAATATTTGACTATGGATATCTTCTCATCTGAAATGGTTAAGACAGAAACTAGAAGATGCATTGATTAATGAAAAGAAACTTACTTCTCAACGCCGAAAAGAATTGGCAAAGGTAAACATAGGTTTTGGGTCCTGTTTTAAAAGTTGTTCATATTAGTTAAATTTTGTTAACATTTAGTCCATGTTTGTGGTAGCTACACAAATCATTTTCAAGGGTTAGAGAATGCACAGACAACCTGAAAGACTGTGAACAGGAACTACAGGTTGGTTTCTAAAAGTTTTAACATTATAATGATTGGCACTGCATAAGCACCAAATCGAAACAAGTCTCTATTTCTTTTTGTAGTCACTTGTTAATTCAGCTGCTAGAGAAGGTGTGGCTGGTGGTGATGAAAGACTGGTCAATGGGTATGTGTAGCCACTTGTTAATTCAGTGGCTGGTGGTGATGAAAGACTGGTAAATGGGTATGTGTAATATTATCTTTGTAACTTCTCCTAGTTTTTAAATCAAGCTACACAGATTTGGCACTGGTTATAGATCAACATCAAGTGGCTTTTGTTTTAGCAAGTATGTATTCATATCATTCTGAATCAAATAATCACCATACAAAGTTTATAATAATAATTATTGGCTAAGGGATGACTTAATTCGAAAATGATATCTCATTAATTTATTGGATGAATGACATATAATTTCTTTTCTTAATGTTTGCTTTCTTCTACACTCAGATACTTGGCTAAAAAAAAGTTAGATAAAAAAAATAAACACGAAAATACATATATGGACATCTTAAATGTTCGTTTTTTCACCGGAATTCGATTTCAAGCAATTATAAAATGTAAAACAGAATGAAGTAAAGAGTAGTTTTTAAGGTTGGAGCCGACCATCACTCTCCACCGTCCCATTACTCGTAAAGCCGAATAAGATGTGGCCATCTTTTGACCTTATCATTGCTCCTAAAGCCAACCAACACTTATATCATTATACAAACGAAAATCAACCCAAGCTTTTATTATAATAATACCCTTATATATTCACTAAGGCATGATCCTTACAACAACATAAGCAACTATGTTGTATGCTCAATGACAAAGCCTATAATTAATTGGTATAACAGTGAGTGATTAGATATTACACTACAAGAGCTCAAAAGTATAAAAATTGGTATTTTCAAAACTTAATTTCTTCAAAATACACTTAACCCTTGCTTTGACCTAACAAGAAAACTTAAAATGTATTTTTATATTCCCACCACAAATTTATATCTGCATCTTCTATATATTAACATACACAACATTGAAGTTGATCTTATCCCAAAAAAATGGAGAAACCCCAAAGATATAATAAAGACACAAACACAAACATTGGTTTTTGCCTTCTTCCTTCTGAACTCATACAAAACATTTTATTTCATCTTTGTATACCAGAAATCATTCGAATGAAACTACTCAATAAGTTTGTTTTAAACACAATCTCTGACCAGAGTTTTATCAGACAACTCAACAATGGATCACAAAGAGACACGTGGATCTTTGTCTACACGAGACGTTGGCGTTGCGACAAAGGTGTACTTCATGGATTCTCATGTCGATCAGTACGGTGGTTTAAGCTTCCGGTAGCTGAAATTTTGACCGGTGAGATTCTTCCCGGTGAAGATTTATATTTACTAACAGCTAGTGGTAATTTTTTTCTCTTTGCTTCTAATACTCATAGTGGAATCATAGCCGTTGATTTGGTGAACAAGATCGTTACAAGAATCAGATCATGTCCATTAGGTCCTCGTGGAACTTCTTCTTGGAGACGATCAAGTATGAAGCTTGTGCCTGATCCAATCAATCCCGGTTATTTCCGATTTATGTTTGCTGAAATGGTGAATGATAGACCGGTTTTGTTTACTTATCATTCAAATACAGCTACATGGCATAGTAAAGAAGCAGAGGATTCAAGTAATTTGGATTTTAAGAAACAGAAGAATGTGTTATTCTTAAGCTTATCAAATCGACCTCATGAGAGTGTAGTCATGAGTGTGGACAATGATGGTTCAATGCTAAACCGGTTTCCATCGATTCTGCGACCGAGAATGAACCAAGACTTGATCAGACAATGCCCATCAAGTGTTGGATTCAGTAGAAACGATCTGGAGAATCAATTGTTACACATACATGGAGATGAATACAAAGTTGTGATTAGATTAGATAGAGTAGAGAGATCAAAGATGAAGAAAGTTATGAAGAGTTTAGAGGTTTGGGAGATAAGTTCAGATGGTGATAAGTGGGAGTTAGTATCAAAAGCTCCAAGTGAAGTGTTGAGTAAGAAGGCTTGTGGTGTAATGATGGGATGTTTAGAGAATAGATTAGAGGTAATTAGAGTGGCTCTAATGACGAATCATGCAGGTTTATGGAATATAATTTGGTTGGATTATGACAAGAAGAAAGATAAGTGGGATTGGGTCCCATTACCTGATTGTAGATTCTTACAAGGATCAAATATGGCAGGGATTAGTTTTTCATCTGGTCTCACTTTTTATGTGTAATAATGTGTTTATATTATAAATTATTGTTGGTATCAATCAATGTTATGTCATTGTAGGGTTTATTAAATGAAGCTGGGACAATGTCATGACTCATGCTTGGGGTTTAAGTCAACCACGGATCCACAATCTCTACCAAATAATTGAATCACGGGATTGCAAAAAGTTTTCCTTTACCAGAAAATAATAATAAGAATTATAAAATGTAGCAAACAAAAAAAATAGATCGCAACTGGCTTTTAGTCTAGTGGCAGGCGGTAAATCCACTATAAACATGCACACTTGTATATCCAGAGATCGAGTCATACCACTTACATTATGTAGGAACTTGGTTAATGGGCCGACCAGTTGTGGCCAATGTTGACAAAAAAAAAAACAGACCAAGAAATGATATAGTTTAGGGATTTGCGAGAGGATTCACTATAGATCAGACATTATCGAGCTAATCCAAATGTTGACAAACTTGATGTATTAAATAGAGTTTTGTGCAAAACTATTCCGGATTTTTCTCGCTTAAACTCAGAATATTCTAATGGTTGAACCAATATGATTCAATAAAAGATGCGAACCGTTGTTGTTGCGTGCAACAAAGTGGAGATCCAGTCAGATTGCGTCCAATCCACGACCTCGACTTTTCTTTCGTAGAGAGTCTCTATATGGTGGCCACGTGGATCTGAAACACATTGCCATTGCCTATAAGTCAACAAGATAACTTTCCTGCATCTAACAAGTACACAAACATATGTGAAATGCACAGAGGCAAAATCAGATTCTGCAGTGCTTTCAGAGTTAAAGATCGAAGTCAGTGGTACAATTACAAAGCCGTGACACATTCAAATGCTCTACATCAAACAACTACTAAGTCTCACAACTACAAAACAACAAAACACCATTTTGTTTGGCGCATCACTAGAGCAGAGCAGAGAACAGAAAATGAATTTGTATTGATGATGGATAAGAAGATGGAGAGGAAAACAGGTTTACAGAATTTTATACTATAGAAAGAGACCAGGAACTAGAAAAACAAAAGTCTTTGATTCAACACTTTTCTTTAACCATAAACCTCTTTCAAAACATGAAAAGGCTAAGATATACGATTCGAAAACAAAATGTTACACACCTTGAAAAGGTGGAAAACAATGGGGGAAGCTGTCATACAGAAGAAGCTATTTTGCCAGAATTCAATGGCGCCAACTCTTCATCTTCTTCACCCTTCGCGCTGTCTTTCTCACTATCCAACGACGGTTTAGCAAGGGTCACAGATTGTTGATAACCAACTCCTCCACAGATGGTGAAAAGGAGACAAACTAAACCAACAGGAGTGGCATGCTTATCCCAAATGAGAACATTGATGACAACAGTCAAGAATTTGTTAACAACACCAGTCACTGTAAAAGCAGTAGCAGAGATAGCATTCCTAGCAGCAAATCCGAAGTAACTTATAAGGAAACCAAACACACATGACAATGCTACTGCTGAAAACGCCACAGGCTCAAACAAATTCCCTCGATTCTCACTCACTGCCGTAAAAACATCAGCTTGTTCTCCAGTGAGAAACCAGAATATAGGTGCTATCATCAAAGACAAGAGATTATTGTACAGAACATATCCCCAAGTGTTCAATCCTAGATGTGAAACCATATGCTTAATGTAAACCATTTCAGTTGTAATGGTAACAAGATACGCTAAGGCCCATGAATATGCAGTAAGTGTAAAAGCCGAGTCAGTGGCTACATACCCAACAGCACCAGCGAGGATAACGACAAGAGACAAAAATGTAAGCCTTGAAGGTAAAGGCTGCTGACGAAAGACAGTATCAGCGATCGCGACTAAGAGAGGCGTGAGAGACCGAAAGACGATGAAAGTATCGACATTTGCGTGACGGAGGAGATTGGTATTGGTGAAAATTGCGAGGTAGAAGACGATAGCTGCAGGGAGGAATTTCTTAGCAGTCTCCCAAGTGAAAGGATCGTGATGAAGAAACCCTAATTTGCCGAGAATCCAGACGCCTACAGAGCAAGTAAGGTATTGAAGAGCGGTGAGAAGTCCAGGGTAGTTGAAATAGGTGATTGCTAACTTGTTGATGACAGCGAGAAGGCTAGAGCAAAGAGCGTAACCGATGACGAGACTGCTCGTTGCGTATTGCTGCTTGCTCGATTCGAATCTGGAGGAAGACATTGTTGGTATTTGTGTTGGTTGTGGAGAATTTTTGATCCAGATCGGGGAAGAAGAAGAGAGGAATTGGATCTGGATCGAATTCAGAGACTAATAGAGGTTGGCGACGACTTCATTACAGTATCGTGCGGCTTTGGCAATTATTTGCTTTTCAATCTCGTCACTACGCTTTGCGTTTAGTTTTGGTCAAATGACCATTTATGAGATTCAGTTAACTACCTAATGATGTTCTTTGGATTTTGTGCAGAAAAAAATAGAACAACTAATTATTATTAGAGGTTACTGAAAAAAAAAAAAAAGTCTCCAACAAATAAAGATTCGATAGGAAAAACGCAATTTTCAACAATATCATGGGGCAAAAATACAATTTTCTGGAATCAAATTTGGGTGATATGACACTCAACCAAAAACATTTTTATATTTTATACTTAAAATTACAAATTAAATTAACAAAATCTATCATTATTTTTATGTGATCATACACATTAAATTAGCAAAATTTTAAAATAGATTTAGGTCGGGATGATTTAATTTTAATATATTATAGTATATGATTATTTGATAGTAGTGAAAATAATTATATTTTAACACAAAATCTTTTCTTTTGTGTTTTTATTTAATTTCTCACATTAGTGATCATTTATTTTAGACTAAATATTGGTATTTAACATCTAAATTGCCTATCCACTCATTAGACAAATAACATGTATTGATTTCGCATAATCATTTATTGAAAACTCAAAGACTCTCGACCAGCTAGAAGGTTTCGGGCTTTATATAAAATAATATTTGCTATATTATAAAAAAAAAAAAAGAATATTTCTATTGTTGAGTTAATTTTCCTTATAGCTTTTATGAGAAATAATACTTGCGTGAGGGTTTCAGATTCTGATCGAAGAAATTAATCTCTTTCATTCCCATTTAGTTCTTCTGCTTCTGCTGATCTCCTTCTGTGTAATACTAGAGATTTGTCTTTGATAATTTGCTTCAATGGCGGCCGTAGAAGTGGAACCTATGCGTCCGGAGACAGCGATGGAGGAAACTTGTAACGTGAAAGGAGCGGCGGCGAAAGGGGAAGGGCTTAAGCAGTACTATCTTCAACACATCCATGAGCTCCAGCGCCAGCTTCGCCAGAAGACTAACAATCTCAATCGCCTTGAAGCTCAGAGGAATGAACTCAATTCTCGAGGTCTTCTCTTCTTTCTCTAACCCTACTTTCTTCTTTTCTCTATAGAATTTAGGATGTTTCTTTGGTTAAATTGGATCTTTTGGTCATCTATTAGATTATAGTAATTGCGGATTCCTTTCTAGGGCTTTCTATTTCGTTCTTATCCAAGCTGGGTGCTTTTAAATTTCTAAACTTCTGTGGGAACTGTTGGGATTGCAAAATCTCGATCTGCAAGTGATTGTTTGACGATTTTTATTTCCTTGGAGTTCTTGATACTGTTTAATCCCGATGGGTGTGTTGAGTATGTACAGCTTCTGTTTTCTAGTTGATTCTTCAGCAACTGCAAAAAAAAAAGCTCTTCATGTGAACATTGCTGTTACTCTAGTGTATCCTGAATTTCAAACCTCTTTGACGCTATTATTCCTTCTAAACTGAACAGTACGAATGCTCAGAGAAGAGCTGCAGTTGCTTCAAGAACCTGGATCCTACGTGGGCGAAGTAGTAAAAGTGATGGGAAAAAACAAGGTCTTGGTTAAGGTATGGATTTTTATAGATATATTGGCTTTAGATTGTAATCTCAGGAATATAACTGTCAATAAGGATTAAACTCCCGTATTTCAGGTTCATCCAGAGGGGAAGTATGTTGTTGATATTGACAAAAGTATTGACATAACGAAGATCACTCCATCAACAAGGGTTGCTCTCCGTAATGATAGCTATGTCCTCCACCTGGTCCTGCCAAGTAAAGTAGATCCGCTGGTTAATCTTATGAAAGTTGAGAAGGTTCCAGACTCCACTTATGACATGATTGGTGGTCTTGACCAGCAAATCAAGGAAATAAAGGAGGTACGCCTAGTGAAGGATAACATGACACTAAAATTCACCAGTTTATGTCTATCCACTTTGCTGTTTCATATTTTTCAATTCTATTTTAATATCTTCACTTGTTTATCAGGTTATCGAGCTGCCAATCAAGCATCCTGAATTGTTTGAGTCTCTTGGAATTGCACAGCCAAAGGTACGCATAACTTTCAAAGCATCTTCTATATTTTGGCAATGCTAAGTGAATAACAAATGATTTTTAATTTCTCTCCCTCTAGGGTGTGTTGTTATATGGCCCACCTGGAACTGGAAAGACACTTTTGGCTCGGGCAGTGGCACATCACACTGACTGTACTTTCATCAGAGTTTCTGGTTCTGAGCTGGTCCAGAAATACATTGGAGAAGGTTCTAGAATGGTCAGAGAACTTTTTGTGATGGCAAGGTTTGTATAGCCCCTTTTTGAAATTTTGTGTATGTTAATAGTGGTTGGTTGGTAGGAAATGATGACACTATTGATGACATAAATTTTTTACATGTCCGCCCTTAGTAGCTGAAAGTGACACACTGACACGTGAAAAATGAGGAAAGTATACTTTGTTCCTACCATGAAACTATAAATATGGTTCTACCATGTAGACAATCTGAAGGACAAATATCTTTCTGTAAAGTATTGTTTGTCATGTTGCCCTGCACTTGGGCAAAGTAACAAGTTTTCTATAAAAAATTGTGTTAAATCTGTATATGATTTTCAGGGAGCATGCACCATCAATCATCTTCATGGATGAAATTGATAGTATCGGGTCTGCTCGCATGGAATCTGGAAGTGGAAATGGCGATAGTGAGGTGCAACGGACCATGCTTGAGCTTCTCAACCAACTTGACGGATTTGAAGCCTCAAACAAAATCAAGGTATGTGTCAAGCTGTAAAGGGATTATATCATGAAACTGAAAAGGATGAGTCTGTGGTAATCTATAGTCTGAATTTGCAATCAAAATCATTTATTCTCTTAAATGACTGACGTAGGTTCTGATGGCAACAAATCGTATTGATATTCTGGATCAAGCTCTTCTCAGGCCTGGAAGGATTGATAGGAAAATTGAATTCCCAAATCCTAATGAAGACGTAAGTCCTTTATGGAAACAACTTATTTTGTTACTAGTCTAACTCATATGAAAGATATATTTAGTATATGTGCAGAGAGAGTATCATATGCTGTATAAAATACTTTTCTTATCTTCATTTTACTCGTACTCAACACTGGTTGGGCTGGCTGATGGTAGACATGTTATCATTAGTTACCCACAGAAAAATTTGTTTGGGAATTATTGATTTTAAATGCTTATACCTGCAGATTTAGATTAGTTTGGCAGATTGTGGAGTTATTGGAGTAGCTAAGTTTTAGAATATGTTGGACAAAAATGTTTTGGCTAATGTATATTTCTATAATGTGCTGCAGTCACGATTTGATATCTTGAAGATACACTCGAGGAAAATGAATTTGATGCGGGGAATTGATTTGAAAAAGATTGCAGAGAAGATGAATGGTGCTTCTGGTGCTGAGCTGAAGGTAAACTGTTTCTACCTTCCGCTTCTCTCTGTATACAATTTGTCCCCCTCTCTCTTATGTGTTTGGTTATTTTGATCAGGCTGTGTGCACAGAGGCGGGCATGTTTGCATTGCGAGAGAGAAGAGTACATGTGACACAAGAAGACTTTGAGATGGCCGTTGCTAAGGTTATGAAGAAAGACACAGAGAAGAACATGTCTTTGCGCAAGCTTTGGAAGTAGGAATCTCTCTGTTGTGTGTGGATGAGCCACAGATTCATTTCAGACATGAAAAATTAGGGGTTTCCTTTACTCTTATGTTCTTTCAGAAACCTTTTCTCGGTTAGCACATTTAAGCATTTGGAAAACAAAGTTTTTACTACCTTACAGTAGTTTATGTCAAAATGATCTTCAAGCATAAGAGCAAATTCCTTTTCATAATTTAAGTTTTCGAGTAGCTGAACCAAGCCAAACCCAATTAACCAAATTATATATATAATACAGTTCTCTCCTGATACATCAATTTTTGGACGAGTCTCCGGTTGAGACACATCACTACAAAAACAAATTTTATCTTAAAAACCAATTAAAATATAAAATCAACAATATCATCAATTTTTTTTTTTTTAAAAACACTATATTTGAATTTTAAAAATAGCATAAATAAAAGTGTTAATTGGTCTGATATTATTAATGGATATTATTAATGATTAAAATCTAACTCAACTTCCACTAAGGAATACTAAACACTGAATTCCCCATAACACAACCTCAAATTCAAAATTAAAAGTTACGATTCTTTCTAATTTCATGAGCTCGCATGCACACGCATTCTATAACCTAGGTTTGAATGGAGATCAGATGCTTTCCATGAGCCATGTACAAAACATATGTACCCTCTAAAACATGGATCCTTAGAAATCAGTTTGGTAACCTCAGGTCAAATCGAAGGTATGCACACATTCTCATTCAGGGAAGTCTTAATATCCTCTTTTCTGGCAATTTTCCATTTTAAGGCCGCCATAATTGTCTATTGCAAAATTTCTCTTGGATATTTATTAATACTCTTAGAAAATGTTCTCATTTCTTGCCTTCCATAAGTTCCAAATAAAGTATAGAAAAACTTTGTAATCTACAGAACTACAACAAAGACGAAGAAGGAAATAAAAGAGACGAAAGAAATTTGAATATGTAAATTAGCCCATGAGAAATCTCCAAGATTATTTAAATCAAAACTTTTGAATATTTAAATCCTTCCTTTTACTTAAATAATATGTAAATCACCAAAGAGAATCTTCAAGATAATAAGGATTGAATATGTAAAAGTAAAAGTTTTGATGATGTGCAGTAACATCAGAACTTTTTATCTCATAATTATTTGAAAGTTACTGAATATGTAAACCGTAGAAACGCCATTGAAAGATACAAATCAACTGAACCATTCTAAATAGGAGCGCCTTTAACAACCCATATGCAAGAAGCGTTCAACTTACTAACTGCTCGATTATGTCGAGAATTTTCATTTTTAATGGTGTGTGCTTCATCCAGACTTATTTCCAGCCATTCCATATTCTTGATATGAGAATTTTTTCACAATTCCTAAATAGTTTATTATCGTTTGTCCTTTCACCACCATGATAATATACACTTTGAGAATGAGTATTTTACAAAAACTCATTCATCTCTCTTCTGAAATGTGTTTCATAATATTTCAATAACCAATTATGTAAGTCGAACCTATAATAAAAAGGTATATAGAACGGATAATCCTACATTTATTCTTAATGTTTTGTAAGGATTAATTTTTACTTGTTATAAATTTTGTTAAGTATGATAAACGTAGTTTTGTGGATATGATAAGTATGTTGTTAATAAATATGTTCATTGTACTTAAAATGAACTAAAAAATTTATAAGTCAAGATATAAGTTTCATAGAGTAACCTACATGTCATATAGTTGTTGACAAGTTTATGAAATTTTTTCATATTATGATTTTGTATTGATACATAAATATAAATCAAGATATAAAACATGTATTCCATTAATATATAAAAAATTATTCTTTAAAGTAATGGTATTTCATGTAAATTTTTACAATATTTATAATCATTCTATGCAAAATGATTCATAATAATATAATATGTTTTTAACCAACTCTTACAATTTAATCAAACTTACGAAAACAAATCAACTAAATTAATTATAAGTCCACACAAGTTATATTAGCAGACAAATTGATTTTCTGGGACTTTTAATTCAAGTCAATGATATCTTATCAGCTTTTATTTGGGAAAATCTGACAAAAAAACGTTCATAATTAAAGTCACTTGTCTTTTCATTCCAAAAATAAATTTTCAAAGTAAACTAAATTGATATTTTAATCTTGAACTAAATTTTGCGGTCAAATTTTTTGAAAACCTGACATGATTAGATTTATATTAATATTACGGTATTCAATTACCATGAAAGTGTTTGTTCACGTAGATAGTTTAATATATAGATAATGTACATTTCATTTTGACACTGTCTATTGAGTTTCAATATTTATTTTATGAGTGAAAAAACATTTAAAATTTAAATTGTTAGTGATTTTATGGACGAGAAGTCTTTAGTGGTTTCTTGGTTTCATTTTTAGAACCATTAGGGAAACGATACAATGGCCTTGAGGCAGAATCAGCAATCAACAATGACAACAAAAGCAATGGTAGAAAATCTACAAACATATAAATAAAGATTGCTTAAACGGTAGAATTTGCTTTTTCTAATTATCATAGTGTAGATTTGAAAATTACACTTGAAGCCCAATAACCTTGGAGTTGGGTCAAGACTCTACATAAAAAATGGCGGGATTAATTTAAAAAAAACCTAATAGTTGCTACATAAATTTTCCACATAACCAACTAGTTGTCGCTTCCATTTTGTTCTCATCGTACACACGAGAAAAAAAAGAGAGAGGCAGTGATAGAGATAGCGATAGCTATAAAGATAGAGAGATGGAGAATTCAGTGACGCAAGATAGTATCGCCGCAGTTTTATCGAGTCATTTCCTTGATTCATCCTCGGTTCTACCCGAAGTCATCGTTCAAGTTGTTGATCTTAAGGCTGTTGGAGGTCGACATAGGTAAGTCATTTACTTCTTTTTTATTGTCCTCTTTTCCATTACACTCTATGGATTTAACAAATAGGAAGCATGGTATATGTGTTAGCATAAGGAAGTTTTTGTTTGTACATTTGAGGAACCTTGGTACAAATGATGAGAAACAGCTAAAAGCTTGTGGAAACAAGAGAAACGTGTTTATTTAAAAAGGCAAAAACATAAAAATGTACAGAAAAAGTGGAACTGACCAGAGAGTATTGAACTCTTTTCACAAAAGAGAATGTGACATGAAGAATGTGGCTATATTTGTCAACCGACTACCAAAATAATCATCTTAGATTATAAAAGTCTCAATCTTTGCTGGTTTTTAGTCACAGACCAACTATAAGACTAGGAAGTTGCTTAGAAGAGATGGTTTATATTTGAAGTTGCTTAGACTATTTAGGTTCTGTCTGTATGGATAATTAATCTAGGCTTTTCATGGATTAGGGTTTGTTACGATTGATTTCTTGTTTGAATTATGTTGTCATGTGATTTTGATTTTCAGGTTCACTGCAAATGATGGAAATATGTAGATTAAAGCAATGTTACCGACGAAAGTGATAAGTGATGAAGTCTCCGGGAAGATCCAGAATCTGGGTCTGATTCGTCTCGTTGATTATGTCGTCAACGACATGCCAGACAAACCAGAAGAACAGTAATAATAACACTCTTATGCTTCGTTTTGATGAGTTATATGTTAAGTGACCACTTTCTAGAACTAATTGTTGCTTTTTTTAATCTCATTTTCAGATATCTGTTTGTAAAAAAGTGTGAGGCACTTGACTCAGAGATTAAGACTGAGTCTAAAGCTTCTGCAGGCATAAGATTGAAACCAATGCAGGAATTTGTTGCCAAATCAGCTTCACAGATAATCAGTGACCAGAAAAGAGAGTAAGCACAACTACTTTGAATTCATATACTACTGCCACATTATGGATGTTTCTTAAACTAACTTCTGTGGGTTTTGTAGTGCTGCACCTCCGGCAACACTGAATATGAGCAGGAGGGTTTATCCACTCGTGTCCTTGAACCCTTCTCAAGGAAGTTGGACAATTAAAGTTTATGTCACAAACAAAAGAAACATGAGAACTTACAAAAACGCCAGAGGAGAAGGGTGTGTCTTTAGTGTTGAACTAACTGATAAGGAAGTAAGGCTGCTTTGATGAAGCTGTGGTTTGTGATTATTATCTTTGACTTTATGTGCTTATTGATTTTTCTTCGTTCATGGAAATCCAGGGAACACAGATCCAGACAACAATGTTTAACGCAGCTGCAAACAAGTTCTATGACAGATTCCAGAAGAGAAATGTTTACTATATATCTAGGGGATCGCTTAAGCTTGCTAATAAACAGTTCAAGGTGGTCCATAATGATTATAAGATGACTCTAAATGAGAATTCAGAGGTTGAAGAAGCTAGTGAGGAAGAAATATTTACCCCTGAAACAAAATTTAACTTTGTGCCCATTGATGAGTTAGGTAGATACGTAAAGCAGACAGAGCTTATTGGTAAGAAATATTACTTATATATAACTCCTCTTTTTGGTAAAGCAATTAGTGACATTACTGTTATTCCATTTCCAGATGTTATTGGTGTTCTTCAAAGTGTTTCTCCTACCATGAGCATTAGAAGGAAGACTGATCAACAGATAATCCCAAAGAGGGATATAACTTTGGCTGATGAGACAAAGAAAACTGTGATGGTGTCCCTTTGGAATGATCAAGCAACTGTCATTGGCCAAGAACTTCTAGACATGGCGGATCTAGAAGTTCACATTTTATTATTTGAAAGATAAAATACTGATAAGTGTTTGATTTAATTATTTATAACTATTTATTAACTAAGTTTTTTCAAAATTTTAAAAATAATAAAACTAATTGAAGAATGTAGAAACGAGATCTCGAGATGGAAGAAAAAGGTGAAAACCAACTCTCGCGCACACATCGACAAGATTAGAATCGATCTTGACCACACTATGACAATGAACAAACCAAACTTGTACCGCATTGCGCAACTCAACCAGCACCTCTCAGAACATTACAAGGAGGAGGAGAAATTCTGGAAGGAGAAAAGCAAACTGAGATGGCCCAAGGAAGGGGATCAGAACACTAGTTTCTTTCACAAATATGTGAATTCTAGACGAACAAAGAATAGACTAATCTATCTGAAGGACCCCTTAGGAAATATGCACTTCAAAGAAGGCTCTAAAAGAGACATAGCTGTCACATATTTCCGTAATCTATTCCTCTCATCTAACCCAAACGGCATCCAGAATGCTCTTCAAGGTACGCGGCCCTTGGTAACTGAAGCAATAAACCAGGAATTACTCCATAAAGTAACATCTGCAGAGATTAAAATAGCCACATTTAGTATAAGGGGTGACAGTGCGCCATATCCTGACGGAATGACAGGTATATTCTTCCAAACCTACTGGAAGATAATTGGAGGCAAGATAATCCAGGAGGTGTAGAAAGCCTTTTCGGATGGAGAAATACCAAAGGATTGGAATTACACCCATATTGCCTTAATACTGAAATGCTACAATCCCACAGAGATGAAGGACTTGAGACCTATAAGCCTATGCTTCGTCTTATACAAGATCCTATCCAAAATTTTAACTAAGCGATTGCAACGAATTCTGCCTTCCATAATCTCTGAGACTCAAGGTGCATTCACTACTGGAAGACTGATATCCGACAACATATTGATCGCTCACGAGTTAATGCACCATCTAAACACACACAAAGAGGGACAAGAACAATTCATGGCGGTTGAAACGGATATGTTTAAAGCATATGACAGACTGGAATGACCATTTCTAGAAGCTACGTTAAGGAAATTAGGCTTTCATGACGCGTGGATACGCATAGTAATGAACTGTGTGACCTCCGTCACCTACTCAGTGCTCATTAATGGGACTCAATATGCCTCATTACCCCCCCCCCCCTCAAAGAGGTCTCTGTCAAGGCGACCCTCTCTCACCGTTCCTTTTTGTTCTCGGCACCGAACCATTAATTCACATTATGAAAAAGGCTGAGCAGGAGCAACGGATCACGGGCATTCGCTTACATGCTAGTGGACCCTCAATACAACAATTATTATATGCTCATGATAGTATGTTCACATGCAAGGCTGACTCCACAGAAGCGAAGGAGCTAAAGAAGTGCCTCAACACTTATGAGAAGATATCAGGTCAATGTATTAATTACGATAAGCCAACGGTAGCATTTGGAGCAAAAATTGCGATAAATAAACAGTCAGAAATTAAAGGAATCTTAAGCATTCACTCCAGTCACGGCTTAGGTAAATATCTCGGACTCCCAGAGTGCTTCAAGGGATCTAATAAAGACATCTTTAATTTTATATCTGAGAAGCTATCCTCACAGATGGACAACTGGTTCTCGAAAACCCTATCACTCGGAGGTATAGAGATCATGATCAAGGCAGTGGCTATGGCATTCCCTGTTTACGCTATGTCATGTTTCAAACTATCCAAACATCAATGCCGGAAGATCAACAGTGCTATGACTCAATATTGGTGGAGCTCAGTTAAGGAAAAAAAGAAAATCCCATGGGTTTCTTGGAGCAATATGTGTAAACCAAAGAAAGAATGAGGGTTGGGGTTCCGAGAAATTGAGAAGTTTAACCAGGCCTTACTAGCCAAACAAGCATGGAGGATCGTTAGTAATCCCGACTCGCTGCTAGCAACATCCCTCAAAGCTCGATATTTCAGGAATTCATCCTTCTTAGATAGTGGTGTTGGAGTCAGACCATCATATGCGTGGTGAAGCATTTGCCATGGCAGAGAGCTGTTATCAAAAGGTCTGATGAAACAAATTGGCAATGGTTGAAACACGTATGTATGGACGACCAAATGGGTATTCCATCAACAGCCTAGAGCCCCCATAAGTAAACACAGCTCATTCAATGTTAACCTCAAGGTTTCAGACCTAATCACATACGGGAAATGGAATCAACAGAAAGTAAGGGACACTTTCCTACGAATGGATGTGAATAGAGTTTTAGAAATACTTCATGACACCTCAGTCGAAGATACATGGATTTGGAGCTTTAATAAATCTGGGGAGTATATAGTACGTAGTGGGAAGTGGCTGCTGCAGCAACAAAGTACCAGAGGCCTAGATAGCAACAATAGAAATTCAGATTTCATAACTTCTCTTAAAGCCAAAATATGAGACCTAAATATTCCCCGAAAAATCAGCATGTTCTTGTGGAGAGCACTCTCTGGTGCCTTGGCGGTGAAGGCAAAGCTAAAAAGTAGATCAATCATCCAGAATGATCTCTGTCCAATGTGCTATAAAGCAGCTGAATCCATAAATCATTGCCTATTTTTATGCCCTCCGGCAAATTTACTTTTGGCGAAGGCAAATATGCCAATACCACAACAAGGTTACTCTCACACCTCTCTCCACTCCAACATCGCTCTGCTCATGAATAAGAATAACCTCAATAACTCTGCATCGAGCCAAAGAATAACTTTCCCTTGGATACTATGGGGAATTTGGAAAGCAAGAAACCGTCGTGTGATTCAGGGTGAACATCTAGACATAGAGGAGATATATAGAACAATCACACTGGAGGTTGAGGACTGGAACAAGTCTAGTATTGAGACTCATGGGGGTAACATGAGGAAACAAGATAACTGCAGTCTAACAAAAGCAACACCAATCCACAGACTCGATTACAGAATCTGTTGGAAGGTGGCTTGGGACTCACATAACACCTTACACGGGGCAGCCTTTATAGTGATTGAGAATGATAATAATATTTGGATCCATGCCAGACATACAATCAGTAATGTAGCTTCATTTATGAATCTGGCCTTCGACGGTTTGCTATGGATACTCCAAGCACTTATTCAACTTCAAATTCTGAGGGTGACAGTGAAGATCGACAACAACACACTATACAACATTATCTCTTCACTAGAGAAATGGCCACGGTTCAGACCTTTGAACAAGAGAGTACATAAAATTAGCTCTCGCTTCACAGCTATTAATTACTCGAGGCAGCACCCCAAGGAGAATGTGAAGGCGGCTGCCATCGTAAAAAGTGCAGTTAAGGAGAGGAGATACACGGATTACATTGCAACAGGTGAACCCAGCTGGACCACCCATATACATCCTATAACCGAGACATTTTAACCGTTCTATAGATTGTTACCTGGCATGAGGTAGATATCGGACTAACTCTCCCAATTGACCTCGATCTCACTATTCACACGGAGCAGGATCCTGAGTTACTAACTCAACAACGATGTTTCTATCGCCAAAGAAAAAGGCCCAGGGCCATCCTCGGCTGCATGCATGAAGAATGAACCAGGGAACTGCTAGTAGTGGACGTGATGATCTCTCTAAGCTCATGGCTATCGTACATTAGAATTTAGAGTTTAGGGTATAGCACTATCTATTCTTTTTGTATTAACTTGAGTATAAGGTAGCTAGCTCTCAGCCTCTTTATTGCTCAAGTTACACTCGGCTTATGTAATCAAGTTTATGTTTGAAACAAAACATTTTATTTATTTTAATGATAAGATTGTTTCAATGGGAAAAAAAAATATTCGGTTTAGTTTAGTTTACTTTGGTTTGGTTAGGTGATTTCCATTGCGGTAAATATTTTTGTTTACCTCTTCTTTTAATTCGGAAATAAAATAATATTAAACTGAACGAGAAAAAGATTTCTTGTTGGATAATTCAAGTTTCTAATTATTTATAAGGTTTTATTTGCAAATGAACTCGTCTCTTCGATCTATCTTTCAATCGCAAAGCAAACTAGAGAGATCTCTTCGACTATCGACTGCAAATCACTGAAGCAATGGCGACAGTAGGAGTTGTGAGGCCTCCTGAGACAGCGATGGAGGAAACCTGCAACGTGAAAGGAGCGGCGGCGAAACAAGGAGAGGGGCTTAAGCAGTATTATCTCCAGCACATCCATGAGCTCCAACGCCAGCTTCGTCAAAAGACTAACAACCTCAATCGCCTCGAAGCTCAGAGAAATGAACTCAATTCTCGAGGTCTGTAATCCCCAAAATTTCCTTCTTTTTTATTGAATATCACTCGGATTTCTTTGTTGAATAGGATCATTTTCTTCAGTTTACCAATTTCTGATTCTGTGCTAGGGTTTTTGCTATTTCATTCTCCTTAGAGGTGGGGTGCTTTTAAAATTTGAAATTGTTGTGGTGATTCGTCCTTAGAATTGGATCTGGACGTAGTTAGGTGGCGATGGGATCTTCTGTGTTGGATCTTTTCTTAAAATGAAAATCGTTTTGCACTTATGGGCCTTGATATTTAGCAGGAAATCAACTTGCCCTATTTTGATTTCTTGGTTTTGTTTGATCCTGGAGGATATGTTGAGTATGTATCAGCATCTGTCTTCTACTTGATTGTTTAGCAAAAATTGTTGTTTCAAGTGAATGTTTTTCTGTGCATAAAGCATGGCTTCCCTAGTTCTTTCTGACTTGAGTAAGATCCAAGAAGTCTTTTCCAAATTTATGCTTGAATATTTTCTTTATTAGGCTTTACAATTTTAGTTGATTCTATATCTCAAACTTCTTTGACACCATAATTCTTTTTTAACTGAACAGTGCGAATGCTCAGAGAAGAGTTGCAGCTACTGCAAGAACCTGGGTCCTATGTGGGCGAAGTAGTAAAAGTGATGGGAAAGAACAAGGTCTTGGTTAAGGTATGAATATCTATATCATATATTATTCAGAATTTGCTTTGTTTTGTATTGTATGTAATCTTATGAATATAGCTGTCAATAAGGCTTAAATTTCTCCCGTTGTCCAGGTTCATCCAGAGGGAAAGTATGTTGTCGATATTGACAAAAGTATAGACATAACGAAGATCACTCCATCAACAAGAGTTGCTCTCCGTAATGATAGTTATGTTCTCCACCTGGTTCTGCCAAGTAAAGTAGATCCGCTGGTTAACCTTATGAAAGTCGAGAAGGTTCCAGACTCCACATACGACATGATTGGTGGTCTTGACCAGCAAATTAAAGAAATAAAGGAGGTATGCTTAGTGATAGAAAAAAACGAGACTATAAATCAGTGATCTATTGCTAAACCCTTTGTTGTGTTATGCTCTAACTTTGATATAATATGTATTTTTACTTGTTGATAAGGTCATTGAGCTTCCAATCAAGCATCCCGAATTGTTTGAGTCTCTTGGAATTGCACAGCCAAAGGTACTCATGACTTTTAAAGCTTCTTGTATATATGGTGATGATGCTAAGTGAATTAGAAATAATTTTTATCTCCTTCTCTTTCTAGGGTGTGTTGTTATATGGTCCACCTGGAACTGGGAAGACACTTTTGGCTCGGGCTGTGGCACATCACACTGACTGTACTTTCATCAGAGTTTCTGGTTCTGAGCTCGTCCAGAAATATATTGGAGAAGGTTCGAGAATGGTCAGAGAACTTTTTGTGATGGCAAGGTTTGTATATGTGAAGCCCTGTTTAAAATTTTAAGCACAGTAGTAGTGGTTGGTAAGAATATATGGAATTGGTGATAATACAAATCTTTTTACTTGTCAGCGCTGAAGTGGACATGTGATGTTAAATAAGCTTAGGAAAGTGCTCTTTGTCCTACTATGAATATGGTTCCATCGTGTAGATGAACTCAAGAATTAATATTTCTGTAGATTAGCACATTCACATATATTCTCTGTCATGGTGTCTAGCATGTAGGTCACACTACCATATCCTATAAGGAGCAAATAACACATAGTGAAATGATTGTGCTGAAATAATTTTGCCAGTCGGTTTACCTTTGCTGGTTTATGGCTTTCAGGGAGCATGCACCATCAATCATCTTCATGGATGAAATTGATAGTATTGGGTCTGCTCGTATGGAATCTGGAAGTGGAAATGGCGATAGTGAGGTGCAACGGACCATGCTTGAGCTTCTCAACCAACTTGACGGATTCGAAGCCTCAAACAAAATCAAGGTATGTGTCAAGTTGTAAAGGGATTATATCATGAAACTGAAAAGGATGAGTCTGTGGTAATCTATAGTCTGAATTTGCAATCAAAATCATTTATTCTCTTAAATGACTGACGTAGGTTCTGATGGCAACAAATCGTATTGATATTCTGGATCAAGCTCTTCTCAGGCCTGGAAGGATTGATAGGAAAATCGAATTCCCTAATCCTAATGAAGACGTAAGTCTTTTATGGAAACAACTTATTTTGTTACTAGACTAACTCATATGAAAGATATATTTATTAGATGTGCAGAGAGAGTATCATATGCTGTATAAAATACTTTTCTTATCTCCATTTTACTCGTACTCAACAACGGTTTGACTGGCTGATGGTAGACATTTTATCATTAGTTACCCACAGAAAAATTTGTGTAGGAATGTTATTGATTTTTAATGGTTATACCTGCAGATTTAGATAAGTTGTGCAGATTATGGAGTTATTGGAGTAGCTAAGTGTTAGAATATTTTTGACAAAAATGTTTTGGCTAACGTATATATCTAAAATGTGTGGCAGTCACGATTTGATATCTTGAAGATTCACTCGAGGAAAATGAATTTGATGCGTGGAATTGATTTGAAAAAGATTGCAGAGAAGATGAATGGTGCTTCAGGTGCTGAACTGAAGGTAATGTATTCTAGTCCCTTGGTTCTCTGTTTATTCTATCTGTCTCTCTACTCTTATGTGGTTGGTGTGGTGATCATGGTCAGGCTGTGTGCACGGAGGCTGGTATGTTTGCGCTGCGAGAGAGAAGAGTACATGTAACACAAGAAGACTTTGAGATGGCTGTTGCTAAGGTTATGAAGAAAGACACAGAGAAGAACATGTCTCTTCGCAAGCTTTGGAAGTAGGAATCTCATTGTTGTGTCTCATCAGACCTGAGATCATAGGTTTCCTTTACTGTCTGTTGTTCTTTCTGAAACCTTTTTGGTTGGCTTTTTAAGCTCTTTGTAAACTAAGTTGTTACTATCACTTTACTTAAATATCTACATGGCCTTTCAACTTGCATATGTTTCTTACCTTGGAAGATTTTATTTACAAACAGTTTAAACAGTTGGGTTTTTTTTGGTTCACAAAAACAGTTGGTTAATGTCTTTTTTTTTTTTTTTTGTCAATTGGACCACAACAGACCGGCCCATTAGCCAAGTTCCTACATAATGTAGGCAGTGAGATTCGATCCTTGGTTATGCAAGTGCGCATGTCTTATGTGAACTTACCGCATGCCACTAGATTAAAGGCACTTGCCAGTTGGTTAATGTCTATAATTATCGGAATCCGACTTTAAATGTTAAATTTATTTTAATAATATTTCTGAGGTTTCAATTAGTCATTGGTTCTATACTTATTAAAATTGGGTTCGATTTTGGTTTCGATTCTGAAAATGTGGTAACTAATAAGTATTTATCAAATTTCGTTAAGTTTATGTTCGGATATATTTATCTAATTTTTTTAAAAAAAAAATCATAAATTAATTAAAAAATAAATAATTTAGTTTTTTGAGTAAATTTGATTCAAATTAATTAACAAATCTGGATTTATAATTACAATTTTGGATATTTAAATTATTATATTCTATATAAATATTTATTTTAAAATATATAATATATTTTTGTTATTTCGGATAACTATTCGGTTCTCGTTTTCAAACTTATTTGGTTTCAATTCTTGAATTTAAATACCGTTTGATTATTTAATCGGTGATTCAGTTCAATTTTTTTATTTTGGATTAATTCGATTTAGTATATCAGTTTCGTTCCGATTATTATGCGCATGGATAGTTTCAACCCACCCATGTGGGTGTCATAATACTATCCGTTACGAACAACGAATCCTTACTGGTCAAATTTCAAATACGAAATGGAAAATAATATAAATAAGGAAATTAATTTATGTTTTTGTCGAAAATAAGGAAACTTATTTAAATTTTTGTCGAAAATAAGGAAACTTATTTAAATTTTTGTTAAAAGCAAACGTATATTAAGGGAATAATTGAAATTTTAAATTAAGGAAAATAATGAGGTAGGGACAAAGGAGATGAGTACGCGTGGACCTAAAGCTAAATAAGATCCAACGGTGGAGAAAGCTGCGTTAAATTTGCAGAACTAAAAAGAAGGAATCTAACGGTCATAAGTGTAGCGTCAACCCTAAGCCAAAACCTCCGAAATTACTCTTTAAAGACCCATCTCTCTCCTCGATCTCCCTCTGGCCGCTTAGTTTCGTTCGCTTCTTCACCTTTCTCTTCCTACGACTCTATATCCTTCTTTGCGCCTCGTGATTCCCTAAATATGGTAAAGATAAAGTCTATTTGTTTCTTCTTATTGTATGATCAGATTACATTCCTTGATCGAGGGATTTCGTTTGGCTCAGATCTTACGAGATTGCGTTGATGGTATTTTCGTTTTGGTTCTAATTTTGTTGTTGTTATCGTGTTCAGGCTCTACCTAACCAGCAAACCGTTGATTATCCTAGCTTTAAGCTCGTCATTGTTGGTGATGGAGGAACAGGTATCAATCACTATTTCTTTTCTCGTCTTTGAAATTTGTTTTTCATCTTCGTGTGTCGCAATTCAGATTTTTACGTTGTTTCTTCGTTAAAAAACTGTGTGTTAGCGTTTGTTTTTGATGATATCAATGCGTTGTTACATAGATGATGATTGTGTGATCAAGATGTGTCCCTTTCAAAGTGTTTGTTTATATTTGCTAAGCCTTTGATTGTTCTTGGTGGATTTTCAGGGAAAACAACCTTTGTCAAGAGACATCTTACTGGAGAATTTGAGAAGAAGTATGAACGTAAGTATAGCAAAGATTTCTCCTTATAAAGCACAGTTTTTCTTCAATATTCATCATGTTTCTAAAACGATTCTGGTTTTTGTGTTACAGCTACTATTGGTGTGGAGGTTCATCCTTTAGACTTCTTCACAAACTGTGGCAAGATCCGTTTCTACTGTTGGGATACTGCTGGACAAGAGAAATTTGGTGGACTTAGAGATGGATACTAGTAAGTGTACATCCTTTACTTAGGCTGTGAAAAACTAAGAACAGTGGGAATATGACTTAAATGATAGTGGTTGATTTGATTTTCAATATGGACAAATAGCCAATCTTTGTGTTTTTTTTTTTGTATTGCAGCATCCATGGTCAATGTGCTATAATCATGTTTGATGTCACAGCACGGCTCACATACAAGAATGTCCCAACATGGCACCGTGATCTTTGCAGGGTATGTGAAAACATTCCAATTGTTCTGTGTGGGAACAAGGTCGATGTGAAGAACAGGCAAGTGAAGGCAAAGCAAGTAACTTTCCACAGGAAGAAGAATCTTCAGTACTATGAGATATCAGCAAAGAGTAACTACAACTTCGAGAAGCCTTTCTTGTACCTTGCTAGAAAACTAGCCGGAGACATCAACCTTCACTTTGTGGAGACTCCAGCTCTTGCTCCACCAGATGTTCAAATCGACATTGCTGCTCAGCAGAAGAATGAAGCCGAGCTCCTTGAAGCTTTAGCTCAGCCACTCCCTGATGATGATGATGACGCTTTTGAGTAAAAAATGTTCCAGAATCTCTGCAGTTGGAAGCTCGTCTTTTATTCTTCATATAAATTAGTCCGTTCGTATAACAAGTATTGGGGATATATTGGATTTGTTCCTTTGGGACCCAAAGAGAGAATTTGCAGCTAAGTTTTTTGTGCCCCAGAGAGACTACGCGTTTATTGAAAAGACTTGATTCGACCCATGTTTCTTCTTTTGCTTTCGCCAGTTACCATAATTGAGACGTATGCTACTTGGTCAGATAAACCTGTCTGCGTATCATGAATCGGTCATATAGGCCTATCTGTCTACCAGCATTTGTATACGCAGCTGTGCAATTTGAAATACGAAAAATGTCAAAAAAATATGAAAAAAATCACAATATTGGTGAAGAAAACTATGCACTAAATTTTTTATTTTTAATGATTTTTTATTCCTATTTGAATTAATACAATATGATTGGTAGAATTATATTAAACTCAAATTTAAATAGTTTTATTGATTAACATTTCAGTTTTTAAATCTGCAAATTGGTGGTTTTGATTAACTATTTCCGTAAAGCTATGGTTATTTTAACATTTTTTCCAATTTTGGTAGTTTAGTCACTAATCACTATTAATGTTTTCATTAAAGTCTCTCTAACTCCCTAAGTCCAACACCAAATTAGGAGAAATTTCTCATATTCACAAGTTTGAAATTTAATCAAACACTTTTGATAAATAAACATGTTCATTTACATTGACAAGTTTGGAAATAAATCAAACACCCTGATTGGGAAAATGGAGTGACATTTGTACAACCTACCCTCAATTTTTTTTATTCTATGTAACACAAATTGCAGTATGTGATTTGCTGCTATCTGTAAGTTGTGCTTTTGTCATCAGAGATGAGGTTTCTTATCTGCATCAGATGTTCCTCGTTGGATATGTTCAATTTGAGACGAAGATTCGTGATCCACGTTTCTTGCTCCCAAGTTATAATTGGTCCAGATGCGTGCAATCTCTCGATACTTGATTTGTATGCATCCAACTCTAACATATGAACATCAGTACAATCAGAGTCTTTAGTTGGAAACTTCTTCATCTTCATGCTAACATAGCCGCAAGAGGATGACTCTGTGTCACTTGAGTTATCAGTTTCTAAGGGACTGAATGAAACAGCACAGAGACCACTTGTTTCCATGCTACAACTACCAACTGAGGAAGTAACACTATCATTAACTTCTTCTTTACTTTCTTCAAGAAACTTTGGTGGATGAGCAGCTACAGCTCTAGTTTGACTGTGTGGTTCAATCAAAGTGTAGGTCCGTTTCTTTAGACCTTTTGACGAAAGAACATCAGACTCAACGAGCATGTCTTTGCTCTCAGATGACACATAGTCACCTTTTGGATTCACCTTTCTCTTTAATTTTCCTGTATAAGTCTGCAGGCTTAACCTCGATGCACCCTTCAGCCAAATGGTATAATAAACAATATGTCAGGTCAGAAGAAGAGTTTGAAAGATAAATATTCACAGAGAAAACAAACAAGTACCTGGCCGATCATAATCCACTTGTTATCTTGCCAAGTTTGTCTAACGCGAATGTTGGATTTAGTTGCCTTGATCTTCAGTGAGGAACCAAGTACCCTAATCAAAAAACAATCTTTCTGCAAAACCTTGGAAACGATTGCCATTTTCCATGAATTGCTTTCGAAAACCTCAAGAATGTCACCAGGACCCCATGAATCTAGGACTTGTAAACAAGGAGGTTCAGGCCTCATACTCTTCCTCGGAACTCTCTCTGTACCATCATTACCATCATACATAACAGTGTAATAATGCCCATTTCCAGACATTATCTCTGCGGACCGCCAAGCACCAGATGGAACTGATGATTTGCTCAACACTTCAACTTTAGTTCCCTTCTTGAATCTCATCATTGCTATTTCAAACAAAAACAATATTTGAGCATCATTTCACAAATCCAACTTCTAATAAGATCAGAATCTAACATACAATCATTATTGGTGAAAACTCAAGTTCTTATCCATAAGCAGCATTCTGTTACTTGAAACCACAAAACAAGATAAAGCGATCACTCAATCAAATCCTTGAATGAAGCAGCCAACAGAATCACAAAAGTTTATACAATGATCTTAACAAGAGCGTATACATCCAAACATCCGGAAATAAGTTGTGACCAATATAGATCTATTAGAATCTTACACATCCAAAAACTTTAAATTTAGCTTCAATCAATTAGCATATAGATTCTTAATCACTTAGATTGCAGAAAGTCTTCAATTTCAGACCATAAAAGTAGAGAAGCATTCAGATGTTAATCAAATTAGTAATACAGTATGACTCATATTTGCAAGATCAATCTTCATAACTGAGAAACTGATAAGGGGAAGACAATCAGTAAAGAAAATGTTCAAAATTTGCAATCTCAGACACATGAAGAAAGAGATTGCAAACTGAAAAATGAAAAATTTGAGGTTGTGATTACCTTAAAGGCGAGTTCAGGTCAGAGAATGTTTAGCACGCAAAGAAAGCCATGATTCTGCTACCAGAAACAACAAAGCTTCACTTCTTCAATATTTTTAATTTTGTCCTCTTTGAATTTCTGGGCAACCAAAAAGGATCAAATGGTCAAAAGAAAAAAACTTGAAACTCGTATGCAAATTTTTTTTAAAAAGGAAAGATTAAAAAAAAAGAACTTTTTATATTTTATACGTAAATATTTCAGTGATATATGAAAAGATTTGATCAAAATTGAAAAGATGAAAAGATTTAAGGTTTATTGTACAAAATACAAATTGCGAAACTACCAACTGGATGGGCATTTATCCACAAAGGCGAATGAGAAATGTTTTTTTCCTTTTTGATTTTCATTTTATTTTATATGTTTTCTTTGAATAAATGGTTGAAATAAGTTCCTTGAAATAGCAATAAAAATAAAAAAGATGTGATTTTGGTAAGTGACAATATGTTGTTTTTTTTACGACGCCAATCTATGAAATCAAATTCGGGTAGAAAAAATTATAGAAATAAATATTTAGCCACCTAATTACAAAAATATTTTTTTTTGAAACGATGAAACTTTTGCTTTTTCTGAATTAGGATATGTATATATTTATGTGGAAAATTCAAATACTTTCACTGTTTTTTTAAAAAAAAATTTTCAGATTTGTGTATAACATTCAACTAAAGCAATAAATGATTTTGATATGAAGTTTTTTTTTTTTGTCAACATTGGATTGACAAAACCCGATTCATAGCCTAAAGCACACCTCCTAATAATCCCTTTTTTAAGTTACCATAATGCAGCGGGTGGGAATCGAATTCTGGTGCCAAGTCATTAGCTGGATCATCCTAACCACCAGACTGAGAGCAACTCGGCGATATGAAATTCTTATAATAATATTAAATGGGTACAAAAATGTTGTAACGTATATGTTTAATCATGCTTTTTATTGGCCCATATAACGTTAAACATAATAAAGAGTAAAAATTCCAAAATGGATGAATATTAAAGCACATAAAAACAAAATATTTTCTGCGTATATTTTATGATGCTTTCAATAATTATTAATTTTACGAGATGATTAAATTTTTCTTCCAATTCCTCTGATCATAAATGCCATTTCCACTTGTGCCAAGTGCTTGTTCAGGTGTGCCAAAAGGTTTCGACATTGTTACTCATTATTATTATTTTTATTTAGATCAGATGATTACCATTGAAGAATTTAAGATCGTAGGGTCCTTTTTTTTTGGCTTCATACGGAAACTATGTTACAATTGATCATCTCTAATGTTCAGAATATAACATAATGAAAATTTGGTAATAGAATAAAGCAGTCGTTAGGACTCTAAGACTGATGAACAATCCTCTCGTCTTACGAAATGCCTTATAAAGTTTTTATCAAATGACAATGCTATATTCTGTTGAATATAATAACAATCTGTAAACGAAAATAAAATGATTCACTAATCACATGCACTATATATTTTCTTCCAATTTTATATGATTACGTAATCCAATTTACCGATTTGTGTCGCTAAAAGGGTTCTGGAAAAGTACAAATGAGTAAAGGATTTAAGTCCAAAATTTTCTGAAATTTGAAAACCTAAGTTTTTTTTTATTTCTTTTGATATATGTAAATAATAATAACAATATTTAGGTCCATGTTTGAAATTTTATAATACTTTTACTTTTTAACGTAAAAAATTAAAATATCGTAATTTTTTTTTAATTCTTTTCTATTTTGGCAAATCAAAGAACCAAATTGTTTTAGAGTTTTGTAATTTTGTGTGTATTTAACTCTATATGATTATGTAATTCAATTCGTTATTGGGTGAGTTTTTAGTAGAAAAGGCCTTAGCAATAAAACATAACGTCTATCTTTGATTGTCGGGAGTTGCAAAATAACTGGATTCGCACTTGTAGAAATGTTCTTAAAATTCCTCAAACCTCCATAAAATATCTCACCTTCTAAGTGTGCATTAGGGTGAGAATTTGACCCGATTCAATTTATCCAATTCGACCCGAACCGAAAATTTAATAAATCAGATTGGGTATTTGTTTGAAATTCGGTTAATTCAGTAAATAATTTATTGAAGAATTCGGATAGTGATTCGGATCGGATAGTTCGGATATCGGATATTTACATACTAACTCAAGTAGAAGCGATTTCGAATCGGTTTGGATCGGATTTTTTGAATTTTTTTGGATTTTTTCAGAATTTTTGCAAAAAAAACAAAATTCATTTTTTCGGAATTTTGCTTTCTTAATCGGATATTTCAGATACTCTCTTTTTTTTTCTGAATAACTCGATTACCGACCCGACTCGACCTTTTTCCAATTATTTTGGTATATTTTTTTTAATCTACTAATTACTCGAATTCCGATTGATACCTAATCTGACCCGATCGATCCAAATTCACATCCCTGGAGTTCATAGTAAGTTGGTGGTACAATTGACACTGATCTTGTGCACCTCGCATATCATTTGTTATTTTCAGAAAGTTCAAAAAAAATAATATACAATTGTTTTCTTCTTTACATGTAGCAAAGATTATTAGTGAGCACTTGCAAAGCATCAGCTGAGACATTGTTTTCTTTGCACATCAGCTACTCATGCCTACTTGTTTCCTACCACACCATTCAAACTTATAATTTTGATGAAACAAAAAGATCATTAACTAAACTAGTCTTAGATTTTGGATGTAATAATACATGAATATCACCGTGGCTGTTCAAATAGAAGTCTGAACTCATTCGGATTGTGTCAACGATAGTACCTTATAAAATAACGCAAATATGTATATTTGAAATTTTGATTATCAAAAGAAAATCAATTTTTATAGATAAAGAGGATTTTGAGAAACATGAAAGAATATTGTCACTCTTAAAGTCAATTGAAAATTAAAATCATAGTATCAAAAATTTCCATAGAATTATAAACAACTAGAATAGTATACGAGCTACGCCGCGGGTTTTTCAGAAAAACTTTGTTTATAAGACTGATGGAAAATGGTAAAACGTCAAGAGAGTTTTGAGAGACTATATATGTAACCAATATAATAACAAAAAATATATGAATCTTTTGTTTCTTTAGACCTTTATCTCTATAGCTTGAATATTTGTAGGTAATATAAATGTTATGTAATGAGGTTATTGTGTTATATATAGAGAGGATGGATTGCATAAAACTGTTATGTTGTAAGTAGTTGGAGCTGATTGATTAATTGCGACTATCTTCCCAATGAGAGGATGATGACCAAAGGATCCAATTCATTGTTCATATACTACACTAATTATATAAGTGTTCACCAAATTTGAAGAACTATGTTAGGCAGTAAATCACATATATATTGGAAGCGTGCACTTGTACAGTAATCTAAATTGTGCTAATTTATATATCTAATGTGTAGCTAATTGAAGACATATTTGAGGTTCTTCTTTTCAATTGTAGCAATATGATTATCTTTGGTAATAACTTGTTTGTTCATGCATACGCAAATTCATTTTTCTCTTTATTCTTAATATGATCCTGAAGGCATAAATGCAAAAGTCTTAAGATCTTGAAAGCATCGACATTACCTGAGTTTCCTTATTCCTTACCTTGTACAATAACATCTTCTATTTTCAACAACGCAAGAGTGTTGCTTAATTATGCCAGAACCCAAGTGTTTTTTAATGGACTGCAAGCTCAATTGGTGCTCTAGATGTAATTGGAGTTCTCTTCCTTAACACTTTACTCTACAATCACTTCTTCATTCAGCCTCCACCACCGAATGTTACTTCTATGTATTAAGTCAAATATATAGTTGTTTTTTTTCTTTTTTTTTTGTCAACAATTAGATCGACAAGTCTACATCCATAATCTAATTTAACCTTTAAAATTCCTATTTAATCTACCAAATCAATAATGGAGAAGAATCGAATCCTAGATAAATATATGGTTATTCTAGATAATTAAATTTTTTTAATTACCGTTACAATTATTACTAAATTCCAGTTTAACAACTGAATTAATTAGGTTGAAACAATTTCAGAATCATAAAGTTACACCGATGCCCTTCATCTTCCTAATCCCTAATTAATTAATTTTTTGTTATTATTCAAAGCTAATAATTGTTTCTTCTTAAATATTTTCGTTTTTTAATACATACAAATCTAATGATATTTTTAATCGTATTCTCGTTTTTTAATAGATTAGTTTATACTAAAAATATTATGTAGTTATTAATAAAAAAGTATTTTCGCAATTATAATTTAAAAGAAAATTAAATATTGAAAGATTATTTGGCTATTTAAAAAAATTATAGGTTGCCAAAACTATCCTAGTCTAGTAACTAGATATCCCAACTATTTGTTATTCTCGATTTTAGAAAGTAGCATAATTTTCACGTGATATTGTTTGGAGGTTGTAGAGAGAATTTGTGTTATGGATCGGACATTATAAATCTAATTGTTGATAAAACAAATAAATAAAGTTATTGTAATAAATATCATTTATTTATATACTCTTTTCCGAAAGAATGTTATTCTACAATTTTTTCACATAAATTAATGAACAAATTTACCACTAAATTGACATATTGTCTATATAATAATATTTTTAGCTTAACACTATTTGAGATTCCGATGGAGTAATATAATTCGTAGTACTACGGATAATATGTTGCAGTTGATCCTCTCTATTGTTCAGAATATAATTAAATGAAAATTTGGTAGTAGATTGAACCAGTCGTTAGGCTGCTACTTCTTCAACGCTTGAAACTTGGCTCTTACATCCTTCACTTTCAATCCACTCTAAGACTGATGAACAATCCTCTCGTCTTACGAAATGCCTTCATTTCACACATTCACAAAACCTTAAACCAAATGAATATAATAACCAACGAAAAAGCCTATCTTGATTGATCTCTGTACCTGTTTTTGGGGCGGTATGACTTTAGTTCAGAAGCTTCTCGTGAATCTCTTAGGTCTTTGCTCATTCTAAGTGGTTCGGGCACCACCAAGGTTTCTGTTTCGCTCTCATATGCATCGTAAATGAATTGAAGCAATGTATCCTGCAAAGACAAAGACTTTATCACTATGACAGTAAACAATACTTACATGAATGAATCGTATAAGGAGAGCTTTTTTAGTGATAAACATCTACCAGAGGTTTGGAAGCATCAAGCCAATGGTACATAGGCTCACACCTGAACCATGTCATTTGCCTTTTTGCAAAGTTTCTGCGCATCAAGCCAACAAAGTCTACTCATTTTAACTTGAACCTTCAGAGCAATTCTTTGAACTTATGCAAGAAAAGTGAAGAAAAAATACCTGGATGCTCGCTGAAATGAGTTCAAAAAACCATAAAATTCTCCCGGGGAACTTATACCCCCTCGTCGATGACACTTCAATAGATATTCCATGGCCTGAAAACGAAGAATCATATTACCATTGTTGATCCAAAATGGTATAAAACTATCAGAGTACAAATGATTTTTGGTAAACTCATATGGTCTACCATTATTTTAACTAAGATAAGAGATGGACCTCATTTCTAATCCAATTTGGTATTATGTGAATGATATGATGCTAACAATAACAATTATATGTCTAAAACCAAAGAAAGAAGATAAAATCTTGCTATATGTCGTGGCGTCTTGCAATTTCTATATATAAATTCATACTCTTCACTAAAATGGATATGCTTCACTTAAAGAGTTTACCTGTCTGTATCCAATGGCACGAGTTGAAGAATTTGTGTTTGGAAGAAGACCAAGATCAAGAAGCCATCTAGCTTCTGACAAAACTCCATCGGCACCTGAAGTTGATGGAAAAACGAACACGGTAAAGAGCATGCCAATTGTCTTTTTAGGGTGAAAGTTATAAGAAAATCAAGATGAGAAGGGACTTATTACTATTGTAAGGTCCCAATGGGGATGCAATTGCATCTTTGCTAGTTATTATGGAAATTAGCTAGTTGCACTTATTTACCTGAAAGCATGTCTTCACATCTAAAATCAATAGATCTGTATAGAGAAACCCGTGGGCTTGACAGGAAAAAACAGAGGAAGTCATAGTCCAAATCTGTGTCTATCTTATGGATGGTGATATCATCAGATGAATCATTTCCAAGGATGTCATTAGCATCAGGAGAATTCAAATTTTCTCGAAAAGAATCATATGGAAGGCTAAAAGAAGACGGAGGAGATCCAGTTGACTGCCAAGAAAAAAGCATACCAGTTTTAAAATGCATACACTCCACAATTAAATGATGTCAGTTCTTCAACCTATAAAGCAGGGAATCAATTATCTACCAAGAGCAAGACAATCCAAAGCAATTTTCTTTCAAGCAGACAGCCATGCACTCAGAAACTGGTGCTTCATTAATAATTTTCAGACCTTGAGTATCTCGAGGCTACGGCGTAGTCTGTACCAATCATTACGAGGTAAAGAAGAGGCTTTTGAATCACCAGCATTGACCACAAACTCTACAGCTGCATCCCAGTTCAGGTCGGTTTGGAAATCAGCTATCATGTCATAGACCTCGGAGATGACTTCTGGAGAAGGTTTCGGCACATCTGGCTTTCCATAGATAAACCTAACATTAACGAGACCATAACAACAGTATAATTCAGACTTTGCAGTATATATTGAGCAGTTTTAACATACACAAAAAGGGACTAAAATAATCTACTGGCATACCATCGAAGGTACAATCCAGTGCCACCCGTAACTATGGGAACACGCCCTCTTTCAAGGATATCTTTGGTAGCTTGCCTTCCATCGTCATAAAATTGCCCCACAGAGTAATCTAATAAAGCATGAAAAATGTATGAGTTCCTGGATTTGCATACATGAGTATCAGAAATATTTACATATTGCAATATCAACAGAGTATAAACAAGAGCTGAACCAAACAAACCTTGAGACGGATGCAAAATGTCGATAAGATGATGAGGTACCTCCTGAATTTGTAAAATAAAACGATGTCAAGCTCAAAGATATGAACTTTGAAATGAAATATGATCAGGGCACCAAATATTTTCAGAAAGATACATTTCTGTCACTTGCTGATGGCTTGGCTGATCCAACATCAAGGCCTCTGTACACCTGTTATCAAATAAAACGAAAGGAAGACCTTTTAAATAACACCGAGCATAGATGCAAAGTTGTGTAATTGATCAAACCAACAAGAAGAAAGACAGAAAGAAAGAACTTCAACTTCAGCATTTTCCAACCAATTAGCCTCGACAAGGGTTCTAATTCTGATTTCTAGGCCCTCCAAGTGGGCACAATCAGATAGGGCAAAGAATTGACCTGAACGGAATCAGCACTGATGATTTCTCCATTAAGACGCTTGGCGAGTTCGAGAGCAAGTCTGCTTTTTCCGGCGCCGGTGGGCCCAGAAATCACAATAACCTTCTCCTTCTCGGATTTTTTCTTCTTACTTCCGTTCAGAGAAACAGAGTAAGCTGTGGCTCCACAGAATCTCCGACGCAATGTAAGGCTCGGCGGTTGCAGCCTCCGGCAACACGTACGTGTCAACAATACGCCACTGCTAATCAACATTATAGATTATCCTAACGAAGAGAGAAAATAGCTTTGAACCCTCGAATTCGGAAGATAGAACAAGTTTGCTAAAGATAATAGTTTGACGGAAAGATGACCCGCGCAAAAGCTCATCTCGAAGAGTGACCAAGACGGTGGTGCGCGAGATATTAGAGAGCTTACGGTTTGATTAGGTTTAAAATTTTTAACCGGATTCAAATTATGAACCGAAACGGAAATGGTTTAGTTGCATTGCTTTGCTGGCCGATTTAAAACAGAGAAAACCGTTTTTGAACCAAATTAATTACACTTTACCCAAAATTGACACAATTACATAAAGTTTCTCATTATTCAAGGGGACCATGATGATTAAGGATGTTGCAAGTTTACAATTAAGTCAAAACTCTACTCTTTGGTTTGGTTAGTTTATAATGTTTTTAACATTTTCAATTTGTTTTGGCCAATAATATGAGAAAAAAGAATTTTGTTAATAATTGAATTGATAAGCAAATCCTAAATCCAAAATACTAAATTTTATCAAGTTGAGCAGACATAACTAAGTATAAAATTATGTCTAAAGCAAAACAAAAATTTGGTATAGAAATATTGAATTTGTAAGAAAGTGTGTTGGTCAAACAATTCATTTCAATGAATCGCGTGTATTCTATACGATATTGTTAGGAAGTTTGAACTATGGATATGTTCAATACATCTATACCAAATTTTAATAAAGAAATTTGTAAAAACAAACATTTAACGATTTCTAACGATTTCACCAAAGTTACTTCCAAAATCAATTTTTTTTACTTATTATTAACTTTTTCATCCAATGAATACAAAATCAAATGAACATTACAAATCAACAAAGGCCATTGCTTTAAGTGGAAAAAACCCAAAGAACAAAAGCACATAGAAAAAGAACAAGAGGGATTATGTGAATAGCTTTCTCTCCTGTAGAATTGTGAAGAGACAGCTCCTTCTTGGCAACATCATAAACCACAAGATCTTCGGTGCTTACAGATTCCGGCAAGAGATTAATCAGAAACTCTTCGGATGGTCGAGAACTTACCTGTAACCTCTGCATTATATGGCTTAATTGGGAACTTGGAAATTATTTAATACAAATAGGTGTCTACATCTACAATTTGAAAAGACTAAACACTTTTGTATACGATTTCATTTTCATAAGTCAAAGCGTGAATGGTCAGAGACATTTAATGGATTGCATGTAAAGTCCTGAAGTTATGGCTTAAGTTATGAGGTCAATGAGCTTTGCTTACGAAATCTAAAGTTGGTATAAAACAACTTATATGGTAATAATTCTAAGATTTTGGTTAGGTTCCCAAGAATAGTTGAAGTTTGAATAGGAAAGATAGAACTTATCCGTTTGATCTACTCAACACATCTTTTGGTTATATTTAAGTGAAGGCTTGGAGCGTTGACAAACCAAACAAACATTATGTCTTTCAAAACTTTAAGAGATGTGTTTGCTTGTAGAGAGCCTTGTAGCGAATTTGAAGGTGGACACATGTGGAATCTTATTTCTGAAAAACGCGTTTATCTGACAGCTGACTTCTAATTTTTCAATACTTTTCCATTGTAATATATATGCGTTTAGTAATTTTAAAAACAGATTATGCATTTACTAGTATAATAACTATTTTCAGAAATTGTTCGGTCTAAGAGATTTTTCTTTTGTAAATTTTGTATACTCTCGAACTGACTTCCATATCTTTTATAAAAAAAACAGAAGTTTATTTGTTAGGAATAGAGTATGTTAATCTACCAATAACTTTATTCTATTTAGAGAAATAATGTGTTTGTCACACCATAAAATAGAAATAGATTTTATATCGGATAGCTCTGAGTTGACGAAGATGATAACAACACCAAAATAATAATGGGAAATTGGATTGGATAACCATAAATAAATAAATAAAAATAAACAAGCTACAGTAGATAGATCTATACAATATATACCACAATATCCTTTTTAAATATAATTAATAATTTTTATAAATAATTTATTCTCTTTAATTTTTCTCCTCTCTTCTATCTTATTTATACTATATTTTTCAATAAAAAACTAATTCAAATCTAAAACCATTTTTTTAGAAAAAAAAAACATGAAAAACATAAAAAAAATTCTTACACATACTAAGATTTTAATTTTTCAAAAATGACCAAAAATTACACAAAAATAAATATATTATTAAATAGTTTTATATAGAATATTTGTATAGAAATTCTATTTCATATAGAACTTTTATTTTTGTACATTATATCATGAAAAATATATTTATGTTTGTTTTCGTGATTATTCTTCCTACTATACCATATAAATGTTCTATACTATATAAACGTTATATATTTTCAAATAGAAAATCGGTCATTATGATAATAGTGAAAATGGTTAGTTTATATATTTTGATTTTGTTACGACCATCTTCTAAATTCTTGTTCAAAATAAGATTATTGAGCAAATTAACCCAAAAATAATCGGCTTTCTCACTGTATATAGATAGGTTATCAAACATAAGAAAATTTTACAAATTCTATTCTTTCCATTTATATACATTTTTAATTATAAAAAAACTGATAGTTTGGTCCGTAGTAGTAAAAAAAATTGTGGAGAGATATTACTTTTGTAAACATGGATCTTTTCTTCTTGTTGTTGTTTTTATTTCTATTTTTTTGAATTATATATGTAAGATTTTGATCAGAAAAGAAAACCTTCATTCTACTTTATGGAAGTGGCCTTTAGTCTAGTGGTAGGCGGTAAGTCCACTAAAGACAGTGCACTTGCACAACCAGGAATCGAGTTCTACCGCCTATATTATATAAGAATTTGGCTAATAGCCGACCAGTTGTGGCTCAATGTTAACAAAAAAAAAAATTAGGGATGAGATTACTTCAAAAGCGAAAAAGCTACTACAAACATGGAGCAACTTCTTTTGATTAATCGTGCTATGCCCAATTTTGATCTGGCAGTTCCTTTCTAGAGATTAAAGTTTTTGTGACAAAATATAAAAATGGAAGAAGTCAAAAAGTTTAAGAAATTAAGATATTATAGGAAAAAAATTTGAAAATTGAAGTGTCAGTCGGCCAACCAATGGGAAGCAAGTATAATCCAAAGGCAGATTTAATTGACCAAGTAATAAGTCACACAATCAGACAAAACACACAACAACTAACTTAACCATGTTTTTTTTCATAACTTATGCTCAGAATCAAATACACATTATTTGATCTCGAATTGAGTTGTTCAATTTCATTAAATGTTCATATTTTAAATAAAATCCACTTTATATATGATTACATGATCAATCAGCATGCAGTCATGCACAATCCTATTAATTGAAAAATACAACTTGCTACTTTTCAGATTATTTATGACAAACCTAACCTATATTTATGTACATTTACGACTATATTTATCTGTATTTGACCACGAAACTATTTCCAAAATATTTTAAAAATACAGAGAATCTCGATAGTGAGAACAATGACTAATAATATTATTCAACGTTATTATTATAAAATAACACAAAATTGGCTGTATTTTGTTTTGGTCTAATTTCAAATATTTCGTCGTGTGAAAGTGTTCATCTGAAAGAGAAAAAATGAAGTCAGAGAAGCTCTAAAGCTCTCTAATGGAAGACAAGAAAGCAAACATAATCGCGATTGTAATAATCTCTGCTCTTCTCCTTGTAATAATCATCGCTAGGGTTTCGTTAAAACTCTCCAAAACATTTTTTCTTATCCTCGGCGTCGACATTTCCTTAATCTTCGCTGTGATCTGTTTCCTCATTATCCGGAAACGTTACAATAGAGAGAGGAAGCTTTTGGAATCGAAATTCATCTCCGAAGGTCGAGAGCTTCGAATCGAATACAGTTTTTTAAGAAAAGTCGCTGGAGTTCCAACGAAATTTAAGCTTGAAGATCTTGAAGAAGCAACAGATGGATTTCGATCTCAGATCGGAAAAGGTGGATCAGGTTCTGTGTTTAAAGGAGTTTTGAAAGATGGAAGTCAAGTTGCAGTGAAGAGAATCGAAGGAGAAGAGAAAGGAGAAAGAGAGTTTAGATCCGAAGTTGCAGCGATAGCTTCTGTGCAACATAAGAACTTAGTTCGTCTTTTTGGTTATTCATCTGCAATAAGCTCGAAGTTACCGAGATTCCTTGTTTATGAGTATATTCAAAACTCGTCTCTTGATATTTGGATTTTTCCGGATAGAGGAAATAGAAGATCAGGATCTGGATCTGTTTATGGAGGTTGTTTGTCTTGGGAACAAAGGTATCAAGTTGGAGTTGATGTAGCTAAAGCACTTGCTTATCTTCATCATGATTGTCGATCAAAGATCTTACATCTCGATGTTAAACCTGAAAACATTCTTCTGGATGAGAATTACAGAGCTGTTGTTACAGATTTTGGATTGTCTAAGTTGATTGCTAGAGATGAGAGTAAAGTTCTAACCGATATTCGTGGGACTCGTGGTTATTTAGCTCCTGAATGGCTTCTTGAACATGGGATCTCGGAGAAATCAGATGTTTACAGTTATGGAATCGTGTTACTTGAAATGATTGGAGGAAGGAGAAGCATTTCGAGAGTAGAAGTTGAGGAAACAGATAAAGAGAAGAAGACGAAGAGGAGGAAGAAGAAGAAGTTGGAGTATTTTCCAAGGATTGTGAATCAGAAGATGAGAGAAAGGAAAGTAATGGAGATTGTTGATCAAAGACTGATAGAAACCAATGAGGTAAATGAAGATGAAGTGATGAAACTGGTGTGTGTGGCTTTGTGGTGTATACAAGAGAAGGCTAAGAATAGACCTGATATGGTTATGGTGATTGAGATGCTTGAAGGGAGAATTCCGGTGAATGAACCACCGGATTCTGAAGTTGTTGTGGTTGATCTTTTGGCAGCTGATGATGATGAAACTACAGGTGTTCGACGAGTTGTAGATATTCCGAGATTGCAGATTCAAAGGGACAGGCATTTCAGCCTACGCTCCATTTGTTCTAGTATCATATCTCCAATCTCTCCACGTTAGAAATTTTGTTCTTTTTGGTTTTTGTTTCAATTTTAGACTGTAAATGTTTGGTTTCTATGTAATAAGCACGATGAACAAAATGAATACACAGTTTCTCATCTATAACTAAACCTCCACAGTCCAAACTTTAAATTCTATCACACGAGATTACACGATTGCTCGTAGACAAACAAATTCTGATAGAAAAAGATACATAGATGTACCAAAAATACTTTCTCGATCTTATCCATTTTTCATTTCTTCTTTTGTCTTTTTCTTTCTCATTTGGTCTTCCTCTCACCATTTCTTCTTCTGTCTCATTACAAACCGTACGAACCCAAATTCATTGATTGTCGAAGGTATGAGTAAGTTCTTCTTCTCTCTCACTCATTTTTTATCTTCTTCTCTTTTTAATCTTCTCGCTAAATCGTTTTCTGGGTTCGAGTAACACTGTAAGGATAGATTTCATTCTTCTTCTCTCAATTTCGAGTACATGCATTAGGGTTTTATGATACATTTGCATTAGAGTTTTATGTCACATTTATGGTCTTCGTAATGGGTTTATGGGTTTGGGAAAGTTGTTGTGTTCGCAGTTTTTGAAACTGTAAGTGATTTCGAAATGGGTTTATGTCTTTGGCGAATTTCTTGTGTGTTTATGGGTTTCTGGGTGTATGAGTTTGTGTGTTATGTCATAGTATAGTAGAGATTGTCCCGGATCTCAGTTTACTTTGGTATAGTTCAAGCAAGATTGGTGAGGATTTGATTGATAGAGTTCATCACGAGTTTTTGTTAGTGTAGTAGAGTTCATTTTAAGTGTGGTTGAGTTAGTCTTGTAATTTAGATTTGAATAGTAGAGTTTGGTAGAGTTAGGTTATATTTTGGTAAAGTTAAGTTATAGTTTGGAAGAGTTTGTATTCGTATACATGTTTGATATAGTTAGGTTTTGACTATTTCTTGTTTCTACTCAACAGGTATGGTTGCGGCCAAGGACTATCCACAGAGGCGTTTTGCAAATGGTATTGTAGTAATGAAGAACCGGAGCATAAACTACCATTGCAATCTAAATCATATTAGAAATATGATCAAAGGTATTGGTGAAGATGCATACCGAGACATAGAGGAGAACTCATGCCTCAGAGTTTTTTTGAAGCTTGCTGACTCTGACTACACGTTTGCAGGGAGACATGTACAATATTTATTGGCGGATCAGCTAGTAACTTTACCATTCACTACATTACGTAATGTTAACTCTACCAAAGATAACAAATTACATTCTCTACGAGGAAAACGAACTCTTCCATGGATCAAATGTAATTTTACCATACACTACATTATTGTACTGTCAACTCTACCAGATGTAACAAATTAGCTCCTCCACGAGGAAAACAAACTCTACCATGGTTCATCTGTAACTTTACCATACACTACATTATCGTACTATCAACTCTATCAAAAGTAACAAATTACATTTTCCATGAGGAAAACGAACTCTACCATGGGTCAACTGTAACTTTACTATACACTACATTATTGTACTATTAACTCTACCAAAGGTAACAAATTACATTTTCCACGAGGAAAACAAACTCTACCATGGTTCATCTGTAACTTTACCATACACTACATTATGTACTGTCAACTCTACCAAAAGTAACAAATTACATTTTCCACGAGGAAAACAAACTCTTCCATGGGTCAACTGTCAACTTTACCAAAGATAACAAATTACATTCTCCACGAGGAAAACAAACTCTTCCATGGGTCAACAGTAACTTTACCATACACTACATTATTGTACTGTCAACTCTACCAGAGGTAACAAATTAGCTCCTCCATCAGGAAAATGAACTTTTCCATGGGTCAATTGTAACTTTATCATACACTACATTATTGTACTGTCAACTCTACTAGAGGTAACAAATTAGTTCCTCCACGAGGAAAATGAACTCTACCATGGTTCATATGTAACTTTACCATACACTACATTATCGTACTATCAACTCTACCAAAGGTAACAAATTACATTCTCCACGAGGAAAACGAACTCTTCCATGGGTCAACTGTAACTTTACCATACACTACATTATTGTACTATCAACTCTACTAAAGATAACAAATTACATTTTCTATGAGGAAAATGAACTCTACCATGGGTTATATGTAACTTTACCATACACTATATTATTGTACTATCAACTCTACCAAAGTATGATCAACTCTTTCACATTGCATTTAATTAGTTTAGTAGAGTTCGTAAGAGACATACGACTAATGTGACAAGTTTCATTAATGGAAGTTTCGTAATTATGTTTTTGTTTACTCATAAAAAAAGACAAAATGATATATTACGAATTTAATAAATTATTCTAGTAATTTTGAAACATTTATTCTATTTAAATAATTTTTCGATAATTCTACTTTATTTCAGTAAATCACCCTATTTGAAATAACACTTTAATAATCATTGAATAGTATACCTCTGAGACAGACAACACATTGTAACTAGCAATTCACAAGCTTGGATTGAGAGATTTAAGTGAATTTGTTTGGTCCAATTCTATTATCGGGGAAGAGACTGATCAAAATAAAAGTTTTGGGTTGAAAAGTGAAAAGAATCAATAATATTGGACGCTAACGCAACGTAAAAGTTCAATCCACATGAGAGTTTCTATGAATTGCTGCTAAACGCTCTGTTTCTTTTTGGCTTTCTTAGAGTTTTCCGACGATTAACCTTGCCGAAGTATTGTCTCCGGTAAGATCCATTTCTGATAAAATCCCATGCATTTCACCAATTCTCTAGCATCGGCTATGTACTTTATCATTCTGATTTCATTTTGCCATTATCATTTTTAGAGGACAACGCCATTTTGTTACTGGGTTTTCGTGAATCCTTGAAATTTTTGTCGTCGATCGGGAAATTTTCGTTTATTTCAGGTGTTTTTTCCTATGTAATGTCCGAACGAACTAGAGATTTGATGAATCTTCTCCTTTTAAAGCTTTATTGTTCTTTTCGGATTATTTTGTTTCTGTGAATTTCGTGACGGTATTGCTTGAGCTTTTTATGAATAGATTGTTGGAAACAATGAATGTCGTCATTAATTTTTATTGTTATCTCACTTTGATGTTTTAAAGGTTTCTCTTTGATTTTTGGTTTGAACAATGTGGTATTCGTCTTATGTCATATCTTGCTTGATGAGATCAGTGTGGTGTAAATGATTGATGTATTCATTTTACTGCAGGAGTGCAAGGATCATTTTTTATCTCGAACTTTTTACCAAGTGCTCGTTTCACGGTATTGCTTGTCATCCAATATGAATATCTCCGGTGCTGCTGTTGGATCAAGTAAATATTTTTCCTCTTTTGTGCTGCGTATTAATTCAGCGAATTTAAATGGTAAATACATCAAATTTAATCTCAATTGTAACATCATTTCAGGCAGAAATTTAGGCAGAGCAGTAGAGTTTGGGAAAACTCATGTGGTAAGGCCCAAAGGGAAACACCAGGCAACTATTGTCTGGCTACATGGGCTCGGGGACAATGGTTCGAGGTAATTCCTTACAACTATGTTACTTATCAAACTTACAATAAGTGTAACTTATGTTAGTGATCAAATTTACAATTCCTCTTTGTACCATTGTTTTCTTCAAAGAATTTTGGTACTTTTCAGGCAATGTTGTATCACAATCAGCTAAGAAAAATAGTTATCTTCACTTGAAAAACTCTGCTTGTTTTTTATCTTAGAGAAGAAAAATTTGGAGCTTTAGCATATCATGACATCTTTGATTGCCTTGATTGATACAAATGTGCCCGAATCATAATTAGTTTGAAAAGTTGGCAGTCATACCGTTAAGTCCTTTTCCTTTCTTGACTGCAGCTGGTCTCAGCTTTTGGAGGCACTTCCCCTTCCGAATGTGAGTCATAAGCTCTAAGTGATCTCCATCAGTGTCCAGAAATATTGTAAACGTGCTCAACTACTTTACCTTTATGAATTATTACCCATCATTGTTTTCCTGATGTAGATTAAATGGATATGCCCGACTGCTCCTTCTCAACCAATAAGTTTGTTTGGTGGTTTTCCCTCCACAGCTTGTAAGTAAAGTTGCTACATTAAATTTGTCTTTCATTCTGTTTAAGTTGAAACAATTCCTAATGGAATTAAACAGGTAGGTCAATATAAATGCAATTAATATAATAATATTCTTGCAAAAGAATGTGCCATGGGCCAATCAAACAACAATTTTGGTTTTGAAACTTATAACTTATAAACAGAAGTTACTCAAGGTTCTATGCAAAGTAGTCAACCAAGTGGTTTGAGATAAGGTCGCAATTAACAGTGGAGTATATTCTGTGAGAAAACATTTGATGAGTAGCAAATATATGCAGGGTTTGATGTTGTGGACATCAATGAAGATGGACCTGATGATGTAGAAGGATTGGATGTGGCTGCTGCACATGTTGCAAACCTGTTGTCGAATGAGCCTGCTGATAGTAAGTCTTCTTTCCAAACTCGCCTCTTTATTCCCCTCCATGTGGTCACTGAGAAGAATGGGTAAAGATGACTGGTAATTCTACAAATTAATGTATAGTACACTATTGCAGCTGATAGTAGAACTTCAAATCTTGAGAGAAACATTGTTTTAGGAGTAAATATTGTCAATTGTAGGAGGATATATAGTAAGTATGTGAGTGGAGTTAAAAAGAATTGAGATATAACAGGAGACGGACTGAGGGAGGAGAGAATGGATAGAGTTTTGAAGGTTTTGAAGAACCCTACTTATAGTTGGTGCCTAGATTTCCTTAATGTTGTTGCTGAAAAGTGAAAACCCCAAGAAATCGAGATTCCATTTCTAAAACTGTTGTCTTTCATTGCTCAAAGTTAAATTAGGTGTTGGAGGGTTCAGCATGGGTGCAGGGACGTCTCTGTATTCTGCAACTTGTTTTGCTTGCGGTAAATATGGAAATGGCAATCCGTACCCTATCAATTTAAGTGCAGTCATAGGCTTAAGTGGCTGGCTTCCTTGTGCAAAGTATGTTTCCCTATGTCCTAATGTTTCTCTAGTTTAAGAGCTTTTATGGATTACTTGAATATCTAACTGACTATTGTACGTTTATATCTCATTTCTTTAACAGGACATTGGCTGGCAAATTACAAGAGGAACAAGTCAAGAATCGAACTGCATCGTTGCCTATTTTACTTAGTCATGGAAAAGGTGATTGAGCAAATTGTATTAACTTAAAAAATGTTTCATTTCTCAGCATGTTTAAAAGAAGGGTTTTGAAGATTTTCTTGTCTTTCATGTTCCTATGTTGATTTATATACCTAATACGGTTTTCTTCCAGTTGATGATGTGGTACCGTTCAAGTTTGGGGAGAGATCTTCACAGGCCTTAATTTCAAATGGGTTTAAGAAGGTGACCTTTAAAGCTTACAGTGGACTTGGTCACTACACAGTCCCACAGGAAATGGAGGAATTGTGTGCGTGGTTGACATCCACACTCAGCCTCGAAGGTTGATGCTTTTCACTGATGTTGATTTGTTGAGAAACCCCAAAACTCTTGAGGAGTTGCATTGATTTGAATGTTCCGGTTTCCGATTGAGATGTTACATTGGTATACTTTATGTAAGACAAATTGGTTTAGTAGTAAATTTTCTGGTTTGACAAATTGGTTCTAGCAATCCTCCAATTGATTAAAGTCAGAGACTCAAAGTAAGCGCCGACAGTTGCGCATCAGTTTAACTTAAGTGACTGATTGTTAGGTTAACACGTGTGCGTATTGGATACTGACACGTGTATGTCATATAGTTTGACACGTGTGAGGACGAGATTCGTCTGAATAATCGTTTCTACTTTCTCACTCCGTTTTGGGGCCTAACGTCATCATGATCAAATCAAGCGCGAAAGAATGGGAAGAAGAAATCAGAAATGCTTGCTTATTTCCTCTCATCTTCTTCGTATCCCACTCTTTCTTTTCTCTCCAGATCTGTAACTCTACACTTAGCTGGAAGAACGACACTCTCAGCTCTCACAATGTCGATGAATCTAAGGACTCATGCGTTCGCAGGCAATCCCTTGAGGTCCAAAACCCCGAAATGCACCGATCCTTTCTCACCTTCCTCCGCTTTGGAATCCCTCAAGTCACTGATTCCAGTAATCCCGAACCATCCCACACCTTCCCCTGATTTTATGGTCCTTCCTTTCAGCAAGGGACGCCCACTGGTTTTCTCGAACGGTGGAGACGCTAATACGACGCCTATTTGGCATCTGGGATGGATCTCCTTGGCTGATTGTAAGGGTTTGTTGGCGAGTTCTGGGGTTGATCTAAGCGAGGATTCGCTTGTGTATTTAGGACCCAAGGTGGAGGAAGATTTGGTGTATTGGACGGTTAATTTACCGGAAGAAGGCGCTTTGGTTTCTGAATTGGGAGGTAGGAATTTGTGTTTTGTCGATCTTCGAACACTAATGGTAGCTGCTGATTGGGCGGATCAACGCGCCATGGGTGATTTGGCTATTGCCGGCCATGTATGTGAGCTTTTCCAACTGCATTTTTCAATTTTGGTCATGCTTAAAGTTGTGTTTGCTGATGGGACTATGTGGAATTATATAGTGATGGAATGATATTGTTTACAAAATTTTGAGCTAAATCGTATTCATGGCTGTGAGTTACTAAAATGATGTTGCTTTAAGAAGAATCTCATTTCTGGTAATCAAGTTGTATGAATGGCTCACGGTTATGAGATCAATAAGTTTGTTAGAACTGAAGGGCATTTCTTATATTGTGCCTACAAGACTGATCTCAAGCCATCTAAGATCGTATTACTGCTGATACCTAGCTATATTATGACAGGCCAGGGCATTGCTTGAATGGCACAATGTATCACGATTTTGTGGATCTTGTGGAGGTATAACTGTTCCGAAAGAAGCAGGAAGGAGAAAGCAATGTTCAAACGAGACATGCAAGAAGCGGGTTTATCCTCGTGTTGATCCGGTATATTGCTGTTTCCTCCTTTATGTTGCCCTTAATTTTCCCCATTGAAGACTTCTGGCTGATTGGTCCCCTTACTATTACAGGTGGTTATAATGTTAGTTATTGATCGAGAAAATGATCGCGCACTTTTAAGCAGGCAATCTAGATATGTACCACGAATGTGGAGTTGTTTAGCTGGATTTATTGAGGTAGGAAGACTTCACTTCTAGGCCCTATCATTTGACTTACCCTTGCATGTGAGTTTTGTATGTATGAATCTATGCTACTTGTGGTATAGCCAGGGGAAAGCTTAGAAGAGGCTGTGAGGCGAGAAACATGGGAAGAGACTAGCATTGAAGTAGGAGAAGTTGTCTATCACAGCTCTCAGCCTTGGCCTGGTAATTGAATACTTTAGAAACTAAGTAGTTGTTGCTTTAGTGTTTAGCTGTTTTCTGCACTTCAGTGGTAGCCACTGGTGTACGTTTAGGTAGTTAGGAACCTTGTTTCAGTTCCAAAAATTACTTCACGAATGCAAGTAAAACATAAAACGGGGATATGGTTTTCGTAAATTGCAGTGGGACCAAGTAGCATGCCATGCCAATTGATGGTTGGCTTCTTCGCTTTCGCCAAGACACTCGAGATAAACGTAGACAAAGAAGAGTTAGAAGGTATAATAAATTAACTTCCAACTGTTTGGAGTGTAAGAAATAATACTATGTTGTCATTGATTTGGTTTTGTTCAACAGATGCTCAATGGCACAGTAGAGAAGATGTGAAGAAAGCACTGACGATTGCAGAATACAGGAAGGCACAAACAACAGCAGCTTCAAAAATAGAGCAAATCTGTAAAGGTGTGGAGAGAAGCCAGAGTCTATCAACCGATTTCAGTCTCGAAAGCGGTGAGCTCGCTCCTATGTTTGTACCTGGACCATTTGCCATTGCGCACCACCTGATCTCAACATGGGTAGATCAAGGTCCTCCCAATGCTCACTCAAAACAACAAGCCGGTGCCTCTCTTTCAAGTTTGTAGCTATAAAGATGAATTTCTGATGCTTACCATTAACCAAACGTTGGTGATTGCTTCAATGCTTCTTTTGAACAATAATTTATATCGAAGATTTACCTCAATAATAGATTGTTCTCTTTTATAGCTGTGGTCTAATGTACCTATCCTATTAACTGTTTGAAATTGAACACAAACACAAGTAGAGAAGACACACATTTAACACCTGCCCATTCTTGTGGTTTATGGGATACTAATTTGAAGTTTTACCAAAATATTAGTTTTTCCTTTCGGTTTGAGAATTCCACTGTTCTTACGTACACATCCCCGTAGGTTAGTATTCGCTCTCTATTCCGAGATTCTAAAACCCTCTCTTCTTCCAAATCATTTCGGTACCATTGTTCTTCTCTGAGCGAGATCTAAAACCATTATGGCTACCTCCTTCTTCCGGCGACTGGCTAAGTCAGCCCCGATTGCATTCCCCTTCGCATTTGGATCTCAAAGCAAATCTGGTTTTGGCACTTCTCGATTCTCTGCCGGCGCTATTGCTGCACTTTCCGGCGGATTCTCTTATTACTACTTGACTTCCGGGAACAATCTGGTAACTATTATTCTGTTCACTTTTTAACATTTTTTCTATCGTCTTTGATCATCTCAGATTCCATTAATTTTTATGCCGAGCTAGTTTGATTCCTTTCTCTTGCATTTTGCCCAATGTATGATTCATTGTATTTTACGTTCAATCAGACAAGGTTAGACGAACAATAGAAAACATATAGGTCTTCATAATAGCGTATTAAGGCCTTTCTTCTCAGTTAATTTGGCTTTGTGCTTTGTGATCTCAGGTTTATCTGGATCAAGCGAAGGAAGAGACTGGACCAAAAACTGGTGCGCTCTTTTGTTCTTTAGTTGCGTTTCCCGTAATTTTCCTCTGAGACGTTTTTGCTACTACCCTACTACTATGATCAGGTTGTTTTTGTGTGGATTTTCTCGGGCTCTTTCCTAGAGAGGTTTAAGACAAAAAAATTCCCGTTGTTGGTATCTGTCGGAGGAGAGTGTAGAGATTTTTCGGTCATTAGTATTTTACCTTTCACACTTTACTCAATATTTGTTGTATTTGTTTTTATCTTGTTTCAGCTCTAAACCCTGATAAATGGCTCGAGTTTAAGCTTCAAGATACTGCTAGAGTTAGCCACAACACCCAGTTGTTCAGGTATTCATTTGATTTACCAATGTTTTTAAAGATACACATTGGTTATGGATTTGTAAAACTTTTCGAGTTTTACATAATTTTGTAACATGGTGATCACGAGGTTTGGCTTTGTGACTTATTTTAATATTATAACTGGGATGATATAGCTTTTGTGGCAGTTGTTTCTTACTCTTTTTGATGCTTCTGAAGCTCATATAGCTTTTGATTTCCAAAAGTTCAAATGTTAAACATATATATATATATATATATATATATATACACATATATATTTTGGCGATAAACTTTGGTCTTCTTGTTTTTGGCTAATCTAGGTTTTCATTTGACCCCTCAGCCGAGTTGGGTCTACATGTTGCTTCTTGTCTCCTGACAAGGTATGCTGTGGTCACATTAATTTCACTTTACAGTAAAAACAATTTATTGGAACGACTTGAGAAATTATTCTTAACAGTAGTAAATCTCACCTTTTTCCTATTTCTTTGTACAGGGCTCCTGTAGGCTATAATGCTGAAGGAAAAACGAAATATGTCATCAGACCGTAAGTTCAGCTAAAACCTGTTCACCAGCTATGCATATGTTAGGACAAGTATTGCCGTGTTAGCCTATCTGCTGCATTTTCTCACTTTGTCGAATGGCTTCTCTGGCGCCCATTTTTATCACACTAAATTTTCATCCTCTGATTAAGCTACCTTGTATTTTGATTATATTCATTTATTTTTGGTGTGCTGTCTGCAACTTTTATTTGAGATTTGAAGTTACCAGTTATGTGGTATCGGCCCGATTATCTTGCACAATAATCTTTCTGTTTCTTTCTTTCTACTATATAGCTATTTAATGCCTGTAATTTTGTATGTGAGGCTTTTTTTAACCTTATTTGTCCTTTTTTTTGTGAATTAATCTCAGTTACACTCCTATATCAGACCCAGATGCTAAGGGACATTTTGATTTGCTGATTAAGGTATGAATATCCTGCTAATACCCATGCACGTCTCTGCTTTTGCTACTGGTTTTATGCAAAGAAGTGGTCGTGTTCTGATTGCACCCTCGATGTGTTTTGAATATGTTATGATGTTGTTGACTGCTTATTTAAGGTATATCCAGATGGAAAAATGAGTCAGCATTTTGCCAGCTTAAAACCAGGGGATGTATTGGAAGTAAAAGGGTATAATTTCTTGACTATTAGCCTTCTATATCTACTGGTTGGTGATGCTTCTTTACTCTATGTGCTGTTTAACTATTTCTACCTTTTGTTTCTTGTAGACCCATTGAAAAGTTCAAATATTCGCCTAATATGAAGAAACATATTGGCATGGTATATGTTTCTTACATAGACTCTGTTTTGTTTACATGGAAGAGGAACTTTGAAAATATGGACTGGAGTAGTAGTTTGTTTCTTATCTCAGTGTATGAATCACCTTGTTTGCTCTCATCTATTAATATGCCAGTCCCTAGAAAATCAGTCTATTCTTGAGGTGGCTTTTCCACTTTCCCAATCAGTAGAATGAATTCAGACTTGTTATTTTGTATGTTATGCTTACAACTTACAAGTCATTGTAATTAAAAATAAATTCTGACCTGTAGTAATTTGTTGGCTATCTGCTCTTATATGTTCTTTATTGAAGATTGCTGGTGGAAGTGGGATTACTCCAATGCTTCAGGTGATTGATGCCATTTTGAAGAATCCCGAGGACAACACGCAGGTGACCATTTAGTGTTATCTTTTTGTTTCCCACATATGATCTTTTATACCCAATATTGAAGTATGTGATCTATGCATACTAATTTTGAATGGCTTCGTTTTAGTGCTGGTTTCTTTACCAGATCGTGAAAGTGTTACCGTCCTCTACATTTTATTTCAAAATCAGCTGAGAGTTGTGCAAATAGGAGACTTTACCATTTATTTTTATACACAGGTATCATTGATTTATGCCAATGTTTCGCCAGATGATATACTTCTGAAGCAGAAGCTTGATGTACTTCAGGCTAACCACCCAAATTTGAAGGTAGAGTCCCCTTCGGTTTGTAAATTGACTGGTTACTAATAGCCTGCACACTTCTCCTTAAAAGACTTGTTGAAAATCGACAGGTATTCTACACTGTTGACAATCCTACTAAAAACTGGAAAGGAGGAGTAGGTTACATTTCAAAGGATATGTCTCTGAAAGGCTTACCTTTGCCTGCGGACGATACTCTTATCCTTGTAAGTTACCTTACATCTTCAGAACTATGGTTTTTTTTATACGAAAAATTGTGTTTCTACAATTTCTTACTGTTAATTTTTCTTGTTTTGGGGAATGCGCATGTTTTATATCAGTTTACCATTACTGTTACGGATTTGTTTTAATGAAACATATATTATGGATAGAATTAAAATTATATATTGTTATGTAGTAATGCTTTACCAATAAATCAGGTATGTGGTCCTCCTGGGATGATGGAGCATATATCTGGAGGCAAAGCTCCAGACTGGTCACAAGGAGAGGTTTGTACCCATTCATCAACATTTTCTTTTCTTGGCAATCAAATAACTCTAAAACCTTTGTGCTGAGAGTATATACCCGTGTTGGATATCTCTAATGGCTATCAGTTCAATTTTACTTAGCAGCATATACAAAAACGTCAAATGAGCTGAAACAGGGACCTATAGGGATGATTTGATATAGGAAAGGCTATGAGTCGTCTCTTAGTAGCATAGTCTATTATTTAACACTTTTGATAATATGATTGTATTAAAAGTTGAACCAAGATTTAGAGTCGCTGTAGTTAATTGGAGACAACCAATCATTCAATCGGCTAGATGTAGACCTGTTGATGTCTAATGTCTCATTGGCTTGTTTCATTGCAGGTCAAGGGGATACTCAAGGATCTCGGATACACAGAGCAAATGGTTTTCAAATTCTGAGGACTTGAAAATCAGAATCCCGAATCTCAGCGAGGTTTTATTTCATGTAATAAAGTGGCCCCAAGCAAACATTGATTGATGCAGCATGAGGTTGAGACTTTGAAAATAAACAAACCAAAAAAGATCAGTTAGTCATTGTCTCTGGAGGTAATAGCGGGAACTAAATTTTGATGATAAATTCCATGCGTAGTACAAGATATTGAATATGGTTCCAAAGATTAAAAAGGTTGTGCATTTGCATACATGTCTGTTTGACTCATCTCTTGTGACTTGTGCTTAGAGAAATATCCGTACTCAAGAAGCCCTCTCTAGTTCAACAGTTGGCAATTTGGTTCTGATGCGACTAACCTGCAATTAATCAGTTTAGGTATGGTTTAAGTGGTTGAGGCAATGGCAGTAATCCAATATACACATCGAATGATAACTGAAGTTTGAACTGTTGAAATCGTTAATTGTATACAAAACACGGACGAGCAATGCAATTCTGATTCGAAGGAGTTGGGACTTGTTATTTTTATTTATATTTTGGTTAGGATTAAACCACGATTTGTGTGAACTGATGATTGGTCCCAAATTTTATTACGACGGTACTTATAAAACCAAAGAGATACATGATGTTAATGAACGATCCAACAAGTAAAGCAACCATGGCTTAGGGCCACAACATAAAAGCACATTTGAAAGAAAAATAATAAGCAAAGGGATGGATTCAGTATTTCCCAAGAAACAAATGCCGAAGCAGCTTTGAAGAAACTCTTTCCTCGTTTTGGTTTTACTCAGATTGTTTCTCCTCTTCTTTCTTGGAGGATAAATACCTGCCAGTAACAAAGTTTGGAGGATTTCCGAGTAAACTTTTGTTAATAAAATGCTTAACGTGTACAAAGTAAACATTGTGGCTCTATCTGTTACAGGTAGTAGTAGTGGTAATTGGCTGAAGCTTTCAATTTAAAACAGGTATCCTAAAAGTGAGCTTGGTTTTTAAGTTTCAAGAGGCTACTGATTCGCTTTTTGAGAGCAGCATTTATTCACGTGTATAATATATCCGAATAGATATGGTTCTCTAATGTAAAACTTACCCCTGGGCTCTAGCCCAACGTGAGAGCTGATAGAGCTGTACAGTCTCGTTTGAAGCATGACACGCAAGTAGCAAATAGTTGCGGGGTTGCACCATCCAGGCAAATCTCATGAACAATGCAGAGTAAACACACATCGCTGTACCAAACAAAACACAAAAGATTCAATAAGAGGCTTAGCTAATGATAATGTTGTACACAAAACTGATCTCTGTTCTTTCTTCTTACCTGATGTCATGTTTCCAGAGATCATTTCAGGGGGCTTTTGCATATCTACCAAACCCTATTTGTGAAATCAAAATTCAAAACTACATATAATGAATAAATGGATCACCCAAAAGAATGGATTGAAGAAAAAACATGGAAAGAGATACCATACGGCAACAACAAAGCCCCAGTTAGCTATAGGCCCCCAGAAATGAGTTGTTTTAGGGCCAACAGGACTGTTCAAGAATGATTGGAACCTTGATGTAGCCATATCTTCATCAAAAGAATACAAAACAATCACCATCAGATATCAAGAAATGTGAAAACTTATTCGCATTATACAATATCCACCACTCAGATTCAAGTTAGCATTACATAGTTTTATTATGAATGTCATATAAAGTGTTACGATAAGTTAACAGTTCAATCGAATTCATCATCTCTAAGACTAGTTTCTCACTTAATTTCAAAACTCAGTCCATAGAGAAGCAACAACGCATGTACAGGATTTAATTGAAAAATCAAGCTATATTCTTCAACATAGGGCCAAAAATCTACATAACAAGCACAATTTAACAACACAGAGCCAGTTCTGAGGCGATTGCAGAGGTCCCTTGAAATTAGGGTTTCTCGACAAAAACACTCCACAAAGTTACTTAAACATCACAATTGATTTCAAATCCCAATACAAAACTTGTGAATCCCGGACTTATAGAGGTGGAAGTGTCAACAATAGAAAGAGAAGCAATTAGGCATATATCAAAATCTGATACATTGATTCCTTCAAAGAGTATCTACTCTGAGATCGACACAAACCTGAGGGATGCGAAAGGCCGATTGATCGGAAAGGAAAATCGAAGAAATTTGCTCCCAACTTTTGGAAGATGCTGACGGAAATAATTGAACAGAAGAGAAAGCGATGAAGAACCAACAAACACAACACACAAGTCAAAAGCCAAATGGGTTTGGGCTTCGGTTTTATTTCATTTTGGTCAACTTGAAAGTGCATAACGGAACCACCTTCATTTCCTAGTTCTATCAAACTATAAAATCCGATTAATTGATTAAATGTAAATGTCTTTTTGATACATTTTATTAATAATTTGTTTTTTTGTTAGTTAAGTATAATAACTATTCGTTTACTCATATCTATTTTCTATCAACAAATTCAAACTTAAATAATTCCACTGCATAATGTCAAAAATTAAATATTTAACTATTTAACCAAAAATATTTTTATTATATTTGTGTTATTTCAACAATAATTGATACAAAATTTTAAATTTGCGCAAAACAGCTTAGGACAGAAATTACACGTTACTTAAATTCAAACCTCTCTCGAAACTAAATCACGATGTGTATAATATCTCAAAGCTTTTATATAACTCTCGAATGTAGTCGATTTGGAATAGTGGTAATATTCTACTCTACCTCAAACCACCTAAATTATTTCAATAATAAATTTTTAGTTACTCTTGGGCGATAAAATTTTTATTTTTATTGTTTCTTTCTTTTTTAAAAGCTAATTTCGTGAAGAATCAAAGATTTTTGTACAAAGGGAATAGACAGTAAGTTTAGTTTCTTTGGTTTTATTTTTATTTTTATTTTTAGTAAACAATCTCATTATCCTAAAAATTCTCAGTTTATCTACAAAATGCGAAATCACAATAAGAATTTATTTTAAAAAACGTAGAAAAAATCTTTTGAAAGAAGAGAAAAAAAAGAACTTGGTTTTGCCATAATTATTCTTGTTTTCCGTTTCATTCTTCGTTAGAGTTGCAAATATATTGTTGGTTTCATCTAAACATAACAAAAAATCACATTCATTCCATAGAAATTCATAGAGAAGATCGAAAGATGGCGTTGCAACGATCCACAACGTCGTTTAGAAGACAAGGATCATCAGGACTCACTTGGAACGACAGATTATTCTTAAGTGGAGAAATTGGCAACGACGAAAGACAAGAAGATCGGTGCAATGATCATCGTGATGGATCAATGGTTACAACTACGGCGAATATGCAACGAAGAGCATCGGACGGTGGATATGGAGGACATGGTGGAAGATTGGTGGAGATATCACCAGCATTAGATCCACCTTCACCTAAAATATCATCTGTTGGTTGTGGTTTTTGTTCTTTGTTTTCGTCTCCTCGTAAAAGAAGAAGGAGAAGAATGAGAAGATCATGGAGTGGAAGTACATAACACAAACACACATATCATAAGATCGATGTTTGGTAAACATAATCACAAACATTGGAATGAGTTTTTTTTTTCTGATGAGATCATATTTAGGATTTGTTTATGTGAATATTGATGGACAAAAAACACACAAAAGGATTGATTTTTGTCTTATGATATGATGTTTGAAAAACAGGGCTTGTTATGGATTCATCATAAGATATGTTTGGTAATTTATTGGCGTTGATCATAAACATTGGAATGAGTTATTTTTTTGTGAGATCATTTTTTAGGGTTTGATTATGTGAATATTGATGGAGAAAAACACATTAAAGGATTGGTTATTGTTTTATGATATGATGTTTGAAGAACACAGCTTGTTATGGAGTCATTCTTACAAATTTGTATAGATTAAGAAGTTCTCGGAAAATCCATTAGTATGGTGCTAATGTGGGAGACCAAACTAGTTTTGAATGGTCTTTCTTGATGCCATCAATGTTAGAGAGGTTAAAATTGTGTTTGGTAAATACATATCCTTTAGTGTCAAGAAAGAAAATTACTAAAAAACATGAATTCTTCTGGCCTTCTTTTTCTCATGAACACGCAAAAAAAGTTTCTGAAAAATGAAAACTTGAACATAACTATTATTGGATTTGATCAAGCATTGGTATATATGGTAGGGACGACTTGGACAAAGCGTAAATCCGGTGATTTTAAGTTCAATTCCTGCCGTAAAGTAACACGCTATTGTTTGGTTAGACAAAAACTTACACATCATTATAAAAACTGGAGCTAGATTAGTCGTTTGTACTATCTTTTTGGAGATTATTTGAGCTTTGGTCAAAGTTAGTGAAGAAAAAAATGCTATTTTTGGATTTAATCAAGCCCTCGTAGTATGTATGATTTGGAAAAAGCATAACTCTATTGATCTTGAATTCATTTCCGTAAACTAAGATGTTGATTTTGGGTAGACGAAGACTTACAAATCATTAGAAAATTCGGAGACATACTAGTCGTTAGTACTATCTCTTAGAGATTAGATAGGTTTATGTCGGAATATCTTAGTTAACTAAGAAAAAAAAAATATTTTTGAATTTTGGTCCGAATATACTATTTGTGGTTGATTATTATGGACAACTCTTTGATAAAACAGTCTATTGAAACCTAAGATCACACACACGCTTAGGTATAAGCCATATATATATATTCAGTCTTAGCTAATCTTTATCTTTTAACCAAAACCTTAATATTCAACTTATTAGATAAAACGTAGTCAAATCAAACTTTTGATGTCCTGCAAAAAACACCTATATTGACCTCTCATACAACTAGAACTAAAAGTCGAAATCAAGTACAAAGGCTTGTCTATGTTACATCAAGCTATATAAGTAAAAATTCTTGTATACACTAGAATATAAAACAAACTCAATGAACCTTTATAAAAAACTAAGGGAACAATCATTGAACCAACTTATCATTATATATAAGTGAATTTACAGTAAGGCTTTTGATTATGATTGGTATAAAGTTACAACCTATAAGAAAGTAAAAGAGAAGAAAGACAAATATATAAAAATAAAAAGAAGAAAGAAAGACAAAAGATGGATCAATGAGGAGAAGAAGCAGGACGAACTTTGGTTTTGAAGAGAAGAATATAAAGTTTGTCCATAGAGAAATAAAGAAAACAACCTGTTGAATGTGTCACAAATGACCCAAAACTTGACCCCACTATGCAATGCCATGCTGGTCCATACCCTTTGTCAAATTCCTGCATTTCAATATCCCACTTACATTAATCAAAATTCTTATTATATATCTAATTAAGATCATAATGTATGAATCATAATTCTTTTACAAACTAAATGGTCATTCGGGTTGGGAAATATTTTTGGTCAAGTGATTCTGTTTTTTTCTCCACTCGAATTCAATACCAAAAATTGTGTTTGTTTCTTATAATATTATTAATAGTTTGTAGATGGGTTAAACTACAAATCGGATGTTATTAATTCAAATGTTAAAGAAAAAATAATTGGCCATATGGATTGAAAAATATTTTTTATCAAGTGGTTCAGTATAATTTCTGTTTTATTTCCCATCTGAATTCAACTCTAATAAATTAAGTTTTCTTCATATGATATTGGATTTTGGTGATTCTCGGAAAGAAAAAATAATTGGGGTAAGAACATATAGTCAAAGCAAGAATGATCCCAAATGTGGCGATTGAGAGAGACAAAAGAGTGATTCATTTAAAAAACAAAGAGATAAGAGTGGAAGAGGACCACATGGTTTTGTTGGGTCGGTCCTCTTGATGCCCTTTTCAACGTTAGCTGGACCATTTCCCATCTCTCTCTTTTATATTTTTATATTAATATATAATTCTCAATATTATTAACTCTCCCATTCATTTTGAGATCCCAAAATTATTCAATTCACCCACATTGATCATTATAATTTTTTATAAAAATAACATATATTGGAGTCCATAGAGAACCGGTCATTTGTTTGATGTGGACATATAATATCATGAAAAAGTAATTGGGTTTAATTTGATGATGTGTCATTTTCCTATTATACTTTGTATTCATGGAGTAGCTAGCGACAATAATTAATTTTTTTTAGATGTTTTAGGTACTTAAAATGAGTTTCAACCTTAGAACCAAAGAAACCAATAAAAGCTATCTTAATCTCATCAATTTCTATGTCCATTCCAACGATTTAATCGTTTTCAATAGTTGTGTAACAATACTATAACATTACACAATTAAGAGCTACACAACCAACACTCTAGAGCCATACTATACTTTTTAGACTTATTAAAGCTCTTAACCTATTGAACCTACAACACAAAACAAGTGCAAATAACTATTATTTGCTCATATTTCAATTGAAAAATGCTAACGTATATATTTTAAAAACCGGAAAAAAAAACCACATATCAAATTCCAATTGAATCACAAAATATTTTGTTTTTTTTTGTCGAAAAGATATAAACGTAACTATAAGGCAATATTTCAACTACTAATCATAATTTAGTAGTCAAAATTTTGCCTACACAATATTTTTTACTCAAATTTAGACATATATAATATGTTTTTATCCGAATTTGATTTCAGTATATTATGTAGTCATATATTATAAGATTTAATGTTAAGAAAATTTTGATTATAGATATAATAAATTATGTATATATTTTACACATAATACACACATTGACAAAAAAAACACACACATTTCAGAAGCATTGAAAAGTTTAGGTATTATAAATATTTTTGTCTTATTTTTGTCTTATTTTCATCATGAAAATCCGCCTCTTGCAATAAGACATTTATTTTGGATATAACGTAAAAATATATTGATTTAAAAAAGAAGAAAGTAACAAAAGGAAAAGCAAAAAGGAAGAAAAAAAGGGTAATAATACCTTCTTGAGATTGAAAGCCATGTGCTTCGAACTAAACTTCTCCAAACTATCTAATGTCATTCTCGCACACTTAAACGCATGTGCTTGCATATTCCCCGGCATGTCCGCCGCTAATATCCTCACCGTTAACATCTCCGCCGCTGCCGCTATCCTCTCCGCCGTATCTCTCTCCACATGTGACACTGACTTCCTCCCTTCCTCCGCCGCATAACCACCTTTACGACCACAACTCTGATCTAACTCAAAGATGTCTCTCATCAAATGTTTATTTGATTCCACTATTGTTTTTTCTTCTTCTACTACTACTACTTCTTCTTCTTGAGATGGTTTTGATGATGGTTGGTTTGGGATTTTGGGTTCGGATTTACGGTTTATGATTGAGAATTTGTAGAAGTTCATTAGACTTTTCTTCTTCGACTTTTTGGCTCTCTCTTCATTCATTTTTTCTTTGTGAAAATATTAATGGAGCTCTTTAGTGGCTCAAATGTGTTTATTTATATAAGTAAAGAGTCAAGAGACAACATATGAGTCCTCTCTCTATTATTAATTCTCCTTCAAGTTTCCATAATATATTAATATAGATGTATCAATATATAATTTATTTATTATTTTATAATAAAATGGAGTGCATCCTATGTGTACAAAATATTAACTAATCTAGCTTCACATGACCATAATTTGCCTTGCAGCATCTAAAAATAGGTTCATGATCAACAAATGAAAATTGTTTATTATATAAGAATTTAGTCTACTTTTGATTTTTTAATTTCTTGATTTTGTAGATTAGATTTTTCTTTGTATACAACATCAAATTTTAAATTTTTGGTCAAAATATTGTATTTATGCAATTTTTCTCATCGAAAATTGATTCTAGGTAATTACGTAACTCCGTGTAATAGAATTTGTTATCGATCAAGATTTGTCTATCTCAAAGTTACAAAAGAAACCCTGTTATATTGCAAATTTTAGCCAAATTTATAATGATTCAATGACTGAGTAATAGACCTTTAACATATCCGAGCTTAATTAACTTAGCCGTATAAATTCACCAAGACAATAATAAGAGGGGAATCAAATTTTAAAAATGTGGATTAGAAAAATGAATAGGGTGATTAACAGAATCAAACCATGTGCCTTGTTCTAAGTCAAGATGAATCAACAACACATATATTTGAGATGTTTGTTTTTATGTAATATAAGTTAATTAATAGTTTTGTTGATGACAACAACACTTATTGTTCTCAAATACTGTGTTTTGTCTGTGTCCCCAAATCTGATATTTATACTACTCATTAACATTTTCGATTTATGCTAAGCAAATCAGGACCCTTTTGGTTCGTTTCCTTCCAACCAATTTTGGTAGGGGTCTTTTCATTTTTTGTCAACGTTAGATCGACAAGACTCGATTTATAGCCTAAAGTCCACCCCCAATAATCTCTTGTTTAAGTTACCATAATGCAGCGGGTAGGAATCAAACTCTGGTGCCAAATCTGAATCATCCTAACCACCAGACTAAGAGCAATTTGGCGGAATGAATTTTGGTAGGGGTCTTATACAATTTTTTTTCTAACTATTAAAAAATTTATGTGCATTTATTTGGTTTATATATTATTTTGTTAAAAACAAATCTGTAGCATTGTTGATATGTTGATAATATGTATTGCCATACAAAAATTCATAAATGAATTCGACCATACAAACTTGTCCCGGCCACAAATTTTTTTACGGTAGGCAGAATGAATTTTAAAAAGGATATATTTTGGTAAAATATAGTTAAATATTTACTGAAGTTTTATTCTATCCGAATCTACTCTAAGTAATCGCATTATTTTCTATGATAATTTTTCTAAATTATTATAGATTAGATTTTGTCCTCTCTCTTCGACCAAAAGTGTTAACGAAATTCGTCCTAGCCATTCTCCTATGTATTTATGTCGATGTGGATAGTGGTGATGGTTCTTTCCTTGCTCGAGTAATTTTCCATTTATCCGATCTATATTATTTTGTTAAAAAAATCTATAAGAATCTTATTGCAACGAGAAATATATTTTTAGTCTAGCGATAGTTATAGTTCGAGTTCCATTTTTCGCTTAAAATTTAGAGCACTATTTATAAGTTAGCAGATTTTATATTTATTTGGATAACATGAAATATCAAAATTTAGAACACTATTTATAAGTTAGCCGACTTTATATTTGTTTGGATATGTGAAGTATCTATTAATTTAGTATTTCAAATCTAGACCATTAAATGATAAGTAAGTTTTAGATAAATTTTTATATCCACAAAATTAGTCGAGCTTACTTGGATTACAATAGAAAAATTTAGATAGCATTTTTGATAAGTGGATAATATGTATGGCTTTAAAACAAAAAGAACATAAATAAATTCGATGATACAAACATAAAATGAATTCAAATTTTTTTGTGGTCGATAAAGTAAATTCTTAAACGAGATTGAAATGAAAAATGATCATATTGTTAATTGTCAAATAGTTTGGGTCAAAGACAGTTCATGATTGTGTTTATGTCAGATGTCAATCGGTCCCTTGGTCTTGAAGTTTGACAAATTCATTTTGGAAGGCTTTTGTTTATGAATGGCTGTTCTACCCATTTATTGTAGTAACTTGTGCATCACTATACTTTCCCCCTGTTTAGATATCTCTATCTCTATGAGAGATCTCATTTCAAAGATTTGCAACCCATATTTTACATTCAAGTCTCTGTCAGCGAACATGGTTTTTACAAGATCACCATTTCTATTGTTGAAGAAGACTGCAATGTGAAGAAATAGGGTTTGCTCGTTTTCATCTAAACTTTCATAGCCAACTCTTAGTACATCTTCGATATCTCGATCAAGAGTAGTTTTCAGCCTGCTTGCCACATCTTCCCATTGGTCTTCATTCTTCCCGCATAAAGTTGAACCCATGACACGAAGACCTTTCCATGTATACTTATTAAGTTTAGCAGAAACATTGAGAAACATTCCCCAATTCTGTCTCATAGATCCTTTTGATTTTTTCTACGGACAGAAAAGGACTTCATGAACAGAATGTCTGAATAAAGTTACATAAAATATACCAATCATTTTGCATTGCTTACCATAAGATCTAGTTACATCAGGTAATATTACAATCAACAGTTGGAGATCAGCTGCCCTCTTATGGATATCGTGCAGAGCTTCCTTAATTCTTTGAGTCAGAAAATGCATGAACTGAATAACATGCTTTGGATTAAACTGCTGGTATGAAGGATAAAACAACAGTTAGTGATTTTTTTCTAGTATGAAACCGTGACGAAAAGTACCCAAAGAGTATTTGACTTAGTCATACAATTTCTGTGCTAACGCGCACATCCTAGTCAATTGTGTGCATAATTTTTGGGGTAAACTTTGGTCGATCCGCTCAGAAAAATTTACACAAATCCAATAATCAACTCTCGCTCCATTAATCATTTTCTATGACAGAAAATTAAGAGACTCAAAATTTTGAAAACACATGTTAAACCACAATAGAAATATAAAGCATAAATCTTCATCACTAAATTTTTCTTCAACATCCAATGCAAAGTGGTTAAATATATGATATATCTGAACAAATAAATATAGAAACATACATCTTAACAAGTGCCCACATAGAGCAACAACGAAAACAAAATGACAATCAACTACTTTTACCTTTGTTTATCATGTTCCACTGCCCTAGTGTTAGATTAATCATTTTTTTTACCACTTTCATGGTATCTCAACTATAGACAGAAATGATATTGTGATGAGAAACACTGAAAATAAAATTTTTAGCAATAAAGCAAATTGACAACAAAGAAAAAGTGGAGAATATTACCACTGGTGGTGGAAGAACGCGAGCTTCAATCGAGGCTAGTTGTGTGCAGTCACCGACATCCGAATTCGCTCACAAAATTAATATTGTTAAAATCATTTTTCAGTCATCTAACAATAGAAACAACAAATTTGATGTTAAAGACTCTTTATTTCCTACAGAGGTACTATTGTAAATGTGATGCAAAAAATAATATAATCTACCTTTCTGATTGCATCCTCTTTTTCTGCAGGTCGTTGGCAAGTAGCTTTATGCAGTTACTTGCTTTATCATTGAGAGTATTGGTGTACTATTGCCCTTTGGAAATTCAATCGAGATTTATGAACCACAAAGAATAAAATATTTGTTGATATATAAAATTGAATTAATGAAAATAATGAAGGTCAAAAATAGATAATACAATTGAATTCATACTTCTATTGGCAGGTAGACAGGAATTGTGTCACACCCACTTTGAATAACAGGTAAAGACGGATATTTTACATTATAACTAAAATTCTCAGCAAAATATTGTATAACCTAAAATGAATAGAACAAATATTTTTATCAGTTACTTTAAAATCTTCTAAGAAAATCTAACAAAATACATTATAACTCTGCATTTTGTTAAGGTGAATTCTCCTTAATTGATTGACCGGAACAAAAATCAACCGATCCCATCAACAAAACCTTAAGCGAATTATCTTAATTTACTTACTTTTGTTTAGAGTGTTATGTTGTTTGATCATTTATATATTCGACTTTGATAAATTAAAGCCAAAAAGTTAATTGGTATAAAAAACCAAAATGAAAAGTATAATCATATTTAATTCTGTGAAAATTAAATATTCATATAGAAATTGATATATGTTCATGCGTGCAAACGCTGTGCATACATAAATTTACTCAAATTTTCGTTATGAGGTTTATAACTTGGAAATTACAGTCTATGATGCTTCTTTAGTTTTTGTTTTATTTTACTGAAAAACTTTAACATTGAAACATAAAAAATATGGTTATACATTTTATTTATAGCAAATCAAATCAAAATAACATTTTTTACTAAAATTTCATTTTTTGCATTTTAATTAAAATATTTATCAAATCATTATAAAATCAAATTCATGTTCAAATCTTTAATATTAAATAAATGATAATTTTAGTATTTTTTATAAAGGATAATAATCTACATGAGAGATAATCAAAACAATTATTTAAAAGCAAATCATTCTTTTTTTTGTGTGTTTTTAATATTAAAATTATTTGAAGAAAAAATCAAAACGTTTGATTTAGATAACAACTCTTACTTGTAAAAAAAAAGTTAACATAAACATGGAAGAAGAAAATAGGATGAATCTTACAAAATAATCTATGTCATCGATTAATATATGACCGATTAATCTTTCAAATTAATGATTTGAAGAAAAAAAACTATTGTAAGATTAAAAAAAAACAGTGATCCATCATTCACAAACTTGTTCAACTTTTTGAATTAAAATTAATACAAATATGATGACATATATCATGTGAATGTATAATATCAATTTCAATAAACTTCAAAAAAATTTAAGAATATGCTACACAGATATGATAAGAGAATCATTGTTTCGTGGTGTTTTTATATAAAATTTACTAGAAATCCCACTTAAAGTTGTGGGCTTCACTATATTACGCTTGGCTCGAACAATGATGGTGAAGAATCTAACTCAAATCAGTGGAGAATTTGGGAATCTACAGTTAACCAGATAAATTTGTTGTTAAACTAATCTTAATCTAATTAAAGTTTATATTGTTACTTTGTTTATTAATTATAAAACAAATATTTTAAATCTATATAATATATAGAAATCATTTAAAATTTAAATATTTAAAATATATGAAAATTTAAATTTATGTAACATTTAAAAATAAATTCTTAATGTATATTGTTTTTATTAATCCATTAACATCCAAAATAAATATAAAACAACATATCGAAAATAATATTCCAAAATATCAATCTCAATCTAATCTAATAACTTAAATGAACTTCAATAAAAAGCTAATCAAATTTCACCGCATATTAATCTTAGTTAAGTTATAAATCATTTAGAAAATATTATACTCTCTTTAAATGCATGCCTTAGCAATTAGTAATTGTCACCACAGTTTGGGCCAAATGGGTATTTGTTGGTTATAGTTAATTAGTTATGTTTAACGGTACGACGTCGGTTTGTACAAAGTAGTACGGCGTCGTTATGTAAAATCTGTTCTAAACGGTTCAGTTACCAGACTTGTCTCACGCTTCTTCAGTCTTCTCTCTCCCTTTCCTTTTTTCTTTAACTAATGAACCTAAAAAGCTTCATTTTGTCAAATTCCTCTGAGAATTGGGATCGCTTCTTAGGGTTTTCACCAAGCTTTCGTGGCGAGCTCTCATTCGAGGTTATTCGATTTCTTCTCCTTATTGAATTTTCTGTAGCTATCTACTTTTAGTTTGTGAGTTTCTCAGCTCGGGATTTCTGAATTCCCCGTTTTCGATCTCTTCATACGATCGATCTCTCGAATTGATTTCAATTTTCGTTTTATGAATTTTCTTTGCAGTCTCGTTGGTGGGTGCAAGCATAAGACTTTGGACATTGCTTGTAATGAGACGAATTTCAAAGTTTGGTATCATTAGCTTGCCTGAACCGATTGACTTTTAACGTAGAGGGATTCTGAGGTTTTTTAGGTTTCTTTGTTGCAAAAGAGGTGGATTGTTGTATGCTAGAGTATTTTGCTTAGATTTTAGGAATATGTCTGGTGGAACTCCGGTTGGTGGTGGTGGATACATTAGGCAAAGACATAGCCAAGGATATGCATCTGGTGGGGATGATCTTGAGGACGATGCTTGCTCTAGGTCACAGCCTTTCGCGCTAGAGAGTCCTAGAAGTAAAACGTGGGTTGAGATTTTGGAGAATGTGCTTTGGGTTGCATCTGCAGTTTTCATTGTCTATTTTGGAGACAGGCACTCTAATATGATATACATCCTCTTGCATGATATACGAGTTAAAAGGTAACTCTTATTTTGGCTTATGTTTTGTGTTACTTTGCTTGGAGAATCAGGAATGCTAGAAACTCTTCATTTATCAAGTTTTAGAAGAATCGGCTTTTTAATATTCTTAGATCTGCTGTAGAAGTTCTTTTAAGGTCCAGGGTCTTTTCCCCAAAAGCTTAAAGAATCTTGACATGTATAAGGTGGCTACTATGTGAAAGCCTTTACAATTAGATGGTTTGAAAATGCAATTCTCTTCGTATGGTTTGGGTGTGGTTTTCTGCAATTTTAACATTGATAAGTCTTGCTGAATACTTATCTAGACATGAGGCACTCATCTCATTACCTTGTTTCCAGGATGCCTTTGTATCTCGGGATTTTGGGAATAGCTGTGAACATTATAATCATAATCTACGAAAGCATGTTGTCATGGAGCTTGAGACGGTTTGATGAGAAATGGGAACTGTGGAGTATCTCTGCTCTGCCTTTCATCACCCTATTTGGTCTCATTTCATTTGGCCTGTAAGTAAATTACATATTTTATCGAATCAGGAACTTCGGAGAGTGTCATATTTGTTAATTAATGTGACAAACTTACTAATGCAGGCTCTCCTTTGCTCTGTGGCCTATATGGGGCTTCTTGACTCTCCCTCTTCTGGTATGAACTCAGTTGATGATCATCCAGATTATCTTTATAGACAATCTTATCTGGTTATGGTGAAATATGGATTTGTTTTTGATGATTACAGTTCACATTGTTCATGGCTTGCCTTGTTGTGTTCCCACATCTGATGATCATCAAATTCAGGCCTCAATACGACGAACTTCGCATAGATTAGAATGGAGATAGTGTTATTATAAAGTGATATAATCAGAAGTGTTAAATCTGAAAACTGAAGAGGGCTCACCGTTGGTTTGAGGTATATATAGATAGATGAACTCATTGATGTTCTATAGGGATCTTTTTTCTTTATTGTTTTTGCTCTCTGAGATTGGTTTGTGTCTTGTTTCGTTTCCCAGTTCAGTCATCAGTGAATTGAAAAAAAAAGGAATTCTCATTCATATTTCCTTCAAGTTCTTTGTTTCAACGAATTTAAGCTGAATAAAATAAATCATTCATAACTAAATGGGTAGAAAAACGAAGAAGACATGTGAAACAAAGTCCACAATTTTACTAAGCAAAAAGGTAAAAGCAAATTTTTTGGCTTCTTGTTAGTAATCACACAGAAAACACGAAATAAGGAGACGAAAATTGAAGTAACAAAGATTGATAAAGGTTGAGAAAAGCTTGTGGGATAAGTGAGAGAGAAAAGAAGAGATGGGACACGTAATAAAGCTGCTGATAAACCTTCCATCGTCTTCTCCTCTTCTTCACCTTCGACACCACCGGACTCTTGACCCCAACTCTGTCTTCTCTCTTCGAACCGCAAATACCAAAAGCAAAGGAAGATTCTCTTGTCTCTTCTCCGGCGGCAACCAGAGAGAGGTTGGCTTATCTACTTACTTACCTTGATTGTTCAAAGGATTCGCATATTCTGCTGAGAACGAATCAGAGCTTTATTTCGATCGAAATTAGGAGTCTTAATCGATTGATTATACTTGTTACTCACAGATTTGAGTATCACATATGATATTAACCGATAAGATTTTTTAAATTCTTGCGACTCTGAACTTGAGAATTCTTCATGATTAAAGGGTTCTTTTTCTATTGCAATTGTTGTTTTTTGACCCGAATGGAGTAAAAGTTCACACATTTTACTGCTCCAACAAATGGATATTGAAAAAGTTGAGTTTTTCACTCCCTAAAAGAAGCTTACTGATCAGGACTTCAAACAAGTTTAGCCGGATTAACTCATAGCTGTAGGTACCCTACCTAACCTAATACTGAATGTAGCATATTTGAGCTGTTGTGAGAGAGCGGCTTTTCAGGGCCGATTGTTTCCAGCGTTTGGCAGGGAGTTTTTGAGTCTCTTATTAGTCAAATCTCTCTGGCTAGGTGAATTGGTATGAGATTAACAGTTTCGTAGCTTTGTTCTTATCGCATACACCGTGCCTCCTTTATCATTACGCTTCTTTGGATATGTACAGGAAATGGTTCGTTGAGCAGTAAATTCATTTAGGAATTACAAAATCCATACTTTCTATCCGTCTGATTGACTCGGCGAGGAAATGAACAAAAGAGAAAGACGGAGAGGAGTATAGTATCATGATTTGGTGGCTAATAGATGATTGCTGTTCTATATCCTTGATTGTGCAGGAGCAAGCTCGTAAAGCATTGGAAAGCGCTCTTGGTGGGAAGAAAAATGAGTTCGAGAAGTGGGACATTGAGATCAAGAAAAGAGAAGAATCCGGTGGCGGAAATGGTGGCAATGGAGGAAGAAGAGGCTGGTTTGGTGGTGGTGGTTGGTTTGGTGGTGATAATTTCTGGAACGAAGCACAACAGACTAGCATCACCCTCTTAGCAATACTTCTCGTGGTATGCTTCTTGCTTACTAAGCCACCATTTTTATTACTTAAAAATAAGGGAAAGGAAAAGACTTTAAAAATCTGTATTTGATGAACTTGAGTTGTTTAATGGTTGCAGTACATGGTGCTTGCCAAAGGTGAAGTAATGGCTGCATTTGTGTTAAACCCGTTGTTGTATGCGTTGCGAGGAACACGAGAAGGTGTGACATCTTTAACCTCCAAACTCATGGGAAGAGAACCTTCGAAAGTGAATGGTGATAATTCAGAGGAGATGTGGAAGAAGGAAGGTTTCACTGCTAAAGAGAGTGTTGTCCGGAAATGGGGAAGTGACTGAAACAAGAAATTCTTAAAGTTGACTCGAGACGAAAAGTCTTTGAGCTTTATTTTTTAAGGCGTTTTTGTAACATCAAGCTGAGATTAAATGCTGTCTACTTTTTCAGTTTTGGAATGGAGAATAGGTATTCATCTGTGGACAAGAAAGAGTGACTCTCTTTGTAATTTTTTTATCTTTCTCGAATGTGTCTCACAAATGCTGAGCGAGCTTAGTTTTGTAGCCTGTACCTTTGTGTCTATACAACTTTTCTATGGTTGGAATGTGATAATCCTACACTTACGAAGTAGATGAAACCTCCACATACTTCTTAATTTCCTCAAGCATAGTCTTATGGTAACATTTGGCAAAGCAGAGAGCTAATCCAGACTGAAGTCTTCAAGCCATATGATAACTTCATTCCTCTGCAAATGTAATTAAGGAACAGCTGAGGCCACAAAACAGAAGAGAATGCAAGAACCCATATCTTTTGGGTGTAACAAGATGGATTTTAACTAGACATCAGATATTGCTAGAGGTGAGAATCATACCATAATGAAGTTCCAGGTTTGACCTGGATCATTGTAACGAGCAAGCATACAACCCTTCTTAGCTTTAAGACCATCTTTACTCAAACTGTTTCTCAGCTCCTTCTCTTTCTCCTGGACAACATCCTCTGTTGGTTTCCCACTGAATTTCACTGTGGCAGCAAAACCACCTTCCAACTTCTTCAAGCTTATCTTTTCTTCATTAGGCATCGGTAAGCTAGAGCGACAAAGCACATTTTTTACACGGTCATTCTCATAACCAGATTTGATATAGACTAAGCTAGCCATGATAAGTTTTACCTGCTGAGATCTTTTCCTGATGGAATGACAATTTGTACTGACACATCAGAAGAGCGTTGAGCATCTGTTGTTTGGGTAAACACTGGAGTTGTCATTGGTATTTTCTCCTGTGTCGCGTTTTTTCCAAATATGTAGCTTCATAGGTAACTAGCATGTGTTACACTTCAATGAAAAACAAAATGGCAGAGAATTTATGGACAGAATTCCAGAAACTTATCCTCACTCACCCAGCAACATTGTTAAAACCTGAAGAGCCAGAAAGCTTGTCACCGTTTGTCTCCACCACTATAAAAGGTTCATACATTCTAACCTGCCAAAGATTTAAACCCAATTTAAGGCCAAGCAACATATTTGCCATCTACATCAACAATTCACATATTCGTACACTAAGCAATACAGGAAGATATGTGACCTCATAGTTTGCTGTTCTTTTCAGAATGTGATACTTTGGAGATTCCAAGTCTGGAGTTTTATATATTCGCAACTGCAACAAAGAAAGGTAAGAGATGACTAACGAATTTTAGAGAAAGAAATGAGAGAAGACAAGACAGTCACCTGCTTAAAAACATCTACAAGACCTTCAAGAGAAAAGTATTCATTGTTATTGATTGAATCCCACAAGTCCTGCAATATCCAGTTGCAGTGATAAGTAGACCACACCAAAGAAGACTACTTTTAAACAAGAGACATGCCAACAACCATACCAGATGGCTGCAAAACTTGTTAGTTTCTGGATTAACGACCATAATGGATTTTCCAGTGAATATAAGCTCTGGTTTCCATGGTAAGAGCATGAACTTCATCACCATAGTCCATCTTGTGGTTATCTCATAAGGACCTGTCTAAGATAACATCATAGTTTACAAGTTATGGTAGAAAAAGGAAGAAGCTTTAAGATACTTGTAAAGAATCAAAACCCATTCTCAAGACCTGCTTAGCCCAGTGAAGTTGAAAAAGAGGAGTGAAGAGATTCTTGAGGAGAGAAATGTTCAAAAGATAACCGGAGATTGTGTCGTGTTTGGTGATGGGATCTCTGAATTTCACTCGATCATCATAGGCCGTTGGATCAATTCCTTGGTCATCGAAAAGGTGAGGAAGATCCTTGTATAAGAAATTAACTTGCTCTTCCATGTCCACAGTCGACGATGCTGAGCCTACTTCAAGGCTCATAATTGGCCGGAGTCGGAGAGCTGGATTAGGCCTCGGAAGAGGGAGGAAACGGGTGGTTACATGTCGCCGGTAATCACTTCCGAAGGTGGTGAGAATTGGCCGGTAGAAGTTACGAGCTGTAGTAGCCATTGATCGTTGATAAAGTTTCTGCTAGATTGTTTGGTTCTCATTTTACGAGACCCAGGCAGAGGAAATAAACCATATCTTATGAAATTAAATGAAATAAAGATTTATGATGGGACCTTCGACCAAAAAAAAGAAAGATTTATAATCCGGTTTGGTTCCGGTTTAAACCATATTTAAAGTTGCTGACCATTTAGATTTAACTACTTAACCAATTTCATTCGAATCGAACCAAAATTTAGCAAGATTTAGAAAATGATATCTGAATTACCCGACTAGTCTCTCTCTTCAGTGAGAGTGTCTCTCTCGAACCTTTCGTTGGTGATTATGTACTCTTCTCAATCACAGATCTTTCAGAGTTTCCGTACATTCATCACGGTGGTTTTGGTGTCGATTTACTCTGGGTCTGACCGGTTACTTTTCTGAAGTTTCTGTGGCGAACTTGCGGATCTATGGGTTTTATATGTCTGTTTTTGTTGTTTACATTTGCTCTATTTTCTTTGTTTTTAGTTTTAATTAGATCTAGTTTAGGTTAATAAGATCCGGTTTTTACCGGTGTTAGTTGTCTCCGTTTTCGTTTCGGTTCTCTGAATCTCTTTCTCTTTGGTCTCTGTTAGATTTGCATACATATCATTTGTCGTTGATGCTCTAATTTCTCTCTGTGAATCTTTGGTTATCTTCCACCGTCATCGAAAAAAATAAAAGAGGTGGGTCAAATATCGGAAACCACGGGTTGGTTCCGAGGGGTTTGAAGTATTTGGGAGTTGGTTGTTGCCGGTGACAATCTCAGGTTCTGACGGCTTGATTCAGAGAAAAGTTTCCTTTGGAGTGATGAACGATTGACGAAGACACTTACGGTGACACAGAGAGCATGACACGTGGAGGAATCGTCCTCAAGGTTTTGCTCTTATCTGCCGTACACGTGGAGACAACTGTTCGATGCCGATACTACACTTCAACGTGGAATTGCTGCAGATTTCACATTGGGCCATATGGGCTTTTCTGTATTTTATCTTCAATGTCTTAGTTGTTAAAACTTTTCAGCCTATTGGAGGTTTTTATAATAAAGTTAGACACAAAAAAAAAAAAATACCTAACTTTTAGCAAGTTTAAACCTAAGTTTTATAGAATAAAAATATATATAAATAAATGCCGGTTTAGGAAAACTTGAACCATTGTCCACATATAGAGAGCAATTATTATTAATTACACCACTAAACTACCAATTCTCAAATTAATGGTCATATTGTACTTTTTTTTTACATTTATAATTCACAAATCAGTCGAATTATGCCACAATGAGGACACTAGTAGTCTAGTACTAACTCCAAACTATTATTTAAATTCAGGTTTAACATTATTTTTGAATTTTATTTAGAGAATTGGATATAGACAATAGGAAAGGCGAAATTAGATCTAGACATAAGACTAGAACCAAATATTAAAAACATGAACAAAACTGAAATAATGGATACCCGATCAGTTTCATGTACTCCCAAAACATCCAATAATTTTCGTATGTTGGTATTTATAGATATCAGATAATACCCAAAATCATATTATACTCAATAGAGGGTATTCGATTAATCCGATTTTTTAATATATAATAAGCATGGTATTTTGGGTATATCAAGTAATTTTTAGATATTTAGGATCACTTTTGAATTTTTTCAATTAAAATTTAAGAAATTTTTTGGGTATTATTCAACTACTTTGTGTATTAATTATTTCAAATTTTTTTACCTAAAATCGATTGGAACCGAATGAGAACTAGTCCGAATTTTTTTTTGGCACTTATATGGATAAAAGATCTTTTACTCGAAATATTAAAAACTCATTGGTTCTTGCTCAATACCGAATTGAACACTCAATCTCCATGAAGTAAGTAAATGGGAGAAATTGTCCTTTGGAGTTTTGGATGCTTTAAAGTTAAGAAAGATGCTGAGGTTTATACTCTTTCTATCAAGAATATTCCTTTGGGACCCCATTAACTTTTTGACCAATTTGCGATTTTTTATATGTTTTTATTTTTTTAAATAATATATCAAAAGTGGTAATTGTCAAACTATTTCTCGTGATTTAATCATCATGGAAAGATATATCATAAACACTAATGTCCCACCTCTTTTTCTCATCACAATCTGTGCTCCATTGTAAATAGCATATCCTATATTCTCGGTTTCTTACAATTCGTTGTTCATAAAATTGAGATTTGCATGAGATGTACAAATATCCCAATTCGAAATGATGAAAAAGGATAAAAACAAATTGAAACAAAGATAAAGATATGTAATAATACCAAATATATATATCAAGAAAACTTGGATATCCACTAAAGTACTGTATGCAATAATAAGTTCTTTTTTTTGCAAAAATAGAAATCAATTTACTATTGTTTTTAATTTTATTTTCTATTTAAAAATGTAAATTAATCTCATCAAACGCAATATAAACATCCATCATCATTACTAAATTTTAAATTTATAAAAATAATATATTTTAAAAATGTGAAAATGAATTCAAATCTAGTTTTAAAATTTTTAAAATTCAATTTACATAAAAAATCATATAAAATATATTTACCTATTATTTTTGTTGTCACCAATTGGATTGATAAAAACCGATCCATAGTCTAAATGTTTCAACTAAACCATAGTGAGATTCGAACTTATCACTACTTAGTGCAAAACTAAACATGAGCATGAGCAAACCAACTGAATCACATGTTTTTTTGGAAATTTACATACTATTTTTGATTTTTTAAATTAATTTACAATTTTTTCAAAATAATAAAATTGTTAAAAATACATAATTTATTTTCACGACTTTTTATTTACCATCTTTTCATCCGAGTTTAATTTTAGTAAAATATATTTATCTAATATGCTATTGTTTAGAGTTTGATGATCGATTAGTTTTATTTTTCCAACATAACTTATTCATTAGATCAAAGATGGGAGCCAATATTGAGGTACATGATTAACAAATGACTGATTTTTGGATAACCCTCTAACATTGCAGGCCAGAAACTCAGCTTTGTAATTTAAAGAACGGGATATAATAGAAAGAGAGAAGGAGCTGAAGAGGCTTCTGGGTCGAGTATATTCCTCCAAGAGAGGTAAGAATGCATGCCAATTCCCAAGGTCAGCTACCATCTTCAGCACCTCCGAGCAATCCACTACAAAAACAACTTCCTCAAACTGAAAGGAGAGGAGGGAAGACATTGTCTACAGAAGAGTTTCGAATTCAGGATACAGAGAAGATAGACACCGATGAGTGCCACGTGCGCCCATACTAACCCCATCGACTCCATAAGTAAAGCAATACCAACCAAGGCCAGAGTAATATTCAGAATCCTTTCAGGATCAATCCACAAAGCATCGTACACCCGTAAATGTCGAATTTAAAACTAAGGGATAGAAAAGAGCTTCTTGGCCCACCCACCAACGTCTCCAAGGATTCCACTCAAGCGATATTATCAGCAGTACAAATTTTCTCATTTGTAGAAAACCAAGATGTAGCCTCTTCTTCCACATATAGAACAATATCCTTTGGATCTCTATCAATATTAGAGAACAGTTTGTCATCCCTAACTTTTCAGATGAACCATAATAGCCAAGGGAAACTTAGTTTGTCAATCTCAGGAGGACCCTGCCAAAAAGGTAGTCAAAAATTGTAGAAGAAAGAAGATCCCGAGAAACATCTACAGCATAAGGGACGTTGGATAAAACCCAAGTTTGTAACGCCGAAGGACATTCAAAAAAAAAATGATTAACTGTTTCAGAATCTGCTCCACAACGACTACATGCACCATCAAGACTAATGTGTCGTCGAACTAGATTAGACACAACAGAAAGATGACCCGAGAGAGCCTGCCACATGAAACGCCTAATCTTTGAAAGACACTTCACTTTCCACATTTGTTTTTGAATTGCCTCGATATTATGACCAAAATGGACGACATATGACATGGAGATATTCCTCTCAGCCTAATAACCTGATTTAACCGTATAACCCCCGTGGAATGGGAATCCCCAGAACAAGACTAGCATTATGAGGAGCCAATAATTGATGAACCAAAGCCCGCGCCAACTTTTAAAAGAGTGATCAATGAGCTGATCCACAATCAACTCCTGGTAATACACAAATCCATCACTAGTAGCAAGACGTGGGACCGGATCAGGAACCCAATGATCATGCCACACGCTTAATAATACTTTTACTGACCAAAGACCTTACAGAAATAATACTACGCCAATCATAAGAGGGAGTGTTCACTCGCTTCAGAGCCAAAGGATTAGAATCCAAAAAGTAGCGACCTCTAAACACTCGGGCAAATAAAGACTCAAGATGATCAATCAGGCGTAATAACTGCATAGCAAAGAAAGTCATATTAAATTCCTCAATAGCTCGGAAACCCAAACCCCCCTCATATTTTGATTTACATAACTTATCCTATAAAACCCAATGAATACCCTTATAAGTCGTGGATAATTCCACCAAAAATCAAAAATTGCAGTCGCAATCTTCGACTTAAACAATTTAAGAAGTCTATAGCACGATATAACATAAACCAGAAGGGATGAAATCACAGATTCAATTAGAACCTCCTTCCTCCTCTTGGGATAGAAACTTTGAAGACCACAAGTTAATCCTGTCATTAATTTTTTTTCACGAACAAAAGCATAGACCTTTGTTTTTGGACCTTTTATGCCTTATGGTAAAACTAAATAAGAATGCATTCCTCCTATTGATGAATACCAAGAATCCTTTGAAAATATAATTTTGAAGCACTATCCACCTGATTACCAAACTGAATTGAAGATTTACTAAAGTTGATTTGCTAACCCGAAATCCACACATAATCTTGAAGAATCTCCAAAATTACAGTTGCCTCATAAGAATTAGCCTTACGGAAAAAGAAATTGTCATCTGCAAAAAGCAAATGGGCAACCGAAGGACTCTGACGAGGAATCACAATATTAGAGATCCGCTCATCATGTTCTGACTGTCGTAACTTGGACATTAACACTTTAGTGCCTAAAATAAGCAAATACAGAGAGAGAGGGTCTTCTTGCCGCAGGCCACGCTGGGGTCGAATACGACCATGTGGTTGACCATTTACCAGCACTGAATAGTCCATTGAATGAACACAAAACATCGCACACAAAACCCATCATTCATGTAAACCTAACCGAAGAAGGAACTTCTCCAAGAAGTCCCATTCTACACGATCATAAACATTACTCATATCAGTTTTTATAGCCATGAATTTACCCATGACAACCCTATTAGTCCTCAGAGCAAGAAATATTTCTTGAGCTATAAGAATGTTATCATAAATTAAACAACCCGAAAAAAAACCAAATTAAGTATTAGATACTAAGTGGGGAAGAATCTATTTTAGCCTTTAAACAAAAAACCTTAGAAATTATCTAGTAGCTAACATTGCACAAACTAATAGGCCTAAATTGCAAAATTTTAGTCGGGCGACTAACTTTCAGAACTAGACATATATTTGTGAGATTCAAAGATGGATCAAACACACCTGGTAACAAAAAGTCATAGAAAATCCGCACCAAATCATCCTTTATAACCCCCCATGACCTCTGGAAAAACAAAGCTGTCATTCCTTCCGACCCTGGTGCTTTCCCAGGATATATCAAAAACAAAGCATGCCACTCTTCCTCTTCTGATACTAGGGCCAAAAGAGCCATATTCTATTCCTCAGTAATCTGTGGTGAAACACATAGCAGCGATTCACCAAAATTAATATCCCCTTAAGAAGAAAAAACCTCAGTAAAATAACGAATCGCCTCCAAAGCAATGTCAGTCTCTTGAAATATCCAAGAATTTAAGGAATTCAAAAGACATGTTATCATGTTTCGAGCTTGACGCTACTTCGTCTGAGCATGGAAAAATCTGGTACCATTATCGCCTTCTCGCAACCATTTGTTCTTACTCTTTTGTTTCCAAAACACCTCCTCGTGTTGATAGGCAACTCGTAGAGCCTCACTCACCTCCCAGATGTTTGTTAGCGTACTAAAATAAGCGATCTTCAAACGATCCAGTACAGCCTTAGCCCTCTCAATCCGTTTGCGCCCCGAAGGAACATTAAATGATCTCTACCTCGAAAGTTCATGTTTACAATTGACAATTTTATCTAAAATCTTACATCGTGGCAAATTAGAGTATCTAGACCAGCCAGATTTAATTGTGTCATGAAGACCTGATTTACCTAACCATCTTTTATCGAATACAAAACCCGAGCGCTTCCTAACTCTAGTCCTGTGAGGACCAACCAAAATTTGTCGATGATTAGACCCAATATTGATAAATACCGAGTCGTAAAAGTGGGAAACATAGAATGTCATTCAGAGTTACTAGATGCCTTATCCAATTTATAACAAACTATACATGAATGTCGTACACCTCGCTAAGATCAAGAGTTCCCTAAACACGGAAATTCCACCATACTACAAATTCGAAGCATATCATTAAAAGCAATAAAAGAAACATCACTACGAAGCTGTCCTCCTGACTTCTCATGATTTTTGGAAAGTTCATTGAAATCTCCAACCATTAACCACGGTCCATCACAAGAAATACTAAAACGAATCAATCTTTTCTAAACACCAGCGCGATTCATTTGAATTGGATCACCATAAACGAACGAAACAAAATATTTCGTACTCTCCACCGTAAAGGAAACATCTATTACATTTTTATTTTAAAAATTGAGATCAACAAGAAAATTATTCAAAAAAATTAAAACAAGGCCACCACTTGAACCGACAGACTCATTCGAAATAAAATTATCATAAACCAAATTTATTACTAATTTTTTCAAATACAGATCATTTTCCTTAGTCTCACCCAAGAAAAGAAAATATGGTTTATTCCTATCAACAATATCCCTCAAGAAACCAAAAGAATTGGAGTTACCAATTCCCTGACAATTCCAACAAAGAAACTTAATCTTTGAAACTAGAAAAACTAAGCAAACGATAGAACCCCACCCTCGATATTGCTAGCCTCCACAATGACTTTGTTACCCTTGACACGAGACTTAGATCCCTTATGCATAGGGGAGATAAAGCCTTCCACTTGACGATTCTTTGAACTGGCCCCACGCAATTTCAAAATCACTTTATTTTCTTAGTAGAACCATGAAGCACCTTAACCTTTAAACACTCCTCTGCCACTTTTTCCAACATATCAACCTCTCCCTCTTTTTTCTCAAACACCATCTTCGAGCCAGACTTCCATTTCGTACCTAAAGAGTCATCATCACCAGCCAGCGCATAATCCTTCACTGAACCTAGCCCTAGAACTGCATCGAACATCAACTGATCATCACACTGTAATGAACCAACATCCTCTAACTCTTGCAAAAGCTTGCGACGAGTATCAGCCACAACAACCAAAGCTTTAGTCGAAGAAACCTGATTAGCCGAAATACCACTCTCTTTTTCTTTTTTTATCGATTAGTTAGACAACAAAAAAAGATTTTTACAAAAATGTAATAATAAAAAATAATTTATTGTAAAACTTGTATGAGACCGGTATAAATGAACCGACAGTTGCCATGTGTTATAATATCGCCCACAAATAAGAAAAAAGAAAAAGAATAAAAGAAGAGATATTCTCCCCAAAGAAAGACACAATAAAAGGATATTCTCCAAAAGAAACCGTAAGAATATTCTCTAATCAACTCTCCTTATATCTCCTTTACTTCCTCTCCCTTCTCTTTCTTCTTCATTTTCATTCTCTCTTTCTCAGGAAAATCAGAAGAAGATAATCAAATATAGAGATAATCAAGTATGAAGTTTGGTAAGAGTCTCAGCAATCAGATCGAGCAAACACTTCCTGAATGGCAAGACAAGTTTTTGTCTTACAAAGAGCTTAAGAAGCGCCTCAAGCTCATCGGTTCTAAATCCGGTGATCGTCCTGTTAAACGTCTCCGTATTGCCGTTGATGATGAGTTTTCCGTCGGAATGTCGAAAGAAGAGATTAATTTCATCCAATTGCTTGAGGATGAATTGGAGAAATTCAACAATTTCTTCGTTGAAAAGGAGGAAGAGTATATCATCAGATTGAAGGTAAATTTAAATTTCGATTCGATCTTTTTCTCTGAAAAGATGGATCTTTTTCGTTTATTAATTGGAATATTTGTGGTTATAAACAGGAATTTCGAGATAGGATTGCAAAGGCTAAGGATTCATCAGAGAAGATGATAACAATAAGGAAGGAGATTGTTGATTTCCATGGAGAAATGGTTCTTCTAGAGAATTACAGTGCTCTCAATTACACAGGTGATTGATTGCTTCGAATAAATTTTCGTATTTCATATTTTATTGGTAAAAACAGATGTTGAGATTGGTTCTGATTTGATTGTTGGATTGTACAGGATTGGTTAAGATACTGAAGAAGTATGACAAAAGAACTGGTGATCTGATGCGTTTACCATTCATTCAGAAAGTTCTTCAGCAACCATTTTACACCACAGACTTATTGTTCAAGCTAGTGAAGGAATCAGAAGCAATGCTTGATAGGTTCTTCCCTGTAAACGAAACAGAGTCTGAGAATATTCAAGCAGAACTTTCAGAGCACAAGCTCATGGAAAGTCTTCATATGAAAAGTACAATTGCTGCTTTAAGGGTCTTGAAAGAAATCAGAAGTGGAAGCTCTACTGTTAGCATGTTTTCATTGCCGCCACTGCAGTTAAATGGATCAGATGAAACATGGAAGAAGATTCCATTGTTGGAGCAAGAAGCCAAATAGAGGAAACGCACACTCATTTCCACGTTGTTTTTATTACATTAGAAGCTAACAGATTAAACCAGGAAAACACTATCAATGTACACAAAAATCTAAGTTTCTGGTCATGTTTTGGTCCAGAGTTATGTAAAACTTTGTTTATGTGTGCTTGTAATAGTATTCATACAAAATACCACTTCAGATTGATTTCTTCCTCAACAAAACCATCGTCTGTGATTTGATTGGTTCAAGTCACTACAGTTGATAACTGACCGAATCAATGTAGACATGCTCAGTGTTCTGAATGTTACAACTTACAAAGATAGTTTGGATTATGACACTTGGATCTAGTTAAGGCCCACTTTTGTTGTTTTGTTGGGTTTGTGACCTGAAAGATGGGAGCTTTTACTAGCAAAAATATATATTGAAAAAGATGTTATACATTGCCTCAGTGACTCACCAAAAAACCAAAACCAGTGCAAACTTTCAAGTTACTAAATTGCAGAGAAGTGTTTTAAATACGACATGGTAAGTTACAAACAAAAAATGAAAGATAGAATCATGGATAGTTTTTGATTTGGTAGTTGACTAAACAAAACTTCAGTCAAAGCCTTCTCTTATGCGGAGAACCATCATACCGAGCAATCAATTCAGAGATTGCCTTAGATTAGAAGCTTCTCAATAGCATCCTACAAAATTTTAAAAAATGAAAATGATCAACAAATTTATTGGAAACTTAAGAATAAGTGGTGGTTGTAGGTTTTTAAGGAGCATATAAACAGTAAGAGCTAAGCCGTACCTTGAGATTCTGGATTTGTGGTTTCAATTGACTAGCTTCATTAGATGTGACTGAAGCAGCGATTACAGGTCTTGTTACACCACATGCTCTTCCCAAAGCTTCCTTTGAAGGGACAAACACATATGGAACATTCTACAAGATAAACGATGAGAGATCAAAATTTAGTCCAAAAAAACATTAATGCATTTCAGAATCAATCAAATGATTGACATAGAAACATAAAAGTTACATTTAGTAGAAATAAGAAGAAACATAAGCACTTGGCAGTTTAGTGGAAAAACTGATATACAAAACGTTGTTTATTACCAAGGGGAGATTAACAAAAGCTAAGAACACTAACAATCAGAGAATCAAAACTATAAACAAAGAAATCATGATTATCTTAAGAACCAATGAGGACAAGATTTATACGCAGAACTGAATAAGTTGAGTCAAATCAAAACAACTCACACAACGAAAGTCAGAATTCTGTAACAATTCGTAAGACAAAGAACGATTTGACTCTTTCAAGACATAAGGGTCCAATTCATTAAGAAACTGAAATCTAATAATAGAGTAAACAAAAAAGCGAATAATTCAAACCTTATCCTCAGCAAGTAAGGGTAGATGAAGGAGAATCTCTAAAGGCTCAGCATCTGCAGCCATAACCACAAACTCGGAGATTCCACGATTAAGCGTCTTTGTAGCTAGAAAAAAAACATAAAATTTAAATAAGGAACAACTTCAAAAATCATAAAGCCGAAAGATTAACAGAGAGCATATAAATTACAATATACCTTCATTAGCACCCTTCTTAAGCTGTTTGTAGTTAGCAGCTTGTTGGACAAGATCTAGAATCGTTATCGCTAGCTGAGCATCAGCAAGCGGATACGCTTTAGGGTTTACAGCTTCTCCTGTCTGCAACAGAAAACGGAAAAACCAAATAAAAAAAACTCAAAGAGAAGAATACGATTGATAATAATCAGTAGATAGAACAGAAAATGAAGAAGAAAGATATTGAAAGAGAAAAAAAAGTACCATTTCCGCTGCGATCCTAGGGTTCAGAGAGGATTAGGGTTTTAGGAGGGGACGAAATTCTCGCTTGAAGACTCTAAATGAAAAGTAAGATATGATGTATCTATCTATTATATACATCTCCTATGGGCCTGGGTTATACATTTTGGGCCATAGTTTATGGGCCTGGGTAAACGACAGATCTCGTTTGGACTTTATGAAACCAAGTCTTTATTTGTTTTGAACTTATTTATCGATTAAAACTGGAGATAGTTTTTAGAAACCTAAGTCTTATTTGTTTTGAACTTTTGATTGATGAAATAAAGTCTGATCTATGCTCAATAATATGATCATCCAAATTGATTGATGATTTGGCTGGCTTGAGGACTTGTCTTCACATCAAAACAATACACGATTGCACCAAATACAAGGTCATACCCATAATCCAAAGAGAATATACTTTTAGTTTCAATCAACAAATTGGAATTTGTTGCGTACAGAAAACTGAGTATCTTAGAGAAGTAAAATCTACACGAACCGGATCTGTGAGAAGTTAACACTTAAAAGAAAATAATTGACACACCCATCATGAAGCATCCCACAGAGACCCAAGGGCTTAAACGCTCACCTGTTATGAATGATGACAAAGCAAAGTTTAATCAACAGAATGTTCAACAATGAAAATGAGTCACAGTAACTCTTGGAGGATCTATGAGACTTATGACTTTACTATGTGCCATGCTGCATAACTGCATATGCTTAAACTAGGAGATTAACCAGGGATTTAACGGAATAGAACACGAAATCTATGGGTTGTTATTAAAGTTTTAATTATCAGTAACTGCATTGATTACTCTACAAATTCTTGCTTCTACAAAGCCTATCATTTGTTTCTGTGGGAACCTATGCAAAGATGGATCTTTTGAGCACGATTTTTTCTACTAAAGGAATTGAAAACACATGAAATAAGTGGGCTCCAAGGGGGGTGGAAAGACGTACCTATTCTAGCAGCCTTCCAAAAGAATCCTCGAAACCTGTAACGATGAATCATAATACTATTCAAATTTTTTTCATCATCAATATATATCAACCAAAAAGATGAGCAGAGGCATTACACAGGCATGAGATAGAAACATAAAGCACTAGGATGAAGAACCATTTGCAATCTAAAGTAATAATATGCAGAGAAATGGCAAATTATTGAAAATAGTGTAACCGGTTTCAATGCTCCAAATGTGTTCTTGCCTCCATGAGTCCATGTTTATGGGAAAAAATACAAGGATAATCAAAAATCAGAAAAAAAATTAAGAATTAAAGATGGTACAAACCCAGTTTTCTGCTCCAAAATGGCAGGGAATTGCATCTTCAGATATGTGCAAGTGCAGATCACAAGCAGAACCACCGTGAGAAATGAATGAAAATTAAACAAAGCTGACTGTGATTACCAAAGATAAACAACAATTAGCTCACATCACTGAAATAACAAAGAAAGTTGTAATAAGCCTGAGAAGACAATAATTACCATTGTATCTAATTACTGAAGAACTTCAGAAGCTAATTCCCTACTTGAATCTGTAATAACCAGACAAAAAATGGTGGAGATTATAGATGAATTGATTTGAAAACAGACAGACAAACTCAAGAAGAATCATAAACACTCACACAAAATCGTAAGTAATCAAATTGATATAACGATCCGGAACAGAGCTGAAAGCTTTAGAGCCCAGAATAATTAAGCAGCTTCCGATTTTGCTTCAAAAGTGATTTAGTTCGAGTCTCCTCCTATGATCGGCAAAGTCGATTTTGTCTGGCAATTATCCTGAGCAGATCTCAGAAGAAAAACTCTGACAGAGAAACAGTTACTCTTGCCTACACGATCTCTTCTCTCGTTTGGGCCCTTTCCTAATCAGGCCAACGTATCTGTAGAATTTAGAAATTGAGTTTTTTAATGTCTATGGGCTCAACTCCAACTGGACTCTATCCCTTGTATTTTTCTTTTTCGTATTTAATAGTAAATCATTTAACAAAAAAAAAAAAAAACCTATCAGTTTTTCACAACAGAAATTTGTTATAAAAAAAAGAGTGAAGCTGTAAAAAAAAATGGTAAAAGGTGAGGTTAAACGGAAAAGAAATTAACTACCACATGCAATTTTGATGATAAGAAAATCTTTGGTCGGTTAAAATGTTCACCTTTGTGTAATTTTATGTGATAAGAGTTTAAAAGTTTCATTCATAAATCAGGTTTTATAGATCAAATTTTATCAATTTTATCAAGTACGAGTATTATCTTGTAATGGCAACTGGCACATAGTTAAAAACTAAATAAAACATGTTCTCTCAATGTATTTCTTCATTTACAATCATCTCTCTAAAGCGTTCCCACCACTATTACCACATAAATTGATCAAATCCATGAGAACAGAATACAAGACATCGAGAGACAAATGACCCAACAACTTCCGACTCTCCGACACTCCTTCGCTCTCCGCTGTGCAGCCATTCTCCATCACTAGCCACCATGAGATGCATCCCTTTGCGTCTTCAGGATTCACTTGGGCCACAAGGCTCATTCTCTCCCCTTCCACAATCTCTAATGATAGAGACAGAAAGTCCCGGCTCGCTTTTGTTCCTACAGTCCTTGCTTCCTCTAGTAGCCAACACACTATCTGGCTCGCCACCTTCCCAGATTGTCATTAAACAACATCAATAAACCGCATGTTGAAAAAACTGTTGCTATAGACATGGCCAACTTTAGGGCAAGAAGAGTATTGTTTAAACATACCTGTTGAAGAATTATCACAGGAAGGTCTGACACGTCACACTCGTATTTGTTCGTAGAGAATAGATTGCAGGAGCTGCTTTTCTGTAAGCCAACCACATTGGGCGTGCATTCCGCTTCAACACTGATACAATCGTCTTTCACCACCACTTTTGTCCGGAACTGCGTCTTAAGATTTCTCTTACCATCTGGAGATTTGGTTTCAGAACTTCCTTGAGGGATAATTGATGGAGGAACAGCCATGAATACTGTCCATGAAGATGTCCGAGAATTCCATGTAGGATGAGATATCAAATGAAGATATGGGACCTTGCAGACCTGTTAGACGAGGAAGCAGCAACAATAATAAAAAGCACGATCTAACTGATAGAGAATGATCATCTACTGAAGTTTATTGTTGCGGGGAAAGTACCACGCTTTCTAGATTCACAAGAACTCTATTTGAGAAGATTCTATGAGTCAAAGATAAGCAGAAATGATCAAGAAGACCGGAGTTCTTGTCCTTTTCGTTTTGATTGGATGCTCGATTACTTTTTGACTTGGGCTGATCTCTAGGTTTTCCAAAGGCATGCTCATGAAAAATTTGTTGCAGGTATATTTCATAGCTGACACGACCAGGGAACCCTAGCTTTTTCAAGCGATAGTCTCCATTGTCCGCTGGCTCTATTCTGCCAGATAATTCATCAATGGGCGAGTTTGAAGATTCCGACTTCTTGATGCTGGCATTTTTCCCCGATGGGTAGAGAGATACAAATAAAGAAGCTCCTTGGCCAATGCTCATTTCCATAAAATTTTCCCGTATTCCACTAATGCTGAATCCCACACCCTCATTGAATGCTTCGCGATTTAGCATGTCAAACAACTGATTAGAAGACCAAACAAGTGAGAAAATGCCATGAAAAGATAAACCTAGCGTGGTAGAAGTATATGAAAAAGAAAAAAACACCTGCTCAGCAAAAATCGATTTATGCACCTCCCTCAGTAGTGAATGAGTTTCTTTAACAGATTCTTCATCACTTACAGACTGCTTCTCTGATGTTTCAGAGATATCTTGACAAGAGGTAGAGTCTATGTGCTCAGCAGACTCGTTTGGGTTGTCAATCGAATTTAAGCCAACAAACCCAAACCGAAGAGAGTACCACGAATCTTGGGGCAAATTTATGGCCAGCATACCAGCTGAATCATGATCTACACGAATAGTGGACAGTGTAGATGGGCGAACACCAGAAGTTGGATCATACAATGAAATGTCAGAAAGATCAATCGTGAATCCCTCGTTGCTGGCATTTGAAGCAAGCACCCGTAGTCGCTTGACTTTCCAGTTCTGCTGCAATCTATAAGCTTATCAGCATAGAAAAAAGAATCATCCGCAAGCATCAAATTATCTCTACTCTGGAAGCTGAAGTCATTTAATCATTTTCTAAAGATTACAAACAATGTCAACCAAGTTTCTCTAACTTCTGTTGGTATAGTCTTAAGTATTGGATGTTCCTGAAGGTCTGTACTGTGCAGGGTTTAGTAACAGAGACCGTGTAAAATTCGAAATTTTCCTAAAAGATAGTGCATAACATACAATAATAATAAAATGCTTCCACAATCAGAACAAATAACAAAACCTATGAGCGTAATTTCCCAAAAAAAGGAACATCTTATATTTTAACTGAGCACAACACAGAAAATTCTCAAAGTTGCAAAACGGCATTAAAGAAAATAGAGGTTGCCCTTAAGTTTCTTGTTCACAATATAGGAACTGAAATTAAATACAAAATTTATTAGCAAATACTCGAACCTGATTAGAGCACCATAAAACCTTGCTTCGCGATTAATTTTCTGCTCCAAAGCTTTTGCTGATTGCTTAAAGTATTTTCCTAAATGCTGCGGAGGAAATAGTAATTTAAAGATGACATAAGCTCACAACATTACAATCCAAAGACAAAGTATATAGTTTAAAGGCTTTTGGGTAAGCAAGTTCAATATTTGCCAACATCAGGACACTTAGAAGTGTCTAACTAAAAGTCTAATACAATCACCAGAATTCTTTCATTTTTGGGCAAAGTTAATTTACACAGGAGAAAATAAGCTACTGCTTACCCGGTAGCTCTGTAACTTGGTAGCAGTAGACACAGCAAGATCTGCGAGAATCTCATTTGGCATAGGCTTGGGTCTGGTCGTCATAGCAACTGCTACTGCATCATTTGCTTGAACCTACAAAGATAAAATCAGAAAATGAATTTTTTTAAAAAATTAATAACGAATAGCTGCATCCATCTCAGAGCATTTTCAATAAAAGAATCATGTTAGGCACAGAGTCACTCACAGTATCGATAAGGTCAACGATGACAGATAGCTCCTGATGAGCCAACTGCAAATTCTCAACCATACCTTTCCATTTCCATTGCTCCGAGCTCTCTTTAGAGCTCTTCTTCTGTTTTTTCGTCTTCAGCTCATCTTCTTCTTCCAAAGCCCACGCGAAGTCAATTCTCCGAATAAGCGATACTCTTTTATCATCGTAATCAACATCACTTCACGTAAACAAAACAAAAAGGTCACACTCATTCCGAACTAAAACAACCTAAGAAGATTCTGTCTCGTTTCTCAAACATAAGAGAAAACTTACGAAGGAAAACGCTCGGCGCCATTTTCTTCGATAGATTCCAATCGTTTAATGGGAAGCCTGTCGAGAGAGATTTCAATGTCGCTGTCCATTTCGCTGCCGATAAATTTTGCCGGTGACACCCCAAATTCTTCTAGGTCGACGGTGATAACAGCTCGGCAAACGCTTCGCCGCTTCAGATCGGTTATTTAGATCTGTAAATAAACATCGGATCGGAATTTTTCCGGATCGTCGCTTCGGGTAAAGCCCAGTAAAGGCCCATAAAAAGCCATTATATGTTTTGCGGATTGTGCTAAACTCTCCCCTAAAACCCTTTCATTTGGATTTGTTTTTGTCATTGATCGATCTTCTTCGTAGTCGCCTTTGATTTCGCAGGTACATCGTGTTGTTCTTCGCTTGATGGGTTTCTCGTTGATTTGAATTTTCATTCTCTTGATAGATTTCGTTTCAGGATTAGGGTTTGCTCTCAGTTCTTTCTTTATGTATTTAGTTAGAGATCGATTCTTCAGATTCGCTTTTCTCTCGCTTTTATCAATTCGATTAACTAAAAATTACGACTTTGGTTAGACAAGTGGAAATGAGATGTTTAGAGGATGAAAGTCTTATTCTTCTGATTCTCAAGATGAATACTTGTAGAGTTCTCTTTCATTTTTATCTATTGAGTTATTATGCTGATTATTTGATGATTTTTTAATATTGAAAGTGTGAGTAGCTATGAAGGTGAGATCATCTGTGAAGAAGATGTGTGAGTTTTGTAGAACAGTGAAACGTCGTGGACGTGTTTATGTTCTATGTTCTTCCAATCCTAAGCACAAGCAAAGACAAGGATTCAGCTCCATTACTCATGAAGGAATTATTCCTCCACCCATGTAAGTGAATTTTGTACTCAATGTTTCTTTTGGGATTTTTGAGTGATTAAATATGGTGTATGCTGTTCATGAAGATGAGTAGAATTAGGAAGATACTAAAGAACCAATGCTTTGCTTTCATTTAACCATTGTGAAGTACATACTGCCTTAATTTTGTCGTATTCAGTAGAAACTGAGTTGTAGAAAGAATTTGCTTTCATTTGATCACTGTGAATTACGCATGCCTGAATTCTTTCCTACTTAGTAGCTAGTATGGGAAAGTTTTACGTTTGCCATAAAAACTTTAGAATACTTCCTGTTTGGCTTCTGACAGTTGCTAAATTGCAATTTAGTTTTAGAGATGTATTTGGGTTTTACGATATGTAACATCTCAGAGAAGAAATTGTGAGATCAACCTTACAAAGATGAAAGTGAAGCACTGAGTGGGCATGAATGAAGCACATGCTTTTGTTTTTGTCTTTGCATAGTTGAAAGCAACAAGAAACTTACTTAAAATGTATTTTGATTGATTATAAAACAGGTTGTCTGAGTCCATTGTTAATCAGGAGATGGTGAGGCTTCCTGGTCAAGGCGTATCAGCTGGTTTGGCATCACTTTTACACAAAAGGCCTGAGCCAACAGCGGTGTTCGGATGGAGAGCAGGACTTGCATCAATTCTCTTCAAACAAGGGAACTAAAAAGTAAACTAGTATTTTCTCTATTTGTTTTCCAGAATTGTAATCGCAGTTCCTTCCAATTTCTGGTAACGTGATAACATAACATTGTATATCTCTGAATAGTTATACTTTGGTCAGTCGTAGGCTCATTCTAGACTGTGGCTTACATGACCTGGACAAGGAGATATATTATGACACACTCAAGTATTTGCTTCTTTCATTGAACTGATAGTCTTATCCAGGTCGAATTGTGATTTTATTGATACTTGGTGATACAATTATTGTTTTAGTGACCAAAACTCAATGCATCATTCAACATTGTTTTGCAAGGTAATCTGTAGACTCTTTCAAATCCACCAAGCTATAACTTTGAATATGAATGGTGAGAATGTTCAATGTATAGTTTGTGGTTAAAATTTCAGAAAGATTCGATACCCGAACCGAACTTTATGTATATGGAATCCGAAACCAAACCAAACATCAACTCCTACTCTTTTATATCCACCAAACTAAAACTTTTAGTGAATATAAATGGTGAAAGATTCATATCCACTATATATATTATGTGGCAGTTAAATCTATAGTTTGTGGTTAAAATTTCATAGACCAAGTATGTGGAAACTTTATTGGTAGTTTGTAAAATGTGTTGGGGTCATTAACGCATGTTTATGATCAACCACTAACAGCGAATCAAAAACAAAAGAAATGGTGGGTTTAGACAAAGACTTTGATTTCTCCACGACAACGACTCCTTTTCTTTCTCCACCGTTGAGCTCTTCGCATGGGTCCGACCAATGAGGTCATCAAAAGCTATCCACTTGCTTAGCATATCCCATGGACCCCCATTTTTGGACACTACTACTTTTGGAACATTAAAATAAAACTTTATTTGTTATTATTTTGTTTTTCACGTTCCTCCTTCAATCAATTCGTTAATAGCTTGATTCCAAAAAAAAATCAAAGAGAAAAAAACTCACTTCATCAATTATTGACGCACCCTTTTGTAATTTCCACATTTGTGCTGTTAATTTAACCAATTGTGATCGTGAAGGTGAATCATAATTGTGTTTCTTTCCTAAGAAACAAAAAATAAGAAAGGGATAATTACTTCTTTAATTCAGACAAGGATAATTTATCAAAGGTTGAGGATCGAGAGCCAATGAAAATTAACATGATCTTTAAGTTGTTTGGACCATATATGATGTAAAAGTTCACGGTTGGTTGAATATAATTGAGTTGTTTAATTATCATTTCATTAGTGCTTTTTTGTTAAACATTTAATTAGTGTTGCTTTTTTTTTTCTAACTTCAAATATATTAATAAAACTCAAAGAGTCAACAAAAGTTACATCAATAAACCATTGGCTAACTCTCAAATACGACGAGCGAGAGTATCAACTTTGTGGTTTACAGATCTCGGGATTACATAAAGAGAGATAAAGCGGAATAAAGAACTTCGCCTCGAAAACTCCTCTTGTTATGGTTGGAAAGTCGGTCACTCTAAATATAAAATGAAGGTTTTCACATTCATGTGTTGCATTCCTTTAATTTAAGTTTCATAATCAGAACTTTTAATTTGAATTCCATTATAGTCGGATTCATGATTCCATAAATTTATAGACATTTTCTTTTTAAGAAGTTGTGAAATTTGAAAAGGTTTATCTTAGTTTTTTAGTGTAATAATTAGATTGAAAAAATTTGATTTGTGGTTTAAACTAAACTTTATTACACAAAATAATGTAATTTGAAATTGAATTATGGTGGAAACTGTAAAAATAGACATTTAATGAAAATGCCTTTGCAGATAATTTTTCTTATTGCGAAGATTGGACGTTTTACACATTTTTATTACAAGAACTTGGAGCCATGTCCAACCCATGTACGAATTTTTCATATACGTGAATTTAAAATATTATAATATGTCTATAATATATTTTGTCAACAGTTGAATCGATAAAATCCGAGATACAGTCTAGAAAATTTCAAACAATATTATAAAATTAGAAAATGCAATTTTATGGAGTTAAGCTCGGATGAACATCACACTTCCTCTTTTTTTTTTCTGTTAACAAGTAATCGTTTTAGTGAGATTCATGATTCTGTAAATTTATAGACATTTTCTTCTTAAGAATTCATGAAATTTGAAAAGGTTTATCTTAGTTTTTTAGTGTAATAATTAGATTGAAAAAATTTGATTTGTGGTTTAAACTAAACTTTATTATACAAAATAATGTAATTTGAAATTGAATTATGGTGGAAACTGTAAAAATAGACATTTAATCAAAATGCCTTTGCAGATAATTTTTCTTATTGCGAAGATTGGACGTTTTCCACATTTTTATCACAAGAACTAGGAGCTATGTCCAACCCATGTACGAATTTTTCATATACGTGAATTTAAAATACTATAATATATGTCTATAATATATTTTGTCAACAGTTGAATCGATAAAATCCGAGATACAGTCTAGAAAATTTCAAACAATATTATGAAATTAGAAAATGCAATTTTATGGAGTTAAGCTCGGATGAACATCACACTTCCTTTTTTTTTCTGTTAACAAGTAACCGTTTTAGTGAGATTCATGATTCTATAAATTTATAGACATTTTCTTCTTAAGAATTCATGAAATTTGATATGGTTTATCTTATGTTTTTAGTGCAATAATTAGATTAAAAAATTATTGACAAAAAAAAACTAAACTTTATTACACAAAATAATGTAATTTGAAATTGAATTATGGTGGAAATGATAAAATAGTATTTAACCAAAATATTTTTTCAGATAATTTTTCTTTTTACGAAGATTGGACGTTTTCCACATTTTTATCACAAGAACGAAGAGCCATATCCAACTCATGTACGAATATTTCATATACGTGAATTTAAACTATTAAAATATATATATATAATATATTTTGTCAACAGTTGAATCGATAAAATCCGATATACAATATAGAAAATTTCAAACAATATTATGAAATTAGACAACACAATTTTATGGAGTTAAATTCCGATGCAGAAAACAACACATTTCCTCTTTTATATTTTTTTCCCAAGTAATTATATTTCATATCATAAAAACTCAACTCCTAATATGCTCTTTTGGATTGCCTATGTGACCTTATATGTAAGGTATATTCTTTTCTTTTTTTCAAAAATGTAAGGTATATTCTAAAGCAGTAAATCAAATAAGACTTTGCTTATGAATTTGTGCCAACAAATACCAGCTCTTTGGTAGTAATTTACAATAGCTGTGCTATTTTGATATATGTTGAATCATTAAGTGTACTAATGAAAAGTCAGGCAGTATCAAAAGACCAAAACAACACACATTAGCCATGTTATACTACAAATGGGACCCCAAAAGATCAACGATTGAATTGCGTATGGGCCTAAATCGTCAATTGCACAGTGAGCCATACCATCAAAATGGTGACCCACCTAATTGGGACTCATACAATAATTACAACTTTCCTCTTCTTCACTTTTTACAACTCGATAAATTATAAAATAAAATACAATTTGTATTTTTATACACATGCCTACAATGTTGTAGATGAGACATTGGTAATGTCTATTTTACAAATATTTTAGTACTGAGATTTGACCGTTTCCGCTATAAGTAAAAGAAAAAAATTTAGGGAGTGAATTTTGGTTATGGATCGAAATTTATCAATTCAATTTCTGACAAAAAAATAATATACATTTTTTTTTGTTTGCTACAGAGCTACTTATATACATAATAGTTAATACTTAATACATTTACGTTGTGAAATAAAATAAAATAAAAAACAACGTATTCGAGGTACAATGCATTTATATGTTTTGGTCTCACGAGTCCTTTGTGAAGAGATACATTTTTGGCGTGGACAAGTTTTTCGTGAATTGCCGTCCACTTGCAATTCCTAAACCTTCGAGAACCAAATTTTAGTTTTGTTTTCTCTTCTATTAACCTAAATTTTGAACTCAAATAAAACTTAATCTAATATTAAGATTTTTATGGGTAAAAAACATGTATTTAGAAACTTAAATTTTTATCCCCTCATTCAATTTTATTACGAATTCTAGTTCTTTCTATCGCTTGTCCGCATAGCTTTTTAGTCTGTTCTAACCCTCTTTCATTTTAATAAAAATTATTGAATACTTTAATATAATAAATTCGACCAATCATATAAAATAATACTGCAAAATATTAATAGTCGAATACATTAAATTTTGTTTAAGATTATGTAAAACATTTTATAAATTTTGGAAAAAATTTGTTCTTAAATTTTTTTTTTGTTAACACTGGATCACAACTGGCCGACCCATTATTCAAGTTCCTACATAATGTATGCGGTGAAACTCAATCCCTAATTTGTGCAAGTGCACATGTTTTAGTAAATTTACCGTCTGTCACTAAACTAAATGTTTCTTGCAGTTTTTAAATATTTTAAATATATTTTTTTCAATAATTGTTTGGAAAAAAACATTTTAAATATTTTTTCAATAGTTGATTGGAAAGAAAAACATTTTAAATATTAAAACAGAGGAAGTATTATATTGCTGAAATTGTTGCAGCACAACGGCGAAATTAAAAGAAAATAAAAAATCTAAAATGTCCTCTACTAGTACCATCAACGAACGAACACAGCCCAAAGCGCACACCGATTATAACACATGCAAAGTCAAATTAAAAATCATTTTTTAGCACACAACTTGAATAAAAGAAGAACAAATTTTTTGTTTTGTGGTCAACACTACATATTAGGCTATAACAATATATTAACCAAGTTCCTATATAAAATGTAGATAGTAGAATTTGATGAATATATAAATAGTCTGTTTTTAGTGGACTTAAATACTAGAATAAATTGATTAATAAAAACAAATAAATTATAACTAAATTTCGACCACGTGATTGAAAACAAATCGACGGTGTAGATTGTGTTTCCACTACCTTTCTCTCTCTTATATCATATCTATGTATTTAAAGCACTCGACTTTACGTCTCCAAACAGTCGTAGCCAATAAACCCTGAAAAATCGAATCTTTTTTCTCTTCTTCAAATCGATTGTAGCAATCAAACCTAGAAATCGTTGTAACTCAGATCCAGATTTAGAGATGCTGTTGCGTAGCGCGTCAACCCCACTTCTGAATTCGTTAGTTCATGTCTCGAGTCCAAGAGAATCTCCAATTGAGTCAGACTCTGTTCATCAGATTCAACGTCACAGATCCATTATGCTCCCAGCTTCTTCTTCTCCTTGCTGTTATAGCCCCATGTCTGTACAATCTAGCGATGAATCTTCAAGGATGATGAAAAGAACGGCGTCTGAGAGTGATCTAAGAAATCTTACATCGATGAAGCCTCCGGCGAGTAAGTTCTTAGGTGGTTCTTTGGTTGAAGACATGGAACAAGAAGGAATTGGATTTGGTCTGTTACGCACATCGTCTTATGATGGTGACTTAGGGTTCAATTGGGCTTTGGATGAAGATACTGAGGTTGAAGGTGGTGGTGGTGGGATGTTTCACGGCGGTGGAAAAGGAAGAAGTGGTGGTAGATCTGATGGTGGTGATGGAGATGATAACACAGATGTTCATTATCGTAAAATGATTGAAGCAAATCCTGGAAATGGGATCTTTCTCAGCAATTACGCCAAATTCTTGAAAGAGGTAAACAAATTCTTTCTTTTTTTTCCCTCATTTCTCTTTCTAGATCTGAGATTGAGTAAAGGTTGGATTTTGAAGTATGAACTATGGAATTGATTGCTTTGCTCGAATGAATTTGTGGATCCAGGTTCGAAAAGATTATGTAAAAGCAGAGGAATATTGCGGGAGAGCTATTCTAGCGAGTCCTAATGATGGGAATGTTCTAGCTATGTATGGAGAGTTGGTGTGGAAAATCCATAAAGATTCATCTCGTGCTGAGTCTTACTTCAATCAAGCTGTAGCAGCTGCTCCTGAGGACTGGTAAGAAAGATTCAAACTTTACTTAAGTAGCTGTGTTGCTTCTGTGTTTTATTGTCTTATGTTCTTTTTGTTTCTGCAGTTATGTTCAAGCTTCATATGCTCGATTTCTTTGGGATGCTGAAGTGGATGAGGAAGATGAAGAAGAGACAGAAGAGAGACATGAAGAAGTACTTGAGCCTCAAATTTCTCGAATGAATTTCTTCACTGGACCTTCTCCAATAACAGCCATGTCTTAACTCTTCGTCGTTGGCTGCTCCATCAAGTCTTTTTTACTTTCTAATAGATTTAGTAATGTCGTCTATGAGCTTATCTAACCCTTTTGTTTAATATGAATTCTTTATGGGTATTGTTTCTTTGTTCAGTGTTAGAATTTGTCTCAGTTGTAGTAATACCACTGAAAGGAAAAATAAGATATGGAATAATTTTTTTTGCTTCTGGTGGATGTATACTAAGTGTATTGGGGTAATGAAGTCAGTCTGTCGGTGGTTAGATGAGACTGATTGGCCTTGAACTGAGCCACGCATCAATCCTATAACCATGGAGATCCAACTATGAAAAAGATGAAGGTGCAACTACATAACTTGCTTCTGCTGATATAAAGAATTCAGACTAGCTAGTTTGTTCTTCTTCTGATGATGTTTAGATGAGACTGATTGACCCTGAACTGAGCCACACATTATTCTTATAAGTTATAACCATGGAGATTCAACTATGAAAAAGATGAAGGTGCAACTACATAACTTGCTTCTCATGATGATATAAAGAATTCAGACTAGCTAGTTTGTTCTCCTTCTGTTGATGTTCAGATGAGACTGACTGACCTTGAACTGAGCCACACATCGTTCCTATAACTATGAAGATCCTACTATGAAGAAGATGAAGAGGCAACTACATAACTTGCTTCTGCTGATTATATAATTCAGACTAAATAGTTTGTTCTTCTGATGCAGGAGACCATTTTCTGGTGTCATAACCATAAGGATGCTTGTGGGCTATAGTACTTGTTAAAAGTTAAAACCTACTTGGGTACCTGAGAGAAGACTATCGAAGATAAATCTGGAACATCAAATTCCATATAGAGAAAGCTCAACCAAAGATACAAGGGCAATGAGAGAGCCCGTTAGACCTCAAATGTTATAGATTGTTATCAGCTGAATAAAAGGACTAGCTCTAAGAAAGCTAATCTCTGAAGCTGGCTGCTTGATCCTATGTCAAACATCCTTCATGTTTGAATGACAATGGGATTCAGTCACTAAAAGATCGCTCTTTCTGACTCTTCATTTATTACAGTAGTATAGAATCCATTAGAGGTAGTGGCAAAAGTTTGAGAGCCGAGATCACATCATTGCCACACTTGAATCATGTTGTCCTTCAGGTTTCAAGAAATAGAGAAGATGGCGGCTCTTTAAAGTCAGCATGTCAAGCAGAATTTTGCTCTGCTGCTCTGTTTACAGTTGGTATAACAGCTAAGGTAGTTTCCACGGTCTAAGTTTGATCTAAGTTCGATGAAACTTGGTTTTTACTAGTCAATATATATTTATGCCGCCTCCCTCGACCTTCCGTGAAATTGCAAGTCTGCAATCAAATCACACAGATAATGCCAAGGCCAAAATGGGTTTTCAATTTTAACAAGTTAAAAAAATGCTGAAAAATAACATTAAAAAGTAAAGGATACACAACTCTTTCTTTATTTGTGAGGTATTCTTATTCATCATAAAAATTCCACCATCAACTACGACGTTGATTAGTCTATGATGATTTCGATTTTTGGGGTTTGAAATTTTTAGAGCCTTTCCTTATGTTGTTTTAGTCTAATTTCTTCCAGATTTATATTATCATTTCTCTCTTTGAATTTATTTTCCAGAAATATATATATTTTCTGCAGCTTAAATATTCTAGCTTTGTACTCTGCATCCAATCCTACTTTGGTTCTTATAATACTAATCAGTGGAAAAAGAAAAGAAAAGGAAACTATAGTAGAAAAATGTCAAAAAAATACACGTACACATGAACACAAGAACCCTTTGACTGAAAAAGCTTAACAATACGGTATAATATATATGTTCTCGGATCATTCACAACAGAAAAGATTTATAAGGAGCACTGAAACAAAACTAGGCATGGCTACTGAAGGAGAAGCGACGTTCTCCTCCGCCGCGACGGGGATGTCGAGCCCTCCGGAGAGAGGTGTAGGTGGCAAATTGAAGCGGCAATCTGCGAGGAGGCATCCGTCGACGCCGTACGCTCGACCACCACAAAACCAGCTTCAACGGAGACCGTGGATCTCGAAAATCATTGATCCTGTGCATCAGATTATTTCCGGTGGCGCTACTAGAATACTTCCTTACTTCTTCTCAAAGGCCGCCTCTGCTCCTGCTCTTACCGCTCGAGATGATTTAGACCAACATCAAGGTTTTTGGTCTATTCTCCTATAAAGGCTTCTCTTCCTGGAAATTTATGCAGTTTTAGGGGGTTGATTACCTTAACCCGTGGCGTACGAGTATCTAGGGTTTTGTTTAAATTGTTTCGATGCTACAATCGCCAGGATAGAAGAGGCTTCTTTGGCTGTATATAAAGTGAAATCCTCTAGAAGTTAACGCTTTTTTGTTTAGGGTTTGTTCATGATTCAAATGTTCAGGTAAGATGCTTTTTATGTTTCAGTGTTAATAAATAGCTCTTATTGTCAAGTGAGTGATGGGTGTGTTATCTATTTGCTCGAAAAGTGGATTTGGACGACAATTGTTTCATCGTCAGGGGATGTACTTACCATTCAGTCCAGATAGATGAGTTATCTCTACTTCTGGTAACCTAGTTGTCGAACATTTGCGATATGATGGTTAACATTTGGCCTTCTTTTCTACTAGATGAGTTGCAGAATGATCCCCAGGAGAATGATCACAGTGTAACCCCAAGTTTACGTGTAAGTACTAGTGCACTTGCATCTATGCTTACTCTCTTCATTTAATGCTTGCATTTCCGATTTCAATAGATGGCATATATCAGTTCATCCCTTTAAATGATTCGAGAAAGTTTGCAGATACCAGAGTTAACATCATTTGAAGAGGGAGGTCCTAGTAATATACCAAACGTGAATGAAGGCAATCTCAATACCAGTGCACAGACAAAAGGCAGAACAGCTTTAAATGATGTTGTTGCTATCTCTGAGCTTGAAAGGCTAATGGAAGGGAAAACGTTTTCACAGTATGTACTTTATGTTTGTACATTAATTGCATTTCAAATTATGTTTGATGGAAACTGATTTCCTTTTACTTGCTAATTTCGTAATGCTTATAGTCATGTTTCAGTCGTTAGTTTTTTATTGAGTGGTGCTTACTTTTCCTGGTGTTTCTTTTATCTTCTCGTTCCGGCTCTTATTATATATTATTTGGACCTTTTACACTGACATCTTTTAATCTCTATCCAGGGCTGAGACTGATCGACTCATAGAGATAATAACTTCAAGGGCTATTGATCTACCAGATATCAAGAGAGACGAGAGAAATTTGGAGATCCCTTTGAGAGATGGAGCCAAGAAAAATGTGAGTTTCATTGATACGAGAAAAGAGGTCATTGGTGCCAAGGATGCTAATAGTGAACTATGGGCTACACCAACCCCACTTGCCAAGTCAATAGTGAGTTGCTTGCGGCCTTTTCTTTTTCTATGTTTCTGATGAAACTAGCATTTTACATGACTTGCTGAGGCAATTCCAGTTGTCGGGAAAATCTAAATGTTTAGTTTGGAAGACGTTAGGAGTCATTTAGTTGTAAGTTAAAGTCGCTTATCAAAGGAATCTGATCTTTGAAGTCTGTGCGAGGTTTGGTTGTCTGCTAAAACATATGAAGAATTAGGTAAATAGGAAGAGCGATTGATTTTGCATATTTGCTTATCAAAGAGTTGATGTTTCTTTCTTTATTAGTCTCTTTTCTTCTTTTTTATTTTCATTCAATTTACTCACTTTCGGAATTAACTTTTTCCATAGACTTCTGACAGAGACAAACAGATACGGGATGAAGCTGGTCTTTCACCGGCAGAACTTGCCAAGGCATATATGGGTGGCCAGGCATCATCAAGTAGTTCCAAAGGTTTTGTTGGAAGAAATGAAAAGGATTGTGATGGGGGTATGCTGGTAGGAAAATCATCAATTGCATCACCGCCAAGCAAGCCTTCCGCATGTTGGCCTGGTATTAAGTCAAGTGAGCAATTTGGTTTTGCAACTCCTCAAAGCCAACGTGAAAAATATGGGCTTCAAAACTTTCCTAGGACCCCATATTCTCGAACCATCCTTTCAAATTCTAAATCAAAGGTGTGTGGAGTTTTTTCTTGATACTTCTTTTGGTCAAAGATTTTCGGGATATTTGAGCTGTTCCTGCTTGTTGCTCAGTTGATGCAATTGCAGAACGATAGTAGTAAGCGCCTAAGCAGCCTCCATTCTCCCTCTCAAAGTGTGCCGACAAGATATGGCCAGGTAAACTCTCCCAGTATGCTATAAGAGTTCTATCATAGTGTGCACGCACTATTTATTTTTCTTAACTTTTGCTTCGACTTTAGTGTAATTATTTTTCGTTTATACAATTTACAATGTCGGCCTCTAGGTTTTTTACTATTTGTAAAATCTTGGTTCTAAATTAGAGTCATCACTGTACTAAAACCCTTTGAATCATTCTTGGGTGCTTTCTATCTGCTGAATCCGATTTCCTCATCTGATGCCTGATAAACCACTTTATAATATGCACAGCTTAGCAATGGAAGAGATAGTGGACTTTTTGGACCTAGTAGAAGATCTCGTCAGAGCCCCACGCCATCCTTGGTGTCTCCTTATTCACGACCTTCCTGTGGTACATCTCGTTTTGAAAACTCGGCTATCATGAAGAACTCTGAAGCAGGGGAGTCAAGTATCCTATCCAGGTCCCAGACAACACCTTATGGTAATCATAAAGGGTCAGAAGTTGGTACCCCAACCGTCCCCACACATTCTAGTCAGATTGCTAGGACTATATTGGATCACCTTGAACGGACCCAAACCACCCCAAAAAATAAATCTGCTGAGTTAAAGCTTGCCACTTCCTGGAGATATCCACAGTCTTCGAACACTGTTGAGCAAAGCAGTCTGAATGTCAACAATGCGAAAAAGGATGGCTCAGCTAAATTAAATGAAGATACCCAGAACATTTTCTCCCACAATTTGTCATCCTCTATACTTAAACCACTTGCAAAAACCACCGGTGACACTCAAAATGGATTGACCAAGACCGCTTTAGCATCAAATGGAACATCTCATGGAACACAAGCAACAAGTAGTTGTGGTACCTCACTCCAACAAGACTTAGGGAAGCCCAAGGCTTCTCTTTCCAGAACCACACATAAAGAGGTATTGTGAGCACATGTCTTTTTTTTTTTGGTAGCGCATCTTGCACCATGATATAGGGTTTTGAGTTTTTGGTCTCTTTGCTGCCTTAATATTAGTTTTGACTTGTGTGCAAGGAATCTCAATGTATACAGTAAAGTAGGTAGTAATAACCTTCATGAGTTTTTGCTTCGTCTGTGCTCTAAAAAAACCTATAGCTCTCTGGAAACTGGATAAACTTCTAACAATTGGTAACATGACTGGAGATATATGTATATATCTTTGTTGACAGTTTGATTTTGATCCTGTGGAAAATTAAATTGCAGTTGGCCACTTCTTCTCAAGACGCTGCAAAAGCTGTTCCCTTTTCCTTTGGAGGTGAATCTGCAAATCTCCCCAAACCACCGTCTCATTCACTGGGAAATAACAAACGAGTACTTTCGTCGATCTCAGTAGATAAGCCCTTCCAAAGATTGTTACCCCCTTCGGATTCAAACGCTGGCTTTACATTCCCGGTCTCTTCAGCTGATGGAACAACATCATCAGAGCCCACAACTCCATCCATCATGCCGTTCACAACAAGCACAGCACCAAGTGGTGGTGTTGCCATTACAAGTCATCATGAAGCACCGAAAGATGATGAGATTCCTCAGTTTAGTTTTGATGGTAGAAGAAGAGATAAGTCGCGCCTAGTCTTTGCTTTTCCCTGTGTGAGCGAAGAGGTGATTGATCAGGATGATGCGAGGTTAGGTATCAAATACACCTTCGGATCTGAAAAGCCAAAGAGAATATCGTTCAGCTCAGCAGGAAGTGATGGTGTTTGCTGTTGAAAAAAGGACAATGGTCTCTGTTTCTTGTATCTTTTTCAATCCTACTTTGGGAGTAGAACTTTGTACCTAGATCTTGCGTTTTGATTTCTATTCATTTTTATGATAATTGATAACTCTAGTGTTTGATTTGAAACGCAATCAGGATTTTGTTCCATGAGAAAAATTAAACAGGAAAACCAAGATTTTTACAGCTTTCATTAGGTCGAAAATGTCACTTTGATTTTATGATACTATTCGGCATCGCCAAAATCAAAGTCTTATAAAGCTTCAACAGTTGTATAGTCTCGTATATCGTCCATGTTTGAAGTTACTACAGTGTCATTGTTCATCGTTCTAAATGAGTTTGATGTAAGAAGTTATATAACGTTGGGTTCACTTACACAGAGAAACATAAGCCACGTTGTATCGTCACCCACTTATTAGCCACAAAATCTCGAAAAAACCCAAACTTTAAAGCTTGCTCTTTTACCAGACGAACATTCGTGTGTGTGGTGGGTGTTTCTGATCTTCCTTCATAGTGCTTTTCAAGGGGTTTTGTTTTCTCCTCATGTGCTCCATTCATGCTAGATTTCAGGTTTTGCAGCCACAATGGATGAGAAAGAAGAACACCCGAATTGTAACTCTTCTTCATCTCAAGACAAAATTCGCTTTCTTTCCTCGCGCTATTTCTTCTTCGTCGGACAAGAACGATGGTTCAGCTTCACCCTCCGGAAAAAACAACGTACTTTTTAGATATCATATACCATTACTCTTCACTCTTTGTGTTACATTGATGGAAAAGTTTTATCATTTTTCCCTACTTTGCATTAGCGGCAGATGGGTTATGATCCTTCAGATGAACTTTTTGGTGATGATTTCAAGCCCAGGTACGAGACTTTTATGTGAATTCACCCTTCTGTTGAGTGATTGATCTGTTTAACTCAATTGAACTATGAGGCTTGATCACTTGTGTTCTCATTCTCTCTTGAGCAAGAGTGCTTCTGAGTGAGCTTTAAAATCGTGCTTCAGGAATGTTTCGGGTGATTCGCGTGAACCAAGGTCATGGGTTGGTCCTAATGGTCAGTACATTCATGAGCTTCCGTGTCCAACTTGTAGAGGAAGAGGTTATTCTTCATGCTCAAATTGCGGAATCGAGAGGTCCAGACTGGACTGCCCTCAGTGCAAAGGAAAGGTACTTAAAGGGTTTAGATGATTTCAATGTTCAAACTTTTGAGTAACAAAAGTCTCTGTTATAGAATTTGCTTAAATTTGTGTAGGGCATAATGACTTGTCTCAGATGTTTTGGGGATTGTGTCATATGGGAAGAATCAATTGATGAGCGACCTTGGGAGAAAGCTAGATCAAGGTAGTGTGATTCAGGAGCTGACTTCTCAATTCTGGTTAATGCTAACTTACAATAAAGCTCATCTTTTGTCTACCGCAGTTCCCCATTTAGAGTAAAGGAGGACGATGAGGTTGATAATCTAGAGATAAAGTTCAATAAAAGGAGAAAATCGAAGCGGATTTATCATTCACAGCCTCCTGAAGTCGGACAAAAGATCAGCCGATCTCTTAAAGTTAGTTCCATGTATTCTTTATGAATTTATTATGCATTATCAATGGGGAATTGCTATAGTCAGTCCAACAATGATTTTATAGAGTCTCAATGCCAAGACCGGACTTTTTAGTAAGCGAATGAAGTTGATACATCGTGATCCTGTTCTCCATGCTCAAAGGGTAGCTGCAATTAAGGTCTGTAATTAACCCCCATTTTTAAATGAAGGAATTTTATAGTTTTTTTTACATTTTCTTCCTTGAATTTGCTTTTGTTCTTGTGCTCTAGAAAGCTAAAGGAACACCGTCTGCGAGAAAGCATGCATCGGAATTTATGAAAAGCTTCTTCAGTAACCCTGAAAATCGTGAACACAGAAGCTTATCCATGAAAGGTAAAATCTCAGTTTCTTGGTAGGATTCAAAGTTCAGCTCAGTTTATTACTCTTTTTTGTTTCCTTTTGGATTTTCTTTGCTTTTACATTCCAAAATGTTGTGATATGCTTTAGGGTGAGGATTGTTACTTAAAGTAGCAAGTGCATTCGTTAGATAACATTGGTACAGAACATTTGTTAAAGTGAGATATCATGTTGTTTCAGAGTAATGAAGGTTTTGATCTCCTTTTCTGGTTACAGTTCCTTGTGAAATCACTGAAATAATCTCATTGATTCAGGAGTTAAGTTTTTCTGCAAGAATTGCGGACAGGAAGGTCATAGACGCCATTACTGTCCAGAACTGAGCGCTAATGCAGACAAAAGATTTAGATGTCGAGTTTGCGGTGAGAAAGGCCATAACAGAAGAACCTGTCCTAAGTCAAAATCAATGGTCACGAAAGGCATTTCCACAAGGAATCACAAATGTAGAATATGTGGTGAGAGTGGTCACAACAGCAGAACATGCCAGAAGCTAACCAGAGTGAAATCCAGTGACCATGGTGGCTATTCTGGAGAAGATGGTGCTGGTAGGAGAAGGCATACTTGTAGATTTTGCAAGAAAAAAGGACATAATGTAAGAACCTGTCCAAGTAAACAAGTTTCAGACTCTGATTCCTGTTTAGATCAAGAAGGTTCTTAAACCAAGCACTTCGGTTTTGGTCTTATTTGTTGGTTTTTTTTTCTAGAGTTGGTGCAACGGACAACAAGAACAAAATCCATGTACAAATTTTCGTAGATGTCGACATAATATTACATCAATATAAGTTGAAATTTGACACATTTATCATTCTAATATTAGTTTTCTGACTATTATTCTCCAATGCCGTTTTTATGACTTTTGGATTAAATTGTAAAAATTGCATGGTCTAAAAATAACAAATGTGGTAAAGAAGAAACTAAGCAGACAAAATTGACCAAAAAGTGATAAAAACCAAAGTCAAGGACACAAACACGTAACACATAAACGCATATTATCCGGATGACCGATCTTTGAGAACCACACTTTAAATGTCCTATAAATACAATTCTCTTTGTAAGACTTTTGAACCACAAAACACAAAAAATCAAAGGGTCATTCTTTAAGACAAATCTTATCCAAGTAATTGACGAAAGCAGAGGAAAGGGGTGACCTGAGTGCTTCAACACAAAACAATAATGGCTGGAGTTTTCAAAAACGGTGACGTTTATGGTTTTGGTTTTGGTTTTGGCTGTGGTTGTTTTGGCCGAGGACCATGATGTTGGTGGTGACTCCGAATGGTCAAGACCATCCGATCCTCAGTTCTATACAACTTGGGCTACTGGTAAAACTTTCCGTGTAGGCGACGATGTTGAGATAAGCTTGAAGACCAAACCTTGAGGAGCAAGCAAAGAGATAGATAATGTTAAGTTGCTATAGTTTAGGAGTTATCTAAGCTAAATGTATTTCCTATTAGGAGTTTATCTATAAAAGGAGATGCCAAAGTTGTGACATAACTTGTGGGATTAAGATTGAGAGTTTAAGTTTTGAGTTATTTTCTTAAGCTAATAAAGAAGAGTTATTTCTTTAATCACTGATTTCACATTTTTAAGTTCAACAATTGGTATCAGAGCTAAATTGTTGAAGTTGAGCAAAATGATTAGGCATTCTTGAAATTTGGTTCTTGCGAAGGGAACAAAAAGGAGGTTCTTCTTCTATCGTATGTCCGATGCTAAACACAACTAACTATACCATGTGGGCCATAAGAATGAAAGTATGTTTCAAGGTACATGAAGTATGAGAAGTAATTGAGGGAGAAAGCGAGGATATGAAGAAAAACAATATGGCAATGACACTCTTGTTACAATCTATACCGGAAGATTTTGTTCTTCAAGTTGGTGAACTAAAGACGGCTAAGAAGGTGTGGGAGACCATAAAGACTCGCAACATAAGAGCCGAATGTGTTAAAGAGGCAAGGTTACAAACATTGATGTCGGAATTTGACCGTCTCAAGATGAAAGAAACCAAAACCATAAATGAGTTTGTAAGCAAGCAATCGACAATTTCATCAAAATCTTCTTCTCTTGGAGTAAGAATTGAAGAAGCTAAGTTAGTCAAGAAGTTTCTCAAGTGTCTTCCTAGAAAGAAATACATACTTATGGTTGCATCTCTTGAGCAACTCTTGGATCTTAAAACAACAAGCTTTGAGGATGTTGTAGGTCGTCTAAAAGCCTATGAATAATGAATTCTCAAAGAAGAAAAAGCTCAAGAGGACCGAAAGCAGTTTATGTATGTTGAATCACAAAATCAAACACGAGACACTAGTGAAGGATCGAGAGGAAGAGGAAGAGACATACGTGGTCGTGGAAGGGGATGGGGTCGAGGTAATGGAGATTTTGATCTATCCAAAGTAATTTGTTACCGATGCGATAAATACAGACACTTTGCGTCTAAGTGTCCGGATAGGTTACTAAAGTTACAAGAAGCTCAAGAGGATAAGAGCACTTTTGACACTCAAGAAGTGGATGATCTTCTTATGCATGAAGTGATTTTCTTGAATGAATAAAATTACTTGCCAAGCAAGTTTGAGATAAATACCAAAGAGGAGAATATTTGTTATCTTGATAATGGAGCAAGTAACCACATAACGGGAGATAAGCGTTACTTCACAAAGATTGATGAATCAATTACGGGAAAAGTGAGATTTGGTGATAATTCTCGTATTGACATAAAGAGAAAAGGATCGATTTCTCTTCTAGACAAAAACAATGAAGAAAAAATCATATCTAATGTTTATTACATTCTGGATTTGAAGAGTAACATTATTAGCCTTGGACAAGCAAAAAAATCCGGCTGTGACATACATATGAGAGGATAATATTTGACAATATGTTATCAAGAAGGAAAAGTGATTGTCAAAACCAAAAAATCACCAATTCGGCTCTACAAGGTGCGGATGGAGTTCAAAGATACGAAGGTATTTCTATCTGAAATAAGTGACTCAAACAAGTGGCATGCAAGGTTATGACATATCAATCTCGATAGCTTATCTAATATGATCAAGAAAGAACTAGTTAAAGGGCTTCCCAAGGTCCCAATAGAGAAGAAAGTTTGCGAATCTTGCTTACTTGGAAAGCAAGCTAGACGAGTCTTCCCTAAAGCTACTTCTTATCGTGCGGATAAGATTCTAGAGCTCATTCACGGGGATCTTTGTGGACCGATATCACCAAAAACAGCGGCTGGAAATCGATATATATTTGTCCTCATCGATGATCACTCAAGGTATATGTGGACGATTTTAATGAAAGAGAAAGGAGAGACGTTTGAGAAATTCAAAAGATTTACAACTTGGTAGAGAAGGAATCTAGAGAAAGGTATCAAATGTTTAGAACTGATCGAGGAGGTGAATTTTTTTCTCAAGAATTCAAGACGTTTTGTGAAGATAAAGGTATCAAGAGACACCTTACCGCACCATACACACCTCAACAAAACGGAGTTGTTGAGAGGCGTAATAGGACATTGATGGAGATGTCACAGAGCATAATGAAACATCTGCATATGCCTAACTACCTTTGGGGAGAAGCGGTAAGACACTCAACATATCTTTTGAATATAATCACCTCAAGAGCTCTAAGAGATCGAACACCGTATGAAATCTTCTGAGGAAGAAAGCCAAACATTAACCACCTTCGTGTCTTTAGATGCATCGGCTATGAAAAAGTAGATGCTCCACTCTTAAAAAAGCTTGATAATAGATCTCGGATACTCATGCATCTTGGAACCGAACCCAGGTCTAAGACTTATCGACTACTTGATCTATCTTCGCAAAAAATTGTGGTTAGTAGAGATGTGGTGTTTGATGAAGAAAAAGGTTGGAATTGGGATCACAAAGTTTCAAAGGAGAAGGAAATATGAAACTTTGAGATGATGATAAGTAATGAAACTTGTGACACAAGGTCTAATGGTGATAATGATCAAGAACACGAAGAAGTTGAGACCGAAGAAACTCGTGATGCTGAAACTTGTGAAGAAGAAGTTGATGATCATTCTCAAGGCCTTCGTCGATCTCAAAGACAAGTTTTCACGCCCAAACATCTTGAAGACTACATCTTACTTGCTGAGGTATAAGTAGAAAGATTGTTGGTGGTAATTAATGAGGAACCTTGGAATTTCGAAGAAGCAAAAGAAGATGAGGAATGGATAGAAGCTTGTGATGCCGAGATTTCTTCGATTTTAAAGAACGAGACTTGGACTCTCGTTGATCTTCCAGCTGGTGTGAAGCCAATTGGATTGAAGTGGATTTTTAAAATCAAAACGAACTTAGATGGAAGTATAAATAAATACAAAGCAAGGCTTGTGGCTAAAAGCTATGTGCAACGACATGGAATAGATTATGAAGAAGTGTTTGCCGGTAGCAAGGATTGAGATTTTCCGATTTGTCATAGCCTTTGCCGCATCACAAGGATGGGAGATACATCATCTTGATGTAAAACAACCTTCCTTCATGGAGAACTAAATGAAGAAGTGTATGTATCTCAACCGAAAAGCTTTGTGATCAAAGGGAGTGAAAACAAAGTCTACAAGCTAAGCAAAGCTCTTTATGGACTAAAACAAGCACCTAGAGCTTGGAACAGCAAGTTGAATCAGATCTTAAAAGAGTTGGGATTCGAAAAGTGCACAAAGGAATCATCTTTGTATCGAAAACATGAGAAATGCCATATTCTCCTTGTGGCCGTGTATGTTAACGATCTACTTGTTACAAGCTCTAACTTGGATTTTATACTCGAGTTCAAGAAAGGAATAACAACCAAGTTTGAGATGAGTGATCTAGGAAAATTAACTTACTATCTTGGAATAGAGGTGATTCAAGAGAAAGGTTATGAGATTTTGAAGCAAGAAAGATATGCAAAGAAAATTCTTGAAGAAGCAAGAATGAGTAATTGTAATGTGGTTCATATACCAATGAACTCGGGGTTGAAGCTTTCAAATCTCAAGATGAGAGGACTATAGACGCCACAGAGTATAGAAAGGTTCATAGGTTGTCTCTGATATTTACTTTAAACTCGACCCGATTTGTCTTATTGTGTTGTTGTGTTAAATAGATATATGCAAGATCCAAAGGAATCACATGGAGCAGCCCTAAAACAAGTCTTAAGGTACTTAAGAGGAACTACATCATATGGTCTTGTATACGAGAAAAGAAACAACAACGGGTTAGAAGGGTTTAGCGATAATAGTTACAATGTGAATATCGATGATGGAAAGAGTACAAGTGGTCATATGTTTTACTACAATGGCTGTCGGATTTCTTGGTGCTCTCAAAAACAAGAAATTATTGCTTTGTCTTCATGTGAGGTTGAATTCATGGCAGCAACGGAAGCAGCCAAACAAGCAATATGGTTACACGAGTTACTTGAAGAAATAACGACAAAGAAGGTCAAGAAGGTAATAGTCTTTGTCGACAACAAATTAGCCATTGCTTAACCAAGACCCGATGTTTCATGGCTGAAGCAAACATATTCACAAGAGGTTTCATTTCATTCGAGAATGTGTTGAGAATGAGACAATAGAGGTTGAACATGTTCCCGGTGAAAGTCAAAAGGCCGATATACTAACAAAGGCGTTAGGAAGATTGAAGTTCAAAGAAATGAGAGATTTCATTGGAGTTCAAAATGTGTCAAAAGAAGAGTTCAAGCTTAAGGGGGAGAATGTTGAGATAAGCTTGAAGACCAAAGCTTGAGGAGCAAGCAAAGAGATAAATAAGGTTACGTTGCTATAGTTTAGGAGTTATCTAAGTTAAATGTATTTTCTATTAGGAGTAGGATTAATCTTATATATAAAAGGAGATGCCAAAGTTGTGGTGTAATTTGTGGGATTAAGATTGAAAGTTTAAGTTTTGAGTTATTTTCTTAAGCTAATAAAGAAGAGTTATTTCTTTAATCATTGATTTCACATTATTAAGTTCAATAGTCGAGCTAGGTGGGTTTTGCTATTTCTAAGGGATTGTACAATATGGATCTCGTCGATGATATTATGTCTTGTGTTCGTGTTAAATATCTTACATTGGTTAGGTTTGCGATTCTTGAGCGATATGTGATACTATTTGGATGTGAATTAGACTCATATTAATATGATATCAAAAGGGAAAACGGTCAATTTAATATCGAACTTACGCGTTTTTGCCATTTTAAACTCGAACTTCTTCTATCTCCAAAAAAATCACGAACTTTAAGTTGACCACGCCAGATTAGTGTTACCGTTAGTCAAAATTAACTGACGTTAAGTGTCGTCAGTCTAATTAAACGGATATTTTTTATTGCACACCAAGTGTTCGATAAATTTACCCAATGAACATTTTTTCCACCTTATTTGCAGGAAATTATACAGACAACTACTAAAGAGCATAAACTCACCAAAATTGCAGCTTAGTTATGCTTCAAGACTTGCAAAGAACAACAAGGTGGAGGTTTTTGAATTTTGAATTGTCATGAACGAAAGAGACGAACACATATCCATTAATTAGTCCAACGGTGAAATAATATGCCTCTGGCTTTATCTCCAATGTCATCACTTTACGCTACGGCCACGACGACGACGACGAGCCTCACTTTGCTACAATTCGAACCGCTCCAAGCTAACTTGCGCATCTACATTCTCACCTACGCCATGGAAGCAAAGCAGACGAGTAATCTCCATCTCCTTCCTCTCCGGCTTCAATTTCAGTATATGTAACTTAAACCAGTCTGTATATAAACCAACACTAAAATCTGTTTAATGGTGTCAAAGAGGGATTTTTGAGTGAGGAGAAACCTGAATTCGAGGCTTGTAGACGTCAATTTGAAATTCAATTGATTTTTGCCCAATTTTCAGCATACTATTCAATCAAAGAACGAAGGAGACTGTATCAAAAAGATTTGGGTTTCTTTGATCTGCACAAGAGTCAAAAAGATTGAACCTTTACATATAAACAAAATTGGAATTACAGAGACTGAATGAACAAAGAGAGATAGAGAGAGAAAATGATTTTTTTTTTTGGGAAACACAGATCGAAGAAGAGTAGTATGAACACAGATTTATATAACAAATTCTGGAGAAAGAAAGAAAATTTCTGGAAAACGGAGTCTCAACCACCCTTTTCCTTCATCCGCCGCTAACAACAATCCCACCACCACCATCGAACCTCCGTCGTTCTCAAAACCGCCAAAAAAGAAGAAGACTACGAAGAGGAAGAAGAACTAACCACCACCACCAGCGAAATCGGCGAGTTTGGTTGGGTTTACGATACTTCAATCTCTTCATCATCTGTTCTTTTCTTCTTCGATCTAGATTTTTTGTTTTTAATTTGTTATCTCTTTTAGCTAATGAACAAATGAAAACAAAAATGGTGAAAATAATAGAAATAAAAACAAAACGGCAACGTTTTGATGATTTCATCAAGCCAGACAAACGATCCGTTTAATTTAACTAACGTCGATTAATTTTGATTAACGGTGACATTAATCTGGCATGGTCAACTCAAAGTTCGTGATTTTTTTGGAGAGAGAAGAAATTCGAATTTAAAATGGCAAAAACGCGTAAGTTCGGTATTAAATTAACCGATTTCTCTTTTAAAATGTATAACCCAATTCTTATTTTAGACTATCTCTAGATGTTCATTCTCACAAACTTCATGTTTTGCTTGTTTATTTTGAATGTCACGAGGAGTGTGTTAAAATATTCTACAACGGTTAAAATTTCTTATCTTGGACAATATAAAAATACGTGGCAATTTTCCTTCTTTAGACTAGTTTTCTATTTTTTTAAACTAGCTTTCGAGTGTACGTTAGATTCATATTTTCGTAGATTTTAGTATCGATTCTAGGTCATGAGAGATCGAGTTTGTAAAACTAATGACAACTTTTCTGATGTTATTACAGAATTTGAGTTTGCTGCTGGGAGACATGATGTGGCAGTTGTAACGAAAGAAGGATTTGAAGACTGCGTGAAAGAGAAACCTTTAGCCCTCTACACGAATCCTCTGGCTAAGATTATACTAAACACCACTGACCACATTACTTTATTTGCACTATTGGTGACCATTGTCGTTTTGGTCAAAAACTCACAGTCGATGTAGTTGGTGCTGGTGCTCCTGCAACTCCAGGTGCTGGTGGCGGTGCAGCCCCTGGTGCTGGAGGAGCCACTCCGGCCGGGATGACTACTCCCGCTGGAAATGCTGCTTCTTCATTAGGTGGTGCTATTTTTTTGGTAGCTATTGTTTCTGCTTTTGTTGCTCTCTTTTGAGTTATTTGAGTTTAGTTATTGAATCTGTCTTTGTTTCATCTTATTCTCTGTATTTTTATAATCTTGGTTTACATTTGTTTATGAGAATAAGACTTGTTTGAAAGGTATTATATGTACACTTTTAATAGCAAAAAGAAGAGGGCTTAATTTGGTCAAGTTCGTGATTAGTATCGCTTTCAATCTATAATTAAGAATGTTTTTCCACATCACCATAATTTTGGGGGAAATGAATTCATCCAACTTTTTAAATGTTTATCTCTACCATTTTTCGAATCAAAATTTGATTACAAAATATAGTATAGAGCCGTAAGTCCCGAGGTTGTGAAATTAAGTAATGAATGTTAAAAAGAAATAAAAAAATTTAAGATAAGACTAGAAATTACCGAAACACAGGTGGTAGAGTGGTTAAAACCGATATGTATTCTTTGATATTAGTAGATCTGGATATTCGGGTATCTGTTTGGGTTCGGATTCGGGTTGAATCCTTTCAGGTTTCGGGTTTTTGGGTTTATACATATAAAACTCGTTCGAGTATTTTAGAATTTTGGGTCGAGTTCGGTTCGGTATATTATATAATATATTTCGGGTATTTTGGTACCCATTCGAGTTTCAGGTTTTACCCGTTCGGGTTCGGATATCCAATCTTCCATGATGTAAAACTCGTTCGGATATTTTGTTGGATTTGGTTCATCTTATTTTGGATCGAATTTGGGTCGAATTTCGGGTATTATATCTTGTCCTAGATATTAGCAAGGGTTTGATCCCTTGGGAAAATATGGTTGGTTGTTACCAGTTAAGCTGACAAAAAGAAATATAAGACTAGAAACTTTCACATAATTAAGAAAGTTGTTGTTGTCCGATTGACGTGAATTAAGAAAGCCATAAACTTGTTTTGTCAACAACGAATGACATTTTCCTTATACTGATATAAGCATCATAACTTCCAATGGTTATAAGTTATAACCTAAAACAAAGACAAAAGTCTTTGGTAATTGAACTGTTTCTTTCCTTTATTCTTGTTCTTTTTCTTTCTTATCAATGTCTATTTAACTTATAAATAAAATTTAGTTCATTTTATTATTTTTGTCAATCTGCTGTCTTGATTTTTTTTTCAGTAGTTTAATGTGTTTGATTTTTATAGTGAAGCTACCATATTCGATAAGACCTATATATGACATAGAGTTCTTCAAATAGTAAGTCTTGGCTTTACCAAAGTAAGACCCTCTACAAAAAGAAAAGCTAGTGTTTTAAAAACCTACAAAGCTTTTGCATAAAATCTATAAAGTTGCATAAACTCTTCTACTTCCATACAAATAAAGGTTTGGCTTACTACATAAACAAAATTCAGAGGTTTATATGCAAAACAATTTCGTGGTAAAATCGTAGATTTTTTGCAACTTGATTTTAAACCAACACACGACCAAGATATAAACTTTTATCACGTCCGGAATTCTATACAGTTTCCGATATAATAATTTTTCGGTTTTACTGTCAGAAAATAATTAGATCAACAAGGCACAAACTCTAAAAATATTATGTGTGACACATGCAATTTTTGAAGTGAAACTCCAGTGAAAAACACAGCAAATGTAACATTAACAACTTGACCAAATTACGCGCCCAAAATTTAATCAGATTTATAACTTATAATGTGTTATAACATTTTTTGGTTCTTAAATTAATCCCAATGGTTACTTGAATGAAGAAAACATAAAACGTAAAAGACCAGAGGTTAAACGAGAAAGTTAACCTATCAAGATCAGATAGAGAGAGATAATCAAATCAAATGAAAGCAATAAACACATCAATCACATGCAAAGAGTGTTAACTAAGCAAATTAACTAATTTTTATTTTATTACGTTACTTCAAGTTTTTAATTTCTTATTGGTAGTAAAAAAAAGTAGAGAGAATAGAGTTGGCTATGTAATAAGAGAGCATCAAAAAACAAGCCTTCCATGTCTGTGACATCAAGAAAGTAGCTTTGTTTCCAATCCCAAACTGTCAAAACTCTCTCTTCACCTTTCAACCTTAATCAATACCTCTCTCTCTTTTTCATCAATGTTCCTTTCAGACCAATACTCATCTTCTTCTTCCTTCATATAAACCACATATCCTCTTCTTCACATCTTCACAATTTCTCATCAAAACCCTAAATTTGAGAAAGAGATAGAGAGAGAAAGAGAAGCTTAAGGATGGGTAGAGGAAAGATAGAGATAAAGAGAATAGAGAACGCAAACAACAGAGTTGTGACTTTCTCAAAGAGGAGAAATGGATTGTTGAAGAAAGCTAAAGAGATTACAGTTCTTTGTGATGCAAAAGTTGCTCTCATAATCTTTGCAAGTAATGGTAAGATGACTGATTATTGTTGTCCTTCTATGGATCTTGGTGCTATGTTGGATCAATATCAGAAATTATCTGGCAAAAAACTTTGGGATGCTAAGCATGAGGTACTCTCCAATCTCTCTCTATCTCTTATCTAAAGTTTCGTTGTTGATCTCAATATATTCCATGAAATAAGTTATTACCAAAAACATGTTAAAAGACTCTTGAATCTTGAACCCTAGTTTGCAGATCTACTATAATATTTTGTCTAAGAAACAAATATTCTTGTGTTAAACATAGATCATGAAATTGGTTTAATTTTTCTTTTCCAAAAATATGTAAAAGAGAAAAAACCTCAAACCCTAGATTCAGATCTACAAAGGTTATGTAGACTTCTAAGCTCTTTATTGATTCTCTTGTACTCAATGAGATATGGAGCCACAAAACATGGAAATTATTCTTTTCTTTTATTCTGTATTTATTTGTAAGATCTTCAATATATATATATATATATATTATTATCTAAACATGCATTCACCAACTATAACTGTGTTCTGAATGAAACTACTAAGACAAAAGCTTTAAGAGAGTTAGATCTATAAGTAATTCATTTTTTAGGTTATTAAGAAAAAATCTGAAATCTGATATTAATGGAAATCTCTGAACAATATACTAATTCTACATTTGTGGCTGTCTAAACTAATTGAAAACTGGGATAATATCCTTTTTGCAGATAGATATTAATCCAAATATTTAAAATTAGTAATAAGTTCTGACAATCACATAGGGTTTAGTTCTAACAATCAAGATATATATCCTTATACAGTAATAATCACACAGATGATTATATAGCATTTAAAGTCACTGCCTTGTAGTATATTATTTTTGTGTATTTAAAGTCACATCTTTGTATACTCTTACAGATATAAAATATACACATGAATTATATATGTACTTCTGTATGAAACATGACTAAAGATAGCAAAATTTGTTTCTAAGTTTTATTTTTAGACATGTTTATGTATAGTCAATAGTTTATAGATAAGTGAATTTTTTGTTTGAAGCAATAAACCCATTATTGCTTATCTAATTATACATATCATATGCTGAATCATTTTGGTCTTATACAGAACCTCAGCAATGAGATTGATAGGATCAAAAAAGAGAATGATAGCTTACAACTGGAGCTCAGGTCATTTCTTCACCCTTCAGTGTCATATATATACATTTGGTTGTAAGATATCAACATAATTAAGGAAATTTGTATGGAAATGTTGAATTCAGGCATTTGAAAGGGGAAGATATACAGTCTCTCAACTTGAAAAACCTAATGGCCGTAGAGCAAGCCATTGGACATGGCCTCGACAAACTCCGAGACTACCAGGCAACTATACATCTCTATACTTATTCATACATGTACACAAATATATATGAATAGATTCATACAAGTAACTTATTTGGTTTGTTTGGTGTACAGGCTGAGTTTCTCATGGCAAAGAGGAGAAATGTGAGCATTTTTAACCAGTTTTGAACTTATTACTTCGTAGTTTTCGATGTGAAATGAATTCATATGGTTTCAACAATCTTATTTTTACAGGGGAAAATGATGGAAGAGGAGAATCGGCAACTATGTTATCAGCTGGTACATAACAATCTTATATATATGTATGCTTAATTGGTGTTGAAATTACTTATTAGTATGTTTGTGTATTTGAGATTATATAGTTTGGAATGAATTTCAGCAACAACAAGAGTTGGCCATAGCAAGCAATGCAAGAGGAATGATGATGAGAGATCATGATGGTCAATTTGGATATAGAGTTCAGCCAATTCAACCAAATCTTCAAGAGAGGATTATGAATTTGGTCCTTGATTGATCATTGAGACTCTTACAATCTCATCATCCACTACTCCTATCTATCTATCTATCTATCTACCTATTTCGTGGTCCTTTAGTTTGTCTTTATGAACTTCTATGTCCTTGATCAAGTCTTGAGCCATATATATACTCTCATCGAACTTGTACTTAAGCTAAATGTGTGTTAAGTTTGCTTATGACTACTAAGTATTTGCTTGTCTGTGTGTTCAATCGTTGGAAACTAATTGCATTTGTGTGAAACTAAAATACTAATATATTGTGCTCGGATCGTTATACATATTGTTCAAATTCAAGTTATAATAAAGCCCATTAAAACCCTTGACTGATAATAAAGCCCACTAAAACTCCAACTGAGAACGAAGCCCATATAGAAACAAAAACAAACTAGTATTTACCGTCAAAAGTACGATGACGTAAGCAGTGGCATTATCAATTCAAGTCTGTGTACAATGTCTTTTTTGGTTTTAGTCTGTGTATAATGTTCTTTTTGGTTTTAGTCTGTGTATAATGTTACCATGTGGCCAGTCTCTTTTCGTACAACAGTTTGTCTCCTCTATAATTTTACATAAAAGTATCTTAGTGAGCTTACACAAGAACAACTAAAAATGGCAGACGAAGTGACTCTTCTGGATTTTTGGCCGAGCATGTTTGGAATGAGGGTGGGGATTGCTCTTAGAGAGAAAAATGTCAGGTTTGATTACAAAGATGAAGATCTGTGAAATAAAAGCCCCATTCTCCTTGAGATGAATCTGGTTCATCAGAATATCCCGGTTCTCATCCACAATGGTAAACCGGTCTGTGAATCTCTCATCATAGTGGAAAACATTGACGTGGTTTGGCCCAGCATAAACCCACTCCATCCTTCTGATCCTTACGTACCAAAGAGCTCATGCCAAATTTTGGGGAGATTTCGTGGACAAGAAGGTAACTAATACAATCAATATATACGATCTTTGGTCAAATGGTTGAGTGTCACTTTTGATGTCTTACTCACCCGAATTCGATTCCAGAGAATCATACTTGTCTCACGTGATATTTTTTAGAGTTTAGGGGTTTGGGAATTGGCTATACACGGAGTCTTGTCAATCTAACTTTTGACAAAAGAGACTGAAACTTTTTAGGAAAAACTGACATTTATGTGTTATGCTTGATACGATAAACAATGTAATTAGGTGTATGGTCCAACGAGGTTGATATGGGGAGTGAAAGGCGAGGAGAAAGAAGCGGAGAAAAAGGACTTCATCGAGGTTCTCAAGAAACTAGAGTCCGAGCTTGGAGACAAGGTTTACTTTGGAGGTGAAATATTTGGTTATGTGGATATAACTCGCATTGGATTCTACTGCTGGTTTGACGTCTATGAAAAGTTTGGGAATTTTAGCATTGAAGCAGAGTGTCCAAAACTGATTGCTTGGGCTGAAAGGTGTATGAAGAGGGAAAGTGTGGCTAAGTCTCTCCCTGATTCAGATCTTATCACAAATAAATTCGTTCCTGAGGTAATGAAAAAGGTTGGTGATGATGTAATTATGATCAATCAACCTAATTAATATCGATCAACAACTAGCCAAAAGAGAATTTAAGAGGTAGAAAATGGATTTTATTGATTGAGCTTGATTATAAAAGAGATCGGTTTACAAGTTCAGTTCACTATTCTAGTTCGCTAGGGTTATTTCGCTATGTCCATCTTTTTCCCGACCTCTATTTTATAATCGCCGAGTTTGAAAACGTCTCTCCTCCGCTTCTTCTGCTCCACTTTCTTCGATCAATTGTTTTTTCTTAATCAAATTCTATCCTTTTTGTTGGCTCCAGTTCAATCTCTCTTTACTAGGTTTTGTTAGGCCGAGCTGTCGAGGCTTTGTTATGTTTCTCTTCTTTGTTTTTGGAAATCTTTCATCGAATAAAACCTATGAAATTTTTGTGTATGGATCTTCTGTTACATACCAGTTTAGATTGGATCTCTTTTCATAGAGTCTCTGAAAGATAAGATAAATTTTTTAGTTTCGAAACCGTTTATGTAAGGAAAACTTGTTCGGTCTTGTTCCTCACACCAAGTGATGACAATTGGTGACTTTGGGCTTGATTAATATTGCAAGCCGAATATTTTGGGTGCAAGAAAATTGGACTTTTCGGAATGGCCCATACACAGACTACTACTGTAGTAGTGGTTCGAGTAGCCACTTGTATTGGTGTGTATATAAACGTTGCACTCATAATTCTGTTTAAAAAATATCCAAGTTGATGTCAGTCTCGTGTCATACGGACATTAGTTTATGTTGCAGTCTGATTTTAGAAAAATAAATCTCATTTTGTGTACAAGCTTCGAGGATTCTTCTCGTGATATTATTGTGTAATTATCCTCTGACTAGTTTGAGTTTGTGTTTAAATTACAACATTATCTTACGTGGCAACCTCATCTTTCTTTTTAACTTGTGAACGTCCCAATCTTATTTTAGAAGATAATCATAGAGTCCAAGTTTCCAAAGATTAGAATTCAATTACCGATTAGTCTTCTCGAATTAATTGTTTTTTGGGTCAATATTGGATCACAACTGGCCGGTCCATTAACCAAATTCCTACAGAAACGCGATCTCTGTTTATGCAAATGCGCATATTTTAATGGACTTACCGCCTAATACTAGATTAAAGAAAATTTGCCGAATCAATTGTTTTGACCAAAAAAACAATTATTATTTTGTATGTGACACCTCTATGATAAAAGAAATTGTTGCACACAATACAAAAGAAACAATCACAATAAATGAAGACGTGTTACTAAAAAATTTAATTATTTTATTTTTGTTATCCACCCAATAAAGCAAACTCAAAATACATTGGGAAAATAATCGGATAAAAGAGTTAACAGACTCCGAGAAACTTGTAAACGAGGAAGATAGAAAATATGGCGTCACACTGTTGTTACAGTGGAATCCATCGTATAAAAAGGGTTCATCCTTTGATTTCCTCTCTCACTTATCGATTTTCCTCATCTTCTTCTCTTCCATTCAAATCCAAATATCAAGCTCGCATTCTTTCATCAGAGTTTCGTATTCATTCTTCTGCGTCTTCTGGTATCGCATCTAATAAAACCAATCATTCTCTGATTTCTGTATTAGATTCCAGATTTTGTAGCTGACAAACCTTCGTTTTTGATTTTGTTTTTCTCCTTTTTTTTCCATGTTTTGGATATCGCAGGCATTGTTCGTCTACTCGAGGATTTCAATTCTGTTCATATAAGGTACTGTTTCTTTGGATATGTTCAATAGCAAATTTAGTTAAACCCAGAATATGTAGAACAAAATTGATTACTTTGACTTGATCTGATCCATTGAGAACTGTAGATCTCGGTAAATAGAATTTGAATTTCATCTTCATCTACTCTGATTTTACAGAGAAGCGAGGCAGCTTCTTCTTTCAAGAGGAGCTACAGAGAAAAGGAAGAAGAAGAAGATATGACGATTAAACCGACGGTTCGAATTTCCGATGGCAATCTAATTATTAAGAACCGGACGATTTTAACCGGTTTACCTGATAATGTCATCACGACGTCAGCATCTGAGTCTGGACCGGTCGGAGGAGTCTTCATCGGAGCGGTTTTCGACAAAGAAGAGAGTAATCACATCTTACCGATCGGTAAACTTCGTGATTCCCGGTTTATGTCTTGTTTCCGGTTTAAGCTTTGGTGGATGGCTCAGAGAATGGGAGAACGAGGCAGAGATATACCTTACGAAACGCAGTTCCTATTGGTCGAGAGTAATGATGGGTCCCACTTAGAGCCTGACGGGGTTAACGGCGTTGAGAATAACCAGAAAGTTTACACCGTTTTCTTGCCCTTAATCGAAGGCTCTTTCCGTTCGTGTCTTCAAGGAAACGTTAACGATGAGGTTGAGCTCTGTTTGGAGAGTGGTGACGTCAGCACTAAACGGTCGTCGTTTACTCACTCTTTGTATATTCACGCCGGTACAGATCCGTTTCAGACGATAACGGAGGCTATACGTACCGTTAAGTCACATCTGAAGAGTTTCCGTCAACGTCACGAAAAGAAGCTTCCAGGGATCGTTGACTACTTCGGATGGTGTACTTGGGACGCGTTTTATCAGGAAGTGACTCAGGAAGGTGTTGAAGCTGGACTTCAATCTCTCACCGCCGGTGGAGCGCCGCCGAAATTCGTCATCATCGACGACGGTTGGCAATCCGTTGAGAGAGATGATGATAACAAGACTGAGAAGGATGATGAGCAGTCAATTTTTCGATTAACTGAGATCAAGGAAAACGAGAAATTTCAGAAGAAGGATGATCCAAAAATGGGGATTAAAAACATTGTCAAAATCGCAAAGGAGAAACATGGTTTGAAATACGTTTATGTGTGGCACGCGATAACAGGTTATTGGGGTGGGGTTCGACCTGGGGAATATGGATCTGTGATGAAGTATCCGATGGTGTCAAAGGGTGTGGTGGAGAATGAGCCAACGTGGAAGACCGATGTAATGGCGGTTCAAGGGTTGGGTTTGGTTGATCCAAAGAAGGTGTATAAGTTCTACAATGAGCTTCATAGTTATTTGGCTGCTGCTGGTGTAGACGGTGTGAAGGTTGATGTTCAGTGTATATTGGAGACTTTAGGTGGTGGCTTAGGCGGTCGAGTTGAGTTAACTAACCAGTTTCATCAAGCTCTTGATTCCTCTGTTTCTAAGAACTTCCCTGACAATGGTTGCATTGCCTGTATGAGTCATAATACGGATGCTCTCTACTGTTCGAAGCAAGCAGCTGTGATTAGGGCATCAGATGATTTCTACCCACGTGATCCTGTGTCTCACACCATTCACATAGCATCTGTTGCGTACAATAGTGTGTTCTTGGGAGAGTATATGGTGCCTGACTGGGACATGTTCCATTCTGTGCACCCTGCTGCAGAGTACCATGCCTCTGCTAGAGCAATCAGTGGTGGACCTATCTACGTCAGGTGTGTACCTCTTTCATAATTGACTCCAATTTGTCCACATAATCATGAGTATTGTGGACAACTTACACTGCTCCTTATTTCTGTTCTAGTGATGCTCCTGGAAAGCACAACTTTGAGCTTCTAAGGAAACTTGTGTTGCCTGATGGGTCAATTCTTCGTGCTAGATTGCCTGGTAGACCAACTCGAGACTGTTTGTTCTCAGATCCTGCCAGAGATGGTGTCAGGTAAAGCAAATTTGGCTTATATAGACAAGCCTTTGCATCTTTTGATTGCTCCTTTTCTTAATTGTGCGTTGTTTTGGTTTCAGCTTGCTAAAGATATGGAATATGAACAAGTATACTGGAGTTCTTGGCGTGTATAACTGCCAAGGAGCAGCTTGGAACAGTGACGAAAGAAAAAACATCTTCCACCAGACGAAAACTGATTGCGTCACTGGCTCATTTCGTGGTCGTGATGTGCATTTGATATCTGAGGCTTCCACTGATCCAACAACCTGGAATGGAGACTGTGCTGTTTACTCTCAGAGCAGAGGTGAACTCAGCGTTATGCCATACAATGTGTCTCTTCCAATCTCACTCAAAATCCGAGAGCATGAGATCTTCACTGTGAGCCCCATCCATCATCTGGCTAATAATGGTGTCTCATTTGCTCCAATTGGTCTTGTAAACATGTACAATTCCGGAGGAGCTATTGAAGGACTTAGATATGAAGCGGATGAGATGAAAGTGGTAATGGAAGTTAAAGGATGTGGTAAATTCGGAGCTTACTCATCTGTGAAGCCTAAGAGATGCATTGTTGAGTCAAATGAGATAGCATTCGAGTACGATTCTTCATCTGGTTTGGTCACATTTGAGCTGGACCAGATGCCTACAGAGACCAAACATTTACATCTGATTGAAGTTGCGTTATGAAGAGTGATTAAAACAATTCATTCAATAGAAACAGTCTCAATACTGTTTAAAGTAATCCATTACATGTAAGCTTTTGGTTATTGTTGTAGGTACTTTCAATGTTGTAATGTTCACATTCTTGTTCTATACCAATATTCATATTCCTAAAAATAAAACAGGGTATGTACACTAAGGCAACTTCAGGTTGAGTCTTCTCAACCAAACAGAGTGAAGAAGCATTCTAAGCATATCAAATGGTTGTGATGGTCTGTTGAGTACAAAATGTCTCTGGACCTGTAAAACTCTTCTCTGCAACGTCATGTAGCGTCTCCACGACACGTTCTTAAGTATGTTTTTGATCTCTGGGATCTTCTCAGACGGAATATGAATGGTGAACTTAGTCCAATCAAGAACATCTGAGAAAGGCAAGGCGTAGTAATCAGAGATAATGACAGGGACGCAGCCTAAGCTTATGGCTGCAACGATTCGAGGGCTAGCCACTTCGTAGCCGCTAGGACATAGACAAAACCTTGCCTTAGCCATGAGTTTAAAATAGTCTTTGTTTTTGGGCAAGTACTCGTGAACTTGGACTTCATCATCTTTGTCTTTCCAATGCTGTAGTAAGATCTTGCGGATATAGCCATGTGAGCCACCTGCAAAGAAAGCAAGGATGGATCGGTCATGGCCGGGAGAGCGAGATAACCGAGGCGGGCCCAAGTGGTCCCTTGGGATGTTGATCTCCGGGATTGAGACGTCTCGTTGGGGATTGAAACCTTCCGATGTGTTAGCATTGCAGAGAACTCTTATCATGTTTTTCATCATCTCCGGGTTCGATCCTGATACATCCGGTGCCTGCAAGACGTCTTACATACGTTTAAAAAATTGGACTCCAACAAAATTTAAATCTTTCTTTGTACTAGAATCTTTTTTTTGGTCATTTTCTCATACCAAAACTATTTTTTATGGGTTTTTGAACAAGCTCTCCATATCAATTCTGAATTGATGATGTTCCGAGCTGAACCGAATCCAACGAAATATTTGAATGGCTCCTATATTAAGTACTCAAAAAACCGAATCCTAATCCAAACCGAATAAAAACCAAATGGGTACCCAATATATTTTTATTAAATTTTGGTTTTCTCTAGATTTTTTCTATTAAACCTTTACTAATTGTAAATTTTTATAAAATTTTTGATATAAATACTTGAACTAGAACCTGATCTATACGCAAATCGAACTAAAAAATAAAATATCCGAATGGGTATCGAAAATTCGAAAGACTCGACCCAAACCTGAACAATTACTTGAATGCCCAGACCTAGTTTCGGGCATATCACTTACTGTCCGGCCTGTGTTATAAGCCGGCCCTGTTATAGTATGATAATGTACTTTCAGTTAGAAAACGAACCCAGTCATGGCAAGAAACGAAGAAATGGTCGGCTCCAAGGCTTCTATCCCAATAAGGATACTTGTGAGCCACAACATTGACGTAGTCGAGAAAAACTTTGTGAAGTTGTTCCCTAGAGTAGGTCACAAGCGGGCTGTATAAGTAATGAACTACGTTGGCGATGCTAACTGGGAGGAGAAAGGCTTGAGCCTCGTCCGGGTGACTAGCCGCAAATGGGCTCATGCCACTCTCGATCTCGTCCACGAATTGGCCTTCAATGCTGTATATGTTGTTCATTGGACCCATATGTATTAATGGTCTCTCTCCTTCTCTGTAAACCCACACTTTGAATTTCTTTTCCATCTGTATATGGCTTCTGCAAAATTTCATTATAAAAGCAAAACATAGTGTTATTGATTAGAAAATACATTTTCAATTTGCCAAACGTATTACTACCTTTATTTCATTTTATAAGGGCTTTTAGTAAAAAAGAGTGTCATTACAAGTTTTTTCACAATAATTAAAAAACAGTGTTAAAAGTCTTTCATATCTTTAGTCATTATGAGTAATAATTAATTAGATTCCACATATCTAGTTTTAAATAGAGGTTAAAACTGATATTATTTATAAAAAGTTGTATTGAAAATCTAAAATGATACTCTTTGTGTGACTACGTTTTGTTGTTAGAATAATACAGATAGAGTATTTGTTTTATACTATAACGTATTTTCATTTAATTTATTGTAACTATTAATAAGAGGCAAACCAAATAGGTCACTTACTTGGAGACGAATTAATATCATTTAAGTTTTTCTTTCATTACAATTTAGAAATTTCATCTAATGCCAAGGCAGTATTTAATAAAAAAGGTATAAACTAAGGTTGTCATTCGAAGGAAACAGAGAGATCAGAAATGTGGTACAATGACCAAAGCATACTTTAAGTGGGAATTACGTTTCTTTATCCGCATACCATTCTACAACGTATTTCATACATTGTAGCTCTTAAGAATCAGCATATTATATATAAACGTAACTACTACTTAGGTTTCATTCATACTCTATTATATATATATATATATATATACACGTTTGTTTATGATTATGAGTGTTTATATATGAGAAAAAAATGCATTTACGTAAGAAAGAAATGAAGTATATTAGTAATACTTGAGTATGAATCTCGAGTATATCAATATTCAGAGGGAACAAAGAGGACGAGGAAGAATATAAGATTAAATTCCAAGGGTAATTGAAAATTATTGTCAGTTAACACTTTTAATGTAAATTTGAATTTATGTTTTGATATCCAAATGATTTAAGAAGAAAATAATGGGTAATTAAATGAAAATTAAATTGCTGTATAATTAGGCATCTAACACTTACGACAATTATTTTCAAAAGAAACTGATAAATAGACAAAGTAACAACAAAATGTTATATTTATAACATGACGTTATTTCTATTGGCTTTTTTCGTCAAAATCAAAAACATTTACTTGTAGTCTGTCAATTGTTATTGTAATTATATACTTACTAATCATATTATTTTGTTTTTTTATAGTCAAACCGTACTTGATTTATTTCCTAGTATAGAAAAAAAAAATATGAACAAAAAAAAAAAAACGGAGATAAAAAAGGAAAGAATCTTACTGATGAAATGCAAAAGCGTTTCTGTAAACAGCTCCTCGAGGTACAAAACTTTCTTCTTTGTTTGATGTTATCTTCTTCAACCTCACAGCTTCACTAATGGCTGCTCTTGATTTCGCCAATTCTTGTTTTATTCTACTTCTCTTCTTCTCTTCCTTATCACAACACATTAATTTTAATTTGTATATATTTATCAAACACACAAAACTCGAGATTAAACCACTTTTATTAAACATATATACCTTTTGATAAGGACTCATAATTAACGTCGAGTTTGATGATGCAATTTTAAACTCCATTGACAGAGATGGTGAAGGAGATGGATCAAGAGATGAAGCATCGACGAAAGAAGAGACACTGTTTGGTTTTTGATAAGAGAAGACAATAACAAGAAGAATAAGAGATGAAGAAGCTTGAGAGAATTTCATTTTTACAATATCTTATTTTCTGATTAGCACTGACACATTTGTAGCATATATTTAAGTATTAGAGAAGAAGAGAGAGTTTTTTTTTCATATTGTATATAAATTATTAAAGAAAAGAATCCAAGTCAATTATAAAACCTAAGAAATCAAACCATAATAGGTAGAAAATTAAAGCAAAAATGGAAGTAAATAATAATATAGGGACCGAGTTGCTCTCAGTCTGGTGGTTAGGATGATCCAGCTAATGACTTAGCACCAGAGTTCGATTCCTACATACTACATTATGGTAGATTAAAAAAGAAATTATAGAGGTGGGATTTAAGTTATGGACCACTTTTTGTCGATCCAATTGCTGACAAAAAAATAAAAATAAAAAATAATATAGGGAAGGAAACCGAAGACTTGTAGAGTAAATGAGACGCTAATAAAATTAAATTTTGTATTAATTGCGAAACTTAGTCCAATCAAGAACATCTGAGAAAGGCAAGGCGTAGTAATCAGAGATAATGACAGGGACGCAGCCTAAGCTTATGGCTGCAACGATTCGAGGGCTAGCCACTTCGTAGCCGCTAGGACATAGACAAAACCTTGCCTTAGCCATGAGTTTAAAATAGTCTTTGTTTTTGGGCAAGTACTCGTGAACTTGGACTTCATCATCTTTGTCTTTCCAATGCTGTAGTAAGATCTTGCGGATATAGCCATGTGAGCCACCTGCAAAGAAAGCAAGGATGGATCGGTCATGGCCGGGAGAGCGAGATAACCGAGGCGGGCCCAAGTGGTCCCTTGGGATGTTGATCTCCGGGATTGAGACGTCTCGTTGGGGATTGAAACCTTCCGATGTGTTAGCATTGCAGAGAACTCTTATCATGTTTTTCATCATCTCCGGGTTCGATCCTGATACATCCGGTGCCTGCAAGACGTCTTACATACGTTTAAAAAATTGGACTCCAACAAAATTTAAATCTTTCTTTGTACTAGAATCTTTTTTTTGGTCATTTTCTCATACCAAAACTATTTTTTATGGGTTTTTGAACAAGCTCTCCATATCAATTCTGAATTGATGATGTTCCGAGCTGAACCGAATCCAACGAAATATTTGAATGGCTCCTATATTAAGTACTCAAAAAACCGAATCCTAATCCAAACCGAATAAAAACCAAATGGGTACCCAATATATTTTTATTAAATTTTGGTTTTCTCTAGATTTTTTCTATTAAACCTTTACTAATTGTAAATTTTTATAAAATTTTTGATATAAATACTTGAACTAGAACCTGATCTATACGCAAATCGAACTAAAAAATAAAATATCCGAATGGGTATCGAAAATTCGAAAGACTCGACCCAAACCTGAACAATTACTTGAATGCCCAGACCTAGTTTCGGGCATATCACTTACTGTCCGGCCTGTGTTATAAGCCGGCCCTGTTATAGTATGATAATGTACTTTCAGTTAGAAAACGAACCCAGTCATGGCAAGAAACGAAGAAATGGTCGGCTCCAAGGCTTCTATCCCAATAAGGATACTTGTGAGCCACAACATTGACGTAGTCGAGAAAAACTTTGTGAAGTTGTTCCCTAGAGTAGGTCACAAGCGGGCTGTATAAGTAATGAACTACGTTGGCGATGCTAACTGGGAGGAGAAAGGCTTGAGCCTCGTCCGGGTGACTAGCCGCAAATGGGCTCATGCCACTCTCGATCTCGTCCACGAATTGGCCTTCAATGCTGTATATGTTGTTCATTGGACCCATATGTATTAATGGTCTCTCTCCTTCTCTGTAAACCCACACTTTGAATTTCTTTTCCATCTGTATATGGCTTCTGCAAAATTTCATTATAAAAGCAAAACATAGTGTTATTGATTAGAAAATACATTTTCAATTTGCCAAACGTATTACTACCTTTATTTCATTTTATAAGGGCTTTTAGTAAAAAAGAGTGTCATTACAAGTTTTTTCACAATAATTAAAAAACAGTGTTAAAAGTCTTTCATATCTTTAGTCATTATGAGTAATAATTAATTAGATTCCACATATCTAGTTTTAAATAGAGGTTAAAACTGATATTATTTATAAAAAGTTGTATTGAAAATCTAAAATGATACTCTTTGTGTGACTACGTTTTGTTGTTAGAATAATACAGATAGAGTATTTGTTTTATACTATAACGTATTTTCATTTAATTTATTGTAACTATTAATAAGAGGCAAACCAAATAGGTCACTTACTTGGAGACGAATTAATATCATTTAAGTTTTTCTTTCATTACAATTTAGAAATTTCATCTAATGCCAAGGCAGTATTTAATAAAAAAGGTATAAACTAAGGTTGTCATTCGAAGGAAACAGAGAGATCAGAAATGTGGTACAATGACCAAAGCATACTTTAAGTGGGAATTACGTTTCTTTATCCGCATACCATTCTACAACGTATTTCATACATTGTAGCTCTTAAGAATCAGCATATTATATATAAACGTAACTACTACTTAGGTTTCATTCATACTCTATTATATATATATATATATATATACACGTTTGTTTATGATTATGAGTGTTTATATATGAGAAAAAAATGCATTTACGTAAGAAAGAAATGAAGTATATTAGTAATACTTGAGTATGAATCTCGAGTATATCAATATTCAGAGGGAACAAAGAGGACGAGGAAGAATATAAGATTAAATTCCAAGGGTAATTGAAAATTATTGTCAGTTAACACTTTTAATGTAAATTTGAATTTATGTTTTGATATCCAAATGATTTAAGAAGAAAATAATGGGTAATTAAATGAAAATTAAATTGCTGTATAATTAGGCATCTAACACTTACGACAATTATTTTCAAAAGAAACTGATAAATAGACAAAGTAACAACAAAATGTTATATTTATAACATGACGTTATTTCTATTGGCTTTTTTCGTCAAAATCAAAAACATTTACTTGTAGTCTGTCAATTGTTATTGTAATTATATACTTACTAATCATATTATTTTGTTTTTTTATAGTCAAACCGTACTTGATTTATTTCCTAGTATAGAAAAAAAAAATATGAACAAAAAAAAAAAAACGGAGATAAAAAAGGAAAGAATCTTACTGATGAAATGCAAAAGCGTTTCTGTAAACAGCTCCTCGAGGTACAAAACTTTCTTCTTTGTTTGATGTTATCTTCTTCAACCTCACAGCTTCACTAATGGCTGCTCTTGATTTCGCCAATTCTTGTTTTATTCTACTTCTCTTCTTCTCTTCCTTATCACAACACATTAATTTTAATTTGTATATATTTATCAAACACACAAAACTCGAGATTAAACCACTTTTATTAAACATATATACCTTTTGATAAGGACTCATAATTAACGTCGAGTTTGATGATGCAATTTTAAACTCCATTGACAGAGATGGTGAAGGAGATGGATCAAGAGATGAAGCATCGACGAAAGAAGAGACACTGTTTGGTTTTTGATAAGAGAAGACAATAACAAGAAGAATAAGAGATGAAGAAGCTTGAGAGAATTTCATTTTTACAATATCTTATTTTCTGATTAGCACTGACACATTTGTAGCATATATTTAAGTATTAGAGAAGAAGAGAGAGTTTTTTTTTCATATTGTATATAAATTATTAAAGAAAAGAATCCAAGTCAATTATAAAACCTAAGAAATCAAACCATAATAGGTAGAAAATTAAAGCAAAAATGGAAGTAAATAATAATATAGGGACCGAGTTGCTCTCAGTCTGGTGGTTAGGATGATCCAGCTAATGACTTAGCACCAGAGTTCGATTCCTACATACTACATTATGGTAGATTAAAAAAGAAATTATAGAGGTGGGATTTAAGTTATGGACCACTTTTTGTCGATCCAATTGCTGACAAAAAAATAAAAATAAAAAATAATATAGGGAAGGAAACCGAAGACTTGTAGAGTAAATGAGACGCTAATAAAATTAAATTTTGTATTAATTGCTATGTAAATTGCTTAACGAATTTTTAAGTGAATCACAATTTCGTGGCAGGCGTCGATAGTGTTCATAGCTATATGATATCATGGCATGCTTTACTTTAGGGTCAATTTTGGTTACACTTTTAATTAAGACGATTTACGAAACAATTATGCATCCGTTACCAAACCGGTTCGTGCTATAAACCGTTCATATCAATTTGGGTTGGTTAAGCATTACGGACCTATTTTTTCTGTTGATAGTTATCTTACCTGGAATAATAAGAGTGATACTAAAAGCCATGAGACCGGTTGATAAAAAATAAAAAAATCTAAATAATACTATGTAGACAATTCAACTCTTTACAATTGAACCAATGCTAAGATTTAACAATAACATTATTTATAATCAGCCGTTAGCCGTGGATTCTCGAAGCTGAGACTAGGGATCACCACCAATTACTTTTGGATTGAGCACATGAGTTTATCGAAATTCCACATAGGGTTAATTAAATATTGGGCAGTGTCCAAGCAAATATAACATGAGATAGTTTAGACCCTTCGTGACTTAAGTGAGAAACAGTCTAGATTTGTAATTTTAGAAATACGGATTATATATTTTCTTTTATTAAATAATTAGATCGATAAACTTTGTCTGAAAAATTAGATCAATAAAGAAACATACGTTGTTCAACAAAATCTAATTCATAATTTAATCTCCCAAAAAAATATCACGAGAAAATTACACGATTTTGTGGAGTCGAACTCCGATTGGAAAACTGTGACAATCAATTAAAAATACTTCCTTAACAGATTACATGTTTCTGGACCAAAATTAAATTCTAAACCATATTAGAAATATGAGCTTCTTGTTAAAAATCATTTAATAATAAGTGGAAGGGTTAGACTTAATGATACTTTTACGCAGGTGTAATCAATTTGATTCTTTGTTTTAATAAGTAACAACAAAGTTTCATACATCAATGGAAAAACCTTTAATTATGAATGTGACTATAATTTGCACCAAGTGTCACGGCAAGACCAAGACCTTTAGCTTCAGAAATTTTTAAAAGGGTTCGAGTCCACGCAATATTTAAGAGTCTGGTTGAAGAATCAAGTTTGGTCTTTTATGTTTACATATCCAAAAAAAACTCTTATGTTTTTTTTTCTTTTCATAGTATTAAGTGGCAAAGATTTGATTTACCATTAACTTCTCATATAGAAATAGACATGTGAGAATCATGCATATTTAACAAACGTAGCACAAGTTGAAATTACAATTCAATTTATAAATAAATGGGTTATTACAATTTTGTTCACACAATACAACACAAATTAAAAATTATTAAAAAGAATTACAAATATCTAGTTTAACAACCAACATGGTCACGCCAGTCCAAGAACAAAAGAGCAGCTGCATAGTGAGACAAAGCACCCAACAAAACAAACACATGAAAGATTTGATGACTATGTCCAACACGATCAAACCAACCAGGTTTAAGTCTTTCAGGCACTCTTCCTACATAAAACCCTGTCCCAACAAGATAAAACACAGCCATAAGCAACTCATAGAGAAGCGTCACATTCCTTTGAGGGTTTCCCCAATTGACAACTAGAGCATGAACAGCTGGGACAATCCCAAAGAGTCCCATGGAAGCGAAGAGCATAGCTCGAAAACCGCGGTATTTGGGAGAGGATAATGAAGGAGTGAAGAGTGTGATGATTGTGAAGATTCCCATTGAAGTAATGCCTGCTAGGTAGATGAAGTACCAACGAGGAGTGCATTGGAAGATGTAGTAGATTGGTGGGAAGAAGGAAGTAATGATCATGGCTGTGATTCCGGCATAGTCTACGCGGAGGAGGAAGACATTAAGTTCCTTAGAGTGACAACAGAAGAGATGGCAAATGCTGCTTGCGAGTAGACAAAACATTGAGCCTCCTAAGAAGACAAAGAATGGCCATCTTGTTACATTCCCTGGACTCTTTGCATCCTACAATAATCAATTGATACAATCATGAGCTTACATTTACATTGAGTTGTTTCAAAAAACCAAAAATTTGTCTCTATGATAAGTTCAATGATGTTATAATTCATCTTTTCGATTTATTCCGATATACGAGATGGTGAATTTTCGTCTAGAATTCGTCTGAGAATGGTTCTAGACGGATTTTTCTATATGTATTTGTGTGATTTTTTGTAGTATATAAACCAAATTTTTATATTGATAATCATTTTAACAAAACCTAGGTAGAGCTTAATTCATTAGAAAATTATTAATGAAAATTAATCAATTAGGTATCTATTTCAACTTGACAAAATTAAACTATAGTGAAGACTTTGTTTGAGGGAGAGGCTTCACTATATAGAAGAAGACTCTGAACGATCCAGAGTCTTTGTCTAGCTAATAACAACCTAAGTTGAAATTGATAAAGTGGTTGCATGTGAATCTGAAGAAACTAACCACAGGGAAGAATCCGTCATGATGAATGATGTTGGCGACGGTTAGTCCCACAAAGAAGATGAAACCAAGCAAATGTCTGTCCAAAGCAAAACCAAACAAACAAACAATTATTAGAAATCATAAAACATTTAGAGAAAAAATTAAAATTGAAAGTGAAATTTTGTTGTGAAAGAAGAAATACGAACGTCCAAACGTTGAGGGACTCATTGTGGAAACTGAAGATACTGAAGAAAGCATCTCTAATGGACCAATCAGCTCTGTAATAATTCAATATGAATTCATTGTCTCTCATGTAGTCTGGGAGATCGCTAAACGACATTAACTCACGTCGTTTCATTGTCTTTTGTTGTGATTTGATCCTTCTCTTTGTACCGTTGCTCTCATCTTCAGGCACGACTTTGCTCTTGCAGGTGCTGTTACCGCAAGACACAGTTTCTTCTGCTTCCTCTTTCTGATCATTTTGGTCCATATGAGCTCTCAAATATGGACAAGAATAGTTGATTTTGATCTCAAGAGAAGATCTGAGATGAGAGAAAATATATAATGAAGAAGAAATGAAGTTTATTGATGAAGTTAGAATCAAAAAGTGAATATAATATTAAGGAGAGAGAGAAGGAAGATGAGAATTGTAAGGAGACAGCTGCAACATTTAAAGACGAAACTTAAGTATGCAGGTAGAAGTTGGTGTTGTGATTTCATCGTTTAGTTGTTAGTTAGGTTATCAATAAATTCTTCTTCTTTTTCTTTTCATTTCCTTTTTCTTAGTTTATTTAGGTTTTTTTTTATCAACTTTAAATGAGTTTTTGGATATAGAATTTTTTTGTCAACAATTATATCAAATTTTTATCAACAATTAAATCAACAAGATCCGACTGATAGCCTAAATGTTCCAACTGGAACATGGTGAGATTCGAACTCATCACATGCATGTCAAGTTATATTAGGGGTAAGGCAATTAGATCACCTGCTTCGTGGCGGTACAGATTTTATAAGACAAATCTCTGCCGACATTTTCCATTCTAGTGATTATGATGATCCAGATAATAAATATGACATCAAAAGTTTGATTCCTTCACATTACAATTGATATATTAAATAAAAATTTTAGGAAATGTGCTTTAAGTTATAGATCAAATTTTATCGATCCAACTATTGACAAAAAAAACAGATTTTTAGAAAATTCTCTAATGTTGCTGCCAAAAAACCAGCTTTGTAGTGATAGAAGAATCAAAAACAAAGAAAAATAACTGAAAACCTTCTAAAAAACAATTACGTTTGAGAGTTCATTTGGTTAAACATTAATTTCTGCAAAAAAAATTTCTCTAAAAGTTTTGTAACTTATAGAGTTTATTGAGAATTAAGATTATGGATGTGTCCATTGGATATTATCAATTGAATTGTTAGAAAAAAAATCAAACGATTATGTTTTATATTACTTTTCAAGATGCGCATAATATTTTATATTCGAAGAGAGTAGATTTAGGGGATTTTAGGACCGACCGAGTCAAGATTTTAGTAACGGCTTGTGCCTCTCTTTTACATGCATGATGCATATGTACCTACTTGGATCGTTTGTATTTATTAATAAACGATAAATAATGCAAAATATTAGTACACGTTTACTTTGCTTTCTTCAACAATAAATTCCTTTTTCGTGAATTAAGATTGATAAAAACGTTTACTTGGCTTTAAATATACTAGTAATTTCAGATTATTTGCATAGTTTAGGTTTGGAAATCTTATGAGATAATTTATTTCAGTAATGTAAATTTTGAAACGTCATGTTTTAAACTATAATTTAATATGTTGAATTCTTCTTGTCAGCTTGGTAGTTAGGATAATTCAGCTAATAACTCTGGATCGTCTGACTCTTTTCTTCTATAATTGATAGATTATAAAAGGATTTTAGACTATGTATCAGGTTTAATACACGATAAATATACATTTAATTAGCTGCTTTGTTCACCAGAATTCAATTTGAAAAAATGGTGTAATCCTTATCTAATATTGTTTAACGTTTCATGGGAAGATTTAGGCAGTGGATTGGTCTTATTAATCAATTTGTTGACTAAGAAAACTGTTATTTAATAATTGGTAGGATAAGATATAAATTGACCGAGGCAAGTGTGAACAAGTTGTTGACAGCAAAAGATAGTGATTCTAAAACGAAACGTGCAACATCTCACAGTCTTGCTTCTAATTATCTTGTGCTGAAAAAATAATTAATTAAAAGATTTAGAATTTTCTAAAATTTGAGAAACTAGTGTCATTTTCCACTAATATGCAACTTACCTATTAATGCCTCAATAAATGATGAAATTGCTATGCTGTTATGTAGCCATTAATGTCTCAATGTCCCATACTTTTTTTATTTACAAACTTCAAAATTTGTAAACATCACAAATTTAATTTTTGTAATAACGCGTATGATTTGATTATACGTTTGTGATCTAAAACTAACGTAGATAATGCGTGTGGTTGTAGTGTATTGGTCTTGTAAGATTTTGTGTTGGCTTAAGTCTTTTAGAGAAAACACGAACAAGTAATGGCTAATCGATCGTTCAAGTTTTCCAAAAGGAGGTTACTCTTGAAGCAGCCACAAAAACCCATTTACGTACGCAATTTCTATTTACTCGTGTCTTTATTTCTTGGATAAATTGAACATTAAACACTTGGAAGAATTCATAACTTGTCTCAGTAATATATGTTTTTTTGTTTGGTTTTTGTCTTTGTTAAATATGGTTGAGAAGAAAATGATGTTAGGTGTCAACATCTTTTGTAATCTTTAGTTTAGGACAACTGCCAAGTGTTTGACTCTATGTGGCCCTAATTATTTCATTTTGTCCCCTACCATTAATCATATAATCAATAGGAAGTATTTAATTTATTATTTTGTTATTTTTATTGAATTTTCTGAAAAGAAAACTTTACTTTTTAACATTTATTTCTAAAAATTCAAATCAGACCTAAATAATACGTAATATATAACTCTTACACAAAATTTTAAATAATTTTTAGTCATTTACACTAAATTTTTAAACTTTTAATGGTAAATTTGGACTATTTTAGTATTTTTTAAGAGAAATTTTTTTTAACAGTGATGATGAAAAATTTATGTTAGTGAGACTAATTTGCATTTTTGAGATATGAGTTTATATTGACAAATTATGGCAAGTTGGAATATTTTTTGCAGACAAAATTTTGTTTTCCCAGTTACCGGAATATTCTCTTTTCATTTTATTATTACAATACTTGCATAAATTTAGTAAAATCCATTGGGTTGTCACAAAGACAACCATATAAAGAGTTCGGTATTTCCGGCAGCTTATGTACGACCAAGTAATAAACAAAACCAAACCATGTGGTCAATGAAAACGATAGTTCGTATTTGGTACCAACCATTGATGATTAGGTGATGTGTTGTGTCTTATTTCACGTTTCACTCCTTGATAAGCTCTAGTTTCTTCAGGGCATCACGAAGATCCGAATCTATTGATGCGTGAACGACGTTGTTGCTCTCAACAGAGATCACGTCGGTAAGAGGATAGCTCCGGTTAGAGTGCAAGGCGTTGCTTGCAGTACAAGATACCCCTGTTAGAACAACGCTCTTGTGAAGTCCTCCGAGCAATCCTTCGTAATCAGTGTCACCAGATTCTCCCACAAATACCGCCATTTTCGCCATGTCAATGCCCCACCGGACGAACAAATACCTGGTTCACCATAACTCTCGTCAGGGCAATGCTCAGAAGTGGAAACCATAGTTACCTTGTACCACAGATTTTGTACTGCATAGTTACTTACCTTAAGGCTTGTATTCGAGAAGCCAGCACTGGTATAACATTTATTCGAGTGCCATTCTGACTATAAACGACATGACAACGCAAAGCCTGGATTCTCAGAATCTTCCGTAGCTCTCTTACTGGAGGTACCTGGGAATCAAAACCAAGAAAAATGACTTAACGGAGAGCTAAGAAGATCCGTGAAGACGTCTTAATAATGTTGTGTCTGGTTAAAGTTACCGCTGCAGGCTTTTTGACTGTAAATGTGTAGCAGTAGTCGGTTGAAAGATGTTCAGCAAGAGTGACTATCTGCTCATCATTGTCAGATTTTTTATCGTTAAGTGAAGATGCCCAACGGATCAAAGTTTTCCTCAGTCCTTCACCACCCCACCGATATTCGATGTGGGAGTGGTAGTAAAAGTCTACAACAAAAGGACCGTCTTCGGAGTTGAGCGATGTGTAATGGAGATCGCTCCCGCTGTTGCATATAAAGCCGTCAAAATCATTAGGGTTTAAGCCCCCTGACACCAAGAAAGATTGTATCTCAGAGATTGTTAGAGATGTCGATAATATGAACCCAACAGATCCTTCCGCTCTTTCTTTTTCAACCGCTTCAAGAATCCTTCTTGTAGCCTTTAGTGTGTCTTGTTCCCCATCAAAATCAAGAGCAATAACAATAATGAACTTCCTCCTCCGTACCGCTGGGAATTTCCCAGAGTTAATCTCTGACTTCTCCAATGATCCCATTTTGCGGCTATCTTTGCCTTTAGACCAGTTTAGGACGGCAGCTTCAATTTTGCTCTTCCTGTCCATGGAATTCCCTTCTGGGTTCATGTAATTATCGTTTCCACTACCGTCAAATGAAAACTTTAAGTTCAAGGATAAATCCTGTATATCTCTCAAAGAATCACTAGGTGACTCAGGTTCTGAATTATCACCGCCATTATCACTTTGCCATTGCGGATGTCTTGGTTTGGAGCTGGTTATGCGAGATAGATAAGTTTTGCAATGCTCTGGCCAAGAGAACTGGTGAATGTTCTTCAACCCGTTTTGCCGACACTTTGCCCATAGTTGCTTATCTGCAACGAGCTTAAGAAGAGCTGCAGAGATAGATTGCTGATCATGAGGATCCACAAGGAGGCCATTGTCCAGGACCTGGAAGAAAATCTCCAAGGTACATTTTAGAACAAATGAGCAGGTATGTAATGGTCTTGGGAACTTCGAAGTTTCATTGTAGTAAACATACCCGGTGTATATCTACAGGACCACCATTTTGTGTAGCAACCATAGGCAAACCATGAGCTGCAGCCTAGAAGGATAAACAATACACATTTCACTAAGATGAACAAAGAACGAATCATGAAACACAAATCTGACAGGAAGAGAAAACAATACCTCAATTAGTGTAAGTCCAAATGGTTCAATTATAGCTGGATTGATGAAAACACCCTGCAAAGAATCAATTAACAATGATTAATCTACTTAAGTAGTGTCTAATCGTTGAAGCAAAGATATGATTGCATCAACATATGCAGAATATGATAAAGGTTGACAACTAACAAGCCGAAGAAAGTTACATAAGTTTATAAATCCAGAATTATCAGAACAGTGAGACAAATTCTGCCAAGAGTACCTTTGACTTTGCAGCTAGGCGATATATGTCTGGAACATCTGACTGTTTGTGATGTTTAGGGTACGCAACTTGACCGTAGAGATCATACTTGTCAATTAGCTTTAGAACAGAAAGGAGAACAGAAGAACTCGTGCTCGACATTTCATCAATCCCATCTCGGTTACCCATTATAAGTGCCTGCAAATCAGAAATATGGAAGATAAAGAAACATAAACGAACAACCAAAGCTTCATTGAAATGTCTGTACAGTCACTGTATGACATTTACATACCAGGTTAGCAAGCTCTCTCAGTGGACGGCATTCCCCAAATGCCTTCACCAACGTCGTAATATTCTTTTTTGGGTCGGGCCTCGCAAGAGCTAATATCATCGGTTTCCGGGAATTCGAAAAGAAACGCATTATCTGCATCACATATGTGTATACTGCTTGATGGAAAGATAATGAGAGAATATACTATGTAGAAAATAATTTCATAACTTTTTTCTCAGAGAAACTAATAAAGGTGATATAGATGCTATTGTCAAGCAAGAACCTCAGCCCAAATTGGTGGATCTGGAGAAGTTGGATGTTCCTCGTTCCCGTCAGTGTCTTCCATATCACCACCATGTGGGACAATATGATTGAACTCCATCCCAGGTGGAATTTTCTGAAGAAGAAGTAAATATACAGAAAGCATTTTTACGACACGATAAAAGAGTCAGAAGACTACACATAAGCATTCTATAAAACAAAGCAAAGAAAAATCTTTTTCCCACCTGAGACATCTTTTAATTAACTAACATTTGGATGTCAAACAAACATTAAAACTGACATTAATAGAAAAGATCTCGATGAAGATGTTGAAAGTTAGAAGGCATGTCAACACAACACCAGAGAGTACAAAAGGTTGGCTGCAGCTAAGCACATCACTCATGAACCAGTAATTTGTCACCAAATAACATCTCCTAATAGTTCGCAATGAAATTTTAACTGTGGAAAGAATATATTCCAGTCCGTGCTAACAATGCCAATGGTCAAGCTCAAGCATCAAGAAAACAGCAAAGGTTTGAGTTACTTACAACCATACGAGGCATGAACCGTCCATAACAGCTCACATTCCGCTTGAGCCTTGCTCGCAATTTGCGTTCCAATATGGGGTCAAAACCATCATACAATCTCCATTGCTCATCTATCTCCTGTCGTGTGCTAGTTATTACCATTTCCGAAACATCAAGAGATAATTCTTCACCCTCTATTCGACGCATAATTTTGTATGTTGAGTTTATTTCTTCTTTTGAAAGACGGCCTTGTCTCAAAAGCTGCTCTAATTTATCTCGACCAAGTGAATGGCCAGTGAGAAGCATAGGCACATTAAGTGCACCCGACAGCAAAGCAGTGGCGTCACCAGCATCAGCATAATGTCCATGGATGGCAGCAGGCCAAATAGGCTTCCCAACACCAGCTTGCTCACCGAGAACGTTTGACATTTGCATGATGTGGTTCATAGCACCATCAACAAATTCAGGAATGTGAGGCCATAGAAGTTCTTTCGGAATATACTTGTCCTTTGGACCAAATGGTATCCTCACAATATAAGCACCGCTACTTTCCCCCATCTCATTTGAGAAATCTTCAGAATCTCTAGGAGTCAGCATTTCTGTTGGTTCGCCATAACTCCAGTCAACATCTGGCGAAGACACTTGTCTGGTAAGCAAGTCAACTCTGTAAACTCCTGGCATGGAACCCAAGGCGCGAGCAAGTTCTACAACATATTTAACCTGTAACATAAGAAACAGTGTGAGGAGGACTGCCTACTTTTGTACCAAATTACACTTACTCAGTATTGTTCTGTATCTTTAATCAAGTATCAGTACCTGGCCACCAGTATCAGAATCGCGGCCGAGCTCCATGTTTTCACCACGTATTAGACCGTGAAGACTGCATTGCATATTGCATACTGAATGTTAAACAACTATCACACAATAACATTCCAAATACTTTTCCATCACTATCCTTACACATTCTCAATTGTCATATCTGTTGGTATATGTTTACTCAGATTATATATTATATAAAACAGGTCCTAGAAGGTGGCCCGCCTAACTATAACTTGATTTTACCAAGTTAATAAATTTACATAGCAGAAACAAAGTGTACACAAGTAAAAACGAAAATGCTTAGAAGACCAGAATTAGAGCACACACCTTATCAAAACAAGATACAGCTTATTTCCCTTCTGTTGGTTTGCCCATATCTCCATCGACTCAGTAGAATTAATTCTCGGCAACCTGGCTTTGGTGCTTTCACCATGTGTTGATATATCACTGATGATATCTCCTTTCTCGCCCTCCGAAAACTCCTCGGACATATCAGCTGTTGCTTCCCTACGACCTCTCTCACGCTCAAGCCGGCGCTTAGCCAGCCTCTGTGCTTCCTTTTCCTCATGCTACACAAATATAAGAATGAGCAAACAGAACATGAGTTCTCAATACTTTGAATATGTTTATATTCCAACAGCAGAAATTGTTAGCTATCCTGTGGGGGAATCAATAGCTCACGGTATTACATCAAATTCATAGCTATCTCATAATTCCACGATCCAATGTCGCAAATTTTAGACTCAGCTATTCTCCAGCTCCCCAAGGCAGGACAGAAATGCTACTAAAAACTACATTATATGTTAAATTCAAGTAAGATCAATTTTAAAGACTAGTCCACGATTAACCCGCACTTTTCTCATTGTTATTTTTATGTATATACTTTTTTTTATCCCCATTTGCATCACATACAAAAAATGAATGCAAAATGCAAACTTTGAAAAGATCCAAACTAGAGTAGACCAAAATAAAAAATAAAGAAAGTTTTTGACTTTAGAGTCAACAATTCAGATCAAAGTCAAGCCTCCGTTATGATGAAATCTCCAAACCCCCACTTTTAAAAGCTAACAGCAAACAGAGGAAAAAAAGGTGTAAAATTTGGAACAAAATCTGCAAAAAGCCAAGTAAAAAAAGGAACCTGCTTCTTTTGACGAGCAAGATTCCAGATCCTCCAACACATATTCTCTAACCTTGTATTCCTCTCCTGAGGACTCCTCGTAGCAACAGCCTAACAAATCACACAAATACAGTCAATCACATCAACAGATTCACACACACATGGCATAACACACTCTGTTGAACATATGCTTTGATAATTACCTTAACCCAAGATCTATGAAGGTCAGTTTCATCAAACCCAGTGATAACTTCTTCAACAAAGTAACGGCTAGGAGTGAAGCGACCTCTTTCCCTAAGAAGAAGCGAAGAGCGAGCATCTTCAAGTCCTTGACCGACGTCGAGAATCGCCTCCAAGTAACTGTTAACCCAGTCGTTCCCAGCCATTTTGGGACGATCGGAAGAACTTCCGCGAATTATGCGATGGAAGTGGGGGATGAATTGGGATTGGAGATGATTGAATCTCTCCTAACCTTTTTTGATCGATAGACGACAAATAGTCTCAGCTGGAGTGTGGGGTTAGTGACGAACACACTGCTCTGTCTGGTCACAAGACACGCATCCGTTTCGAACGGCTCAAAACTTTCTATACACTTTTTTTTTTCTTTCTTTCTTTAGTTTAAGGAAAAATTGTCAATCAAATAAAATATCTTTCAAATTAGAATATTCTCTTTTGATTGCTTTTTCATTTGTTTTGTTTTCTTAGTGAATATGTGGTGGCTGAATTATTTTTTGGTTCCTTTCATAATTTAGATCATATAATTGGTCATTCAAACTTCTAAATCATATAACAATTTATGGAATAGGATGGTACCGCTTTACAAAAGCTATACAAAAGGATTGTATAGGAGCTCATAGATTAAGAAGAAGTGTATCAACAATGGATTCTAAAATCAAAGTCTTTTTGTGAGCAAGCAAACTGTGTTTTTTGCCATTCTAGTTGATGGACGTAGAAGTAGCGATAGATTGTTCGGAAATATTGAAAATGATACCTAACGCATTAGAGTGATTATTATTTACACCAGGTTTTAAAAATTTGACAAGATTGAAGAGTTTGTTTCGTTGTTATCTTTTTATCTAATTCCTAAATTAAATTATAAAATGGAAAAATAGCTAGGGACTCATCTGTTGTGAACAATTTTCCACGTCGCTCCCTTAATTTTGTTAATGAAACTCAAAATTGACAAACAAAAAGAATCTTACTTGAATACATATACATTGTGAATTTTTGTATCAATGGAATATTCTATTCTTGTACTAGAAGTCTCTTTCATTACTTTACTTGAATTGGACACTATATCTTTTTATATTACACTAAGCATTTTCTGTCGAGTAGATCAGTATCGTTGACGTTAAACTGATGAGTGGCCCAATTTCTCCACGGGATTAAGAGCTCTTATACTATGGTAATTTCACTAAACTTTTTTCGCCATACCAAATTCTACATAAATTTTTAGTCTTGGTATTTTTTCTAAGTTTAGTGCATAAAAATTTAAATTTTTTACACAAACTTTTTTATTTGTGTTAAAACACATTGTCTAACAGAGTGTTAATCAATCGTTACTAGTTTATGATTAGGCTAATTCTAGTGACACGTGTCGTCTTATGTGGCTTAATAGAGCTAAATTGGCTGATTTAATGGAATAACGTCGTATTGTTGAGTTGATCTATTTGATTATTCGGTTAAGATTATTGAACCGATTATTATAAAAAAAAACAAACCGCTCTTGTATAATGGTAAACCACTATGACAACCCAATCATAAAACCCACCCAACCCATATCACAAAATCTCCAAATTTTTAAAGTTAGAATCTTAATTTCATCTATTTGATTTAGCGAACCCAGAATCATGAAATTGGCGAGTTAGCAGCATGAATCATGGAATCATTTGAGAAGTCAGCGACTTCTATTCAGTTCACGAACTTAGAATCACGAACCGTGGAATTTGAGAAGTGACTTCTACTCAAATCCCAAACCTAGAATCACTAACCGTAGAAATTAAGAAATCAATGACTTCTATTCAATTGGCGATCCTAGAATCATGAACCAGTAATTTGAGAAGTAAGTGACTTCTATTCAAACTGGCAAGTAATGTTCATGACCATAGAGTCATTTTGATTTTGAAAGAGTTATCAAATCCTTTGTTTAATTTTCAACTCTGTTTGCTATTTCATGAAAAATTAGTGAAGAAATCTAATTTCTGGTAAAAATTTTCTCAAACATAATACATATTTAATTAGGTTGAAAACAATTTCAAAAGAGATGAAAGAAGAAGAACTGCAGGTGAAAGAGGAAAAAGTTTACTAAAAACAAATCGGATTAATAAGATTTAATCATCCAACTCATCTCTATTAAGCTACATAAAATGACATGTTTACAAGAATTAGCCTAATCACGGATTATTAACGGTTGACTAACAGCTCGTTAAGTCAATGTATGTTTTGGCACAAATGAGAAAGTTCGTGTTAAGAATTTAAATTTTTATGCACTAAACTTAAGAAAATATCGAGGTTAAAAAGTCAAGTAAAATTTAACTGTTTTCCCCACTCTTAACTCTAAAGCTCACCTATTTAGACAATCTTAAAGTAAGTATTAAAATAGCCTAGCAATAATCTTAAAAAGAAAATTGTATAGAAAAATTGTATAGAATAATCTCTGACCCTTTGTGTAAAGATATAATATAGACATTCATATGGTCTATTGTAGATAATAATATTGCAAATGTATGCCAAAAAAAAGACAATAAGACAATAGATGAGGCATTTTGAGTGATATTTGAGTAGTGATTAAATTCTTCAGTGATATTATAAGTTTAAATAAAAAATAAAATCCTGAGACAAAACCATTGTACCATAATAACTGATGGAAGTTTACGAAATACCATAACAACTAATCCAAAAACATAGGTTTTTCTCAGAGAAATCAAACTGAAAGATCAAAACATGTCTGAAGAAAAGTGAAAAAGATTTAAGGACAAGACATGACTCTAAGCAGTAGCACCCTTTCCCTTCTTCTTCTGGATCTTCTTCATGTAGAACTCCAACTCTTTACCTTCCAATATGTATCTGCGCAAAGAAATACGAAACCGTATTAACAAAATTGCAATAACGAGATTTCAATAAATATAAGAGACAAAGCCACAAGATGAATTACCCATCAGCACGTCCACATTGGCCAGGCCTTGATGAGATACAAGCCAACAAACGACCTCCTGCAAATTGGTCCTCAATGTGCGAGTCAAGTTTGCGGCCTTCTTGACGTTTCTCAATCTTTCTCTGGACGTGGTTGCTCTTCTTGGCCTCCTCGGGAGCAGCAGCAGCTTCCTCACCATCCTAATGTAGTAAACATTCAAAAGTATTATCAGCTCCATGGTTTAAGGGAAAGACTATCAAAGAGAATCAAAACGTGAAAGAGATTAAAATATCATATGGAAATCAATGATCCAATTAATAAGTAATTGTCTTACCTCTCCTTCCTTCTTAGTGGAAGCAGCGGCATTCTTCTTCTTGCGGCCAACCTCAACACCATAATGCTGAAGGTACCATTGCTTGAATGGGGCAGCATCAACCTGAACAATAGCACTCTTAACAAGTGTTTTAGTCCTGACAAGCTCATTGTTTGAGGCATTGTAGACCACATCTAGAACTCTGGTCTTGCGGGTTACTGCTTCACTTCCCCAGGAGTAGTTACCAGTATCGAGCCTCAATGCCCTCCACTTGACATTTCCTCCACGAACTCGGATTCTTCTGACCGTCTTGTTGCTTGACAACTTGGTGTTGGCAGGCTGCCTTCCCATTTCATACCTATTAAATCCAAGCATAAAACTTTAGTAACCAAACGTAAATCACCAAAAAGAACAATCATATAACACTCACTAGGGGCACAAGAAATGTGAGAAACAATATATGGACCATACTAGACAAGCAAGCCCCCATCAAAGTAACACAACTACGACGATGATTCAACAATTGAGGATAGCTTATAAGGAATTCCATCCAAAGAAATATTTCCGTTGAATTACTATATACGAGGCTAATAGAAACGTTTCTAGAATCCTAAACCTGTAAACTCATCACGATAGCAGTCAATCTACAGAAGCAAAAACTCGGATTAAAAGATCAGAGTTACAGATCAATTAAGCATTAGCTTTTACACTCCTTTTCGTTCAATGTTTCTTAAGCTTTTGAAAACAGAGCTTCACAAAACTAAAACATACGACGAAAGTAGCATAAAACAAAAAGAAAGAGATCTGAACAACGAAAAAAAGTAAAACTTACTTTCGCTTCTTCCTCCATTGCTTTTGCTTGCCTCCAGTGGCACGCCTCTTGTGGATGGAGTCACGAGAAATACCTATGGAAAATAAGGTTCCATATCAGAATCTAGAATCGATACATTCAATACCTTAGATATAAATGAAGAACAGAGATCGAAGCTATGGAGAAAGCGAATGTAGATGAAGAAGAATCGAGAGGGTTCGAACCCATTGTCGCCTCTTAGGGTTACTCCAAGTTTAGCTGCGCAGGTTTGATAGTAGAAGACGAAGTGCACTTAAAAAGGAGAACGCTTCTCTATAAACCCTAGTATCCGATCCCCTATTCGGCCTCTTACTATCTGGCCCATTTAATTCTTTGGGCCCATCATAATTCAAATACCCAATTTTCTGATTCTGAATTCTTTTTATTTTTTTCCAATCTGATTCTGAAACTTTATGTCTTTTTTTGGCAACTTTTTTTTCTAAACAAATACGTTTTATTTCCTTTTTGTAAGAAAACTACTATCTTTCGCAAGCAATTTTAGCGTTTTTTTTTTCTTGAAGCAAATACTTTTAACATTGTATACTAATTATACATTGCAAAACGAATCAAATATTTAAAAACTAGTGTTACAACATTGTAATAATGAATGGTTCAATTACCAAAAAAATCACATAAATATTGATAGCAATCACGACAAAAAAATTATGAATAAATTGGGCTATTGAATCTATCGTTGTTTATAGTCCACAATCGACCCAGAGTTAATCACCAGAGCTCTACACTAACATTATGATCATGCATCAACGCAACATAAAAATCATGAAACTATGATCAAAAAGACAAGAGTATTATTCATTAAACAATGGAAGGAGATGTGTGTCATGTTCTGTCTTCCAAACATATCTTTACATCTCCTGTACATCACTTATCTATTTATATGTCCAATATTATATTTCCTTTACCTAATTTTGAGGGAGAAACCAGAAAACTAAGAAAGAAACTCACAACTCTTCTTCATTTGCCTTTGTCATTTCACTAACAACTTTCTTCCGTCGTCCTAAAGCCTTGAGTAACGTAATCGCTGATATTAAAGCTATCTCCCAGTGTTCAGAGCTGTTGAGTTTCACGTTTACCTTCCCCATTTGCCTATTGTTCATGTTTATGTTGACGTCTATGTTTGTCCCCCGAGCTGGTCTTAGCTGAGTCTGTAAACCCCAGTTCAAGACCAGCTCTTGATTGTAAGACAGAGCCGTCATTGACAAACCAATTTGCTCGTTTCTAACCGGGTAATCTCTCCCTCTGATACTAGCTTCAAAACTCCCACCGTGTGCTGTTTGCCCTGAACCTCTCATCTGACCTGCATTCACCATTAATTTCACCCTCTTCCCTACCAATAAAGTATCTTCAAGCTTTCCGCCCACATAGTATTTCCCACCAAAAGATGTCAAACCTACTCCAAAATCGGTTGTGTTTTGCTTAAATGTTTTAAGCTTGCTGCCGCCTAGAAACGAGTACACCAAATCTTCTCCTGATGATTGAAGGTCAACAGCTACAGAGAACGTCTGTTCTGTAGAGTCTCTAGTATAAGCTGCATTAGTCTCGGAGTGGATAGTGAAACGTTCCTTGTCTCTGCTCACCTGTCCTGTAGCTGAGGCAAATAGATTCCTGTTTATTTTTGCAGCTGTCTCAATATTTATACCATCAAATCCCACATCACGATCCCAACCTTGTGGATCATAGACAGGTCTCACGAGCCACTGGTCACCTGTCGCAACACATCTATATCTGTGAGCTGGAAAATCTGAATCAAAACCGTCTGGACCTGCCATGTCAGGCAGTGGAACAGCTGCTTGCTCACTGGCTTCGGTGTCCTTGTTGAGATTTTCCTCTTTAATTAGCTTTTCATCTCGTCGTCTTATATAATCTTCTTTTAATTGTTTCTTTAGAAAAAGGGTTTCCCTGTAATCAAGTTCATCAAGATATGCTTTCTTCTGAGACTTTGACAGCTTCTCAAATCGAGATTTCCCAAGGATACGAATAGTAGGCAACTGGTCATACTCATCTTCCTCCTCTAAGTCCATATTCAGAAGCTCGTCTATCTCTTTCTCTGCTACATCTGCACCTAATGATAAGTGACGGCGCAGAAAAACTGAAAGAAGATGAGGGAGGGAAGCTGTCCGGGTACTACTTGGCTGTCCCAGGCCAATGCTGTCATGAAACCTCAGTAGAGACTGAACATCGCCAAGAACTTTAGTACAAACGCACAAAAACATAAACTGAGACTTCCAAACCAGTCCATTTGGAAGAACATACTCACCCACAAGATTCCTTTTACAGCTAGGATGATTTTCAACTAACAGCACAGGGTTTTCTAGTTTCGTATCAGACACAGCCTGATGTATATAGTGCTGAACCACATCCATGCGCTGGCCTACATAAGACTCGTAGTTCATAGATTGTCCATTACGACCTTCTGAAGCAGTAGAAGAATGTGTCATTACAAGTATTGTATTTAACCATATAGCTGCACCCAATATATCAGTTATAAGCTTCAGGAGGGGGAAATCACTATATCGCATGTCAATCATATCAAGGCGGTCCAAGTAAAGAACTACATCAGGTGGACGCTTCTTAACATATCTCTTGACAGAGAGCAGAATCTTTCGGTTTTTTCTTGTACTAGAAGATGACAGTGGGTGAAAACCAGGGGTATCAATAAAAGTTACTTTAACTCCACTAACAGTTCCCGTAACTTCTTCTATGCGGTCTGTGGCCGGTTGAAAAGCATCAGTTTCACTTTTGGACTGACCAAAAATAGAGTTTATGGTTGCACTCTTGCCAACACCTGTTTTCCCCAGGACAAGGACTCTAAGTGAAAAATCCAATTCTGGTATGCCAGATGATTCTTGCTCCCTTGCAAGAGCTTTGGCCTTATCTTGTCTAAGTTTTACTGTCTTCAATTCTGTTTCCTCAGCTCGTATCAGCATCGCTAGGTGTACCCGATATAAAACCTTGGAGACTAGAATATTATTCTGTGACTGCCCAAACCTTTGAACAAGGCGTAAAAACTGTACTTGGAGGTCACAAATCTTTGCTAGTGGATTATTTTTCTTTCCGTTAATATCAATACTTGACTGGCACAAGCTTTCAAGTTGAACTTGTGCCTGGGAGAGAGGAGGCTGAATTTCTACATTGCCACTGGTTGAACATGGTGTTTCCAAGTGTCTCACTGGTTCTGGTGCAGCAGGCGCTTGAGCTAAAAATCAAATTGAAAGTTTTAAGTCAAAGAAAACAAGAACAAACAGCAAGAAGAGAAACTTTGAAGAAGGCTCAAATAATCTACCAGAATAGTCTCAGCAATTGGCCAAAGCATCAGAAAGCAAAGTCCATTTCAAATTTTTAACAAGCAATGGATATACCAGCGGAATTTTCTGAAGCAATTCAGACCAGATTAACGTAAAACACAGGATTTCGCATTTTTGATATCAGAAGACAAAAGAGTAAAAAACAGTGACTAGCATAATGTGGATATGTCATAGAGCACAAGAAGAGGTTAAGTAGATCAGTTTAAGAGGTAACAGATTCACACTCATCTCACACTGTTCTCATGGCAGAATTTGAGGAAGGTTAAAAAATATCATACACTGGTTATCCTGTTCTTCAGCCTCACGGAAAAAAGGGTCACTTCCCAAAAGTGGTCTAGATGATGCCATTGAGGTAGAGAGAGCAAAAACCCAATCTTTGAAGCCTTTCATTCTGCCTGTCCAACAGATACAAAAAGAAGACTAATGATATTAAAGTTAAGTGTATAATTTACTTATGCCACATTTCGTCTCAGCCCTAAGTTGCAATCTTGCTAAGAGATGATAAGCAGAAACTACAAAAGGATTGACAAAGCTGCAATAAAACTTCTTTAATCTAAAGTTCTTTTGGGAAATAAAGCGAACGCTTCCAATGGAACTCAAATCCATGATACAATGTTCTGTAAGTGAGCTCAATGAAACCCAACAACCTAAGATTAACAATCAGCCGAATGAGGATTGAGTCTATTGCCCCTAAAGAGAGCTAAGCAAAACACATTTCCTACTAAACAGATTGAAGATCGCTAAACAATTCTTGAAGTAAACTTAAGGGTCAATCACAACTAAAGAGGCATCCATTACATCTAAAAAATCAAACTTGGGTCAACGAGAAAGTAGAGCAAAGTCAGAACCTTTACCACCGGGGAGAAGACCGACTAAGGAAAACACAAATTGTGAAATCCCCGAGAAATTTCAAATTGGATTTCAAGAGCAGAAAGTAGATGCGGCAAAGACGCCGAAGACGGAGGACATAAATTGGAAAATGAAGAACACGGCAAAGAAAATAGAGAAATTTGGAGAATGAATCAGAAATAGAGGAAATCGGAGAGAGACCCTTGTGTTGGTGACAGTATTAGCGAGAGAGAGAGAGAGAGAAGATCGAGGTAAGACAAAGAGTAGGTTTAAGATAACGAAGAAGATATTGCCGATGATGTTGTTTGAGTTTGTTTTCTTTTTGTTTTTCTTGCCTGAGGCTAATATGCGCCTCGGACCCGTCGCTACCTGCAATGTGTAGAGAGATGCTATTCGTATGCTATGTTGCGAGAGGTTCAAGTGCAACACGTACCGCAAGATTAATTTTTTAATAAAAATATACGAATATTATTTTCTATTTTTACAAGTATATTTAATTCCTTTTTTTCCCTAATAAGAAACAAATTAATTACCATTGGATTCAAGGAAAAAAAGAAAAATTAACATAGGATTTAACTAACAACAATTAATTATTATTTTATAATGTCAAGTTTAATACATGTGAGTTATAATGACCTTTATTTCTCTCACACAATTCATCATCTTTTATGGATTGGCCAACTGTTACAATATCTCACATCTTAAAATATTATATTCCAGTTTGTGATTTGGGTTTTAATCCAAAACCAGATGATTTCATTACTTATAATCCAATATTGTGAAATTGGTTTGTGCTTAAACCAGTTGATCAGTAAGTAGAAGCTGATAGTGAAAGGAGAAACTTGTAGGCTTATCCTCCAATGCATGATGAATGTAGTAGCTCATGAGCTTTTAGGTCCCATGTGATATTTCAGGATAAGAATTGGTGCCAAATTTGTGTTTAGTTTGGTGCAAATTTGGTCACAAAGGATACAAATAGATAATTATCAGTCAATTGCGAAATGCAATTGTCTCTAACTTAATCAGGACAGATTGAGGTGGCTTATGGCTGTCTTGATAAATCCATAATCATGAATTCATGATTAAGGAAGAAGGAATAAGATCAGTGTCAAAATCAGATGTTGATTGTTGGGTTTTGGTTATATTAGTTTGATTCTAAGATGGAAAATCTTACAGAGAATAGTTGATGCAGGTTTCTTATCCTTCACGGTACATTCATCGTCAGTTTCAACAGATCTGTTTTTATTGGGACAGTCATGTAAAATATAACTTTTCTAGTTATCATGATGCTGTCTGAAACATAATGTTGGTGGTTTTATGTTGTATTAACAGTTATGTTGTGGCCTGGAGTTAGTTTTGTCCCTGCATTAACATTTGTTGACAACACTTCTATTTTTAGCAAGATTCTGTTATCATCTCAAATGGAAGAGTTTTGCCTATATTATATTATTTATCTCTTTTCAAATTTTTGCAAATCTCAGACTCAGATTCGTTTGTATTCCTGGTAATTGGATGTTTAATGGAGTGACATGTTCATCGATAAACATTTGATTGCAGAATAAGGTCTATGTGTGAGGTCAGTGCAACATACTTAGCCAATTTGATCACATTTTATTGAATGGCAATGATCTCGAATTTGAGAGAAAACATGGAGAGAAATGAAATAAGGGAAGGGACTATAGCTATTGCAGCTGATAGAGATAAAACAAGCTGTCAAGCTCTTAAATGGGCTGTGGATCGTTATATACCACAAGGTGGAACAATCAAACTCGTTCATGTTATTCAAAAATCTGCACTTAACGCAAATGGACCTCACACAGATGATGAAATGTCTGAAAGACAACATAATGATAAACGAGACACTCAGTTTCTTACAATGCGTTGTCTTTGTGTGCGCAGAAATGTAAGTATGAGGTCTGTTTTTTTCTCTTTTTGCTTCACCTGTCATTGTAACTCTCTCTGATTGATATTGTTGATGTTCAGATACAAACAGAAGTAGTTTTGCTGGAAGATCAGGATGTGGCTAAAGCTTTGATTGAATACATTAGCCAGAATCGTATTTCTACATTCTTGCTAGGTGCTTCATTGAAGAAGAGCATTACCAGGTCAGAAGAAATAGTATTGTTAATTATCTCTATCTCTTTCTCTGAAACCAAAACTGAAGAATACTGAAATTTTCCAAAATTGTTTTTTGGATTGAAGGCTATTCAAGGTTGATGATATACCGAGTAATGTGATGAGATGGGCTCCAGATTTCTGCAACGTATTAGTCATATCAAAGGGAAGACTACAAAGTGTACGTTCAGCTACACGGCCCTTACCTCAAACTTTGCCGTCTCCTACAGGGATTGGACCATTTTCACCAAGAAGCAACACTATCACCATTGATGAGGGTCCTTCTGAAATGTCATTGTCAAGAGAAGACGACGCTTTGTTTCAGGAATTGTCATCCTTTGACACATATTCTAAAGTGAACATTAGTGGCAGGATGAGTACAGAAAGTTCAGGTCTCTCTTTCTATAAGAAACTTGGGGCACCACCAACGTTGGAGATTCCTAGATTCTCTGGTTTTGATGATGAGAAATCCAGGTTTTCGATGTCTCTTAACAGTCCTGATGAACAGAATTATGCATTAGCTTCCCCAGTATCTCCAATGGATGATGTCCAGGTTGAAATGCGACAACTGAAGAAAGAGCTGAAGGATACAATGAACATGTACCACACCGCCTGCAAAGAAGCTCTTATAGAAAAAGAGAAAGTAGCAGAGCTAGAGATGTGGAAAAGGATAGCAGAGGAAAGGCTTCAAATGGCTGAAGAAAGAGCAACAATGGCTATCATGGAGATTGAGAAGACGAAAATAAAAGTACAGAGAAGAGTAAAGGCATCAAGAAAGGTGATGAGAGGAAGCGAAAATGAAGAGAGAAAAATGGATTTGAATACTCTTGAAGAGTCTCATATGGTAATTGAATATGAGAGCTTTCTCCATATTGTAGTTGTACTTCTACTATTCTATTTTTACTTCATATTCAGATGATTCTGTAACAATCATCATATGCTCCGCAGGAGAAAGTTGCTCATTCATTCATTATTTCGTATATATCAATTCTCATTCATTTCTTCTTTACAATGTCACTTCCTGCAAGTAAAATCTTCATCAATTGTGTCCCCTTTCATCTTCTGACACTATTTTACATTCAAGTTTCATACAATCTCAACATTCTCATTTTGCTTTTTATAATTCCAATTGCTTGCGTAGTTCATCACAGAGGATCGATCCTATTTGATGCATGAGAAATGTGAGTAAACCAATTTCTCTGGGTTCTATAGTGCTACAGGTTCAAGCAACATGAAAACATAAAGACTTGTTAGTACTTAGAATAGAGATCGTAGAAAAACCTGTGCCTCAACAGGAGATCAATGGTTGAAGACTTGAAGGTTAGTATCGTTTAAGAATGCAATTACATTCTTCAGGCATCTTTTTCTTTCTAGATATTTTTGTCAATTATATAAGCTAATATGTAGCTGTACGACAATGATATGGCTACTATAACCTCTATTACTAACAGACATATAGACACTTAAAGATCAACAGCGAAGAAATCCTGCGTGTTTGAGGTACCATATAGCAGCTTCGGCAGCCACTTCTGCTGCACCTTTCTTTGTTGGTCTAGCTTCACCATAACATTCCAAGGTCCTATTGGGGGGATCTTCAAGTTCCACGATTACTTTATACGTGAATCTGCAAACATGCATACAACTGATGACTTAAAATTCCAGTACTGATTTTTAGATGATGTTTCTAGCTCACTCAAGTTTAGAGATTTAGCAGTGTTTGATCAATTTACTTACGATTTCAGGTGGCCTGGTCCTTCCTCACAGCATTCGAATTCTGGAAGCTTCCAACAGTTGGCAACACATGTTTCGTGCAAGAGGGATTTCGCGGTTTTGCTGCTTGATCCACCTGCGAGTTTTGGTTATAGAATCGATAATTCAGGATATATACTGTGCCAAAGTGATCATCTACTGATAAATAAACAGGAATTAATATTCAATCTTTTTAACCTCTAAGTTGTCTATTCAAATACCTGCTTCTCTAATGGTCTTTTGAGGAAGCCCGTCTTCTTTTTCAGATGGCACCTGGGAGAGAACTCGTTTGATGATGTATGAGCTGCTTGTTTCACTAGTCTTGTTCTCAGTGACAAAATCCTCGTCAAGAGTTTCATGGAATTTCAGGGCGTCAACATCCAGCTCCTCAAGATCTGCAACATCTATAGGGTCTTCATTGTAGCCAATCAACTCAGCTTCATTTCGTAAGGTATTCTTCAGAACATCCTCCAAAGGATTGGAGGTTTTTATGTGCTCATGAGCCTGCAAAATATTTACAAATGGAATTTCTTACAGAACCAGTCACATAAATGAGCACTACGTAATTCAAGTTACAATTACATCACACCAATTGAAGAATATTATGGGCACACCAGCCTTCTTTTGCCAGTTTGAAAAATTACCCTCAGAATTCTAATCATTAGCTGTGCAGCCTTTTTGGTGCTCTCTCTTTTGTTCCGACCAGTAGCAGAAGCTGTAAGGCAAGAACCATTCTTTGTCACTTTTAATTTAGCAGAAAATGCACCATCCTTCTTCATGATTGATATTTCCCGATCCCACTTGTAAGACTGGCAAAGTTCAATAAGCTCCTTTACAGGACTAAGCTGCAGATTAGACAAGTTTTTGACTGGATCTAGAATTGATAGCATCAATCTCCAGACATGATTCAAGTTGAACCCACAGTCGAGGAAAAGAGCCCCCAAACAGGATTCGATCAAGTCCCCAAGAACCTGCATCAAATATATTATAATTATATCAGTTCTCCCACTAATATAGCTGCATATGTTCTTATAATTATGATACTAAATGACTCTGGAACTAAACTAACGAGATGGGCATAGACGTTTGAGTTAAATATCTCGTATATATAAACAGAGATTAAGTTTGAAAGCTAACAGAGATAGTTCAAGATTGTCGACATGTAATTCAAGTTGTAATAAGAGCGAATCATCACAAGTTTGACAATAAACACAATAAAATACCACGTAAAAAGGAGAAATAAGCAAACCTTTGGGCATTTTGGACCTTCAGATGGTCCACTTGTCATTTGTGACTTTTCCAGGAAGTTGGTGTAATCTTTTATAGCTTCATGTAGATAAGTAGACTCGCAAAACAGAAATCTCTTTAGTGAGAAACTGACAGCAACATTTGCAAGCGCCTTATTATTTACTGAGAGCGCTCTTAGATCGGTCAGTTGACCAGGTTTCAATTTCGGAAAGACTGTGAAGAAATAGGATGACATCAAGTAATCCAGAACAGCATCCCCAAGAAACTCCAATCTCTGCGGACCCCCATTTATGGAAATTGGTTACCATAGATGGGTATCAAAGAGACAATTGGAAAATAAGAATGAAACAAAAAAAAAACCTGGTAGCAGCCTCCCCCATGCCTGTTGTACGATGGATGGATAAAAGCTTGTAGTAGTAAACCTTTGTGGAGGAACTTATAATCAAGCAGGTTTTCAAGGTCCACTAAATTTGAGCGAGTAGCCAGTGGCATATAGCGCTTGCTAGCAACACAAACATCTCTTACTTGCAAGGATTCAAAATCAACATTTATACCAATCCATTTAAGAAATTTCGTGGCACCCTTGAAGCCACTATCAACTAAGAAAGCTCCCACAAGAGCCTCAACCACATCAGCAATTGTTTTCTTGTGCAACCAATGATGGCCTTTGCTACATCTGATTACACCAGTATTTGACTTCAAAAGCCCAGGTCCCTTATCCACAGAATGAACCTCTTGCATTGCTACCTCGTCACAGGTTACTTTGCATGGATGGCCAAATGCAAAGAACTGAAGAGGATCAAATGCTTGATCACGGATGTAAACCTGGGAAAAAAACACAATGTTAGAAATATTATTCAAAACTATAGATAATTTAAACAATACATTTCAGTCTGCTTCTATCCAGAAGATTTTTGTATAAAAATATATAACTGCGAATATAGTCAATGTATGAAGGAGGCAAAGGTTCTGACGGTTCTTTATGCACATTATCAATATTTTCTGCGCTTTCTGCAGCAGCCACCACTCAAACCAGCTTTAAAATGTAGCAGCGATCAAAGCTTTTATAATAATTCTGAGCACCTGCAAGTTTCTCTTGATTGCAAGCCTGAACAAGTTGGAATTGTTAACAATGTCCGAGCGTCGGCGAGTCAACTCTCCTTCATCAAGCCTATCATGGTGTAGAAAAAGGTGTCGGCTAACAGAAAACTTGAGGAATGTATCACCAAGCACCTCCAGCCTTTCAAGAGAAAAGCGCTCATGACACTTTTCTGTCGTAAGGGCCTCTAGTACCTATACAAATCCACTCTTGGTAAAGGATCAAACATTAACAAAGTTGAGAAAAATCAACCAAATGCGTTATCAAGTGAATTGGGGCTATACTTTATGAGCAGAAACTTCAGCTATCTCAGGGATTGAATCAGACAACACATCTTTCAGTTCAATAGCCACGAGTATATTCTCCATACGATGCATAATTGATGGTAGCAAGGATAATGAACTTCCAATCTCTTTAGATAATCCCTTCATCTTTAACTGAGAAAGTTCTGCCGGAATCTCTACGAAGTATTCCTCAAGTTCCTGTGGTTCTGTTCTTGAAAAGTCTTAAAATGTGAGAATGGTACTACCATCGAACCAAAACTGTGAGAACGGTAAATAACTAGAGTATAAAACGGCGTGTGTACATGTACATGGACAAGAAAATTGTGATATGCAATAATCAGTTAGGAGAATCTACCCAAATTCTTCTGCTTCCGGTTGTGAAGCAAGTTCCGAACATGAAAAAGTGGTTTCACACGCAAGAGTGGCTGTTCAGGATGCTTGAGTTCCACGCCGTACCTAATTTTGCGCATATAAATGAGACTCAGAAAATCATGTGATCCTAAAGTCTATAATCCAAAACAAAATAAGGCTTGTTATAGTGCACAGTAAAAAATAGAAAAGGAAAAATAACAAAAACAATCTAGAGAGAGAGAGACAACAAAGAAAAAGCAAAACGCAGACATCCCTCAGAAAAGTAGCTTACGTAGTGTATATGTTTTCCACATGGCTTTTGGTGTTTGATTCTTTAACAGGACTGAAACCATTTCTTCCATGGCAGATATCCACAACAAAGTAAAAGTGTTTATTGTGGGTTGTAAAAACCAAGCTATTCTTCACATCATCAATACTCCAGCAGCCATTTGCAAGCTTCAAATGAGAGCCAATAGGAGGAGCTATATCTTCCACTAAACAAGATGGAGCTTTGAAGATTGGTGACGACAAACAGCTTTTGATAGTCATCCAATCTACAGATATAATATTTTCTGTATCATGCAGACTGACTGGAAGAAGAAGGTAGAAGGTGGAATTGCTTATTCTAGAAGAGTCTTCCATTCCTACAGGAACAAAGTCCGGAATGAGCTCCTGCCGTTCAAAAAGAACCTTTAGGGCAATCTCCTGGAAAAGCTCCGCTAGCCTAATCTGCATACACATAATCAAATTAAATAAGTCTGTTCTCGTTTCATTTTGTCTACTTAAAAGCACAATACCTCATAGTTGTCGAATTTGGTGACTCCTGCTGGAAAAATCTTCACACTTACAGATCTTTGATTAGCAAGGTGAAGATCAAAATCCATAGTCTCAGCCTCAGTGGGAAGTGGTGACTTCATGAAGACACCAAACTTTCTGTAGATCCTATCTGCAGGATGAGGCACAAACCTTATGTAGTAGGAATGAAGATTGACACATCTCGTTGATGAATCCCACTTTTGTTTAAACAAGGCAGGAACAAGCATCTCATAGAATTCACCTCGTGAACGACCGTCACCTAAAAAATAATTTAAACGTTGTTATAGAACGAGTAAAATGAATAGAAAGCTTAGATTTATATCTGAACCACTTGTGCACCTTCAGCATTAAGAATATCAAATTCATCATCTGATAATTCATCCTCAATATCATCCTTTGAATCTCGCAACAGGAAGTCGTTAAGTACACCCAAGTTGTGCAACTCACACACAGCCTTTAGACAAGCATTCTTTTTAGCAGTTTCAATCGAAGGTAGTGGTGAACTGATGATTTCACTTATAGGAGCATTAGCAGGAAAATTTATGCGACAGATAGTTCCACCGACATCGTCAACAGACTTGAATTGAAACTCTGGCTTGGGCTGAAAAAATCTGAGGGAGCAATAACGTGGCAAATGGAAATTCAATTATAACACAAACAAGCTCCCATTTACTGTAGAAGGTGTATACAAAAAGCACCGATGGAAAATTGGAAACCTTACTCGTCATGTGGAAGCCTAGAACAATATTTATAGAGAAGGGAAATGCTACTTCCACCACTGATACAAGCTCCTGTCTCTTGAACTCTGTATAATTCATCATCAAGTCTAGGACAGGTTCCCTTCGATGTTCTGGAAGTAATTTCCAGATTCATTCGATCTTCATTTACTTTAAAATTTTCAATCAGATCCATCTCTTTCTTGTTTTCCCTAAATCATGAAGAAAGGGAAAATGTAAATCACGCAGAGAGGAATAGCGGACTCATACTATGGCCTTATCATTTTCTCACTTCTACACACCTGTCCACTAGAAATGCATATTCAGACTGAGGCATACGAGCACGACCTCTGGACTGTATGAAGCTGGTAACAGTCTCTGGTAAATCAAAACGGATCACAAGACAGCATGTCTGAATATCAAGGCCTTCTTCACCAACTTTAGTGGCAACCAGTAAATTGAGCTGTAAACAGGAAAAAGAATTTGTAGAAGTTAGTTGGAAGTGGCTTGATGGTTAATCTTAGAGAATGCATGTTTATCCAAATGGGTGGTTTCATGTATCTTTGTATATATTATGTGTGCCGGCATATAAAGTACGGATATCTCCCAACACTAACTATAAGTTTAAAGATGGCTGAATATCACCTCTTTAGATCGAAACCGTTCAAGTATCATATTCATACTGCTCCTTGACATGCCCTTCAGTCCAGAACTGAGTCCAACTAGGAAATCAGACTTCCATGACCGTAGAAGATTCAAATTATTCAATATGCATGACAACGTTCTTGCAGTCACAATCCGATTGACAAATATTATACACTTCATGTGTGGCTCTAGACTGAAATAAAAAGAAAATATGAAGCTTACTGCAAAATATATCATTGATTTCTCTTAAAAATTCACTCATGAGCAAAACAAATTAATCAAGCTCGATGCAAGGAAAGCAATCAATATTTCACAGGGCCCAGGGGATAATAATAACTACCATGTTCATATAGCATGTCCCACGTCTTTTTGAAGGTGAATTAAGACCGGGAATTTGTTTGCCTGTTTACTCAGGAAAGGCCATATTCTGACTTCTGAACAAATATCTATTAATGATAGGCATTTCCTTGTGTCTATAGTGCTCTATCTTCTAGGTTCTCAGTCGTATCAAAGAAAATTTTTAAAGATCAAGATGAAAGACAGGTAAGAATGGACTAGACAATCTTACATAATAATTTAAGCTTGTTATCTTTGACACAACTGATAGTCTGATACCAATGAGAGGCATATTCAGAATCCGTTCAATTAAATGACGACTCAGTAAAAGTAAGAGTTCATTCATTTCTTTATTTCACACATGCTTTATATAATATTCAGTACAAAATAATACCAAGACTCGTCACATCTCTCAAGTACTAACCTGAATGCCGAAAGGATTTTAACCAATTGAATTAGCTTTCTAGAGAAATATGGTTCTGTCAATGCTGATAAGCTGGGGAGTTCAGATGCATTCCCAACTACAACCACAGTAAATATAGAGAACAAATAGCGAGGCAATCAATGGCTTGCTTGATGGAACATTCACATGAAAATAACAAAAAAGTGCAGAACATAGTTATATATTTTATGGGAAAACACACGCAATGAAACAAGTATCAGTTTCTACCACACCAGTAATGGAAGCAAATTTTAGTGTTCAGATAAAAAAAGCACTGAGATACTATGTTATTTTACCTTCAACACCAGAAGAGAGAACTTCAGCAGCTTGAGAAAGATATATATCACATATCTTTGACTTATGGTTCTCTTCCACAGGCTCTTCTTGTACATTATGGTCACTATTCAACTGGATTTTAGCAGCCTTCAATAAACAAAGAGAAGATACGTTAGCAGAGGTCACAGCTTGAATCAAGACATGACCTAAAGAGGAAACCACATGAAGACTTTCAATTTGGTAAGAGGTAAGGTTAACATATCAAGGTTAGATGGTCGTCAGAAATTAAAGAAAAGTCCATGGAACCTTACCAAAAATACTTCTCTTAGAATTTTATATACTTCAGGAGTAAAAAAACAATCCACAGTTATTCAGCGAGCATCAAACAGAACCCCTTGTATCTTTTCTAGTTTTTCCCTACTGTACTCCTAGTATTAATGAAACTTAAAATATATCATCAGCTGCTTGGTAAAACATTAAGAAATCAGGAAATAAAAGTAATGAATACACAATGTAAGGAGCCAGGGAGGAAAAAGATATCTTAAACCAAATACTAAAACCTGATATCAAATCTACAAACTAAATCAAAATGAAATGTGTACCTGTATTGCTCCCCACAGGCCAAGATTCACAAGACTATATATGAGATTATCATGAGTTCTTATGAGAAGTCTTTTCATTTTTAAGAGGCTTTGTGTTTGATAGGTATCAATCTGCAGCTTAAGTGATGCCAAGCACTGTTCATATCAGGAAGAAATATCAGCTTATATATGTACGCACTGTGAGCCAAAGGAGTAGTGAAACGTATTAGACAACCCGCTGTTTGATGTCCACCAGCTTGTTTTCATATATGATGGTCGATTCAGATGCATCACTCATAGCTGACCGATAATAATATACTTTGACTAAAGGAGATGAAACAAAACCATCCAGCTCAGCATTGCTTTCCACTGAATAAACCTTCCAGATCACGGGTAACAAAAAGGGAAGTATTAGAAAATTGTTTGGAAGTCCAACGGGATGTAAGAACATTTGTATGAATTTTAACCATGAGAAAGATATTTCTGCTTTAGACTCGCAATAAATGATTAAGTTGGCGCCATAAGCTTGGGCTGACAATACCAATAAAAGATCCAAGCATTACCAATTTCTGCTTTGGGTATCATCCAAATAACTACAACATGACAAGGCTTACAAATAAACCAGCATCAAGCATGCCTAGGAAAGATATTTTGCATACTTAAACACCAAAAATAATAATTAGAATTTATATTTCTACGGTAAAAAATTGTGCTTCAAGTTCTTCTGCCAACATTCAACCCCTTCATGAAAATAGGGAGTTAAAGAACCAACATACCTTGGCAGTGAGCAGATTTTCGAGGCTATTTATGCTTCTCGATAAATTCTCTGATTGAAAAGACCCTGGAAAGTATGTAGAGCTGTCAACAGCTAGATCGAGTATAGAATAAAGATGATCAAAAGTCGCAGCTTTTATCAAAATCACGGCAAACCTCTCAACCGTTAGGAAAAAAAAACAAAGGAAACAAATACAGGAGCTAATTCTCTCAATTATACTATTTATATGGAGCATGTTCCTACTTGTCACATTATATCTCTTTTTCTGGTACCTCAGAATCATACCATCCAATCACAATTTGAAAAATGGGGCCTACCTTTGCCAACAACTGGAGATGCGGTCATTCCAAATATTCGAGGCCTTTGTAAACCATCTTCTGAATCATAGAAAACCTGCATTTGCAACAAAGTGAAGCACCTAAAAATGAGTATATGTTAAAAATGTTTCAGATACCATTGACCACGAATGTGGGGGAAGATACCTTCATTATTTGCGCATAAGGATGGTTACTTTGTACTTGAGCATGGTGACATTCATCAAATATTAGAAGCGAAATACACTCCATCCTGATGAAACAGTGCTGTAAGTTATGCAGAAGTATTTGTGGGGTCATAACAAGAACCTGCAGTAAACATTCAGGCACAATAACAAAACACTTGAAAAGATGATTGCAGAGGTCAAAGTGATGCTTCACACATAGATGTAAAATGGCATTAACGATCAGCTTAATGAGACTTATAGGTTAATAAGACAATTAGAAAACAGGGAAATAACCTCATTCTGTGAAATCTCTCTCTCCCAGTCAGAGTGGCTCTTCACAGTCCGACGGCCTCCACAATGTACTGCAACTTTGAAGTTGATAGAGTCTGCTATGACCAGAGCTTGCTGTAAACAACAACAAACTCAAGAAAGTTACAACATGTGAAGTTGAAGAAAGAAACCAAAAAACCCGCAATAAACAGTTCCAGTAAACACCAATGTATAATCAAAGAGGAAAAAACTCTCACCTGTTCGACCAAAGCTACGGTGGGAGCAAGAAATATACAAATACTTTTCTTAGGACTAAGAATCAAGTGACCGAGCTCATATATAACCATCACTGCAATGTGGGTCTTCCCACAACCTGTTCCCAAATACACGATAATGTTCTCTTTCGTTGCTTTCTTGCACAGCTCCAGCTGATATCTTCACAGCAAAGGAAATTAGTGAGCCTTCTCAAAAGGAATTACAGCAGAATCAACAAAAATAACTCGTCAAAAATAACGTATCTGATACTTTTCCCTAATTTTCTCGTTTTCTCTGTAACCAAGACGATCCGATCAGCATTCGGGATTAGATGTCAAAATTAACAATTACTCAGCTCCAACAAGTACAACAACAAAATTTAGGAAATCAAAAAAAATCAAACCTCCTGGCAATTTTTCTAGGGTCTTTCTCCATTTTGTACAGAGGATCATCCATACAAGCTGCCGAAGAAGAAGAAGAAGAAGAAGAAGAAGCATCGGCGTCTGAGCAAAAAACATCGCGGATTGCATCATCGTCCGGCATGGTCAAAGAAAAAAGAAAAGGTGTGAGTGGCAGTGAGTACTGAGTACACTTTTCTTTAGCGTTCCTCCCTAGCGAAGTAATTAATTTCTCTGCTTTTTTTTTCTTTTTTTTTCCTTTATTTCTCTCGCTTTTCTCTCGATTTCCGAGACGGTTCGAGCTAAGGGTCAAGCTCGAGTCAACTCCAACATAATTCACCATCCCACGTCTCCGTTATGTCAATCAATTACACATTATCGCTGGGATTTTAATGCCAATAATTTCTTTGATTTTATTAGCTCATCAAATCCACACTGATTTTCTTTGATTTTGTAACATGATTCCAAATTCATATCGATTTAAAAACAATTAATCTTTTTTTTTTTTTATTGAAGGTCATGTGTTAGTGGCAAATTTTTGATTAATTCCCCAATTTTTTTTTGGTCTGATTTTTTTTATCTGAATTAATACCTCAATTAATCTTTCAAAAATTAAGGTCATTTTTGAAGACCGTTTAAAATTGTTCGACTGGCTTCTTCGGCAATAGAACTATGGGTTTTTCAAAACTCTCTCGAGACAAAAATATATCTCTAACCATTGGATTATTGCTTGTATCGAGTACAATCTTTTTACCGCTGATGTAATCATGAATTCTTAGTTTAATGATACAAGTTTGTTGACAAAAAAAAAACTCATGGGCTTTAGTCTTTTTTTGTCAACTCAAATAATATTAGGAACCTTCAAAACAAAAGTTTACAACATTGAAACATATGCTGACTCTCTAATACTACAGGCGAGAGCATCAGCCTTATGATTCAAAGATCTTGAGATAACATGAAGTGAGAAAGAGCGGAAAAGAGATTTTAACCTAACGAAATCCTCTTAGTGTGGTTGAAAGGCCGGCAACTCCACATATTGCGTCATGAGTTTCACCACATATGTGCAGTTTGTCGCAAACTCCACTTCTAATATATGTAGAGATATTAGAGACTCTATAGCCCAAAGAAGAGCTTCTACCTCCGAATGTAGAGCAGAGAGGCTTCTGTTCACTCCATGAGCTCCACAACATTCTCCCTCAAAGGAGTCTGGAAAGCATATTCATCCTAATCCTGAATGAGAATATGAACTCTTCCAAGATCCATCAACATAACATATGTAACATGTAAAGCTCTGGTCGTTGGAAGACGGATGTGACCAAGAGGGGGGCTTCAAAGATGGTATTGGAAGGGCAGGTTGTGGTAAGATGGTGGTGTCTCTCCTAGCATGTGTCTATTCTAACATGTCCGCTTAGGCTTGCAAGAGAATCTCTCTTGGATCCTTATTAGTATTTGAAAAGCAGTTATCGTTTCTCGCCTTACAAATATGTCATATTAGCCATGGAAAAATCTTAACATCCAATCTTATCTGGGATTCGCCAAAAGAGATGATCTAGATTATATCAAATAGACTGACCTGGGAAAATGTCTACCGCCGATGGTATACTAGAGAGGGCCCATGTTTGTAATGTTGGTGGATATTCGAATAAAACATGGTTGATCGTTTCCTCTTCCGCACCACATCAGCTACATCGTGTATCACAATTAATACCACGGTGATTTAGATTTTACTTGACATCAGTACATTCTGAAATTGCTTGCCACATAAAATGTTTACTTTTATTGGGGCAATCAGTCTTCCATATTTTGGCTTGTAATGCCTTTAAATTTGGTTCATAGCTCCCCACATCTAACAAAAAAATGTTGTCCCTCGGTCTGATACTCTGATTTTACTGTTAACAACCAGTTTTGGTACAGTGCATAGGCTTTAGTCTATACCAAAATTATCGAATTTTTTCTTTTTTGGTAGAAACCAAAATTATCGAATTATAGACTATATACTAACTATGCATTTTCTCAAATTTATGTGATCAAACTCATTTATGTTTTAGATACTTTTCATCTAAATGATGCATGAACTCATTAATTTGTGTAGATCTCATTTACGTACTCGAGTTCTTTATTTTTTGGTCACGAAATTCATCCCTTTATTAATTATAAGAGTCTTTTTCGTAGCTCAAATTCAACCATATTTAAACCTTTTTCGCTAAAACATCAGTTCAAGTTCATGTAACTTGTAGATTCGTTTCTTCTATACAACATACAACATAACGCAACTACAACATTCAATTACACCAAAAAGAAAGTAAATAAAATATAAATAGTTAGGAAGGAAATCATTAAATTTGTAGATAAATCGACGACTAAGATCACCAAAAACAAAATATAAAAGAATCTAACAATCTTTTGTATCACACAAATACTTTGTAGACAAAATATTCATCATGCTCTATTCTCTTAAGAAACTCTTCTTCTTCTTCTTCTTCTTCTTCTTCTTCTTCTTCTTCTTCTTCTTCTTCTTCTTACTTTCATGCATTGTTTTAATCATCATCAACAACAATAGAGGCTTCGTAATCGCAGCAAATAACATTGGCTTAAAGTATGGCCTTCTCGGTGATAATCTCCTATCTCCATCCAAAGTTATCAACCTTTACAAGTCCATAGGCATTACTAAAATCTGAATCTTCAACCCGAACATAGACGTTCTCAACACTTTACGCGGCCACCACGACATTGAAGTCACTGTTGGTGTTAAGGACCAAGACTTGGCTCCTCTTGCAGCCAACGAAGAAGCTGTTAAGACTTGGTTCGCGACCAACATTGATCCTTACTTAAGTGAAATCAACATCAAGTTCATTACTGTTGGTAATGAAGTAATTACTGGATCAATAGGTCCTCAAGTGCTTCCTGTAATGTAGTCTCTTACCAATCTCGTCAAGTCAAGGAATCTTCCTATTTCGATAAGCACCGTTGTGGCTATGTCGAACCTCGAAAATTCATATCCACCTTCCACAGGAATGTTCACTCCTCAAGCTCGTCATCAACTCGTACCGGTTCTAAAATTCTTGTCTCGAACAAGTACTCCAATCCTCGTCAACATATATCCTGTAGAAATCAAGTGTTTGTATGTAACTGAATCTTTATTTGCTTATCAAAAACGTTGCTCTGTTTTCTTATGTGAGAAACAGAGTCTTTTATATAAGACTTGTTACAACAAAATCGAAGGCTAACTAACTCGGTTAAAGGTCAAATACACTTAACCGGTTCCTAATGAGCTAAACTGGCACATTACACATTAAGCTCTCCAATACTCCCCCTCCCGTTGGAGCATGAAGGTTATGAATGCCCAACTTGGACAATAAAAACTGAAACTGGGCTTTGCCTAGAGCCTTCGTCATTATGTCTGCAAGCTGATCGGTTGTTTTGATGTGATGAAGAGCAATGACACCGTCTGTGACAGCATCCCGAACAACATGACAGTCGGTTTCTATGTGCTTTGTACGCTCATGGAACACCGGATTTGAAGCAATATGTATAGTAGCTTGGCTGTCACAGAAAAACTGAGCTGGAGAATATTGAACAATACCCAAATTTGACAACAATCAACGAAACCATTTCAATTCCCGAAGACCAGCAGCCATGGACCTATACTCTACCCAGAAGAGTGAGACACTGTGTCTTACTTTTTAGTTTTTCATGAAACTGGGGAGTCTCCGAGAAGAACAACGTAAGCAGTCAAGGACCGTCTTGTCAAGGGACATGATGCCCAATCTGAGTCACAGTAAATTTTCAATGTAAGGTCTGTATTTGATGTGAGAAGAATCCCCATACCTGGACTACCTTTCAAATATCGAACAACACAAAGTGCTGCGTCCCAATGAGCTAGGCGAGGAGATTGCGTAAATTGTGACAGCACGTGAACAGAGTAACATAGTTCTGGTCTTGTGTTTGTCAAGTATATCAGACGACCGACGAGCCTTCTGTACTTTGAAGGATCATCGAGCAAGGGCTCATCTTCTAAGGCCAGCTTGTGATTTTGTTCGAGAGGTGTAGCTGCAGGTTTCGATCCCAATAAACCAGATTCAGAGATGATATCCAAGATATACTTGCGCTGAGACAGAAACATTCCTTCCACACCTCGACTAACTTCAATACCCAGAAAGTATTTTAACTTTCCCAAATCTTTCATAGAGAAGCAATTACTGAGATATGCTTTGAATTTGGCAACAAAATACTCATCATTGCCGCAAATTCTGAGATCATATACGTATATCAACACTCTGATTTCTTTACTGTTCTTAGTAAATGAAAAGAAAGAGTAGTCATCAGTCGTTGTTCTTCTCTTATCACTCGGGAATAGACATCACCCAGACTAGACAAATGATCCATTCCAATGATTGTAGCACACAAATTCCCGAATCTTGAATCGTCAAGTCCCATAACAAACTGATGAATCTTTTCTTCCTCTTTTTCTTTGGACATTTCAAATTTAGCGTCGCAAACACAGAGAAGAGGTGGTCTATACATCTGTAATTCTTCACATAGAGAACACAGTTCTCCATAATATTCAATAACACTTCTTCCATTTTGCCGACATGAAGTAATTTGAGACTTCAATTGATGCACGCGCACAGTGTTTCCAACAGAAAACCTTTGTTTCAAATCATTCCACAAAACATAAGCATCAGATATGAAACTCACCGTGGATTTTACTTTTGGATCAATCGAACCTCGAATCCATCCCACGATTATGGAATTGACAACTTGCCAATTCTCATAGTTCGGATCGTCAATGTTTGGTTTCTTCAATGTTCCGTTAACGAAGCCGGTTTTTCTTTTCGCTTGTAGAGCATTCATCATTTCCATGGACCAAATGTTGTAGTTCGAACCGTTGAGAATAATTGGTGATATCAAGACTCCCGGATTATCGGAGCTCGACTAAGCGTAAGGTGACACAGCCGCTGCAGCTGGAACAATTGCTCCGGCATCACCATTTCCAGGAACCACCATGTTGATGACGATGACGAGTTTTCACGAGAAAACAAACCAGAAAGAAGAAAGAGAGTGAATCTTTTAACCGTGCTTTGATACCATGTAGAAATCAAGTGTTTGTATGTAACTGAATCTTTATTTGCTTATCAAAAACGTTGCTCTGTTTTCTTATGTGAGAAACATAGTCTTTTATATAAGACTTGTTACAACAAAACCGAAGGCTAACTAACTCGGTTAAAGGTCAAATACACTTAACTGGTTCCTAATGAGCTAAACCGGCACATTACACATTAAGCTCTCCAATATATCCTTTCTTCCCTTACGCGTCCGACCCAATAAACATCCCTCTCGACGATGCCATCTTCGAATCTAAGACCGTTAAGGTCCAAGACGGACCACTAGGCTATACAAACATGTTTGATGCAATGTTCGACGCATTTCTATGGGCAATGGAGAAAGAATGTGTGAAAGATTTACCGATGATTGTGTCGGAGACGGGTGGCCATCCGCTGGGAATGGGAGCTTGACTACGCCGGAGATCGCGGCTACATATAATGGAAACTTTGTGAAACATATAGTAAGTGAAAAAGGAACACCTAAGAGGCCTAACAATGGCTTTAATGGGTTTCTATTCGCAACGTTTAATGAAAATCAGAAGCCGTATGGGACTGAACAAAATTTTGGGTTGTACAATCCCATTGATATGAAGCCTATCTATAAGTTATTTTAAGTGTCAACTAATTATGATGATTGGCTTGCTTTTTAGTAAAATAAAGTAAGATTATTTAAGAATAGGAGGCATTATTGGTTTCTATGAGATGATTGAAACTCGTATCCGAACTTAATTGACTTTCGTAATAAATCTTAGTTTGGAATTTTAAAAGTAATTTTTTTTATTTCATGTATAAGAACTGATGATTTAGGTTGTAGACGAAGTAGGAGATTGTTGTCGAAAACCTCTAGTAATGTTTGTATATGACTATCAATTGTCTCTCATGGCTTGAGAAGATTTTCTAAACAATATATTTCAAAAACATGAGTATGTCATATGTTTCAAATTGTTTATAAACCTAATTCTCAAACGCTCAGTACAGATGAACCAGTGGTTGTGCTCACTTTACAAATTCTCAGACACCAAAGGTTGAACCCCTACTTGGAGTATTAGGGAGGAATTAAAAAGCCACTAGGTTAGTTGACCAAAAAAAACATAATTCTCAAACACACTGAATCATAGAGTTCTCCTGAATCATATGATATTGAATTACGTAATTTTATGAAATCAATATTATCTATACCGAAACTTGTTAAAAGAATTCAGGTTGCCACAATAGTAGCCAATAGAGATCTTTGTGAATAACAAGTCAGCAATAGTATTAGCGAAGAATTCAGTTTTTCATGAACGAAATAAGTATATTAACACACATTATCACTATATTAGAGAGTGTATTAGAGAGTGCTTTAACAAGAAGGAAGTGCAATTGGAATATGTGAAGACAAATGATCAAATAGCTTATATTTTATCAATATGCAGAGTTCACCCATAATAGCAAAATCAAATTTAAGAGAGGGTGTTGGAAGCTAAACTTGATTTTGGATCAAATTTAATTATTGAACCAAATCATTAATTAACAAGTTTTGCAACATATTTGATGTTTCTGACTTCTGTTGTGACTTTTGTAAGAAAAGAAAGTCAAATCCTTATTACAAAGCTTGGTTGATATAAACGAACATGTTGATAAGTTACATTCGACTGAGTTTATCTCGCTGTCAACATCAACAAATTTTTTCTCGCCGGCTACTTTTGCAACAGCTGCGAGTTCTGCAATCAAATATGTAATCTTTAATAAAATAAAAATTTTTTTATCCAAAGAACCGAAGTCTCCATATACCTTCATGATTCTCTTCACTTATTTCCCACGCAAATTCATTTGCGAAATGGTTTATCGGTTCTTCAACTTCCACTTCATTTCCTTCGCAAGGTGTGTCTAAACCCATGTAGTACCGAATGTCAAGATTCTTTTCTATCTCTCGTAATTCTCTTCGTAAATGAGACTTGAATCTACTCGTGTATGAGCATAACATTTTTCTAAGATTTTTTGAAGAATAGATTAACAGACACAAAAGTATACGTACCAACAAAGCAATTTTCTCCTCAAATATATTGTAATACTGTATCATGCTTTAAAATATATTTTGGATTTTCCTTGTAAATGTTTGTTTAAATTATCTAATATACCCTAAGTCAAAATTAACAAAATAGACAGTAAACCAACGAGTAGTTATATGATGGTAGAAAGACAGTTTAGGGAAAAACCTTGAATTCTTCAATGTTAAATTTAATTTTTGTCAGTAATTTAGCTGTTGCAAAATAAAATCATTGACATTATCAGAAAAAACTCAAAGCCAAACTAATTGTTGATGTTGTCCTTTTAGAGTTTTGTTGGACCATATATTCCAATTTGTTTTTGAGGAGATATAATAATGGATAATCTTTAAGATATTTCTAAATTTGTGTCCAAAATGTCGAGTTGGTCTCAATCTGGTGGTTATGATGATCCAACAAATGACTTGACACCAGAGTTCGATTTCTACCTCCTGCATTATGGTAGCTTAAAAAAGGAATTATAGAGATGAATTTTAGACTATTGATCGAGCCTTATCGATCCAATTGTTGACAAAAAAAAGAAAAATTTGTGTCCAAAATAAAAGACTGCAATTAGTTTCTTCTTTATACATACTAATGAGGAATTTCACGAAATACCTCTTTTTCTCTAGCCGTAAAATCCTCCAAAAATGCTTTGCAAATGCCCCTCAAAAATTTAATATTCCTATTTTACACTCTCGCTAAAAAAACTGTTCTTCTTCCTTTCACTTTCCATTTTTGTAATGTGTTTAGGGCTTTCAAAGAGAAACTCGTGCACCAGAATCATCTATACTCCTCCGTCTTTGATGTCGTCATCGTCATCATTGTCTACCAAAAGCGATGCTTGTGATAACAATGAAAAAAGTGATGTTGTGAATTCAACGGTTCGTGAGAAGTTGCTAGAGATTTGTAGAGTTTCTCATCGATCATTGCAAATCGATGGGTTGCTACAATTTATTCTTTCTCTGAAGGTGGAGCTGGAGATTTGTGGAGTTCCTCATCGACCATTGCGAATCAGTCATTTCCTTTAGGTTTCTTCTGTAAGAGAGGGGTAAGGTTTATACCCAATATATTTTTATTTTTTAGAGTTTTTGTTTATTAATTTTTTTTTTAATTTTAAATTTTTATAAAAATTTATAATGGGAGACACTTTTATTTTGGACGTGTTGTAAACTATAATATAAAATTAACTTATAGTTCATAACTGTATTTAAAAATAGGTTAATGTGAGTTTTGTTATAAATTTTAATAAAAAATTCAAAAACAAAAATTTAGTAAACAAAAACTCTAAAAAATTTAAAATTTAATAAAAATATACGGGTACAAATCCAGTTCGGGTTCGGGTTTGGATTTGATTTTTCGAGTACATAAATTTAAAATTTATTCTGGTTTATCAAATTCGGTTTCTCTACTTTTGATTTATAATTTTTTTGGGTATTTTGATTTTTTGGTTTTTTTTTTCGCAAACAAACTAATTCATTGCTAAAGGATCAATGTCTACATCAGAACTTGTAACAAGGTAGAATTGATACAAATACAATAAGATTAAAACATGACACAGACAGAATAAAGATCGGCCAAGATCTGTTAAGTAACATTGGCTTGGGACCTAGGCTGGCAAAATAAAGACAGAGATAAAGGGGAGATAAACTCAACCCAATACTAATAATAGGAGATAGTCCGGAGCTCACTGGAGCTGAGGTGAACCGAGAATAAAAGACACGAACATTAGCGGCAAGTGTAGAGAGCCAATGAGATCAGCGAGGGTCCAGCTTTATGTCCGAATACATAAAAGTTAAAATTAAGAGATAATTACTCAGATAGTTCAATATGATCCATTAATTATTAGAATAGTTTCTTTTGATCATTCAAAACTGCTAAAGTGTGGAAATGTCCATTATTTTCCACAATGATCCATTAATTACAAGAATGCCACTCTTTAATTTTTTTTTTTCTTCTTCTCCGTATCGTTGTCTTCCTCCTTCTTCTCTTCTTCTCTTATCCTCTTCTCTTCTTCTTCTTCTTCTTCTTCTTCCTTTCTTCTCTTCTTCTCTTCTTCTCTTCTTCACTTCTCCTCTTCTTTTCTTCTCTTCTTCTCTTATCTTCTTTGTCGTCGTCTCGCCGTTCTTCTCTTCTCTTCTTCTTCGTTTCTTCTTCTACTTCTTCTTCGTTTCTTCTTCTACTTCTTCTCTTCTTCTTCTTCTATTCTTCTTCTTTTCTTCTTCTCCTATCTTCTAGGCCACGTTATGTAGGTGTTTAGATGATATCATGTAGGTTTTAAGGTATTTTTCGTAGGTTTTACATTATCCTAAGTTTCGGGGGCCATAACTCTTTGCTCACTGATCCATTTGTCGTGTTCTTGGTATGGTTAGAAAGGTCTAGGTCTCAAGAAGACGTAGCTTCAAACCGTTCCTCGATCGGAGCTATATTGAGAAAGTTATGGTCATTTTACTATGACATGTCGCGAGTCCTACGAAACTAAATGAGTATCCTACGTCAAAGGAAATGAGTATCCTACGAAACTAAACGTGTATCCTACGAAAAGACATGTGAATCCTGCGAAAGACATGAGTTTCCTACGAAAGGAAAGGAGTATCCTACGAAACATGCATTGATTCCTACGACACATGACAGAATCCTACGAAATTGAAATGAATCCTACATCACATAATGCTGATGTGGCATTATTCATTAATGGCAGTTTCGTAATTTTTTTATTTTTTTCAAAGGATAGAAGGGTAAAATGGTATTAAAAACCCCAAAAAACTAGTTTAGTAATTTTAATCTTTTTGGACTATTTGAGTAGGAACTAGAATTATAAAAGACTAGTTGAGTAAATCACCCTAAAATTAAATATGTACTTTTTTTTTAAAGAATAAAATCCCACACTATAACGTACATATAATCCTAGCTTTTTAAAAGATTATTAAGCTCAACAAAATATCCTTATTAATCAATATGTAGCTCCCCTATGTCTTAAGTTTTGTTTGCAACCCAAAAATTTTGGTTTGGGTCCAGCCTTAAATGGGCCTTTCAATAAAATCCACTCTATTTGGCGGATAATAAAACCAACCCGACAATAAATTGAGTTAATTAATATTTAACAATAATTTTATCAAAAAACTAGATGATGCCCATGCTATGCATAGAATATATTTTTTTTAATGAAAAAAAGTTGATATGTATTTAATTTCGGGAACACAGAACATGCTTAGGTTGATGATGAGGTTACCTAGAATATGACGATTGCAAAATAGAATTACCTGAATGGTATTAGGTAAGGACTTATTCCAATTCCGATTCCAATCGGAGGATGAGCTAAACGAGGTACTAAAGTTTAAATATTGGAACTTCGAAGACTGAGGGGTAGTGGTAGCTAAACTGGAAAAAAAATTCAATTTGGATAACCTCTACCTAGTCCCAATGTGGATTAGGCTATCGGAGATTCCGATGGAACAATTCATGGCAGACTTCTTTAGAGCCGCAGCTGAATCCATATGAGAAGTAGTGGAAGTAGAATATGACTTGGAAAAGACGCACTTACACCCTTTCATAAGGGTGAAGGTCCTCTTCAATATTAACCACTTGGTAAGACAAAGTAGAACTTTCAGACTGCCCACAAGTGAAACAATCATGATTAAGATTACCTTTGAACGAGTACGAAAGATCTGTAACCACTGTAAAACACGAACACACTCGATTGAGAAATGCACATTTATACAACCACCTAAGGAACTAGCAGAAAATGTGACCAATAACAAGGGTAACGAAGAAAACAATTTTGCAGGGGGGAATCTCAACCAAACACCCCAACCAACGAGCTCAGCAGGTAGATTCCGAGATGACAAGAGACCAATGGAGACAGAGATGGCGGATACTAAGGTAAAAGCAAAGCCGCCAAAGGCTGCTGGGAAGGTACAACCTGAAGAAAGTTTGACGCTAGTGGATCATAACTCATAAATGGTCTTGCCACAAAACCTTAAACACAACATTGACTTCATCTCCCAAGCGGCCAAGACCAAGTAGATGGAGGGAGACAAACATAAGGGTCCCCTCATCGCCAGTGGAAATACTATGATACAAGATGAGATCGGATCAAAGGGACGTAGCTACAAGATTTACAAAAAACAGAAAACTAACCCTTCCATATCTTCTAGTACCTGTGAAGAAAATATGGAATACTCACTTGGTCTGGTGACTGTCCAGAAGTCACCCAATGCTCAATGAGCATAGTGAGTTGGAACTGTCAGGGAGTGGGGAACACCCTGACAGTTTGACGTCTCAAGAAAATACGGAAGCTAATATTTCCTGACATTCTGTTCCTCATAGAAACAAAGAATGAACACCATAGATTAGAAAACATTAAAAATGGCATGGATATGATCATTTGTATACAATAGAGCTGATAGGCCTAAGCGGAGGGGTTGGCCCTATTATGGAAAGCTCACTTGAAGTTACAGATTATCCAGGCCAGTGATAACTATATTGACACTACCCTCTACATTATATATATATATATATATATATATATATATATATATTAGTTAAGGCCACATTTGTATATGAACATCCGACTACTCATCATCGCACTGGTGTATGACATAAAATACGGACCTTTACTACAGCCCTTGGAGACCCTTGGTTTCTGGTAGAAGATTTTAACGAGATTTACGATAACAGTGATAAATCATGTGGCCCCTTGAGACCAGAAAATTCATTTCGGAGATTTAAATATTTTCTTAGAAATTGTGATCTTCGTGAGTTACCAAGCATTGGACCCCATTTCTCCTGGATGGGTACTAGAGGCAGCCAATGGACACAGTGTCGCTTGGATCACAGCTATGGCAACTCGAAATGGTTTCATTAGTTCTCACGATCACTCACTGCCTACTTGCCAATCATGGGCTCCGACCACAGACCATTACACACTAAAATCATGACAGAAAACATGGATTTTCATAAACGTTTTTGCTTTGACAAAAGATGGATTCAATGGAGAGGTTTTGCAGAGGTAGTTAAAGAGAGTTGGACTCGATCCGCTACCTCCCAACACACCACAATTTTTGACTGTATTGCGGATTATAGGAAGACAATATCTAGATAGAAACAACGAGCTTCAACCAACTCTAGAGTTCACATTGATCACATTAAAGCTACCCTAGATTATGAGATGGCGAATCCAACTCCAGACACAAATCTTATTAGTCAACTTAAATCGGAACTCACTACTCACTATAAAGAGGAGCAATACATTCTGGAAGGAAAAAAGCAAATTGAGGTGGTTTAAGGACGGAGACCAAAACTCTAAATTCTTCCACAACTATGTAAAATGCAAAAGAACAAATAATAGACTTATTTATCTTAGAGATACTCATGGGAATTTACACTTTGATGAAGGCTCCAAAGGAGAGATTGCAGCGGAATACTTCCGAAACCTATTCCTGACTTCTTCTCCTAATGGTATTCAATAAGCACTTCAAGGCCTTAACCCCAAAGTTACTGAGGCTATGAACAAGGAGCTACAAAAACATGTCACTCCGGCAGAAATTAAAACTGATGCCTTCAACATCAGAAGGGATAGCTCACCCGGTCCGGATGGAATAACAGGAAAATTCTTTTAAACTTACTGGAACATCATAAGGGATATGATTACACAGGATGTCCAGAATGCCTTTACAAGTGGAGAGTTCCCAAAGAATGGAATTATACTTATATCGACCTAATACCCAAAACTGCCAATCCCACAGAGATGAAAGACCTCCGGCCAATTAGTCTATGCTCGGTTCTCTATAAAATTATTTTGAAAGTAATAACTAAGCGGCTTCAAGGAATGTTTCCCTCCATTATCTTAGAAACGCAAGGGGCGTTCACCACGGGACGTCTAATCTCTGATAACATCTTAATCACCCATGAGATCATGAATCATATTAACACACACCAAGAGGGACAAGAGAGGTACATGGCTATCAAGACTGACATGTCAAAGGCGTACGATCGTCTGGAGTGGAATTTTTTGGCAGAAACACTCAAGAAGCTTGGATTCCACCAGAATTGGATCAGACTAGTAATGTTTTGTGTTACCTCGGTCACATACTCGGTGATTGTTAACGGAGTTCCCTTTGGCTTTATTAATCCACATCGAGGCCTTCGACAAGGGGACCCCCTCTTACCCTTCCTCTTTGTTTTGGTAGTGGAGGCGCTAATTCACATTATGAAAAATGCGGAAGCTGCAAATAAAATAACGGGTATATAACTGCACTTCAATGGATACATTATTCAGCAACTTCTATATGCTGATGATAGTCTGTTCATTAGTAAAGCCAATACCCATGAAGCCAACTCGCTAAAAGAATGTCTTAATAACTATAAGAGGATCTCGGGACAATGCATTAATTATCAAAAATTAGCGGTTGCTTTTGGAGCAAAAATTACCCCTGAGATGCAACTAGAAATCAAGAATATTCTAAACATTCATTCCAGCCATGGAATAGGGAAGTATCTAGGCCTACCCGAATGTTTCAAAGGATCTAAACGGGCTATCTTTGACTTCATTTCAGAGAAACTTTAAGCTAAAATGGATAACTAATTCGCCAAAACACTCACCCTGGGTGGAAAAGAAGCCATGATCAAAGCGGTAGCCATAGCATTTCCTGTATACGCCATGTCCAGTTTTAAATTGACCAAAACCTAATGTAAGAAAATTATGAGTGCCATGACGCAATTCTGGTGGAGCACATCAAAAGGTACAAGGAAGATTCCATGGGTTGTATGGCATAAAATGTTCAAATCAAAGACGGAAGGATGACTAGGGTTCAGGGACATCGCAAAGTTCAACCGGACCCTACTAGCCAAACAAGCGTGGAGAATTCTTAGCAAACCCGACACGCGGCTAGCAAGAACCTACCAAGCATGATATTTTAGAGATTCCTCATTTCTGGACTATGGTATAGGGAAGAAGCCATCTTATGCTTGGAAAAGCATTTGTCATGGTAGAGATCTTCTTGAAAAGGGACTAATGAGATAATTAGGAAATGGCAGGAGCTCCTATGTGTGGACTACCAAATGGGTCTTTGACCATCAACTGAGACCTCCAATAAGCAAGGATTTTACATTTAACATATGTCTTAAAGTGTCGGACTTAATCTCTGAAGGCGACTGGAATCATCAAAAAGTATACGACACTTTCATTGTGATGGATGCCAAATATGTCCTGGAATTCCCACCAAACACTGAAGCAGAAGATTCATGGATCTGGAGTTACAATAATTTCGGGGATTACACAGTGATAAGTGGTAATTGGTTACTTAACAAACAGGTCAATTATGCACTATATACAGTCACATATTGTTCAGACGTCACTTCAATGAAAGCCAAATTATGGAACCTACATATTCTGAAGAAAATTATAATCTTTCTTTGGCTGGCAATCTCAGGGGCATTAGCTGTGAAAGCAAGACTCAAAGCAAGAACTGTAGTACAGAATGATCAGTGTCTTATATGTGAACGTGAACCTGAAACCATCAACCATTGCCTCTTCTTGTGCCCTCTTGCAAAACTACTACTAGCACTGGCGTTAACCCCCATTCCCTAAGTTGACTACTCTCAATTCTCACTTCACACCAATATGGTTCTCCTACTAAACAAAGCTGAACAAAACAATGCAACACTGAGACCAACTGTGCCATTTCCATGGATACTCTGGGCTATTTGGAAGGTAAGGAACTACCATGTAATTCAGGGTCAACAACCGGATCTCCAAGAGGCCTTCCGCAGAGCTAAGGATTTGATTAAATCGAACCCTCAAACATTGGCTAGGAACAGCAACTGAACTAACCACCACGATTCTAGAGAAGATACAGTAACAATGACAGGATGTAGCAGAGTGAACTGGAAATTGAAATGGTCAGCACTACATAGCTTACATGGCGCAGCCTTGATTATCCAAGGAATTAGATTCACCCTGGCTACATGGAAGACATGTCATTGCCAATGCTTCATCATTCATAAACTTGGCATTTAAAGGGCTTATTTGGGTGCTAGAGTCGATCTTAGAACTACAACTTAATCGGGTGGTGGTGACGATAGATGATAGAACTATATATAATTTGGTTTCCTCACCTGAAGGTTGACCCTGTTATAAAACTTGGGGAAAGAAAATAAAGGAACTTACAACACGATTTGAGGAGATTCAATTTCGATATATCCTAGCTAAGGATAATGGCAAGGCTAAGGACATTGCATGCAGTGTGGTCAAGGACAACAAATACAATGATTACTTGGCTCGGAGTGAACCAAGTTGGCTCAACGCTTCATCTCATATTATCACAGACTCTTTTACTACGCATCCGTATACGAGATTGAGGAACATGGACAACAACCTATGGCAAGCCCTCAACCAATTTGATCTTGGCAGATCAGCTCCACCAAGATTCCTCCCGGCGGCAACTTACGATGAAAATCTCATCAGGAACAGGAGGAGTTTATTTGTAAGGCCCTTAAACCCGCTAGAGCAAAGTATTCAAGAATTGATTGAGGATCTCCCAAAGGATTAGGGACTACAAACCACGGTGCAAGGTCGAATGATTGACAAGGAGATCGGCCAGTTCTTCTTCTCCAAAGAAGAGGATCTTGTCTCGATTATGAGAATGCAACCGCTCATATATAACGGTTGGCTGGTGGCTGTTGCAAGGTAGGTGGACCATCATTCACCGAACTTTCTCACCAAAATCCAGATATGGGTACACTCCGCAATTTGCCACTACAATATACTTCGGAATCGGCAGTTCGAGTCATCGCTAGAACTGTCGGGGAGGTCCTAGAGGTCGATCTGCATGATGCTTCGGTGACCAGACATTTCCTGATATGAGTCAAAGTTAACTACAACATTGCATACATATTAAAGTACTACAAAACGGTACAATGTGAGAACGGAGATAGTTTTCAAATGCAATTATATTATGAATGGGTCTCACGCTTTTGCTTCAACTGTCAAAGGCTCACACACAACACCACTTTCTGCCACTACTTGGCCAATGCAGCTGATTACTTCGGAAACCCGTTGGCTCATGTACATGATGACATTCAAAGTTCGGAGAGTAATACCTCTTCGGAGAATATCACTGTGATATCCGACTCATTTGCAACACAACCTCACTCCCCTCTAACAGTAGAAACATTGATTCCGGACAACTTAACTAACAACACTCACATCACGATTGAGGACGTGATCAACAATCCATATGACACTTACATGGCCGAAGTGAATGCATTGCCACTAGACTTAGACACCCCTGTGCCGCGTGGATAACCTCAAGCGAAGCCAAAGCTCTCAACTGAAGTCATCGCAAATGAAGAATTAACTACTAGTACATCTACTGCTAATAAACATGACAAGGGCAAGGATAAGTTGGAGTTGTTTCTATCCTATTGTCAGAGTCTGTTTAAGCTGCTTTACTCTTGTTTTTATATCAGCCTTCCGCTTCTCATGGTCTAGGTTGTTGCTAGGACTTTATCTAGTTGTTTTCGAGTCTTGGGTCAAGCTAATCTCCCCTATCATTATATTTTGTATTGGGATCTCGTTCTTTCTATTAATGACAAGCTCTCTTTCGTTTGGGAAAAAAAAACTTTTTAATGTAGTTTTGTCCACAATTTAGTTTTAGTATTTTTTGGTCTAGTAGATTTTTATTATATTTTATTATTTTATATATTTTTAAGTGAAAACAAATTTTTATATATTAAAAATAAAATAAATTAATAATATTATATAAATAAAAATATTAATAATAATTAGTTAAAGTATTATCAAATCTTATGAGGTAAAAAATTGTTCATTATTATTAAAGATAGTAATCTGTTACCGCTATGTGCTATGAATTCGAAGGTCTGACTTTGACTGGTCTAATTATCCGTGTGTGCTTCATTTTCTTCCATTTTTGAGTCAAATTCTTATAATTCATCATCATTCTTCTTCCTCTGATTCTCCAGAAAAACCCTAGTATCATTTTCCCTCAAATCCCACCGATTAATCTATGTTTAAAATGGAGAATAGTTAAGGTCAAATCATAAGGGAATCGAATCCTTTGTATACTCACAACCGTGATCGATCTTCTTTCTCTTGGGGAGGCTGAGAGAGAAAAATGTCATCGGAGATTGAGGTGGTGGAAGAAACCCAACCGAATACGAATGAGAACGGAGAATCGAGTTCTAAAGGTATTGAAAAAGAGAGCTTGAAGAATGATGTGTATACTGCGGCGGCTTACGGTGATTTGGAGAAGCTTCATAGGTTGGTGGAGTGTGAGGGTTGCTCTGTTTCCGAGCCAGATGGTCCTGGCTACTATGCTCTTCAGTGGTCTGCCTTAAACAATCGCACCGCCGTTGCGCAGTACATCATCGAGGTTGCAACGTTATATCCCTTTTGGGTTTTCCTCAGACTGGGTTTTGTGTTTTAGCTCCTGAATGTTTGATAGTTGTATTAAACTACTTGTTTAATGATGCTCTGTTCACTTCTCTATGTGGCTTATTCGTTGCTATTGTGTATATTCTTTTTGCGTGTGAACCATTGAAGCGTTAAGTTGGAACTGGGGTTCTGAAGTTCTAAAAATGAAACGTCTCGATTCCGCTTTTGCAGCATGGTGGAGATGTTAACGCGACGGATCATACTGGACAAACTGCATTGCATTGGAGTGCTGTTCGTGGTGCGGTACAAGTTGCAGAACTTTTACTACAAGAAGGTGCAAGGATAGATGCAACTGATATGTATGGCTATCAGGTACATCTTCTCTTTAACTACTTTGTGTTTAAAGGAAATTTGTATTTTGTTTGAACGCTAGTCATCTTTGTTGCTTAAGGAGGTTGAAAATTCGAGGTCTTCTTGTTCTCAAACTTTCTCAATATAGTTCGCGGTATTTGTTAAAATTTTCTGCTGGATCCTGTCAAATTTCCCTTCTCTTGCTTAGCTCTCAGTATATGCTTGTTAATAGCCATCTTAAACTGCTTGTAGCCAACACATGTTGCAGCACAGTATGGCCAAACAGCTTTTCTCTGTCACGTTGTCTCAAAGTGGAATGCTGATCCTGATGTGCCCGATAATGATGGAAGAAGCCCCTTGCACTGGTATGGTTGTTAGAAAGTGGAATACAAGCTCACCTTCTTGACATTGTTACTTATTTATTGGTCAAGGGCTTCTTTTCATGGTTACAAGAGTTAAGGTTTGATTGCTCATTTGGAGGCTGGATAGTTGGTTTAGTTGTTTTCTTTCACTCTAAATTTAAATGTTTCCTCGTCCAGATTCTCCTGGTTCACAATTATGCTGGCTGGATTAGATTTATTTATTTATTTAAATTATGTTCTTTATTTAAATTATGTTCTTGTGCTTGTTTTCGAATTCTTTTGTTATGAAGATCTGTGAAATATGTATTACTGTTTCCATCTAGAGACTAAAATTATATTAGTTATTTTCTTTCCCATAGTTCTTATGAGAGTTCGTTACTGTTGCGTGCATTATTCTAATGCATGATTTTGGTTTGCTAATGCTAACCTCCAAATTTTATCATTATAATCAGTCTTGATTCTGAAGACACTTCTAATTTCGCTTTTCTTTTCGTCTCATGATTTGAGAAAATCAGGGCTGCATATAAAGGTTTTACAGATTCCATTCGCCTACTCTTATTTCTAGATGCTTATAGAGGACGGCAAGACAAAGAAGGTGGTTTTCAAACTTATACTTTCTTTGAAATGCTCTTTGTTTTCCATTTGGTTAGATTAGAAAACTGTGCACTTCTTAGATTTTTTCTGCATTCTATTGGTTTTTGTTATCAGGCTGTACTCCCCTGCACTGGGCTGCCATACGAGGTAATTTGGAGGCTTGCACTGTTTTGGTGCAGGCTGGGAAGAAAGAGGATTTGATGATTACTGACAATACCGGGCTTACCCCCGCACAACTTGCTGCTGAAAAGAATCACAGACAAGTTTCGTTTTTCCTTGTAGGTATCTGTTTCACTTTCTTCTGTTGCTGTGAAAATTTTAAGTTATACTGCTTATCTGATGCTTTTGTAGTGGCCGCTACAGCCATCAATAACTGGTAGTTGAATCATTTTATTAGTCTGATGTTTTCTTTTTGCAATAATGTGCATCTCGTTAAACTTTTGCATACCTGGAAACCTATTGTGTTCTTGTAGTTGTACCATGTCAATTTCTGCGAGCCTGTAGATTTCCTTATTCATTCAAAATTAACAGCAATTTAATTTTTGTGAAACTTATGTAGAATATTCTGTCTGATATGCACCACTGTGCAGGGTAATGCTAGAAGGCTGCTTGAAAAGCGCTGTGACGGAAGCAGCCCCCTTGGAAGAGTTTCAAAGTTGGAACTTGCTCCAGTTCTTTGGTTCATGATTCTGCTGCTTCTACTCATGTACACTAATTCGGTTGTTTTGGGTAGTTAGCTTTGCCTTCTTGAATATCTGTTGTGTGCTTTAGTAACTATTCTAGGCATGCTTATCATTTTCTGAACCCTTGGGTCATTGCAGCATCCAATCTGCCAAAACTAACAAGTGGGATTGGTGCGCTTGCCTGGCTGGGATTCCTTCTTGCATCTGCAGGACTAGTTTTGTTTTACCGTTGTACCAGGTATATGTTCACCTTATCTTTCTTTGATTTCCATTTTGTATATCTTCGAAAACTTGCATGTCTGTTTTTGGTTGTCTGATTATCATTGGATGTATCTACGTTATGCAGTTGTAGTTTCTATTCCGAATACCTTGTCTTTCTGAATAGTTCTACGAAAATACCTTTGTATCAAAAATTGTGGTTTTTCGTATCAGTTAATGTTATATTTGTTTTCTTACAGAAAGGATCCAGGTTACATCAGAATGAATATCCATGATCCGCGGACCATGAAAGATGATGTTAGTACCATTGCGTTATTGGTTCTCAAGTTTGAGTTACTGATTTGTCCATGTTATCTGATTAGGTATAATCCCAATGTTATTATTTTGTTAGTGTCATTACAGATTTGTTGTTTTTCCTTTTACAGGAACCATTGTTGAAAATAGAGCTAAATAACCCTGCTTTGCTTGCTGGGAATTGGACGCAACTCTGTGCTACATGCAAGGTACCTGCCAAACTTTCCTTTTATGTTTTCTTAAGTCTTGAAACCAGATATCTAATCATCAAGGCGACATCTTGAAAGTGACTCCTTTTCGTCAACTTCTTTATTTTTTATTTTTAATCCAGATTATCAGACCTCTTCGAGCGAAGCATTGTTCCACATGTGATCGTTGTGTAGAGCAATTTGATCACCATTGTCCATGGGTATCAAATTGTATTGGCAAAGTAAGTCTGGCTTTCTTCTTTAGCTTTTGACATTATAAGTTGGCAAACTAGAGGTAGACTGATCAGGCTGTTGATGCGAACATGCTATCTAAGTAAATTGGTCTTATTTTTTTATTGTTTATTTCTTTTGGTTTCATATAGCTTACTGTTTCTGTTGAAAATACGTAAGACATTCTTAATAATTTAACTGGTATTTGCCGTTGCATGTTTGGATATAGAAATCAACAGATATGTTTTTGGGCTTCACATCACCTCTTCTAATTATCTCGAGCATGATACTAAACTGTTCATTGTGTTTGCTTTTCAATAATCACTCATGCAGAAAAACAAGTGGGAATTTTTTCTTTTTCTTTTACTTGAAGTTCTAGCAATGCTGATAACTGGTGGAGTCACTCTTGCAAGTAAGTATGTTTGTAATTAAAGATGCCCTTTTATCGTGATATGTAAATCTGGGGAGAACTTTCAGACAAAATGTAAATGATGTATAATATACATGCAGGAGTCTTAAGTGACCCTTTAGCTCCATCTTCTTTTGGAGCATGGATGACCCATCTCGCTACCAATCATGTGGGTGCATTATCCTTTCTGCTGGTGGAATTCTGCCTCTTCTTTTCAGTTGCGGTCTTAACAGCCATACAAGCATCACAGGTGAGCCCGCATTCCTTAGCTTCTTATTTGCACGTCTTTGTTCCGCTTGTGATCTAAATGGTACATCGACTGTTCTTTTCTAATTCACTCCCCTGGATTAATTTTTCTCTAGAAACTAGCTCCAGTGGTGCTAGAACTAGAACTCACAATATAGGCTAGAGAGGGTAAATCTACTTTGATGGTGTGATGGTTTCCCTCATCCAATCTGTTCCTTTTTTCTTTTCAGATATCAAGGAATATAACCACAAACGAAATGGCTAATGCACTGCGCTACAGCTACCTGAGAGGTCCAGGCGGTAACTTCAGAAATCCTTACGATCTCGGGTGTAGAAGAAACTGCTCAGATTTCTTGATAAAAGGTTATAACGAAGATATTGAGTGTAATGAAGAAGACGCAACAGTAACGCAAGAGGGTATTAGCATGATGCAGATGCAGCGCAATTTGAATCTTCAAAATGGCAATGGCAATGGCCACGTTGCTATCGATGTTAACCCAATACATAATTCACAGTCAGCACATGTTCATTCTTCCAACTGCAGCCATAGCCATAGTAATAAGCCAAAGAGTGATAGTGTTCATGTGGGTTTGGGACTTGGTCTTGGTCGCAATTCATCCCGACCTATTGTACCTTCATAATTTGGTCGTGTCCTAAATGTTATTATTATTTTTTTTGTCAAACAACTCATTTCATTACTTTAATCGATCATGGTTTGCAACAACATAAAGGAAAAACATACACCATAAACACAAAGGTTATAGTTGATAGATAAACTTTCAGGCGGATAAATTCAAACACATTGTAAGTTCTGGATAAGAGCTGGAATTACGTTTCAGTCTATGAATTGTCTTGAAACATTTTTTGTTCTGCCGCCATGAAAAGCAGTTAAACACATCAAATAGCTGACCGATATTAAAGATCGCATCAAGTTTTGAAGAGACTTCTCTAACACAGTGAAGGTTTGTAGAACCATTCTCTCCTTAAAAGGAGGATAACGTTGAATCTAATAAATCCCATATAGAGACTAACCTAAACCTTGGGCTTGTAAAAGAGAATTTTCTAATCATAAAATCTTTAAGGCCCATGGATTTGGCTTTGTCCTCAAAAGCCCAGATCCGAAAGTACATTAACGATAAAGATTGAGAATATCTCTTCAGAGACAAACAAGTCCAACACCTCGGCCCAACAACAAACCCAAACTGAATTAGGGTATTGTTGAAACAAAGGGTAGAAACCCTAGGATGCAAGAGAGCGCCGCTGGTCTAGTAAAGGAGATCGTCAGAGATCAGCCGCGCTGTAGAGGAAGGACCTCAGAGGAAGGACCTGTGTCTTCGAGAGACCTTCTGGGCCCAGCTTCAGCTCGCAGAGGAACACCTGCAGGGAAGCAACACAACACCAACACACAGAAACCCAGAAGAGATACATGAGAAGCCATGGCTGATACAAGAAGAATATAAGACAAACTCGGATCCGCCGGAGGAAGATGGAGGTGGGGACACTGAAGATGTCTTCGCCTCGAAAGACAACGCTTCGAGCTCTCTCCTCACCGACCATGTTTTCCGATGGAAGAGGGAAACAAAGGAGACACAACACATAAAAGAAACAAAGAAAAAACAACACAGAGAGGAACCAAGAAGAGAAAGAGCAGAACACATAGCTAAAGAGGGCCCGACACTGGCGAGATCCGGTGGCTCCGGAATCACCGACATCGGAGAAAGAAGAAAATTTGTGTTTCTCGATAGTTGGGTCAGAGAGGATTTTTCTCCTAAATGTTATTCAAATGTGCATTTGTATAAGCTCTTGTCAAGTCACTGATAACAGAAATGATTGTACATTATGATGTATGAGCTGAGTTATGGAAGTTTGAGTATGTGAAAAGTTCGATTAAAGTTTGAGTACATTATATTTTCCTAAATCACATTCAGATGCAAGTTTATCACAAAAACACCGTTACATTTCATATGTAACAACGAATTACAAGAAAATGATTCGACTCCTGCACCAAAATCTTGTGGAGAAAAGGAAAAAGAAAGAAAGAAAAATCTGATTAACGCCAAGTGAAATCAGAGTTAGAAATCAATGAATACAGTCACAACTCGCCCTGTGACAGAAGAAGAAGAGTCAGCAAGATGTCTCTGCGTTGCTTCACTACTCGCCAAATCAATCGTATGATTGTTACACAAACAAAATAGATGTTCCTTCCTGTCTACAAAAATCTGAATTTGAATTCCTATACCACTACACAAAACCTGCAAAGAGAACAGAATGTTAACATTTTAGTTCAGGTCAAACAAATAGAAGCATTACCTATAACAGGGCATACGATGACTATGCAATGGAAAAAGCATAGTTTGGTCTGATTAAGTTATTTCAACATCTTGAATCAAAGCACATAAGAGTCAGACCCAACACTGACCAACGACAGTCTTAATTCCTTAAACCTATTACGGGAAACTCTTTTTCAGTTTCCAAATTAGCACCAATATCCTTGGAAAACCATTGCAAACAAATTCCACCATTTTCTAAGGAATTTCCAAGGAAATGAACTTAATAAGACAAAAAGGTGTGGATGTTTTGTTATATTATAACGTTGCTGTACCTTGAAATGAAGCTTGATCAAGATAATGACCAAATCCATTGTGTGCCACTTCGAAATGGAAAACCCTTCAACCACGTTGGATCCCTGTATTTGACACATAAAATATATCTTCTGTCCTCCTCTTTAATATCTCTTCCAACTGGTCTGAAGGGATCCCATTTTTCCATTCTTTTGCTTCATATAACTCGTTAAATATCTGTACTATCTCTTCCATGTGAAACTTCAGATCTGCAGTAATGAGAAAAGATCAAATTAAACATCACGACTTATGTTTTTCAAACTCGTTATTAATCTTAGATCATGTACTACCTCGTAAAGTATTGTCTACCACAAAATCTTCACTTATCACCGCAATAACATCATCCTTACAAGTTCCAGCTAAATCAAATTTCTCCACTGCAGCTTCTAAACTCTCTCGCCAGAGTGGTTGGTCAAGTTTATACTCCATAATTGATTTCTCATAAAGTACAGCACACAATAAAACATGTAGCCATGACTTTAGCCTTCCTACTTCATCTGCTGGGTTACCTTGCGTGGAGCTACCCAGCACTTGTTTCTCTGCTTCAGAAGTTTCACTTGGCATTTTGGTTTCCAGAGTTTTTAACGCTTCCATAGACTTTTTGATATTGCTTTCGGCAATTTGATAGAACTGTTCTACATCTGCATATGGCCATGTTTTCAAATCAAGGTGACTGACAAGCACGTAGTACCATGAAAGCCTTGCTTCCTCAAACTGCTGCAGACCTAGTGCCTGAAAGACTTCGTAAAAGTCTGGCTTTATTTTCATGGCTTCGTCATACTTCTCTTTTGCTTTTGCGTACTCCTTTTGAGCCCATTCATAAGCAGTTTTAACTTGTTCAGAAACAGATTCTCCAGAGGCATCTCGGAGGAGGCTCAACCTTTTCCTTGCCCCTGACATGTGCACATTTCCAAACTTTAACAATGATCGTGCTGCAACTTCTTGGCATTGCTGTGCCGCTCTGTCAAAAGGCCCTTGAGCTTCATCAGCGGTTATCACCTCCTCCATAGCTTCTGGATTAAGTTTCATCTCAAGTTCTTGAAGATTCAAGCATGTATCAGAATCAATTTTGGCCTGGATCTTAAACAGCTGAGCCAAATCAATCATCCAATCTTCAACTTTACATATACCATTAACCTTGGTTTTAAATGAATCAGCTGTTGTTTTGAGCTTTTTCATCTCAACTAATTTTCCAAAAAAGGGATCCTGCTCAGGGCTAACGTCCACTACATAGAGCCTCATAGTATTCCGTGACCTTGCTGATACCTCACTCATTCTTAGCTCTTCATCTGTTGTGATTGTCACTAAATCTCCTTCTTGGTCCTTGTACTTTATATGAACTGCCCTTAAGTTGGCGAAACGCTCATGAACAACTTCCCTAAGTTGAAAAAGAGTGCAGTTTACAGGCAATTTAGCCAATCTTATGTCATCAGCGTATATGAATTTCACAGACTTCTGTACATCTTCAACATCTATATCCAAAAGTTTCTCCTCAATTATCAATTTTTCTTGCTCCTTACTTTTTTTCGACTGTTTCCCTTTTACTTTCCTCTTGCTCTGCTTATCGATAATCTTCTCCTTGCCCTTTTCAGCTGCAAGATTGTTCTTCCTCTCTGTCTCTGCATCCTCACCATCACTCTTCTCTTGCACAACATTGCTCCTTTTCTTCTTCTTAACTCGTGCCTTGGCTTCTTCAGCCCACAGAAAAAGGGAAGCCTCAAGAGGTTCAACGTAATCTTCAGGCAGCTCAATCACCGAATCGTTGACCCTTAACCCTTTTCTCTCAAGAGTTTTCTTAAGCTTATCAGAAATTTCTGATGCCATGGGATTCTTAGGATCCAGTTTTGAAACCGAACAAACATCTTTCAATGCCAAATCTAACTTATTCATGGCCTCATAACACCTTGCCCTCTTCAACAATGCTTTGTGATGATCAGGAGTGACACTAAGCGCTAAATCACATTCATGAATTGCTTTCACAAACTCACCAGGATCCAATTGCATATAACATGAAGCCATATTAGCCCGAACATGAGCCACCTCTGCATGATCCTTAGGAAGAATCTTAATTGCTTCACCATATTTAAACATTGCACCATCATAATCTCTTTTCTGAAACAACTTGTTCCCTTCATCTTTCAATCCTTGTGCCTTTAAAACACAATCTACATTGGAATCATCTTCCTGAACAATTTCATCCCCTAATTGACTTTGGCTTGTTTCAGCATCTGGAGATTTCCCCTCATCCTGCTTCTCCATGGAAAAATCTCAGAAGCAAAAACACGAGAGAAGATTCCAAAATATTTACCAACGATTTCTACTCATTAGAGATTTGATTCTACGTTGAATTCACGTGAGCTTCAAAAACTACAAACAGCTAACTTCAACAGGTGCATACAATAGAAGAGAAAATAGATATATATTCAACTATGAGATTACAAAAGGCGTAGAATTTACAGATAGAACACGAAACGTGTCTACCTCTTTGAATCGAGATCCTTAATCGTAAAAGAAAGATGGCAAATTTCCAAGGAGAATATTAAATAATCAGAAATGGGTATTTCTCGGGGAAGAAAATTGATTTTTTCTGGGAAAAAGATAAAAGGAGGAAGAAGAAGCGATGAAGGAAGAAAAAAGGAAGAAGATTTGGACCATGTGGCTCTCTGTACATCTGTAAGGAGATCACTTTGTCTAAAAGCCAAGACTCGTTGAGCCTACATTATTTAAAAAAATAAAATACATCTCATGGGAAAAAGGAAAGAGACGAAGGAGAAGAAGAATCGAATAATCGTTACTTTTTTTTTTATTAATATGGAAAAAGGAAGGGAGTAATCCCATTATAACCACCTTGTATTAGACAAGGATCTAACATAAATTAAGAGTACCTAATACATAAACTTATATATCAACTCTAGAACATAGATCGAAAGAGGCTACTCAAGCACTTAACATCCAATAGCTAATGATAAACCAAGAACCTACAATTGATATTGGGAGGTTACCAACCAAACCCATTGTAACTTCAAAACTCATATCTTCCCTTGTGATTTAAGTAGACTTCAGAAATTATAGCACTTGTGCCTCTTTACTTACGTTTTTTTTATGGTAATGGAGAAGCAACAACTGATCAGACCTCGCCCAAATCTGATGTTTAATTCTAGTGGAGGAGACTTAAAAGAAGCCGTTTAATCGACTCAACACTTGCTTTAGGAAATGAGTGGTGAAGGATACGATTCGATTAAACCAAGGAGTCCACAACAACAATTGAAGGAGTATAAGACAGACTAGACAATCGAACACAGCTCAAGTTGCGTTCCGTCAAGCAGAACGCCGGTACACCATCAATGTCACTTCACCGTAACAATGATCAGTAAACACTCTTTAAGGTCTAACAGTTAATGGTTAATCAGACAAGTTCCACAACAACTTCCTTTATAACGGTTGTATCTAAATAAACTCCAGCGTTGAAAACTATATGTGAATACCAACTCAGGCCACTCTGACAAGGCAGTGATTTAGTCCTCCAAAAGTTAGCAAAGAACACAACAAAACATAATCACCAACAACCTTGATGAAATTGACTAATTTGATCCATAGATCAAATCTAAGACATAGAAAAAGCTGAGAAAGCGACGACAAATTCCGGATGATGACTACCGAAACTTACTATATATAAAACCTAAAAAGAAAAGACCAAGGACACAACAACAGAGGAATAACCAAAAACCTTGGGACATAAAGATCCGAAGGGATAAAGGGAAAACCGGTTAGCCTGGAAGTAGTGCCGACAAGTACACCGAGAAGAATGCCGAGAGAAGTACCGCCAAGAGCGCGGGAAAACATACACCACGAAAAAAAAACAAGATACCAAACCACAAAGACAAAGTCTAGAACCAAACCAAGTCTAGAACCAAACCAAATCTACACAAGGTTCTAATCCAAAAAGCCCATCCGAAACAAACTAAGAAAATAGAATAATGGTTGGAATGAAGAGTTCATCGGACGTGATGATGACAAAGCATGTCCACGGAGAGAAGATCTCGGACAGAGATTCGAGGAGAGATGAGCTTTCACTTCTAAACCCAATCGTTACTTTATTAATAAAAAATGTATTAAATCTTAAAAAAAGGAAACAATATAATTGGGGAAAAAGAAGAAGAATCTAATTGACAACTGTCTAATACTTTACACCCAACTAGTTATACTTCATGATATGGATGATTACAATGATATGAGCTTAAAATTTGATTAATTTTACTTATTTTTTTAATCGAAAAATAGTTCGGACAAATTTGACAAATTTCGAAGATATGAAACTTTTTTGGATATTTCGAAGAATGAAATTTTTTTTATTAACAATTGGATCAATAATGGCTCGAAAATCTTTTTTTTAATCTGCTAGTATAGTGGAAAAGAATCGAACCCCAATATATTAGTTTTTAGCTGGATCATTCTAACCACCAAAAGTAACTAGGCTAACACTAATCAAATTTTACTTTGTTTATATATTATTATTATTATTCAAAATTCAAACCTTTAAAGTCACTTTTTTTTTGTCTAACAATTAATCATTGGATCGACAACGATCTGATCTATAGCCTAATTTTTCTAACTAGAAGTGAGTGAGATTCGAACTCACCACCTATTACCTAACTAAATTAGAGGCAAAACAATTGTACCACATGTTTCTTGACACTTTAATTACACAATTACATTGTTCATCCATAATGAAATGATATAAAGCACCTTTAATAAGAGACATATTGCATATAATTTTGTTGTAACTTTTTTTTTTGCCAACCTTACTCTTATAATTGGATCGACAAGGCCCGATCCATAGCCAAACCTCATATTCTAAAATCCCTCTTTTTTCCTTCCTTTTGCATCCGGGAGGAATTAAACCCTGGTGCCTGAAGATTTGTAAAGTAACTACTACCATTGGGCCACCTGTACTCTTATAATTTTGTTGTAACTTAGCCACAAAGTTTTCATAAAAAGAAAGAAAAAAGAACTAAAAGACATAACAATTAATAATGAGATTCATCAATGTGTTTATAAGTCTTTAAACTTTATCTAATCAGACGATCCTATAATTACTTTTAAGTTCACACGATATGTAACTATGTAAAGTCACTTTGAGACCTCTAATATCACCAATACTACTTTACACTAATGACTTTTTGATATACTACAAAACTTCTTTTATTCCACATCTTATTAAATATGTCAGCAAACACAAAATTTGCAAGTTGAATCTTTTTTTCTGAATATTATGATATACTTGTGGAATTAAAAAAAAAAGGAAAAATTTATAACAAAATTTCCAAAATTACCAAAGTCAAAGTTCCAATTAAGCTAAGCAAATTTCCAAAATGCTGACTACATCATAAATCGCATTAATTACGAAATTTGCATACTGAGTAACTAAGTCCTACTTGTATTTACAAGAAAGTTGAAAATTCACTACACGAACAAGGAAACAGAAAAAACATGATACCTTCGTTCGCAAGGAATTGAGAAAAAGAGGAAAATATGAAACCCTAAATCTCGTTAATCTTGATCTTTATGCAAGACGTAGAAGCGGCTAAGTTGTGGCCGGAATTCAGAACGACGACGAATAAGAAGATACGACGGTTTAACAATACTCGCCGCTAAAGATCTCCGAAATCTCTCAGCCTCGATACTACCGATTTTCGCAAGAGAATTCATTAACGCCAGTTTTCTCAGATATAATCCACCATTGGTCTTCGAATTACCAGATAAATTTCTCTTGGGAGGCGAAATTAGGGTTTTGGATTTCTCATGTTCTAATCGGCGATGAAAAGCACACCGGAACGATCCTGGGTGCGTCGTAGGAGAACACAAACACCTCCTCTTGTGATGATTCGAAACGGAGACGGAGGGTTTCGGGATGTTACCGGTGGGAAAAGAATTCAATCGGAGGTTGAGATTGCAAGAAGACGAGGATCGTTGTTGATGATGATGATTGTTGTGATGTAATCTTTGAGAAGAAGAAGAGAGAGGACGTAAGACTGATCCGTTGTTGCTTGATCTTCTAGTAGCCGCCATAACTGCGCAAGTAGAGAAACAGAAGAAACCGATGTTTGCGTTTTCTTTGGTTTAATTATTTTCTGTTTAAATGATTCACCAAATTCCGTTTGATTCGGATCTTCTCTATTTATAGAGTTTGGGACGCAGATCTCTCTTTTGCAGTTGCATATATTTGCATGACTCACGTTGGTCAATATTGTCATTTTACTTTCACTTTTTTTAATCATAAAACAATTTTCCTTTTTTTCTAACATATAATTAATTCTTATTACTCATACAACAGTTAGATTACACTTTTGTCATTTATATCACATGAATCATACATAAACCAAGATCTAGCCATCCCATATATAGATTCTTTCTCTCAATTTTCAAATAGGCCAAAAATAAAAGCTTTTTTACGTGTAGGGATATAAAAATTATGATTTAGTTTTGAGTGTTTAGGTCTTGGTGAATCGAATCCACGAGCGGTTGATCCATCTCTTACCACCCGACCACAACACTTCGGATAACATTTGTTAGGATCTTGCTCGCTAAGATATCTGCACAGCTCTGTTATTTGTTTTTACTTCTGATATTGAAGATCGACTATAGACCAAAGCATTATGTGCTTTCCATAACCTCCATAAAATCCAAAATAGTAGATATCTCAACAGCTGATCGATCTATGAAATCTGACATTGAAAACTGTATTATAAGCTGAATTTTCCTTTCAATCGGTATATCGGGATTGTAAAGAAGACATGATCCTGAGTCTCTAAGCCATTACAACACTGTAAACATGTGAGTCGTCTTTGCAGATTCTCAGCAATTGATAATGCAATTGAGCCAATTCTCCATAAGAAATGAGACAACATTGGGACATTTGGTAATGAACAAATGTCACGGGCTAGAAACATCATTACCCGATATAGTCTCCAATGCTAATCTATATCCACTCTTAACACTATAATTCCCATGTGGTGTATAATTTCCACACTAATCTATCACCTCTTGATTTAGGAATTCTTATTTTAAATACACGGAGTATATAAGTAGTATATTCTGCAATGGCTTCAGAAACTTCCTTAGCAAGAATCTTCCTATACAAATCAGCAGGTCTTGAATAATACTTGGCCTTACTTTTGGTATCATTCATCCATCCATATTGCCTAAACAACATCTGGACGCGATTGTTTCCACCAAGCATCATTGCCTTGCGTTGCTCAGGGCTCCATGAGTCGAAATTTGTTGTTGATCTGATGAAGCTGATATGAACACCGAGGTTCCGATGAATAATTGAACAATTCATACAGATGAAATCCCGTATGTAACCGATGCATATGTTGGATTCCTTGCATTACAATCGAAACATATCTCGTTCGCAGAATTTGATTTGAGTTTCTCGAAAAGAATACTTTGATCGGTAGACATGTTACGCAGAGGCACTTGCGATTCGAAGATCTCTGAGGATGGCGATTCAGGAGACCACAACTCCTACGGCAATCTTTTAGGCAATCGTTTAGACTACTACATGTAAGCGAATTGGGCTTACATGGGCCGGAATCGCTTTCTTAGTGGGCCTTTATATTCTTACTAGTTACTACCATAACGCTTGGTTTCTTCTTTACAACGACTGTACGGCAATTCCGACGCCATCCCATTCAAGTCCCGGAGAAATCGATCGCTGTTCTGTGCCCTTCACCTTTGAAGATTGTTTCTCGCGAGAGGGAAAGAGAAGTTCGTTACTTTTTACCATATTCTTTCAATTTTTTCGTTTCAATTCCGTTAATTCTTCGTTTCACCTAATGAACGTTGAACCCTAAAATTGCCTTTCGCAATTTAGTGCGTCAAAGTTTCGTTCGGATTTAACGTATTTGAATTTAATATGATTTAATATGTTTGGTGGATCTTTTGAGAGTGTTTGATTTATGAATTGAGGTGTACATATAGTTTTGTTTATGGATAGATTTACATACTTGAATGGTTGTAAAGTGCTACACTTTTGATTTGTTTGGTCGAAGAACTCATATTTCTATAGATTTGGGGTTCTGATTGTTTAATTTGTATGTGAATTGGAAGGTACAGATTTCACCCTTTTTATTGTACAATGTCACCGGATCATAGAGATAGCCATAGAAAGAGGTCTCGTCCTCAGTCTGACTACGATGACAATAGTGGAAGCAAAAGGAGATATCGTGGTGATGATAGAGAGTCACAGGCAATTGATCGTGATGATACTGTGTACCGATACCTGTGCCCAGTTAAAAAGATTGGGAGTGTTATTGGTAGAGGAGGTGAAATTGTCAAGCAATTGAGAATGGACACTAGATCGAAAATTAGAATAGGAGAAGCAATTCCAGGATGTGATGAACGTGTGATTACGATCTATAGCCCTAGTGATGAGACCAATGCCTATGGAGATGGAGAGAAAGTTCTTTCTCCTGCACAGGATGCATTGTTCCGGATCCATGATAGAGTGCTTGCAGATGATGGACAAAGCGAAGATAGCTCTGAAGGAGAGCAACAAGTTACTGCCAGGCTGCTTGTTCCATCAGATCAGATTGGATGTATTCTTGGGAGAGGTGGCCAAATTGTCCAGAACATTCGAAGTGAAACAGGTGCTCAGATTCGAATTGTCAAGGACAGAAACATGCCTCTATGTGCCTTGAGTTCAGATGAGCTCATACAGGTATGCGAGTGAAATGTGAATAACTTTATTGCCTTTTCTTTCGTATAATTGTCCATTAGCGAGACTCTTATGACATCATTTATCTGCTCCCAACATTTTATGGTCACTTTTTCACTTAACCTCTTTTTTAATCTCCTTTATTTCTTAGATTTCTGGAGAAGTGCTCATTGTTAAGAAGGCTCTGTATCAGATTGCCTCCCACCTTCATGACAATCCTTCACGTAGCGTGAACCTTCTTTCTGCTGCAATTTCCGGTGGATATCCTCCTGGTTCCCTGATGAGCCATGCGGGTGGTCCTCGAATTGTAGGGATAGCACCGCTGATGGGTTCCTATGGAGGATATAAAAGTGAATCAGGAGATTGGTCACGCCCTTTATATCAAGCTCCAAGAAATGAACCTCAGGCGATGGAGTTTGTTATTCGGCTAGTTTCCCCAGTTGAAAACATTGCAAGTATTATTGGGAAAGGTGGTGCTCTAATCAATCAGCTAAGACAGGAAACCAGAGCAACCATTAAAGTTGACAGCTCTAGAACTGAAGGAAATGATTGTTTAATAACTATATCAGCAAGAGAGGTTTGACTGTCCTTCAACGATCTTCTGTCTTTTAGGTAGTATTAGTTTATCAAGCTTTTGTTCCTTAACAGTTTCTAATCTGTATTAGGTTTTTGAGGATGCTTATTCCCCAACCATAGAAGCAGCTATGCGGTTGCAACCAAAATGCAGCGACAAGGTGGAAAGAGATTCTGGACTTGTTTCATTCACCACTCGTCTTCTTGTACCAAGTTCAAGGATTGGTTGTCTTCTTGGTAAAGGAGGAGCTATCATAACTGAGATGAGAAGAACAACAAAAGCTAACATCCGTGTACTCGGGAAGGAAAATCTTCCAAAAGTTGCATCTGATGATGATGAAATGGTTCAGGTAAAATTCAAAATATGGTAGTGCTACTCCTCTAAGTGCCATTTCAAACTATCCTCAAAACCCTTCAGGTGAAGTGTTAACAGCAGAAGCAATTTTAATGTCCAGATTTCTGGAGAACTTGATGTTGCCAAGGAAGCGCTCATACAAATTACATCAAGATTAAGAGCCAATGTTTTTGACCGGGAAGGTGCTGTTTCTACGCTTATGCCAGTCTTGCCTTATGCTCCTGTTGCACCAGATGCTGGCGATAGATTGGACTATGATAGCAGAGATAGCAGAAGACTCGAGCGCGGAAATCCTTACCCTGTTGGTTATGGCTCAAGTGGTCTGCCTGTTGATGGTTATTCGCCTTACAGTGCACCAGTATGTCTTCCAAAAGGTTCCTTTATATGTGGTTATTAACATATTACTTCTCTATTGATGACACTTCGCACGTGTTTTTGTAGGTTGGTGGTAGTAGTAGTACTGCATATGGAGTGTATGGAGGTTATGCATCTGGACGCAGTAGCAGTACTGGGTAAGATTTTTTTCTTCCTCATGCATTTGTGACAATAGTGTATACCTATTAGAAAATTGCGGTTATCAAGTTTTTATACGTAGATGTACTGCATGGACTTTTGGTTTTCACTTGCCTTACAATTCTTGCTGGTTGATTCTTATCATGGGTTTTCATCAGGTTGTCCAGCCATTCTTCCACTTATCGACGCAGAAACCATGATTACTAGAAACTATTGATGGGTGATTAAAAAGGTTCGATTATAACATGGTTTGTTTAAAAGTCATAGTTTTATATATAAAAACTTAGCTTAGCTAGTATTTTGCCCCAAGTCCATGACATAATCTGATCTGATCTGTCCCAGTGTCAGATTCTGATTTACTGTTTTTTTCCCTTTGTGACCTTCTCCCTGTCCCACTAAAACAGTGTGAGATCCTGAAGCCTGAAGCCAACCCCACAGCCCACAGTTGAAGCCTTTCACCAAACAAGATGACAAAGCTGAACCACCAAACTCTACCTAGGAGAACCGATTCCATTTTGTGGATGGGATATTTAAGTTTGTTTCATAAGTTTCCATGTCCGCTTGTTTGTGACCAAAATTCTGCCAAGCTCCTATCCATTAAACCTTATCCAGTTGGCCTTGGCTGTAATGCTTTTTATCTTTCAGTTTTACCTTTTTCTTTCCTTAAATCAGATCCAGAAACCTTAGTTTGGTTGTGCGTAGTTCCGTTTGTATGAATTATATAATTATGTTAAACTGCTCTCATGTACTATTGTTGTTTTACTTACAGCATGCGTAAGCCTCTCTCTGACAAGTTTCGCTATCACAATCTATTGCCTTAATAATCTCGCAAGAGTCATTAAAGATCTTATGCAGGGAAAGAGATGAGTGAGAATCTATTGGTTCAGGTTAATCAACTACTTGGGCAACAAGCCAACAGCATTAAACTATTGTCCCTTTTGATCCACGTGAAAGGTATATAAACTTCTTCTTCCTCTTCTTCTCCCTTGTGTTGTTTATTTGCACATAAGCTTTTCTGCAAGCAGTTTAAGATAGGTTGCAATATCTGGAGGTTGGAAACCAATCTTTTGATCATTTAGATTGTTGGTAGCTTAATCTCGCCATAAGTTTGCACGATTAACACTCCAAAGACAGTTCGGTTTTTAGTATTCTATGACTATGACTGCCTGGTTTTCTTCCCGAGCCAGGTTTTCTTCCCGGTTTCAGGAAAACATCTTCATTTCTACAGTGTTGAAAGAGATTTTTACAATGTTGAAGTAATTAGAACTAGTGAAATTTTTTTTTGTAAAATTATCCGACTCATTTGTATACAATTTTTTTTTATTTTCACGTCTTTCCAAATTACTTGGCCACCAAATTTGTAAGAATGAAAGATTGAGAGTACAGATGTGACTGAAATGTAAACGAAACTAAAATATATTACCGAACTTAAACCGGAATGGTCGCTTATATTTACCGTAGCAAAAAAGTTATATCCGAGACGAAATCCACACTCGGTTAATCTTTTTACCTTAACCACTTTTGTTTCATTTGCATCTTATACAAAAACCAGGGCAAGGCAGTGGATAAAATTACCTCTGCTCCAGTTTTTTGTTTGCTTTGAAAACCCAAAAATTTACCATTTCTTTTACCTATACAATAACGTTTGTTTCCATTATGTGAAGAACAAAACTTATGAGTCCTCCTTAGTGAACTTCTGAGGTTCACTGCTTGCAAAAGCCAACCATACAACCGTCCCCGTCAAGTAGAAGAATATTGATGGAATGAATAGAGACATCTACACGATAATCAGAACTTTGAGTAACTAATTAAGTAAGGAACATCATTGAAGGTAAAGTTAGTAACTTACAGTCCATGAGTGGGTTGAGTCGAGGAGGAAACCTGTTAGGGCCACACCTACTATTCCAGGTACTGCCCCCACTGTGTTAGTAATGCCCTGAAATAGAAAAAGATTCCATGACATGATTAGAGTAAAGCTATTTCATCGTACCCGAGCAATAATTTCATAACTTATTGCCATCAAGCAAGGATCTGAGGGACGATCCTGAATATCGCTTGTCATAATGACAGAGCAACAGACTAGAACCAAACGCTTGGCTCATCACAATATGAACTCTTCTTTGGTTTCAGCTCACACATATCAGAAGACTTAGATGAAAGGGAAGTAAGTAGTATTTTAGATTTGCATCTTATGGTTTAAGTGTGAGAACCACATGTACCAAAAGAATGCTTGCATATTCGGGTGAGATGTCCTGATGTGTACAATAAAGTCCTGTAAAAAGAAAAACAGTGTTTGTCAAACCGATACAACAAACTCCTTTGGGTGCATCTTCTTTATACGATGTTACTTGATGACTCACTACAGGGGATAAAAAGGTAAAAGATCTCAAGTTACCTGACAAAGCAAAGCTTGATAGGGCCAAGCCTGCTGTCAAGATTCCTACAATTTCCCCTGGTGGCAATCCAATGTCCACAGATGAAAGTGTCATGCAGATCGCTGGTGACAAGAACGCAATTGTTTGACAAATCTTTCGGACCTACATTAAAATTCCCAATACATCAAAGTGAGTACTAGTTGATCTAGATAATTGGGAAACCATAGGTGAAAATTGACAAAACAGAATCAAATAAACAGTTGGATAATTGAGTATAAAATAATAGATCTGCAAGAGCCGTCATGTTAAGGCCCTTGTGATTTTATACCGTGGTGGTATCCACTCCATTTGTAATTAAGTAGTCAGCAAATTGTGAAGCAAGGCTTGTCACAAGAATCGAAGCCAGTGGAGGAAGGATGGAAACCTGATCTTCACATCCAAATTCCAAAATGTTATACCTTTGCAAAATGCAAGCTGAACAGGTTTTGCGATATTCCAGGGAAAATACAATATAGAAGACAATTCTTTACTTACCCAAGCAGCATCTCTCAAATTTAGATTCAACGCCTCACTGCATACCAGAAATATGATCACAATTACTCTCTTCATCAACAGAGATACAGAACTAAATTGTATAACCACTAATGTATCTTTTAGAGAACATTTTTGAAGTAGTTTCATCTAATCATGGGTCTGGAGAGTTTATATCAAAAATACGAGTAATGGTGCCACAACATAAATCAAGCATCAATCAGTTCTTGAAATGAGAACACCTCTTGTACAAAATAGGTTAAAACAATATTTTATTTTCGAAATGAAAAAATAAATAGCCTTTCAACAAATACAGCAGCTCAATCATTTCCCAGTAAAAGTGAATATGGTGAACAATTTGGAAAGTGAACCCTCCAGTTACCTGAAATAAGTTGGTAGCCAAGATAAACAAGTATAGTGACCCCAACTTCCACAAAAGTGAGTGTATATCATTGCCCAAACAGCTGGGCTTTGGAAAAACGATTTCCATGGAATTTCCTGAAGTAAGATGCAGGGAAAATGAAGAATTGACTTAAAGCAAACGAAAATGTTTGTGGTTTTCAGAACCATTTGTTTGTTGGCCATTTTGGTACAATTTTAAGGAGACATGTTCTAATAACTCAATATGAATTAAAAATAGTATGAAGAGATAATACTGGCATGTCAACGAGGTAAGTTAGATTCAATTAGCTTCTTCAGGAACTTGATGTTAGCTAGAAGGTTAAGCAGCCCTATTATAGTCATTGCAACTACGCATTGGCTGTAGAAACAATATAGGCTTGACAAAGTGGTGCTAAGAGAGCAAAGCCAGACATGGGTACAATATTTGATAAACTAACCTTTAACGAGTTCCCCAGCTCTTCCCGTGTAGTGTTTTCCGTTTTATGCGAACGAATGATCTCATCACCTACGAAGCGAAGGGAAATCCTGATTGTAAATGGTATTCAAGTCCATGATCCAAACCGTAAACAGAGTGAAGTCTTAATCATTATAGAGTGATAATGAACAGACAACAAAAGAAAATTGGGTTACGTGTACATTCTAAGAATTGTTTCACTCCAGTACAGTTAAGCTCTAGTTCGAGACTATATGAATTTAAAACTAGATTACAGAAATATTTACAGGTAAATAGCATCCGTTACACTTCTATTCCACATATTTATAAAAGACACTGAATTTAGTATATATCAAGGAAAAACTACACAGTAAGGTAATGTGTAATAGATACAACTGTGACATCACGTTCCCTGGTGATATCCCAAATCTTAAACAAATAGTGGGACTTCGATGACAGATATCCAAGAGTGAATACAATTTGAATAAGGAAAAGGAATGAATAACCACCTTTATATGAAACTTCCTCTTCATTCAGAAATTGAAACCCGACGAACCTTCAACATATAGAGGAAAACTGAGAATACAGAGATACTAAAATAGCATGGTGATATCTTGGTATGAAACAAGCAAAGTCAGCCATCAGTCTATTCTTATTTAACATAGTCAGAACAAAGTCATTTGCAGCCGAAAACAGAAGTGTTTAATGAGCACTCTATAAGACTTACCAGGCAACACCAACGAGACCAAACAAGTAAAAGACAGATTCCCAATTGAAGGTTTGGATGATTGGAGGAGCTAAGAGAAGCCTGTCGAGATAATAATGTTAGTACGTGCAAGACTCAAAACTGATCACTAATCTTTCTCACAGTCAACAGTCTATTCTTGCTTAGAATATCAACCATATAAGAAACAATGAAAAAAAAAACATGTTTGTAACTGTCAAAGTTTAACGATCACATAAAATAGATCATACCCCATAACACTTCCCAAACTTAATCCTCCAAAAACAAAGCCTACTGCCCTTGACCGCTCCTTAACAGGTATCGTCCTGTATCCAGCAATTCAATACGCCAATCAGGATATGAAAAAAAGGGGGGCCTAAAAGCTATAAAGCAATACGAGCACTCTTCAAATTTACTCCAGATTAACACGTGCCTGGCAATAAGGTCTGTCGCAGCTGATGGGGAAACACCTTCTCCGATTCCCACCTGGAGTTACAAATCTCTGTGTTAAGACAAAGACATAATGTAAGGCTAGAGCAAGGTGGTGGGGCAGAGAAGGACAGAGCTTAAGAGAGAGCTAAATTATGGACGTATTTATGAGTTTAACAAACTATGGAATGTGTAACACGACCATGACTTTAAATAAACCAGATATGATTGCATGAATCAGCATAACGACATAAACATATAGACTTGCTTACCAAAATTCGAGAAAAGATTAAACCAGGCATAAAACCAGCAAGTAGTGGAACAAGAGCTGTAGCAAAAGACCATGTAAATACACCAATCTCAAGCACTTTTCTACATTAGAAAAGAAAATGAAGGATATGTTAAACAAAAGAAGGACCAGCCCTGGAAGCGAATATGGTAAAGCCTAAAAAGAAAAAAAACAAACCTGCCGCCGAAAATTTTGGAAAGCCAACCTCCAGGCAACTGGCTCAAGGCATAACCCCAAAAGAAAGATGATTGGACCAGCCCAGCCACAGATGAGCTCCATCCGAACTGGTGTGACATTGGTATTATAGCAATACTCAAGTTAACCTGCGATTCTCATCAGACAATAATACACTTCAAATGATATGGTCCTCACAATAATCAAATATGATCTTCACAAAAAAGGGCAAGAAGAAAAAATTCATGCGTTATCCTGAGCAAACTACAAGATCATCAACCCCTTTACAAAATTTTAACTCAAATTCACAAGACCCTGATCCTCATATCTCCTGTAAGCTACCTACGTGAAAATTTGTTTCAATTAAAGTCGAAAAAAACAAACCTTGTCCATGTTGCAGATAACAAAGGCGAGGGAAGTAGCTCCGATAAGCTTATATCTCTGAGGAACGTTATTGGATATTCGATAGGGTCTTATGCTGTTGTTGGGCTTCGGTCATTATCTTGGTTTTTAATGGGTGTTAACAGGCCCATATGTTTACATTCATTAGCTGAGTAAAAGAAGATCATGGAGCATTAAACGACAAAAAGACATATGAAAATGTGGTGAGGTGTCATCACACATTTTTGGCATGTAAGCAAATCTGCTTTACTGCAGAGAACGTTAGACGTTAACTTTAACGTCACCATAACAGTGCTTACATGGGTTATATATTGGAGAGGAAGAAGGTATTCAGAGGGAGGGAGAGAAGACTTACAATTTTATGTTCATGTTACAGAGGAAGAGAGTAATACCTTGTGAGTGTTCATGGTGAGTGAAGTGAGGGGTGTGTGATCTTCTTTTTCATCTTGTTCACGCTTTTGGGTTTGCTTTATCTGTACGGTGAGAGACGTAAGGGTGGTTTTGTAACTCTCGGTGACATTGATATTTTTTTTCCGGTAATCTCCGGTGAGACGTACCTTGATCGGTTTGATCTTGGGAACTCATTAATCTCTGTGTGCATCTCTTATTCTTCCTGCAAACAACAAACACACAAAGCAACAAACATAGATCTGTTAGCATAACATTGCTAATCTGCAAATACATCTTATAAAACTAGAAATATTTGGAAGATAAACTAACAGTGGTATCAGAGCATCAGGCTAACTAAGGATTCTATTTTGTAAGAGATATCTCACATGGAACCTACTCAAGGAAAGTTCGAAGTTGAGAAGTTTGACGGGGAAGGTGATTTTGCTCTTTGGAAACACAGAGTGTTGGCTCAGCTGGAGATCTTAGGATTGGGAAATATAATCCAAGTTTCGACAGAATCAGAAGCTGAAACTGAAACTGAGGATGAAGAAGATCCAAAGACACTAACACCAGCAGAGTTAAAGAAAAGAGCAAAGCAATTGAAACTTAAGGATAAAAGAGCCAGAAACTTGATAACCTCAAGCATAACAGATATTGTGCTACGCAAGGTCATAAAAGAGAAAACAGCACAAGGATTATGGACGGCCCTTGAAGGAATCTACCAAGTTAAATCTATGCCACATAGATTTGACTTGAAACAGAGATTCTATAGTTTCAAAATGGAAGAAGATAAGAATCTAGATGCAAATCTAGATGGGTTTAACAAGCTGCTGTCTGAGCTTGCTAGTTTGGGAGTGAAAATGGAGGATGAAGATCAGGCAGCAATTTTGTTAAATGGTTTACCAAAAAGGTTTGAAAACCTTGTTCATACTCTAAAATACAGCCCTGGAAAGAAAACAATTACGGTTGATGAAATCATTAAATCTGCTTACTCTATTGAGTATGAGTTAAAAGGAAAAGGATTGTTGAAGTCTAAGATTGTAAGTGAAGGATTAGTGGCAGAACATTCACGAGGCAGGACAGACAAGAAAGGCAAACAACAATCTAAATCCAGAAGCAAATCTCGTTCTAAGTTTAAGAAGAGATGTTGGATATGTGAAAGTGAAGAACATTTCAAGAAGGACTGTCCTAAGAAAAATCAAAATGGTTCTGGAAAACAGAAACAAGAAAAGGCTGAAGCTAGCATTGCTAAAGCTCAGTGGGTTGACTGTGATGAACCAGAGATGTTAATGGCTTCTCATTCATCGAGAAAAGGTTGGGTTCTTGACACGGGATGTTCATATCATATGACATACCAAAAGGATCTAATGTTCGACGTTGAAGAGATTAATGGAGGGAAAATACTGATGGGTAATGATACATACTGTGAAATCACAGCTATCGGAAAAGTTAAAATTGTTAATTACAACAAAACAGTTGTTATTTTAACTAATGTCAGATTTTCACCTACTGCAAAGCGTAATCTGATTTCTCTGGGGCAACTAGAGTCTATTGGTTGTTGGTTCAAGTCAAGAAATGGCAGAATGCAAGTGTTTAAAGCTGAAAAGGAAGTTTTAGCGGGTGATTACAAAGATACTATATATTATCTTGATGGTGAACCAATTATAGAACAAGCAAATGTCACAACAAGTAATGTTAACTCAACAAATCTTTGGCACAGCAGGCTGGGGCACATGAATGAGAAGGCTATGCAGTTATTGTTAAAAGATAATCTGCTGAAGGATAAAGAGGTTTCAAAGCTAAATAGGTGTGAACATTGCATTATGGGAAAATCACATAAGCTGTCTTTTGGAACTGGCAAGCATACATCTACAGAAATATTAGAGTATGTTCATTCTGACTTATGGGGTTCTCCAAATGTTACACCTAGCTTGGCAAAATCACAATATTACATCTCATTCATTGATGATTTCTCAAGAAAGGTCTGGATTTATTTCCTAAAGACCAAAGATGAGGCTCTGTCAAAGTTTATGGAGTGGAAATTGTTTGTGGAGAATCAAAGTGGAAAAAGGGTTAAAACTCTAAGAACTGACAATGGTCTAGAGTATTGCAATAGAAACTTTGATGACTTCTGCAAGGAAAATGGAATTCAAAGACATAAAACATGTCCTTATACTCCTCAGCAAAACGGAGTGGCAGAAAGGTTAAATCGAACTATTCTTGAGAAGGTAAGAAGCTTGCTAAGTGAAACTGGTTTGGGAGAAGTTTTCTGGGCAGAGACATCATCAACTGTGGTATATTTGATAAATAGAACTCCTTCTACACCACTAAATTTCAGAATTCCTGAAGAAGTTTGGTCTGGAAATAAACCTGATTATGGACACATAAGAAGGTTTGGATGCTTGGTTTATTATCACGTGGATCAGGGAAAACTAAAACCTAGAGCAAAGAAAGGGATTCTGATGGGTTATCCACAGGGTGTAAAGGGATACAGAATATGGAGCATTGAAGACAAAAAGTGTTTTGTCAGTAAAGATGTATTATTCTGTGAAGATGTGGTATATAAGGATGTGAAGAGTATGACAGAAGAAGAAACAGAAACTGCTAAGCTAAAGGGAAAGAAAGTATCATTCATTCTTCCGGATGATCATGCAGAAGAAAGATCTGAGGATTTCTTGGCTAGAGAAAGCTCAGCTCAAGGTGGAGCTTCTTCATCACATGTTTCGGATCAGGAAACTAATGAAGGGCCAAGTAATGAGCATTCAGATTCTGAAAGTGGTTCTCTAGATGGTTATTTATTAGCCAGGGACAGAGAAAGAAGAGCACCTGCAAAGAGGCCTAGCAGGTTTGATGATTGTGATCTATTTGCTTATGCTTTGAACATGGCTCAAGTGGTAGATGATGATGAACCTAAGAGCTATCAAGAAGCAATAAGTGGAAAATACAGATTGCAATGGATAGAAGCAATGAAGGAAGAAATAGAATCATTGCTCAAGAACAACACTTGGAAGTTAATTGAAAAACCTCAGAAACAGAGAATAATTGGGTGCAAATGGGTGTTTAAGTTCAAGCCAGGAATACCTAATGTGGAAGAACCTAGATTCAAAGCAAGGTTGGTGGCTAAAGGGTATTCACAACTGGAAGGTATTGATTATCACGAAGTATTCTCACCAGTGGTAAAACATGTCACAATCAGATTAATCATGTCATTGGTAGTTTACTGTGATTTTGAACTTGAACAAATGGATGTAAAGACTGCATTTTTGCATGGAGAGTTAGAGGAAAGGATTGTAATGGATCAACCAGAAGGTTTTGCCAAGGGAGATGAAGTTTGTTTGTTACAAAGATCAATCTACGGACTTAAACAATCTCCAAGACAGTGGAACTTAAGGTTTCATAAATTTATCACAGCAAAAGGATATACTAAAAGCAAACATGATCCATGTGTATACTTTAAAAGGTACAATGACAATGATTATGTTTATCTATTACTGTATGTTGATGATATGTTATTGGCTTCTAAGAGTATGGTTGAGATTCAGAAGCTTAAAGATCTATTGAGCAGTGAATTCGAGATGAAAGACTTAGGTGCAGCAAGACGTATACTTGGAATTGATATTATACGAGACAGAAAGGCAGGGGTTCTACAATTATCTCAACAGACCTATATCGAAAAGATACTTAAGAGTTTTGGAATGGAAAATGCTAAAGCAGTTAGAACACCTATGGGTATACATTTCAAACTCTCAAGCACAAAACATGAAGATAAGGCAGAAGCAGCTATAGAGATGGAGAACTTGCCTTATTGCAGCGTTGTTGGGAGTATAATGTATGCCATGGTGAGTACACGTCCAGATATTGCTCACGCGATCGGACTGGTCAGCAGGTTTATGAGTGCACCTTGCAAAGATCATTGGAAAGCAGTTAATTGGATACTCAGATATCTAAAAGATACTAAGGACTATGCTCTCACATTCTCAAAAACAGATAGTTTCGAAGTCAGGGGGTTTTGTGATAGTGATTATGCTGCAGATTTGGATAAAAGACGTTCAATTACAGGTTATGTGTTTCAAGTTGGAACTAACACTGTAAGCTGGAGGTCAGGTTTACAACAAACAGTGGCACTATCTACTACAGAAGCAGAATATATGGCTATGGCGGAATCAGCTAAAGAAGCTATCTGGTTAAAGTTAGTTACCTCTGAGCTCGGATCTCCTCAAGATGCAGTAAAACTTTACAGTGATTCCCAAAGCGCGATCTGCCTAGTAAAGAATCATATGTTTCATGAGAGAACGAAACATATTCAAACACGCTATCACTTTATTCGTGATGTAGCTGAAGAAGGTTTGATTAAAGTGTTGAAGATTGGTACAAAGGAAAATCCAGCTGATATCTTTACAAAATCAGTTGGAACTAAGAAGTTTGAAGAAGCTCTGAACTATCTAAGGATACTCAGATGCTGATCTGGTTCGGTTTAAAGAATTGAAAATTTGCATCTGACAGGTAAATGTCGGATGTGGGAGAAAGAGAATCATTTCTCCGACAGATTTAAAAGGGTCGTTTGGCTACAGGCATAAGACAAATCGAGGTGGAGTTTATTGGATATTCGATAGGGTCTTATGCTGTTGTTGGGCTTCGGTCATTATCTTGGTTTTTAATGGGTGTTAACAGGCCCATATGTTTACATTCATTAGCTGAGTAAAAGAAGATCATGGAGCATTAAACGACAAAAAGACATATGAAAATGTGGTGAGGTGTCATCACACATTTTTGGCATGTAAGCAAATCTGCTTTACTGCAGAGAACGTTAGACGTTAACTTTAACGTCACCATAACAGTGCTTACATGGGTTATATATTGGAGAGGAAGAAGGTATTCAGAGGGAGGGAGAGAAGACTTACAATTTTATGTTCATGTTACAGAGGAAGAGAGTAATACCTTGTGAGTGTTCATGGTGAGTGAAGTGAGGGGTGTGTGATCTTCTTTTTCATCTTGTTCACGCTTTTGGGTTTGCTTTATCTGTACGGTGAGAGACGTAAGGGTGGTTTTGTAACTCTCGGTGACATTGATATTTTTTTTCCGGTAATCTCCGGTGAGACGTACCTTGATCGGTTTGATCTTGGGAACTCATTAATCTCTGTGTGCATCTCTTATTCTTCCTGCAAACAACAAACACACAAAGCAACAAACATAGATCTGTTAGCATAACATTGCTAATCTGCAAATACATCTTATAAAACTAGAAATATTTGGAAGATAAACTAACAAACGTTTTTCCATGGTGGCCAATTCTCTTCGAAGCCCGTTTCCGAACTCAGAACTTCCGGATTAGGAAGCTGAGGAGGGACTTCAATAGGGTTCTTAGGAGGAAGCTTCTTGCTCTCTCTGACTCGTTCTGTACCACTAGCGGAGCACTTAACCCTTGATTTAAAAAGAAGATTTTGGTGAGGGGAGATACGAGTGGTGATTGTGTAGACGGAGAGGAAAGGTTGTTTATTTGAATGGATAGAGGAAGGGAAGAAATGATTTCCGGGTTTCAAAGGAAGTCTCGCCATTGTTGGTGTCAGAGAGAGAAAGAGAGAGAGGGAAGAAGCAAAATGGAGAACGGAGAATGAAGAAGAGGGAGAGAGAAGGACACGGTGGAGGAAGAAGCTTGTGTGGCTCTCGCTGTGGAGGGAATTGTCCTCAGTGTGGGTCCCGCTTCCGTATCAAAAGCTTCCCTTTTGCGTGACTCTCTACTTAACACTTTGTTCCAAAGTCCAAACAAACATTGATAGCGTGAGATTAAACACCCATGTTTTCTTCAATGGTTTTTGATTTTAGCATAAATACAAAATATAGAAATATACAAATACTCTATTTTGCTCATTTACAACATTTTGTGGTTGTTAATGCTGGAACTAACACTCAAAGAAAGAAGTTGTTTATTGAAGATTTAGCAAATAAATCGAAATCTCTTTGCTAAAAATCGAGCTAATCTCGAATACAAAACTAGTTATTGAATTCAGTTTCTAAGCATTCTTTGCTCGATTGTTCGGTTGTGAATGAATCTTTCTTTGTTTTTCGTATGTTCCTTTATATTGCTTTGTTGTTTATTGAGTATCAGGATTCTTCTTTTCTTCTTTCTTTTTGATTACACATAGTTTATCTCGGAATTATAGTATCTAATTTTACTCTGAAATTTTAGTATGTTCTTTTTTGCGCTGACTATGTTTACTCCGCGATTTCATCTTGGACTACCTCGTGGATTTTTTCCTTGGGTATCTTTTGAACCCAAGCGCGTTGAAACTCATTACTAAAAATCTTTTTCTTCCAAATTTTATTGTGAAATAAATAAAAAACTAAGGAAAAAACTATCGTTGCAAATTAATGAAATATACATCATTCCTAATACATAAATTTTTTTGTTAATAAATTTCATTTTCTAAAATAGTTAAAGATTTTAGTCATTAATAAATGTATTTATTGATATACATTAAATAAGCTCTCTTGTCCCAAAATGCTCATCATTTTCCAGATTCTTTACAATGGAGAAACCAAAGTTCAAGACTGTCCAAGAGGTGGTTGCAGCTGGCGAAGGACCTGAAAGATATCTCCAGGCACCAACCGGCGACGACGATGGTCACCCTCTTAACGCTTCAGTACCGGAGATGGATATTCCGGCCGTCGATCTCAGTCTTCTTCTCTCTTCTTCTGAAAAAGGTCGAGAAGAGTTGACTAAACTTCACTTGACACTCTCTACATGGGGTGTTGTTCAGGTTTGAGTCTTTTAAACTAGTGATGATCAAAGTCATGAAACTCTGTAGAAAGTTTCTGACTTTTTGGTTGATGCAGGTGATGAATCATGGAATTTCTGAAGAGTTTCTTGACAAGATTTACAAGCTAACAAAGCAGTTCTTTGCGCTTCCAACAGAAGAGAAACAAAAGTCTGCGAGAGAGATTGGTAGTATGGAAGGATATGGAAACGATATGATTCTGTCAGATGATCAAGTTCTTGATTGGATTGATCGTTTGTATCTCACTACTTACCCTGAAGATCGACGAAAACTTAAGTTCTGGCCTGAACTCCCAATGGAATTCAGGTAAAAAATCCATAGCTTTCAATGTCAACTTCAGTTTTGTTGATAGATTTTGATAATCTATTTCTTTAGGGAGACTTTACATGAATACACAATGAAACAACAGTTAGTGATTGAGCAATTCTTTAAGGCCATGGCTATATCGTTGGAATTAAAAGAGAATAGCTTTTTAGATATGTATGGAGAAACTGCTACAATGGATACACGATTCAACATGTATCCTCCATGTCCAAGGCCTGACAAGGTTATTGGGGCCAAACCACACGCTGATGGCTCGGTTTTCACTCTGCTTTTACCGGACAAAGACGTTGAAGGGCTTCAGTTCCTCAAAGATGGGAAGTGGTATAAAGCTCCAATAGTTCCCGATACAATTCTGATCAATGTTGGGGATCAAATGGAGGTAATCAATCATGTAGAATGCATATGACTTTGAAAGATTGATTGGTGTAAAGTTGACTTATATAATGTCTTATGTTTCTTCAGATAATGAGCAATGGGATATACAAGAGCCCAGGTCATAGAGTGGTTACTAACAGAGAAAAGGAAAGGATATCTGTAGCAACGTTTTGTATTCCGGGTGCAGACAAAGAGATTCAGCCTGTAGATGCGCTTGTGTCTGAAGCAAGAACCAAGATTGTATAAAATAGTTAGGAAGTATGTGGAACTCTACTTTGAGTACTATCAACAGGGTCGAACACCAATTGAAGCTGCGTTGATCTGATCAAGTCTCCTTTTTGGTATTAGAAATGATCTGATGGTGAAGCTTTGTTTTGTTGTTATCAGTTGTTGTTTGAGACACATTATGCCTAGGCCTGGGCAATAGATCCGAAACCCGGACCCAAACCCGAACCCGACCGAAAAGTCGTGTTCGGATCGGGTTCGGGTCTTATTGAATACCCGATTGGATATGGCCATTTGAGTACTTCGGATTTCAGGTCGGGTTCGGGTAAAATCCGTAATCCGAAGTAAACCGAAAATAACCAAAATTTACATGTGTGGGCCCGAACCGGACATATAGACACATTTTTTGTTTGGGTTTTAAAAATACCCGAACCAGACATATAAACACATTTTTTATTTGGATGTTGAAAATACCCGAACCAGACCCGAAATTTGTATATGTTCGGTTATTAATCGGATTCTCTCTATGGACCCGAACCCGAAATGTACCGACCTATACCCGGACCGAATTTCCAAAATAATCGATTGGGTCCTCCATGCCTAAATCTGAAAGACCCGACCCGATCACGGTCTGGGTACATGATTGCCCATGCCTAATTATGCCTATGCACGAGAAATTTATTAAACCCATGTCAATGAAAGACACCAAAAACATAAGAAGTCATCGGAAATAATCTAACCTCCAAATCAAGTTCGTATACTAAGATGGAGTTCAACACTTGCTCACAAGTTCTTTGAAACTCTGAATATCAAAGCTATGTTTTTTTTTGGAGCAATTTCCTGTGTTTGGAGAAGATGAGCGTTTTCATTAGAACCTCTGCACCGTTCCAAAGACTCAAGTTTGAAGATAATTAACTTAATTTGGAGAAAATAATTTTGCCAGATACTTCAATTTTCTAGTAAAATTGTTTACGCTGCAATTTTTTTTTCTGGTAGGGACAAGTTGCTTTTGTCTGAAACGTCAAGAAATACAGACCGTCGTTGCTCTATAAATCTAATAATAAGCTCTTTCGTTCCAAATTGAAATAGCTCATCAAACTCAAGATCCTCTGAATCAGTAACAAACGATGGAGAAGCCAAAGTTCAAGACTGTCCAAGAGGTAATTACAGCTAACGAAGGACTACCTGAGAGATATCTCCAGGCACCTGAAAGTCAACCTCTTAACGCTTCGGTGCCGGAGATGGATATTCCGGCAATCGATCTCAGTCTTCTTCTCTCTTCTTCTGAAGATGGTCGAGATGAAATAAGTAAACTTCACTCGGCTCTCTCTAAATGGGGCGTTGTTCAGGTTTGAGTCTCTTAATTAGTGATGATCACAATCATGAAATTCTGTAGAAAGTTCTAGTGAAATGATTTCTTGTTGATGCAGGTGAAGAATCATGGAATTTCAGAAGCTTTTCTGGACAAGATTTACAAGCTAACCAAAGAGTTCTTTGCGCTTCCGTCTGAATGGAAACAGAAGTCCGCGAGAAAAACTGGTAATATCCAAGGTTATGGAAACGATATGATTCTGTGGGATAATCAAGTTCTCGATTGGACCGATCGTTTGTTTCTCACTACTTATCCAGAAGATCAGCGTCAACTTAAGTTCTGGCCTGAACTTCCAATTGGTTTCAGGTAAAAGTCCATAGCTTTCAATTTCAACATTATCATCTTGGTGAGTTTTTGACAATTGTGTTTCTTCAGAGAAACATTATATGAATACACAATAAAGCAAAGGCTAGTGATAGAGAAATTCTTTAAGGCCATGGCTAGATCGTTAGAACTGGAAGAGAATTGCTTTCTGAAGATGTATGGAGAAAATGGGATAATGAATACAAGATTCAACTTTTTTCCTCCATGTCCGAGACCAGACAATGTTATTGGGATTAAACCACACGCTGATGGCTCGGCTTTTACTTTTCTCTTACCTGACAAAGATGTCGAAGGGCTTCAGTTCCTTAAAGATGGGAAGTGGTATAAAGCTCCAATAGTCCCTGATACAGTTCTGATCAATGTTGGGGATCAAATGGAGGTAATCAATCATATGATTTTAAAAAGACTTATTGATGTAGTTGTGAAATAAGCTCTCTCTTTCTCTCTCTGATGTGTTTAGATAATGAGCAATGGAATATACAAGAGTCCGGTTCATAGAGTGGTGACTAACAGAGAAAAGGAAAGGATATCTGTGGCAACGTTTTGTGTTCCAGGTCCAGACAAAGAAATTCAACCAGTGGAAGGGATTGTGTCTGAAGTAAGACCAAGATTGTATAAAACAGTTAAGAAGTATACGGATCTATACTACAAGTACTATCAACAAGGTAGGAGACCAATCGAAGCTGCGTTGATCTGATAATACTTCTCAAAATCTTCTTCTGGTTTCATAAATGAATCTGTATCTTTCGTTCCTTGACCATAGAGGAGAATATCGTTGCTCTCTTTGTTGGAATGTGATACTACATTGTGTTATGTCAGAGACAATAAAGAATAAAGAAAGTCTCAAGTTAGAAAAAGGGATTCAAAATCAACAGTCGGTGAAACGGAAAAGTTAATAAATCGAGAGCCCTGAATATTCGAATTTCTCAAATCGAACATTCCAAAAAAAGACATGATTTTGACGGCTGTAATGTCATCATTCAACAACCAGTCTTACGTTTCTCTTCCTTCTCTCTCTAACCCATCAATCGTTCATTCAGAATCTTCTCTCTCTTCTCGGAAATCTCTCCTTCTCCGGTGTCATATCGCCGTGGAGTGAGATATTTTCGGGAAAGTTTTCTTTTGTAGCGTCTCCTCTTTGTAAATGGGGACGTCTGTTGCGTCCATTACAGAGAAAGTGCTCGATCGAGTCTACGGAAATTTCAAATATGCCCTTTCCGTGTCAGGCGGAGACGGCGAGAGGGTTCAACGTCATACACACCATCACACTCACAGGCATTGCCGTAGCAAAAGCTTTGATGATAGCGACGATGATGTTTGTTACAGCGACGAGGATGAATCAGCAATGGAGCTTGTCCAGATCGGTGCGGAGAGGACAAAGAACGTCTTGATCCTCATGAGTGACACTGGAGGCGGTCATCGTGCTTCCGCTGAAGCCATTCGTGACGCTTTCAAGATCGAGTTCGGAGATAAATACAGAGTAAATAACCAATGTTGAGATATTGCAGTTTATTCTTACCCTAAAAAAAGTAGTCTTTTTGATACATATTGATATGATTTTGGTGGGGTTTTTGACAGATCATTGTGAAGGATGTGTGGAAGGAATACACAGGGTGGCCATTGAATGACATGGAGAGATCATATAAGTTCATGGTCAAGCATGTTCAGCTATGGAAAGTTGCTTTCCACAGTACATCTCCCAAATGGATCCATTCTTGCTATCTAGCAGCCATTGCCGCCTATTACGCCAAGGAAGTAGAAGCTGGTTTAATGGAGTACAAGCCGGAGATAATCATCAGTGTTCATCCTTTGATGCAACACATTCCATTGTGGGTTCTCAAATGGCAAGAGCTACAGAAAAGAGTCCTCTTCGTCACCGTCATTACTGATCTCAACACTTGTCATCCTACTTGGTATATATCGTTAAACCCATTTAGTCTCTGGGACATGCTAGTTGCAAAGATTTGATTTTTATCTTCTATGGTTTAGGTTTCATCCGGGGGTTAATCGGTGTTATTGTCCGTCTCAAGAAGTGGCAAAAAGAGCGTTTTCTGATGGGCTTTACGAGTCTCAAGTCCGTGTATTTGGTTTACCTGTGAGACCATCTTTTGCGCGAGCTGTTCTGGTGAAGGATGATCTAAGGAAGGAACTTGAGATGGATAAAGATCTTCGTGCGGTCCTATTGATGGGTGGAGGAGAAGGTATGGGTCCTGTGAAAGTAACAGCGAAAGCTCTTGAAGAATCGTTGTATGATAAAGAGAACAAGAAGCCTATTGGACAAATGGTTGTTATCTGTGGACGTAACAAGAAATTGGCCTTTGCTTTAGAAGCTGTTGAATGGAAGATTCCTGTTAAGGTATTTAAGACTAAAAGAAACCGCTCATATACTACAGTTTCAGGTCTCAAGACTCAAGATTTAATAGATATTAATATTATAGGTTCGAGGATTTGAGACTCAAATGGAGAAATGGATGGGAGCTTGTGACTGCATCATCACAAAAGTAAGAGGAACAGAACAAGTTCACCCTTGTTCTAGGGGAAGAACATTCTGGTTTCTGGTTTTTATGCCTACCTCTATTCTCCAAATGTTCATAAGCTAAGTATCCAACAAATCTTGCAGGCTGGACCGGGAACAATCGCTGAATCACTGATCCGCTCGCTTCCGATTATTCTTAATGATTATATTCCTGGACAGGTCGGTTGAGATTCATTTTTAGTGTGATCAAACTCATATACATTTACAAATTCTCATATCAGTTACACTTGAAACCAAACAGGAAAAAGGAAATGTGCCATATGTAGTGGAGAATGGTGCAGGAGTGTTCACGAGAAGTCCCAAAGAGACAGGGAGAATCGTTGGGGAATGGTTCAGTACAAAGACAGATGAGCTGAAACAAACTTCAGACAACGCACGTAAGCTAGCTCAGCCCGAGGCAGTCTTCGACATTGTCAAAGACATTCATGAGCTCTCGAAACAACGAGGTCCTCTTGCTAATGTCTCTTACACTCTTACCTCTTCCTTTGCCAGTTTAGTTTGATTTCTCACATTTCTTATCTAACATGTCCCTCTTATTAGTTCTTTATCTGTTTCTTCTTTCTTTCTTTTCTCTAATTTGTTTGTTGATTGAAGTTGTAAGTAACAAAATCAGCCAAAAGGTTCATGATGTCTTTGCATTGTCAATATTTCACATATTATTAAAGAAATGCTTACATTTTCACATTATTTCACACCATATAATACATTTTCACATATTAAACTTACATGAGTTTTCCAGAGACTTAGGATCCTCAAAGCCATGGTATTAACAGAGAACTAACCTTTTTGTTTTTCAATACAAACCATCACCCTGTTGAAGCCTTCTCACTTTTCATGATCATATGGAAAGATTTGACTCTATCCTCCTCAACGATCTCTCTAAGAACAACGTCTTCAATCTTCTCAGCTTGCCATCGAGATGGATCCTCAACAAACTCCTCACTGAATATCATACTCGAGACCCATTCTTTCCATGTTGTCCTTTTGTACTTGTCTTCCTCTAATGTTCCTCTGGATAAGAGCTGATAAACATAAACAACTTTCTGTTGTCCTGGTCTAAATGCGCGAGCTATCGCTTGCTTTGTCTTTGAAGGGTTCCATTCTGTGTCCAACATGATGACCCGTGAAGCAGCAGTTAGACTAATCTCTTCTGCGCAAGCTGTGATCGAGGCCAGTAAGACTCGGGATGGATTACCAGGTTCTTCAAATCTGTCTATCACTCTACCTCTTTCAAACAGCTTGAGATCTCCGGATAAGGTCAAGATTTCTCTGCCTCTTTGCCACCTGAAAACATTCTCAAACAGTTCGATAAACAGCCGGATTGGTGCAATGTTGTGGCAAAAGATCAGGATCTTCTCCCTCTTGACCACTCGGAACACGAGGTTTAGCACAAACATGACTTTAGATCCTTTCTTTGCGTCATGCTTGAGTTTTTCAATCTCGAAAAGTTCTTGCGGGTTGAAAAATTTTGTGCAACAGTTTGAGGTCTTGACCAACCAAGGATGTATAGCTGCCAGTGTGATCAGTAGCTCGACCTCGAGTGGATGCCCGTGATAACTCTGTAATACATTCTGAAGTTTTGTGAGTATCTTATGCTGCATATCTGTTGAGTTCATCAGCAATGTATATATCTGTAGACCGGGAAGAGCATCACCACTTCTGCTTCCACTCCCTTCATAATTGTCAATGAAACTGTTAGTCATATTCCTTAACATATTGAGACCCTGAAGGCGTTCATCTGCAACGCTTGCATCAATCTTCTTGGCAATTATATCGAGGAAGAATTTACGAGCTCTATTCTCGAGCAAGTGAGGCGCCTTATTCACACCTTGATTGGCCTTGAATTTCTGATCTAAATCCATTAGCACCTCATGAATAAACTTGGGTCTGGCCAAACACAGTGTATTGAAGTACTCGCAGAAGTTTTTCTGAAACAAAGTACCTGAAAGAAGTACCCTTGGGTCAGTACCAACTTTCAGCAATGCCTTGCGTAATCTTGACTTGGTACTCCTTGGGTTATGCCCTTCATCAAGAATAAGAATCCCGGGACTCTCTCTTAGCACTTTGGCCATATGTTTACGACGAGCAAATTTTGAGTCTTCTCTCATCAAAGTCTGAAACGAGGTGTAACCCATTACAAGAACACTTCATTGTCCACTCTTGCCTAGAAATTTTGTTACACCCCAACGATGGAATTATCAAACATAAGCTTGTATATAGATTTTGTTTATAGAATGTTTCAATAGGATTCATACCTCATTGTCGTCGAGAATGTAAGAAGAAGCCAAGCAGAGTTCCATTTCTCTCCATAACATTTCGTTCTCAGAAGTATCTCCTTCATCGTCTTCACTCCAGTTTTGTTCAGTCTCTCTGTGAGGTTTAAATTCGAAATTTGTCTTCTTTAACTCCTCCCACTGGTCAATAACATTGGTTGGCTCATCCGCCGCTGCAATAGTTGAATCAATGTTGTTCATGTATGTATATATCATCTTGTTATACGCTCCTGCACTTAACGTTACTTTCTTATAGATTCGCGGTTCCTCAGAATCCTCAGCTTTTGGAACAACAGACCGTGATGGTCGGGCTAGTCGTTTTTGAACCGACTTCCCTTGGTTAGGACCTTTCCAACACAGATCAGCTTCCATCATATCTTCCATGTCAGACTTTTTCTTCCCGTATTTCGTAGCTTTACTTCGATATTTATCAATCTCATCAAAGTACTGACTTCTCGAGAAACCTCCACTGCTGTCCAAACAGTTAGCATTAAGACCAAACTGTTCCAAAGGTATAGAATTATGTACCGGAGTGAAAGGAATATCTAAAAGCTTGGATCTCCTCTCTTTTCGACCAAATCCACGTCTTCTCGTCTTGTCTACCAAAACACTCTTTTCATTTCTGCTTTCTGGTATCTCTTCTCGAGAATGTGTTATTCTTTTTCTGAACAAACTTGATAATGGTACGTACAAATCATCTTTATTAATATCATCATCATATTCATCACTATCTTCTTCATCGTCCTCACTCTCTACCTTAACTACATCCCTTTTTCCATACCGGTATGGCATCTTCTTCACCCAGCCGTCATTTGTATCATCTGGCTGATAATCACATCCAGTAAATCTATCCGGTTTCACATTTCTTCTCTTGGACCTACGCAGTTCTACTACTTCGTCTTCTTTCTCTTGCTTTATTTCAGAATCTTCAGAATCATCCACTATATCCACAGGATTAAATTTAACCACTTTGATAGTGAAACAACATCTTCTACAGTAATATTCATGGAACTCAGAGAACTGCAAGAGCCTTCATCTGTTACAATCTGATATACTATCTTGGTTTGCACGGTTCTTATGTGAAATACAATTTTTTTCATGATTGAAGTAACATTCAACCACGACAAATCCGGCAAAAACTTTCCCAATGAAAGTCTCGCTCTCATTCCCGAAATGCAGTCCTCAGAGAATTTCCACCTGTAGAACTGATCAGTACTTTGTTCCTTGTAAAATTTTTGGAGAATCGAGATTTGGTTTAGACTGATGAGCACGGAATCTTTATTGGTCCTCTGTTTTTCCAACCCAATGCAACCTTGGTCTATGTAAATTCTTACATAAATCTTACAAGAGCATTTAGAATCATGAGGCTTCCTCTCTATAGAAACAATCCTAGCATCAACCCAAACCTACACAACACATATATACAAAGAACTGAAATGATAGTTTTATGTTTGCAGTAGATGCAGAGTATTTGAAAGTCAAAAGGGATCAAATTCAAGCAATTGTAGCTACATATACCGGTTCCAAGTCATTCTCATTGATTGAATAGAGAACACAAACATATACCTGTCGCTCAAAGTCGCCTTTTTTGATCTGAGACGAAGGCTTTCGAAGGGACTGATGTCTCTTAACATATAACCATTCTCTAACATTCGTATTGTCATCCTTCCATCTTCTATCCTCATGAATTCCACAGCCTTCCATGTACCCAAGAAGAAGCACTCGAAAGCTACAAAGTAAAAACCGTTGTGAGGTCTCCAGTACTGTGTCAATCTTAGGTTGGCAAAGAACTGCAGTATACAAAACTTACGGCATGGATCAAATGGATGCTTCAAATTATAAAAACCTCTTTTCTTCATCTTTTTGAATCACTTAACCAACCCCATAGTTATTCGAATTTCCTGCACACTCGACAGCAACAGAAGTAAAATCAAAACCCAAAAGTCAGATTCATATGTCTTCATAGAATTAACTCAAAGATCATCAGAAAAGGAATAGTGTCAACAGAGTGTTCTGCTCTCATGAGCTTGTTGATTGAGGAAAAAGCTAAATGCATCGGTGCATGTTATCAAAATCTGGTAAGAATAATAAACGAAGGCTCTATCTTTCCAAAAAATCACTTTACAATTTGTTGATCGACAAGAACAACATCAAAATCTGAGCTCAAAATGTACAAAAGGAGCAAAGTTCTGTTAAGGTTGACTATATTGATCTTAGCTACCATCACCATTGATCTACCTAAACCTACATTGGACACACGAAAAGACTTAAACTCGTTAGTAGTTTAGAACAGTCCATAAGAACATACTTTTCCTTTTCTGGGTACAAACAAAAACCCAAATATGTTCTGGTACACAGTGTGCCCAAAAGGGGCAAAAAATGTTAAACTTTTTTCAGTGATATCAAAATGCATTTGAAAAGTAATAACAAAATTTTAACAAATCTTTTGATGATCAACAACAAAAACCAGATACTCAACAAAAAAGATATAAAAAAGTTACAGTAAAGGTGATTTTGGGTCTGATTCAAAACAAACGATTATAATCTTGATGATTCAGCAACAAGAGAGACAAACAAAACTCAAATTGCCATGAAATGTAAACGATGATCGGAAGACAGAGTTAGTGAGTAACCTTGGCAACAAAACCAGATTTTGCAGTGAAAAAGACAACCAGACCGAGAATTACTATTTCATGATTCAAGGTCAATGGAGGTAAAAAAGGACGGAGACTTTAATAATACACTGGATATAATAAGTATTTCAAGATCATGATGATTGTGAAAATGTTATTTTTAATATAAAAAATACTGTAAAAAAATTGCATGAATTTGTAAGTGAGCTCACGACTGTTGATTGTTGACGAACGAACACAACGAGTGGAAAAAGTGTTTTAGTAGTGAGGGTAGTTTGCTAATTACGTCTCTTTGTTACTTAATCGAGGGGAGAATTAACGGCTGCGATTTGTTATATATTTTTGTTAGATAGATTTTCGGACTGAAGAAAGGGAAATTCTGGATGTTGTAGGGCCCATACCACACACACCACAAGCGAGTATTGCCAAAATCTGTGATCTAAACAACCATTATGGATTTTGGGTCCCATTTTTTTCTTTCCCGAGAATATGCTTTTTATAGATATAACTTGTAAAGACAGAGGAGATATGCATATCCAATAGGTATGCTACATGTAGGATAGACAAAAGAAATAATAGGTAACAGAGGCGCAGCGGGTATCATGAGGCCTCACTAAACTCGTTTCGGAGCCATACCGGACCATCATTAGCAATGTATGATTGCATACGATTCCCTGATGTAACAGAAGATGCTATAGTTGATGCAATCTGGATCTGATCGTTGCTCACCAAGCTCATTGACCATCGTGAAATAGCAGATAGATTATCCATAATCCGAAAGAGTAGTTCCACTTCTTCTAGGGGATCCTGATGGTTCATGATAATCGAGAAGGATTGATGTGAAGTTGATTCAAAGATGATTGATCCTGATGTATGTATCGCATGTTTTCCACTGCCCATAAACAACTATATAACTCTGCTTGCAGAGGGTTAGTTACATTCGTGAAAGCTCTACAACCATGTGTATAAACACGACCATTGTGATCTCTCGCTATCCATGCTGCTCCACTTACCTTCTTTGAAGAAGACCATGAGCTACTGAAATTGCATTTTATCCATGGGGCTGTAGGTTTACTCCAAGTGGTGCGTTTTTGTTGTTGGGTTTGAGGTTGCACCGTTTCTTCTCTGTTCTTTGGATTGGCTTTGAACCAGGCTTGAGATTCATCAAGAGCCTTTTCAATAATCGTTCTAAAATCCACTTTCGTTTTCTCAAAGATGAAAGCATTTCTAGCCTTCCACAAAAACCAGACGATCCATGGTAAGGCTTGACGAACCTTGTCATTTATACTCTCCTTGACTTGGCTCCGGAGGATATAACTAACATTCAGAAAAACTGATATTTGTGAAAAACCACGTTCAGGCAAGGGTAAAGGGATAAAAGACCAAACCTCTTGCGCCAACGTGCAAGTAAAAAGGACATGGTTAATGGATTCAATTCCCAAACCACAACACTGACATTGGTTACTAACAGATATGCCTCTGCTTTGGAGTCTTTCAGCGATAGCTAAGGCTCCTGATATCGATTTCCAGAGGAAATGTCGAATTTTTGGTGTGGTTTTGGTTCACCATAGCTTGAGCCACGTATCACGCTCCATAGGTGTTTGAACAAAATTCTGACTATGAGAAGGAGAAAGATCTTCAGCTAATCTGTAGCCGCTTTTAACATTATATGAGCCATTATTTGTGTAATACCAACGGTAAGTATCTTCTCGACTCGGCCATAGTCGTAATTGCTCAATGAACCCAATATCAGATTCCGAGAAGAGCAGACGCAGTTTGTGATAATCCCAGCTATTTTGTGAAGAGTCCCAAAGGTCTGCAACCGCAAGGTTTATATCACTGTCTGGATTTATCATCGTAGGTGTATGCGGATTTTGGGTCCGATTAGTGATAAACAATAGTTAAAAAAAGGAATTATTTGATCGTATAAATTAAATGTTTTTGAAAATTTGAACTCTATACTAATTTTTTTTAAAATTTGAAAATACTTAATTTTTTCAAAAATGACATTTTTAACCTTTTTCATTAATAAAGGTTAATTAGATCTAAAACAACACAGTAATTAGGTTTAAAAAGAAAGTCTCAACCAACAGAATGATTAAGATAACAACTTGAGTTTGTTGAGATTTTTTGTGATTAGAACGTCTCTTTATAGTTTAGGTACTACTTAATTTTTAAAAATTTATATATTTTAATATTAATTATTTTATTATATTTTAAGAGCTAAAATTTCAATTTCAAATAAAACAAAGTTCTAACTCGTATAAAAAAATAAGACAAAATTTAGTAAAACATTTATATTATAACAGATTTAATAATTTTCATGTCACAATTAATCTTGTAACGGAGCGGATATCTATGATTTTTAAAGCTATTTGTATCCGCCAAAGTAATATATGTATTCGTATATAAAATTATGTTTTTTGTATTAAAATCATAAACCAAAAATTATACAGATACCTGAATATCCGGACCCAATATTCGTAATATCCGTATCTGACAAAAATTAAGTCTACAAGTCCAAAAAATAAATCGATAGTAATAAGTCAACAAAGAGTAGAAAAAGTCTACGAAAAAAATAAGTCAACAAAAAAAATCAATAAAACAAAAAAAAAATCAATAGATCAAATAAGTCAGCAGTATAATATGTCAACCAAACAAATCATAAGTCAACAGTATAAAATAAATCAACGAATAAAAAAATTAAGTCAACGAGTCCAAAAAAATAAGTCGACATTTCAAACAAATCAACTTTACTAATAAATCAACTAAGAGTAGAAAAAGTCTATGAAAAAAATAAGTCAACAAAAAAATTAATAAATCAACAACAAATAAAAAACAAATCAGCAGTTTAAATAAGTCAGCATTAAAATAAGTCAACCAAACAAATCATAAGTCAACTGTATAAAATAAGTCAACGAATAACAAAAAAAGTCAACGAGTCCAAAAAATAAGTCGACAGTTCAAACAAATCAACTTTACTAATTATGGAAAAAATCTTGTTTATAATGTATATATATGATGGATATTAAAATTTAAATCGTAAGTAATAATTGATAAATTTTGAGATATATATGATGCATTTAGAAATTTGACGTATATATACAATTTATATTATAATTTAAACTATATATAATAAGTAGAATTTTAAGTTTATGACGGATTTACATCGTTTTTTATATATAAAACACATCAGCTTTTTTAAAACTCATTTATATTAATTTTAAAATTTTCATAGTATTGCATTTTAAATTAAATATATATTTTTATTTATAATTTAAATATAATATATATAAAATAATAATGTAAAAGATAAATAAGGGTAATTTGGTTATTTTGTTAAGAAAAAATATATTTATCAAATGTTTAAAAAATTAAGTATATTTTTCAAATTTCATATAAAACTTAGAGCAATTATCAAATTTCCCCTTAAAAAAATGTGCGATCAACCGGATAATGAACCAACCAGAGAAGTGGCCAACCTTTTTACCATACCAAGAAGAGTTTTCAAGGCTAAGTTCTTTATTTTGTTCTACCTCTTTTTCTGTTATTTCGAGATCCTTAAATTATAATATTGATGTTTTCGCTCGTTGAATTAAAGAGTCAACTAATGGTTTATTGATGTAACTTTCTTCACATTTTTGGGATATGTTAATATAATTGTCGTTGACAAAAAAGAATGTGTGATCCCTAAAAAGTCTATGGTGCAGTTAGCTTGCTTCTAATCTATTTTGGCATTAATAAGTAATAAATTTGAATCCTACCCAATTATAGTTAAAATTTTTTGGCTATGGATCGATTTTGTCGATTTAATTATTGTTGACGACAAAAATGAGTGATATAAACGTGAATAACCATAAAATAAAATAAAAATTAACAAATTAACCATGTTTCAATAAATCTGTATATTTATATAATATATATTATTTTACTCTTTTTTAATTTAATTAATAATTTTACTATTATTTTTTTTTTCTTCTTTAACTCTTTTATTTTATTTACACTATATTTTCTAATAAAAACTAATTCAAAATTCTAAAATTTCTTTTAAAAAATATATATTAATATTTAAATTTTTTTTTATAAAAGACCAAAAATTACTTAATAACAAATATATTATTAAATAGTTTTATATAAAACATTGTTGTGTTCTTTTTATATAGATATTCTATTTCATAGAAAACTTCTATTTTTTACATGGTGAAAAATCATATTTGTGTTTGCTTTTTTGTTATTTTATCTACTATACTATATAGACGTTCTATACTATATCGATGTTCTATATTTGCGAAGGAAATATCAGTCATTATTGTATGAGTAGAATAGTGAATGTGGTTAGTTGTTATGTTTAAAATTTTCTATGGTCATATTTTTCATTCTTATTCAAAAAATAATTATTCTGCAAATTCACCCTTAAAACAAAGATCATTTGAAATGACCAATTAAAAATAGCAGACATTATATCAATTAAATAATATAATAAGATTAAAATTTATGCATAAAATTTGATTTAATAACATTGTATCATTCATCTACGATCTGTCCATAACAGATCTATAATTTAGTTACAAATGGTTGTAATATATGATTTGTTAGTCGGTGCTTCCAATTCTTCTATCTCATTGAATATATATGTGAACTTTGGTTTGTCTCGGGAAACTTCTCCTATGATACATAAATTATGGAAGAAATTATATTATTGGTTTTATTATTAACTTTAACTCATAAAAAATCGTTGTCAATACAACTTCAAACAACGATCGTCCCAAACGACCATAAACCCATGGTCGTTTTCCAAAGTACTAAACAACTTTCAAATGACCATGGGTTTGATATACATTAAAATGATCGTTTGCACTTATTTATAGTTTGTTGACCTATTTATTGTTGTTTGAAAAGCAGTTTTCAAACATATTTATTTATGGGCGTTTGGGAAACAACTTTCGTTTGAAGTTTATTAAAAATGATTGTTTATGAGTTGAAGTTAATAAAGTCAATAGTACAATTTCCTTCATAAAATTTGTATAGTAGGAGAAGTTTCCGAAAACAAACCCAAAATTCACATACACAATATATATATATATATATATACACTTTTCAGTGTGAGATAAAAGTACATGAAGCAAAAAACATATGGAACATATTGGCAATCATTTGTAACCAAATTACATATATGTTATAAAGATATCATAGATGAACAATCCAATACAATGTTATTACATTTTCCAAAATAGTGATTTATAGTATGCAAATATTATTTTAGAAACAATAATTGTAATATATATCAAGTTAAACTATATATTATTGCATAATTTTTAGAATAATGATTTAACTTAAGTTTTACATAATAATTTTTATCTTATTACACTATTCAACTGCAATGTTACCAATCAACATTAAACTTCAAATGAGATTTATTACAAAACTTTTTTTGCCAACCCTTATCTTCAACCAGTTATTTCCAAATGACTTTCATTTCAATCGTTTATTTTTTACATACTTTTCTACAAAAAAGTTATCTCTATATATAAATTAATATTTATACTCGAGTTTGGATTTAATTTATCTTCCTTTTAGTTTATATTAATTTTTCGTATATTGGTAATCCATTGAAATTATAATGATAGTAATTTAACATTAATTTAATTCTTTACATTAATTAGAATTGATGATCTAACTTTTTTAGAAGAGGACATTATTCTACTTTATATATATATATATGTTAATTGGCGTGAATATAGATTTTGAAATTTGTATGTAACATTAATAGGCATAGGGGTAAAAAAAAAAGAATAGTAACCTATTTTTTGGAAAATTACTTTACCCAAAAAATTTGTGGTTATTTGTCAAGAATTTTATATATTTATGTAAAAAGAGGTAAAATCTAGCATTAAAAGAATTTTTTTTTATATAAATAATTTTGTTGTCATTTTCTTATAAAATTAACTATATTACGGTTGGCCAGCTTGTTTTTATCACCGAATCAAATTTTATCATAAGGAAAAATAAGAAAATGTGGAACATTTTTTTTGTTCAAAACATTTCTTTCCAAAAACAATATAAGAATATATGGAATACTTTGTTTTGTAAGTTTGCACTTAAAAGCTGCTTAAAAAATTTTATATTATAAAATCGTAGTGTGTATATGTTATAATCCACCACAAGAAATCGCTCATCGGAGAAAATCATTCTTTGGAAGAAAGCAGTCGTCGGAAGAAATCACTCGTCAAGGAAAATCATTCCCGTCGAAAAGTTTGTCATTTTTTTTTTTGTAGGACACAATGAGGTTTTGATGAGTAGCACCCTCAAGAATTGAAAAACCTTGAGGTAAGCATTTATTTATGATCCAAAATGTACAATATTTTCTTTTCACTTTCTGAACTGAAATTTCAGGTGAAGTAAGAATAAGTTCAAGCATTTTGTTCGGTGTGGTAGCGATAGTTCAAAAATGTTAGTATAAGAACAAAAAAGAGTAAAAACCTAAGATATGATGGTTGTTAACAATAGATTCTCGATTGAATAGTTTTATTGGTTGAAAATTCTCAGTTTTCTTATCTTTATATTGCATGACACATGTATATATACATTACTAAATCATTTAGATGTTGGCGCAAGACACGTTAGGCTGAGGGCTCTGCCCCAGGCATCTAGTCTCAGTGCTCGGGAGTTCGATTCTCCTATAAATCTCTGAGTGGAAGCACAAAAAAGTCTCATGTGGAGCCCTGAAAAAATTAATAATTTTTTTTTTCCAGATTATTTATCCAAAGTAAATTTCATTCTCTGTCTGTAGACATGAGTCCATTGGTCCTACAAAGCAGGTATCTTCCAAATGTCCAATGCCTTTTTTTCAGTCTCTGTATGATTCATGTAGCAAATTATTACTTTTTGCTAATATCAAATAAATTTTATGCATAAACTAGATCTCACACTTTATTGAAGATGATAATCAGAAATTGTAACACCATTTTCTTGGTTTAACATGAATAGATCATATATATTTTGATGTCTTGTAGTAATGATCAGAAGACATTTCAATCAAAGAAGAGGAAAAAGAATACAGTTGGGAACAAGGTTAATTAGTACTTAGAAATGTGGCTTAAATTATGGCTCTGTAGTTACATTTTTCACTGCTGTAAAAATTCTACATTTTAGGGTTCTCAGCTTCATAAGTTCATCACAAAGAGCATTGTGAGTGGCGATCTCAAAGAAGCCGTGAAACTACCGCTTGGTGAAGACATTAACGAGTGGTTGGCCATTCACAGTTAAGACACAATCATTATGATCCTTAGTTACTCTGTCCAAACTTGGTTTACTAATATTTCTTTGTTATTTGACTTTAGCTATAGATTTCTACAACCAGATCAACATTTTGTATGCTACACTTGAAGAGTCTTGCACACCCAATACTTGCCCAATCATGAATGCTGGATCAAGGTAACACTCTATCCTTCATTCTTGGTATACACTATCTTTCGTCTAGAAATCATCTCGAAAGCCCATTTCGAGACAGATTTCACTATATATAGATGTAGTGACGTACTCTCATTCATCAAATCCGAATTTTCTTGGTTTAGTAACTATATATAGATGCTAGAACCGGCTTCGCAGTAGCAAAAAAAAAATTGGTCATGTTTAGTATATAAAAGTTAGTCTTAATTACTAGATAATTTTGGTTAATTTTTTTGGTCCCTACAAAAACGTACATGTTGCACATACCTAGAGCCGGGTTCTCATAGATGCAGCCTAATTAGAATCGATTTTTCTTGGTCTTATTTTCTTTGCAGATATGAGTATAGATGGGCAGATGGAATGACTACGAAGAAGCCTACAGTGGTTTCAGCTCCTGAGTACATTGAGAATCTCATGAATTGGATTGAAACTCAGATCGATGATGAAACCATCTTTCCGCAAAAATCTGGTATTTGTCAAGACAATAACTCATAATTTAAACATCTTTTAAGTTGGTTTCAACTTGTTTCTTATTACTTTCGTATTTCAGGTGAACCATTCCCACCAAACTTTAAGGATATCGTGAAGGTGGTTTTGAAAAGGCTGTTTCGTGTATATGCACACATGTATTGTTCTCACTTTCAGAAGATTGTGTGTCTCAAGGAAGAAGCTCATCTCAACACTTGCTTCAAGCATTTTGTTCTCTTCATATCTGTGAGTTGATCAATTTTCTCTTCAAGCATATCGAGTTTTTTGGGAATCTTCTAACTTTATCAACCTGAGAGTATACTTAATTAGTATTATAATGATGATGTGTTGATGCATGGTTTTTGGTATCATGCAGGAGTTCCAGTTGGTTGATAAACAAGAGTTGGCTCCTCTGAAAGATCTCGTCGAAATTGTTTTGAAGCCATAGAATAAGTCTTTTATGTTTTCAGATGGAAAAAAGGATTTTCAGATATTCATCAATAATATCCTCCAAAAGAGTTGATGATTATTTAATCAATTACTTGAGATTTTAAAAATCAATGAATTGATCAACATCACATAAAAAGAAAAATAGTAGCCTCGTGATAAAAAAATTGGGGCAAGATATAAATCTGTTGATCCCGAATTCAGAAGTAATAAGTTTAGGTTATCGTTGTTGATCAAACGAAGGTAAGAACATGTTTTACATGTTATTAGAAAATCCAAAACCATATTAGTCACCAGTGCTGTTTTTCTCGAAAATTATTATTTTTTTGTCAATACTGGGCCACAACTGGTCGACCCATTAGCCAAGTTCCTACATAATGTAGGCGGTGGGACTCGATCCCTGGTTGTGCAAGTGTGCATGTCTTAGTGGACTTACCGCCTGCGACTAGATTAAATGCCACTTACTCTCGAAAATTAGTTAGGTTTCAGTCAACATTCCCGATTAATTAAAAAGTCCTAATTATATTTTCTTATATTGTTAATAAGTAATGTCTTATAAAATCAATAGAACTTTTTAACGAAAAAAAATCAGAAATCTCCCAAATATTTTGAGACAAGCCCTAAGAAAACCATGTTGACCAGGAACTTCTTCAACAATGAAGGTCAACAACGCAATTCTATTTGTTCAGAAACTGCAAGCTGTTTTTTTTTTCCTACGGTGACGAACAACTTGCCGTTTTATTTAATTATAAACGCCATTACTTTTTAACCGTCACAGTGACACACCAATGACATTGACACCACCCTAGTCGCGGGTGAGTTGCTGGAATACATTTATGGCCAAGAAAAAAATCTCAACACACTTCTTCAATCTACATACATCTCTCAACTTATTAAAATCTCAATTTACCCTTAATGAAATGTGATGATGTGGAAAGGAAAGAAGGCCAAAAAGAGAGGGAAAATAGGCGTGAGAAGAAGATGAGGTGGAAGAGAGAGAAGACAAATGGTTGGTGGACATTTAATGAGAATAATTTAATTGGACCAATAGGATTAGACCAAAAACATTCATCTTCTTCTTTCTTCTCTTTTTATTCCAACCAAAAACTCATAAACCTCCATTGAAGAGAAAGAAAAAGCTTTGAGTAAGGTAATTTTCGATGGTTTTTTAATATTTATGCTTTTTCATTGTTTTATATGAGTAAAACACAATGTAATCGGGTATTTTAATTAGAGAAATGAAGATATAAAAAAACTTTTGGAAAAAAATTAACTTTTTTTATAAGCACGTGAGGCAACAAAACTTGTATTTTTGGTCGATTTTGAGAGCTACATTGTTAGTAGTTGATTATTTATGGGTTCCATTGTTGAAATCGCACCGAATCTAAACTTTAGAGAAGTTAAAATCGGGTGTAGAAAAAATTCAAAATCGCAGGTACAACTATGTGTAATTGGTACAACTTAGTACAACTATACAACTAAGTACAACTCGGTACAACTATGTGTAAATGTTTTCTGAAATAACAAGTTTTTCTTGTATTTTCCTGCAGAAAATGGATAGTAGTCAATGTACAATCGTACATTTTTCGTATGAAGGACATTATTCAAAAGATGGAGTTAAATCAATATGGGTTCCAAGCGAAGATAAAGTATACGCTATAGTGATTAAGAAATCGTTCGAGGAGGTAACGTATTATGATTTGCTTAGTAGCATATACGAAAAGGTTAGGAAAGATGAAGCCAGTACGTAGAGTTCTGTGGAAATTTCAGATGGACAAAAACTGGTTCCTTACGTAGAAAAAATATTGCATGCACGATGTACGGATGCGGTTTTGTTGACAGTGCATGAGCAAAACAATTACATGCTTGAATACTCTGTCATAGGACTTGATGGGCACACTTATTTGGTTGACTTGAGAAGGAAAACATGCAGCTGCAAGTGTTTTGACGTAGACAAATTTTCATGTGTTCATGCATTGGCAGCAAATTATAACAACAAGATGGGAGAGATCGATGTACGTGAGTTGTGCTCCAGATATTATTGGGTGGAGATGTGGGCATTGGCTTACCACCAGACAATATATCCAGTTCCTGATAAGAAAGATTGGGTTGTTCCCCCCGAGGTACAAGAAAAAACTACATTACCTTCGGTTTATGTAAAAAAAAAAGTCGAATTCAACAAACGAGGTTCCCATCAGTTGGAGAACATCGTGGAAGAGGTCGGAGACGTGGGTCTGGTAGTAGAGGAGGGGGATCAAGTCAAACAGAGGGAGAAACAAGTCAAAGTGGGAGCGGATCGAGTCAAAGTGGTCGAGGCATGTTCGGTTGGTTTCGTAGTGGCTCTTAACTAATTATTAACATAATTGTAATGTGTAAGGTTATCTATGTTTGTCTAGGATTAATTGGAATATATCTAATAAAAACAAAAATTCAAGTTTTTATTTTTTGGTTACATATCACTAGCATTTTCAAGTAAGTCCCTTATACTTTATGCTTGTTTAGATGTAAAGAAGTTGATTTTTTCACAATTTTGAGAAATCTGTTATTTACTAAAACTTTTATTATAAAACTGTAGTTCATAGACTCTATTAATGCACTGTCATTGGTACAACTAAAATAAATTACGTTTTAGTAAGGTACAACTGATTACAACTTAAACCACCAAAGTACAACTATGTCATGTTCTGGGTACAACCAAGAATTTTGGTACAACTACGGGTACAACTTCAGACAAAAAATGCAAGATCAGGACATATATTCATCCGAGCCTTTGGGGATGTGGTCCGAGCCTTTGTGAGTGGAACTTTTCAACTTCTGTGTCATATCCTAGGTACTTTTTATTTTATCCTAGGTGTCAGATCCTAGGTACTTTTTTCTGTTTTTGTCAGATTTTGTTTTATACTAGGTACTTTTTGGTTTTTATTAAAATAATAAATTAAATTAAATTTATTAAATAATTAAATTAATTTAATTATTTAATTAAATTATTAAAATTTTAAATTAACGTACATTTTGGCTCCAACATCGGGACAACTAAGTACAATTGCTGTATAACTACGTATAACTATAGTACAACTGGGTACAACTACGGTGCAACTAGGTTCAATTAACGTTAAAGTTTCAACTACAATTGAACGTTAAGTTCCAACTAAGTTCAATTAAACTACAAGTTCCAAAAAAACAATAAATCATGTTCAAACATCACCAACAACCAATAAAAATACTACAATTTTCTACTCATATCCCGTCGTGGAACCTTCTTCACGTCTCTATATGCCACTTTCTCTATTCCCCAATTTCTGTAACACAAAAGAGAAAAGATGTGAACCAACATAAGAGACTAATGTGGAATGGGCAAAGACTTTTGCAGGCCAAGTGTTGACAAAATCAGATGCTTATTGTATATTATATGATGTAATATTCAATAAAGCCAATAAAAAACTTGTGATTTTAATCTATTAAGTCAATCACTCCCAACACAACACATGGGTTTTGGTTCAAGCTTCAATTATTTAGAAACAAAAAAACCAAAGATCATTGATTAGTTTATGCGCATTATGAACTACTGGTTTGCAAGGAAGCATAAATCTTCTCCCTAACTCATCTGTACCTTTGACATGTAAAACATGAAAATCTATATTGATCATGCCAACAGAAATGAACATGTAAATGGCTACTGATCAGCTTCTCCTAAAAACATAATAACATCAATTACTTGTTCCCACTATAATGAAAGTGTAAACCAAAGAAATGCAGATTCACTAAGATAAGAAACAAATTGAAAATTGAATAAAAACAATCTGAAAATGAAACAATATATGCCAAGTTGATCAATGGAAAAAATGTCCAGTGAAAAGCTCATGAAGTTTAAGAATGTCGAAACACACAATACATACCATGATATAGTCTATTCCACACCCAATCTTCTTCTCAAATTCGGGATAATAAGGAAGCAGCATCTCCACAATTGTTCTTTCGTGCTCGGGACTTAATCTATCTTGGTTTGCATATCTGCAATTTGAAATACCAGAAATCAAACAAGACACTTTATTAAAACAGATCAGCATTATAAACAGCAGCAACATCATAACATGTCACACATCTTGTTTACCATTTCACATATAATCAATACTAAAACAATCAATCTCTTTCTAATCAAGAGATGCTTCTAAAACCAATTCCCAAGTTACAGAGAGAATCTTGAACTCCAATTTCAGATACTAATATATGATCACTCAATAAGACTAACAATTCTAGAGTGTGCATGAGATGCTTCTACAACAAGGTTCTGTGAACGACACGTCGGAAATAAAATATCACACAGAGCAATATCATATGATTTTTGTAAACAAATCCCAATCAAAAGTTTTGATTTTTAAACCCCAATCAACGATTCACTATAATGCTCACATTATCTAAAATCCATTCATAGTTGAAATACTAGAAGAATCCAAAAATATATTGACCAAACAAACCCCTAAATCGCGTAAATCGCACAACCACAAGGATTTTGAAAACCCAAACCAAACTCTTCTCCCTTAATCGCGTAATCGCCGAAATCAAGTTAAAATCAAACACTGGAAGTAAACAGCAACCGCAAATTTTCTTAATCACAGCAAGACTTTAAAAAATCACAAACCTTAAACCCTCTCGACGGAGACGAAGCCACGAAACGAAATTCTTTATCACAACAGGATTTCGAAACCTGAATCGACAAGATGTGGAAGAGAGATGAAGAGAGTTCTGAAGAGAGATTGAAGACAAAATAATTTTCGATTGCGGAGGAGAGGAGAATCGTGGAAGAGGGATCCCGTGGAAGAAGATGAGTTCAGAGTTAAGGGATTTTGGGGTGGGTCCAATTTTGGGGCTTTTGGTTTAAATCAAGTTTGATTTTGGTTTAAGTCAATTTTGGTTTAGTGTTTAGTTTAGTCAACAGGTTTTGTTGTAATTAAAAGCAACTTACCCCTGTTTTTTTGTCTCTTCACCCAGCCAAATAGTGAGACATGCATTTCAGCAAATTTCCTTGGCCACAAGTGTTTCTCAGCAATTGATCCCCTAGTGGCTCTTATCATGTCGCACAGGATTCAACAGAAGATCCAATCTGAGCTGATTTTGCAGAAGGCGATTATGTATCCTCAAATTTTCCGATTTACGACACAGTAATTGACCATGGATCCAGGAAAAAACAAAATCGTAAGTAAAGAATGCTTTTTTTTGTAGATGTATATTTGAAACGACAAATTTCAATTATTTTCTATGAATCAAACAGCTGAAGAAGTGGTGTGTGTCGGCCAAGTGTTTTTTTTTTTTTTTTTGGAAATGCTTGTCCTTTTTTCTGTTTAAACAACTTCGTAAAACGTTGACTGTTGATCTGCGACTAAGACATCTCGGAAGTCAACCAAATTTTTCATTTTTTTTTTTGTGTGAACATTTCTAGTGAGCTGCGACTAAGCGGCACTGTGATTTGCTTCACTGGAGTTACATTGTGCTTCTTCTTTACCTAACATTTTCTATCATTTTCTGAATTTTAAGTTGAAGCTTAACCCTTCTTTTACCTTTGTCTAAGCGACATGAAGCTGTCTCTTTCACTTGCTTTCAATGCTCTCATGTTGCTTCTAGTTTGCAGTGTGGTCTTTGTTCAAGCTAGGTTTTCAAATGAGGTTGACAGGCAAACTTTGTTTGGGTTCAAGTCTCAAGTTTCTGAAAACACGAGAGAGGTTTTAGCCTCATGGAATCACTCTTTCCCACCCTGCACTTAGATTGGGGTTACATGTGGCCGCAAGGCCCGCAACCAAGGAAGAGTTACAAGTCCGGACCTTGGAGGATTCAAATTATCCGGTGCCATCTCACCATCCATTGGTAATCTCTCCTTTCTCAGATTACTTAGTCTTGCAGACAACTCTTTTGGAAGTACCATCCCTAAAGAGGTGGGTATGCTAGGTAGGCTTGAATATTTGAACATGAGCGATAATCTTCTTGAAGGAAGGATTCCACCTAGTCTTTCTAACTGCTCTAGATTGTCTACCCTTGATTTATCGTTAACCATCTTGGACATGGCCTTCCTTCAGAACTAGATTCACTTTCTAAGCTTGCCATCCTGTTTCTTAATAATAACAATCTTACGGGGAAGTTCCCCTCATCGTTAGGAAACCTGGCATCACTCCAGGAACTTGACTTTGTTTATAACCGATTAATTGGAGAAATTCCAGATGAAGTAGCTAGATTGAATCAAATGGTGTATTTCCAAGTATCACTGAATAGTTTCTCAGGCGTCTTTCCTCCTGCATTATACAACATGTCGTCGCTTGTGGCTTTAGCCCTAGCTAGTAATAGGTGTTCGGGTACCCTTGAGGCTGATTTTGGTGATCGTCTACCAAACCTAAAAGCGCTTCTTTTGGGAGATAATCAGTTCACAGGAGCCACTCCCATAACACTTATCAATATCTCAAGCTTGGAAAGGTTTCATATCTCATCTAATCTCCTGACAGGAAGTATCCCTTCAAGTTTTGGAAAATTAAGTAATCTGTGGTCATTAGGGATGAATGTAAACTCTCTAGGAAATAACTCATTCAGTGATCTTGAATTTATTGGTGCTTTGACGAACTGTACTCAATTACAGTTTTTAGATATTAGTTACAATGAGCTTGAAGGTGAGCTGCCTGCCTCCATAGCCAATCTGTCCACCAAATTGACTAGTCTATCCCTTGGAGGAAATCATATATCTGGAACCATTCCCCAAGATATCGGCAATCTTGTAAGCCTACAAGATCTCAGTTTAGAAGCAAATATGTTGACAGGAGGACTTCCCTTCTCTTTGGGGAAGCTTTTGGAATTGCAGGTACTGGATCTGTATTCAAACAGAATATCAGGGGAGATACCATCTTATTTTAGCAACATGACTCAGTTGCAAAAGCTCCATTTGAATAGCAACAATTTCCATGGAAGAATTCCTCCAAGTCTTGGACGTTGTCAATACTTGCTAGACCTATGGATTGATACAAATAGGTTGAATGGGACGATACCTTTGGAATACTGCAACTTCCATCCCTCGTGTACATTGATTTGTCAAAAAATTTCTTAACTGGACCTCTTCCTAAAGAAGTTGGACAGTTATCAGGACAAATTATCAGGACAGATCCCACAAACTATAGGGAGTTGTCTCTCGAGGGAGTTTCTCTGTATGCAAGGAAATTCATTTAATGGGCCCATTCCAGATATAAGCCGGTTGGTAAGCCTAACAGAAGTTGACTTCTCAAACAACAATCTCTCTGGCCGCATACCTCAATATCTGGCCAATTTTCCTTTGCTGCGAAATCTGAATCTTTCTATTGAACAACTTGGAGGGAAGGGTGCCGAAGAAAGGAGTGTTTTGAAATGCTACAGCAGTTTCTGTTTTTGGAAACGAGGAACTATGCGGAGGCATCATAGAAATGAAACTAAAGGCTTGCATTCTGCAAGCATCACCAAGGCAGAGAAAGCCTCTCTCACGTAGAAGGAAACTTGCCAGTAGTATCGGTATAGGTATAGCTTTGCTTTTGTTATGTATAATTGTGGCCTCTCTGTGTTGGTTCAAGAGGAGAAGAAAAATGAAGAACGAAGCTAGTGGTGGTAACCGATCTGATTCTACTAATTTCGGGATGTTCTATGAAAAGATAAGTTATAAAGAGCTTCATCGTGCAACAAGTGGCTTCTCTTCAAGCAATCTGATTGGGTCAGGTAACTTCGGTAATGTGTTTAAAGGATTGCTTGGCTGTGAAAATAAACTTATTGCGGTTAAAGTCCTGAACCTCCTGAAGCATGGAGCAACAAAAAGCTTTATGGCAGAATGTGAAGCCTTCAAGGGTGCAAGGCATCGTAACCTTGTGAAACTGTTAACAGTTTGTTCAAGCCTTGATTTCAAAGGAAACAAATTCAGAGCTCTGGTCTATGAGTTCATGCCAAAGGGAAGTCTGGATACCTGGCTGCAGCCAGAAGATCTGGAAAGGGCCAATGAGCAGTCGAGATCCTTAACTCGTCCAGAGAAACTCAACATAGCAATAGATGTGGCTTCTGCTTTGGAGTGTTGGAGTGCCTGCACGTTAATTGTCATGAACCTATAGCTCACTGTGATGTTAAGCCAAGCAACGTTCTTTTAGACGATGATCTGACTGCTCATGTAAGTGACTTTGGTTTGGCTCAGCTCCTCTATAAATACGATCAAGAATCTTTTCTAAACCAGTTTAGTTCTGCCGGTGTCAAAGGCACCATTGGTTATGCCGCACCAGGTAAACAAACATCTATATGCAAAAACTATTGTGTTTAATTGTGTATGAGTGAATCTCATTGTCTTTTGCTCCTTTGATTTACGTGCAGAATATGGAATAGGATCACAACCATCAATGCAAGGAGATGTGTACAGCTTTGGAGTTTTACTTTTGGAGATGTTCACTGGAAAAGCCAACAGATGAGCCATTTGCAGGCGATTGTAACCTCCACAGCCACACAAAGTCAGTATTGTCGGGTTGCACGAGCAGTAAAGGCAGCAATGCCATTGATGAGTGGTTGAGGCTTGTTTTGCAGGTGGGAATAAGGTGTTCTGAAAAAGATCCAAGGGATAGGATGAATATGCCTGAAGCAGTACGAGAATTAGTCTCAATCAGATCTAAGTTCTTCAGTTTCAAGACGACTATTACAGAGCTAAGTCCTCGGGATGCTCCGCATAATTCTCATCAGGAATGGATGTTAAATGAGAACATGCATACAATGTAGACCGAAATGATGGCATCTTCGCAAATACTGACGACATACAGAGTATGTCTCTGCATTTGCTTTAAAGCGAAACAGAGAGACTAATGCATTGCACGAATGCTAATCTACTTATCATGTTAAGGAAATAAAAACAATTGTAAAATCTATGTCTCTTGTAGCCTCTAATTGTACCTTTGTCCGTTGCTGCATTCTGGATTATATTAATTTTTGGAAAAAAAATAGAAAAAGCATTTCAAAAAAATTTATTTAAAAGTGAATTTGAAATTGAAAACTAGAATGATTTATAAACAATAAACAGGCTATATAAAGAAAAGAAAATAAACACATGAAGAAAATATTACTTCTGCAACCTATATAAATAGTGAGAACAAACTATTTTTCCTTCATTACAATTTCCCAAAACGATTATAAAGTGTCGATCAAAACAACAAATAGATTAAAACAAGATACTCTCCTACCCTCTCTGGGCAAGACAGCATCAAACACACCTAGCCATTCTATGACAAAACCAAATGGCAAACAAATAAACCCCTGTGAGTTGCCATAACTACAGGGATGCAAAGAATAATTTAAACTCGGCCTTTCCACAAATACAAAGGCCAGAGACTGAACCCCAAAACAAGAACAAAGAATGAAAATGAAAAAAAGAAGATAATATACACGAAATGCCCATACGAAAGCAGTGGCTCACACCACGGATTTATGTATATGCAGCAGAAACAATCGTATCTGGTGTACCATACTGAGCTCCTCGGGGACAGTTACGATGTACTGCCTTCTTTACGTGTGAGTAAGAATCCGAAACCTGAGTTTTCACGGATTAGTTGAGGAGGTTCAATGTCATTCACATCCACTTGTTGCATTGACTTTGATATGTCTTCCACCGTGAATGGAATGCTGCATTTTCATTGGTTTCTCAGTTTAGTTGAGAAATGAGAAGGGTACAAAGAATTTGACTACAATTTATTATCAGATTACCTTGAGTCATCGTCCAAAAGGAATGAGCTGCTTACAGCATTGTTAGAGTCTTCTGTCATCATAACCCTCATGTTTGCAATAACCTACGGTTTTGGAAAGAATACAATCTGTAACACATTTAGACAAAAGAAAGTCTACTCTTTTATAAGTAAAACATACATCAGAAGAAACGCTATGCGTGCCGTATTTGTCATCCCAGTACATCGTGCTGATTCTGTATAGTTGTTGTATACTTAACACCTGAACCAGAGAAAATACAATTCGAGGTTCATCTCATGGAAAACAATCTAAGGGACAGATTCCTCTGGGTAAAAGAGAGACTATATACCGGACAGAGTTCTCTTGTAATTTCGTCTAAGGTCTTTTTCGGCTTTTGATGTATAACCTGCACAGAACAAGCGACGTTCACGTATACACAATGTAAAGAGGCACATAAAAGGAGTAACATAGCATCGACTGAAAATTTTACCAGGAAACCAACAGCTTGCCTGATATGCCTCAACTCATCCCAAGCTGAGCCAGCATACTGTGAAAGATAAAACAACAATTCCATTTCAATAGATATAAAAATATTTATATAATCTAGAGAAAAAGTGTGACGAAATCTCGGCTTACTTCATCAGTAGCCTCTACACACCACTGCTCTAATTCAGCCAAACCTGCTTTAACGTACTCCCCATTGCTAAATGAGCAACACTCACGACGTAGAAGCAGACTGCACAAGTTTATAACAGAAATTTTTCGGTCAACCAAGGAAAAAGTAATTTGAGATATATAACTAAAAGGAATGATTATAAGTGAAACATGCCTGTTGAAAAGCTGAACGTTGATGAAGGAGAATATTTGTGTGAATACTTTGCGGACTAAGAAGGGTGGTGCCTGTATCATGTTAAAATAGATTGTAATCATCATTGCCAAGAAAAGTTTCAAGTTTTATAACTATTAATTTCGAATGAATTTCGAGACTCACATTATTTGTTTTCATAAGATTCAAGTAACTGTTTAGGCTTTTCCTAATACTTTGCCAGTGTGCAATCAGAGCTTGTTGAGCAACAGCATTTGCTTGTGCTCTCCCTTTCACTAAACTCGCCCTTGATGTTCTTGGTGCCTGTATCATGTAAATATTACAGTAAAAATTGACAAAAAAATTAAGGCTGAAATGATTGGCATATCAACTTCCACAAAAGGAAAACACCAAAAAATCTACATGCATTCTCTTCTCAATACTAATAAAAGAATGAAAATTATTTTAAGATAGTATAGCCATCCTGGAATTATGAAGGCATTGATGTATATCCAGAACATTACGTTATTAACTGTCAAGCCGTCTAGATCAAAACCCCTTTCATACTTCCCAGAAATTGTTGTATGAACACAAAGCAACGATAAAATTACCTGAATACATAAGCCAAGGAGAGGAGAGATCTCTTTTTTTAGGTTATCTCTGATCATTCCATATATTTTCTCGAGGAATGCAGTAAGCTGCTGCTTGAAAAGTAGTGCGGGATATTTTGCTTCAACTTGCCTCAAGTCATCAAGCTTGGTGAGCCCTTGTCTATTCAGAAAAGAGAGTCCAGCACTTTGAGGAGATCCCCTTAATCCCTATTTATATTGTTAAAGAGGCACACACAATGGATCAATGCTGATATACCGAGGCAGATTAAAAAAGTTAGAAAAACAAATTGACTTGCAGCTTCTTACTTGTGACATCCTTCCAAATAGGGAGGCTGATGTTGTTCTGCGTCTCTGCGGTGTTAAACTAGCTGCTCCGGTTGCTTTGAGTGTGCGTTGCAGAAGCAATAATAGAGTGGCTGAATTAGATAACCAATATGCCAAAATATCATTATTTTCTGGGACCTGTATGGAAGACAACATTTCCAATCATATTCAGAAACTTCTTGGCTTCTGCGCTTTAGAAAATGTTAAAATAGTATATACATGCTTCTGAAAATATGAAGCAAGAAAGAATCAACTTACTTCAATGGCCGAAGCTATTGTTTGAATGATACGGTCAAAGACACTAGTTCTTTCCACTTCAAATGATCTCCAGTGAAGAAGACATTTGTATATCATGCATGCAGCGACAGGCTTGCCCCCAGCGTATCCAAGATTTTGTGAGATACATTTGACTAGTAGATCCTGGTTTTCCTGAATGACACAAAGATTATAACATATGGTGAGAGAAAAACAGAGTGCAATAATGCAAGAAATAAAGTCGCATCATAACAATTAGTACAAGAAACTCATATCTGATACCTGCTGCTTTTCATTCAGATATTTCTGTGGTTTCTCTTCAGACTCTGGTTCCCTTACAGTTAGTGACATGTCCTGTGACAGTTATAGACAATAGGAAATTGTAGAAACAAGAATGTATTCTGGAATGTGCAATTTAATCAGAAATTCACTTCCCCTTACCGGCGAAGTCTTTGTTTCTCCATTATAAAGATTGCCATTTTCTGGAGTTCTCTGTACATTGAGAAGAAAAGATTACATGGCCGTCTTCTATTTATATGTATTGAAAAGAAAAAGAAAAAAGAATTTATAGGTTGCTGGCACCGGTAAAAGCATCGTCTTTGATCGCGCAGGCATAGTTCTGCTGGTTGGCGATATAGCAAGTGCCTGTTGACGGAGTACTTGAATCTCGGACTCTGAATTGGAAAGCTTCTCTTCTAGTCTGAACCAGAAGCAAAATCAACATGTAAAATTAAGGAACAGTAATAGCGAGGCAAACTTGTAAGCAAAACAACATTAGAACATGTCCTTTTTCTGTTGAATCTTCATCGATATATTTCACAAACCTTTGTACTGATTCATGAAGCTGATCTGCTTTTTTTGTAGCATTTTCAAGCTCTGTAGCCAGCTCAGAATTTCTAGCCTCTGCCACTGAGAAAGCTTTTTTCAAGTCTTCTGCAGCTTGTCGTTCAGACTGAAGCGAAGCCTATATTAAAATATGATTTAGAGTTACACATCCAAATAATGATACCTACTTTTTTTTCTAGTGAAGATATAAAGGATGGTCTTAGTAGTTAGAAACAGATACCTTTAAGGCCTCCAACTCTGATGTTAATGAAATGATTTTTTCAGTATCTTCAACCATTATCGGAGTCTCCTTAATGACTGGAGGTGCCTCTTCAATAGCTTTCCTTGCAGCCTCCCGTTCTCTAATGACAGCAGCGTTTGCTTCTTCAACTTGTAACCGCATTGCTTGCAAAGCCTCCTGTTGTTTTGCATATTCTTGGGCTTTTGCTTCTTCCAGCTCGGTCTATATTATCAGGGATAATCAATAACAGTGTAAACAAAGCTTGATAACATGCCAGTGGACGCAAAAAAACTTACTCTCTGTCGCTTTTCTAGTTGTAAACGCCATGTTAATTCTTCAACACGCTTTTCAAGTTTATCTTTTGCCTCTCTAAGGGCTCCTGTGTCTCGTGCAGCCTGGTTCAATAAATTGTAAAGATAAGAACCTGATTCGTTTCACATTGCGAAGCAGAATAACTAGAATAAGTTTATCTTCGCAATGTGAAATTTAGCAGAATAATTTATAAAACCAAAAAAACAGAAAGGAAAAAGAAAAAAACTGAACCATCTTTAGTGCCCTCAATTCTTTGCGCGCAACTCTGCTCCTCCATCCACATTGCGAAGCAAGGGCAGCTTTCTGGAGTTTCTTGTAGTAAGAATGTGTGAGGTAACTACGAAGACGAGCCTAAACAAACATAAAAAGAGGAACCATCAGATTGCTAGTGTAAAGGGAACATTTTTTCACATTGACAATTCATGCTTTTATTTTCTCAGCTATGCAAACGAGATTGACCCGAAGAAATTTCTTAGTAACGACCTGAATAATAGTAGCAGCCTTCATTTGTTTTCTGAATCTGAACTCATTACGAGCAACCATTCCCCTTAGTGCTGTTTGAACTGCTATGGCTGAATGTCTGATTCTTAAGTAAGATTCTCTGGCAATATGTCTTCTGAAACTCTTTTGAATCTTCACCGCTGCAGCCTGGCGTCGCATTTCCTCATAAAGGTTGCACGCTAATTTGCCTTGCATTCAATAGAAGGGTTTGAGAAGCTCACTCGTCCAAAAGTAATACAGTCCGCAGAGAAAATACGCACATAAACACTAAATTTATTTCACATGCATGAGGATAGTAAACAAAGGAAAATAACAACCCACTAAGTTCATTGCTATACACAGAAACGAGAAAACTTCTGAATCCAATATGCTAGACAACTACCACAACAACAAACGAGAAAAGAACAGTTTCGAAATAATTTATGGAAGAAGATACCTCGGCAGTTGGACTGTAATACGATAGCAGCTCCACGTAGAGCACAGAATTCTTTACGCGCGATATAAGTACGGCTTTGCCTTTGGATTCTCCTGGCCGCATTTCCAAGAACCTCAGCTCTTCTTGCATCCAATTCAGCCATCTGCCCAGCTCTAAGGAATACTTTTGTTTTCCCTAACTGCAAGTGGCATAATGTTGGTTAAATTAAGCATTGTTCCTAAAACATAGAAGGAACAATGCGATTATAAATGACTAACCTCATATCCCTTTAAGCCTATCTTATCGAGAAGCATTCGGCATGCAACTTTGTCATCATAACTGCACAGGAATAGGACTATTACATACACCGAAAAGTTCAAAACAAATAATACATCAATCTTCTGTTCAAACGCCAGGTTAGGGTCATTGGCAGGACTATAGAAAAACTACGCAAGAATATCCACTGCAACTTACTTTCCCTCCAGAACGTCTGGAGCAAGAACACCAAAACGATTGAGGAAGTCATAGAACGTCCGCTTTGTAGGATAGCCTGCACAGCTGATTCTAATAGCTTCCAGAACACCCTTAACAAAAGTAAGATAAATAGTAAGCATGTAAGTTTCATAACCGAAAATTTAGGTTGAAGTACCACAAGACACCATTAAACAGTCAAAATTATATGGAAGGGTCTGACTGTACTTACACCACACCGTAATTGTTGGATTACGTTCACATTTTCAAAGATCGCAGGCTTAAGTACATTATTTGGCTTCACACATCTGATGTAGTGAGGTTCAGTTGAACTCAGTGTCTCCATCAAAGATTGAAGTTGAAGCTGGAAATCAAGATAGAGATTTTCTTAATAGAGACAGATAAAAATATCTCTGAGAATTTGAGCTACAGTTTCCGCTTATATCTGAAATCATGACTCACTCCAACATGGGTGAAAACTCAATAACCATATAAACAGATATAATAAGTACAGTTATGTCTTAATCATTGACGTGGCTGCTCTCTCAACCACACTCAGGACCCAAAATGTTAGAGATGTGTCCACTATAGACTGACTATTCATGATCTGTCTAAGAAGAAAATCCTACTTTATTTGTTATCTAATGGCATGGCAGTTTTAGAGAACAAAGCTATATGATGAGAAGAAAAACATGTTCCAAAGAGGGAGAGATCACAAGTACTAATCACCATACCTTAAAGCGTGACCCGATGGAAGAAAATTTGGTTTTACTTGATGTTTCTTCTGCTAGACGAGGAAATAGGCCAGCTACGAAAGTATCACTGGAAGCGATTAAAAGATCCTGATGTTCTGCTACGACGTAATCTTTGTTCTTGTCAAGAAACAAGTCAGCCTGATAAGTCACCTGCAGTTGGAAAGATAGATTGTTAACAGGAAAATATCTTAGCTTATCACGAGCATGTGAAAGACTTTCTACCTCTCCAGCATAATGAGATATTGCAAAGCTGGTCCGAGATAGCTTTGGTTTGGTAAACCGCTTATTGTTCTTGAATGTTTGATACAGCTTCTGAGCAAATGTTTCATGTGTCGACTTCGGGAACATACTGCAAAGAATCATTATACAGTTGAACTCAATCAAATTAAGCAAAGCAGCATGTCCATCATAATTGTGCAAGATCTTTAGTCCATAATCATAAACTGAAACAGCTTCATCTACAGAATCTAGCGGCCTACCATGCTTCATCTAGAAGCGCGATGACACCTCCAGGTTTCTGAAAGAGTAAGTTGTAAACACACATCAAAATCACTTATTTGTGTCAAGAAGGATGAAATAGTTGTAATTATCACAAAAATATGTTAAGTATATAATTAAATAGCATAATATTAGGACACCTTCTCAATGAGATCCAACACATCCTTGTTATCAACAAATTCTATGTAACTCCAGTTGATCTCTTCTTTGGTATAATCTTCTTGTTCCATTTTGAAGACATGCTGGGAAATAGAAACAATTATTGTACGTGTAAGCTAGGTAGGGAGAGTAAAATATAATCCAACAATAGTAGTGGGTAAGAACAGAACGGACCTGGTTGAAATGTTGTTGCAACTTTTCATTGGTAAAGTTGATGCAAAACTGCTCAAAGCTAGAAAAAGTTACAAAAAAGTTTTAAAAATCATTAGAGCATTTAGCACTACATCAGAAAAGGAAATCAGTCTGCAAACTGCAAGATTTACCTGTTGATCTTAAAGCTTTCAAACCCATAAATATCAAGAACTCCAATAATTGTCTTAGAGTTCGGATCTTGCCCGATAGAATTATTAATTTTATCAACAAGCCTGAAAAAAGGATACAGGCGTTAAAAAGTTACAAATTTCAAGTGGCAGATGTACTGAAACTGTTGACATTTCTTGGACATATTTATGACGCACAGATAATATACTGACAGTCTAACACAATAAGTGAAGTGTGTCCTCTATATAAGAGTGAACTTGGTAAAAACACAAACAAAATAAAACACAAAAACAAGCAAATCTAAAGAGAGAAGATTTCTTTGCATACCAATCAAACAAACGTGAATAGATCGTTTTTGCTAATGCATCCCTGCTACCCGTGGCTGAATCAGGATCAAGTGTTCTTGTAATAATCTCTTCTGGTGTCACCATTACACGTTTTATCAATGCATCTTCCAAACTCATTGCATCACACCTTTTGAATGAAGAGAGTCCAGGATCAAAGATGTGAAAATAGACAAAAAAGAAATCAAGATCAAAAGTATGCAGCAGCACATACCTAAGAAGTTCAGCAGTCGCATCCAGATGAAATCTTGATTTGTCATCCTTCAAGACTGAGGAGTCAATCTCTTTTCCTTTTGCGAATTCGACATTACCTAGATGCAGGATTGCAGCAACAACTCTAAAAATTGCATCCTGATAGCAATTATATCAGACTAATCAATAAGGTTTTCTACAAAAAAAAATCATGTCTTATTGCAAAGGGAGCAAATGGAAAGCTGACCTGCTCCTCTTCACTGATGCCAACAATATCCATAGCTCGTCGAGTAGCAAGATATTCCTCGGTGTCATCCACTCCATCCAGTTTATAGCACTTAGATTGATTTAGGTAGTGGAATGACTTAGGATCTCCCAGCTTAAACTTTTCTCTGTCCTGCAGATTGGGAAAAGAGATGAAGTCCCCAATGACTTATTCATGTGATATGAAGCAGAATGCCTCATAATAGGGTATATCAGTATCATTGTGTGGCACAAATACCTCAGGTGGGGCAGCACATAAAAGGTAAAAGCAATGATAATTTCTTTCGGGATCTGATATTTGACAAACTCGAGACCTTTCCAACAAATATGTTCGCACAGCTGCTCCAGATATCCTCCCACAATTGTCAAACTGAAGCTCAACAAACTTTCCAAATCGACTGCATTTTGATAAAATAACAAAGTTACAATGAGGATATCTGCTTTGAAGCTTTTCTAAGAAGTCATTAAAATAACTTTATACAATTATCAACCAAGGAATATATTACAAAAAAAGATAAAACCCTTCATTTTATAGATGAAGAAGGCCAAGAGATTAACATGGTATATATATGTGATTCAATTTGCTTATGTGCCATCTGTGCAGTTATTCCTTATGGTTTCTTAGTTACAAGGCAAATAGTGACTGAAAAAATCTTTGAGCCAAGAACAAGTTTGACCATATAACTCAAAAAAGCATCTAAGAGAAGATTACTACGAAAAAAACTCTCAGTGAACATATGCATACCTGGAGTTGTTATTCCTGAGAGTTTTGGCGTTGCCAAAAGCTTCAAGAACTGGATTTGACTGTATACCAACAATGAAACCAAATTAGTTAATCAGGGTAGCGGTATAATCCTATCTCTCTCTCTATATATATATATCAGTGCAGTAACTGAAAGTTTGTGCAAAGGCTTATGATATTTTCCATGACAAGCTTTAGTACGAAAATTAGAGAAACATAGATTTGTGACGCCTCACCTCCAGAACTTGCTGTTCCACTGTCCTTCCTTCAACACCGGATCGACCACCAAGATAAGCAAGGTAGCGCATAAGCATCTTTGTGGTCTCAGTTTTACCAGCACCACTTTCCCCACTAACCAGAATGGAATTGCTTTTTCCCTCATTGATCATCGCCCTACCCAGAGAATCCATGGACTAGCATGAGAAAATATACGAATAAAGAGTGATAAGAAAAATTCTGCTAGTGAAATCATTGATTAGCCATAATTACCTATAGGCAACTTCTGCAATTGCAAACACATGGGGACTTAATTCCCCAAAACCTGCTCCTTTATACTGTTCCATCATATGAGTATCATAGAGATGTGGTAACCTTTGAAACGGATTTACAGCAATCAAGATGTTTCCAGTATATGTCTGCAATGACATTTTAATGGAAATAATTATGATTGTTTTATACTGCCTATGAACTCAATATGTGATTTCTTTGAGTACTCAGAGCAGCATAACAGCTTACATAAATTTCGTTCAGCTCATATCTCATGGCCAAATTATTCAAAACACCAGGTTCATGTAAATAGGAGAGCTTTGTCATGTCATCAACACCCCCAGGGAGCGCCTCTGTATCCTTCGGATATACATTTGCAATATTGGCCACAACCTGAAATTTAATTTCATTGATTGGTTGATACATTATCTGATTCCAGTGATTATAATAGAAGTGTGAAACAGGGATGTCAATGTCATGCAAAAGTCATATACTAGAGAAGTAACAAGTTTCCAAATCGAAAGAGAATAGAGGACTAGTGTTATTCTTTCTCAAAGGTAAACAGACACCCTAAGCAGAAACACGCTATCCAGTCACATTCTTTCTCAAAGGGAATATCACATGCAAAAACAACGGAGGATTGACAACTTACGGTCTTCCCGTTTGTGGTTTGTGCATGAACTTCTTCGCCATTAATTTTGACAACTTCTCCATCAATCCATGCCTCACCAGGATCTTCAATCCAAACATGAGAACCAACTATTATATTGACTGGGGCAACCTACATGATTTAAAAATTGAACGTTTGAGGTGAGGAGATTTTGATAACCCGACACAAGCTGTTCCACAAATTTTTGTGGATTCTTGGGTGATTAAGAGTCTGGCACGAAGATATTCTAATGTGAACTGGAGGTAAATATATGAAAATCATAGAAATTTTGAAAGAATGCATATCAAGATTTGTGTAGTGATCAGTGAGGAACAGAGGCCTAAAATAATCTGTACTGAACAATACAGTCGTCCCCTTGAATTAGCAAATTGGTGTAGAAACCAGAAGAAACATAATCGAAACATAAAAACCACTGACGAAAGCATTCCTTGAGCTTCAAACAACTTCAGTAATTGACGAACCCACATTATTGTTATAAGAGAACAGCATAAAGAGGTAATGAATATTATTCCATGTGCGTATTTCCAAAATAAAACTTTAGCCTTGATCAAAGAAACCTTAAGTGTATTCTAAGTGGTCTCACCTGAAGAAGTTTCCTGATAAAAGATATAAAGACAATCTAACATAGAAGCTTACAGGTCCGCATTACGACATGGTATCTTACTATCTTAGGCAGGCTCAAAGCAACTAAAAATAGATGTTAAAAACATATCTAAAACTATAAAAAGCCACTAAGAGTATGTTTATAGGATATTATAGTCCGAGAAATGAATTTTAAGATTAGTGGGATTGTCCAAAATTCTTATACAACTTGAACCTTCCCTGCCAATAACACTAAGTAATGTCTCCCCAGAAAAAAATTAAACTTCTCTATTGTGCAATCCAAGATAGTATCCGGAATCACTTCCAAACAAGGATCAAGTTGCAAAACACTTTAAAATCTCTTCTGACATTTTCCGATAGGGTCAACTCTAAATAGAATTCGAATAAAAATCTTTCTTTTAATCATTTACTTAATGCGAAGTTCACAAGAATATGAATTACGGATTAAGAACCAAACGCAAATCTCAAACAAAGGTCTCTCTACCAATGAACACCAAATCAAATGAAAGAGAAAATTTTCTAAAAACCAATCATATTACTTGATCAAATCATTTAAGAAAGATACAATAAAGCAATCGAAAAACGAAGAGGATGTAATGATATTACCATAGCAACTCTTTTTTCCAATAGATCCTCTCTTACGCCACTAATTCATCAAAGAAAAACCCGAGTTTGAAGAACGCCGACTCAGCGAGTCAAGCAACGTGTCGAATCAGATCGGGGTATATTCTAGGGTTGGCGGTCTTGAAATTTTCTCCTAAGAGTCAGCAGAAGCAGACACGGAGAAATCGGGAGATCGAATAACGAGGAAAACTCAGACAATAAACAGATAGCAAAAAATAAAATTCTTTGAATCGGAATGTTCGTTTTCTCTCTAGAGAAAGCTGATGGTGAAGATGAAGGAAGCTGTACTTGGCCGTCTTGCAGACGTCTATGGCTTTTTCTCTCTCCTCCTCAAGCAATGTTCTCTTTTGAGCTGTGTCATTCTCTCTCTAACACCTTTTTTTTTTGAATTATTGTTTTTTCAGGAAAAAAAATTATTTTGGTGCTTGAGAATTGAAATTGGTCAAGTGGGGTCCACTAAGAGAGGGTATTAGAGAGGTGGATCGAGTTGGATATTCGTGGTCAGCCACCTACAGCCTTCACACAACCAACAGGTCAAACATTTTTACATCTTCTGTCTCTTTTACATTTTATGCCCTTTTTCTACCAAATGTGTATTTACTTCAGAGTAAATTATGGATAATTTGTCCCTAATTCCTTGCTGCTCTCTTTAGTATTTAACAGCCTCTTCATTATTAAATCAAATTCATAATTCAATTTTTGAAATCTTCAAATTCTAATGCAACTGAGCATAGGTGATCTAATGAGAGTGGTCACTTTACAAATTCTCAGGCACCAAGATTCGATTTTTCTCCAATACAAAAAAAAGAAAAAAAATGATTTTGTTGTGTAAATTTTGGCTATAGATCGAATTTAATCGATTTAATTATGAGTAAAGTTGACAAAAAAAATCTAATGCACAACTACGCAAAATTTTGGAATCGAATTCCTCTAAAAATAATATAGATGTGGATATTTTACACTTGAGTACAGTCATTTTTCTCAAAATATTTTAAATTTTGATGAAAATTATATTATTTGTTTAGACTTTAAAAATGATTTGACTCATATATTCAAACTTATGTCACAAAATATTAATTTTATTTTCGGGATGATGTATGATTTTCTAGGATGCTTGTTTAAGACGTCTAATACTAGTTTATGTTACGTATCATCATTGATTTGGGCTACATGAAAATGAGCCTTGATTTGGGCTGCCTAAAAAATGAGCCTTAACTTGGGCCGCATGAAACATGAGCCTTGATTTGGGCTTTAAGACGACCCGGGATATATACGGGTAGGGCCGAATAGTCGGGTCCGCGATCTCCGCAACGCACTTACAACACCTTACAGTAGAGTTTAATGCTGCAAGTCATCGTCGTCCTCAATTGCATCTTGACTCTGAAGCAGAAAAGAGCCGTGGCAATGGTTAGATCTATCTCGATGGTAATGTTGCTCCTCACACTTGTTTCAGTTATTTCGATGGTTTCTTCTGCTTCATCCCCTGAAGCCGAATTTGTTCAAAAGACCATCTCTTCCCACAAGATCGTCATTTTCTCCAAATCCTACTGCCCGTACGACTCTCTATCTCTCTCTTTGGTCATTTCCAATCTCTGATCGTCGAATTTGGAGAAAAATTGGATCTTTGGTGCCTTCAATTTGTGTTTTTTTTAGATCTTATTATTTTAAAGCTAAGTTAAGACTCCTTGTAGTATATATTCATGAATCTTCATATTACGTATCTGAGTCTCGACTCTAACTTGGATCCAAGGAGCTTTTCTTCATGACTCTGCTTTTGTATTGTATCCGGTTTATTGGGATCTCTATGTGAGAACTTAGTTATCTTTGTTTACAAACAGTTGTTTAGGCCAGATTTATGAGGAATATGTTGATATCGAGTTGGATTTTGTTCCAGGTTATTCAGATTCAGTAATGTGCTATGTATCTGCCCTCTTTTCTTCATATACTTGGCCTTTTTGAGTTATACGGAGATATCATGTAATGTATCTATATGACCATCTCTACTTATCTTCTACTCTCTTGGTGGTTTGGTCAACAGGTATTGCAGGAGAGCAAAAGCTGTGTTCAAAGAGCTGGATCAGGTTCCTTATGTTGTGGAGCTTGATGAAAGAGGTGCGTTTTCAGATTAATCATTTTTTCATCATCCAACTATGTTTCTCACCTCTATTTACATGAGACGTTGAGTCTCAAGACATTTTTATTATACGAAACTTTTACGGATCATTATCAGAGTATTCACTTGTGTGAGTAATGGTTCGAGAATTAAATAGACATTTGGGTATATATTGGGTCTTACAGAAGATGGATACAGCATCCAGAGTGCACTTGGAGAGATTGTTGGAAGGCGAACAGTACCGCAAGTCTTCATAAATGGCAAACACCTTGGAGGATCAGATGGTATACTTACCTTTCCTTCTCCTTCAAGAACACGTTTGCTTATTATGTGAACATTTCTGATTAATAGATTTCCTGTTTGTTTCTGATAACAGATACCGCAGATGCGTATGAGAGCGGGGAACTGGCCAAGCTTCTTGGTGTTTCTGGAAACACAAGAGCTGAACTCTAGGTTGATTATAGATGAAAGAATTGATAACACTGTTATGCTCAGGTGTAAGCAATTCAATATCCAGTTATATGACAGTTGTAATGGTTTCTCAGATACATATCAAAATATATAAAAGGCTACAAGTTGAGTTATACAAAGTTGGGTTGAGAATCAAATTTGGACATGCTTTAAACTAACTGTGTCTGAACAAAAAACAAACTTAAAGTGAATTCTACAGTTTGGGAGACAGATAGCTACGAGCCTACGACTATTTGAATAAAACTTTTAGGGCCGTACTCTTTTGTTGTTGCAAGAAGGGCACTTGTAATGTTTGATATGCTCAGCTCTAGCTGGAGTGATCTTCACACACTTCCCGTGGAACCATTTTTCACACATGTCGCAGCAAATCCAAAACTCATCCGAAGCATAGTTATCTCCACAAGCTCCACATAGGGTTTCACCGTGCTCATCCTCATCTTCGTCCTCTTCCTCTTCCTCTACTTGTTCCTCGTCCTTGGCCTGTATTGTCTTTGTCCTTTTGCCATCCAAACCTCTCTGCATTCAAGATCAAGGAATAATATTTGAAAAACACCATAGTAGCTAAGTGTAAACTTCAAAAAACTAACGAATAAAGTGAGATAACTCAGGTGCCATTTGATTATATACTGATCTAGTAATTCCAAAACTGCTTAGAATTCATGTTAATTTCAGATCCAACTATTACAGTTGAAGACACAGTCCATCATTATTCTACCTCAAACCTAGAGATCTTTTTTATGCCACAAGATTAGCAAACCACTATCAGGAAAGTAAGAATATTGTGTTCAGTTTATGTTTCAGAAGCTCAATAGCAAACTATGGTCTTACAAGCTATGATGCATATGACGACAAAAGATGTTTTACAGGCTGGATAGTTTATGTGAATCATACTTCATTCATTTGTTTAACAATGCTCAAGCCTCAAGGTTAGCAGAATAAGAGAAGTAGGAAAGCTACAACAGAAACTTCAAACCAAAGGGTTTAGTTTCTGATACTCGCACCCTATGCAAATAGGGTTATGGCTTATGGCTTATCTGATACATATGTATATGCAGTTATAATAAAGCGAGAAAACAACTTTCATAGTTAAGACTATACAGTTTTAAGCATTATATTAATGTTCAAATACTCTCAAATGTGTCTCTTAAAGACTTAAAAGTCAAGGTGTTATGTTAGAGTTTAACTGAATAACGTAGAAGTTATTCCTTAAAGAGACTTCCAAAATATGAAAATGCCATATAGTGGTTGAACCCTTTACAATGTTAAAAACATATGCCAGTGCTGTGCTTTTTCAGATATCCATCTAACCATTCCTAATTTCTGAAAAACTGCAAAACAGAAAGAAAAAAATGATAAGAGTAGATGAAAGAAGAAGTCTTAGGATGCAGCTATAGTTATTTCTGCAGAACTCTCAGGATATAGTCTAAACTATCATAGACCTTGTTTCCGTAGGTTTGTAGTTGACTTGCCAGCTCAACTAACGAACAGCCTGGATTGGTTAGTGTACTATGGGAGCCATTAAAAAGAGAACCAAAGGTTATAGGATCAGGAGTTTAAGTTGAGAAGGAGTTTGGGAGTTCATTGTAGTGTTCTTCGGGTTTGGTTTGTACTTAGTTCATAGTGAATATATAGAATTAATGTTCTGACTTCTGAATCTATTTAAAGGACAACTTGAGTCTTACCACTTTTAAATTTGACTTAGATCTGTAGTCATTTTGATTTGCTGAAGAGGGCTTTTCCTTTACTTGATTTTTTGCACTTCCAGTTACAACTTCAAAAATAGTAGGAACCTCATTTATCATGTTGAACAAGCGTTTCCTGAACTAGCAAGTGTACATCGGTTAGTGTCGAAATGCTGGAATCTTCAAGATAATGGTAGAGAAATGGACAGAAAATATCTTAAACAATAAACATCAGGTTGGAAGATAATACACACCAACCAAGAAAGAAGGGATGATACCTGTCAGCTTTGTCGAAACCTAATCTTGAACCGAAGTAAAAGGAGACAGAGAGTAACCACGCATCACTGTGGACAGCAACAAGAGAAATCCAGTCTTTTTTGGGCATTCCATCTCTGGCAAAGTTAATGCCAAGTGCAGGTTCGGGAAGTTCTGGAGGCACTTCTTCAGCTGGTAAGTTAACTTCCCAATGTTCATTCGGGAATCCATACAAACAAAGATTCTCCTTCTCTGAAATTTCATTAAATAGTAATACAATGCAAACTTTAATTCATCAACTTGACTCAGTTAGCACAAAAATTACGGCATGGAATATTCTCAGAAAAAGACACTCTGGATCACAGTCAAGACTCTTAGATTTCTTGCTAAACAAAGAAATCATGTGTATTTAACTGATATCTTGCTCCTCTCTTAGCAAAACAAGTTGTAGAACTACAAGGAACATCATAATGCACATGTGCATAGAGACAGGCAACCTTGGTGTGTTTGTGATAGTCAAGCCACAAAGCATAAAGTCAAAAGCGAGATATAAAATGCAGAAAAAACCATAGTTCACCGAAATCACGAAAGAAATATTGATCAAATGTTTAATATGATCTCTCATTAGTAGCCAAGGAATTTAAGCAGATAGTGTAACTTTCTAGTATAACTACATTTACATTAGGAATATAACTACAAAGAAACTTCTATAAACGAGAGACCTTAATAAACATTAAAGTAGTTACAGGCAACTCAGAAGTCAAATTCAGGTATAAATGAAGCAGCTTAAGTGAAATCACGAGGTGTAGTTAAGGCTAGAGAGAAAGAGACAGATACTAACCAGGGTCACATTGTTGGAAAAAAATTTCCTCATCTGAAAAAAAAGGTGAGATCAAATTAGAGAATTGTTCGTAAATTGGAGAACTATGCACCAGCAACACATCAAAACACTAATCCATAGCGGTATTGTTCAATAAAAGAGGCTGAATCAAGCACCAGATGTTCGTCGTGAGAAGAATTTCCATGAAAATTTCAAAACCCATTAAACAAAATTCAAACTTTTCTTAAAAGAAAAAAAGAAAAAAAGAAGACCAGTGGTGAGAGCTTGGACGATGCCAGCTCGACGGCCCTTGAAATCGCGAAAGACTTCTTCAACAGTTCGAGGGTTGTAGTGCGGAGCTCCTCCTTCCATGTCGGTCTTCTACACACACTATCTGAGAGAAACGAGGGAAACGATGAGAGAACGGCTTTTCAAGCAAGAATTTTGGTAAGAAAGTGATAAAGCAAAAGAAAATTGATTGATGACGAGTAAGTGGCTCCGTGGACCGTCACGGGATCGATCTAGTCAACATCATCATTTACACCAAAAAAAAAATTGAGAAAAAAATGTCACTGTTAGATAATTGTTGAGAAAATAAAGCAATCAATCTTCCTTTTAAGATAGCTTTTACCTTCTTTTAAGGTGTAAGTGTACACTAATTTCGTCTTACTCGATTCCAATTGTCCACCATTTGTGGATGTCCACTCCTATAAACTTCATGTTTTAGATGTTAACTCAGATCTTAAATATAAGGAAAGTGTACTATTTCTACATCGGTTGGTTTGTGATTTTTAGATACAATATACCAAAAATGTGACAATATATCTTTTTATTGGACTAGTTTTAGGCCTGTGTTAGGCTCGTAGCTTTAACTATCTTTTGTTTCCATGTATACAAAATGTATAAAACCCTGATAGTGAGGACACTTACTCCATCCAAGACAGGAACTTAAGTTTTACTTTGAAATGATCTTCCCAATTCCACTTTAACTATCTCATGAGATGTTTCAATCACACAAGAATATTACCATTTCAGAATTTGTTATATATCACTGTATATTTATTGCGTTGTATCAACAAAATCTAGTTTCACATCCTTATTACTTGTTCCCAAACCCTTCTACTAGTTTACACATGATGACTTCAGGAACATACGGGTCTTTGACCAATTTGATTATTTGTTTTTAAAGTCTTGAATCATTGCATTGGATGGAATTGTGTTGACACTTGGACAAAATGTAATCAACAAATTCATAATTTAATCATAGAACCATGTCTTTGCACTTTCTCAATCATCTACACAACAAGTTACTCTATCAGAACAGAAGCACCAACAGTTCAAAAAAATAACCCCAAAAAATAAAATAAAAAGGAAACCTGAGACTAGGCAAATGCATCTGATTAACTCACATTTGCCATCTCCACTGGCTGGTTCTGCTTAACAAAGTTTCTCTCTCTCCAGCATCTTACTCTCAGAACAAGTTGTATCTGTCACTCCCAAATGCAACATACGTATACACATGCTTACAAAAGATACTGTTGTTTCACGTTGCAGTAGGAGCCAAGTGAGTAAATTCCTCCTCCAATTTCAGCATCGTCAACTCGTTACCTTCCTGTTACTAGATTAGAGACCAACGTCAAGCTTAGAGTTCTACTATTGGAAACAAAACATCTCAAGATACATCTGTAAAAACAAACATTGGCTCTGAACCTGGGAAGGAAATTATTTTACCTGTATCGTTTGTGCTTTCCTTAGGCGCATGCTTGACAATAAACTGCATGACTGTTTTCCAGTAAACGTCACCACCAGATAGCCATGTATCCATATGCATCCCATCTGGAAACTCCACAAAGGTGCACTGAGAGTTACGAGCAGCCACTTTCGCATACAGCATTTTCATGTGAAATGGAGGGACCATCTCATCTTGCAGGCCAGAGAGGAAAAGCACCGGTTGTTTGACCTGTTATTGATTCAAGATCAGTTTATCACTGGTTGTGAACCATAAACTAAGAGAATCCATCTAACATAAATCTGCAAGTCTACATTTGCTTCTTACCTCACCAATAGCATCAATTGTATTCCACGGGGAGCGTACAACAAAATTAAGAACTTTCAGGCTTTTCGTGCCACTTCCTCCTATGAACCACTTTAAGAAGGGTAGCAAGACACCAGCCATATCAAGAATGGATGTGAAAGTATTTTCCAGAATCAGTGCAGATACCTGTATAAAGACATTTAGAGATGGTAAACATACAACTACATGACGTGTAGATATATAATGAAATACTGAAAATAAAAATAACAAAGAAAAGAGAAGAGGAAGTATATAACTTAATCTAGGCGTTTACAAATTTCATTTACCAAGAAACTCTCTGAAAAGGATAAGGTACTTATGCATATACCAGTAAATTTCAGTGGGGATTGGGGAAGATAAAAGAAGGCCACTAACAAAGCTCAAACGAATCCCCATATAACCAGGTTCTTTTTATCGCCAGATGACTAAAACTTTAACACAATATCTAAATGAATTCATACATAACTTAGCCAAGTATAATATTACTGATGACAAGTCACTAGAATCTAATTAAGGAATTACCCTAGAACGTTTTGTACAAGCAGACTCCAGGTCATTAAGATACTGATAAGAAGCTATCCAAACCAATCCCCTCGAGGAGAGAAGAGGGCGTCTTATAATTTATAAGGCATTGGTTAGCCCCATTCGTAATTATGTGGGACTGTCAATATACTTCTCCTACAAACAGCAATATCCACAGTATTTGTGGCTGGTACTTGGGTTTCTCGCATCTCTCTTCTTCTAACATGTACATCCTCTCTACTCACGACATAGTACCAACAAGAATATTTACTAATATTACCTTTTCTGGATTGTTTTTGGTAAGCACAGCTCCAACAGCTCCCCCAAGGGACCTTCCAAATACAACTATTCTAGATGTATCAATGTCACTTCTTTGAGAAAGGTGATCCAATGCAGCCTAACAAAATAAAAAGCAAGAACATGGATTATGAATCCATGAAGACGCAACAGTAGAGTTTAAGGATATTCGTGGATAGATTAAGGGAGACAAATAAACCTGAGCATCTTTTATGATTCCTTGCTGTGAAGGATAACCATCACTTGCCCCATATCTGGTTGCACGAGAAATTCAATCAGCATTGTGTAAAGAGATCCAATGTTTTGACTAAATAGGCAAACAGTTGAGATGAAAGACAGACTAGAAACCAGCTAACTGAAAATACAACTGACCCGCGATACGAAAGCATGAATACATTGCACTTCAAGCGTTGTATCATGATGCGAACCATCTCCAGACGATGAGCAATGTCTGGGTTCTAACGTCAAGGCCATTACAAAATTACAAGACAAAGATCCCAGCCAGCAAACATGGAATGTAAAATAGGTAGACCAGCAACAGAAACTCCTTAGAGAATAGACATAAAAACAAACAGAAGACCAAGAACTGTGATCTATACCAATCACCAAGAAATGGCTCTCGAAAGGATACTTCCGGCATTCTCCTGGAAAAACAGAATGGTTGGACCTGCACGCCAAACATCAACTATCAGAATTCGGAGCCGCAAACTTGGTCGAGTTAAGCTAAGCTACTAGATACAAGAAGTTTGAGAATGCATTTTTCACCCAAATTTTAGGTGGCAGATAAGTTTCAAACTAGTTCAAAAGCACCAATAACTTACAGATCACAAATCTGACAAAAGGAGACTAAAACCTAGCTAAAGAAATAAAAGATCATACAATACCTAAAATACCCGAAAATTCAGTAGATTCAGAAGCTTTCCGAAATGCATAAGTCAAATCTAGCACAAATAAAAAGAAGACTAAAAACAGTAAAATGAAAAAGTGGAGGCAGAAAGGGGAAACCTCGACATTCGGGGAACATCTTGATGAACCAAGCGTGAAGACGTACACCATCGGATGATCGAAGCCAAACGTCCTCGTAAATGAGATTAAGCCTAGCGGGAGTGATCGGATATGACTTGCTTAAACCAGGAAGCACTGGTACGTACACAAGCTTCTCCTGGAAGGCCACGAGTAAAGCCACACCAGCGACGACTAGTCCTCCTACTCCGTAGAACAACGCACTTACGTAAGTCACCATTGTCTTGTCTCTTTCTCTGTCTAAAGGACCAGAAGCCAAATCCGATCCCGAAGTAGAAATCGAATTCACTTTCTATCTGTTTTCACTCGTTGCTTTTGCTTTTCTTTCGAGAGAGAAGAAAGAAGAGAAATGAGCTTTTTAGTTTACAGATGGATGCGAAGGAGAGACAAGGTTTCAATTGGGCCGACAGTAGGTTAGTATCTTTGAGGATTATTAAAGCCCATATTTCTGCACTAAGCCCATACTGACCCAATTGGAAATCTTTTGTTTAAGTGATTGACTAGTAAATTTTGTACATCTTCAAATTTTCAGTGTAGTATAGGACTACAGATTATTAAATTCTCAAAGTTAATTTTCATTCAATGGAGAAAATGAAGTTTCATCACCATCCTTACAAACCTAGAAAAAAAATACACCAAACATAAATGTTTTTTTTCCTTTTTTTTGTCAAGAAACATCAATGTTTCAAATCCAAATATTACTTACATATGTTTGGCGTATTAGATACAAAACTTAACAAAGAGAAAATTGATCAAGTTAAGTGGCTATATATATCTTGCATGAGTTCAATTCTAGATAGACGTGTGAGGTCGTAAAAGGTTTTCGAACATGGCTTATATATCGGATTAGTTTTTGGACATTTAATTATTCAGTTCGGTTTGGGTTGACTTTTAGTTTTTTCGGTTTTGAAAATGTAGTAACTATATAATTATCGGCTCAAATTCAGTTCGATTCTCTTTGATTTTGATCTCAAATGAGTAGTTGAAATATGAACTGAATTAAACGGTTCTAGTTTTTATGTCGAGGGTTTAGATTGGATCTTTGATATATAAATGTGGATCAAGTTATGTTTTTTATATTAAGATTTTTTATGTGCTAATAAATGTTAAATGCTTATGAAAATAGTGGATTTATGTTTAAATAGATATAGAAAAATAAAATAAAACTTACACTCCAATAAATTTGAAGTGGTTGTATGATTAGTCAGTTTAAAATACATAATAAACAAAGACACAACACATTTATCTTTTGTCGGATGAAACATATTTTGATAATGCTATCTTTAAATGCCAATTAGTTGCCATCAGAAGCGTTATATATGTACTTATGTATGAACATACCTTTCATGAATATGCTAAGAAACAACTTTTATATAAGTAAATGTATAGTTAGAGTCAAAAATACTTTCTTATCGTTTTAAGTTTCTCAAAAGTCAAAAATAAAATTTTGCATATTTCGATAATCCAATCCTTAAGCACACTTTGACTAAATGATTATGAAAAAATGACCTTTGATGCTTACGAAAGCTTGAATCCATAGACTACAATCATGCATATATATATATATATATATAATATATCGTCTTCACTTCAGCTATGTATAAGTAGAATCCATTAGCTAATCAGTAAAAAAACAGATTACAGTCTAATTTTTTACTTTTTCACTTGAAATTTTTACCACCGAATTGCGGAATTACCGTTGAGAGAGACGCGGAAACTTTATGGAACCGGTATTTCCGGTTAAAGTTATCAAGCGAAAAAAAAATTAAAAATTTTAAAAATGAGTGAGAACAAAACTTAAAAAGAGTATCAAGAGTTTGGGGAAAGGAAATGAGTGAGAACAAACCAAAGAAGAAACCGACACAATCTCTTTCTATCTTCATATCTAAAAACGGAGATACAACAACCAAGAGTTTGGGGAAAGGAAATGGAAACGAGACTTAAAAGAATATCAAGCGGTGAAGCGACTCCAAAATCGGCAAGTGGAAGAAACCGGGTCAACCCGATTATATTTGTGGAGGAGAAAAAACCAAAAGAATGAATTACTCAAGTTGAACTAGGGGTGCTTATTACCTTCTTTTCTTTTCCCGGTGGTGGTAATGATCTCAAAAGAATACGGTTCAGGTATGTCTACTTAATCAACAGCTACGATTCTTTTGTTGACTCTGATTTATGCATCGTACGGTTTATATTCGTTTGGCTTCTTCGTCGTAAGCTCGTTTTATTTTGTCCGAGATTTTGGGATAATGTTTGGATCTTACTGAAGTCTTTTAATTTATTTTTAGTATTAGGAAAATAAATGAAAAAATTGGTATGGTTTAATAAAAAAATAAATTAAATTTTAGTGCTTTTTAATATTTTTAAAAAACTAAAATTATGTATTTTTGAATTTTGGAGTGATATATATGTACATGATATTGTGGATTTCCATGTCTAGGCAGTATATGTTGTTAACTACTAAAATACAATATACGAATCTAATAATCATGGCATGTCTTTTGTAAAAAAATCTTATCTACCACTTATTCTCTTTCATAACTATTTTAGTATTTCGAGTTAGCAAATAAAGAATATTACTAATTCTTTTTTTTTTGTCAAATACATTACTAGTTCTTATAGGAGAGAAAATAGCAGGGTCCAACTAGGTTTTTCGTTTACAAATTCTATTCTATAATTAGCTCCTATATTATTTATTTTTATTTTTGTTTTTATTTTTACTTTTATTTTTATTTATTACATAATATTAAACTTTTCCAATAAAGTTTGGTTTAAAGTTCTAAACTAAATTACATTTTCTCAAGAATTAAAATGATTTTTTTAATCTAGATGTTTTATCAAAAAGAACTTACAATAATTAAAATGATAATTAGAGAGTGTGAAAATGGAGAAAAAGTAGGTAAAAATAAGGAAATAGGGACCCACAGTTGTCGACTGTAACGTTTCACGCCTAATAAGAAGTGAAGGTCGTAGAGATCCAAAAAGCAAATAAATTTGTTGTTGTTCTTTTTATTTTTGTAAGCAAATTTGATTAACTAAAACTATTAAACCAAGTAGTTGGTAGTACACTTTTAGCTAAAATATTAGTTACCATATTTAATTTATGGTGAATAAAATTAAAAGACATAAAATTAAAAATTTGAGATAAAGTAATAATGTCGCCGACGATTGTTGAGATCTCGATCGGTGTTTCATTTTTGTTGATGGCATTAATCAAAGATTGAGCATCTGAAAAGACTTCAATTCTTTAAAATCCTTTCAACATGATCTGTTGTAAGACTGTACGCATTGCGAGAGCTTCAACCGTTAAAGTCGAACTGACATAAGATTGTGGTTGTACTTGTTGAAAGAGAGTTTCTCCAGCTTTTGATTTCAAGATCCAGCTATATTTGATTCGGATCTCCAAGCAGCATTCGTGAAGAGTTTGGGAAACTCTGAGGCTATGGTCGCATGTGAGAGAGTTTGAAGCGATTTCTGATGTTTCGGGCCATCAGGTTGTGCTTCACTCCATTCCTTTGCATCCGATATACCTTTGGTTAAGATCTCCATTGTTGTGTAAGCTTTGTTCTCGAATTTCAAATTGTTCCTAAATTTTCACAGGGACCAGAGGATCCATGGAAGGAGAGGCCTTTTACTAGCACTGATGGGAGGTAGGGTAATGTCTTTATTCCCTATATCTATGAGTTTTTTGCAGTTTCCAATTGTTGAAGTATCCTCATGGAAAATGATTGGGATATAATTCCATACCTCTTGTGTTATGCATCAGTTGAGGAAGATATGTTTTGTTGTTTCCAATTCTTTACAAATCTGACATTCTGGGTTGATTTGCATTTGTCGTTTCACTAGATTTTCACCTGTTGGTAGGGCCTCTTTCATTAGTTTCCGTAAGAAACCCTTTAGCTTTGGTGATAGGTTTATGGACCAGATTTCCTTCCTCCAGTTGAAGTTGCTTTCTTCTGTATGTAGTGTTGCTCTTTCCATTGATTTCACCTTGTGATAGCCTATTTTTGCCGTGTAGATACCTTTTGGGTGTGCTAGCCATATGTGTTTATCCATTGAGTTACATATACGTGGTTAAATGCTCAATATGGTTTTGCTCAAAACTGGGAGTATGTGTTCCACTTTCTCTTTGTCCCACATAGTCGTTCCTGGTCCAAACAAATCTGCAACTTTCATGTCACTTTGGTTTTGATTTGCAGGGTCGTATGGGGTTTGTGGTTTCAAAAAGGAGAGCCAGGGTTCAATCCAAAAATGCGTTTGTTCTCCATTTCCAATGGTTTTCCCGATGTGTTCTCTGAGAATGTTTCATCCAATCAGAAGTCCTTTCCACCCATGTGAAGCATTCTGTTGTAATGTGCCCTCCATAAAGCTTCAAGACTTTATATACTTTCCTAGGAGTATTCTTCCCAAGAGGCAGTTGGGTAGAGTCAAAATTTTCCAGCTCTGTTTTGCAAGGAGAGCATCATTGAAATCGCTGTATGTCCCTAAAGCCAAGCCCTCCGATACTTTTTTTTCTTGATCAGTCTTTCCCAAGAGACCTAATACATCTTTCTTTGTTCAAGGTTTCCAGCCTACCAGAATCGTGTTAATGCTGATTGTATCTTCTTTGTTAAGCTTACATGAAGTTTAAAATAGGTCATCGTGTACGTTGGGATAACAGCCAAGATGGATTGCAACATGGTCATATTTCTCGTAGGGGATAACTATCTTGAAGCCCAACATGTTGCTCTGATTTTTATTCTTTCCACCATTGAAGTGAAGAGGTCCTTTTTAATCTACCAAAGAGTTCTGGCAGGCCAAGGTGCTTTCCCATCCCTTCAGATTTGTTTATTTTTAGCAGATTCTTTACTCTTATCTGATGTTTTTGCTGAGAAAATTATACCAAACTTTTGAAAGTTAATCATTTGACCTGATGTTGTTTCATATTGTTGCAGAATTTTGAGGAAGGTGTTGCAATTCTTTGTCGTAGATTGAAAAAAAAACATTGTGTCATCCGCAAAGAGTAAACGATTGATTGATGGACTGTTATTTGAAATCTTTATTCCACATAAATTTCTATCTTGCATGGCTCTTTCACATAAGCCGGATATAATGGATGAGCATAGGATAAAGAGATAGAGAGATAGAGGATCCCTTGACGGATTCCAAGCTTGGGCCAGGCTATTCTACGCGCAGTACCGTTGATTAAAAAAGTATCTTATGTGTCAGAAATTGTACTTGAGTTAAGTTGTGTTAGTCAATTTCGGATGACTTTAGTTATAGACTTGAACATACAGTATACTTTCTGGTCATTACTAGGATTGGGTGACGGGTCAACTCGTCCCGCCCCGTAAAAAACCCGCAAACCAATTGTCTAATTTGTAAAATTTGAATCTGCCCCGCAAAAAAACGGGTTACCAAAACCTAACCCGCATCCACTCCGCAAAAGATTGCGGGTCCTGTAGTCAATTTGAAAAAAATCCAAGTAATCCGATTAAAACCCGCATAATACCTAAAAAAGCCCGCGTAAACCCGCAAAAAACCGCCATTTTGGGTTTTTAAACTGCGTGTTGTTTTTAAGGGCTCAAAACAACACGTTGTCTAAACAATTTGTTTGGAAACAATATGTTGTTTAACTAACCCGCGAGTACCCGCGAAACCTGCGGGCTTAGCCCACTAAGCCCAAATCAATATGGACTCCGTCCCGCTAGACCCGCAAAAAAAGTGGTCCTCAATCCTAAAAAGTGGTCCTCAATCCTTAAATCTGTACCCGCTCTGCGCGGGTTTAAAACCGCGAGCCCCGCAGATTTTCGGACCACTTCCCACCTCTAGTCATTACCATAGTTATTAAAGTGGAATCTTTTCTTTTCTCGATAACTAGATTAGATCAACTAGATTAGATCGAGAAAGGACGGTTCATATATTACTTTTTTTGTCAAAAGATTCATAGTTTAAATTCTAAATTTTAGGGGTTATAGATCAAATAGTTCAACTTCTAAATTCTATAACTCGGGATTACAAATTACCAGAGTCGAATTCTTTTGGAAATTATTGCAAAGGTAAACACTTATTCAAAGACACTTTCCCGTTAAATTGACACATCTGTTTAATTTTAGTAAAGTCACCTCTTAACTTCAAAATTTAATATTTTTGCCCTTAAATTTCTGTAATTTGATCATGACTTTTTCCTACTAGTATTGTGAAGAAATATTGAAGACTAACATGTTGGTTTTAATTTGTTTTGAATAGCCGAGACATGTTCAACAAGATACGAGCTCAAAGATGGTGGGTAGATAACTATGACAAAGTAATGGAACTCTACAATGTTAAAAAACTAAGTCGCCAAGCCTTCCCACTTACAACACCACCTAGATCCGAAGACGACGTTAGTTTTTCACTGAATTGTTTGGTCTGTAAAGAAGACAATCAAAGCCATGATTATAGAGTTCTTAATGTTGTATTTAATCAGAATGCAAAAGTTGAGTACCATCCAGAAGATACGCCTACAACACCCCCTCTAAACAAAGAACGTTTGCCTCGTAATATCCATCGTCCGGCTGGATTAGCGGCTTACTCATCGGATTCACTTGATCATAATTCGATGCAGACCAGCAGTTTTATGACTCTGGTCTACTCAATTCAACACCTAAAGTTTCAAGCACCGGTGCAGCCAAGACAGAACCTTCTTCAATGGATGCTTCTATAAGAAGCAGCTCTTCAAGAGATGCAGATCGATCAGAAGATATGTCGATAAGCAATGCGAGTGATGTCGAAAACGAATGGGTTGAGCAAGATGAGCCTGGTGTTTATATCACCATTAAAGTCTTACCAAGTGGGAAAAGAGAGCTTAGAAGAGTGAGATTCAGGTATAACACAACACACTACTTCCTTTTGATTGATTCTTTAATCGATCAAAAGAGTATTTCTGAATCAAACTGTGTTTTCTTTTGCAGCCGAGAGAGATTTGGGGAGATGCATGCAAGGTTTTGGTGGGAAGAGAACAGAGCTCGGATACATGAACAATACTTGTGATCATGCATCAAAAGGGTTTTGTCTTTTTGATTTCTCATTCTCTGAATATCCTCATTTTCTTTTCAAGCTTAAATAGGTAATTCATCTCTATTTCAAAGTGAATCTTTGCATACGTACTCCTTGTGCCTTCCAATCCCAAAAAGTTTCCAATATCAATTGTGGAATATGTTTAAGGAGGTTACTTTACTTATGTTCTTAATTCCTTACCAAAAAGTAAAAGCTTGGAAAAGATACTATGTTGTCCATTCTGCTCCATTTTCTTTATCGATAAAATTTGATCCATCACTTAAAAAAAAAGTGCAAATGTGAAAATTCGTTTCGTATGTGCATCATAAGCCTTTGTTCTTTTAAAAATAATTTATGTTCTTCAAGCCTTTTGTATCTTCTCCAGCTCATCTTTGAGTTTTTTAAGAAATACTAACAAATATTTCATAATTAAGTAACCCAAATCAACTTTGAAGTGCAATAAAATACAAAAAACTAACACGAGATCTAGTAAGCTTAGCTAATTGTGAATAGAAAAAAGAAGAATAAAGAGATGGAAAATGTGGTAAAAGAAAGATGCAAAACGAGAGAATTCTTGTAAGTTCCGTTGGGGAAAAGTAAATAATAATGCAAATAGTACTGTTCTATGTTAAAAGTTTAAACTAGAAAGACAGTGTTTGTCCACTATATTTGTTACTGTTTTCAGGTCAAAATACTCAAAACCACTGCTTGAGTCCTACCCATACGAAACCTAACGGAACTTATCAGAAAAACTGTACTCTCTTCAGACAAGTCTGGCATTCTAACATGGTGTATATTAATCACAGTTACAGTGTTATGTTTTATTTTGTTCGGTCAAAATTGTTAGAGAAGAAGGTACATTCTGTGTCACATGTATGTCAATCATGCTCCCTCCGGTACCATTACAGTTTTTTTTTCCAACTTCAAGACTATTTATTTGCATTAACTTTTCTATTACGTACTGTTTGTGATTATCTAAATCTTTTTTAACTTCTTTTTTTTTTGCAGTTTTCTTTACCGGAGTTCTAACTCAGAAAACAAGCGTAATCCTCTGATAAAGTTTAGAAGTTTAAAAAATTTAGATTAATATGTAGTATTGTCGATTCAATTTTTTATAAGAAAATATTCTTAGTTTTATATCCCGTTGATATGTTGAACTTTGAATATTCAGAATTTAGATAGTATTGTACCTTAGAACTAATGAAGGATGGTTATCTCTTTTCATCTCTAGGTAAAACCAAGATACGAGAAATATGTTATCATTAATTATGTAGATTCACTGCGAACTTTAGGAGCTCCACTTTAAGGCTTTGGATGCTTTACGAGCATGTAGATAGATTTTCCAGTTCTATTTTTGTCAATTAGATAGATTTTCATATTTTTTTGTCAACAATAGAGTATAATTGGTCGGCCTATTAGCCAAATTTCTACATAATATAGATAGATTTTTATTTAATTTATGAAAAATGTACATATTGACAAGAAAGGAAATTAAGACTCATAAAAGGAAAAACACCTAATTTGTAAAGATATCGCTAAAATGGAATATTTACACATACCTATAATGTTTAAGTCTATATAATAAACCAAGAACAATTTAAAAAAAAAACAAGTTTGGTACTTTGGTTCCTTCGTCTTTGTTTGATCATATACATGTAAGATTCCGTAATTTCTCTATATACATACATAGGAAAATTGTGTATTCTTTTTGGTAGAATCAAATTGTATATGTTCATATAGAATTAAGCTAATATAATCTCTAGCTTTACTAATTTTGCAGACACAAGTTTCATTATGGACTGTCCTCAAGAGCTTTTCTTGGTCCTGCTCTTGTGCATGGCGATTCTGCTCAAACACAACAACGACGGTTCCTTAAACGTGTCAGCAACAAAAGTCGGCTTAAACTACGGCCTCCTTGGAGACAACCTTCCATCTCCATCTAATGTTATCAGTCTTTATAAGTCCATAGGCATTACTAAAATTCGTATCTTCGACCCGAACACAGAGGTTCTTAACGCCTTACGTGGTCACCAAGATATTGGAGTCACCGTAGGTGTCAAGAACCACGACTTGGCTGCTCTTGCAGCTAGTGAAGAAGCTGTTAAATTCTGGTTCGTAACCAACATTGAGCCGTACTTAACTGACGTTAACATCACGTTCATCACCGTAGGTAATGAAGTCATCCCCGCAGAAATCGGTCCTCAAGTGTTACCTGTGATTCAGTCTCTCACCAAACTTGTCAAGTCTAGACAACTTCCGATCTCAATCAGCACCGTTGTGTCTATGGCTAATCTCGAGAAGTCGTACCCACCTTCAGCAGGAACATTCACGCCACAAGCACGTGAACAACTTGTTCCTATACTGAAGTTTTTGACTCAGACAAATACACCAATCTTGGTCAACATTTATCCTTACTTTGCTTACGCGTCAAATCCAGTCAACATCAGTCTTGATTATGCTATCTCTACAGCCAAAGATGTGGTGGTTAAGGACGATGCATTGCAGTATTCAAACCTATTTGATGCGATTTTCGACTCTTTCGTGTGGGCAATGGAGAAAGAGGGAGTAATGAATGTATCAATGGTGGTGTCTGAGACTGGATGGCCTTCAGAAGGTAATGGTAACTTAACAACACCTGAAATTGCAGCCACTTACAACAGAAACTTCGTTAAACATGTTGAAAGTGGTAAAGGAACACCGAAGAGACCAAACAGTAGTGTTCTGGGGTTTTTGTTCGCGACCTTCAACGAGAATCAAAAACCAGCAGGAACTGAACAACATTTTGGCTTGTATAATCCTACTGATATGAAGCCTATCTACAAGTTGTTCTGAGTATAGATTCTTTATTCTAAGTTGTAACGCTCTAATTAGTCCTTCGCAGTTATATAGTAGTAACGCTCTAAGTCCTTAGTCGTAACGCTCTAATTTTTGAATGGGACAAAAATTCTAACTATTACTTTAATTAATTTGCAAGATTTTCATTTTTTGATGATGAGATAAGGATTTGGAGTTGGCTTTACAATGCCATAAGAAATTATAAATTTTAATAAACCCAAAGCTCACAACGACAAACGTTTAGTGAATAGTAAATCTCAGTTTCCACAACTTGTAAAAGTACATTACAAGAAAAAAGAAAAAAAAAAACTTTTGAGCAATCTCTAGCATCAAATGCGTTATAACCGAATGGACCTGATCTCTTCGATTAAATGCATGTTTGCTGATACGATTCGTTGATTTAGTGACCATATTTCTGAAACTCCCACTCACTGTTATCTGTAAAGATTAAAACTCAGCAATATTAACAAACAAAGTAAACGAAACGAACAGAGTCAGAATGATGATGACGAAACGTGAAACACATACCCAATGGACAAACTTGACGAGTCTTTAGCCATCTGCTGATGCAATGAAAGTGGAAGGCGTGATTGCAAACACCTGCAAGTACACAAATTGGGTGTATTTAGTTAGGGAGGGCACTAACATTCTATCTAGTTCGACTTTAGTTGTCCAAATATAGATTGTAGAATGATTCGGATTTGAGAAAGTGCCTCACACAACATATATATCTTCAATGAAAGGTTCCTACTTTCCCTTACAGAAAAAAAATGCTCTTGAACTACATATCCAGCTAACAAGATTCATCCTCATAAAAGTCTCTCTAGTTAATCGTTAAGTTCCAAAAATCTAATTAACTTAACTACTCATTGACCAGTTTAGATTACTGCAAAACAAGAATAGGGAGGGTCTCTTTTGGTGTCATCAGATAGGCAAAATTCGATGTCAAAATATAGTAAACGCATCCTAAGATATTAGCATAGTTTCACACATCACTAATTTGTGTACAATCATCAATTATGTGTCTCTATATACATGATTGATAGCTACAATTCTAAACATAATCAAGTTTCATACAAAGAGTAAGGAACTGTAATCAAGATAATAGAAGAAACAAAGACTTACCCCAAGCAACAGTGCATTCCTCACTTGTAGCACTAGCCTGATTAGCCTGACATTCAATGCCTAACAAAGCAAACACACAATAACCAATTAAACCTAAACCTTACGGGAATTTGGTAATCTCAGGATTATCAAACATCTTCGTTAGAAATTCCTTTAAAAATCGATTGTTCTAGGACTTACAAAGATCCATGATATGGTTTCTGCAGATCGCGCAGTTGTCAACAACAATATCTACAAACCAAAACAAAGATCAAATTGAAAAAATACTATAAACCAAAATTTATCATCGTAACGCAAACATCGAAGGAGATATTCCAGAGTATAAGGATTTTCGTGGTTACCCCAAGCCCAGAGCGCAACGGCACTCCACTTTTTAATCTCAAATCGCTTAGGTTTCTTGGTAGAAGAAGAAGGGGCTGCGCTGCTAGAGGCCTCTCCGGCAGGAATCATAGTAACGTCGGATTCGAGAGTCGCCATAAATTTCTGATCGGGAAGAGAACGAAAACCCTAGAATTCCGAAGATTCTCAACGTGTGAGTTCTCTCTGAGTTGCTTGTAGAAAAGATGTCAGAAGACGAAATAACAGAACGAGAGACAAAAATCGAAGACGAAATAACCCTAGATGTGGGCTTTGTATATATGGGCTTTCGACGGAAATTATTTCTCGTAAATCGTTATCTTAATGCAATCTAGAATAAATATTAAATTGCTATTTTGTCAAAATTTTGTATAGTAAATTAGTGGTATCTAATAAATTTTACCATATAACCAATTATAATTAAACAATTTTACTAAATACAATTAATATTTAATAATTAATAAATATGAATTCCATGGAACCAATAACTATTTCCTAATTATATTAATTATAAAATATTGTCTCTACAAAATAATATGGATATGACAATAGGATCAAACAACACTGCAAGTTAAGGTGGAACAAGATATAATACAAGCTGAAGAAGAAAATGTAGATCGATACATGAAAATTATAATAAATGATATTGTATCGATAATTTGGGTTTCACAACATTATTAGATATTTTATGTATTATAAATTAAAATTAATAATAATTAAAAAATAATAAATGTGTTATTATTATATTTATAAAATATCATTACAAGTATTAAATATATAATTTAATATTATCTTTTTAAAAATATAAAAACTATTTATAATATACTAAATTTTATCAAATAAAATTAATAGTTGAATATTAATAATATTAATTATATTCTGTCATTTAGTAAAAGTTATCCGATCACCATTTAATTTTGCTAAAATCCATTATGCAAATTTTTATTATGCAACTTTTACTCTGCAACTTTATTTTATTTCTGCCATTAGCCGATTATGCAACTTTACCAATCGATTATACTGTTCATTTAAGCTAATCACATATATTATAAGATGAAATTATACGATTGAACTCTAATAAAACCACTTAGCATTTGAGATTATGATTAAAAAGACACATTGAATTGGATTACATGCATTAGCATTTTTAATTTGAAGCATAAAAAGAAGCTAAACTGAAATTAAGATATTGATTAATTATTTATCGGATGCCACGTTGACATTTACGTAATTAAAATTTTTGTTTAATTAGTATATCGATAAATTAATAATTTTTTTAAATTAATTTTTTAAATAATTTTAATAGTCTCGATATTATTAATGTATAAAAGTTTTATTGTATTGGACATATGATAAATTTGATTATTCTAAAAGGGAAAAGAAATAAAAATAACTTAGTTTTGGGATTCAAGTACATAAATTGGTTTTGAGTACAAACTGAACGGATCTATGTAGAAGATTTTTACTATCTATTTAGGTATTTAAGTATTTTTTAAATATTTAAATATTTTTCGGGTATCTTTTAAGTTATTTAAAACCTTTTTAAAATATTTTACGTAATTCAGATAATTTTTTTGTTAATAGGAAAAGATTATTTAAAAGTACCCAAAGATACTTGTAATTCACTTACATGTATTTGTGTTAGTGATGTATTATTCAAGTATCAGTTTAATTTTTGGGTATTACTCATAGGGGCGGGTGAAAAAATCTGAACCGAACCAAAATTTCGGTTCTGGTTTCTTTTCAGTTCTTAGCCAAATAACTAATGGTTCCTCTTTTCAAGAACCATGGATATCAGTTCCTAACCGAACCAAACCAAAACTAGACAAAATAGAACTGGAACCGAACCAAAACCTTTTGGTTCTTAAATGGTTCCAAATTTTTAGAACCAAAAAAACTGGAACCGAACCGAATACATGTTTGCCCAATTAGAGGGTCTTAAACACTCACGAAGAGAGAAGTAAACACAGCAAATCTTCTCTTTGTCTCGCTGGGGTGGGCAAAAAAACCGGAATCGAAAAACAGAACTGAATCGAACCGAAATTTTATTTCCGGTTCCTTTTTGGTTCTTGGCCAAATACCCCATGGTTTCTCTTTTCAGGAACCATGGATATCGGTTCCTAACTGAACCAAACTGAATCCGGACATAACCGAACCAGAACCGAACCAAAACCTTTCGGTATTGAAATGGTTCCAAATTTTTGGAACCAAAAATACTGGAACCGAACCGAATACCCAATTGCCCACCTCTGATTACTCATATGCCCACAAATAAATCTAGGATATATATTTAAAACCGAATATTCAAAGCAAAACCGATATGAAATAACAGGTAACGGGTACTACCCGCAACCAAAAACATATCTGACAAATTTCTTTGTGTAGACTTGTGGATATTGGTACGAGTTCGGTTCCTACCCAAAAACTGATAGGGTATCCAAAGATCTAGTTTTAAATAATTTTTCAATAATTTTTTTTTTTGAATAACTAATTTCCAGTAATTTTTATATTTATGTATTTATCAGATATTAAGTAATAAAATAGTTTTAAAATATTATAGTATTTTTTGGGTATTTTTTTGATATTCGAGGATAATGGTAAAGAAATAAAGAAAGAAGTATTGCATAATCTAAATATATACAACCAATAATTTAATATAGTTTGAAGTTCCATCAATGGAGATATATTTAATTAATGTATTGTTAAAAAAAATTCAGCCTAATCAATAAAATCAATCAATGTATTGTTAAAAAATAAATCAAGCTAACGAGGATATTTTTAAGACATTGTTCATCAACGTAAAATTGAATTCATATCACATGTTTTTACCATTCGCCAATGGTTTTTAAGCATAACACAGAGTAAGTAATTGTGATTTGATTTACAGTCTTTAGTATGGAATATTTACATTGACGACCCTTGTATAAATTAGGAAAGTAGATTGAGATGGTCATATTACATATAGACATGTCTGCTTAATCAAGCAATACATATAGAATTGTTCATTCAAAATTCTGTAGAAGTTTCACCCATATGTTTAAATTAAATATGTTCATAAGACTCCAAAATTTTTCATTTCATAAAACAAGAAACCTTGTGATGTTATCATCAAAACAGAGATAACAAATCTTTCAAAAACGCAATATAATATATTTCATTTCATTTAGTGCACCATGTGGAATTTTATAATGCAACTTCACATGTTTGAATAATCATAGACATTTATGAACCCTTAATAAGGTATAATTTATCATACACATACAATACTCATTATTACCAAGAAAGTTACAAAAAGAATCAAAAAGCAAAAGTCACAATAATGTCATCCAACGAATTAACATATAACTTGATTTTGTACATAAATACTATAAGTAGAGAATCAAAAACTTACAAATCTAACAACTACTATAGTAAATTACGGTTCCTAGAACCCAAAAAAGAATATTAGACAAACATGATGCAGAGAAAATCATAGAAATTATTCTACATACACTTGATTATTACACCAATCATAGAAATATTTCAATAAAATATAAAATAGGATAAGGAAATCAAGAAAGATCTATGTAGAATCTTGCACAGTAATTCTAACTAACAAGTATATTTGTAGAATCTTACACAGTAATTATAAGTATATGACACATAATTCCAGAATGTTTATGATCACTAAAGTTATACATCAGAACACACAGAAAAAGGATTTGATGAGTCTATATGATCTACACGAGTCAGCTATGTGCAAAATACGTATCTACTATCTACACAAGACTTTTAGATGTATTCAATTCATAAATTGAGAGACTCTATGATATAAACAAGCATCAAAACAAAGATAATATGTGTTTTAAACACACAATGTAAATGAAACGTTCTGATAATCAAAGGTAATCAATAAGACAGATACTAGCTAGATTAAAGACTGTAATGTTTTCAAGAGAACTATTTATTAAACATTGCTTATTATAAACACTTAATAGGGTATAATTTATGATATACATACAACACTCGATATTTCCAAAAAAGTACCAGAAAAACCAAGAAGCAAAAGTCATGATGGCATCATTATCGAAAAGATTATCACAAGACTATTAGACAACCAAAATGCAAGAACTACAATCACAAGAGACAAAGCTAAATAACAATAGAAACATTGGTTTTCAACAAAACTGACATGGAAATTATGATATTCTATTTCAAGCAAACAAATAACAATATATATGTCTTGAAAATTTAGCAATCACCTGTAACGTTTCATGAAACATAACCTATTAGACTTAGTGATTTTGACATCAATCATAGAAAAATTTCACCAAAACAAGAAATAAGGTAGGGAAATTAAGAATAATCCATTACTCCAAGTGATTCAAAAGATTTCAAGCTCCATCAACTCTACAAAATTAAGAGACCAATAGACAAACACTAATACCATAACAGATATACTTTTAGACGTTGTATTGTAAGAACATCTAGCAAACAAGTAAAAATATAGAATCTTACAATGTAATTTGTCAATGAGCATAACGCATAATGAAGATGTAATTTGAAATGTCAAAATGACAACAATATGATGCAGAATTCCAAAAAGTCAACACAAATATCACTAATGTTATATACAACATAAAACAGTTAAAGGATTCGATGAGTCTACATGATCTACATAACTCTCACCTACGTTCAAAATACGTATCTACAAAAGACTTCTAAATGCATCCACTTCATAAATTGGGAGACTCTATGATATGAGCAAGCATCAAAACAAAGAATTTTAATTTAAACACTCAGTGTAATGTTCTGATACTCGAAGGATATGTTAGCATCTACCAGATACTAGATCAAAGCAGTGACTCTCATTTACGTTCAACATACGTATCTCCAAAAGACTTCTAGATGCATCCACTTCATAAATTGAGAGACTCTATAATATAAGCAAGCATCTAAACAAAGATAATATGTAATTCAAACATCCAATGTAAATGCTCTGATACTCGAACTAAAATCTACCGTTTTTATCAAATGGATATGTTAGCAATAAGAATCTAGAATCTGAAAGATACTAGATCAAAGACTTATGTTTTCAAAGAAGCTATTTAAGAAACATTGCTTATTATTATCAGAAAAGTCTAGAAATATACATGTTCATAGAATTGTTCCTGCGCTTAGAAATCTCTTTGCCATCACATACATGAAAAAAAATCAAAATTAGTAATTACTTCAAGTATGTGTCTCTTACTTGTGATTTTCATAATTGTATCAGCTAACTACAAACAAGTTGGAAATACACATACCTGAAAACTTCTCTAAGCTGCGGACAATAAAGTAAGCACATGTCTCATTCATGTTCTTTGTCTTGCAACTTCTCAAAGTTGTGTGTAATGAAATTATTGAGTCGTCCGTGGTTTTTCTTTTGCATCTAACAAATCGACTCAGTTTTTGTCAGGTTAGTCTTTCTAAGCCGTGGGTACTTTGTTAAGCCATTGGCTGTGATTCAACTGATTTAAGCCAAGGGTTTGCTTTAGAGTTTTATAAACTATAAGACCATGTGGGTCATATTCTTTGCTTCTGACTTTTATAAGCTCATACCATAGCATTTGAGTCTTTGTCTAATGTAGTCTTTGTCTTAAAGACTTTGTTAAGCCATTGGCTGTGATTCAACTGATTTAAGCCGTGGGTTTGCTTTAGAGTTTTATAAATTGTAAGACCCTGTGAGTCATATTCTTTGCTTCTGACTTTTATAAGCTCATACATTTGAGTCTTTGTCTAATGTAGTCTTTGTCTTAAGACTTTGTTAAGCCATTGGTTGTGATTCAACTGATTTAAGCCGTGGGTTTGCTTTAGAGTTTTATAAACTGTAAGACCCTGCGAGTCATATTCTTTGCTTCTAACTTTTATAATCTCATACCATAGCATTTGAGTCTTTGTCTAATGTAGTCTCTGTCTTAAGACTTTGTTAAGCCATTGGCTGTGATTCAACTGATTTAAGCCGTGGGTTTGCTTTAGAGTTTTATAAACTGTAAGACCTGTGAGTCATATTCTTTGCTTCTGACTTTTATAAGCTCATACCATAGCATTTGAGTCTTTGTCTTAAGACTTTGTTAAGCCATTGGTTATGATTCAACTGATTTAAGCCGTGGGTTTGCTTTAGAGTTTTATAAACTGTAAGACCTGTGAGTCACATTCTTTGCTTCTGACTTTTATAAGCTCATACCATAGCATTTGAGTCTTTATCTAATGTAGTCTTTGTCTTAAGACTTTGTTAAGCCATTGGCTGTGATTCAACTGTTTTAAGCTGTGGGTTTGCTTTAGAGTTTTATAAACTGTAAGACCCTGTGGGTCATATTCGTTGCTTCTGACTTTTATAAGCTGTGGGTTCATAGTCTTTGCCTGAGATTTTTTCCATCCTCCACAAGCCTTATTAGGCATGCACTACCCACCAATAGATCCGTACACTTTTCGACTTAACGTCTTTGTCTTAAGTTTTTCATAAGCCGTGGGACGTACGTTTTATTAAGCTGAGGGTCTTTATTCTCCACATTCCATCCAACATATCAAGAAGGGATACATAATATTTTCCCCATCCTATATAATCTTGATTAGGCATGCACTACCCACCAATAGATCGGTTCATTTCGCAACTTTGATCGGGACAATGTTCCCAAATAGAATCTTACAGAACACTATTAGATTAGTGTCTGCTTTTCATCTTTTTGAGGTTTATAAGAAAAACAACATAGAAAAGCATCATTCAAAATCTTTTCGAGTTTAATAAATCCAAAACCAAAAGGCTTTCAAAATTTTATTGTAAAACCTTACTTTTCCAGCGGTAAGCAAATATAGAGAGATAGAGAAAGGCAATTATTCAAAACCTCTTAATTCAGTATTGTCGAAGCTTTCGAAATTGAAAAACGGAGATTAGAAAGATTGATCAACAAAACATTATCTATTTGACAGATCATGAAACGATCTTCAAAAATGGTTTTCATAACACATCAAAAATACAAATAAGAAAAATAAAATTTTGAACAAGACGAATCAATTTCGGTTTTATGACGATCAACTATACATCAGGAACCAGTTTTCAAAATTTGGTTTTTGGGGAAGTAAGAGATCGAAATCAAGAAAAAGATTTTCAAAACCAAAACCAAAAGGTTTTCATCCTCAAAATTAGAAAAGAAAAATCAAATTTGCATTAAAAAGACATCAAGAAAATAAGAAAGACAGAGTCGTACCTCGAGGGGTTAACGCGGAGTCAAACTTTCAAGCAGATTCAAACCAAAAGCGAAAAGAGAAGCACTAAAAAGGAAGTTAAATACACAAACGATTAGAAACCCTAACTATAATCGTGAAAGAGTATGAAGAAATTAACCAATTACCACGAGGAAGAAGAATTCCAGCCGATCGATGGTAGTTGTTTCAAGCATCCATGATCCCGCCCAAGAAAGAATAAAACCCTAAATTTGTACAACATGAAAACAAGAACAATTATAAAATCTTAAATCAAATTCGCGATGTATAGAAAACCGAAAAACTTACTAGTTCTTTGAATTTTTGGAAGAGATTCTCCGTCTTACAAAATCAAGTATTGATGGAGAGAATTCTTTAGAAAGACAAAGTGAGAGAATTTGAATTTGGAATTTAAGAGAAATATTTTCTTCCATATGATTTTATGCTTCATGACCGTTTTAAAACCGATGGATTCGTTTTAAAACTGTTGGATTCTCAATTATTATAATTTCCATGGGCCTATAAATGGCCCAACAACATAACTATAAACGAAATTTAAATATATATATAAACTAGAATTAACCGTAAGTAATAGAAAATGTTGGACCGTTTGATTGGAGTGTTGATCAACGATCCAACCTATTACTTTTCTTCTTGCTATTTGTGTATTTTATAATACAAAATATTTGAGACAAAAAATATATTCAGACAAAAGAAAATATACACTAACAATATAATTGTAAAAAGAATAATTTTTTTGGGTCAACATTGAATCAAGAAGTCTGATCCATAGCCTAACTCAACTTTTAAAATTCTTATTAAATATACCAATTTGTATAGGGTATGAATTGAATCCTAAATACCATAATCATTAGCTGAATCATCCTAATCACTCGAGTGAGAAGAACTCGACAAAAAAGAATAATTTTCATTAACAATGTAATTGTAAATTTAGTTTCTTTATTCGATTTGTTTAGTTTGTTCGTTTTTATTTCTCTGACAGTTGAAGTCAAGCAATAAAGTAGTTTCACTTTCATGTAATGTATGTTTGCACGTGAGTCGCATGACAAACGGCTGAAACTCAAGTTGTATAATTACGTAAATGCCAACGTGGCATGCGAATATACGCCTTAATTTCAGTTTAGCTTCAGTTTATGGCTTTAAATTAAAAATATCAATGCGTGTAATCCACTTCAATGTGTCTTTCTGAATCATAATCTCAAATGCTAAGTCAAATGTAAATAGCCAGTATTAAATGTTTTGGTTATGTGGTTAAATATTCGTCTTTTTATTAGAGTTTAATCTTATAATTTTGTCTAATAATATATGAGATTAGTTTAAATGAGTAGTATAATTGATGGGGGATACTGTTAATAACATCCTCTCCAAGCTTCTTAACGCTGCTGCAAATCAATCATGTTTTGGTTATCATCCTTATTGCAAAGATATTGGTTTGACTCATCTCAATTTTGCTGATGACATTTTAGTTTTTGCTGATGGTTCTCCCTTTTTATTAGCGAGTATTCTTGATGTTATGAAAAAGTTTGATGATATGTTTGGATTGCGCATAGTAACTAAGTCTTCAATCTTTGTAGCTGGTAAAGATAGTTCTTTACTTTTTGAAGCTGCAATTAGGACTGAGATCTCATCTTATTAGTGTCGGTTATGTGGGTGAGCAAGTGGAACAATTGCTTATGGCCAAAAAAAAATCAAATATTTCAAGCCAAAATTAAAATAATAAATAATTTTAGGGGCCTTTTTTCTAAGTCGTTTTCTTTTCTTAAAGTTTTTTTTTACAAAAAAAAGATGTTAGAACAGGACCCATATGTTGATTGAGCCGGCCCTGCTTCTGATCAGATACTTGGGCCTACCTTTGACCACCAAAATGATGACTAAATGTGATTACGAGCCTCTGATCTCGTATGACCTCTTGGGCTTCTAAAATGCTCTCTTTTTGCTGGTCGGTTACAACTGATTCAATAAGTCATTTTCAGCACTTTAAATTTTTGGTGCTCAACTTTTCAGTTCCCTAATAAATGCCTTAAGGGAATTGAGAGTTTATATTCTGCTTTCCTTTGGTCTGGTTCTCCAAGTGTTTCTAAAAGGCAAAAGTTAACTGGACTGAGGTTTGTCTTCCAAAAGATGAAGGTGGTCTTGGTATTAGACCTCTTAAAGACTCCTCAATTTTTTTTGCTTACCTTCTGATTTGGAGACTTATTTCTTCAACGGACTCTCTCTGGTCTATATGGATCAAGCACTATCTTCTTCGTTACAACTCTTTTTGGGATGCAAAGGATAACCTTTAAGGATCCTGGATATAGAGAAAGCTTTTAAAGCTTCGTGACAAGACCTATCCTTTTCTAAAGGCCAATATTCAATCTGGTATGTCTTCTTTTTCTGGTTTGACAACTGAAATAGTGCTGGAAAAGTTATTGACGTAACTGGTCCAAGTGGTACTCGTTGCTTTGGGTTACAAAGGAATGCTTTAGTGGCTGATGCTTGTGTTGGGAATTCTTGGCATTTTAGATCTACTGGTATTCGCAGATTTGCCTCTTTAAAAGCTAAGATCTGTGCTGAACCATTGCATGATGCTTCTCTGAGATCTGACTTGTATCTTTGGAGACACTCTCCTGACAATTTCAAGCCTTTCTTTTCGGCTAAGTGCACTTGGAATCAGATTCGTGTCTCCAAACCCTCAGTTTCATGGAGCAAAATAATCTGGTTTTCTCAGAAAGTCCCCAGATTTTCTTTTGTCTCTTGGTTAGTCATTAAGGATCGACTTTCAACAGGTCCTAGGATGCAAAAATGGGATTTAGTACATGCTTGTGTACTCTGTGGCGAAAGGAATGAATCAAGAGATCACCCTTTTTTGCTTGTCCTTATAGCTTCTCCATCTGGTTTTCTCTTGCAAGTGGTCTCCTTGGCTCTTTGATCAATCATGACTGGTCTGCTACGTTATCAAGTCTCACTCATCACTCTTTTGGTAGACTTGATTACATTCTCCTAAGGTTAGTTTTCCAAACTACCAAATATTGTGTTTGGCGTGAGCGCAATATGCGAATCCATGGTGGTTTGAGCCCTTCTTTTTCAGCTCTCTCTCATGTTATTGACAAGATTATTCGCAACCGTATTTTCACTCTGAATTATAAAGGTGCTCACAATCTGGAACCTCTTCTCCGTAGATGGTTTGAAATGAGAAGACTTTGATATCTTATATTTTGGTTTCTAGTTCTTTTGCCTTCCAGTCATTGATTAGTTTGATTCATTCCTTCTATATAGCCACTCTTGTATATATCCTTTTTTGTTGATCAATATAATTGAAATTTCAACAAAAAAGAAATACATTACATAATCTATGTTGGATTCAAATAAAGTTTTACTGTAATCAAATATTACAAGAAAATGCATCAAAGATGTTACAAAAAATAGTGTCAAAATATTTTTCTACAAGCCAATGTGAGTTACAATATAGTTAGATAATGTAATGTGCTTCATTGCATTTGCCTCTTGTCTCTGAGAGACGAAACTTTCTTCCGCAGGTCAAGATTTGATATCCTCTCTATCTCCAGGGAGAGTATAATGAATTTAAGACATCGGGATGAGAGTTCACTGAGTTATACTGGCGAACAGAACCTACCAGTATTATAAACAGATAAGAAATGCTGCAGAATAACGTAGCTACAGAATCACTTACTAAAGACAAACAATTGGCAGAGTGATGTCACAAAAAGATGTGATTTTCTGGATCTTAAGCTTACCAACAAATACAATCATAAACGAAGCAGCAGAAACTGCTTCAACAGACATGATGAACCTGCAACGATATTATATTGTAAGCACTTTCGACCTTGCCAACAAAAGTTACTTCACCAATTTGTTTCAAAATAAAAATATCAAAGGCACTATCAGCTTAGAAATACTATTTGTATTCATTTAATTTAGTGACCTTTAATTTATCTAAGAAAATGGTAGATACGATTAAGTAAAACCTGTCAATCTGAGCGAATAAAAAGAGTCTGTGATTAGATGTTTCATTATGTGATATGTACTAATTTCTCTATAGGACTGGAAAAGGTAAGGATGAAGTCAGAATCTTCCTTTGATTCTTTTTAATTTTTTATCGTTGAAGTCAAAAGAAAGAAATAAACAGAGAATGTCATTAACTGGAAAAGAAAACTAATACAGAGGTAAAAAGCAGTTAATGTATCTAAAAAGAAGGCTGCAGACCTTTGCACAGTTAAAGTGGGAAGAACACTGACATATGGTCTCCACACCATGAAAAGCAGCATAGATGCAGTTCCTAGAACAAAAAGGAGTTATTGAGAGCAATAAATAGATATATGTAACAATAAATGGTTGCAAAAATAACATTAAAGATTACCATATGCCATGATAGCAAATGGCAGACGAACTACATGTTTCAATTTCTGACTGAAACTGTAATAACCCTGCAATAGAAGGTTGGTTCAGTAGATCTTCAGATGAAATAACTACAAGTACACAAGGCGGTATCATCCTATCTCTATGTAACTAACAAAATAAACCAAATGAGCAGTATCTGTTTGAAATTACACAACTTATTACCTGCAAGCGTATTTTCTGGACTTGATTGACAAAATATTGCTAACATACCTGTTGCAGAAAAACTTATCATAACCTATGCATATGCAGCAGGATAGATATATCAGAGCCGAAATATGACATGGAAACAGAAGTAGACAAATAATACAATTTTTTTTAAAAAATGTTTGGTGTATGTAAAGGCAAGAGAATGTCGTTCTAACTCCACATTAACTAAATATGTTCTTCTTTTACACCCAATCTTTTAAAGGTACATTATTCACAGAATTGGGTGATCAATCCAAGCATATGAGAGAAAAAATCCATACCAAATTTTAACATCATTTCTGCCTACCCTGTTTTAGTTTTAGAATGTCCCATAAAATTACATCATCTCAAATCAGTTTCTCTAATGATGCCTTTCTTTGCGAACATAGTTGAGATTGGTAGTTTAACATAAACGAAAAACTAATTACCAATCTGTTATTGTGAAGAACCAGAACACACTATCATGATCCATTAACAAATTTACTAGGCAGTAAGTAGTTTACCACAATTTAGCCTGACCTGCTTCTAGACAAAACTTGTAGTAATAAGCTGTGGGGAGAACTGACGTTACCTGTTAACATCAACAGAGCAACATTGCAGCTGCAAAGCAGCGATGGGATAAGGGACTGTACAGACTGAAGCATCCACGGTGCTCCTACTGCTAAAATAGCATAACCTGCCTAAATTTCATAAAAAGTATATATAAAGTCAGGCATTGTGTCTCAATGAAAATTGCAAAACACTTTTAAAGGTCAATGGTGAATATCAAAAAGTACAGTTTGGAAGCACTTACCAATATGAAAAGATAAATGCAACTTCCAGCAAGACTTCTAGATTCTCAATGACCAAATAGAGGAGCTTCATGCAGAATATCAAGAAACCTACAATCACAAAAACAGTGCTGAACTAGATGAAGAACCTATGAAGGATATACATCAATATTTTCGAATGAGTACATAATAGTATCATCTGTCATTGGCAGAAAAAGTCTTGAGAGTAAAACACAGAGAGAACTGACCAATCTGCAAAATCTATAGAAATCAAACATTCAATTTTTTTCAACTCAACATGGCTTAGACTTCATACCCAGAAAACAGTAGAGCAACCACTGTCAAGTTCTGAGCTTGAACTTGCTAAGCTCATAAACACGGATCATAAGATAAGATTATAAAACTCGGGGAATTCTCTAAAGATAAACTTTTTTTAATGAATTCTATTGCCCATCAATTGCTCACCCAAAGTTAAATGAAAAGTGACCAAATGATAAAAATTACAGAATACAAGAATGCAGGAGCTGCATTCAACTTTGAAACAAGTGATTAAAGAGATTAGGGATCAAAGAACACACTTTCAAACAATAGCATTATAGCAAAGACAGAAATTCAGAGCCAAAAAGATAAAGGTTTAAAAGGATCGAATCACGAAGCAAAAGATTTACTTGTTTCTCTCGATTGTAGTAATCAAAGCACAAAAGGAATGTTCGCTCGACCAAAGGCATTAAATCATGAGCTTACATAGCATTGTCTTGCTCCGTCGTCGTATTGCCAGAAGAAGCGCGTCGATCGTTCGCCATTTTGTATTGAGTTTCTTCGTTAGGTTGTGAGAGTGAAAACTGTAACTCCGATACTTGTAGGGAACGAGAGGTTTTGCTTGAAATCGGGGTTGATGAATCATATTCCTTGCCTCCAGTGTGGAGATGTGAATAGAAAGCGTAAGAATTAAACAGCTTCACAATGAAAGCTGCTCTTGTCTTCTCTCATCTCTGACGTCATCTTCTTTAGAAATCAAGGATTGGAATGTTTGGTTTGCACAAAGTTTGACTGAACAACTAGTCAATAACGCTGCATTTGTATTAAGGGTGTGATAGCTATTTTATAGAAATTAAACCAAAATTGAAATTGTGAGTAAACTTCAAGGACCTAATCACAAATTGTTACCCGATAAAGTGATAATTGTGCATTTATGAGACTTAATTAGGATTAAATAAGTAACAAAGATGTTGGATTCACCAAAAATGGAAATCATTAGTTGTGCAAGGTCGCTTGCACAATGTCGACTTCTTCGTCTTCTTCTTCTTCCCGTCCAACGATCGTTTCCTACACTCTCATAACTTCACTCTTCATCTTTGTCTTCTTATGCAGCGTCTTCTTCTTCACTAGACGCACTCTAGAACCTTCTCTAGAACCTTACCACGCCGACATTCCTCTCGTCGGTGCCGATCCACGCCCTCCCACGCCTCTCCTCCCTCAAATCGAGCCTCAAGATGCCGAAGGTAACGTCACCTTCGAAACTAATACTAAGGAGGAATTAGATTCGCGCCACGAGGACGTCACCGTCGAAACTAATCCTAAGGAGGAAGTAGATTCGCGCCACGATGACATCACCGTCGAAACTAATCGTAAGGAGGAAGTAGATTCGCGCCAGGAGGACGTCACCGTCGAAACTAATTCTAAGGAGGAAGTAGATTCGCGCCACGATAACGTCACGGAAGAGACTAGGCTGAAAGCTGTGGAAGATGGGGGAGACTTGGGTGGCGAAGTGTCCGTCGAGGTTAAGGAAGAAACCAATGCCGAATCTGTTGACCAGGCGGTGATTGAGAAGATGAGAGGCTGCGATTTGTACAAAGGATCGTGGGTTAAAGACGATTATGAGTATCCATTGTATCAGCCTGGATCGTGTCCTTATGTAGACGAAGCTTTTGATTGCCAGAAGAATGGGAGGCGCGATTCTGACTATCTCAATTGGAGATGGAAGCCCGACGGTTGTGACCTTCCACGGTATGATGTGCATGTTTTCTAATTCTATCTATTCTTTATTTCAAACTGCCATTGTTGCACCTGATTGCTGTTAATGCAATGAGAAATCAATGACCACCATTTCACTTTCTAAGTTTAACCTTACATGGTTCTTGATTGTCGTGGATCCTTACGATTGAACCGAAGTTACTATATGGCTATGTTCTGGCTGTGTTTGTGAGGCATACTGTCCTATTTGCTGAATGTGAAGCTAAGTTTATTTTAAGCAAATGCTAGTGTGGCTAGTCCTTGGTCAATGTATGTACCGTCACACTTTCACACTTGAGATGATACAATTAGCAGAAACACGTCATGTGTATTTGTAATTATATGTCCCCTGCTTACTGACTTTCCAATCACAGGTTTAATGCTACAGACTTCTTGGAGAAGCTACGAGGTAAAAGTTTGATGCTGGTTGGAGACTCAATGAATCGCAACCAGTTTGAATCAATGCTTTGTGTTCTCCGACAAGGTTTATCCAATAAGAGTAAAATGTATGAGGCTTATGGCCACAATATAACAAAAGGAAGAGGCTACTTTGTATTCAAATTTGAAGTAAGTTTGCTCTTCGGCTCATAGTTTCCAGTGTTTTCAGTTGAGTCATTGGTATTGTGGTTCTACTAATGGTATTTTGGTAGTGGAATAAGCAACACATTAGTTACATGCTGGTGTTTTTAATGTGCATTTTTGGATTTATTAGAACTCCAGTACTTCTTTTTGTAACGTTTGTCACATTAGTTTCCATATTTTTGTCGAGAAGAAACTGTTCATCTGTATGCATCTTTATGAAATGATTTAGATAAGGGTTAAATCATCGATTATGTCTAACAGGATTACAATTGCTCAGTAGAATTTGTGAGGTCACATTTTCTTGTGAGGGAAGGAGTTCGAGTAAATGCTCAAGGAAGTTCTAATCCGACCCTTTCCATTGATCGCATTGACAAGACACATGCTCGATGGAAGCGAGCTGATATTCTTGTCTTCAACACTGGACATTGGTGGGTTCATGGAAAGACCGCCAGAGGGTATGGTTCTTTCATTTTCTACTCTATTATTCTTCTAGTCAGAGAATATCCCCAAATCCGAGATGTAGGTTATATAAATATATATTTTGACCTGTAGTTTTCATGAAAGTTGCAATATCTTCTGAATTTATCATCTTAGCTTGATATTTGCTGGTGCATATCCCATTGTCTTTGTGTAACTTTGGTTCATGACATCTTTCTTGATAAGAAGGATCCACTTATGAAAACCACTTGGTGAATCATTAGTGCAGGAAAAACTACTACAAAGAAGGTGACTACATCTATCCAAAATTTGATGCGACTGAAGCATACAGAAGATCGTTAAAGACTTGGGCCAAATGGATTGACTTGAATGTAAATCCGAAAAGGCAGCTTGTATTTTACCGAGGATACTCCTCTGCCCATTTCCGGTAAGCCCCAATCTTATATTTAGTTATTTACTACCCGGAATCTTTATTTCAACTACAAAGAAAGTGAGAAATCTGGTTTGCAGTTTGGTTTTGTTCTTTTTTATTCGTTACTCTACAAATGAGGTTCAGTTTATCAGTTGGTTCGGTACCCTAAATTCAGATTTGGTTTCCGTTTTTAGATTTTAGAATTAGAAAACCAGTCGAGTAATAAACACATGCATTTTCTGTTTTAGCACTTAGGTTTGAATTGTTTATATGCCACCCGCCTGTATTCTTGGTGTGGTTTTATTGTTTTTTTTTTTTTGTTAAACTCTTGTTGTGGTTTTATAAGAGAAGAGTTTAATTCTTCAGTGTATACTGCTTCCTGACTTGAACAGGGGAGGTGAGTGGGACTCGGGAGGGTCATGCAACGGGGAGGTAGAACCAGTGAAGAAAGGTTCAATCCTCGATTCGTACCCTTTGAAAATGAAAATAGTAGAGGAAGCCATAAAAGAGATGAAAGTTCCGGTGATTCTCCTAAACGTGACAAAGCTGACTAATTTCCGCAAAGATGGACATCCGTCAATCTACGGTAAAACCAACACGGATGGTAAAAAAGTCAGGACAAGGCGACAGGATTGTAGCCACTGGTGTCTGCCTGGAGTCCCTGATGTTTGGAACCATCTTATTTACACGTCATTGCTCCTTCAAGCACAATCTTAATCGTTGAACTCATACATCAACCAAACATCAGAAGAGAACAACAGAAACAGACCAATTCAGAATAACTCATTTTTTGTGTATTTTATCGCTCATGAAACTGAAGATAAAGTAACTTCATTTTTTGTTATGTAGAGGTGCGAATTGAATATTTGCTTTTGTAATTTCAGTTAATGGCAAAGATTTTTCGCAACAATCTAAAATTAGGAAAAAATAATCTCAAAGACGTATTGAAAAGTGAAACTATTACAAAGTTCGAAGTAAGGCTAGCAGGAACAAAACAGGATGCAACAATTGACTCAAAATACTCCATTTTCATGGAGTATTTCTCTTCTTCAACTTCTTAATCGTCTTCACTCCTTTTCGAGTTGCAGGTTTCACTTTCCTTTTCGTTTTCCTACTCTGAGAAGAGAATTCCCTCACTGGACCAGCCGGAATTCCTTTCTTCAGAGCACTTCCTCTCGGTGTAGCAGACGGAGGCAACCTCAAATCTTGTGGAGGTAAAGGGCAATGAGGCTTCCATACCAAATTGTTCTTCATTGCAAATCTTACTCTCTTTGAGCTCTTCTCAGTGCTCGGGGTGGTTAAGCTGCTCACATCTGCTGCATCTTGGTTAACACTAGTAGCTTTCTCTTCCCATTTGTTCTCTCTTTTCCTCTTCTTGTTTTTTTTGGCTATTGGCACAGGTTCAGCTGCTGCTTCGCAGACACTTGCAACCTCAACTTTTGATGGACTCATTTCGGATGCAATCTTCTCAAACTCCTGTCGAAGGTCCGATATCATAGTCTCATCAAAAGCTTCATCTTTGTTACCAAGATCGAAAACCTTATCCACATCATCATCCTTCTTGACACTGCTTTTTTTAGTCTTTGAACATTTTTTCAAACCCTTTTTCTTCGAAGAAGACCCGTTGGCAGTCTTCTTAGACTTAGAAACAGCTTTCGATTCATCCACTTCTGCCTCAGAAGACAAGGGGACCAGTTCAGGCACTTCGTCATCAACAGTACGAGAAGCTTCTCCAATAGAAACTTCAATACCGGAAGACGACATATCCTTCTCCAACTGCAAGAACTCCTTGTGAAGAGCAAAAATAGATTTCCTATTACCCTGATGGCAATCAGGAGAAGAACCCATCTCATAGAACCTCTTTGCAAACTCCATAGACAGTGGAATAGATCCCAAAACCACCACGTCATCGTCCTCAGACAATGCATCATTCCCAGATTTCCTACTATCTAAGAGCTTCTTCCCCATCTTCAGCAATTCATCAAACAAATTACTCTTAATCTTCCCCACCAAAATCTTGTCATTAACAACGCCCAAAAGTGTCACAAAGGGAGATAAAAGAAGTTCCAAAACCTCCTTCTTTAGTGGAAGAAACGGTCTAAGTTCTTCAATAAAAGCAGAAGCTATATGATAGTTAACACCATTCCCCTGAAACTTATCATCAGCAAGAAACGTCCCGTGGAACAAAAAACCCATCAAACGACAAGTGAACTCCAAATCCCACGAATAGCTACCAAGAAGTGAGAAGAATCCGTGCAAAAACCTGCGAATCAAGAGATAGAACTTATCTAACCTGATTCTATCGATGCGAGACCACTCACGGCGCATGGTGAACAAGAAGACGGTGAAGTATTGGAGAGCTAAAGGAAGAGGAAGGGATTGAAGAGCAGAGGAGAGACGATCGATAAGTTCTGATTGGTAAAGAGATTTATCAGCGTGCCAGATGCAGTAGAAGATTCCTTGCCATAGCTTCTTCATGTCTTGGTCAGAAATTTCAGTTTGTTCAGGGAGCCAAGTTCGAAGAACAGTTCGCAGAGATCTGTCGCGGATGGTCTGCTTGCAAGAAGCAAGATTCTTTATCAGCGATTTACATTCTTCTTCAATTGGTAATGCTTGTTTTGCCTCTGAAACTTGATTCCGTTTCACCATTGCTATGGAATTCTAACGACGAAACAAACACAAAAATAGCCGTCGGCAGATTTTGTGTAGAGAGGTTGAAAGAAAATGAAAAACAGAGGATTTAACAAGAGTTAGGGTTTAGCTTTTGCTTCTTACATTTTTTGTTTTTACATTTTAACCCTTATCTTTAGATTTTATTTTTTTTCTTCCACATAATTATTCTTTGGGAATTAACTAAAAGTTTTTGAAAAATTACATTTTCATCCATGTTAAAATTTTTGTGAAAAGCAAAAGCGTTTTTCAAAATATTCTTTTTATATGAAAGGAAATTGTCGTCTCATAAAAATGATGATTACAATATTCGGTGATATATTAAAATTCTTTTTTTTTTTGGTCGAAATATATGAAGAGTATCTTAATTTCAAAAAAATTCAAAAATCGACATACAAGTAATAAAATTCACATAATCAATAATGCAAAATGCATTTGTCTGAAAAGTTTCTTTTATTGATCGGACACATTTTAGTTTGGATGTAGACAATTGGTCAAATTTCAAAAAAAAGTATATTGAACACGAGGGATTAAATCACAAAATAATATTTGAGGTGGATTATTTGAAATAGTAAAGTATAAGAATATTATTTTAAAAAGCTCAATACAAAGGATTAAATGAATGAAAATTAAATGAAAAAAGAAAACAAAGACAAGGTTGGTTTCTTGTGTTCTTCGTCTCTGACGCGTCCCTCCACCATTTTCTCTTCCTTGCAAGCTTCACAGAGACGACTTTTCCGTTGTCTCCAAAGACATTCCGGTTAGTTCTACTTCTTCAATTTCACCATCTTCTTTGCTGTTTTTGGATTATTCTATGCGTGAAATCAGTGATGTTGGCTTGCTTCGTAAGGCTAATTTCTGGCCAAACTAGCACCGATTGTTCCTTAGAGTTGGATCTATCTCACATGACGAGCAGAGTAAAATTTAATGTTGTATAAATAATTTTTAGTTGCTTCTTAAATTCATGGGAAAAGCTTGTAGACTTGCAAATGTTGTGGCGTGATATTCGGTTTTGAGGTTTAGTCTGTAGACCTCATATAGCTTGTTGCAGAGCTCGCATCTCTGTCTTTCTTTCCGGAAGCGATGGTGTAGAAGTCAAAGCTACAGTGGAATTATATGTGAGAGGAGAATCCTGTTTCATTGGTTTGAAAATTGTTGTTTCTCAAAGCTTAATTGTGACATACCTTACCATGTTTAAGGCGTAGACTCAATTCGAAACTTATCCTTTATACTAATAGAGAGGATGAGTTGTTTTTTAACACTCTCTTGAATCCTATCTCTAGATTCCAATCTTCTTGCTCTAGTGTTACAAATTCAGTATCCTATTGAATTCTATTTTGTTTGCATTTTCTATCTTTAACTGACCGTGCTTTAAATTGATTTCTCTGTTTTATTTTCTTGTGCTTGTCAGTGGCTTGATGTTTGTTCTCGCTGACAACTTTTCTGTTTACAATCTTTAATCTTCTGGTTATTTTGCAGACTTTCATTTGATCTACTTGGGTTTTGCTTGATTCCCAACAAACGTGTTGGTAAGTTTTCCCTAGAGCAAAGTCATGACTCATTTTTCCTTCCCTAACCTTTTCATGACTGTCAAACTTCTAAACAACGTATTTTCCGTACCAAAACAGATTAAGTGAACTGAACCGAAATTGTGTTTCTTCCACTTTCCAATTATCTTTTCTATTTGTTTTCTTGTTTTTATCCTTCAGATATTATCTTCTGCACATTATAATTCAGTAAGCTCTGCATCATCACCATCACACATTATCAGTTATCATAACCTTTTTGTTTATTCTTGTCATTTCCTTGATGGAACTCGGTATAGATACACAGCGATAGATGTGGATAAGGACTTTAATTACCCTGGTTGACTCTTCACTGATGTTAGGGCTGTGCAGGTCTTATACCGATGATGATTTCTTACAGATGCCTCTCTGCTGGCTTTTGAGCAACTAAATCTACTTTTTCTCCGCTGATTAGTTTCTCCTGAAAAAAGGATAGAGGTAATCTTTTCTAGATTTTTTTTGATGGTTACTCTTGTAATTTGATGACTGGTTGATCATATTTTTCTTGCTTCTGGATTTCCTTTCATTTGCATTACCATCTTCATTATCTAATATCATCTGCTGCTTCTCTGGCTCACATCTTACCTTTCGGCGCAATCTACTGTTTTATTGCTCATGATGTGTGCCTGTTAGAATCCAAGCCATGTGGGTTTTGAAGGATAATTGGTTCTTGCCTATTCCGATGGTGGTTTGGATTTGCGGTTTTTGAATAAGAAAGGGTGAAAACTCTATTAATTGATTTACTCTTACCACAGAGAAATAGTCATGTACTTAGTAACTTAGTGGGTCTGATTAACCATGTCTATGTGAAGTTATATTATGCCCTAATCCCATCCTATATGTTGCATATGGTGGTCATGGTAGCACTTTCTTTTTTCCTTGTATTTCTGTCCTCATTAGTTAACATAACTCTTTTTGCTTCTCTGATGTTGACAAAAATTCTTTCAGCATCTTTCTGATTCATTTTCGGGGTTCTCATTTAAAATTACAGGATGAGTAAAACTAATAGTGAGGAATCTTCTAGTAGCCATAGATTGTTGAAGGAGGTCGAGACGATAGGCGAAGCTCTCTATGTAAACAAGAATCCTAGGGGCTCCGCTGGTCTTAATAACACTCCAACAAAACCTTTGAGCCGTAGCCACTTGGCTGAGCCTCAGAAGGAGAAGAAATCGTTTTGGAATTGGCCTCTCAGAGCCCTTTCTCATGTCCGAAACCGTCGATTTAACTGTTGCTTCTCTGCCCAAGTCCATTCCGTTGAAGGATTACCCCCGATATTCCAGGATCTTTATCTCACTGTGCACTGGAAACGTCGTGACGAATCTTTAAGCACTCGTCCTGCAAAAGTTTCAAATGGAAGAGCTGATTTTAAGGACAAGTTGACACATACATGCTCGGTTTATGGAAGCAGAAGCGGTCAGCATCACTCAGCTAAATATGAAGCTAAGCATTTCTTGTTGTATGTCTCCCTGGTTGGATCTCCTGAGGTTGATCTGGGAAAACATCGAATGGATCTCACTAGATTGCTTCCTCTGACACTTGAGGAGTTGCAGGATGAGAAAAGCTCAGGTAAGTGGTCAACAACATTTCAGCTGACTGGAAAGGCTAGTGGTGCTACTCTAAGCATGAGTTTCGGATACACTGTTGTTGGGGATACTCGTAATCCTGCTTCATCAGGTAGCATTCAGAATATCCGAGGTTCTTCAAACACAAAACATGGTAGTAGTAACACTGGGTTGTCAAGAACTATCAGTGCAAAGTCTAGTCTAGGGAATGGAAAATCTGCATCTCGGCGTTATGATCATGGTATTGTTAACAAAGAATCACATCCTCTGTCCCAAGATAAGGAGGAAATTAAAGATCTTCATGAAATTATGCCCGTTTCACAATCTGACCTGGTCAGTTCTGTAAATATTCTGTATCAAAAGTTTGATGAGGAGAAGGTGGATCCAGTGGCTGAGTCTCCATTCGAGTTCGACATGGTCACTAAACACATTGAACCTATTGAGCCAATTTCACATGGAAAACAAGATGCTGATGCACATCAAAGCGGAGAGTCTTCAGTAAATGGAAATGAAACTGATGTTCCTTTTGAGGAAATAAAGAAAGCTGAAGAAGTTCTTACTCCTGGAAATGATAAAGTTGGTACAGATAATTTGCCTCCAGAAGAGCCCTTGGTTAACAGGAATAAAACTGATGTTCCTTTTGAAGAAATAAAGAATGCTGACGAAGTTCCTACTGCTGAAAGTGACGAAGTTGGTACAGAAAATTTGCCTCCAGAAGATCCCTTGGTAAACGGAAATGAAAATGATGTTCCGTTTGAGGAATTAAAGAAAGCTGACAAAGCTCCTACTTCTGGGAGTGAAAAAGTTGATACAGAAAATTTGCCTCCACAAGAGCCCTTGGTTAACAGGAATAAAACTGATGTTCCTTTTGAGGAAATAAAGAATGCTGACGAAGTTCCTACTGCTGGAAGTGATGAAGAAGTTGGTACAGAAAATTTGCCTCCTGAAGATCCCTTGGTAAACGGAAATGAAAATGATGTTCCGTTTGAAGAATTAAAGAAACTTGGCGAAGCTACTATTCCTGGAAATGAGGATGTTGAAACTGCTAGAGAAATTCTGCCTCCAGAAGTAGGGAACAAAGTTTCTCGAAAGGATTTCGAAAGTATTGTTCCTCGGGATGATAAAGAGGTAGTGAACGGTGAGCGAGACTTAAAAGAAATAATAATGAAAGATCTTGAATCAGCTTTAAAAAGTGTAGAACTATTGGAAGCATCAGCATCAGAAGACGAGGAAGATGTAGAAAACCATGGAGAGGGAGATAGATGTTTTATAACACCAAATAAAAAAACAGCATCATCAAGTTCGAGAGATGTGGCTGAATCTGTGGCATGTGAGTTCTTAGACATGCTAGGTATCGAACATAGCCCTTTTGCTGTAACTTCTGAGAGCGAGCCTGAGTCCCCAAGGGAGCGCCTATTAAGAGAGTTTGAAATGGAAACCCTAGCGACCGGTTGTTTGTTTGATTTTAGTAATGAAGCTGATGATTCCCAAATGGAATATGATGAAAACTATTTGAAAGAGTATGAATCTGACTATGAAGAAGGTTTTGATCTGGCATCCCTCGTTCATGATATAGAAGAAGAGTACCAGTTGGAAGCTCAAGCAAGAGTTAGCGTACCCAGAGCCAAAATGTTGGAAGGCTTGGAAACAGAATCTCTGATGCGTGAGTGGGGTATGAATGAAAACACATTTCAGAACTCTCCGCCTCACAATGGTCCTAATTCGTTTCATCAAGCTGACTTTCCAGTGAAAGAGCCATTTGATCTGCCTCCTCTTGGAGATGGCCTGGGTCCAGTTGTGCAGACAAAGAATGGAGGGTTCTTGCGGTCAATGAATCCCTTACTGTTCAGGAACTCTAAATCTGGAGGCAGTTTGATCATGCAAGTGTCAACTCCAGTTGTGGTGCCTGCTGAGATGGGCTCTGGTATCATGGAGATACTCCAGAGACTAGCCACTGCTGGAATTGAAAAGCTCTCAATGCAGGCAAATAAAGTAATGCCTTTAGACGACATAACAGGGAAAACCATGGAAGAGGTGTTGTGGGAAACTTCACCTGCAATTGATGGTGGGGACAGGTTTGTATCAATCTTATTATCACATGTTTGAATTTAGTGAAAGATTTACATAAAATATGTGCTTAAAACAGCTCTTGGGTGTATTTGGTTTATCTTTTCAATGCAGGGATCATATATTAGAGCTCGAATCTGGTGGTGCAGCTGGTTTTGTGAGGGGAACTGAAAGACGACCATCATTTGCAGCTAAGCCGAAAAGTCCAGGTTCAAGCTCTGGCAACAATAACTTTGACTCGGAGTATGTGTCACTTGAAGATCTTGCTCCTTTGGCTATGGATCAAATTGAAGCACTTTCTTTGGAAGGATTGAGAATACAATCAGGAATGTCAGAGGAGAATGCACCCTCAGACATCACTGCACAATCTATTGGAGAGATCTCCGCCTTCCAGGGTAGAAGTGGGTGCGTTGGTCTTGAAGGAGCTGCCGGGTTACAACTTCTGGATATAAAAGACGACGGGGACCATGATGATGATGGTTTAATGGGACTCTCTTTGACTCTTGATGAGTGGATGAAGTTGGATTCAGGGGACATTGGGGATGAAGATGAAATAAATGAGCGAACTTCAAAAGTTTTGGCTGCCCATCATGCAAACCCACTAAACTTTATCCGCAAAGGATCAAAAGGGGAAAAAAGAAAAGGGAAAAAAGGAAAGAAATGCGGTCTACTAGGGAATAACTTTACTGTAGCACTAATGGTGCAACTGCGAGATCCATTAAGAAACTATGAGCCAGTAGGAGCTCCAATGCTTTCTCTTATCCAAGTTGAGAGATTGTTCGTCCCTCCAAAGCCCAAAATCTACAGAACGGTTTCAGAAATTAGAAGAACCGATGAGGAGGATAAGGAAGCCGAGACGAGTGATGCAGTCAAAGAAGAGATAACCTTGGAGGAACAAGGATTCGCTCAGTACAAAATCTCAGAGGTACATCTTACTGGTATGAAGAGTGAGACTGATAAGAAGTCATTATGGGGAATCACAACTCAGCAGCAGCAAGTGCAGTCTGGTTCAAGGTGGTTGATGGCTAATGGAATGGGGAAAGGGAACAACAAGCTTCCTCTTATGAAACCAAAGTCGGCTTCTACAAAGCCTGGTGATAAGTTGTGGAGTGTCTCTAGTTCTGGGTCTAAATGGAAAGAGCTTGGGAAAATGGGAAAGTTTAACACACACGTGAGAAATCCGAATGTGATCATGCCAAAATGAAACTGAAGGAACTAGCCTGTGTCTGCTCTGTGTTTTTTGATGCCAAGTAAAAGTAATGTTATGTGAGTGTTGTGGATTGTGTAGATTTAATTCAATGGTGCATCTGTCTTATATTTTTTGTGTAGTTTAGGTCAAACTAATTTCTTTTCAAAACCAAGAAAAAGGTCAAATAGAAAAACTAATCTGTTTATGGTACATCTTAAGAGACCAATGACGAACAAACAAAGAACCTTTGAACTTGTGTTTATTTTCTCGATAAAATTTGATTCGTGAAATCAAATTTCTAAAACTTATCAAGTGTTGTTACGCGATTCTTTTTAAAATCGAATATATGTGGGAAAGTCGCAAAGGTAGAAATTTATCAATTTGACTAGAGATGTTATTTTAAGCTTAGAATTGGCTAGTTAGACATAATATAAGACTAATAAACTTGATTTGACTTAAGACATTTGCAATGGAATGCTTATTAGTTATTACAATTCAATCCAAAGAGACTTCACAATGAAACATCAAGAACAATAACAACACAAAGAAAGCAACCAATACAATCAAATCAAAATGCTAAACGAACTTGAATAAAAAAAAACCAAAAGAAGCCAAAGCAGATTAGAAATAGAGAAACTCAAATTAAGAGAATCTTAATTAATTAGTTCCTCCAAGCACACCCTTAAGCTTCTTAACTTCTGCATCACTAAGGAACGTAGTGGCTTCAACAAGTTCTGAAGGCAAGTCATTTGCAAATAAAGCAAATGGTAGAATCTGAAGCCCTGGAGAGGAGCTTCCAAAGGCAACAAAGGCCAAGGCAGGGGTTTTGCCAGAGTTAAGCTGAAAATGAAGAAGCCCTTGAGGAAACACCATGGAATCACCTCTCTGAAGAGTCTTCAAGTATACTTTGTTAGCAGAGGAGACAAATCCGGCGCAAATGGTGCCTTGAATGACTACAAGGACCTCAGAAGCACCAGGATGAGTGTGAAGAGGAATGACACCACCACCGGCTAAGTCAAGACGAGCCAATGAGACTCCTAGACCATTGATGCCTGCAAAAGCTGGTGCAAAGGCTGGAGTCACTGCAGCTTTGATAAGGTTTGAAGTGTTTCCGGCTTTGCCTAGACCAGAGAATGCAAAGTCATTTTCAGTGACTTGGTCAGGGTTCTTGCAAGAGTATCCAGCTGGACTTTGAGGACCTTTTGGATCAGCTACACAAAAGTCATTAACAGAGGCAAAAGCAATGGGTGAAACAAGGGAGATGATGAGAAAAATGGGGATTATCATCTTCATGATTTCTCTTTAAAATGTTTAAAAACAAGAGGTTTTTGTTGAAGTTATGAGGCAGTAAGAGAAGCCATATGTTTTATATAGAGAGTTATAAGATATTGATAGGGTTTAACGTGAGGATGGTCTTGAAGCAAAGCAAAGAAGGATTAGAATTGCATGCATGTGAACTTTTGGTGTATGTACGTGGAGTAAAACCCCACAATATGGCGGTGATGGGGTTTCATGTCAGAGATTTTTGTCTGTTTGGGGAATGTTAATAAATGGTCGTTTTCAATGGGTTAAAACTTATTGAGGTAAGTTTTTTTCAATAGCCGTTTCATGCAAAGTATCATTTAACAGTGTTGTCTTTTAAAGTATGAAAATAAGATAAATTCATATATAACCAAGCAGTGTGGCATGGGTTTAGGGGTAGCTTGGACAAAACGTAAATTCATCGGTTCTGAATTGGATTTTCGCTGAAAACTAAGTTACTCTTATTTAGTCAAACAAATATATAATCATGTTTTGGGTGTCATAAGATATTTGGAATCACGCTAGTCGTCGATACTGATATTTCTGAAAATTATTTGGACTTCCACCCAGATTACAGAAACTAAAACTAAAATCTTGGGTTCGAAGAAACTTTATATTATTTCATTACAGCATCAAAATATAATTACACTCAATTCCTAGGTTCCACACATCTACTTAATATGAAGTAGATGTAGCTTTGTAATAAAATAGGAATGGTGCTAAATTACATGAAAGTTTAGCATTAAAAACTGAATCATTGTCTTGAACAACACTCGAGGTTTCGATTCTGACTGCTAAAAATGTACAACGTTGTAACGAGTAAGAAATCGAAGCTTGAAAGGGAAAAAAACTGTTAGAAGATCCCAAAGGTTTTTTCAAGGAAATAAAAATATCTAAGAGGAGCCACTTTTTGTTGAGATATTTGCGTAAAGAAGATATGTGTGGTCCAATTTTGGGTAAATAGCAAACATGTCTCTTCCTTCTCTGCATGTACAGTTTCTTATCCCTTCATCTCATCGTCTTCTTAAATTGTGTGGCTCTTCTACATTGCCTCTTCCTTAGGGCATTTACTATCTTCTATGTCCACTCCGTTACATATAGGAGAATATTGTCTATGTTTCAATTTCAAGTTTCAAATTTTTACCCTCGATAAAACATAGACAATTAACCACTTATCCAAATGCATTCTATATTATAATCTCAAGTTTCAAATTATTACCTTCAACAAAATAAACATTTAACCACTTCGCCAAATAAATTATATATCTTATATATAATTAGTTTGATTCGATGATCCAAATTTTGTAATTAAGTTTAAATAAATCATGGAAATTGTCTTTGATCAAATAGTTAAATGTTTATTTCTGCAACTATTCTTATGTGAATTCGATTTGTCCACCTTTGCAACACTTTTCACCGGAGTTCACCTCAAGTCATCATATAACCTCCATAGCAGGTTTAGGATTTGAGGCCTATGGGAATAAAATTGTTGAAGAAAATAAAAGTCTACTTAAGGAAAAATAGTAAGAAAATAGACTTTGAGCTAACATTGAGATCTAGGGACTGAGACAATGGTCAAAACTTAGTTCATCCAAGCATGGGCTTTCTTGAATTTAGTAACATAAGAAACTGGGCCTCACACCAAGCTAAAAATGCATACAGAAGTAAGCCCAAAATCAAGATGCCCACAAAGGAAAACCATACATATGACACAACAATCGGTCTAAACTTGTTCATGCATTGCATGCATGGGCTTCTTGAATTTAGTAACTAAAAACTGGGCCTTAAGCCTAGTTAAAAATTTATAAAGAAGTAAGCCCAAAACTAAGAAGCCCACAAAGGAAACATATGCACATGAAACAACAAAAGTAAATAATTGAAATAGAAGATGAATGATATAAATACCGACGACAACAAGCGAAGAGTGTCAGAGAAGAGATGAGTATATAATTCCATATAATGCATCAAGCCATATGCTAAATAGACAACTTGCATTTAATAATTTTCCTTTGCAGACAGGTCCACACCAAACTTCTCTGACACAATTTTGTACCCCAAACTTTCTCTTATTTCATTTTCGACCCTTGTATAAATTTCTTATTGACATAGACAACACCTCAGTAAATTTCTTCTGTAATGGGACCTCTGAATCAATAAACTCAGAAAGATTGAAAAGTAGAAAAGACCTTCACTTCTGACTTCTAATCCCTCAGTTGGATCCGTACAGTACAAAAAATTCAGAAAACCTTGATCAATTATTAATATGATTTTTTTTACCATGAAATCTATTTTTTTACCTCTGCAAAATTCTTCTCTCTGACTTATTTGATCAAAAAAAGAATAAAGTTTTTAAGTAATTAATATGAGTATCTATAAAAGAAGATCTGTTGTCAAAAACTCATCGGACAAAAGCAATGAATGTTACAGTGTGTCTGATGATCTCTGTTATAGATGTTTCGTCACTTTTGTAGCTATAAGAATCTCGTGAATTTTGGCTATATAATCTCTTGTTATCTCATTTACTTCTGATTTATTTTTAGACTGGTATAAAGCTAAACCGTGAGGAAAATCGGCTTTGATGTTAGTCACCATTGGATTTAGTTGGACTTTACCTAAATTATTGGGGAAAAAGTGGGGTTAAAAATGCCTTACAAAAGTTGGAGGAGGAAATTTCATAAATAACAAAAAAGTACAAAATTTTAAAAATTCAACAGGAAATGACAACAATGTGAACATGTCTTGATTATTTTACTATACCATTTTATATTTTATAAACCCACAATAAAATTCAAAATATATGAAAATAATAAAGAAAAAATGAACAAAAAAAACTTCAAATTCTCGAGAATTCGTCCATGTAAGATGAGAAAAGGAATTGTTCCTCTGGTGCGCAGACACCACTTATAGTAATTCTGAGTTATAGAAGTTTTTACTTACATCTTCTATTTCAATGCCGAACACACATTTCCTACATATTCCTCAAATGTTTTATTCCAAAATAAATTCGACATCTTCTATTCAATGCCGAACATACATCTCCAACATATTTTTTATATTATATTCCAAAATGAATTCGACTTTAAAAAATTTCTCCTATCTCTGTAATTGAAATTTGACTTTAAAAAAGTCGTGTAATAATGTGTGATAAATTTGACGTTTGAAAATTTTGAATTCACATGAAAATTTCTCAATCTAATTTAATTGTTAGCAAAAGAAAATATGGGATAAGCTACATATAGCCACTGAAAATAGGGTTTCATTTCAATTCTTATTGTTATTTTTAGTTATGGGCATTCGAGTCCTCGGATCAGATTTAGATTAGATTTTTTCGGGTTTGGTTATTTTATGTCCAAAATTTTTATATTCATATAGGACTTATTACTATTTCGATTTGGTTCTACTCGGATTCGAATCGGTTCGGATCCTAATTTAAAAAAACAAAAATTACCCAAATATCCAAAAACTATCCAAAAAATCCTAAAAATACCAAAATAAACCTAAAAGTACCAAAAAAATACTTAAAAGTACCCAAAAAATATCTAAAAAATCAAAAAATACTCATAAAATACTTTAAAATACCTAAAAAATACTATAAAATCGGATCTTCGGATACCCATTCAGTTTTCGGTTCGAGTCATGTTCTTCGGGTCTTAAATTTTTGAAACCATTCGGTATTTAGACATTTTGGGTTCAAGTCTTCTTTTTTGGGTCAGGTCCACGTTTGGTTTTTCGGGTCCGGATACTATGCCTAGACCTAGTTATTTTTATGACTTTATTAAAAAAAAAATAAGAAAGATTTCTTTCCTTCCTTTTAACTGATAGAGAATAAAAGATCAAAGTTTAGAAAGCTAAACAACAAGGATTAGAACATAAATTTTTACAATTGCAAAAACAACAACGAAGTCGTAACTTAGGACATTTAAAACATGATGACCATTTAATTTTGCAGTTGCAGCTGCAACATGAACTCTTCTTCTTCTTACTGCAACATGCTGGTCTACTGCAACTACAACTGCGGAAACAGGAATGAATACAGCAAGATAAGTCCGGACATGAACAGCAGCTAGATAAGTCTGGACATGAACAGCAACAACCTCGGAAGCATGAACAGCTCAGGCAACTCGGGCAGCTCGGACAGCTCGGTTTGGGGCAACAACAACTGTTTAAACAGCATGAACCTTCACAACATGAACCATTACAACATTTGGACCCAAAGCAGTTGCAGTTGCAGCATTTGGGCTTCCTTAGATGGCACGAACACTCGGATTTGCAACAACAGCAGAAACTTGCAAAGCTCATACATGGAATACCACAACTGCATTAAGGTTATGTAGTTAATTAGTATCTATTTCATTTTAGTCATTTGAGATCAAACAAAACAAAGCAGTCAATTCTTACCAGAGCCATTTCCAGAACCTGCAATGTCTTCGACTCTTTCTTTGTCTGTCCAAAAGAGAGAGAATTGTAAGAGAGAGCAGAGTTGTAAGAGTAAAGTGGAAGTCATTGAGTGAAGTAGAATATGCTTACGCAGGTATCAATGGGTCAGAATTTGCTACAACAAAATCAGAAACCCTGCCACAATTAAAAATTTTTATGAGTATATAATTCTTTTATCAAAAACCTAAACAGAATAAAAACTGATGCAAATGTTAAACACAACGATAGTCTCACTCTTTGCAGCATCTAGAAGCTGGTTGTACGCCTTCAATGAATTTTATTTCCCCCTACACATCAAGACATTCGAAATATCAGTTTTTTCTGTCAACAACAGTTAAATCTACAAGACTTATATATAAGTCAAATCTTATAACACCAAATTACGCAATTATGACAAGTATCTCAAATCGAACTCCGATAAAAAACAATAGAATTAGACATTTAACCAATTCAACAAAAATCATTTCTAATAAGAAACTCCATTTTATGGCAAATAGACTTAAATAAACATATGGACATATGCTTATGCGAAATTACACATTCAATTTATCAAATTTCTTATTTAATTTCCAAAAAATATTCATTATAGAAAGAAAACATGGGGGAATGGGAAAGGTGGAAAGCAACATGAAGAAAAAAAGTGAACAAGGAAACTCATATCACAATCAAGCCAAAATAGAGACTGAGCTTTCTCTACTTTACTTCTAATGCTTCTCTCTTTTTATCTTTTATCTTTATTGAATATATGTATTGTTTTTGCTTTTGATACTCAGTTTGACTAAGCACGCACTTTCATAGTACAGATGCACGACCACATTACGCCTCACTTACTCAAACAACAGATTAAATGGCCGTCTCATCTGTCACTTCACACCTCAACATGATCACACTTTTCCTTTTTTTTACTTTTTATGTCAAAATCATATAGTATTTACTTTAAAGATTCAAAGACAAAATGTAGAAAAAAGACACAAAACAAATAAAAAGATTAGGAGCTCAATTAGCTTATTGTTTTAATCAATAGATCCGTTAAAGCATGATTAAGATTAATTTTTAATTAAAACATGCATTAATATAAGAGTAAATGGTCACTTGGGTTCCATAGAACATAGTACTTGAAGTTTGAAATTAAATTGATAAAAATTAAATGTGTCTGATGACATTTTAAATAGTGGTTTTGAAAGCATCTAAGAGAATAAATAAAAAATTTAAATGTATTGGGTTTCTATAATTGCTGTGAAACATAACACAACGGTCCAGAGTCCAAACCAACCTGGATATAGTAGGGACCAAGTTTTTAATAACTCTATAGTTATAGCCTCTTTTCTCACAACCATCAAATTACTCATTAACTATTTTCTATTTATAAAATGCAATTAGTGATTAAAAGAAAATTAATTGTTTTTCTAATCAGAAATTTAGTAGTACTACTACCATTTTAAAAGACTAATAAAACAAATTAATTACTCTCTTTTCTCACGAGCATCAAATAATCATAATTTTTTTATAACATAAAATTAGAGTTTAATGCAACAAATAGTGACTAAAATAATTTTAATTGTACTACCATTTAAAAACAAAAGACTAAAAAAACAAATAAATAGTGAAATCAGTACTAATAAAACATATTAGCCTCTTTTCTCACAAGCATCAAATAGTCATAATTACAAAAAAAAAAATGTTTATATGCAACAATTAATGATTAAAATAATTTTAAATTAATTTTCTAATCAGAAAATAACTAGTACTAAATTATTTAAAAAAGAGTAATAAAACAAAAAAAATGAAATTCAAAATATTCGGACACTACCTCAGAGTAATAAAAAATGACACATTTCAAAAAAATAAAAGTAATAATTAGTTTTTTGATAAAAAAATTAAAAAAAAGAAGTGTACCTCGAGAAAACCAATCTCTCGTTCGAGCATCTGAACTCTAGCAGCTTCTCGACGTTTACCGTACAAATCTGGATATTCCGGTGGAGACTTAGGACGAGGAGGTGGTAAAGACGACGGAGGAGCAAGAGGAGAAGCAACTGTTGTAGTAGTAGTAGCTGTTTCTCCTCCACCACCACCATCACCACTTGAAGGAGGAGCAGCCATTTTCGTCGGTTAAAAGAGAAACAACATGTTAGAACCAAAAAGGAGAAGAAGAAGAAGACGAAGAGGCTGAATGATTAAAAACAATGCAAAAGGAGAAACAAATAAAGAGAGAAGAGAGTAGTAATATTTGAGGGAAGAAGGAGAAGTGGAGAGAGAATAAGAGAGCGGGTGGCAGAAGCAGTAATTATAGTATTCTGACAAGGATAATTACTTACCTTCCTCTGCCCCTTTTAAGGCTCCGTGTTTTTTTTTTTTCAACCCTATTAATTGGATTTACATCAATATAGTTTGATCTATAATATAAATGTTCAAACTAAAATTGTTGGGATTCAAACTCTTCACTCATTGTCTAGCTAGATTAGACACAAACCAACTGGACTATTTATTTCTTGGCATGTTTCTTTGATTTTTGAACTCTCCTTTTTCTTTTTACTTTTATTAATCGGTGACGTAAGAAGATATATTATTACTAATTAATTGCTTATTCTAGTCTTTGTAGTTTATATTGTCCTATAATTGGCCGGTTTATTAGTTAAATTCATACATATGTAAGTAGTGGGATTCAATCTTTAGATGTGCAAGTGGATTTATTTCAGTAGACTTACCATGTGCCACTACAATAAAATACCACTTGAAAAAAAACTTTGTAGTTTGATTTTCCTGTTGTTATTAGTATCTACTTCAAAACTATTTATGAAGGATTGCTTCTCTAATATTGTGGAAAATATGTTTGAAAATCTCGTTACAACTTATGCTATATGTGCTCTACACCAAAAAAAAAAACATTATGCTATGGGTTTGAGAAAGTTTGGGTTTCAAGAATGTTTAGCTTTTAGCTCCAAAGAGTGTTTCTTTTGGCTTATAAGAATCTTTTGTTTCTAGTTCCAAAGTGTGTGTGATGCTTTCTTTATTGTAAAATCAATTTTGTTTGGTTCTGAACTAAATAGACTGTTTTGTGTGGTTATGTAAAACTATCTGAAAGAGAACTCGGTTAGATAAAAGTGCACAAATAGATATTAAAACAACATACACAAAAGCCCAACTAAAATTCAATCTTATAACTCAATAGAAAATTGTAATATCGTATAAATTAGAGTTTCCTAGTAAATTTAGATTAGTCTAAATATGCATTTGCTAAGAACAATGTAATTTTGAGGGCTTTGTGAAACTCTTTCCCTTTCTCATTTTATATGAATCTATCCAAATCTATTTGATATTGGTGTTCTTCCTTTTAAGTTTCTCATTTACTTTATTTGCACAATAAAACTCGTGAGCTATTTCATTTCTTAATTTAAGGGACTTATATTTTAAATTGAACTGAACATAACAAAAACGAGGTTTAAGATGTGATAGATAACATCTTCACTTGTAGTGATTCACCAATTGGTCATGCACTATTTTTGTCAGCTGTATGGTCACTATGTTAATCATAAACGGAGATTTAAACATTTCACAAATTCGCAAGTGATATTTAATCTAGTGACAGACGATAAGTTCACTATAGACATGCGCACTTGTACATCCAGGGATCAAGTTCTACCGTCTACATTATATAGAAATTTGGCTGATCCAATATTGTCACACAAAAAAAACATCTCACAAATTCAGCCAAACAAAAGAGGAAACAATAAAAAGAAGAAAAGGCTTTGTCAGTTTGTCGCATTAATTAAGAGAGTTTTTTTCAAATGTTCGCATCTCATCTTAGCTTTAAAAATGCCCACTCACACCAAATTAAACCAAGTTGTTGTTAATTAAATACTTAATCTTTTAGTCTTTAAAGTCTTAATCACAAAAATAGATACTTAGCATCTTTCTCACCAAAGCTTTACAAGTATTAGTCGTAAAAACCGACACTTGGCATCTTTTTCAAGTATACACTACTTAAAGTGTTGAAGTCCATGATTATATATAAGGATCAAGAGGTCATGTATTATTTTGTATATAGCTTAAAACGCGCGTGTGTGTAGATGTGATGGGTGCGAGAAGTAGCCAAACGATGGAATCAGTGGTTAGCAGGAGATATTCAAGTGACTCAGAGGCTGTGTTGGTTGTTCGACGACGACCTCATGTGGTGAATGGAGGAGGATTCGTAGTGACTAATAACAAACAACAAGTAGTGTTTAATGTTGATGGGTGTGGAGTTATTGGAACCAAAGATAAGATTCTTTTGAGAAATGGTGATGGTGATGATTTGCTTCTAATCCGAAAATTGGTAACTTAACTACATAGTTTATACTATGTTTTGATTTAGTTTTGGATTTGATTGTGTTTGTTTTATTGGTTTCAGGGAGGAATAGTACAGGCTTTGAACATGGTACATAAGAAATGGGAAGGTTTTGGGTATGATAAAGAAGGAGAAGAGAAGTTGGTGTTCACTTTGAAGGATCCAAAAGATTCATGTCTGGTTCAAGATGGTTCAATAAGAATTTTGGTTTACGGTAAACCAAAGATATCAAATCGCAACTATGTGGAGATCAAAGGGTCTTTTGCAGAGAAAGATTGCAACATTATGGATTCAGATGGCAGAGCCATAGCTAAGGTTATAATATTTTTGGACTACTTGTTAATGAGTTTGTCAATTCTTAGGCAGTACATAAGTACTACGCAGTATATAAGTAAGCGACAATCATTCTTTGTTGAGTTAGTATCGGTTGAATTAGATACAAGTTAATGGTATGAGAGTTTAGACCCAATTCTAGCTGAAAATCATCCGTAAATGTCTAATCCCACAAATTTCACGTTTCATATATTTGGTTCTGAACATGAGAGAGTGTGTTAGGATTATCTCACATCAGTTGGGAATTGTAAATTTTGGACAATATATAAGTACGTGGTAGTCATCTTATCGCGGAATCTAGCTTTAGAGTATAAGTTAGGTATATACTAATACTACTTATTGATCAAGCCTGAAAGAGAATTGGTTTTATTAAAGTTGTTAGAGATAATGAAATGAGTATGAGTGAATGAGATAATATTCAATAATGAACAGGTAAGAATAGAGAAAGAGATGGAGGAAATGGTGGGGAACAAGAAGGATCTGTATAATGTAATAGTCAAACCTAAAGTGGATAAAGCTTTCATCATCGGTGTCATTGCCATACTCGACTACATTCATGGCGAATCCACCATTTGTTAGCTCAATTTCAATCCATCACACTACATCTATTTATGTATATCTTCTGACAAGTATTATCAGTCTCATCATACTTCGAGCTATGTTTCTATTCAGTCTTAAGATATCATGAATGGAACTAAAGTAGCTCATCAAACCTAACACCTGCAAATAAGCAAATTGTGTAATGATATTGTTATAAAGCTTCAATTTTTATCTCTGAGCTTTTGATCAAAAGATTCAAGCATACAAATTTGGCATTTTTAGATCGATATAATCCAGCAACAACATAAAGAGAACACTAATTATACAATAATAGACAATCATAGATCGATCACAAACAACAAACTGTAACCAGAGAATCACAAGCACCGGCTTTTAGGGATTATATGATTCACCTTCGGAGTGCGAAATCAATTAACAAGCGCAAGCACTCTCCGACGCCGTGTCAGCACCACCGTCATCAGATCGGAAAACGGCGTATCCAGTGGTTAATCCGACGACAATCGCGATGAAAACGCCTCCATTGAAAGACATAGCCGCAAGCATCAACAAGTAACCAATCGCAGCATTGACACCGAAAAGCAGTACTGAAGCAGCTTTAGCGGCGGATCTAGTACCGGATTTAGGGATAAGTGGAGCAGAAACGCCGGCACCAGATCGAGGAGGTGAAGGATGACGAGAAGAAGAAAGGGATTTGAATTGGAGACGGCGATTCTCGAGGTATTGATAGAAAGCGGAGAAGACGAAACACGCGATCAAAGTGAGGATGTAACTAAGCCATGAGTCAGTTTTCCAGAAATCGAAGAGAATTGTGGCTTTAATGCCCCAATAGAAGGTCATGTGCATCATCTTTACGAGATTTTTCTGGATTAAGGTTGGATCTGTGTTAGGGAAGAAGATGATGAGATTATTAATTATTAAAGAAAAGTTGTTCGAAGTGGTTCGGTTTGATTGACTTTGTTTAGAAGATATGTTTTTCTTTTTGTGGCCTTACTGTTACAGTCCAGTGGGCTTCCCAATAGTATTGGGCTTTATACACTTCTTATTACGGAAATTTTAAAAGTATAGTCGAATCCTTAATTTTTTTTAAAAAAAATAAAGAAAATTAATATTAAATATTAGATGGAAGTAGAGTGTAGGTACTAAAGAAAATTGATGTTTAAATTGATGTTTAAGTTGATGTTTTCTTTTTACTTGAAATCGAAAAAAATTAATTTTGAATAGAGCCTTTAACAACGTCGGACCGGTTCTGATTGTAAATAAATTCATAATCCTCACATAAACATGCAGAGAAAAAAGAACAAGAGAGATTTCTATAAACTAAATTTGGAAAATAAAAGTTTTAACACACCAAACCAAAACAACAATCAAAATTACGAGAAAAAACAGAGTAATCCATGTCTCATCGCCTCCCATCGTCAGAAATAAGTTTCCGTTTCTACTATGTCCACACTTGTAACAAAACAAATTCCCACACCTACAAACATTATCCAATAATCGCATTAAAATTGTTTCATAACATCATCAAATCAAAGCGATTAAACTTAATTAGATACCTGCAAGTTATGTGGACGCATCCGGAATAAAGTTCAACCATCCGTCCACATTTACGACATTGTGTCCATCCATTAGAACGAGCCATAGCTTTAAGCTTAACCAAATCACTTCAAGAATTACGTTGTAGCTTCTTGTAATCTAAACACGATAATTTTTTTTTGTCTCGTTTCATGGTTGAGAACTATTATATATAGGAGTTTATAAAAGTTTTAATCCTATTCCTATTTGGATGTGGATTGGTTTTTTGTTTTTTTTTTGAAAATAGATTTGGATTATTATAACTAATAAAACAAAAGAAAATAATTGTTAAGACGAAAACTTCTTTACATTTTTATTTTGGAGAAACAAAAAAGATACAATTTAGATTTTCACTGCTTATCAAACCTTTGAAGGGTTAGGGACACGTAAATTCGGATCCTTAAAACATAATTCCCCATATAAAATAAGGGTATAATCGTCATTTACCATTTGTATTCGTTTGTTAATTTAGAGAGATCAACGTTGGATTAATGGATTCCCCCACTCCGGCGTTGACATCACTTTAGCTCAGTTCCAATTATCGAACGCTTCGACGATATGCACTGCGGTTTATCGGAGAAATTACGTGACATCTATAACTAGAGTTCAGGTAATTTAATGCCCTTTTGTTCGTTTGATCAGCATAAATTCAGCATGTTGTGAGTGAATCTTCAGGAAGTTTGGCTTTGGGATAGAGTTCATTTATTAAAACTAATCTGTTGAGTTACACCTCTAAAACACGAGTTTCATTTTGGGTGTGTATGTTGTGAGCAGCATGAGATCTCATCTTCTAAAAAAACTGTTTGTGCACATAAACTGTTCGACAAAATTCCTGAAAGAAGACTTTTTCGTAGAACACTAGAGCTTATATATCTATTAGGCGTATGATTGTTGCTTCAAGATAATTTCCGTTCGCTGATATATGAGATGCAATTGGTATCGGTATTTATATGGACAGCTGGTTTAGTCTCAATTCATTATGATCAGATTTGCATTTGTACTTCAACTACACAGAAACTGGAAGAAACAATAAATAACAAGTAATTATACTTATTGGTTTTTGTTTTTGTTTTATCAGTTTCAATTTGGTTCTTAAAGATACCACAAATGTTAATCACTGTATTTATAGAGACCAATGTTTTCTGAGTTCGTGGCTTTAGGAATTGCGTCTTACATGTGACATAGGAAAAAGTTTATGAGCAATTACATAATCTTTTGTTCAATTTTGTATATATATTTTTTAATATGGTGAAGAGATTTGATCGTAAGTGCTATTATATACAGCTCAATTCCGTGGCACCGAGATGGAAATGGAAAGGTGCTGAAGCAAAAGCTCTTGCAGATCCTATTTCAAAATCAGTCGCAGAGTTCAAACTTTCTCTGGCAAAAATAGAGTCCTCAGGTTCCCTCTCGAGTTGCAATGTACTTCTAGCGGTTGAACCAGAGCAAGCTGAACTTCTCGACCGTTGTTGTTTTGGCAGACTCATTATATCCGCTGAGAAAGTCAAGAAGTGGATTCAATTAACCTTTGAAGAAGCTTTCTATTTGCTCTACAACCTAAAATGCATCAAAATCTATCTTCAAGGTCGTTTCTTGGAGAATGAAGTAGACACATGGCACTACATGAAATCAAAAAGACCCGACTTCCCACTGTTTTTTAAAGCTTATTCACATTTACGATCCAAGAACTGGGTTTTGAGATCCGGTTTGCAATACGGTGTGGATTTTGTGGCATACCGTCACCATCCATCTCTCGTCCACTCTGAATACTCGGTTTTGGTTCAGTCCAGTGACAGTGAGCGGTTAAGAGTGTGGTCAGATATTCATTGTGCTGTTCGGTTAAGTGGGAGTGTTGCAAAAACGTTGTTGACTCTCAACGTCAATGGCAACTTTAAAGGAGAGGATTTGAATCGACCTGTGTGTTTGGAGAACTTCACAGTAGAGGAACAGACAATAAGTAGGTGGAGTCCAGAACTCAGTCGTGAAGATGAAATTACAAATTCAAATCCTACCAATCTTATTAAAGGGAAACTGTTATACTTTGAATTGTAATCTTATTTAGATATCTTCTATTTTTTCATAAATGGTTTCTCAAATTCTTACACACATCATAGTTATCTTTATTTTATTTTATAAGCATTTTATATTACTCATACTTCTTCAAAACTTGATGGTGCCAGGAAAATACTAAAGAAATGTTAACGATTGCTATACTAATTGCAACACAAAGAATCTACAAAACAACAAAAAAAGAACCAAAGCAAATTCACCATTACTACAACGTGAACCATAACATCTAGTACTAAAAACACAAATCCGAAGACAGAAACTAAAATCTGGTCATATTTCAAAATGGTTAGGATGAGATTTGGTCATCCTAGCCTCACCGATAAGCCATCGATTGCACTTTATGAACAATGACAAAGAACATAGCAAGTATGAACATACCAAGAACACCAGCTATAAAAGAACTCCATCGATTGCACTTTAGTCTCTGGTCATTCCGAGCTGCTTTTGCTTGGCGAAGATCTTCATGAGGGTGGACCTTAGAAATGATTGATTCCCTTGCAAGTCTATAGGCAAAGTTAACATCATTGCCAGCCATCAGAACAGGACGACTAGATGAAAAATCTTCCATGATCCATCGCACATCATCTAACAGCAGGGCCATCTCTCTTGGCTTAGCCACCCCTTTTCCACTGACCTACATTCAAGTAAACTACAATCTTATGAAACATGTGACAGGAAAAGCAAGGTATATAAGCATAACTCGTTGGAATTTAAACCATCTCACAAAACACAAGCATAGAACTTTAGAAGACTAACGCAGTCACATCTAGACAATGCAAACCAAAGAGAGATCATGTGGCTTCAGAAAATGGTAGAGAGATAAAGAGGACATTTAGTTGTTTTCTAGTAGTAGTGTATGTCTAATGTCTTTCGTTAACTCATCTTTTGTTTGCATTTATGTTTGTGTTTAGATTTGTAGACATAAATCTGTAACTCTTATTGCTGGTGGCTACTGTAGGAAGAATCTAGAATAGCAATTATATAATTGTAAGCCATATATTTACATTGTACTGTATAATAGCATCACATGCTGGGACCAAATATTCAAAGAGTGATATGTGACAACTACTATATGATAAATAGTCGTACCAACATTTCATAACATTATCGTAAAATTTTAATTTTACCTAAAACTTTCTTATCTTTCTCTAAGACTTTTGCTTTGAAATTATTAAGACCTTGTACTTTGCATAACAAGATGAATCCAACTGATATCTTAGTAAGACAACACATGACGATTAAACTTGGCTATGTTTTTCCTAATGAGACATAAAACATAGTTTTATCTTTGTCTAATAGAATAGTAGTAACTTAGTTTTCGGCAACCATTAAACTCAAGACTGACATAATTATGTTTTGAATTGTCCCAACCACCCGACTACCATTGCTTTAAAAATATATATATAAAACAAAATAAATTAGTGGGTTAGATAAAAGGATGAAATTGTTATAAATCTACACCACGTTATAAGAATCTATCAGATTATGACAATACAAATATGATGTAAGCCCTAAAAAAAGTAAAGAACAAATCTTTATTTCTTATAATCATTGATCAAAGGTCTAGACAAAGTTACCTTTAATTGAGTTCTGCTAAGTTTGTCTAATGACACTAGGTTAGATTATAACTAAACCAGAAGCTTTGGTTTCTATGATTTTCTTAGGTTTAATGATTTTGGGTTAAATGGTTTAGTTTTATTGGACATTGTTTTTATTAATATATATATCATGCTAGAAAACTAAGGTAATATCATGCAAATGTAATTTATTTGTTAATATTCGGATTACATGGAGTAAACCTATAAATGATATATAGATGATGAAACGAATGCCAATAAATATAATGTTATCAGGAAATGTATTTGGTCAAATCGTTAAATATCTATATTTACAATTTTTTTTCTTTATAATTCGACTACTGAGAATCGCATAATCACGCATGATATTGTTTGAAGTTAAAAGAGTTTGAATTACACATCGATCTAGTATTATCTTTCTAATTAGAGACTAACATTCATATTTTCCTATTCACCAAATTGACAAATGGATTTAATGGAGTAATTGATTTGATAATCAATCATATATTTATATCTAATTACGTTTTAGAATCGTTTTCTTACAACAAGCAAAATGAGATAACCAATGATACAAAGTTACGTTATAGAATAGTTGTCTTAAAGAAGCAACATGTTGTTTATCTCTATCGATCTCTCATATGTATCTGTATAAATGTTGGTACATAAATACAAAATAATTGACCACAGTACGTGTAGAGATTTTGGAATAGAATAATATTATTGAGTTGGTTTGATACAAGAACATAAGACTTATATATATATATAGTTTATCAATGACATATTGATAACACCAAATAATATAAATTTTTTTGAACCTTATCACAATAGGATCTATGAAAATAATGGAAATCTTCCTAATCCTTATCATAATAGGATCTCTGAGAATATTCTTCGGTTGGGTTTCGCATGCTTTATTTCATAACTGGGCTATGTAGCCCACATGTCTTGTTCCGCAAGATACACATCTTTCTTATCTCCAATAGTACGACTAATTTTTTTTTCAAATTTTAGTTATAGAACAAGTGGATTACTAAATATGATCCATTTGTACAAATATGAAACGTCAATTATGTTCAATGTGGTATCATATCAATGAAAGCAGTCCAATTTACAGCTGGCTTTATTTTGTCTTAATGTGAATGAAATCTGATGAAACTCTTTATAAGCTTCTTCTTCTTTTTTATTATAAGAACATCCACTTATATTACTTTTATATTTTGATAATTTTTTCTAATTAATCTCAACCATTAATCACAAATTTTGAATTTATTAATTGTGTTAACTAGGAGATTCAGACGTACAATTCAATCATATCTTCTCTAGATCTGGGATTACCGGCTGATCTACGTTGAATGTAATGGAGGCAATTGCCACCACAATTTTGATTTTTTCTTTAATTTTAGTGTATTTTTTGATTAAATTTTAAATATACCTCCATATTATTAGTACAGTAAAACTTCTATAAAATAATAATGTAAGAATTTAAAAAAATTATTAATTTAGAGAGATATTAATTTATAATAGTAGTTTTAGTTGTAAAATTCTTCTAAAAAGAAAAATTGAGACCATTTTTATATTCATGTTTTGAAAGTTATAAATTTTATAAATTTGGAACTAAAAAGTTTAATATTTAAAAAACTATATTTTTGATCATAAATTACAAATATTATATTATATATATATATATATATATATATATATTCAAATTTATGGTTAATGACATCAAATATCTTATTTTAACAACCTATAATACTATTACAATGAAAATGATACATATTAAAAAATTGAAAACATAAAGAAATTTTGATTATTTTTTGACATGTAATAATTAACATCATAATTAAAAATAGAACATAACAATTGTTTTATAGAGTTGAGCTCTAGGAAAAAATTTATTTTTTAAATCATACATTAATATATCTACTTATTTAAATATATGTATATATATATATATATTTAGGTGATTATTAATTTATATTATTGGAAATATATTTTTACCTAAAGGTTTCAAAATAAATATTATCTTATTAATTTATTAAATTGATAAAAATTTATACTAGTTCGATTTGGGACCAAATTTTTTTTATTAAGTTATAGAAGTTATTAATTTAGCAAATATTAATTTATGAAAATTTTACTATATACTATAGGGTTATCCCAATAAATATTTTTTCTAGATCCGTATCAGTATAGGATTACCTGTTGGTAATACCCCAATAAAGACGTTTGTAGTTAAGAGGTTGAAAAAACAATCAAAAATGAATTTTTAACTAACTTAACAAACTTAACTTTATACAAATTTTCTGGTTATTAATAATCAAAGGGCCAAAAAGTATGTGGCACATGAGAAATTCGAATCATACTAATTTTATTTGGAATATTTAGATTATAGATCGATCTTATTAATCCAAAAAATAATATTGATTAAAAAAAATCAAAGGTAATTTATGGTTTTTAGTTGGTAAAGCCATGGGTCAAAGTTTTGGCATATATATATAAGTAATATTTTTTATTAGCAACATGTGATTTCTAGATCATCCAAGTGTATAACAAATTCTGTTATACATTTAACCAAATAATCTTAAAAAGTCCAGAAGTTTATTGGGCCTTCTCATTTTTATCGCTTACTATAGCGTGTGATACTGTGATGTATCTGCCTGAAGAAAAAGGAAAAAAACCAGTAGTGCATGCCGTAGTAATGAAGACTAATATTAGCATAGTGTGTGTGCCTTTTTTTTTCTTTTTTTGGGTTAAAATATATATATTATACTCCAACCATAAATATTATGTGATTTTTTTTTAACCAATATATTATAAATCGAATCATCAAACATGATGAAAGTTAAAAAATGTTTACAACACCAAATTATTAGCTGACTTTCTAATAGAACGAGCGAGAACATCAGCTTTATGATTTAGAGATCTTAGAATTACATGAAGGGAGAAAACGCGAAAGAGTGACTTTAACCTGAAAAACTCCTCCTGATATGGCTGGAAAACCGGCCAATCTTCTAGATATAACAAAAGCTTCAGAACATCTGTACAATCAGTAGCCATCTCCACCTCTAGGAACTGTATCATGATTAGAGACTCCATGGCCCAAAGAACAACTTCTACCTCGGAATGTAATGCGGATAGACTTCTTCTTATTCTCCTTGCTCCCTTGCAACCACCGAGACATCATCTAGAAAACAAAACCAGCCAATTCTGGAATGTAAATAAGTACTTTTCCACGATGCGTCCATAAAACAACGATGACCCGTAAATGTCGGATCAACGGTCAACGGTCTCGACACCACTGACCATGAACTAGTCGACACAAACGAACATGGAAGGCTGGCTTCTCCATTTTTCTTCCTAGCCTTCGACCAATCCATTGCGTCCCGTTCTGCCTGTAACAATACTTCCCGAGGATCATTACACGATCCTGAGAAACATACGTCATTCCTCGCTTTCCAGATATGCCAAACTAGCCATGGAAAGACATTAACATCTATCGAATCCGGAATTCTCCACATAAGATAGTCCAGATTGTACCAAATAGAATTCCCCGGGAAACAGTTTCTTGCGATCGAGTTACCAGCAAGGGTCTTTCGAAAGTATTTCCTGAGTTACCGAGCCCAAAGTAAGAGTTTTGGTCATCTCTATGTACACCAGTGACGATTGCGAGACCACACCTAGCCCCAATCGGCGGCGACGGTGGCCGTTGAGGATTATTCGATGAAGAAGAAAGAGAAGCTGCAAGTTCTTCCTCCATTTGTAACCGAAATGCAAACTCAGAATCTGAATCTTGGCTTGGGAACGAATTTTTAGTTTCTTTGATGATCAAAACATTGCTCTGTTTCTTTCTCAGAGAACAGAGTCTTTATACAAGCATTGTACAAAACCGAAAACTAACTGGAGTGTTAATCGATGAACCGGTTTTAACAATCAATACTAATTGAAACAATAATTGAGCTAAACCGGCCTAATTACACACCACTCTCCAATAGTTTCTTTTTGTTTTCTTTCCTGTGAGTGAAGCGTTACGTTGTTCTCTTTTAAATACACAGAGGACAAGGAAGGGGTTATTATAGTTGTAATTTAACGATCACTATAAGGGTAAAATGTCATATAATTGGCTTACTTGGGATGCTTTTACGTTGACTTTAAGTCAAAATAACCAAAAGTTCTTGATTTTTTTTCATTCTAATTCCTTTAATTGATTTGTCCTATCTTTAATATACTGAGTAGGAAAATAATATCGAAGGATAATATCATAACAAATCTAAGGAAATTATTGAAAATACGTGAGATATTGTTAAATCAAATTCAAAATCTTTAGTAACTATTGAGAATATATAACCAAAAATTATTTAAAAAAATGAACGGTAACCAAACTCATCATATTTTAGTTAGACATGCGCAGAAGAAAGAACAAGAGAGATTTCTATAAACTAAATTTGGAAAATAAAAGTTTTAACACACCAAACCAAAACAACAATCAAAATTCCAAAAAAAAACAGAGTAACCAAAGTCTCATCGCCTCCCATCCTCAGAAATAAGTTTCCGTCTCTAGTCTGTCCACACTTGTAACAAAAGAAATTCCCACACCTACAAACATTATCCAATAATCGCATCAAAATCGTTTCATAACATCATCAAATCAAAGCGATTAAACTAAATTAGATACCTGCAAGTTATGTGGATGCATCCAGAAGAAAGTTCAACCATCTGTCCACATTTACGACAGTGTGTCCATCCATTCAGACGAGCCATAACTTTAAGCTTAACCAAATCACTTCGAAAATTACGTTGTAGCTTCTTGTAATCTAAACACGATAATTTTTTTTGTCTTGTTCTATGGTTGAGAACTATTATATATAGGAGTTTATAAAAGTTTTAATCCTATTCCTATTTGGATGTCGATTGGTTTTTTTTTTTTTTGAAAATAGATTTGCATTATTATAACTAATAAAATAAAAGAAAATAATATTGTTGTCTCGTTCCATGGTTGACTTTATTGTTATTGGGTTTGGTACGAACAATATTCAAGATTCAGAGAGCAAACAAAGGACATAAGTTTCATTCATTGAGATAGCAGTTTGTGATAGCAAGTAAAATGAATACATGGTTTGCCAAATTGAGGTTCAACGTATTTTAGAGCTAAGTATATGCACAGACAATCCGTGACATAGGTAACATAGATGAAGGATTAGGGTCCAAATTTTTTAGAGTAAATAACTTTTCTTAGGTTAAAAACAAATTATTGATATTTTCTCCTATGTTAAAGTGATTTTTATTTTAGAGTTTATTGTTTATAGAGAAAAAATTGAAGTGATTCTCATTTTGCATAAATTTTTACAATCGGAATTAATAGTTTATTTAATTTTTTTCACTTGTTCAATCTTCAATTTTTTTTATCTTATTAAGAATTAAGAATGACCAGAAAAGAATACAAAAATAATCATATTTAGTTAAAAGTAGTTTAATCAAAATTGTGTTTAATTTGTAATTGAGATTGTTTCTCTTTATTTTTTTCCAGTTTTTGTTTGGTTTAAACATTTCACGTACCTTTGAATTGATATTGTTTATTTGCTTGAAATAAGATTTTTTTTTTAATTTTGAATAGGACCCTCAATAAAGTCAGACTGGTTTTGAACATATGTGTTAGTGAGTAGAGTTTGGTGGTTTCGACTATCTGCTACAACCTTATTAATTTATAATGGGCAGTTTAACCTAATTTACAATTGGGTATGATAAAGAAGGGGAAGAGAAGTTGGTATTCACTTTGAAGGATCCAAAAGATTCATGTCTGGTTCAAGATGGTTCAATAAGAATTTTGGTTTACGGTAAACCAAAGATATCAAATCGCAACTATGTGGCGATCAAAGGGTCTTTTGCAGAGAAAGATTGCAACATTATGGATTCAGATGGCAGAGCCATAGCTAAGGTTATAATATTTTTGGACTACTTGTTAAGATCTTGTTCACATATAGGTTGAGTTTGTCAATTCTTAGGCAGTAAATAAGTACTACGCAGTATATAAGTAAGCGACAGTCATCTTTTGTTGAGTTAGTATCGGGTGAATTAAATACAAGTTAATGGTATGAGAGTTTAGACCCAATTCTAGCTGAAATTCAATTTTTATCCCTGAGCTTTTGATCAAAAGATTCAAGCATACAAATTTGGCATTTTTAGATCGATATAATCCAGCAACAACATAAAGAGAACACTAAAGAGATGTTAACGATGGTGCCAGGAACTTGATGGTTATGATCACCCATACTTTCTCCAACTCGTTTTCCATCGATTGCTTAGTCTCTGGTCATTCCGAGCTGCTTTTGCTTGGCGAAGAGAGTGGACCTTAGAAATTATTGATTCCCTTGCAAGTCTATAGGCAAAGTTAACATCATTGCCAGCCATCAGAACAGGACGACTAGTTGAAAAATCTTCCGTGTACCATCGCAGATCTAACAGCAGGGCCATCTCTCTTGGCTTAGCCACCCCTTTTCCACTGACCTACATTCAAGTAAACTACAATCTTATGAAACATGTGACAGGAAAAGCAAGGTATATAAGCATAACTCGTTGGAATTTAAACCATCTCACAAAACACAAGCATAGAACTTTAGAAGACTAACGCAGTCACATCTAGACAATGCAAACCAAAGAGAGATCATGTGGCTTCAGAAAATGGTAACAACATAAAACGCTAGAAAATCCATAGCTACTCAAATTTATCATATTTTTTAATCTTGACTGTTTTTCCTTTCTAGTCTTCCTAGTTTCTTGAGTTATTTAATTTAAAATCCAAGCAACTGGTCCCCCATAAGCGTAATAAACTATTCCAATACCTATCACTATTACTATATAAAGCCTCGAGAAAATTCACAAGTAAAAAGAACAAACCTTTAATTCAGATTCAACGACAGAAATAAGAACAAAAAGAACATTCTGAAAGTGAATCGTAGAAATAAAGAACAGAAAGGAAACTTACGAATTGAAAAGTCGAAAAAGAATCGCAATAAATAGCGATATGTTTGATCCCCAACTTCAAGGCTTCGCGAAGTCCTTGCATCAATGCCTCGATCTCCGCTCCCAGACTATTCCTTCCGTGCATGGTGAATAGTCCCTTCCTCTCAAACAACAGGTTATCCCTCTGGTCGCAAATAGCAACCCCAAATCCAACCAATACATCATCAATCATCTTCCCCTCCCCAGTCTCTTCGCTAACTAAGCCCTTAAAATAAAGCCTATACAAAACATTTCCCTGGAAGTGTGGCGGAGGAACAGTTTCTTGCGATCGAGTTACCAGCGATCGATCTCTATGTACACCAGTGACGATTGCGAGACCACACCTAGCCCCAATCGGCGGCGACGGTGGCCGTTGAGACTCATTCGATGAAGAAGAAAGAGAAGCTGCAAGTTCTTCCTCCATTTGTAACCGAATCTTGGCTTTGGTTTCTGTTAACGGAATTCGGGAAGAAGAAAGAGAGAGATGAAGAAGATGAGCTCAAATGTAATGTTCGTTAAAATCTTTATTAATTGTTAACAGAACACAAACCATTCCTTTTATATTGGAATGAATCTCGGTTAAGCTAAACCGAAATAAATTGGAACAAACCAACAATGGTTAAAGTAAACTATTCTAATTGCTCTAATAGTTTCTTTGATGATCACAACATTGCTCTGTTTCTTTCTCAGAGAACAGAGTCTTTATACAAGCATTGTACAAAACCGAAAACTAACTGGAGTGTTAATCGTTGAACCGGTTTTAACAATCAATACTAATTGAAACAATTGAGCTAAACCGGCCTAATTACACACCACTCTCAATAGTTTCTTTTTGTTTTCTTTCCTGTGAGTGAAGCGTTACGTTGTTCTCTTTTAAATACACAGAGGACAAGGAAGGGGTTATTATAGTTGTAATTTAACGATCACTATAAGGGTAAAATGTCATATAATTGGCTTACTTGGGATGCTTTTACGTTGACTTTAAGTCAAAATAACCAAAAGTTCTTGATTTTTTTTCATTCTAATTCCTTTAATTGATTTGTCCTATCTTTAGTATACTGAGTAGGAAAATAATATCGAAGGATAATATCATAACAAATCTAAGGAAATTATTGAAAATACGTGAGATATTGTTAAATCAAATTCAAAATCTTTAGTAACTATTGAGAATATATAACCAAAAATTATTTTAAAAAATGAACGGTAACCAAACTCATCATATTTTAGTTAGACATGCGCAGAAGAAAGAACAAGAGAGATTTCTATAAACTAAATTTGGAAAATAAAAGTTTTAACACACCAAACCAAAACAACAATCAAAATTCCAAAAAAAAACAGAGTAACCAAAGTCTCATCGCCTCCCATCCTCAGAAATAAGCTTCTCTTTCTAGTCTCTCCACACTTGTAACAAAACAAATTCCCACACCTACAAACATTATCCAATAATCGCATCAAAATCGTTTCATAACATCAAATCAAAGCAATTAAACTAAATTAGATACCTGCAAGTTATGTGGATGCATCCAGAAAGTTCAACCATCTGTCCACATTTACGACATTGTGTCCATCCATTAGAACGAGCCATAGCTTTAAGCTTAACCAAATCACTTCGAAAATTACGTTGTAGCTTCTTGTAATCTAAACACGATAATTTTTTTTTGTCTCGTTCCATGGTTGAGAACTATTATATATAGGAGTTTATAAAAGTTTTAATCCTATTCCTATTTGGATGTGGATTAGTTTTTTGTTTTTTTTTTGAAAATAGATTTGGATTATTATAACTAATAAAACAAAAGAAAATAATATTGTTGTCTCGTTCCATGGTTGACTTTATTGTTATTGGGTTTGGTACTAACAATATTCAAGATTCAAAGGGCAAACAAAGGACATAAGTTTCATTCATTGAGATAGCAGGTCGTGATAGCAAGTAAAATGAATACATGGTTTGCCAAATTGAGGTTCAACGTATTTTAGAGCTTAGTATATGCACAGCCAATCCGTGACATAGGTAACATAGACGAAGGATTAGGGTCCAAATTTTTTAGAGTTAATAACTTTTCTTAGGTTAAAAACAAATTATTGATCTTTTCTCCCATGTGATTTTTATTTTAGAGTTTATTATTTATAGAGAAAAAATTGAAGTGATTCTCATTTTGCATAAATTTTTACAATCAGAATTAATAGTTTTTTTTTTTTTTTTCACTTGTTCAATCTTCAACTTTTTCTATCTTATTAAGAATGACCAGAAAAGAATACAAAAATAATCATATTTAGTTAAAAGTAGTTTAATCAAAATTGTGTTTAATTTGTAATTGAGATTGTTTCTCTTTATTTTTTTTTCTAGTTTTTGTTTGGTTTAAACATTTCATGTACCTTTGAATTGATATTGTTTATTTGCTTGAAATGAGAATTTTAAATTTTTTTTGAATAGGACCCTCAACAAAGTCGGACTGGTTCTGAACACATGTGTTATTGAGTAGAGTTTGGTGGTTTCGAGTATCTGCTACAACCTTATTAATTTATAATGGACAGTTTAACCTAATTTGCAATTTCAAATAAGTAAATCTTTCTTATCTAATCTACAATATTTTTTTTCCACTCATATCTTTGAATCTTGTGTGAATTTATGGATTTGTTTTATTCCTTAAGTAATTTTATTTTCTCTTCTGACAGATGCTTTTGAGCCGTATGGACTGAAGAGAGGTTGACGAACACCTCCAACATATTAGCAAATCGGAGTTGAACTGCGTCCACCACAACCCAAATCTTTGACCTCGGTCCAAATTAAGAGTTCGACCCCAAAGAATAATATGTGTTTTGTATGAAGAAAACTTTGTATTTTTATTAATACAAATGCACCATGAATCCATTACATTAGGCATGGTTTAATATTATTTCCCTCTTTTTTTCTAGAAAAATGACCATATTGGATTTAATTTGGCTGCAATGAAGCTGTATTCAAGTTAATTTAGTTTAACCAATCAAATATTTATTGGTTAGGAAAAAAAACAAAACTTCGATTAGTCCGACAATTTGATTTGCGGTTAAACGATGACAATCAGCTGTATTTTGGTGTTGGATTATTAGTTATATAATGAATCACTGACACAATCAAATCAGATCAATAAGTCAAAACTCAATCGGATCACATGGGACATATTATTAGGTGCTTCACCAGTTAAGATACGAAATTAGAAACCAAATCTTTACTCTGTTTAAGCATAGGATAGTTTCTTGACACATTTAAGCAAAACATTAGATATGGATACTGATAATATACATTTTATCAAATAAATAATATAATTATTGCTATACATATTTCTCTTTCTATGTTTTCTTTACTGCTACTTAATGGATTTTTTTAGACAATTCTATTAACAAATCTAGATTCTTAATCTAAATCTTCATAGGAAAAAGTTTCTTTATCAAGTAGTTAAATGACATATTTGAATGTTTACTTATATAGTTTTTGTACTGAATTTTTCAATTTTATTGAACCATTTATCTTCGTTTTATTTTAGTTTTAGGGAAATTTGAGTTATGAACCAGACGTTTCCGATGTAGTTGAAAAACTTAAATTTTTAAATCCAAATTCTATCATATCGAATTACATGATTTATGGAGTCAAACACCTTAAAAAATTTCTGCAAAATTAAACATTTTAAAAAAAAATTTGGATCGAGAAACGGGAAAAACACCTCCCCAAAGCTTATTCAATTAATAAAATCAATGATTATAAACTAAACGTAAACTAGAGGAACTAGTTCAATACATAGAGTATTTGTAAATAGATAGAGTATTTCAATGCATAGACATTTAACATTATATATAGAGTATTCGTAAACTCACATTAATAAAACACTCTTGACGTAAAAACAGAAATAAAGCACTGCAGAAATGGTTAGATCAAACACAATTTATTATTTTCAACTAATGACATTTGCTAATTTCAAGCAATTTTATTAAATTCTCTTATGAAGAAAGGTAGACGTCATAGGAAATTAAATCCTCGGATTCTAACCTTTTCTTCTTCATCTAAAATGCAATTAAATACAAATAATGATGCAAAATAATCTCAAACACAAACAAAAACAAATGTACAACTAACAACTTCAATCAAATAGACAGAGAAGGGAAACAACTTCCAGATCAGAGAAGAGCTCGTCGAGACTCAACATCATCAATCCCGGACAAAGCACCACTCGAGCTCGTCCTCGTCGTAGCTCGTTGCGGAGAACCATCAAAACTCCGTCGTAAAATCCTACCAATAACAGAAATCGGACCATCTTCTTCATCAGGACTCCAAGATCGGAAACGGTGACAAAGCGTCGTATGACGACAACGAGCTTCTTCGACAGAGATTAGAGTTTGTGATCGAACCACTTCGTCTTTAACAGCTTCAGCACAAAGACCACAAAGAAAGTGTCCTTTGTGTCGTTCCTTAACACGATAGATGTAAGCTGGTGTACATTCTTCAGTGAAACCGCACGTGTCGCACGTGACTGATTCCACCGCCGGTAACGACGACGGCTTAGTATCTGTGGCTGATGATGATGATGACATTTTTTGTTGAATTGAGAGAGTAAGAAAATTCTCTTGGTTTAAGGTTTATATTATTACATACAGGTGGTCTTTATTGGATGTATATATAGATGATACTTGGAGACTTATGTCTTTTTATTTTTTTTATTGTTTATTTTTGAGAAAATTATTATTCTTGTGTATTTTAAATAATGTAAGTTGCAAGTTCCTTTTAGTTTAGTGGCAAGACGGTAAGTCCACATAAGACATACACACTTGTACAACCAGGAATCGAGTCTCACCGCCTGTATTTTGTAGGAACTTTGTTAATGTGGCCGTCTGTTGTGTCCAATGTTGACAAAAAAAAATATGAACTAGCAGATGACTTTTAATCTAGTAATAAGTGACATTTAGTCTAGTAGCATGTGGTAAGTTCATTAAAGACAGACGTATTTGTCATTCAGAGATCAAGTTTTACTACTTATATTATGTAGAAATTTGGCTAATGGGCCGACCAGTTGTGGCAATGTTTGACAAAAAAAAATATATCAAAAAAACATCTTAAACACAGATACTAATTATTTTGTGTTATTATGTGATGCTAACAAAAAGTTACGATTAAAGATTACAATGTAACACGAAACGATCCCATAATTTGGAAAATTACTTTTTGGTAAAATGGTTATGTCAAGTTGTTTTCTCCACTAAAGGTCAATTACAGATAATTGTGTAATTTTTATGTAATATTGATTACAGTTTTAGGAAAGGTTTAAATTATATATAGATTAGTTTTCGTGAATTCAATTATTGACAAAAAAATAAAAAAATTCCATAACTTGGTCAAGATTCAACCTCTTGTTGTATATGCGTGTAAATTAGCCTATGCGAATAAATGAATAAGAACATAGTTTAGGCCAAAACTCAAGTAATTTTCTAGAAATATAGCACACGGACACCGTTTATTTTTGCAATTTCTAATAAAATTTAAAATATGATTATATTTTTGACTCGCCAAACAATAACAATTTAGTATTTAGCAGAAATCAAACTCGAAACTGACAAATTTACGTTTTCTCCTAAACTGCCTGTATAAATTTTTTACCTACCCTTAGTTACATGCATGGTTTTGTGAATGAGAACAACCAATAAGGTACCTAATTATAAATCTTTGAAACAAAACTAAATTGGTCAAGTATATATTACTAAAAAAAATGGCAATTTGGAACCAAATTTTTTAAACTAATTTTAGATTATTATCTATTTTGACTATTTTTAATTAAAAATATGTAAAAATTAATTTTTAACAAATTTTAATTTTTATTATAGTTAAAATTTAGTTGTTTTCTAGTAGTAGTGTATGTCTAATGTCTTTCGTTAACTCATCTTTTGTTTGCATTTATGTTTGTGTTTAGATTTGTAGACATAAATCTGTAACTCTTATTGCTGGTGGCTACTGTAGGAAGAATCTAGAATAGCAATTATATAATTGTAAGCCATATATTTACATTGTACTGTATAATAGCATCACATGCTGGGACCAAATATTCAAAGAGTGATATGTGACAACTACTATATGATAAATAGTCGTACCAACATTTCATAACATTATCGTAAAATTTTAATTTTACCTAAAACTTTCTTATCTTTCTCTAAGACTTTTGCTTTGAAATTATTAAGACCTTGTACTTTGCATAACAAGATGAATCCAACTGATATCTTAGTAAGACAACACATGACGATTAAACTTGGCTATGTTTTTCCTAATGAGACATAAAACATAGTTTTATCTTTGTCTAATAGAATAGTAGTAACTTAGTTTTCGGCAACCATTAAACTCAAGACTGACATAATTATGTTTTGAATTGTCCCAACCACCCGACTACCATTACTTTAAAAATATATATATATATATATATATATATATATATATATATATATATATATATATATATATAACAAAATAAATTAGTGGGTTAGATAAAAGGATGAAATTGTTATAAATCTACACCACGTTATAAGAATCTATCAGATTATGACAATACAAATATGATGTAAGCCCTAAAAAAAGTAAAGAACAAATCTTTATTTCTTATAATCATTGATCAAAGGTCTAGACAAAGTTACCTTTAATTGAGTTCTGCTAAGTTTGTCTAATGACACTAGGTTAGATTATAACTAAACCAGAAGCTTTGGTTTCTATGATTTTCTTAGGTTTAATGATTTTGGGTTAAATGGTTTAGTTTTATTGGACATTGTTTTTATAAATATATATACCATGCTAGAAAACTAAGGTAATATCATGCAAATGTAATTTATTTGTTAATATTCGGATTACATGGAGTAAACCTATAAATGATATATAGATGATGAAACGAATGCCAATAAATATAATGTTATCAGGAAATGTATTTGGTCAAATCGTTAAATATCTATATTTACAATTTTTTTTCTTTATAATTCGACTACTGAGAATCGCATAATCACGCATGATATTGTTTGAAGTTAAAAGAGTTTGAATTACACATCGATCTAGTATTATCTTTCTAATTAGAGATTAACATTCATTTTTTCCTATTCACCAAATTGACAAATGGATTTAATGGAGTAATTGATTTGATAATCAATCATATATTTATATCTAATTACGTTTTAGAATCGTTTTCTTACAACAAGCAAAATGAGATAACCAATGATACAAAGTTACGTTATAGAATAGTTGTCTTAAAGAAGCAACATGTTGTTTATCTCTATCGATCTCTCATATGTATCTGTATAAATGTTGGTACATAAATACAAAGTAATTGACCACAGTACGTGTAGAGATTTTGGAATAGAATAATATTATTGAGTTGGTTTGATACAAGAACATAAAACTTATATATATAGTGTTTATCAATGACATATTGATAACACCAAATAATAGAAATCTTTTTGAACCTTATCACAATAGGATCTATGAAAATAATGGAAATCTTCCTAATCCTTATCATAATAGGATCTCTGAGAATATTCTTCGGTTGGGTTTCGCAGGCTTTATTTCATAACTGGGCTATGTAGCCCACATGTCTTGTTGCGCAAGATACACATCTTGCTTATCTCCAATACTCCCTCGCACGACAAAGGTGGGACGCAAAATATGAAATCCGCAATCACAAAGCAGAACACCTTTGGCGTGGACACTTGTCGAGGACGGACAAACCATGTCAGTTGACTCGGGGTAAAAAAAAATTCAATCTTGAGAGGGATGAAACTTTCAGCTTGTCTTTGATCTTAATAATGGAATACATCCAGTGGGCGCAACTGCAACTCCACAAATCATCGTCCTTATCTTGGACAGTCCATAAACCGGACTAATAAATTTGACCTAAAAATATGCGTTCTACTAGAACTCTCCCATAACCAAAATATCCCAAATTAGGGAATAACCACAATTCAAATTCTCAAAAAATCTAAACTTTAGAATAATTACAAAATAAAACCACAAACCTAAAAAAAAATCTTTCAAAAACCTTTCTATCATAGAATCACTAACTCAACTCCTTCCACCAACATCATAAAATATAAGAAAATTTAAAACTTATAAAACCAACGTGAAACAACCTTCTTTTGTTTTTTAATAGAAGAACCTTTTTAAAATCGAGACTTCACATCATCATCTGGATCGTCGGAATTTTCAGTGTCGTCTTCTTTCATGATTTCCTTTTTTTTTATAGATGAGAATACAAAGATTTTATTGCAGAAGCTTTAAAAAACGATTCAGAAGAATCGACTGCTCTGATACCATGTAGAGATTTTGGAATAAAATAATATTATTGAGTTGGTTTGATACAAGAACATAAGACTTATTTATATAGTGTTTATCAATGACATATTGATAACACCAAATAATAGAAATCTTTTTGAAGCTTATCACAATAGGATCTATGAAAATAATAGAAATCTTCCTAATCCTTATCATAATAGGATCTATGAGAATATTCTTCGATTGGGTTTTGCAGGCTTTATTTCATAACTGGGCTATGTAACCCACATATCATGTTCCGCAAATACACATCTTGCTTATCTCCAATAGTACGACTAATTTTTTTTTCAAATTTTAGTTATAGAACAAGTGGATTACTAAATATGATCCATTTGTACAAATATGAAACGTCAATTATGTTCAATGTGGTATCATATCAATGAAAGCAGTCCAATTTACAGCTGGCTTTATTTTGTCTTAATGTGAATGAAATCTGATGAAACTCTTTATAAGCTTCTTCTTCTTTTTTATTATAAGAACATCCACTTATATTACTTTTATATTTTGATAATTTTTTCTAATTAATCTCAACCATTAATCACAAATTTTGAATTTATTAATTGTGTTAACTAGGAGATTCAGACGTACAATTCAATCATATCTTCTCTAGATCTGGGATCACCGGCTGATCTACGTTGAATGTAATGGAGGCAATTGCCACCACAATTTTGATTTTTTTCTTTAATTTTAGTGTATTTTTTGATTAAATTTTAAATATACCTCCATATTATTAGTACAGTAAAACTTCTATAAAATAATAATGTAAGAATTTTAAAAAATTATTAATTTAGAGAGATATTAATTTATAATAGTAGTTTTAGTTGTAAAATTCTTCTAAAAAGAAAAATCGAGACCATTTTTATATTCATGCTTTGAAGGTTATAAATTTTATAATTTTGGAACTAAAAAATTTAATATTTAAAAAACTATATTTTTGATCATAAATTACAAATATTATATTATATATATATATGGTTAATGACATCAAGTATCTTATTTTAACAACCTATAATACTATTACAATGAAAATGATACATATTAAAAAATATTAAAAACATAAAGAAATTTTGATTATTTTTTGACATGTTATAGTTAACATCATAATTAAAAATAGAACATAACAATTGTTTTATAGAGTTGAGCTCTAGGAAAAAATTCATTTTTTAAATCATATATTAATATATCTACTTATTTAAATATATGTATATATATATATATTTAGGTGATTATTAATTTATATTATTGGAAATATATTTTTACCTAAAGGTTTCAAAATAAATATTATCTTATTAATTTATTAAATTTGATAAAAATTTATACTAATTCGATTTGGGACCAAATTTTTTTATTAAGTTATAGAAGTTATTAATTTAGCAAGTATTAATTTATGAAAATTTTACTATATACTATAGGGTTATCCCAATAAATATTTTTTCTAGATCCGTATCAGTATAGGATTACCTGTTGGTAATACCCCAATAAAGACGTTTGTAGTTAAGAGGTTGAAAAAACAATCAAAAGTGAATTTTTAACTAACTTAACAAACTTAACTTTATACAAATTTTCTGGTTATTAATAATCAAAGGGCCAAAAAGTATGTAGCACATGAGAAATTCGAATCATACTAATTTTATTTGGAATATTTAGATTATAGATCGATCTTATTAATCCAAAAAATAATGTTGATTAAAAAAAAATCAAAGGTAATTTATGGTTTTTAGTTGGTAAAGCCATGGGTCAAAGTTTTGGCATATATATATATAAGTAATATTTTTTATTAGCAACATGTGATTTCTAGATCATCCAAGTGTATAACAAATTCTGTTATACATTTAACCAAATAATCTTAAAAAGTCCAGAAGTTTATTGGGCCTTCTCATTTTTATCGCTTACTATAGCGTGTGATACTGTGATGTATCTGCCTGAAGAAAAAGGAAAAAAACCAGTAGTGCATGCCGTAGTAATGAAGACTAATATTAGCATAGTGTGTGTGCCTTTTCTTTTCTTTTTTTGGGTTAAAATATATATATTATACTCCAACCATAAATATTATGTGATTTTTTTTAACCAATATATTATAAATCGAATCATCAAACATGATGAAAGTTAAAAAATGTTTACAACACCAAATTATTAGCTGACTTTCTAATAGAACGAGCGAGAACATCAGCTTTATGATTTAGAGATCTTAGAATTACATGAAGGGAGAAAACGCGAAAGAGTGACTTTAACCTGAAAAACTCCTCCTGATATGGCTGGAAAGCCGGCCAATCTTCTGGATGTAACAAAAGCTTCAAAACATCCGTACAATCAGTAGCCATCTCCACCTCTAGGAACTATATCATGATTAGAAACTCCATGGCCCAAAGAACAGCTTCTACCTGGAATGTAATGCGGATAGACTTCTTCTTATTCTCCTTGCTCCCTTGCAACCCGCCGAGACATCATCTGGAAAACAAAACCAGCTAATTCCAGAATGTAAATAAGTACTTTTCCACGACGCGTCCACAAAACAACGATGACCCGTAAATGTCGGATCAACGGTCAACGGTCTCGACATCACTGGCCATGAACTAGTCGACACAAATGAACATGGAAGGTTGGCTTCTCCATTTTTCTTCCTAGCCTTCGACCAATCCATTGCGTCTCGTTCTGCATGTAACAATACTTCCCGAGGATCATTACACGATCCTGAGAAACATACGTCATTCCTCGCTTTCCAGATATGCCAAACTAGCCATGGAAAGACATTAACATATGCCGAATCCGGAATTCTCTACATAAGATAGTCCAGATTGTACCAAATAGAATTCCTCGGGAAAACATCCAATGGTGAAGGAACCGGAGACAAAGCCCATGATTGAATTGCGGGTGGACATTCAAAGAGAACATGGTTAACAGATTCCTCCTCTGCTCCACATCTACTACATCTCGGGTCACCATTTATCCCACGTCCATTCAAATTTTTTTTGTCTGCTACACAGCCCATAAAATGCCATAAGAAATGCTTAATTTTATTTGGACATCCCAATTTCCAAATTTTTGACTGAATTGCTCATAAATTTGGTCCATAGGAACCAATATCCAGAAAAAAATTATTCTCCTCAATCTGGTATCCTGATTTGACTGAATACCGACCTGTTTTTGTATAGTATCAAAACATTTTTGAACCAAAACATTTTTAATTTATGATTATTCTCCGTAATTTCCTCAATTAATTTACATCTACAACCATTATTCTAAAAAAAATAAGGCGACTCAAGTTCCGCAAATTACAGACAGAGATTTATTTAGTCCTATTTTAGTCGTCAAAAATAGAAAAATCTAAGGCCGACAAATCATTTAATTAGTTCTATTTAAGTCGAATCAAATTTTTTTCTTTCCCAAGTTCTTATTTTTTTTGAATTTGACATTTCCTTTGATTCTCGAAACGTAATTTCCTCTGCACACGCCTTTACGCTTATCTCCGTAAACGGCGTCTCCGGTGAACTGGATTTCCATCCTCGCCGGACCCAATATAGTGTCAATCATCGGAATCATTTTGATTTACTTCCTTCCCAAAATTCTTTTCCCTCGAATTGATTGACGAGGAGATTCATTATTTGATCTATTATGATAGATTCAAGGTATGTTCATATTCACATTTTATTGATTTCGATCTGAATCTCTGATCTACTAGTTGTTTATTGAACTGTCGGATTGTATCATGGTAGATAAATAAAAGAGGTTTTTGTTTTCATTGCCGAAATGTTGGGTGTGATTGTGAATGAGATTTTCCTTAATGAGTACTATTAAGGAGATTGTTTTAGTTACTTTCGATTTTTGGATCGAGATCAAAACCTTTCCGCTTCTGTAATACTGCCTAAGTTTATTAAACTTTGATTTAATACTTAATTAATCGATAATACTTAATTAATCGATTCAAGTAATACTTGGGGGCTCTTCTTCTTTTTGTTGGGTTTTACCAATTTTAGTTCGAATGAAACAGTGATTTGGTAGGTAATGGCACTAATTTAGCTGATTATGTAAAGAATTCCTCATCAATTTTGACTCTAAATTGAAATCTTTTCTGTCTTTCGTCTCTCTGGATGCACTTTTTGGGTTTTACTCCATGCTTATGTCCCAGAATATATGTGGGTTAGTGTCTCTTGTGATGGGATCAGTGTATGTATGTTTCATCAAAAACGGTAATGTTGAGTGAATGTGAATCCATTTTTTTCTATGTGCCTTGCTAAACACCATTCAACTTATATGATTTGTCAAGGAATCTACTCCTAAGTGAGATATCTGTTGATCAACTAACTGTTCTGAAAGGATCACAATAAATCTCGAGCTAGTGGGGACATATGGCTTGATCTAGTATGAACGAAAGTTTCTCTGGAACTCCAAGAAGCATGAGCCTCCATAGAAATAGGTAGAAATCTCCTAGTTGATTGTAGATTAATTGCTGGCATGTGTATGTTAACTAAGTAGTCTAAGCTGGTAGGACATTTATTTTGGTGGGTGATGTGATCTTATTTGTTTAGGAGAATTGAAGGAGCTGAGAAGCAAAGCTTTGACTTTTTTTTATTATGTTTCTTTCTTTTGGTTAATAATCTCTTGTTCGGTGTGAGAATGAAACCTTACAGCTAATTCTTTTGGAATTTGTATAGGATGAAAAGAGGAGCCCTTAGACGGAGGGCTAGGGGTATCTCTATCATGCTTGTTGTGCTTGTTTGTGCAACTGTAGTCATATGGACATGGGATAGAACTCCAATTTCGGCTTTTCTTCCACCGGAAAGTCACTATCTTAAGCTTGAAACAGGTATATCTATGAAACTAAGCTCTCTTTTTGGCACATTTTGTTAGGCCGTTTGAATGCTGGAACAATATTATAGAGACTATGTATAATGCTTAATCCGGTGATGTTATGCTGCATTGACAGCCAAATGTCTTACTTCTTGTTCCCATGTTTATGTTTCATAGGTCTAGAAATTTCTTCAGCCAAAAGTATCAATATTTTTTGTTTGAACTTGTAGTTTCTCCTGTTTAGATTCTGGGGTATTTCTGACCTATTTCTTTGTTATCTGCAGAAGAAAACGTTGAGAGAATACCTACTATGATGAATACTGAAACTAAAGACAGCTACTCATCAGCTTCTCTATTCTTAAACCAAGGTAATTTTATGCTCTACAGCAGCTCTTTCATACATCTTCTGAGCTTCTCAGATATTTCTTTTGTACTTTTTGAAGGGGGTTTGCTCCCTGTCTTTTGTATTCTGAATTTTGGAAACTAAGCTTGGAATAACGTTCTTCCTTTTCCCGGCTTTTCTATGATAGAGGAAAGCAAAGAGGATTCAGCTGATAGTAAAGATAAAGAAGAAGAAGAGAAACAAGTGGAAGAAGTTACTGTAAGTGATAAGAATCAAGGGAAGACACCCAATATTGAAGAGAAAAAAGTAGAACACGGGGAACCTGAAGTTATTATAAGAGAGCCGAAAAATCAGAAGACATCATCTAGTGAAGAAAACAAACTAGAACAGATGAAAGATGAGGTTACTGTTGGTGAGGCTGAAGCTACGAAGACAGTACATATTAAAGAGACTAAATCAGATCCAGTTGTCACGGATGAAGAGAGGACTAGTGGTAGTACTTCAACTGCTCGCACTGTGAATCAAGGTAGAAAATCGTGTTTTATAGATCCCAGTTTTATGCTGTGTGAAAGCATAATCTGAAACTGGACATATCTAATCTATTTGCATCTTGGTGATAATATGTTCTTAAATCTCTGCACTGTATTGATTTTTTGTTAGTATGGTTCCTCCTTTATGAACTAACAGGTTATCTTATATTAATTTTCCCCCAGCTTGTAATTACGCTAAAGGGAAATGGGTTGTGGACAATCACCGTCCTTTGTACTCGGGATCTCAATGCAAACAGTGGCTTGCTTCAATGTGGGCGTGCAGATTGATGCAACGTACAGACTTTGCCTTTGAAAGGTTAAGATGGCAACCTAAAGATTGCTCTATGGAAGAATTTGAGAGCTCCAAGTTCTTGAAAAGGTAAAAGAAAGTCTTATCTTTCCTTATGGATGTTTTTAAATCTGATGTAGCCAATTGTTCCCATCAAGTTTTTAGTAACAGTGCATGGCTCTACTTTTCAAATCCTTTCAGGATGCAGAACAAAACCCTAGCCTTTGTTGGAGACTCGTTGGGAAGACAACAATTTCAATCAATGATGTGTATGGTCTCAGGAGGCAAAGAGAGGCCCGATGTCCTTGACGTGGGACCAGAATATGGGTTCATAACTCCTGAAGGTGGAGCTCGTCCTGGTGGCTGGGCTTACAGATTCCCAGAAACCAACACAACGGTCCTATACCACTGGTCATCTACGCTCTGCGACATAGTACCGCTCAACATCTCTAACCCGGAAACTGAACATGCTATGCATCTGGATCGCCCACCAGCGTTCTTACGTCAATACCTTCATAAAATTGATGTGTTGGTAATGAACACAGGGCACCATTGGAACCGAGGGAAGCTCAACGGTAACAGATGGGTGATGCATGTAAATGGCGCTCCCAACACTAACAAGAGGCTAGCCGCTCTTGGGAACGCCAAGAACTTCACAATCCACAGTACAGTTAGTTGGGTGAGCTCGCAGCTCCCACTCCATCCCGGTCTCAAGGCATTTTATAGAAGCCTTTCGCCGAGACATTTTGTAGGCGGAGAATGGAACACTGGAGGGAGCTGCAATAACACAACCCCAATGTCTATTGGAAAAGAAATTTTGCAAGAGGAATCGAGTGATTACAGTGCGGGTCATGCAGTGAAAGGCACAGGGGTTAAACTATTGGACATAACAGCGTTATCTCATCTTAGAGACGAAGGTCACATATCACGTTTCAGTCTCACGGCTTCACGGGGAGTTCAAGATTGCCTCCATTGGTGTTTGCCTGGTGTTCCTGATACATGGAATGAAATCCTTTTTGCAATGATCTGAGTTTTCAAGTTACATATTTTGCATCAGCAGAAAAGTTCAGAAAAAGGACTTGAACCAAAGCCAGCCTTTGATTGTGTTGTACGACACACATTGAAGTTTTAGCAGCCTGAGATGTAAGTTCATATTTTTATCATGGTACAAAAGCAAGGCTCGGAGCGTTTGCAAACACTAACCATACCAGGGGCTTGGTTCCGACCATACTTACAGAACAGATTGTAACTTTGTTACAGAAATTTTAGAAATTTATGTTCTGCATCTGTTGTTTTTCTGTAAAATTAATTTTGAATTGTTCATGCGTTATCTGAACGTTTGAGTTTGGAAATGGCAAAACACTTTTAGTTAAAGAACAACAGCTTCTTTTCTCCTCAATCAATAGCTGCTGATTGTACTTTTGAGTCTAATGGAGAACAAGAGAATAGTATAGAGAGAATATAGAGAGAACTCGAGTATATTAAACCAAAAATGTTAATCTTTTTGTTCTATTATAAGACATAAATTGACGAGGTAAAACCCGACTATGATGCTGCTTAGAGATGCACAAAATAACCCGAGAATTACCAACAAAGTGGATCTGAAGAACTAGTTGATTATCTCACAGATCCTTATCAAAAGTTTCTTTGTAGTTCTCAGACAAAAA